>CM038672.1:30596265-32996265 GCA_021605145.1 Aegilops bicornis
TTTAGATGTGGTTTTATGTTTTAATTAGTGTTTGTGCCAAGTTAAACCTATAGGATCTTCTTGGGATAGTTATTTGATTTTGCTGTAATTTCCAGAAACTTTCGGTTCACGAAAACAAATGTTAAAAATCACCAGAACGTGATTAAATAGTGATTCCAATTGCTGATGTCAATAAACAAATTGCCTAGGTCTTCCTATTTTGGCTGAATTTTTGGAGTTCCAGAAGTTTGCGTTAGTTAGAGATTACTACAGACTGTTCTGTTTTTGACAGATTCTGTTTTTCGTGTGTTGTTTGCTTATTTTGATGAATCTATGGCTAGTAAAATAGTTTATAATCCATAGAGAAGTTGGAATACAGTAGGTTTAACACCAATACAAATAAAAAATGAGTTCATTATAGTACCTTGAAGTGGTATTTTGTTTTCTTTCGCTAACGGAGCTCACGAGATTTCTGTTGAGTTTTGTGTTGTGAAGTTTTCAAGTTTTGGGTGAAATATTTTGATGGATTATGGAACAAGGAGTGGCAAGAGCCTAAGCTTGGGGATGCCCATGGCACCCCCAAGATAATATAAGGACACCAAAAAGTCAAAGCTTGGGGATGCCCCGGAAGGCATCCCCTCTTTCGTCTACTTCCATCGATAACTTTACTTGGAGCTATATTTTTATTCACCACATGATATGTGTTTTGCTTGGAGCGTCTTGTACGATTTGAGTCTTTGACTTTTAGTTTACCACAATCATCCTTGATGTACACACCTTTTGAGAGAGCCATACATGAATTGGAATTTGATAGAATACTCTATGTGCTTCACTTATATCTTTTGAGCTATATAGTTTTGCTCTAGTGCTTCACTTATATCTTTTAGAGCACGGTGGTGGATTTGTTTTATAGAAACTATTGATCTCTCATGCTTCACTTAGATTATTTTGAGAGTCTTAAATAGCATGGTAATTTTCTCAAATAAACTTAATATGCTAGGTATGCAAGAATAATAAAATCTTTATTATGAGTGTGTTGAATACTAAGAAAAGTTTGATGCTTGATGATTGTTTTGAGATATGGAGGTAATAATATCGAGTCATGCTAGTTGAGTAGTTGTGAAATTGAGAAATACTTGTGTTGACGTTTGCAAGTCCCGTAGCATGCACGTATGGTAAACGTTATGTAACAAATTTGAAACATGAGGTGTTCTTTGATTGTCCTCCTTATGAGTGGCGGTCGGGGACGAGCGATGGTCTTTTCCTACCAATCTACCCCTCTAGGAGCATGCGCGTAGTGCTTTGGTTTTTGATGGCTTGTAGATTTTTGCAATAAGTATATGAGTTCTTTATGACTAATGTTGAGTCCATGGATTATACGCACTCTCACCCTTCCATCATTGCTAGCCTCTTGATGCGTGCATTGCCCTTTCTCACATTGAGAGTTGGTGCAAACTTCAGCGATGCATCCAAACCCCGTGATATGATTCGCTCTTTCACACATAAACCTCCTTATATCTTCCTCAAAACAGCCACCATACCTACCTATTATGGCATTTCCATAGCCATTCCGAGATATATTGCCATGCAACTTTCCACCGTTCCGCTTATCATGACACATTCATCATTGCCATAGTGTTCATCATGATCATGTAGTTGACATAGTATTTGTGGCAAAGCCACCGTTCATAATTATTTCATACATGTCACTCTTGGTTCATTGCATATCCCGGTACACCGCCGGGGGCATTCATATAGAGTCATACCTTGTTCTTGTATCGAGTTGTAATCATTGAGTTGTAAATAAATAGAAGTGTGATGATCATCATTTTTCAGAGCATTGTCCCAAGTGAGGAATATATATATATGTATATATATATATATATATATAAATAAAAGGGGGGAGAAAAGAGGCCATAAAAAAGAGAAAAGGCCCAAATAAAAAATGAGAGAAAAAGAGAGAAGGGACAATGCTACTATCCTTTGCCACACTTGTGCTTCAAAGTAGCACCATAATCTTCATGATAGAGAGTCTCTCTTATTGTCATTTTCATATACTAGTGCGAATTTTTCATTCTAGAACTTGGCTTGTATATTCCAACAATGGGCCTCCTCAAGTGCCCTAGGTCTTCATGAGCAAGCAAGTTGGGCCTTTTACCCACTTAGTTGCATTTTGTTGAGCTTTAATACATTTATAGCTCTAGTGCATCCGTTGCATGGAAATCCCTACTCCTTGCATTAACATCAATCGATGGGCATTTCCATAGCCCATTGATTAGCCTCGTTGATGTGAGACTTTCTCCTTTTTTGTCTTCTCCACATAACCCCGATCATCATATTCTATTCCACCCATAGTGCTATGTCCATGGCTCGCGCTCATGTATTGCGTGAAGGTTTATAAGTTTGAGATTACTAAAGTATGAAACAATTGCTTGGCTTGTCATCGGGGTAGTGCATGATGAGAGCATTCTTGTGTGACAAAAATGGAGCATGACTAAACCATATGATTTTGTAGGGATGAACTTTCTTTGGCCATGTTATTTTGAGAAGACATAATTGCTTAGTTAGTATGCTTGAAGTATTATTATTTTTATGTCAATATGAACTTTTGTCTTGAATCTTTCAGATCTGAATATTCATACCACAATTAAGAAGAATTACATTGAAATTATGCCAAGTAGCACTCAGCATCAGAAATTATCTTTTATCATTTACCTACTCGAGGACGGTAGGAATTAAGCTTGGGATGCCTCGATACGTCTCCAACGTATCTATAATTTTTGATTGCTCCATGCTATATTATCTACTGTTTTGGACCATATTGGGCTTTATTTTACACTTTTATATTACTTTTGGGACTAACCTATTAACCGGAGGCCCAGCCTGCATTTGCTGTTTTTTGCCTATTTCAGTGTTTCGAAGAAACGGAATATCAAACGGAGTCCAAACGGAATGAAACCTTCGGGAACATGATTTTCTCACCGAATATGATCCAGGAGACTTGGACCCCCCGTCAAGAAAGAAAGGAGGCGGCCACGAGGGTGGAGGGCGCCCCCCTAGGGCGCGCCCCCTGCCTCATGGGCCCCCCTTTGCTCCACCGACGTACTCCTTCCTCCTATATATACCTACGTACCCCCGAACGATCAGATACGGAGCCAAAAACCTAATTCCACCGCCACAACTTTCTGTATCCACGAGATCCCATCTTGGGGCCTGTTCCGGAGCTCCGCCGGAAGGGGAATCCACCACGGAGGGCTTCTACATCATCATAGCCTCTCCGATGAAGTGTGAGTAGTTTACCTCAGACCTTCGGGTCCATAGTTAGTAGCTAGATGGCTTCTTCTCTCTTTTTGGATCTCAATACAATGTTCTCCCCCTCTCTTGTGGATATCTATTCGATGTAATCTTCTTTTTGCGGTGTGTTTGTTGAGATCGATGAATTGTGGGTTTATGATCAAGATTATCTATGAGAAATATTTGAATCTTCTCTAAATTCTTTTATGTATGATTGGTTATCTTTGCAAGTCTCTTCGAATTATCCGTTTGGTTTGGCCAACTAGATTGGTAGTTCTTGCAATGGGAGTAGTGCTTAGTTTTGGGTTCAATCTTGCGGTGTCCTTTCCCAAAGGATGTAAGGGGCAGCAAGGCACGATTGTATTGTTGCCATCGAGGATAACAAGATGGGGTTTTATCATATTGCATGAATTTATCCCTCTACATCATGTCATCTTGCTTACAGGCGTTACTCTGTTTTCATTAACTTAATACTCTAGATGCATGTGGATAGCGGTCGATGAGAGGAGTAATAGTAGTAGATGCAGGAGTCGGTCTACTTGTCTCGGACGTGATGCCTATATACATGATCATACCTTGATACTCTCATAACTATGCTCAATTCTGTCAATTGCTCAATAGTAATTCGTTCACCCACCGTAAAATAGTTATGCTCTTGAGAGAAGCCACTAGTGAAATATATGGCCCCCGGGTCTATTATCTATCATATCAATATTCCATCACTTTATTATTGCTTTGCTTTTTTACTTTGCTTTTTATTTTACTTTGCATCTTTATACCAAAAATACCACAAATATTATCTATCATCTCTATCACATCTCACTCTCGTAAGTGACCGTGAAGGGATTGACAACCCCTAATCGCGTTGGTTGCATTGAGCTATTTGTTTTGTGTAGGTACGAGGGACTTGCGCATGGCCTCCTACTGGATTGATACCTTGGTTCTCAAAAACTGAGGGAAATACTTACGCTACTTTGCTGCATTATCCTCTCCTCTTCGGGGAAATCCAACGCAAGCTCAAGAGGTAGCAATTTGTCAATCCGATTGTCGGAGAGGTATCTCTGGGCCCTCTCGATAATGCACATCACTATAAGCCTTGCAAGCAATGTGACTAATGAGTTAGTTGCGGGATGATGCATTATGGAACGAGTAAAGAGACTTGCCGTAACGAGATTGAACTAGGTATTGAGATACCGACGATCGAATCTCGGGCAAGTAACATCTTGATGACAAAGGGAACAACGTATGTTGTTATGCGGTTTGACTGATAAAGATCTTCGTAGAATATGTGGGAGCCAATATGAGCATCCAGGTTCCGCTATTGGTTATTGACCGGAGATGAGTCTCGGTCATGTCTACATAGTTCTCGAACCCATAGGGTCCGCACGCTTAACGTTCGATGACGATCGGTATTATGAGTTTATGTGTTTTGATGTACCGAAGGTAGTTCGGAGTCCCGGATGTGATCACGGACATGACGAGGAGTCTCGAAATGGTCGAGACATAAAGATTGATATATTGGACGGCTATATTCGAACACCGGAAGTGTTCCGGAGAAGTTCCAGATAAAACCGGAGTGCCGGAGGGTTATCGGAACCCCCGGGGGAACTAATGGGCCTCGATGGGCCTTAGTGGAGAGAGAGAGAGAGAGGGGCGGCCAGGGCAGGCCGCGCGCCCCCTCCCATTTGAGTGCGAATTGGACTAGGAAGGAGGGTGGCGCCCCCCTTTTTCCTTCCCCCTCTCCCTTTCCTTCCTTCCCCCTCTCTCCCTTTTGGTGGAAACCTACTAGGACTTGGAGTCCTAGTAGGATTCCCCTATTGGGGGCGCGCCAAGGAGGGTCGGCCGGCTTCCCCCTTGCTCCTTTATATACGGGGGCAGGGGGGCACCCTAGAACACACAAGTTGACAGTTGTCTTAACCGTGTGCGGTGCCCCCCTCCACAGAATTCCACCTCGGTCATATTGTTGTAGTGCTTAGGCGAAGCCCTGTATCGGTAACTTCATCAACACCGTCACCACGCCGTCGTGCTGATGGGACTCTCCCTCGGCCTCAGCTGGATCAAGAGTTCGAGGTACGTCACAGAGCTGAACGTGTGCTGAACACGGAGGTGCCGTATGTTCGGTGCTAGGATCGGTCGGATCATGAAGACTTACGACTACATCAACCGTGTTGATAAACGCTTCCGCTTTCGGTCTACGAGGGTACGTGGACACACTCTCCCCGCTCATTGCTATGCTTCTCCTAGATAGATCTTGCGTGATCGTAGGATTTTTTTTGAAATACTACATTCCCCAACAGTGGCATCCGAGCCAGGTCTATGCGTAGATGTTATATGCACGAGTAGAACACAAAGAGTTGTGGGCGATAATAGTCATACTGCTTACCAGCATGTCATACTTTGATTCGGCGGTATTGTTGGATGAAGAGGCCCAGATAGACATTACATGACCGCGTTCATGAGACTGGTTCTACCGACGTGCTTCGCACACATGTGGCTAGTGGGTGTCTATTTCTCCAGCTTTAGTTGAATCGAGTGTGGCTACGCCCGGTCCTTGTTGAAGGTTAAAATAGCACCCTTGATGAAAAATCATTGTGGTTTTGATGCGTAGGTAAGAACGGTTCTTGCTAAGCCCGTAGCAGCCACGTAAAACTTGAAACAACAAAGTAGAGGACGTCTAACTTGTTTCTGCAGGGCATGTTGTGATGTGATATGGTCAAGACGTGATGATATATAAATTGTTGTATGAGATTATCATGTTTTGGTAAAGTTATCAGCAACTGGCAGGAGCCTTATGGTTGTCTCTTTATTGCATAAGACGAAAGCGCCATGTAATTGCTTTAGTTTATAGCTATGCGATAGCAATAGTTGCCAAAGCAATAGTTGGCGAGACAACCATATGACGACACGTTGATAGAGATCAATATGATTGAAATCATGGTGTCATGTCGGTGACAATAGAAATCATGACGGTGCTTTGGAGATGGATATCAAAGGCACAAGATGGTGATGGCCATATCACGTCACATATTTTGATTGCATGTGATGTTTATCCTTTATGCATCTTATTTTGCTTAGTATAGCAGTAGCATTATAAGATGATCCCTCACTAAATTTCAAAGGTATAAGTGTTCTCCCTGAGTATGTGTCACGACCGGTTTTCCGGGTATTGATTTCCCAGAAAATGACCCTTGTGCTCACCAGCCCCAGGATTACTGTTAGCTGATGAGGCACCAACTTGATACAGAAATTCCAAGCAAAATACAAAATATGTAGTACAAGACCATTCTGGCCTATGAGCACAACAAATGGTTTCTAGTGGTTGATGGCGGAAGCGGTTTGTGGATCATCAGTGTCTATGAGACTCCATTTCCCACAGGAACAACTGACCAGGTTAACTCCTATCTTCGCGAGGCTGCTGTCACCGTTGCTTGGGTTCCAGGGCGGTCATCGCAACGCTCCTCTCCAGGCAAGAAATCTGGCCAAGACAATAGCCAGGGACAAGCCAGTGAGTACTTTGAATGTACTCGCAAACATTATGAACACGGGTATAATATAAATGATAATCATGCACTGAAATATTCTATGCTCACAACGTCGGTCATAAAACAATATCCTGATGCATGCAAGTAGGTTATTTATATACAACATGAATATGCAATAACAGGTAGTAATAAAATGCACCGATCGGTGTCTGCAAGCGCCTCGAAAGGATAGTAAATAACGAGCGTGCCTCAGTCGGGCGTCTGAGCGACACCACATAAAGGGCTTATAATGTAAGCAATAAGCATGCCACAGTCGGGCGTCTAAGCGACACCGCATAAAGGGCTTATAAAGTAAATAAATAATAAGCATGCCACAGTCGGGCGTCTCAGCGACACCACATAAAGGGCTCATAAATAAATAATAAGCATGCCACGATCAAGGCGTCATCACGACACCACATAAAGGGCTTATAAATAATCACAAGTGAATATCCAGGAGGTAGAACCGTCCGAGGATACTCAATACTTCAAATAATATAAAAGGGGTTAGTCCATAATAATAACAATCACAATCATCATATGTCACACGTCATGACCCATGTTACGGTTTAGTAGTTTCTCCTCCAAGATGCACACTAAGACCGACACTTGACCCGTCCCTGCATCGTAGTCCTTAACCATGGACACGACTATTCGAATGGATTTAATCTCTGCGGAGGGTGTACTCTTTACCCACGAGTAACGGATTTCTTTAGTCCATCGGGACTAATTCCGTCTGATCTTTTAATTGAAAACACACCGACTTGCACACACCAAATTAACTTACCAAAGATCTCGAATCACCCACGACACCCGTCAAGCAAAACTCTAAGTGGGAGGCTACAACCTCGCGTAGCATGGGATCAAATTTATATCAGCGCTCTAAGGGTGCCCCCTCTCGGTCCCAACCGGAAACACCCATGCCCCGGACCAGGTGGTCTGCCCTACCGGCTGCGATCGGTATCTTCCACCGTGGCCTCTCTGCATGCGGTGTGTGCCAAGAAAGGGGTTGACAACTTATCGAACCGCACCCTACCTGCGGCGAGGGCAAGTGGTAATCTGAAACAAGTATGGGGGTTGCTGGAACAAGACTCGATCTACGGTCGACTCAGGAGGATTATAAATTCCCTGCATGATATGTGTACCAAAATATTTCAACCAACAGAATCACCACTCATTATACCTTACTACGCCATACCGGACATAACCGCCCCGACGGAGACCGGCGACAAGCTCATGCCTACCCAAGGCAGAGGCTTTCCCGGATTCTCTTCCGGCATGCATGCAAGGCACATGAGGATGATTACCATCACAAGTATATTCATTACCAACAGCAAGGAAATCACTAATATGCAATTCAAGCAAATGATCGCGTCACCACATAAAATAACATGTTCTCCGTATTAGGGCGGTGTTATAAGCATGCCAACTAACACACAAAAATATTATGCCAGGGTTCAGAATGCTTGCCTTCAAGTTGTGTAGAGGCAGGGGGCATCCTAAAACTTTTGAAAGTTTTCTTCTTCGCCAAAAATCCTATTTTGAAAAATATTCAAATAACACATACTTAAAAAACAGTGCATAGAAGTTGTCTGAATTTTTTTCAAATAAATCTTAAAATAAACTAGACTAAATTTGAGAGAGGTAGGAAAAATAATCAACTCATTTGGAGTTTTATTTAAAAAGATATAGCCAGTCAAAGTTTAGTCAAATTTCTGGTTTTTAAATAAAACAGAAAAAGAAAACTTTCACGTCGAAGACGTACTCTGGGAATATGCCTTCACTTATCCAGCGTGGACCGGCTATTTGGGTCATCGACGGTGGGCCCGCTGCCCACTAGTCGCTTGACCGATCCGCAGCGTCGTCTCCTCCGACCGAACAGAGGCGGAGCTCCGGCGATCGCCACCGACGAACGGAGGCATCCCACGGGGATCCAAGGACAGGGATGGATCCGCAAGATCAGGGCGGTCCTTCCGGTGGTTGACTTGCCGGCGGGGACAGAGTGAGTCGTCGGCGGCGAAGCCAGCGGCCGGTGGCTTCGGGAGTTTTGGGGTTTGAACTACGGTGGCTTTCGATCGTGTTTGAGTTGCCGGGCGGCTCAGGGCGAGGGAGAAGGTTGGTGGCACCGTTGGACGGAGGGGCTCGATTGCGGTGAACGGAGCTGGGGCGTGGCGGCGGCGAACCGGACGGAGTCGGGAAGATGGCTTCCCACGATTCTTGGCCGTGGGGTGCCATGGGGGTGGCCTGAGGTCGCCTGAGGGGCTGTACGTGCTCGGGGGCCCCTACTTATAGCGCGGCTAGGTCGGTTTGCGGCGGCCGGACGACGGCGGACCGCCGTTCTGTAGCTTGCAGGGCACCGTGGCGGGGCTGGGGATGGCGGCAGGAGCTAGCGGACGAGCGGGCACTGCTCCAAGGGCGAGCTGGCGAGCGGGAGCGGCTCGGGCGGCGCCGACTAGTGCAGAGGCTGTCGGGCAGCAGTGGCGGCTAGCTTCTGGCTTGCCGGAGACGTGGCGAGGGGCTGAGGTGCTCGTGGGGTGTACGTGTCGAGGCTTGGCCCTACGCTGCAAGCGGCAGAGTGATTGTATAAGCTTGGGGGAAACAGGCCAGGGGCGCGGCGGCTCGGGCGCGGCACGTGCAAAACGCACGCTCTGGGCGCGCCTAGAGCATGCTCACCAGGTGCTCGGCAAAATGCCAGTGCTTGCTACAGGGCTTGGGTGAGGCTGGCACTTAGCAGACCTAGGTTAGGAGTGTCTAGGAATTTAGTGGACAAGGTGGTTAGGCAAAGGGAGCAGGTTCATTGCACATATCAGAGACTATGCCAAAACTGATCATGGCCATAAGGTGTTTGACAAAATGCCAAGGGCACTTAGGCATTTCTTGGGGTGTCCAAACTCTCCAGGCTAGTGTCTCTTTAATTGCAAAAGAGGGTGGTAAGGTCATTTGGGCAAAAGAAGAAACTTGCTAGTGGAAGTTTTTCAAAACCTTAGTTCTGGACATGAAGGTAAATGGCATCATTGCATGGACCAAAAATCTCCCAATGGGTCCAATCTCCTGGACTTAAGGGTTTGGTAAGGTGTACTACAAGCAGGAGAAAGCTCATGGGCAGAGGAGCAAGTTAGAAGATGGTTGCAGTACAAATCACCAAGTTGCACCAGAATGAAGATGAGGATGATTCACTCAAATCTTTCAAAGAACATCCCTGGATTTTTGCATAAAGTTGAATAATATACTCCTACTCACATCCCAAATTTTTGGTAGAAGTTTTAAAGAAATATTTAAATAGGTTGTAGTGTAAAATTGCCCACTGGACCAGATTTCAAAAATTTGATGTAGAGCTCAAAATATCCAAAGAATGAAATATATTTTTGCATAAAAGTGATTTAAAAACATCACATGACATCCCCAAATTTTGGTGGGATTTTTAAATGAATTTATCAAAGGGTTGTAGTGCAAATGGGGTCCTAAACTAATGAAAAACCAATTTAGATAAATAAAGCTCAAGGGAAAAATAATTATATAGATAATCCCACTGATAAAAGAATTGTTTTATTTGAGAGGGTGAACAAGTCAATAATAATTGGAAAGTTTTTACAAGGGGTGGAAACTCCACAACTTAGGGGAAAAGAGAGGCTTTGAGATCAAGAATAAATCCAGAAAAATAAAAATTTAATTTCCTGGCAAAATTTTAATTAATAAGACAAGGTTAAAATTTTGGGGTGTTACAATATGCACCGTTGCTACAGTTCGTCGTGCCGAGACACCACGTGATGATCGGGTGTGATAAGCTCTACGTTCACATACAACAGGTGCAAGCCAGTTTTGCACACGCAGAATACTCGGGTTAAACTTGACGAGCCTAGCATATGCATATATGGCCTCGGAACACTAGAGACCGAAAGATCAAGCGTGAATCATATAGAAGATATGATCAACATAGTGATGTTCACCATTGAAAACTACTCCATCTCACGTGATGATCAGACATGGTTTAGTTGATTTGGATCACGTGATCATTTAGATGACTAGAGGGATGTCTATCTAAGTAGGAGTTCTTAAGTAATATGATGAATTAAACTTTAATTTATCATGTAGCTCCCCGTTTATTTTTATATGTTCCTAGAGAAATATAAGTTGAAATATGATAGTAGCAATGATGTGGACTTGGTTCGTGATCTGAGGATTTTCCTCATTGCTGCACAGAAAAATTATGTCCTTGATGCACTGCTAGGTGACAGAACTACAGCAGGAGCAGATACACACGTTATGAACGTTTTGACAAGCTCGGTATGATGACTCCTTGATAGTTTAGTGCACCATGCTTTACGGCTTAGAACCGGGACTTCAAAAATGTTTTGAACACCATAGAGCATATAATATGTTCCTAGAGTTGAAATTGGTATTTCATACTCATGCCCGTGTCAAGAGGTATAAGACCTCTGACAATACTTTGCCTACAAGATGGAGGAGAATAGCTCAACCAGTGAGCATGTGCTCAGATTGTCTGGGTACTACAATTGCTTGAATCAAGTGGGAGATAATCTTCCAGATAAGGTAGTAATTGACAAAGTTCTCTAGTCACTATCACCAAGTTACTAAAACTTCGAGATGAACTATAATATGCAAGGGATGACGAAAACAATTCCCAAGCTCTTCACGATGCTGAAATCGGTGAAGGTAGAAATCAAGAAAAGCATCAAGTGTTGATGGTTGACAAGACCACTAGTTTCAAGAAAAAGGGCAAATGGAAGAAGGGGAACTTCAAGAAGAATGGCAAGCAAGTTGCTGCTCAGAAACCCAAGTCTGGACCTAAGCCTGAGACTAAGTGCTTCTACTGCAACGGGACTGGCCACTAGAAGCGGAACTGCCCCATGTATTTGGCGGATAAGAAGGATGGCAAAGTGAACAAAGGTATATTTGATATACATGTTATTGATGTGTACTTTACTAGTGTTTATAGCAACCCCTCAAAGATTTGATACTAGTTCGCTGCTAAGAGTAGTAACTCGAAACAGGAGTTGCAAAATAAACAGAGACTAGTTAAGGGCGAGGTGATGATGTGTGTTGGAAGTGATTCCAAGGTTGATAAGATCACCATCACACACTCCCTTTACCTTCGGGATTAGTGTTGAACCTAAAATAAATGTTATTTGGTGTTTGTGTTGAGCATGAATACGATTGGATCATGTTTATTGCAATATGATTATTCATTTAAGTCAAGGAATAATTGTTGTTGTATTTACATGAATAAAACCTTCTATGGTCATACACTCAATATAAATGGTTTATTGAATCTCGATCGTAGTGATACACATATTGAAGCCAGAAGATGCAAAGTTAATAATGATAGTGCAACTTATTTGTGGCACTGCTGTTTAGGTCATATTGGTGTAAAGCACATGAAGAAACTCCATGCTGATGGACTTTTGGAATCACTTGATGCTTGCAAACCATGCCTCATGGGCAAGATGACTAAGACTCCGTTCTCCTAACAATGGAGCGAAACAGCAGACTTGTTGGAAATAATACATCTTGGCGTGTCTTGTCCGATGAGTCTTTGAGGCTCGTGTCGGGTATCGTTATTTTCTGACCTTCACAGATGATTTGAGCAGATATGGGCATATCTACTTAATGAAACACAAGTCTGGAACATTTGAAAAGTTCAAAAAAATTCAGAGAGAAGTGGAGAATCGTCGTAACAAGAAAATGAAGTTTCTACGGTCTGATCGCGGATGCAAATATTTGAGTTACGAGTTTGGACTTCATCTAAAACAATGTGGAATAAGTTTCACAACTCACGCTACCTGGAACACCACAGTGTAATGGTGTGTCCGAACGTCGTAACCGTACTTTATTGGATATGGTGCGATCTATGATGTCTCTTACCGATTTACCACTATCGTTTTGGGGTTATGCATTAGAGACAACTACATTCACGTTAAATAGGGCACCATCTAAATCCGTTGAGACGACACCGTATGAACTGTGGTTTGGCAAGAAACCAAAGTTGTCGTTTCTTAAAGTTTGGGGTTGCAATGCTTATGTGAAAAAGCTTTAACCTGATAAGCTCGAACCCAAATCGGAGAAGTGCGTCTTCATAGGATACCCAAAGGAAACTGTTGGGTACACCTTCTATCACAGATCCGAAGGCAAAATATTCGTTGCTAAGAATGGATCCTTTCTAGAGAAGGAGTTTCTCTCGAAAGAAGTGAGTGGGAGGAAAGTAGAACTTGATGAGGTAATTGTACCTGCTCCCTTATTGGAAAGTAGTTCATCACAGAAATCAGTTCCAGTGATTGCTGCACCAATTAGTGAGGAAGCTAATGATAATGATCATGAAACTTCATATCAAGTTACTATTAAACCTCGTAGGTCAACCAGAGTACGTTCCGCACCAGAGTGGTACGGAAATCCTGTTCTGGAAATCATGTTACTAGACCATGATGAACCTACGAACTATGAGGAAGCGATGATGAGCCCAGATTCCGCAAAATGGCTTGAGGCCATGAAATCTGAGATAGGATCCATGTATGAGAACACAGTATGGACTTTGGTTGACTTGCCCGATAATCGGCAAGCCATAGAGAATAAAATGGATCTTCAAGAGGAAGACGGACGCTGATAGTAGTGTTACTATCTACAAAGTTCGAATTATCGCAAAAATGTTTTCGACAAGTTCAAGATGTTGACTACAATAAGATTGTCTCAATTGTATTGATGCTTAAAAGTCTGTTCGAATCATGTTAGCAATTGCCGCATTTTATGAAATTTGGCAAATGGATGTCAAACCTGCATTCCTTAATGGATTTCTTAAAGAAGAGTTGTATATGATGCAACCAGAAGGTTTTGTCGAGCCTAAAGGTGCTAACAAAGTGTGCAAAGCTCCAGCGATCCATCTATGGACTCGTACAAGCATCTCAAAGTTGGAATATACGCTTTGATGAGTTGATCAAAGCAAATAGTTTTATACAGACTTGCGGTGAAGCCTATATTTACAAGAAGTGAGTGGGAGCACTACAGCCTTTCTGATAAGTATATGTGAATGACATATTGTTGATCGGAAATAAATGTAGAATTTTCTGGAAAGCATAAAGGAGTATCTGAAAGGAGTTTTTTCAAAGAAAGACCACGGTGAAGCTGCTTACATATTGAGCATCAAGATCTATAGAGATAGATCAAGACACTTGATAAGTTTTTTCAATGAGTACATACCTTGAAAAGATTTTGAAGTAGTTCAAAATGGAACAGTCAAATAAAGAGTTCTTACCTGTGTTTCTACGTGTGAAGTTGAGTAAAGACTCAAAGCCCGACCACGGCAGAAGATAGAGAGAGAATGAAAGTCATTCCCTATGCCTCAGCCATAGGTTCTATAAAGTATGCCATGCTATGTACCAGACCTATTGTATACCCTGCCTTGAGTTTGGCAAGGGAGTACAATAGTGATCTAGGAGTAGATCACTGGACATTGGTCAAAATTATCCTTAGAGGACTAAGGAAATATTTCTCGGTTATGGAGGTGATAAAGAGTTCATCGTAAAGAGTTTTTTTAGGGGTTAATGACAGTGGGAGAGGCTCCCACTAGCTTTTGTATTAACTCATACCATAAAGTTACATAGTTACAGGGGTGGGGTTAAGGCCCCCCGGCCATCACTCTTGCTACACAAAAGAGGAACAACGGGCAGGTGCACACAGCTAAAGCAAAGCTATAGGACTAGGTCACAACCCTTGGAGGAGCGCGGAGATGAAGGGGTGCAGTTCCTGTTTACAGTTATGCATAAGCAGCCCCATCAACCCTTTGAAGCGTGCTAGCCAAGAACCAAAGGAGTGTGGCATCCTTCTAAAGTGCTCATTGCTTCTTTCCATCCAGATACTCCAAGCAGCCAGCATAAAAATGTCCATGAAGAGGGGGTGGCTCCACTGCTGCTTGATAACATGAATCAGTCTGAGACGATTCTAATTGCTTGGCCAAAAGATCCCCAGCTTGGCCAGCAAAGCTGACTAAAAGGACAGTGGAAAAATAGATGTTCCACCGTCTCTTCGGGGGGCTGGTCACACAACAAACAGGCATAGTTGTTGTTATGGATGTTGTAGTGGCGGCATTTGAGCATATTCCTTGTGTTTAGACGATCCACCATGAGAAGCCAGCATAACACTTTTAAATTTGATTGGGCTTTTGGCCTTCTAGAGCCATGTAAACGCCTCATCAGCCTGGACCTCTCTGAAGCAATGCGTGTAGTACACGTTGGGGGAGAATTGGTTGGCGATTGAGCAGGCCCAAATGTCTTGCTCATCCGGCACAATTGGCCTTGGATGGTCCTAATTTCATCGTGGGCTTGAGCCGAGACGGGGAGATGGAACAATTCACCAGGATCACTAGCTTGCAGGACTTCATTAACAGTGGCATCCTCGTCCATGCAAAAGGAGAAAGCCCTGGGAAATAGGTGCATGAGAGGTTGTTCTTCTGCATCTAGCCATACATCTTTCCAGAAGAGAGCCGAGAGCCCATTTCCAATTCCAACCGACGTGATCCCTTTGAAGATATCGCTGTGCATCATAACATCTCGCCACCAAAATGAGCCAGCAGCATTGCAGGCATGTGGCACTTGGTCGGAGTAGTACGCATTCCAGACAAGTGAGACCCATGGCACGTCCTCCTTGTTATAAAACTTAAAAAGGTGTTTGAGCAAAAGGGCCACATTCTGGATTTTGATATCAATAACTCCAAGTCCACCTTTCTTCTTCGGTCTGCAAACTAGATCCCATGCCGCCAAGGAGTTGTTTCTGACACCATCATATGTGTTCTTTGCCCAAAGGCAATATCTGCGGAGCTTGTCCAGGTGTTCAACCACACGAGGCGGTAGCTTGATCGTACACATGGCATATATGAGCATTGACGTGATCGTAGAGTTAACCAGTGTGAGCTTAGCGCCGGAGGACATCAAGGACAAAGCTGCTGACATTTTCCTTTCCACGCCATGAACCAAAGGCATCAGATCTACATCAGATCTAGCACTGTCGGTCTAGTGGTTCCCATGGGAAGCCCAAGGTAAGTGAATGGCATCACCCCCACCGTACAGCCAAAGATGTGAGCAAGATCATCAGTTCTCTCTTGGGAAAGATTGATCGGGATGAGCATGGACTTGTCAAAGTTAATTTTGAGCCCAACCGAATCAACATAGTCAACAAGGATGGATTTCATAACAGCTGCTTGGGATTAACAGGCGGGCAACAGGAGGATCGTGTCATCAGCGTATTGAACCACTGGGTATTCGGTCACAGTAGATGACGGAAGAGGCAGGTGGATCATTCCTCGACTGAAAGCATCATTGATGGCTGCCTGCAATAGGTCTGCAGCAAGCACAAAGATCAAGGGTGACAGCGGGTCACCTTGGCATACGCCGCATTTGCATTTGAATATTCTTCCCGGCAGCCATTCAAAAGAACAGAGGAGGCACCAGAGCCAAAGATCGAGCTCATCCACCCTAGCCACTTATCATCAAAGCCCATTTGCTTCATTATATTCAACATCGGCTCATGCTCAATGGTGTCAAACGCTTTGGCAAAATCCAATTTCAACAGGGCTACGTCGATGCAAGCTTTGACACCGATCTGGATGACTCCGAGTCTCGATCTGGATACATACTGAAAGTGGGAGCATTTAGCTAGAGTAGCTCCGTGCAGAGCATTGTAGACATAGAAATTTGCAAAATACGTACGGATCTGAATGTGGCAGACCCATTGACTAAACCTCTCTCACAAGCAAAACATGATCACACCTTAGTACTCTTTGGGTGTTAATCACATAGGCGATGTGAACTAGATTATTTACTCTAGTAAACCCTTTGGGTATTGGTCACATGGCTATGTGAACTATAGAGTGTTAATCACACGGTGATGTGAACTATTGGTGTTAAATCACATGGCGATGTGAACTAGATTATTGACTCTAGTGCAAGTGGGAGACTGAAGGAAATATGCCCTAGAGGCACTAATAAAGTTATTATTTATTTCCTTATATCATGATAGATGTTTATGATTCATGCTAGAATTGTATTAACCGGAAACTTAGTACATGTATGAATACATAGACAAACTGAGTGTCCCTAGTATGCATCTACTTGACTAGCTCGCTAATCAAAGATGTTTAAGTTTCCTAGCCATAGACATGTGTTGTCATTTGATGAACGGGATCACATCATTAGAGAATTATGTGATGGACAAGACCCATCCGTTAGCTTAGCACTATGATCGTTTAGTTTATTGCTACTGCTTTCTTCATGACTTACACATGTTCCTATGACTATGAGATTATGCAACTCCTGAATACCGGAGGAACACTTTGTGTGGTATCAAACGTCACAACGTAACTGTGTGATTATAAAGATGCTCTACAGGTGTCTCCGATGGTGTTTGTTGAGTTGGCATAGATCGAGATTAGGATTTGTCACTCCGATTGTCGGAGAGGTATCTTTGGGCCCTCTCGGTAATGCACATCACTATAAGCCTTGCAAGCAATGTGACTAATGAGTTAGTTGCTGGATGATGCATTACGGAACGAGTAAAGAGACTTGCCAGTAACGAGATTGAACTAGGTATTGAGATACCGACGATCGAATCTCGGGCAAGTAACATACCGATGACAAAGGGAACAACGTATGTTCTTATGCGGTTTGACCGATAAAGATCTTCGTATAATATGTGGGAGCCAATATGAGCATCCAGGTTCAGCTATTGGTTACTGACCGGAGATGAGTCTCAGTCATGTCTACATAGTTCTCGAACCCGTAAGGTCCGCACGCTTAACGTTCGATGACGATCGGTATTACGAGTTTATGTGTTTTGATGTACCGAAGGAAGTTCAGAGTCCTGGATGTGAATACGAACATGACGAGGAGTCTTGAAATGGTCGACATAAAGATTGATATATTGGACGGCTATATTCGGACACAGGAAGTGTTCCGGAGAAGTTTCAGATAAAACCGGAGTGCCGGAGGGTTATCGGAACCCCCGGGGGAACTAATGGGCCTCGATGGCCCTTTGTGGAGAGAGAGAGAGGGGCGGCCAGGGCAGGCCGCGCGCCCCCTCCCCCTTGAGTCCAAATTGGACTAGGAAGGGGGGCGGCGCCCCCCTTTTTCCTTCCCCCTCTCCCTCTCCTTCCTTCCCCCTCTCTCCCTTTTGGTGGAAACCTACTAGGACTTGGAGTCCTAGTAGGATTCCCCTATTGGGGCGCACCAAGGAGGGCCGGCCGGCCTCCCCCTTGCTCCTTTATCTACGAGGGCAGGGGGCTCCCTTGAACACACAAGTTGACAGTTGTCTTAGCCGTGTGCGGTGCCCCCCTCCACAGAATTCCACCTCGGTCATATCGTTGTAGTGCTTAGGCGAAGCCCTGCGTCGGTAACTTCATCAACACCGTCACCATGCCGTCGTGCTAACGGAACTCTCCCTCGGCCTCAGCTGGATCAAGAGTTCGAGGGACGTCACCGAGCTAAACGTGTGCTGAACACGGAGGTGTCGTATGTTCGGTGCTAGGATCGGTCGGATCGTGAAGACGTATGACTACATCAACCGCGTTGATAAACGCTTCCGCCTTCGGTCTACGAGGGTACATGGACACACTCTCCCCGCTCATTTCTATGCTTCTCCTAGATAGATCTTGCGTGATCGTAGGAATTTTTTTGAAATACTACGTTCCCCAACAGTCTTGACCTCTTCAATCCCACTTTTATCAATTTTTGCATCTAGATCTATAAACTCCGAATCATGATTTTTTTTGAAACTATGATGATTTTTATAGAAAAATTCAGAAACCATGCGCCCTAATGCATAAAAATCGAAACTATGACCTGTCGACATACATTGGCGAAGAGGAACTTCGACCTCTACAGTTGGCGAAGTGGGCTCTTCAGCCTCCCGTTGGCGAGGTGCCAATGGGCCGAAGAGCACTTTTCGGCTTCCCGTTGGCCGAAAAGTGTCAGGGGCATAAAACGTAATTAAGATGGCCTCAAATGAAAAAGTTATCAACATAAAAAATCTTCGCCTCGTTGAAGCGGCTGATTTTGATAAATAAAATGTCTTAATCCGACGTCGTATGCAACCTGTAGAGCCAAAACAAGGTCAGGGGCAGAAGCTGTAGAGTTACTTCGGACAGACCGAATGGATGTCAGAAAATTTGTCACGGGACACCCGGTGCAGTCGGTGAGACCGTGTGGAATACATAAGAGTACACAATTTTGGTCATGTTCACTCGGTGAGACCGAACCAAACCACTCGGAGGCTCCGAATGGATCCGAAAAATTACCAAAGATTCCTGTCCGAGTTAAAGTTAGGATTTTTTATCCGAAAATTTGTTCGTCTGCACCGGGAAGACTGCTTGCGTACCGTGCTTCCGGCTGGGCCTCCTTTGACGTGAGCTACGGTGCATCACCCCCCAGCGTCGAGGGTACACGGTGACGTTTTTGTGTGCATCACCCCCGGCATCGAGGTTGCACGGTGACGGGCCTGAGAGGCGACCATTGCCTCTACTTTTCATGGTGGATGACGCCACCGCTGAAAGTTTTCGTCTCAATTCCTGCCATCGCAACAGAGACATTTCTTCAATGCCGGCATGTGTCTTTCCGGTACAGACGAACAATGCCCACATCAATTTATGAGGCGGCTGGACTTCCCGTACAATAAAAGGACTAAAAATCTATCCAAAAATCTTTGGCAATTTTTCGGAGCCTCCGAGTGGTCTAGTTCGGTCTCACCGAGTGAACATGACCAAACTTGTGTACTCTTATGTATTCCACACGGTCTCACTGAGTGCACCGGGTGTCCCGTGACAAATTTTCTGACTTCCATTCGGTATGTCCGAAGTAACTCTGCAGCTTCTGGCCCTGACCTTGTTCTGGCTCTACAAGTTGCATACGACGTCGGATTAAGACGATTTTTATATCAAAATCAACTTTTTTTACGAGACGAAGATTTGTCATGTTGATAACTTTTTCATTTGAGGCCATCTTAATTACGTTCTGTGCCCCTGACACTTTTCGGCCAACGGGAAGCTAAAAAGTGCTCTTCGGCCCTGCTAGGCACTCTTCGGCCAACGGGAGGCTGAAGAGCCCACTTCGGACAACGGTAGGCCGAAAAGTCCCTCTTCGGCCAACAGAAGACCGACAGGGTCATAGTTTCGATTTTTATGCATTAGGGCATATAGTTTTCGAATTTGCTATAAAAATCATCATAGTTTTAAAAAAACGAATCATTGGGATGACTTTTAACTGAAGTTGACTCATCTCCAGTCCCATCTTTATCAAGATTTATATTGGAAAACAAAGATTCAATAGGAGTCACATCAATCACTTTAAGATCTTCATCATTATTTTCACAAAAACTAGAGGAACACACTTTTACAAACCAATCTCGTTTAGCACGTATCTTAGCGGTTATTTCTTTACACTCATCAATGGAAATTCTCATAGCTTTTAGAGATTCATTAATATCCTGGTTGGGTGTAATAGATCTAATTTTCAAAGAATCAATCTCAAGAGAAATTTGATCCACGCTCCTAGCCAAATCATCCATCTTAAGTAATTTTTCTTCAACCAAAGCATTGAAACTCTTTTGCAAAATCATACATTCTTTAACACTATTCTCAAAATCAGAGGACATCTTATTACAATTTCCATAAGAATTGTTGTAGGAATTACCATAATTATTAGAGGAATTATTAGGAAACGGCCTAGGATTAAAATTGCCTCTATACGCGTTATTACCAAAATTGTTCCTGCCAACAAAATTCACATCCATAGATGCATATTATTAGGATCAATACGAGCACTCTTGCTAGTAAATAATTTCATAAGTTCATCCATCTTTCCACTCAAAACATTAATTTCTTCAATCACATGCACCTTTTTACTAGTAGAAGATATTTCGGTGTGGCATTGAGAATAATTAACTATAATATTATCTAGGAGTTTAGTAGCTTCTCCTAAGGTGACTTCCATAGAAGTACCCCCCGCGGCCGAATCTAAAAGATTTCTAGAAGCAAAATCCAATCCGGCATAAAAAAATTGTCTAATCATCCACAAATTTAAACCATGAGTAGGGCAATTTTGTATCATCAATTGCATCCTCTCCCAAGATTGTGCAACATGCTCGTGATCAAGTTGCTTAAAATTAATAATCTCGTTCCTAAATGAGATGATCTTAGCAGGAGGAAAAAACTTCAAAATAAAAGCATCTGTACACTTATTCCATGAATCAATACTATTTTTAGGCAAAGATGAAACCAAGTTTTAGCATGATCTCGTAGTGAGAACGGAAATATATTCAATTTAACAATATCATTATTCACATCTTTCTTCTTTTGCATATCACACAAATCAACGAAATTGTTTAGATGGGATGCGGCATCTTCACTGGGAAGGCCAGAAAATTGATCTTTCATAACAAGATTCAGTAAAGCGGCATTAATTTCACAAGATTCCGCATTAGTGGTGGGAGCAATCGGAGTACTAATAAAATCATTATTATTAGTATTGGAAAAATCACATAATTTGGTATTCTCTTGAGTCATCGTGACAAAGCAAGCAATCTAACACACAAGCAAACAAAAATCAAACGAAAAGACGAACGAAAGAAGGGTGAAGAAAAGGGCGAATCTTTTCGAAAATCGTTTTAGAAGTGGGGGAGAGGAAAACGAGAGGCAAATGGTGAATAATGTAATGCAAGAGATGAGAGGTTTATTATGGGTACTTGGTATGTCTTGACTTGGCGTAGATCTCCCCGGCAACGGCGCCAGAAATTCTTCCTGCTACTTCTTGAGCTTGCGTTGGTTTTTACCTTGAAGAGGAAAGGGTGATGTAGCAAAGTAAAGATAATTACTTCCCTTAGTTAGAGAACCAAGGTATCAATCCACTAGGAGACAACGCACAAATCACCAATACCCGCACAAACAATCAAAGAACTTACACCCAACGCGATAAAGGGGTTGTCAAACCCTTCACGGTCACTTGCAAAAGTGAGATTTGATAGAGATAGATGAAACTAAACAAAATATAAAGTAATTTTTTTTGTTTTTTTGGTTTATAGATCTAAAAGTAAAAGATTGCAAAATAGTAGATCGGAAACTTATATGATGGAAAATAAACCCCGGGGCCATAGGTTTCACTAGAGGCTTCTCTCAAGATAGCAAATAATAGGGTGGGTGAACAAATTACTGTCGAGCAATTGATAGAAAAGCGCAAAGTTATGACTGAAGAAAATATGCCCTAGAGGCAACAATAAAGTTATTAATTATTTCCTTATTTCATGATAAATGTTTATACATGTGTGAATACATAGACAAACAAAGTGTCACTAGTATGCCTCTACTTTGACTAGCTCGTTAATCAAAGATGGTTAAGTTTCCTAGCCATAGACATGTGTTGTCATTTGATGAACTGGATCACATCATTAGAGAATGATGTGATTGACTTGACCCATTCCGTTAGCTTAGCACTTGATCGTTTAGTTGTCGCTATTGCTTTCTTCATGACTTATACATGTTCCTATGACTATGAGATTATACAACTCTCGAATACCGGAGGAACACTTTGTGTGCTACCAAACATCACAACGTAACTGGGTGATTATAAAGGTGCTCTACATGTGTCTCCAATGGTGTTTGTTGAGTTGGCATAGATCGAGATTAGGATTTGTCACTCCGGTTGTCGGAGAGGTATCACCGGGCCCTCTCGGTAATGCACATCACTATAAGCCTTGCAACCAATGTGACTAATGAGTTAGTTACGGGATGATGCATTACGGAACGAGTAAAGAGACTTGCCGGTAACGAGATTCAACTAGGTATTGAGATACCGACGATCGAATCTCGGGCAAGTAACATACCGATGACAAAGGGAACAACGTATGTAGTTATGCGGTTTGACCGTAAAGATCTTCATAGAATATGTGGGAGCCAATATGAGCATCCAAGTTCCGCTATTGGTTATTGACCGGAGATGTGTCTCGGTCATGTCTACATAGTTCTCGAACCCATAGGGTCCGCACGCTTAATGTTCGGTGACGATCGGTATTATGAGTTTATGTGTTTTGATGTACCGAAGGTAGTTCGGAGTCTCGGATATGATCACGGACATGGCGAGGAGTCTCGAAATGGTCGAGACATAAAGATTGATATATTGGACGATGTTATTCGACACCGGATGAGTTTCGGGGGTCACCGGATAAATATCGGAGTGTCGGGGGGTTATCGGAACCCCCGGGGGAACTAATGGGCCAACATGGGCCTTGAGAGACAGAGAGGAGGGGCCCTTGTGGTGTCTGAATTGGATAAGGAGGGGGGCGGCGCCCCCTCTTTCCCTCCCTCTCTCCCACTCCTTCCTTCCCCCTCTTCCTTCCCTTGTTGGAAACCTACTAGGAATAGGATTCCTAGTAGGAATCCTACTTGGGGGCGCACCCCTTGAGGGCTGGCCAGCCTCCTCCTTGCTCCTTTATATACGGGGGCAGGGGGCACCCTAGAACACACAAGTTGATTTCTTAGCCGTGTGTGGTGCCCCCCTCCACAGTTACACACCTCGGTCATATCGTCGTAGTGCTTAGGCGAAGCCCTGCGTCGGTAACTTCATCATCACCGTCACCACGCCGTCGTGCTGGCGGAACTCTCCCTCGTCCTCAACTGGATCAAGAGTACGAGGGACGTCATCAAGCTGAACGTGTGCTGAACTCGGAGGTGTCGTGCCTTCGGTACTTGGATCGGTTGAATCGTGAAGACGTACGACTACATCAACCGCGTTGTCATAACGCTTCCGCTTACGGTCTACGAGGGTACGTGGACAACACTCTCCCGCTCGTTGCTATGCATCACCATGATCTTGCGTGTGCGTAGGAATTTTTTTGAAATTAGTGTGTTCCCCAACAGTTGTATCAGAGCCAGGTTTATGCGTAGATGTTATATGCACGAGTAGAACACAAATGAGTTGTGGGCGATAATAGTCATACTGCTTACCAGCATGTCATACTTTGATTCGGCGGTATTGTTGGATGAAGCGGCCCGGACCGACATTACGCGTACGCTTACGCGAGACTGGTTCTACCGACGTGCTTTGCACACAGGTGGCTGGCGGGAGTCAGTTTCTCCAACTTTAGTTGAATTGAGTGTGGCTACGCCCGGTCCTTGTTGAAGGTTAAAACAACACATACTTGACAAAAAATCGTTGTGGTTTTGATGCGTACGTAAGAACGGTTCTTGCTCAGCCCATAGCAGCCACGTAAAACTTGCAACAACAAAGTAGAGGACGTCTAACTTGTTTTTGTAGGGCATGTTGTGATGTGATATGATCAAGACATGATGCTAAATTTTATTATATGAGATGATCATGTTTTGTAACAGAGTTATCGGCAACTGGCAGGAGCCATATGGTTGTAGCTTTATTGTATGCAATGCAATCGCCCTGTAATTGTTTTTACTTTATCACTAAGCGGTAGCGATAGTCGTAGAAACAATAGTTGGCAAGACGACAACGATGCTACGATGGAGATCAAGGTGTCGCGTCGATGACGATGGTGATCATGACGGTGCTTTGGAGATGGAGATCAAAGGCACAAGATGATGATGGCCATATCATATCACTTATATTGATTGCATGTGATGTTTATCTTTTATACATCTTATTTTGCTTAGTTCGGCGGTAGCTTTATAAGACGATCCCTTACTAAAATTTCAAGGTATAAGTGTTCTCCCTGAGTATGCACCGTTGCGACAGTTCTTCGTGCCTAGACACCACATGATGATCGGGTGTGATAAGCTCTACGTTCACATACAACGGGTGCAAGCCAGTTTTGCACACACAGAATACTCGGGTTAAACTTGACAAGCCTAGCATATGCAGATATGGCCTCGGAACACTGAGATCGAAAGGTCGAGCGTGAATCATATAGTAGATATGATCAACATAGTGATGTTCACCATTGAAAACTACTCCATCTCACGTGATGATCGGACATGGTTTAGTTGATTTGGATCACGTGATCACTTAGATGATTAGAGGGATGTCAATCTAAGTGTGAGTTCTTAAGTAATATGATTAATTGAACTTTAATTTATCACGAACTTAGTCCTGATAGTATTTGCATATTTATGTTGTAGATCAATAGCTCGCGTCGTAGTTCCCCGTTTATTTTTGATATGTTCCTAGAGAAAAATAAGTTGAAAGATGTTAGTAGCAAAGATGCAGACTAGCTCCGTGATCTGAGGATTATCCTCATTGCTGCATAGAAGTATTATGTCCTTGATGCACCGCTAGGTGACAGAACTATTGCAGGAGCGGTCTGCCGTTATAAACGTTTTGACAAAAGCTCGGTATGATGACTACTTGATAGTTTAGTGCACCATGCTTTACGGCTTAGAACCGGGACTTCAAAAATGTTTTGAACGCCACGGAGCATATAAGATGTTCCAAGAGTTGAAATTGGTATTTCATACCCATGCCCGTGTCGAGAGGTATGAGACCTCTGACTACTTTGCCTACAAGATGGAGGAGAATAGCTCAACCAGTGAGCATGTGCTCAGATTGTCTGGGTACTTCAATTGTTGAATCAAGTGGGAGTTAATCTTCCAAATAAGATAGTAATTGACAAAGTTCTCTAGTCACTATCACCAAGTTACTAGAACTTCGTGATGAACTATAATATGCAAGGGATGACGAAAACAGTTCCCAAGCTCTTCGCGATGCTAAAATTGGCGAAGGTAGAAATCAAGAAAAAAATCAAGTGTCGATGGTTGACAAGACCACTAGTTTCAAGAAAAAGGGCAAAGGGAAGAAGGGGAACTTCAAGATGAACGGCAAGCAAGTTGCTGCTCAAGTGAAGAAGCCCAAGTTTGGACCTAAGCCTGAGACTAAGTGCTTCTACTTCAAAGGGACTGGTCACTGGAAGCGGAACTGCCCCAAGTATTTGGCGGATAAGAAGGATGGCAAAGTGAAAAAAAGCTATATTTGATATACATGTTATTGATGTGTACTTTGTTGGGGAACGTAGTAATTTCAAAAAATTTCCTACGATCACGCAAGACCATGGTGATGGCATAGCAACGAGAGGGAAGAGTGTCCGTCCACGCACTCGTGAGACCGAAGCGAAGCGTTATAACAACGCTGTTGATGTAGTCGTCGTCTTCACGATCCGACCGATCCAAGTACCGAACGTCACGGCACCTCCGTGTTCAGACACGTTCAGCTCGATGACGATCCCGGGCTCCGATCCAAGAAAGCGTCGGGGATGAGTTCCGTCGACGACGGCGTGGTGACGATGATGATGCTCCACCGACGCAGGCTTCGCCTAAGCTCATGACGATATGACTTCACCGGCGCGAGGCTTCGCCTAAGCTCTACGACGATATGACCGAAGTGGAATATGGTGGAAGGGGGCACCGCACACGGCTAAGGAAAGATCCGTAGATCAACTTGTGTGTTATGGGGTGCCCCCTGCCCCCGTATATAAAGGAGCCAAGGGGGAGGTGGCCGGCCCAAGGGGGGAGGCGCGCAAGGAGTCCTACTCCCTCGGGAGTAGGACTCCCCCAATCCTAGTTGGATTAGGATTCCGGAGGAAGAGAGAGAGAGGGGCGGCCCACCTTTCCTAGTCCTAATAGGACTAGGGAAGAAGCCAGCCACCTAGGGCTGCCCTTCTCCTTTCCTCCAAGGCCCACTATGGGCCCATGTAGTTCCCGGGGTTCCGGTAACCTCCCGGTACTCGATAAATTCGATTTCACTCGGAACCTTTCCGATGTCCAAATGTAGGCTTCCAATATATCAATCTTTATGTCTCGACCATTTCGAGACTCCTCGTCATGTCCGTGATAACATCCGGGACTCGAACAAACTTGATTGCATCAATACTTATAAACTCATAATGAACTGTCATCGAAGCGTTAAGCGTGCGGACCCTACGGGTTCGAGAACTATGTAGACATGACCTAGAACCATTCTCGGTCAATAACCAATAGCGGAACCTGGATGCCCATATTGGTTCCTACATATTCTCTGAAGATCTTTATCGGTCAAACCGCATAACGACATCGTTGTTCCCTTTGTCATCGGTATGTTACTTACCCGAGATTCGATCGTCGGTATCCAATACCTAGTTCAATCTCGTTACCGGTAAGTCTCTTTACTCGTTCCGTAATACATCATCTCACAACTAACTCATTAGTTGTAATGCTTGCAAGGCTTAAGTGATGTGTATTACCGAGAAGGCCTAGAGATACCTCTCCGAGCAATCGGAGTGACAAAACCTAATCTCGAAATACGCCAACCCAACAAGTACCTTTGGAGACACCTGTAGTACTCCTTTATAATCACCCGATTACGTTGTGACGTTTGGTAGTACCAAAGTGTTCCTCCCGTAAACGGAGTTGCATAATCTCATAGTTATAGGAACATGTATGGGTCATGAAGAAAGCATTAACATACTAAACGATCAAGTGTTAAGCTAACGGAATGGGTCATGTCAATCAGATCATTCAACTAATGATGTGACCTTGTTAATCAAATAACAACTCCTTGTTCATGGTTAGGAAACATAACCATCTTTGATTAACAAGCTAGTCAAGTAGAGGCATACTAGTGACATCTTTGTTTGTCTATATATTCACACATGTATTATGTTTCCGGTTAATACAATTCTAGCATGAATAATAAACCTTTATCATGATATAAGGAAATAAATAATAACTTTATTATTGCCTCTAGGGCATATTTCCTTCATACTTTACCTTGCACTAGAGTCAATAATCTAGATTACAAAGTAATGATCCTAACACCCATGGAGTCTTGGTGCTGATCATGTTTTGCTCGTGGAAGAGGCTTAGTCAACGAATTACGCAACATTCAGATCCGTATGTATTTTGCAAATCTCTATGTCTCCCACTTGGACTTGGTCCCGAATGGAATTGAAGCGTCTCTTGATATGCTTGGTCCTCTTGTGAAATCTGGATTCCTTTGCCCAGGCAATTGCACCAGTATTGTCACAGAAGATCTTCATAGGTCCCGATGCACTAGGTATGACACCTAGATCGGAAATGAACTCTTTCATCCAGACTCCTTCATTTGCTGCTTCAAGCAGCTATGTACTCCGCTTCACATGTAGATCCCGCCACGACGCTTTGTTTAGAACTGCACCAACCGACAGCTCCACCGTTTAATAAAAACACGTATCCGGTTTGCGATTTAGAATCGTCCGGATCGAGTGTCAAAGCTTGCATCGACGTAACCATTTACGACTAGCTCTTTGTCACCTCCATATACGAGAAACATATCCTTAGTCCTTTTCGTGTATTTCAGGATGTTCTTGACCGCTGTCCGATGATCCATTCCTGGATTACTTTGGTACCTTCCTGCCAAGCTTACAGCTAAGCATACGTCAGTCCGGTACACAGCATTGCATACATGATAGAGCCTATGGTGAAGCATAGGAACATCTTTCATTTTTTCTCTATCTTCTGCTGTGGTCGGGCATTGAGTCGACTCAATCTTATACCTTGTAACACAGGCAAAAACCTTTCTTTGCTCGGATCCATTTTGAACTTTTTCAAAACTTTATCAAGGTATGTGCTTTGTGAAAGTCCAATTAAGCGTCTTGATCTATCTCTATAGATCTTGATGCCCAATATGTAAGCAGCTTCACCGAGGTCTTTCATTGAAAAACTTTTATTCAAGTATCCTTTTATGCTATCCAGAAATTCTATATCATTTCCAATCAATAATATGTCGTCCACATATAATATCGTAAATGCTACTGAGCTCCCACTCACTTTCTTGTAAATACAAGCTTCTCCAAAAGTCTGTACAAACCCATATGCTTTGATCACACTATCAAAGCGTTTATTCCAACTCCGAGAGGCTTGCACCGCACCATAAATTGATCGTTGGAGCTTGCACACTTTGTTAGCATCCTTTGGATCGACAAAACCTTCTCGTTGCATCATATACAACTCTTCTTCTAGAAATCCATTCAAGAATGCAGTTTTACATCCATTTGCCAAATTTCATAATCATAAAATGCGGCAATTGCTAACATGATTCAGACAGACTTAAGCATCGCTTCTGGTGAGAAAGTCTCATCGTAGTCAACCCCTTGAACTTGTCGAAAACCTTTCGCAACAAGTCGAGCTTTGTAGACAGCTTATATTACCATCAGCGTCGGTCTTCTTCTTAAAGATCCATTTATTTTCAATGGCTTGCCGATCATCGGGCAAGTCAACCAAAGTCCATACTTTGTTCTCATACATGGATCCCATCTCAGATTTCATGGCTTCCACCATTTTGCGGAATCTGGGCTCACCATCGCTTCTTCATAGTTTGTAGGTTCGCCATGGTCAAGTAACATGACTTCCGAATAGGATTACCGTACCACTCAGTGCGTATTTTACTCTGGTTGACCCACGAGGTTCAAGAGTAACTTGATCTCAAGCTTCATGATCATCATCATTAGTTTCCTCACTAATTGGTGTAGTTGTCACAGAACCATTTCTTGTGATGAACTACTTTCCAATAAGGGAGCGGAATCTGATTATCTCATCAAGTTCTACTTTCCTCCCACTCACTTCTTTCGAGAGAAACTCTTTCTCTAGAAAGGATCCGAATTTAGCAACGAAAATCTTGCCTTCAGATCTGTGATAGAAGGTGTACCCAACATCTCCTTTGGGTATCCTATGAAGACACATTTTTCCGATTTGGGTTCGAGCTTATCTGGTTGAAGTTTCTTTACATAAGCATCGCAGCCCCAAACTTTAAGAAACGACAACTTTGGTTTCTTGCCAAACCACAGTTCATAAGGCGTCGTCTCAACGGATTTTGACGGTGTCCTATTCAATGTGAATGCGCCGTCTCTAAAGCATAGCCCCAAAAGCGATAGCGGTAAATCGGAAATAGACATCATAGATTGCACCATATCTAGTAAAGCACGATTCTGACGTTCGGACACACCATTTCTCTGTGGTGTTCCGGGTGGCGTGAGTTGCGAAACTATTCCACATTGTTTCAAATGTAAACCAAACTCGTAACTCAAATATTCTCCTCCACGATCAGATCGTAGAAATTTCATTTTCTTGTTACGATGATTTTCCACTTCACTCTGAAATTCTTTGAACTTTTCAAATGTTTCAGATTTGTGTTTCATTAAGTAGATATACCCATATCTGCTCAAATCATCTGTGAAGGTGAGAAAATAACGATACCCGCCAAGTGCCTCAACATTCATTGGACCACAAACATCAGTATGTATGATTTCCAACAAATCAGTTGCTCGCTCCATAGTTCCGGAGAACGGCGTTTTGCTCATCTTGCCCATGAGGCACGGTTCGCAAGTACCAAGTGATTCATAATCAAGTGATTCCGAAGCCCATCAAGATGGAGTTTCTTCATGCGTTTTACACCGATATGACCTAAACGGCGGTGCCACAAATAAGTTGCACTATCATTATCAACTCTGCATCTTTTGGCTTCAACATTATGAATATGTGTATCACTACTTCGAGATTCAACAAGAATAGACCATTCTTCAAGGGTGCATGACCATAAAAGATATTACTCATATAAATAGAACAACCATTATTCTCTGATTTAAATGAATAACCGTCTCGCATTAAACAAGATCCAGATATAATGTTCATGCTCAACGCTGGCACCAAATAACAATTATTTAGGTCTAAAACTAATCCGTAGTTCCTGTTTCGAGTTGCAAATATTAGCAACAGAACCAGTATCAAATACCCAGGTACTACTGCGAGTATTAGTAAGGTACACATCAATAACATGTATATCACATATACCTTTGTTCACCTTGCCATCCTTTTATCCGCCAAATACTTGGGGCAGTTCCGCTTCCAAAGGTCCGGGCATTTGCGGTAAAAACACTCGATTTCAGGCTTAGGTCCGCACTTGGGTTTCTTCTCTTGATCAGCAACTTTCTTGCTGTTCTTTTGAAGTTTCCTTCTTCTTCCCTTTGCCCTTTTCTTGAAACTAGTGGTCTTGTTGATCATCAACACTTGATGCTCTTTCTTGATTTCTACCTCCGCAGCTTTTAGCATCGCGAAGAGCTCGTGAATTGTCTTAGTCATCCCTTGCATATTATAGTTCATCACGAAGCTCTTGTAGCTTGGTGGCGGTGATTGGAGAATTACATCAATGACACTATCATCCGGAAGATTAACTCCCAGCTGAATTAAGTGATTGTTATACCCGGACATTTTGAGTATGTGCTCACCGATGTAACTATTCTCCTCCATCTTGCAGCTATAGAACTTATTGGAGACTTCATATCTCTCAATCCGCATTTTGCTTGAAATATTAACTTCAACTCCTGGAACATCTCATATGCTCCATGACGCTCAAAACGTCGTTGAAGACCGGTTCTAAGCCGTAAAGCATGGCACACTTGAACTATAGAGTAGTCATCAGCTACGCTTTGCGACGTTCACAACTTCGCTCAAGATCTCGCAGCAGTTCGCTACCAATGGTGCTTCCAGGCGTAATTTTTCTGTGCAGCAATGAGGATAATCCTCAAGTTACGGACCCGATCCGTGTAATTTCTACCATCATCTTTCAACTTTGCTTTCTCAAGGAACGCATTAAAATTCAACGGAACAACAAAGACGAGCCATCTATCTACAGTAAACATAGACAAGCAAAATACTATCAGTACTAAGTTCATGATAAATTTAAGTTCAATTAATCATATTAAAAACTCCCACTTAGACAGACATCTCTCTAGTCATCTAAGTGATCACGTGATCCATATCAACTAAACCATGTCCGATCATCACGTGAGATGGAGTAGTTTCAATGGTGAACATCACTATGTTGATCATATCTACTATATGATTCACGCTCGACCTTTCGGTCTCCGTGTTCCGAGGCCATATCTGTTATATGCTAGGCTCGTCAAGTTTAACCCGAGTATTCCGCGTGCGCAACTGTTTTGCACCTGTTGTATTTGAACGTAGAGCCTATCACACCCGATCATCACGTGGTGTCTCAAAGACAAAGAACTTTCGCAACGGTGCATACTCAGGGAGAACACTTCTTGATAATTTTTAGTGAGAGATCATCTTATAATGCTACCGTCAATCAAAGCAAGATAAGATGCATAAAGGATAAACATCACATGCAATCAATATAAGTGATATGATATGGTCATCATCATCTTGTGCTTGTGATCTCCATCGCCAAGCACCGTCATGATCACCATCGCCACCGGTAGCGACATCTTGATCTCCATCGTAGCATCGTTGTCGTCTCGCCAACTATTGCTTCTACGACTATCGCTACTCCTTAGTGATAAAGTAAAGCAATTACATGGCGCTTGCATTTCATACAATAAAGCGACAACCATATGGCTCCTGCCATTGCCGATAACTCGGTTACAAAACATGATCATCTCATACAATAAAATATAGCATCACGTCTTGACCACATCACATCACAACATGCCCTGCAAAAACAAGTTAGACGTCCTCTACTTTGTTGTTGCAAGTTTTACGTGGCTGCTACGGGCTGAGCAAGAACCGTTCTTACCTACGCATCAAAACCACAACGATATTTCACAAATAGACTCCGTTTAACCTTCTCAAGGACGGGCGTAGCCACACTCAGTTCAACTAAAGTGAGAGACAGACACCGCCGGTCACCTTTAAGCAACGAGTGCTCGGGCGGTGAAACCGATCTCGCGTAAGCGTCTGGCGTAATGTCGGTCGGGCCGCTTCATCTCACAATACCGCTGAACCAAAGTATGACATCTTTGGTAGGCGGTATGACTTGTATCGTCCACAACTCACTTGTGTTCTACTCGTGCATATGACATCAACGCATAAAACCTGGCTCGATACCCTTTGTTGGGGAACGTAGTAATTTCAAAAATTTCCTACGATCACGCAAGACCATGGTGATGGCATAGCAACGAGAGGGAAGAGTGTCCGTCCACGCACTCGTGAGACCGAAAGCGGAAGCGTTATAACAACGCGGTTGATGTAGTCGCACGTCTTCACGATCCGACCGATCCAAGTACCGAACGTCTGGCACCTCCGTGTTCAAAGACATCGTTCAGCTCGATGACGCGATCCCCGGGCTCCGATCCAAAGAAAGCGTCGGGGATGAGTTCCGTCGACATGATGGCGTGGTGACGATGATGATGCTCCACTGACGCAGGGCTTCGCCTAAGCTCCATGACGATATGACTTCACGGCGCAGGCTTCGCCTAAGCTCATGACGATATGACGAAGTGGAATATGGTGGAAGGGGCACCGCTGCACGGCTAAGGAAAGATCCGTAGATCAACTTGTGTGTTATGGGGTGCCCCCTGCCCCGTGATATAAAGGAGCCAAGGGGAGGTGGCCGCCCAAGGGAGGCGCACCAGGAGTCCTACTCCCTCCGGGAGTAGGACTCCCCCAATCCTAGTTGGATTAGGATTCCGGAGGAAAGAGAGAGAGGGGGCGGCCCACCTTTCCTAGTCCTAATAGGACTAGGGGAAGGGGGCGCGCCACCTAGGGCTGCCCCTTCTCCTTTCCTCCAAGGCCCACTATGGGCCCATGTAGTTCCCGGGGTTCCGTAACCTCCGGTACTCGATAAATTCGATTTCACTCGGAACCTTTCCGATGTCCAAATGTAGGCTTCCAATATATCAATCTTTATGTCTCGACCATTTCGAGACTCCTCGTCATGTCCGTGATCACATCCGGGACTCGAACAAACTTCGGTGCATCAATACTTATAAACTCATAATGAACTGTCATCGAAGCGTTAGCGTGCGGACCCTACGGGTTCGAGAACTATGTAGACATGACCTAGAACCATTCTCGGTCAATAACCAATAGCGGAACCTGGATGCCCATATTGGTTCCTACATATTCTACGAAGATCTTTATCGGTCAAACCGCATAACGACATACGTTGTTCCCTTTGTCATCGGTATGTTACTTACCCGAGATTCGATCGTCGGTATCCAATACCTAGTTCAATCTCGTTACCGGTAAGTCTCTTTACTCGTTCCGTAATACATCATCTCACAACTAACTCATTAGTTGTAATGCTTGCAAGGCTTAAGTGATGTGTATTACCGAGAAGGCCTAGAGATACCTCTCCGACAATCGGAGTGACAAAACCTAATCTCGAAATACGCCAACCCAACAAGTACCTTTGGAGACACCTGTAGTACTCCTTTATAATCACCCGATTCGTTGTGACGTTTGGTAGTACCAAAGTGTTCCTCCGTGGCAGGAGTTGCATAATCTCATAGTTATAGGAACATGTATGGGTCATGAAGAAAGCATTAACATACTAAGCGATCAAGTGTTAAGCTAACGGAATGGGTCATGTCAATCAGATCATTCAACTAATGATGTGACCTTGTTAATCAAATAACAACTCCTTGTTCATGGTTAGGAAACATAACCATCTTTGATTAACAAGCTAGTCAAGTAGAGGCATACTAGTGACATACCTGTTTGTCTATATATTCACACATGTATTATGTTTCCGGTTAATACAATTCTAGCATGAATAATAAACCTTTATCATGATATAAGGAAATAAATAATAACTTTATTATTGCCTCTAGGGCATATTTCCTTCATACTTTACTAGTGTTTATAGCTCCCCCTCAGTATTTGATACTGGTTCAGTTACTAAGAGTAGTAACTCGAAACGGGAGTTGTAGAATGAACAAAGACTAGTTAAGGGTGAAGTGGCGATGTGTGTTGGAAGTGGTTCCAAGATTGATATGATCATCATCACACACTCCCTATACTTTCGGGATTAGTGTTAAACCTAAATAAATGTTATTTGGTATTTGCGTTGAGCATGAATATGATTTGATCATGTTCAATGCAATATGGTTATTCATTTAGGTTAGAGAATAATTGTTGTTCTGTTTACATGAATAAAAACTTCTATGGTTATACACCCAATGAAAATGGTTTGTTGGATCTCGATTGTACTGATACACATATTCATAATATTGAAGCCAAAAGATGCAAAGTTAATAATTATAGTGCAACTTATTTGTGGCACTGCCGTTTAAGGTCATATTGGTGTAAAGCGCATGAAGAAACTCCATGCTGATGGGCTTTTGGAATTACTTGATTATGAATCATTTGATGCTTGTGAACCATGCCTCATGGGCAAGATGACTAAAACTCCGTTCTCCGAACAATGGAACGAACTACTGACTTACTGGAAATAATAGATACAGATGTATGCGGTCCGATGAGTATTAAGGCTCACGGCAAGTATCGTTATTTTCTGACCTTCACAGATGATTTGAGCAGATATGCGTATATCTACTTGATGAAACACAAGTCTGAAACATTTGAAAAGTTCAGAGAATTTCATAGTAGATCGCAGAGGTAAAATATTTGAGTTACGATTTTGGCCTTCAGTTAAAACAATGTGAAATAGTTTCACTACTCACGCCACCTGGAACACCACAGTGTAATGGTGTGTCCGAACGTTGTAACCGTACTTTATTAGATATGGTGCGATCTATGATGTCTCTTATTAATCTACCACTATCATTTTGGGGTTATGCATTAGAGACAGCTACATCCACGTTAAATAGGGCACCATCTAAATCCATGGAGATGACATCGTATGAACTGTGGTTTGGCGAGAAACCTAAGCTGTCGTTTCTTAAAGTGTGGGACTGCGATACTTATGTGAAAAAGTTTCAACATGATAAGCTCGAACCCAAATCGGAGAAGTAAATCTTCATAGGATGCCCAAAAAGAAACTATTGGGTACACCTTCTATCACAGATCTGAAGGCAAGATCTTTGTTGCTAAGAATGGATCCTTTCTAGAGAAGGAGTTTTCTCTCGAAAGAAGTGAGTGGGAGGAAAGTAGAACTTGATGAGGTAATTGTACCTTCTCCCGAATTGGAAAATAGCTCATCACAAAAATCAGTTCCAGTGATGCCTACACCAATTAGTGAAGAAGATTAATGATGATGATCATGAAACTTCAGATCAAGTTACTACTGAACCTCGTAGGTCAACCAGAGTGCGGTCCGCACCAGAGTGGTACGGTAATCCTGTTCCGGAGGTCATGTTACTTGACCATGACGAACCTACGAACTATGAGGAAGCGCGGATGAGCCCAGATTCTGCAAAATGGTTTAAGACCATGAAATCTAAGATGGATCCATGTATGAGAACAAAGTATGGACTTTGGTTGACTTGCCCGATGATCGGCAAGCCATTGAGAATAAATGGATCTTCAAGAGGAAGACGGACGCTGGTAGTAGTGTTACTATCTACAAAGCTCGAATTGTCGCAAAAAGGTTTTCGACAAGTTCAAGGTGTTGACTACGATGAGATTTTCTCACTCGTAGCGATACTTAAGTTTGTCCGAATCATGTTAGCAATTGCCACATTTGATGAAATCTAGCAAATGGATGTCAAAACTGCATTCCTCTATGGTTTTCTTAAAGAAGAGTTGTATATGATACAACAAGAAGGTTTTGTCAATCCTAAAGGTGCTAACAAAGTGTGCAAACTCCAGCGATCCATCTATGGACTGGTGCAAGCATCTCGGAGTTGGAATATACGCTTTGATGAGTTGATCAAAGCATATAGTTTTATACAGACTTGCGGTGAAGCCTGTATTTACAAGAAAGTGAGTGGGTGCACTACAGCCTTTCTGATAAGTATATGTAAGTGACATATTGTTGATTGGAAATGATGTAGAATTTTTCGGAAAGCATAATGGAGTGTTTGAAAGGAGTTTTTCAAAGGAAGACCTCGGTGAAGCTGCTTACATATTGAGCATCAAGATCTATAGAGATAGATCAAGACGCTTGATAAGTTTTTTTAATGAGTACATACCTTGACAAGTTTTTGAAGTAGTTTAAAATGGAACAGTCAAAGAAAGAGTTCTTGCCTGTGTTACAAGGTGTGAAGTTGAGTAAGACTCAAAGCCCGACCACGGCAGAAGATAGAGAGAGAATGAAAGTCATTCCCTATGCCTCAGCCATAGGTTCTATAAAGTATGCCATGCTGTGTACCAGACCTATTGTATACCCTGCCCTAAGTTTGGCAAGGGAGTACAATAATGATCTAGGAGTAGATCACTGGACATTGGTCAAAATTATCCTCAGAGGACTAAGGAAATAATTCTCGGTTAGGTGATAAAGAGTTCGTCATAAAGAGTTACGTTGATGCAAGCTTTGACACCGATCTAGATGACTCTGAGTCTCGATCTGAATACATATTGAAAGTGGGAGCATTTAGCTAGAGTAGTTCCGTGCAGAGTATTATAGACATAGAAATTTGCAAAATACATACAGATCTGAATGTTGCAGACCCGTAGACTAAAAATTTCTCTCACGGGCAAAACGTGATCATACCTTATTGCTCTTAGGTGTTAATCACATAGCAATGTGGACTAGATTATTGACTCTAGTAAACCTTTTGAGTGTTGGTCACATGGCGATGTGAACTATGATTGCTAATCACATAAAGATGTGAACTATTGGTGTTAAATCACATAACGATGTGAACTAGATTATTGACTCTAGTGCAAGTGGGAGACTGAAGGAAATATGCCCTAGAGGCAATAATAAAGTTATTATTTATTTCCTTATTTAATCATAAATGTTTAGTATTCCTGCTAGAATTGTATTGACCGGAAACTTAGTACATGTGTGAATACATAGACAAACAAAGTGTCACTACTATGCCTCTACTTTGACTAGCTCGTTAATCAAAGATGGTTAAGTTTCCTAGCCATAGACATGTGTTGTCATTTGATGAACAGGATCACATCATTAGAGAATGATGTGATTGACTTGACCCATTCCGTTAGCTTAGCACTTGATCGTTTAGTATGTTGCTATTGCTTTCTTCATGACTTATTCCTATGACTATGAGATTATACAACTCCCGAATACCGGAGGAACGCTTTGTGCGCTACCAAACATCACAACGTAACTGGGTGATTATAAAGGTGCTCTACACTACAGGTGTCTCTGATGGTGTTTGTTGAGTTGCATAGATCGAGATTAGAATTTGTCATTCCGATTGTCGGAGAGGTATCTCTGGGCCCTCTCGGTAATGCACATCACTATAAGCCATGGAAGCAATGTGACTAATGAGTTAGTTGCGGGATGATGCATTACGGAACGAGTAAAGAGACTTGCCGGTAACGAGATTGAACTAGGTATTGAGATACCGACAATCGAATCTCGGGCAAGTAACATACTGATGACAAAGGGAACAACGTATGTAGTTATACAGTTTGACTGATAAAAATCTTCGTAGAATATGTGGGAGCCAATATGAGCATCCAGGTTCCCCTATTGGTTATTGACCGGAGACGTGTCTCGGTCATGTCTACATAGTTCTCGAACCCGTAGGGTCCGCACGCTTAACGTTCGATGACGATCGGTATTATGAGTTTATGTGTTTTGATGTACCGAAGGTAGTTCGGAGTCTCGGATATGATCACGGACATGACGAGGAGTCTCGAAATGGTCGAGACATAAAGATTGATATATTGGACGATATTATTCGGACACCGAATGAGTTTCGGGGGTCTCCGGATAAATATGTGAGTGCCGGGGGGTTATCGGAACCCCCTGGGGAACTAATGGGCCAACATGGGCCTTGTGAGAGAGAGAGGAGGGGCCCTTAGGGATGCCCCCCCCCTTGTGGAGTCCGAATTGGACAAGGAGGGGGGCGCGCCCCCTCTTTCCCACCCTCTCTCCCACTCCTTCCTTCCCCCTCTTCCTTCCCTTGTTGGAAACCTACTAGGAATAGGATTCCTAGTAAGAATCCTACTTGGGGGCGCACCCCTTGAGGGCTGGCCGGCCTCCCCCTTGCTCCTTTATATACGGGGGCAGGGACACCCTAGAACACACAAGTTGATTTCTTAGCCGTGTGCGGTGCCCCCCTCCATAGTTACACACCTCGGTCATATCGTCGTAGTGCTTAGGCGAAGCCCTGCGTCGGTAACTTCATCATCACCGTCACCACGCTGTCATGCTGACGGAACTCTCCCTCGGACTCAACTGGATCAAGAGTACGAGGGACGTCATCGAGCTGAACGTGTGCTGAACTCGGAGGTGTCGTGTGTTCGGTACTTGGATCGGTCGGATTGTGAAGACGTACGACTACATCAACCGTGTTGTAAAAACGCTTCCGCTTACGGTCTTAGAGGGTACGTGGACAACACTCTCCCGCTCGTTGCTATGCATCACCATGATCTTGCGTGTGCGTAGGATTTTTTAAAATTACTGCATTCCCCAACAATGACGATATCTAAGGCAATGATTATGAAATATAGGCATCACGGCCATGTCAAGTAGACCAACTCCTGCCTGCATCTACTACTATTACTCCACACATCGACCGACTCCTGCCTGCATCTAGAGTATTAAGTTCATGAAGAATAGAGTAACACATTAAGTAAGATGACATGATGTAGAGGAATAAACTCAAGAAATACGATGTAAACCCCATCTTTCTATCCTGTGGCAACAATACAATATGTGCCTTGCTGCCCCTACTGTCACTTGGAAAGGACACCGCAAGATTGAACCCAAAGCTAAGCACTTCTCCCATTGCAAGATAAAACAATCTAGTTCGAAGATAATTACAAAGATATCAAATCATGCATATAAGAATTCAGAGAAGATTCAAATAATATTCATAGATAAGCTGATCATAAATCCACAATTCACCAGATCTCAACAAACACACCGCAAAATAAGATTACATCGGATAGATCTCCAAGAACATCGATGAGAACATGGTATTGTGAATCAAATAGAGAGAAGAAGCCATCTAGCTACTAGCTATGGACCCATAGGTCTGAGGTAAACTACTCACGCTTCATCGGAAGGGCAATAGAGTTGATGTAGAAGCCCTCCGTGATCGAATCCCCCTCCGGTAGGATGCCGGAAAAGGCCCCAAGATGAGATCTCACGGGAACAGAAGGTTGCGGCGGTGGAAAAGTGTTTTTGTGGATGCTTCTGGTGGTTTGGGAATATATGTGAATATATAGGACGAAGAATTAGGTCAGGGGGTGTTGGTGTAGGCCACAAGCCAGGGGGCGCGCCCCTGTGGCTTGTCGTCTACTCCAAGGTCTTCTAACTTGGAGTCCAAGTCCAACAGGTGTCTTTTGGTCCAAGAAAAATTATCGCGAAGGTTTATTCCGTTCGGACTCCTTTTGGTATTCCTTTTCTGCGAAGCTCATAAACAAGGAAAAAACAGAAACTGGCACTCGACTCTAGGTTGATAGGTTAGTCCCAAAAATAATACTATAAAATAGCATATTAATGCATATAAAACATCCAAAACATATAGCATGGAACAATAAAAAATTATAGATACGTTGGAGACGTATCAATATGCCTTTCACAGAGGGAAGCCTGGATTTGCTAATGTGTCTGTGAAGCCCAGATAATTAAGCTACAATAACCTCTGCTAATGATGCCACATCACCACGATTACTGTTGTTAATCCCGTTTGAATTCAAAATTCAAAATCAAGTCAAACGGTAAAAGTTTCCAAATGTCAAAAATAAAATGTTCATCATGTGGAAAATAATCATTTGTTAATATTTGTGGTGAGCCAACATTTTATAAAGTGTTTTAATGCGCACCAATAACTAAAACAGTGGCTCAATCAATTAATTGAAAGCCCTTTATAATTTATAAAATAACAAACTAAGTTATTTGAGGACAAAACTTTTTGTGGCAGTGCCGAATATTGCAATACTATTTATGTGGCCATCTACACTTTTTACAAGACTCGTTTGCTAACAAATTAATATGCAAAACAGAGTTATAGATAGTAAATAGAAAGCAGAAAAGGGAGAGAGGTACTACTGGGCACTTTGGCCCAGCTAGCTACACAAAAGGCCCAGCTCCACCCCTACTTGTCCTGTTCCTCTCGCTACAGAGGACAGGGGGGCCGTGGCGGCCATCCGCCGGTGATGGCCGTGCGTGGCGGCCATCCGTCCCTGCCCCCGCCTACAAAGCGCCTCCCGGGCGTCCCCGAAACCCTAGCGCCCTCCTCCACCTGTGCCCCTCGCTCGCCTCTCTTCCTCTCGGATCTCTCTTCCCGAGAAGAGCCGCGCCGCGCCGGCGCGAAGCACGTGGCCGCCGGCCTCCCCACGACCAACCAAGGCGCCCAAGAGGACCGTCGTTGTCTTCCTCTTCGACTACGAGGACCCGGACGAGCTCGGACGCCCTTGAGCCATCCCTTCGACGCCCGCCGATTTCCTTCGCCCCGGCCACCATTGCCACCGCTCGACGCCGAATTCATGCCGCCTTGACTAGCTCCGGCTACCCCGAGTCGCCCTCGACCTCCCAAGTGAGCACCCGAGCCGCTTCCCCCTCTTTCCCCTTTCGTTCCGCCGGGGTCGAAGCTCGCCGTGGCTGCGCTCGGAGACCGCGTTCACCGCGCCCAGCCCTGCGTTATTGCTGCCCTTGGCCTTCGCCCCACCTCTCGCTTGCCGTGTTGCTCATCTTGCACCCGCACAGCGCCGCTCCGCCCCATCCCGCCACCGCCCGCCGGACGCGTCCCGTTGCCGCGCCTCTTCGCCCGCTTTGCCCGGCCGCTTCGCGAAGCGTGCCGCGTGCTCCTCGCAGCCCGCTGCCTCCCAGCGCCAGCGTTGCCCCCTGTCCTCCTTCCCACGGTCACGCTGCCTAAGCGCCGCCACGCGACCGGCGTTCCGCCCGCGCCGCCCACCTCCTCTGCTAGCGCCGCCGCGCGCTGTCGCCCCATGCTACTTTGCCGCAGCTCCTGCGCCAGACGCACCCAGCCGTCTTCTTGCGCCGGCGCCCTCGTCTTTGCACGGTGCCCCACCTCGTCGAGGCCGTGGCTCGCCTGCTAACCCACCCGGCCACTGGCCTTGTGCCAGCAGCCTATGGGTCCCAGCGCCCTAGCCCCTTAAGAAACAAAGAGATTTTAAACATATAATAATAAATTAATTAGTTAGTTAATTAACTTAATTAACTCGGGATTAATTAGCCTAACCACTAGATTAGTTGAAACTGATTTAGTTAACTAGACACAGTAAATGACAGGGGGGCCCACCCCCTGTTGACCAGTCAACTGGGACCCCCTGGCCCACCTGTCAGCCTCTGGTACACTTCTGTGTACGCAGAGCTTGGGTGCACATAGCATTTTAGCTATTTAATTTCGAATTAATAACAATTTCAGAATATTGCTAAAACTTTAGAAAATCTTAGAAAATAATTCGTAACTCGGATGAAAAAGTTTTATACATGAAAGTTGCTTAGAAAAATATGAAGAATCGGAATACGCTCTCCGTTCATCCGTCATGTGCCCCTAGCATAGCAACCATGCAACATTTCCCCTCCGATTCGTCTGTCTGAAAATGCCTAACTCCGTGAAAACTTTCCGGATGTTATCCCCCTTCGCCGATAGCGTGTAGCACCGCATTAGAACACGTCTCGCTCTGCCTGTTGTCCTGTTATGCACTTGCTTGCTATGTATTTACTGTTTCTTCCCCCTCTTCTCTCCGGTAGACCCTGAGACTGCCGCTGATGCCACTCTGATCGACTACGTCGACGACGACCCCTTCTTCTTGTCTGAGCAACCCGGCAAGCCCCCCTTTGATCATCCTGATATCGCCCATTCCATTCTCTCATGCTTGCATTATATTTTGCTACTGTTATTGATTGCTCCTATTCTGATGCATAGCACCTTTTGTACTATTTGTTGTACCTTACCTTATCCTAAACCGCTTAGTATAGGTTGGTTAGTGATCCATCAGTGACCCCCACTTGTCCTTGCTGCCCCTGCTTCATCATCGACGACTCAAGCTACATGATCGACGACCAGAGCCCGACACCGCACATCACATCACGCCCCTTTAGTTGTTCGACTCTGCAGAGCTACTACCAAGTGCCGAGGGTGATCCCTCATAACGCACTCCTGATGATAATTCTGTAGTGTAGCTATTCGGTCGTGGTCATCGAGTGTGATTTCCTCCTTCACCATTCCCATACGGCTCTGTCGTGGAACCCCTCAAGTGTGAACCTCGAGGGTGGTTCCTCTTACGTTCACCTTGATGATTACATCGAGTGGAATCCTCCGAGGGTGATTCATTGGGTTTTCCCCTTGATGTTTGGACACACGGTTACCTTGGCATTACTTGAGACCTTTGGGAAAGTCGGGCGGGCCCGGATAACACCCGCAAGATGATTACGAGGCACGGCCAGGAAGTCAGGCAACCCTCGTGTGGGTTGGGCTTGCCCTTGCCGTATTTCCTCGAGACGGGGCGACGGGGTCACATTATCGTGAGTCTCTGCTCGTCTCCGCGAGCTAATAATACACTATGGTTTGGGTATTTGTTCTGAGTTGGCCTTTCGCCTTTACGCACTAACCACCACGTGAGAATAGTTATGGGCCTCGACGTCGCGATGTCGGTAGAAGCTTTGTCGGACGTCGATTCGGCATTGCGGCACGGCTCGGTCGGCGCCCGGTGGAGGTGGCTCAGACGCCTGCGGCGCAATGATCCGGAGTGCAACGGGCGATGGGCCCAGACCCCGGAGTTCTTAGGATGTAGACCGGCGGGGACCTCTCTGCTGAGCCTAGGTAGGGCTACGACGTGTTGATCTTCCGAGGTCGGGCATTGACCTCAGAAAGGTGTGTCCGGCCAGAGTAATCGAGCGTGTTGGAAAACGTGGTGCACCCCTGCAGGGAAGATACATATTGGAATACCGTGTCCATGGTAACGGACGTTCAGACTTATATCTTGATCTAATACAACTAGAAATGGATACTTAAGATATGTGGCTCCGGGATTGCTTTCTCGTAGGGAGTCAAGGAAGGATCTCTAGGCGTTGTTGCTACAACATGCTTGATAATTAAACTGCTATTCTTTACTCTTCTTTATGCTGCAAGATGCTTGGAGCTGCTTGAAGATGCTAGTCTTTGATAGGCTAGGACTCCCCCCCCCCTATTCTGGCATTCTGAAATTCAGTCCACAGATACAACCCTTCCATTTGATACCAATGCATACTTAGTATAGATCTGATGCTTGCGAGTACTTTGGATGAGTACTCACGGTTGCTTTGCTACCCCTTTTCCCCCTTCCTTCTTATTTCCAGTTGATGCAACCAGATGGTGGATCCTTGGAGACAGATGCCACCGCCGACGGATGCTACTACGTGGAGACCGCCGACGACCAGGAGTAGTTAGGAGGTCCCAGGCAGGAGGCCTTTCCTCTTTGATCATTTTGCTTTTGTGCTAGCCTTCTTAAGGCATCCTTGTTTAACTTATGTCTGTACTCAGATATTGTTGCTTCCGCTGACTCTTGTGTATCGAGCTTGTATTCGAGCCCTCGAGGACCCTGGCTTGTAAAATGAAGCTTGTATTATTTTATTTGTGTCTAGAGTTGTGTTGTGATATCTTCCCGTGAGTCCCTGATCTTGGTCGTACACATTTGCGTGCATGATTAGTGTATGGTCGAATCGGGAGCGTCACAAGTTGGTATCAGAGCCGACTGCCTGTAGGATCCCCATTTCCAACTCCTTGGGCGAACTTGAGTCTAGACTTCGAAAAACGGTTTTACTAACATGGCTGTGTAGCTTACGGGCCCACGTCGCCATTGGGTGGTATTAGGATTTTTTATTCCTCATCTATACTCTGGGACTCTTATCTCTCTTCTATTCGGGTAAATGATTTTGCTGACTCTAACTCTAGGTTCTCGTAAATACTTTCTCCCGGAGAACCCCTCACTCCAGATTATTACTTGGTGCATCGGAAGATTCTGAAGATACTCTCCGAAGTTTTCTCGAGACCCTTGTGCCCTTCGCCGTTGGGATCCCTACCGCCGATAAATCCTTACGCGTAACCACCTACGTTGTCGTTCATAACTTCATCCCCAGTTGCTCTTGTTATTACAAGATGCTCTGAATTACTCTCTGCTGTCCTGAGAATCCGTTGAGCCTACTGCGTTGCAGTTCTTTGCCACATGAATACCCCTACGGATAATTACTCGCGCTTGCCGAGTATCCGTTCGCCCACAGCTGATCTTTGTTTCACAAAAAAAATTGGAATATTATCCGATCTTCCGAAAATCCTTAGAAATCTATTACTCTTGCTCCCCCCTTGTCTGCTTACATTGTGGATGCTTTCCATATGTCTGGCAATATTCAGTAGTATCCTTTGTCAATCTTTAATTCTGAGCATCTGATTCGATATGTTTGTGAATGCTCACAATCCTCAATCACAATTAGAATTCTTCCCATCGGCTCAGACGTCACCCCAGACATGAGCTGGTGTTCGACAAATCAAACCTTGATCGATTGTCGATCTATGTCTATTCAACTTACTTGTCTTTGGTTAGAGCCTATTCTTCTGATCCCCCATTCTGGGAACTCATAATTCCCTTTGCCTTCGAGCTTTGAGTTAGTCAGTTGTTTCTATAATCTGATATCCTTGCATTCTTTCTTCTTCTGGATGAGTATCGATGCTCACATCAGATCCCTTGTGGACCACCAGATCCTTTGTTGGGTTTTATCCGACAACTTTCTTCATATTCAGTGACCTTGTGAGCTTTTCCTCGGATACATAATGCCTTTGGTAATTGTATCTTCTGCTTCCTCAATCATACTCTACGAATTTTGACTCTACAACTTCGACGAAGGCGAGAAGTGAATGGAAAGTTGTGCATTAAAGAAGTGGGAGTCGACCTTGAACCTTTGTGTTCATGCCCATGGACCCGATGTGGAACTTATCATGGAAGCTTCTTGTTATGATAATAATGATCCCCTTGTGATAAGTTCATCTTGTATCTATATTGGTCCTTTGCAACCGTGGTTCCGACCATGATTGATCTCCTTTGATTTTATTTCTCGAACAAGTTAAATTACTTGTCTTCTTCAGATCTTTTCACCTATCCAACCTCTATCATGTTCTACCCTCGAGTATTACCCTCTGGTATCTCGAGAATATCACGGAACTACGTAACTTCTTATGAGGTCTTCATCAACTATTATTTCTCGCCGATTCAAAGTTTCCACGGGTTTTGAGTTTTTAGACACTCCTGAACACCGATAACTGGTTCGAGTCTACACTTTCCTTTCCATTGTTTTGTTTAACCTTTCTTGTAACCTAAATATCCGAGCAGTGATAATTCGCTGCTTATGTAAACACCTTGGTGTACAAACTCTGTCAGCAAGACCTTGTTACAATTGTTGATGACATTCCGGTAGCCGCCGATGGACGAGAACTTTGCCTATTGGTCCGCCTCGTCTTAACGAGCAGGAAAATTGTTCTCTTCGCCCCTCACCCTTGGTACCAACGTTGTTGCCAACATAATTTACATGCTATACATCCTCTGACTTGCCTTGCTATCATGACCGTGCAAAGTGATTAGCGCCTTCCTGTTGTTAACCCACATGGTGGGCCCTTAACCCACAGTTCCACAGGATCAAAACCTGACTCTCCTGGACATCCTTGTTTTCCAAAATTCTCCCTCGCACTTGGCTTCGTATGTAAATCACGAGCCACCTTCCTAGTGATCTATTCTGGTATCAGATGCAATACTTATTCCCATTGCTCTGAACCCCCTTTCACCCTCTGTTTCAGGCAACGAACGATTGCCTACCCGATTGAAGCTTATTATTGCACCTTCTTACCTTGCTCTCGATGACTTTCTTGGATTTCAACTCGAGAGATGCCTCTATGCCACGTTGGGGTACTTATCTTGTGTTGAGCTCCGTCCTTCCCGAGTCTTTCCCCCTTACTCCAACCCTTAAATCTCGGGACGAGATTTCTTCTAGTGGAGGAGAATTGTGATGCCCGGATAATTAAGCTACAGTAACCTCTACTAATGATGCCACGTCACCACGATTACTGTTGTTAATCCCGCTATGGTTCAATCCCGTTCGAATTCAAAATTCAAAATCAAGTCAAACGGTAAAAGTTTCCAAATGTCAAAAATAAAATGTTCATCATGTGGAAAATAATCATTTGTTAATATTGGTGGTGAGCCAACATTTTTGTAAAGTGTTTTAATGCACAATAATAACTAGAACAGTGGCTCAAGCAATTAATTGAAAGCCTTTTATAATTTATAAAATAACAAACTAAGTTATTTAAGTACAAAACTTTTTGTGGCAGTGCCGAATATTGCAATACTATTTATGTGGCCATCTACACTTTTTACAAGACTCGTTTGCTAACAAATTAATATGCAAAACAGAGTTATAGATAGTAAATAGAAAGCAGAAAAGGGAGAGAGGTACTACTGGGCACTTTGGCCCAGCTAGCTACACAAAAGGCCCAGCTCTCCCCCCTACTTGTCTTGTTCCTCTCGCTCAAGAGGACAGGGGGGCGTGGCGGCCATCCACCAGTGATGGCCGTGCGTGGCGGCCATCCGTCCCCTGCCCCCACCTACAAAGCCCCTCCCGGGCGTCCCCGAAACCCTAGCGCCCTCCTCCACCTGTGCCCCTCGCTCGCCTCTCTCCCTCTCGGATCTCTCTTCCCGAGCAGAGCCGCCGCCGCGCCGGCGCGAAGCACGTGGCCGCCGGCCTCCCCACGACCAACCGAGGCGCCCAGGAGGACCGCCGCCGTCTTCCTCTTTGACTACGAGGACCCGGACGAGCTCGGACGCCCTTGAGCCATCCCTTCGACACCCGCCGATTTCCTTCGCCCTGGCCACCATTGCCACCGCTCGACGCCGAATTCGCGCTGCCTCGACTAGCTCCAGCTACCCCGAGTCACCCTCGACCTCCCCAGTGAGCACCCGAGCCGCTTCCCCCTCTTTCCCCTTTCGTTCCGCCGGGGTCGAAGCTCGCCGTGGCTGCGCTCGGAGCCCGCGCTCACCGTGCCCAGCCATGCGTTCGCTGCTGCCCAGTCGCGCCCCACCTCTCGCTTGCCGTGATCTTTCATCGCACCCCGCAGCCAGCGCCGCTCATTGTCCCGCCACCACCGGACGCGTCCCGTTGCCGCGCCTCTCCGCCCTTTGCCCGGCCGCTTCGCGGCGTGCTGCGTGCTCCCCTCGCAGCCCGCTGCCTCCCCACGCCGGTGTTGCCCCCTCTCCTCCTTCCCGCGGTCACGCCTGCCACCGCCTAGCGCCGCCCGCGGGCGTTCGCCCGCCCACCTCCTCCTCCTAAGCGCCGCCGCGCTTTCATCGCGCCCGCATCTGCCGCAGCTCACAAGGTCCGTGCCCCAGTGCGTGTTGCCGGGCGACCTCAGCCTCGTCGAGGCCGGGCGCTCGCCCGTTAACCCGCCCCGGTCCGCTGGCCTTGTGCCATTGGCCTATGGGTCCCAGCGCCCTGGCCCCTTAAGAAAAAAAAGAGATTTTAAAAATATAATAATAAATTAATTAGTTAATTAATTAATTAATTAGTTAATTAACTTAATTAACTCGGGATTAATTAGCCTAACCACTAGATTAGTTGAAACTGATTTAGTTAACTAGACACAGTCAATGACAGGGGGCCCCACCCCTGATGACCCGATCAAATGTTGGCGATCAACTGGGACCCCACAGCCCACACTGTCGACCTACAGTGCGCTTACGTATGCAGAGCTTGGGTGCACATAGCATTTTAGCTATTTAATTTCGAATTAATAACAATTTCAGAATATTGCTAAAACTTTAGAAAATCCGTAACTCGGATGAAAAAGTTTTATACATGAAAGGTGCTCAGAAAAATATGAAGAATCGGAATACGCTCTTTGTTCATCCGTCACGTGCCCATAGCATAGCAAAAATGCAACATTTCTCCTCTGATTCGTCTGTCCGAAAATGCCTAACTCCGTGAAAACTTTCCGGATGTTACCCCCCTTCGCTAGTAGCGTGTAGCACTGCGTTAGAACACATCTAGCTCTGCATGTTATCCTATTATGCACTTGCTTGCTACGTATTTACTGCTTCTTCCCCCTCTTCTCTCCGATAGACCCCGAGACTGCCGTTGATGCCACTGTGATCGACTACGTCGACGCCGACCCCTTCTTCTTGTCTGAGCAACCAGGCATGCCCCCCTTTGATCATCCTGATATCGCCCATTCCATTATCTCATGCTTGCATTAGATTTTGCTACTGTTATTGATTGCTCCTATTCTGATGCATAGCCTTCTTTTGTACCTGCTGTTGTACCTTACCTGCTTATCCTAAACTGCTTAGTATAGGTTGGCTAGTGATCCATCAGTGACCTCCACTTGTCCTTGTTGCCCCTGCTTCATCATCGACGACTCGAGCTACATGATCGACGACCAGAGCCCGACACCGCACATCACATCACACCCCTTTAGTTGTTCGACTCTGCATAGCTACTATAGAGTGCCGAGGGTGATCCCTCATAACGCACTCCTAATGATAATTCTGTAGTGTAGCTATTCGGTCGTGGTCATCAAAGGTGATTTCCTCCTTCACCATTCCCGATACGGCTCTGTCGTGCAACCCCTCAAGTGTGAACCTCGAGGGTGGTTCCTCTTACGTTCACCTTGATGATTACATCGAGTGGAATCCTCCGAGGGTGATTCATTGGGTTTTCCCCTTGATGTTTGGACACATGGTTACCTTGGCATTACTTGAGACCTTTGGGAAAGTCGGGCGGGCCCGGAGAGCACCCGCAAGATGATTACGAGGCACGGCCGGGAAGTCAGGCAGCCCTCATGTGGGCTGGGCTTGCCCTTGCCGTATTTCCTCGAGACAAGCGACGGGGTCACATTATCATGAGTCTCTGCTCATCTCCGCGAGCTAATAATACACTATGGTTTGGGTATTTGTTCTGAGTTGGCCTTTGGCCTTTACGCACTAACCACCACGCGAGAATAGTTATGGGCCTCGACGTCGCAAAGACGCCCAAGCTTTGTCGACATCCATTCAAGATTGCGGCACGGCTGGTCGGCGCCCGATGGAGGTGGCTCAGATCACCCTGCGCATAGCGATCCGGAGTGCAACAAGCGATGGGCCCAGACCCCGGAGTGCTTAGGATGTAGACCGGCGGGGACCTCTCTGCTGAGCCTAGGTAGGGCTACGACGTGTTGATCTTTCGAGGCCGGGCATTGACACCAGAAAGGTGTGTACGGCCAGAGTGATCGAGCGTGTTGGAAAACATGGTGCACCCCTGCAGGGAAGATACATATTGGAATACCGTGTCCACGGTAATGGACGTTCAAACTTATATCTTGATCTAATACAACTAGAAATGGATACTTAAGATATGTGGCTCCGGGATTGCTTTCTCGTAGGGAGTCGAGGAAGGATCTCTGGGCGTTGTTGCTACAACATGCTTGATAATTAAACTGCTATTCTTTACTCTTCTTTATGCTGCAAGATGCTTGGAGCTGCTTGAAGATGCTAGTCTTCGATAGGCTAGGACTCCCCCCCCCCTATTCTGGCATTCTGCAGTTCAGTCCACAGATACAGCCCTTCCATTTGATACCAATGCATACTTAGTATAGATCTGATGCTTGCGAGTACTTTGGATGAGTACTCACGGTTGCTTTGCTACCCCTTTTTCCCCTTCCTTCTTCTTTCCAGTTGATGCAACCAGATGGTGGATCCTTGGAGCCAGATGCCACCGCCGACGGATGCTACTACGTGGAGATCGCTGACGACCAGGAGTAGTTAGGAGGTCCCAGGCAGGAGGCTTTGCCTCTTCGATCGTGTTGCTTTTGTGCTAGCCTTCTTAAGGCATCCTTGTTTAACTTATGTCTGTACTCAGATATTGTTGCTTCCGCTGACTCTTGTGTATCGAGCTTGTATTCGAGCCCTCGAGGCCCCTGGCTTGTAATATGAAGCTTGTATTCTTTTATTTGTGTCTAGAGTTGTGTTGTGATATCTTCCCGTGAGTCCCTGATCTTGGTCGTACACATTTGCGTGCATGATTAGTGTACAGTCGAATCGGGGACGTCACAGTGTCAGAGCTCATTGCTTAAAACGAGATAGTTTCATTTGAGAGGTGTACTTTTCCTGTCAACGGTATAACGACAAAGTTTTCAATATCTTCCATGCTGAATATATTAATGGTGGTTTCCATGCAAAAAAAAATTATTCCCCCTACATCATGCTAACACAAACCATGGCTAGCCGAATCCGCAGATGCCTGCCAACTTTCAACTTTCTTGTGTGTGTGTGGGGGGGGGGGGTATTTTCATAAATAATTCAGGACTGTGCTCCTTTTAACTAGCCTCCCTCAAATTTGATGAGTAAATAAACTCTCGTCGATGAGTAAAACACACTTAGCATGAAATATATTGACTACCCTATCGCTCCATGAGCGGTTCGGATACACAAAACAAATGTTCATTTGAAGATTTTAGAGGTGACACATGCAAATTTACTTGGAATGACATTGAAATACCATATATACGTAGGTATGGTGGACATCCATGGAAGAATTTTGGCTTAAGGATTTTGGATGCACAAGCAGTATTCCAGCTTAGTACATAATTTTTGGCTAGCAAAAGATTATAAGCAAGCACCGCATGTTGGAGGATTCGTAACAATATAATTGTATGCAAATATAACCAAACATAACTCATTACGTTCTTCTTCAACTTCAACTTATTTGATCAAGTTTGAAAATAATTAATAAGTATTCACAATCATAAAATATGTCCAAGATAGTATATTTGTATATGAAGAGTAGGAACCATGACGACGAAGACGATGCCTTGCCATACGAGGGGGAAGACAAGCTTGTGTCGAGCAGAAGGGCCTCACCAGCCCGGAAGGGATACGCGAAGAATGATGATGATGATGAGGATGTCGAATTCGATGTCTCGCCATATGATGGGGCGCACAAGCATGGATCGAGCAGAAGGACGGCACCAGGCCGGAGGGGATTCATCAAGGATGTAGACGACCTGTTGTCGTACGAAGAGGCACACAAGCATGTGGTAAGCAGAAGGGCAACCCCATCCCAGAGGAGATTCACTCCTGTTAGAGGAGAATAGGCAGTAGTTATACACAATCGATGCTTTTTCTTGTACCAGACCGTATAGCTTATATTTTATAGCTGAGCACAAGTCACGAAATAATAGCGATTTTGGGAAATTACTTTTCCCTTTGGAATTTAGAAACGGCACAGACAGCCTCATATATAACTCTTTTGACAGGTGCAAGAAAATCAAGTTAAATACTTCCTCTGTTCTTTAACTCTGCATATAAATTTGGTCTTAAGTCAAACATTATAAAGTTTTGATCGAAGTTTGACCAAGATTATAGGAAAATTTACTAACATTCACAATATCAAATCAATATCATTAGGTGCATCAGGGAATTAATTTTCATATTATACATGTTTAATATTGTAAATGTTGATATTTTCAATATAAATTTGGTCGAACTTTATGAAGTTTGACTTGAGTCGAATCTTATATACAGCAGAGTAAAAAGATACCAGAGGGAGGACAGCTGTTTCTTCGATGGCCATGGCGTGACAATTGACAAATCTACTTTGTTTCCTCTACATGTGCTGTACGAGGGAAGCAAAACTTCTCTTCTGGCACACGCTGGAGGCCTAAGATTGCCTCTCCAGCTTATGATTGTATCAGACACAGGCGCATACAACATTACACAACGTTAAAAAATTTCAGACATGACAACGAACATTATCATGTTCCGGAGACGTCAGGCAAGGAAATTGGAAGGAGATTCACCACCATATTTTTAAAACAGTGCTGCAAAAGCTACAAAACCTCGATGTTACAAACCGTCTCCACCCAGCCTTATTCTGTGAGTAAAACAGACGCACACACATTTTGGACACTATAAAAGACACCACCACCACGTCTAATCGACTCGGGTCACAACGCCTATCAAGTCAGGCACATCAGTCCGGAACCTCAGATCGCCTCCCTGATGACAAGGTTGATGCCGAACGACGCCGTGCAGAGGATCAGCCCGATGATCGCCAAGAAGTTGAGCCCCCTGCGAAGTTCACCAAAGCGAAAAGCAAATCGACAAGATCAGAACCGCTTTGATAAAAAGTCGACTTGAAATGGACAAAAAGGAAATGAAATTCTTCTATGTCGATGCAACTTCAGGCTCATCGACGCGTTATTCGGCATCACAGCCTACAAATTTGGTTCAAGTCAACCAATTTTCTCATTTTCATACTCAATTCAGAGCTCACGACTTTGCTCCTGCTCGTTATCGTTTATAAAACCGGGGTGGTTGACATAGAACAGAAGCTTAGGTAGGCTTATTAATTTTGATTGATTCATCCTATAAAATGGGGCAGGGGGGAAACCCCTTTCATTCAAAATAAAATTTATTATTTTTTGACCCTGAGAAGCTTAGGTAGGATTGCAACAGCACATCCAATTATCAATGTCCTACTTTACGATGCAATGTGAATGAATCTCACCTACCAACCAAATTCTTCCTTCACCTACAGCAATGGCTCATGTCAATTCAGAAAAAGATGTGCAGGCAAGCAGTAGTGGGGCGCTAGCTGTTAGCTGCTGGGGCCTCAGGCAAAATTGGGAATGAAGAATTGGAGACAAAAGGCATCTCTCTGTGTGCAGGAGGTTGAAGAAACGCTTCAAAGGTACTTCAGGTCGTCGGTGAGAATCATTGAAGCCGCTCGCTCATTATGAGCGCACCTTTGACATGGCTTGGTTAGTGGAGCAGCAGTGCAGCACCAAGTTGAGCCCTGCTCTGCCCACTCACCTTATTAATGAGTTGAGTGTGGTTGACTAATACTATCATATCCACAAAATCAAATGGCCTGTATGATTCCCAGGACTGAGAATTTCCTAAGAAACTAGCAGTAGAACATGCTGGAAATCAAGGGGATCTCTCCCCAAGGATTTTATTTGGATGCCATTATCATCTGAATCATCTGCAGGGTTGCTCATCGCTGAGCAGAGAAAAAAAAGCAAAACGTACCCAAGCTTGAGGCGGTTCTCCGGGACGCCGGTGGCGTAGCCCTTGAAGTAGAAGAACCTGGCGACGGTGTAGAGGAGCCCCAGCGCGGCGGCGACGACAGGGTGCTGCAGGCCACCGAGCAGCACCGTGACAAAGAAGAGCGGCATCATCTCCAGCGAGTTCTGGTGCCCCCTCTGCAATCCCACAGCACAACCCCACAAGAATTCAGTCAGTCAACTCGCTCGAATAACACAGACGAAATCAGCGGGCAGAGAGGGAATCTGGCCGGCGGCGGACCTGGACGCAGTTGAAGCGCTTGGCGTCCTTGTTCTCCGACTCGACGGCGTAGAGCGTGGGGTAGAACACCTTGTACCTGAAACAAGCAGCGGAGAATCGTCGCAAAGCTCCATCAAATTCTCCAAGAATGAGATCAAGAAGCAGAGCGCGGAGCAGAGGCGGCGGGCACGTACTTCTTGCGGGCGGCGCCGACCTGGAAGCTCATCCAGAAGTTGAGGAAGGCGTAGGCCACCACGGTGAGCACCACGTAGCCGTACTCCTTGGTCAGCTCCACCAACACCGCCATCGTCGTCAAGCTTCTTCTTCTTCTCTGGGATTTCTGATTTTCTTTCTTCTTGGAAATTGAGATTGGATGGGAATGGGGATGGAGCCGAGGTCTATCTTATAGAGAGAGAGTGTGGAGGGCTCTAGAGAAGTCCCAGAATAAGTTCCTGCCCTCCGGCCCAAGAAAGCCTCGACCGATTCGCTCCCTCGGGCCCATCTCGGCCACGGCACCCACCCAATGGGCCAGCCCGCACAGTACTATTACTTCCCCTTTTTCTCCCCTCTGTCCCTTATCTTTTTCCAGCGAGGCATTGGAGATATTCCAGACGCCTTTTTTTCGATTAAAATATTTCAAGACGATAGATAGTAAGTATTGAGTACTCCAGTTGTCAAAAAAAGTAAGTATTGAGTAGTATACTTACTAATTTGGAGTGAACACGTTCAATTGTTTTTTACAATTTTCATGTTCGATGTGACCTGGAGAGAGCTTTGCCGCTAAGACTCTGCTCAGGTGAACGGGGGCTGGCTGGCGTCACGCGTGACGTCTGCCTGAGCGTCGCCATTGGAATCATCGACATCTCGATTCCGGAAGGAATCTGGTATGGGCCGGAAACCCATGAGCACACAAATAAGGAATCTGGTATGGGTCGAAGTCTTCGGTCTGGATATCATGGAAGGAACAGACGACGTGGACTCTAATTTCGACTTGCAGAAAAAGGAAGAAATCGCGGACTGGTAGTTCACGGCGTGGAAAGTGAGTGAACGGTCGACCGAGCTGTTCGTAATGCTGGAAATGAAGGACTAACGTGGGTCTCGTCTCGAGTTCTGGTAGCACCAACTACTCCGACTCTGCTATTCAGTTTTTTTGTGTCTGATTTCCTTGCTTCTCAGAAGATGTGGGCTAGCTGGTCGTGACGCAGAGCACTCATGGTGCGAAATGGGGGGATACATTGCAGTTAGAAATGATCAGGTCTTTCTGATTAAAGACTCGGCGTTTACAATTTTACATGAGCAAAATCGCCCAGGAGCTAACTGACAAATCCAACCCCTTAGACATCCGCGCACATGACCCGGCGCGTCCGCAGACAGTGGTCATTCATGTTTCATATTTACTCCTCTACATCCCAATCTCTCATATTTCATCTCCTAAATCCATACAAACCATGCAAAATAAACCTACGTATTACGACACCTAAACTACGATTCGTCGTCGGAGATGTCCATGATGTCGGTGCCGGGCGCGTAGAAGGGCTCCGGCTCCTCCTCCTCGACCTCATCCATGTACACGAGCATCTCCTCCTCCTTTGTGGTGTGTTCCGCCTCCATCTCATGCCGGCGACAGCATCTGGCCTCCGCATCCGACTCCGAGCGGAGAGGATCGAGGATGGCCTACTGCTCCGCCTGCAGATCCGCGTCTCTAGTGTCCCCACATCCTCCTCCCGCTCCTCCCCAACCTCATCCTCCTCCTCCAAGTCCTGCTTCGGATCCACTGCATCCGGAGGTAGCCCCACTGCGATCCGGGCTTCGCGCATTGCCCGGTTCTGCTCAAGGAGCTGTAGCCGGCGCTCCGGCATTAGATATAGGTAGCTCCTTACCCGGCGGCATGGGGGCATGGCTACTAGTGAGGAGTGGAAAGTGGCGGCGGCGGCGGATGCGAGGGGGCAAATGTGGACGAATATGGTTTTAGTGTCGGCAGTGGGTTTAAATATAGGCACTATGAGGCCCTTCGGAGCGTCGCTACGCGGCACCATCGGACTGGAGGAGGAGACGAGCTTCAGACCGTCGGGTTTTCAGAGTGTTTTCCTTGTGGGATCCCAACGTCCGTCCGACGTGGTAGACGCACCCGGGCGCGGCTGGGCGCCCCCTTATCCACTCCATATTCAGGCTGGATATGAGGGGTGTCGGTCAGCCTGGGCGTTTAAGGCCCGTTTGAGGAGCCCGTCTATGTCGCATTTTCGTTACCGAGCCGTCCGCCCGAGCCTTTGAGGCGCCCGACTGTAGATGCTCTCAGGGGTGCTTACATCTTCAGGTCTGAATAACCAAGAGGTCATTGATAAAGTCAAGCCGGCTCCAACAGGAAAGCGACGACAAGACATGTCGGTGGCTCGTTCCGGCCATGGTAGTGGTTGGTCAGTGGTCTCGGAATCTTGATACAATTTTTATTATGTTTAAGATGCTTTGTATTTTTTATGAATTCTGATAATAGATGTGGATCCTTTTCATATAAAAAAAAGAGAAACACTGAAAATGCTTAAAAGGAAGGGATTATCGTCGTTATAGGCAGAGGCATGAACATCACCAGAAATACTAAGCACATATTAGCAAAATAAAATATAATTAGAAGAACAAACACATTTTGCCAGACATGCAGATAGTCGTCGTTTAACACCCACTGAATCGCTCTCTCTCACACACAATCCCCTTATCACCTACTACTGATACAAAAACGTAAGGGCAGATCATCAAATCGCTCTAGATGTTTAGATCGGACGGTCTGAATATTTTCACCATCTAACGACGGTCATAAAAAAGTCCAGAAATGAAGCCCAACGTAGGGGAGGTTTGCGAACATCGGACCCGCGTCACATTAGAATCCGACATGCCCGGCTCACCTGGAGGCCACACACTTGAATATTCCCGCCGTTGTTCCCACTACCTCCGCCTTGATCACCCCTTCCCCCACCGTTTCAGTCCGTTCCACCCTCCCGATGGAGCCATTGCAAGATAACCTGACGGAGACGCTCGTCATCCCGCCGAAGTCCGAGGACTCGAGCGTGGTCGTGTCCGCGGAACGCAACGCCTGCCGCCATACAACAAAGAAGCAGGCGGGCGGTGTGTCGACAATCGACCAACGTGAACCTCATCCAACAAAGCACAGCACCACCTTGGTGTCACCCGGGCAATAGACGGTGCGGTCGCCCCAACTATAGCCGCCCTCCTACTATGCCTCCCAGCACCTCGGTCAGCAACAATTACCGCAACAATGCGCATCCTCCCTCACCTTCGGACATCGAGTCATGTTCACTGTCGACCTCAACATCGACTATGTCTTCACGGCGTTGCAGTCGCCGAGGCTTGTCTGGTCGCGGATGCCGACCCTGGACCGTTTGTCCGTCTTCGTAGCCGCCGGCGTCGGTGCCCGGTCATCGTTTGCCACAATGCCTCATAGAAGAGGGACAACAAGGCGTTGAGATCAAGGCCGTTTTCGGAGGACTCAAAAATGTTGTTCGTGAAGACGTCGGACTTGGATCCCGATGCGGCGAAGATTGTCCAAGCCTACTTATGAGCATATTGACGCGCTTAGCGCTAACGGGGGATGGCAAATCAACCAAGAACGAGGTCTTTGCCACAGAGAGGCGGACGGAGAGCCGAAAAAGGTCTTTGGCATGAACATCCAAAGTGACATTTTTTTAGATTGATTGGATGTAAATATTTAAACATGCGGTGTTTTTTGGTTGTGACTGTATATTTTTGCCACTACTAAACGGATGATTAAGTTTGACATGCAGAAAAGGAAATCGCTGGCAGGTAGTTCACGGCGTGGAAAGTGAGTGAACGGTCGACCGAGCTGTTCGTTATAAATCATAGAAATGGAAGACTACTCTGCATCCGCTGTTTAGTCAGTCATATTGCCTGATTTCCTTGTTTCTTCAGATGTGCGGCAGGCAGTGGAGTTAGAACCGACTTTTAATTTGGTCTTTCTGATTGCCGGTTCAGCCGTTTACATCAGCAAAATCATCCACCAGTGTAGAACTGCATCCAGCCGGTCAGAACTCAGAAGTGCATCACATCTTCAGGTCTGAATGACCAAGCGGTGGATCACCAACCAGCCAGTGCGTGCTTTCGGATGAACACAAGGACTAAACGAGTCACTGAAAATGCATAAAACGAAGGGAACATTGTCGTCGTCGTAGGCAGAGGCATGAACTTCCCATTCATCACAAATAATAAGACCAAACACATCCCGTCAGAGTCAACATAGCACACGCAGATAGTCGTCAACCCACACAAAGTCCCCTTATCACCTACCCCTACACAGCTAGAATTGCAAACCAACCCTCATGGCGACCAAACGCAACAGAGGAGACGGAGCCTAACTTTTCTTGCGCTTGAACGTGGCAGTGCGGGCGGTCGGTCAGGCGGCGTTGACGACCATCTTCATCCCGAAGTTGCAGTGGTAGAAACGGGTGCACATGAAGCGGTTGTCGCCCCTGACCAGCCTGACGGCGTCGTTGCCGGACTCGTAGGTCCTCGACCCCGGCGGCGTGGTGCACCGGCTGTACCCGGCCTCGCCCACCGCCACCACGTTGTGGATCAACGGGTTGTACCTGAACACTGCGTGACAGGAAAGAAGAGAACCGTCAGAAACCTTCGGCGCAGGTGCAGCAACCATGCCCCATCAGAACGCAAGATGTGCGTTAGGTTTTGCTTACCGAGGACGTCGCCGGCGCGGAACTGCTTCCCGTTGGGCCAGCTCCCGCTGCTGAGGGACCAGCCGCCGGCGTCCCCGACGTAGTAGGTGGCCGCGCTGGCGACGCCCATGCAGCAGCACGCGACGGCGAGCGCCGCGGCGGCGGCGACGGCGCCTCGCCTTGCACCGCCTCTTCCCCCGGCCATTTCGCTAGCCACCGGCCGGAGCGCTTTCACCTCAAAGGAACTGGTGAGTGGTGATGCAGGCAAAGCAGGGCGCTCACAAATGAAGGTGGCGATGCTGTGAAGTAGAGCCAGCGGCAGCTGGCAAAATTTCGTGTTTTGACCCTTTTTGCATAAAAATTCATGATCTGACCCTTGTTGGAAAGAATTTCGGGATTTGACCCTTTCGCAACCGCCAGGGGTTATGGCGGTAGGGTTAGACAGGCCACCGCTAGGGTTCATGGCGGTAGGGGGGCGACGGAGGGGAACGGCAGCCGTTTGCCCGAGCTGACGTGATAAGTAACCTACCGCCAGGGACCCTGGCGGTAGCTTGTCTAAACCTACCGTCTAAACCTACCGCCAGAACACATGGCGGTAGGTTGTTTTGCCTACTAAAGTTTCTGTAACGAAATATCGAAGTGCCATGGCGGTAGGTTGTGTGACCTTACGCAGGTCCTCAAGCGGTAGGGTCCTGTGTTTTACACATTCAAGTTTAATTGCTTGTTTCTTTTCACATGAATGATATAGAGGCTAAAAACAGATCTCAAACAAATAGCATTACATACACAATAATAGCACTTGAAGTATACAGACATGTTTTTATCATGAAAGTATATACGCATTTCTTTTACCAGGAAAGTATACTCATATTGACAAGAACAAATGGCATGCAGTTAACTTAATGTTTAAACTGAATTGATAATAAACAGATGGCATTACAAGAGGTACATAGTTTCATTATTCATCGAGAACATAATAAGACGATTTGCGGATAATTTCGAAGAGCGGGCAGACATCATCATCTTCAGAGCTCCTCGTATGTTAGGCCTGGCCGTGGAGACAGATACGGTAGCGGATCCACCGGTTCAAAGTGAGGCGGAACGCCGGGTCGGCATCCGACTGCTCAAGCACTCCCACCTTGCCCCGCCTCACTGGAGTTTTGGCCTCTGCCCTTCCCCAGTTGATGATATCGAACGCAGATGCACTTGGGGGCGGCATCCTGGCTCTCTCCTCCGCATTGCTCTCGAAGTAGATTTTCCGGCCCAAATTGCTCAGGAGATAGTTGGAGTAATTCTGCGCAACTTCAATGCACGCTTCCCGACGGACACAGCAGATACTTGGATCTGCCTCCATCTCTGCCTTCACTTTCCTCCACTCCTTCACGCTCTGCGACCAACCCACGACATCGTCGAGGATCCGCTCTGCCCTCTCGTGCCACCGCTTTTCCCTCGTCGGCCCTAGGACCTCGTCGAGACAGATCCCACTGGCCGCAGCTCGGGAAGTTCTCGTACATGTACGGAGCGGCATCTCTGACGGAATCTGCTGCAGAGGAGTGGGAGGAAGCGGTGATGGAGTCGGCGGTGCTTGCTCCAAGCTTCCGTACCTAAACATATATATTCATCACAAAAAAGGTTCATCACCTTGAAAAAAAATCTAAACCTAGGTTCATTTTGAGAGTTCAACATTTGTTCTCCAACTACATCCACTACTTGAATCATAGCATATCAACATGCATCATCATATCAAAACAAATTCCTCCACACATGCATCATATAAAAAAAATCCTCCAAAATAATATGAACTAGGGTTCATCTTCACATAACCATACCAACTAATGACTAGAGTTCATATCTAACAAAATATAACATCTAGAATCAACCTAAATCAATCCTAGGGTTCAAAATAATTAAATCTAGTGCAAAAAGGGGAGTGATTTGAATCAAATAATGCGACGAATCGGAAGCTATTTGACTAAAACTAATTGAAGGGATCGACGGAGCTTACCTTGCTTTCTTCGGGGCCATCTCGATCCGTAAAAACGATGAAGAAACGACGAAGATCAGAGGGAGGAGTGGAGGAGATGAGAGAGGGGGCGAGAGGAAGAACTCCTCTGTTCTTGGGGCGGCTGGTTGGGGGAGAAGGGGGGAGGGGTGGGGCGGCCCGCGGCTTATAAGTGCCCTAGACCCTACCGGCAGGTTCCTCGGCGGTAGGATCGGACAGGCTACCACCACAGGTTCTGGAGGTAGGGTGGGACGGACGGGGACGGAGACCGTTAAGGCTGCTGACGTGGATAAGTATCCTACCGCCACAGGTTCTGGCGGTAGGCTAAGTAATCCTACCGCCGTGGTTCTGGCGGTAGGCTAAGTAATCCTACCGCCAAGCCTTGTGGCGGTAGGAAAAATGGTCAAATCCCGAAATTCTTTTCAACAGGAGTCAGATCCTGAATTTCTATGTAAAAAGGGTCAAAAGACGAAATTTAGCCGCAGCTAGCTGAAGGTGAAGGGAAGGGGAGCGTGGCGCAGCTGGCCGGTGGCAGGGCAGGTCGCCTCGGGGCGCGGGAGCGCAGTACAATCAATGCTCGTAGCGTGGCGTCGCAGGAGGCCGCAGTGGATGGCTTCAATGCGGCATAGGACGCGAGCCCGTGATCGCACCAGGACCCGTCAGCTGCACGGACAAGTGTTAACATTCATGGCATCGATGCCGGCGCACTGGTATCGGAGACGGGGTATGTTTTCCTTGCCATTGATCAGCGGAATGCCGACTAGCAGCATTTCTTCGCCGACCTGCTTGGTTGTTTTGTATGGCGACATGGCCGCTCAGTTTTGGGTTCGTGGGGGGTGAAAAGTAAGCAAAATCTCATCTGCTCTCTTGTCTGAAACCCTGTTGTTTGCCGAATTCCCTATATGACGCTCTCTGCGTCAAATGGTCGATCCAACGCATAGGAACGACCGAGCTTTTTTTTTTAGGGTGAAGCAAAGTTTTATTGATCATAAACCACATAAAAGTGGTATACAAAAAGGATCCGAGGCAGGATGGATCAACCATAAACGTCGCCCCTGATCTAGTGTATTAGAGAACTTAGCTAACCTATCTGCATCAGTTTTCGATGCTCAAACTTCAAATACAAAGCTACTCCCTCTAGTGTCAAAAACGTTCTTATATTATGGGACGGAGGTAGTACATTTGAAAATCCCTAGCTCGTTGCTTAGCCTCGCTAATGATGCAGCCGTAGCTACCATTTGTGCCTCTTTCAATATCATTCACCACCTGTTTTGAGTTTGAGACAATCATAAAAATTTGGATCATCAAATCCTCCGCCAGAGACAAAGCTTCTCTGCACGCCAAGTGTAGCCATATGAATAATCCCTTGAACAACAACAGAAGAACTTCCCTGATATAGTCCCGACTCATCACGGCAAACTGCTACGGCTGAACCTCTCATCTCGGATTTGGCCACACTTGCATCAACATGAATTTTTTGCACACCCTTGCGGCAGAGCTCTTGGTCTAGTTGCTGCGAGTGCCCCGACTCGTTTTTATGATATTAGTTCGAGGAGCGACGAACTGGACCGGCCATTAGCCAGCTTTAGCGTAGTGTTTTTCGTATGGTTTTCTTCCATTTTGGGGAACCTTCTATAGGGTTTTTTAAACTGTTTTGTCGGTTTTTTACAGTTTTTCCTTTTTTCTTTTGTTTTCGTTTTTTTTTCATAAATTCAAAACTTCCAAAAAAAAGGAAAAACATCATATTTATTCATTTTCAAAATATTTTCAGATTTTTTCTAAAAAATACATTTTCCAGAAAAATAGAAGCATCAATTTTTTCAAAAGTTTCAAAAAGTACAACTAAATTAAAAATGTGTTCACGTTTTACAATAAAAAGGTTCAAGTTTTTAAAAAATGTTTCGGATTTTACAAAACTTTGATTTTTTAAAATGTTATAATTTCAAAAAATGTTCACGTTTTAAAAAACTTTGATTTTTTTATTTTTTACCAAAAAATTCAATTTTGTTTGTGCACTCAAAAACAGTTAGGATTTCTTATATGTGTTTTTCAAAACTTCATTCATATAATACAAACACATGCAACTATGCTACGTAACCATGCTACAGTGGCGGCTGGTAGGTTGGCCTAGTTGGATCACCCTATGCACTCAGCTACTACTGGATGCAGCGAGCGACATATAGGAGGTCCTGTTGTTTGTCACGAGTTGAGAACACGCTTGTTGCGCTGTGTTGGGCCTTCTCCTACCACAGAGAGAGGGGGAGCGAAATTACTTTTAAAGTGGTACCCCATGCAAAGGTCACTTCCATCTTTGATTTTTTTCACGTGTTGGATTTACTGCGTCGAGATCTTTGAAATTAGGTCCCATGTTAATAGATTTCGATGAACATTTTTTCCACAAAAAAAGTATAAGAAAAAACCCGTAGCCGGAAGCTCGGTTTATTTTCTCTACTTTTTCCTTTTCCACAAGCATATATATGTGTCTCCACGAGATATTACGCGAACTAAAGCGTTTGATCAGCCTCTCTCCCTCTCGACTGATCGCTAGATATTGCGGTCCTTGTATTTACTCCAAACATGATGTCTTAAGTCAAACTTCGTAAAGTTTGACCAAATTTATAAGAAATTTAGATGTAGGATTTGGAGTATCATATATTTAATTTTCATATTGTATCTTTAGTATTTTAGATAGATGTTGATATATTTTTAATATAAACTTGATCAAACTTTACGAAGTTTTTTTTAAAGAAAAGACGTTAGCCCGACTTTATAGATAAAGCCACCAGGCAGAGTTATACCACCAGTACCACACATCACACAAGTTTAACGGCCAAAGGACATAAGTAACATTACAAGGCCTCCAGCCTAACATGGCACGCATGCCAGCAAACCAATAGAACGCCAGCAGGGGAATTAGGAAGCCGTCCTCGAAGAGCGCGGAAGCAGGGAAGACGCCGTAGATTTCATTTGGATAGCATGACGTCGAAAGCCTGAAGCAAGCAGGGGAAAGGGGCCACACCATGGAATCCTCTTCCTCCGAGAGCAGGGGGAAGCAATCAGTAAGGCGCTGCCAGTCTTCGAACTCTACAGGGGAAAGAGAGCGCCGGAAATCTAAAACCGAACCCGGAACCGAGAGCTCAAAGATAGAGATCTCGGGATCAGAACAATAAGAGAACAGGGACGGGAATGCAACCGCAAGCGTGGTGTCCCCGATCCACCAGTCTAACCAAAATCGAGTGGACTTACCATTCCTGACAACAAATTTGACAAGGGACCGGAAAATTGGCCGCACTTTAACGATTGACGCCAAAATTGAGAGCCACCGTGTCGAAGGCGAACATAGGGCTCGAGGTGGAAATATTTAGATTTGAGAATCGATAGCCAGATTGGACGCTCCTCAGAGACATTATCTTCCACCACCATTTTATCAAAAGGCAATTGTTCATTACTCTCAGACATTAATGCCAAGACCACCCTTGTCCTTAGGGACGGCAAATGATGTTCCATCTTACCAATCTATATTTGCGTTTATTGTCGTGGAGTTCCAAGAAAAGGCACCCCTATGCTTGTCGAAACCCAAATGAATTCACTTTACGGAAGGTAGAAACTCATAAGGAACATCGGGAGAGAAGAGAGGCACGAATTGGTAAGGGCAACCTTGCCCGCCTGCGTGTTATACCCTCCTCTCCAAGGGAGGACTCGATTGCCAACTTTAGCGACCACCGGGGCAAAATCTTTTGCCAAAAGCTTAAACGGAGAAATAGGTAAGCCCAAATATTTGAGAGGGTAAGAGCCAAGGGAGCAGTTCAGAAGGTGAGCCACCCGTTGAGCTTCCAAATCCAAACCCACCACAATGACCTCGCTCTTGGAAAAATTAATTTTAAGACCCGAAAGAGCTTCAAAGCAGAGCAGAAGAAATTTCAGATTAGTGAGACTGGTCTCATTGAGCTCCACCATAATGATGGTGTTGTCCGCATACTGAAGATGAGTAATGCCATGAGGAATAAGGTGAGAGCTCACTGGGGAAATGTGCCCAGCCAACGCGGCACGAGAGAGGATACGAGAAAAAGCATCCGCTACAAAATTGAAAAGCAAAGGGGGCACCGGATCCCTTTGTCTAAGGCCCCTACCATTAGAAAAAAATCACTAGTTTGGCCATTCACAACCACAGCCGTGTGCCCACCAACCACAAGTTGCATCAGACGATGCATCACCGGACCCTCGAAGCCCTTAGCCAGTAAAACTTGGCGAAGGAAATTCCAACTCACCGAGTCGTAAGCCTTCTCAAAATCAAGCTTAAGGACCACAGCCTTGGTCCCCTTAATACACGATCATGAATTATCTCATGTAAGAAAAGCACCCCATCCAAGATGAATCTCCCTTTAATGAAAGCAGATTGGAAAGGGCTAATGACTCGATGAGCTATCGGGGAAACTCTAGTGGCCATGCCTTTAGCTGGCATCTTCGCAAAGTTGTTAACTAAAGCAATGGGCCTAAATTGCGATATCAAGTCAGCACCTTTGATTTTAGGGATAAGGGTGAGAACCGCGTAGTTGAGCCTCGAGATATCAACGGTGCCCAGCCAAAATCCTTGGATAATTGCTTTAATAAGGCCTTTTAACTGAGGCCAAAAATGCCGAAAGAAAGGGATGGAGAATCCGTCAGGGCCTGAAGCCGCATTAGAGTTGGCGGTCCGAATCAGATCAAGATTTCCTCTTCAGAGGGAGGGATAGCAGGAGATCATTATAAGCGCCGACAATCGCTTTCAGGGGAGGCTGTAAGGCCGGAGCAAGCTTAAAGCCCAGCTCAGGTTTAGCCGCTAACAAGTTAGAGAAGAATTGGACCACATGGCGCAGAATGACCGAAGGGTCAGAAACCCTAACACCATCAATCAGAAGGCTATTGATTAAGCATCTTCGACGTCTACCATTAGCAATGGCGAAGAAATAGGCAGTGGGCGCATCACCCTTAAGACTCCAGTTAATCGTGCCTCTTTGCTTCCAATATACTTCCTCCTGTCGGTGAATATCCAAGAGCGCCTTTTCTAGACCATATCGGAGCTGCCATTCGGCCTCGAAGAGACCAGAAGTGTCCGCACGATTATCGAGATCGCCAATTTGGGCAACCAACCTCGCTTTGTCACGCCTTGACTCAGCAAAATGATTCTTAGACCAACCTCTAAGAAATTTACGCAGCGGTAGGAAACTTGATGCCAATCATCCATTGGGCCAAAAGAGCGACGAGGAAAGGAGAGAAAGGCCGTGATCTTCGAGCCAACAAGGTGGAGAATCCTCCACTAAGAGCCAAGACGCATCGAATTGAAACCTTTGGCGCCAACCTGAACGAGACCCATCGTCAAGGATTAGGGGCGTGATCAGATCCTACAATGGGAAGGGCACGTAGACAAACCCGGGGAATAGAGCATCGGCCAGGCGTAGAAAAACCCTATCAAGAACAGAGCAGATGGGGGAAGCTTGTCGGTTAGTCCAGGTGAAGCGGGCCCCAACCCTAGGGATTTCACGAATGGTCGTATCCCTGATGAAAGCATTGAAGGCCTCAGCCAGAGCTCAAGAGAAGTTAGAGGAGCTCTTATCAGAGGGATATCTCAACAGGTTAAAATCACCCCCAATCAAGAGGGAAGGCGACAGAATCAATTTTATTATAAATCTCGTCCAAAAAATTGTAGGAGAGAGAGTGGTCTGCCGAGCCATAAACCACCATGATCTCGAGAAGAGAGTTGAGGGAACGATGGGAAACCACCGTGCTAGCCCAGTAAATACCATGGTCAAAAGCAACAAAATCAAATACATCAATATTAGTGCCCAGAAGAAATCCACCCGACTGACCAACAGAGGCCACAAAATTCCAATTGAATCTATCTATCCCAGCAACAGCCGAAAGTTCACTCGGGGAGAAGGAGGGTTTGAGGGTCTCAACAAGGCCAATAAAATCAACATTTTCAGACCGCACCAGGTCTTTGAGTTGATCCCTGCGCCCCCTAGCGCAGAAACCTCTGATATTCCAAAATAAGGCTTTTATCTGAAGGAGAGGTTTTTAATTCTAAGACTTGACCTGCACGGAGCCTTGCAGGGTTTAGCGCACAGCAACTCAAAAATCTGATATACAAGCATTAAAGCACACACAACCGGATCACCAGAGTTATTCCTTTGCTCACGTGCACTGCACACAAAACACGCTCTATTAATTTCTCTCGAGCTAGTGCCAAGCGGCCAGACGGCCCAACACCCACGAACTCGAGAGCCGGGACGCGGGCATTTTATTTGAACACGTACTACGCATCATGCAGTTCGTAGCTTCAGTCACTCGAAGAAGGAAAGTAAACTAAAGTTAATTAATAAGCACCGGGCGGCCGGCCGGGCGGGCGGTGGACGGAGAGACGGATCATGCGGCGGTGACGGCCATCTTCATGCCGGCCTGGCAGTGTCCGGGGACGCTGCAGATGAAGTAGTTGGTGCCGCGGGCGAGCGTGACGCGGTCGCTGCCGGAGTTGTACGTCCTGCCGCCCCTCGCCGCGCTGCACGTCTTGTACCCCGCCGCGCTCACCGCCACCACGTTGTGCGCCCCGCGCCCGTACCTGAACACTGCACCCACATACATTTATTTCAGCCCACAAGTTAGCACGGACGTACGAGAAAATAAACAGCGTTGCCAACGGCGGAGCCAGCATAGAAAGGTTGGGTTCAAGTGAACCCAATATATTTTATCTGTCACCTACATATAGGTATGTATTTGCTTGACTTTAACTCAATAGAAGGTCTAGAATGACCCTTTCGAATAATGTTATGAGGGGGGTGGGGGGCATTGGCCCCCAACCTTGGATCAGATTTTTTTTTAGCAAGATTATATGAAAATTTCAAGCAAACTCCACCACCGCATATAATAGTTAATTCATACTCAAACCCTTAGCGAACCCATTAGCAAAATTTCCTGGCTCCGCTGTTGCTATAGTGGCGCAAGGAAGACCGCGTGGCGTTTCCCGGCTCGTCGGAGTGAAAAGTCACTCTTTTTCACCGCAGTGGAGCACTGAGGCGCGCATGCGTCTCTTCTCTTGGCAGCGACAGCGACTCAGCAAGCATGCACGACCCACAGTGCACGACGTACTCTTGCCACAGACATGTTACGTCTGCTCTACTGAGGGCAACCAACAGGACCAACGGCGGAGCCAGCGTAGAAAGGTTGGGTTCAGGTGAACCCAATAGATTTTATCTGCCACCTACATATAGGTATGTATTTGCTTGACTTTAACTCAATAAAAGGTCTAGAATGACCCTTTCGAATAATGTTATGAGGTGGGTGTGGGCATTGGCCCCCAACCTTGGATCAGATATTTTTTTAGCGAGATTATATGAAAATTTCAAGCAAACTCCACCATCACATACAGTAGTTAATTCATACTCAAACCCTTAGCGAACCCATTAGCAAAATTTCTTGGCTCCGCTGTTGAACGGGACCAGTGCGAGACGAGAGTGAAGCTGGAAGAAGAAAGTAATTAAGGTGGCACGCATGGGTGGGAGAGCGAGCACTCACGCAGCACGTCGCCGGCGCGGAAGCGCTTGCCCCTGGGCCAGCCGCCGGAGCTGAGGGCCCAGCCGGCGCGGTCGCCGACGGTGTACACCTTGGACTCGGCCAAGTCGCCGTGGAGGAGCACGCAGAGGAGGACCAGCGCGAGCACGGCGGTCGCACTGCCGCCGCTTCCCTGCGCCATGGCTAGCTGCTGAGCTCGGGAAGGGGGGTGCAGGAGCAGAGGAAGTGAAGACTAGGAGGAGTGCGTGAGTAGGAGTGGAGGCTTGGGTGGGTGGTGGTGCTTGGGGCCTCCTTTTATAGCCGGCCGTGCCCGCGGCCACCGTGCCAGCGCATGGCAAAGACTGAGAGGCCAAGAGTGTGGCCGCTACCACACGGGTTGCCACACCGGCGCGGCGCGTGGTGAACGTCGAGCCATTGTGGAAGCAGTGCAGTGCCGTGCAGGTGTGAGTCCAAGGGGAGAGCCCAGCCCACACCGGGCTTCCTAGCTGGGAAAGTTGGTGGTCGTGGAGGAATTTACTTGGGTTGAAACCGGCCAACCACCCAAACCCAACATGGAGGTGGCCATACCTTGCTAGTAGGTTTACTAGCAGTGGCAAATGGATTGTGAAGTTAGTCAAGGGAGCGTGGAAAGTGGTGAGTGAAGGCTGCTGCTAATCGGTGCGAAAGGAAAACGGAGACCCGGTCGACGGGGAGCTGGCTAAGCTAGAGGACGCCGAGCTGTTTCGCTGTCTGTCGGAGGCCGTCCGGTACGTTTCCATTTCGACCATGCGTGCATGCTTCGACCTTCGAGTTAGGTCAAGTGGATTCAAGTGGTTAGGTCAAGTGGATCCGGTGAGTTGAACCGGGAGGGGAGGGGAGGTCAGTCATCCTTAATTTCAGGGTTGAGCGTACACGACACACTTACTGCATGCATGCAGTTGTGATAGTACTAGTACTAGATTTATTTTTCATGCGTACAGTTAATTAAGTGAATGTTTTTCTTGCACTGCAGCATGCATGCAGCTAGGCATGTGAGCACTACGTAGTACTGGTGCGCCATAAACACAGCAAGAGCTCAGTGCAGAATTGAAAGCCCCGCATCAGTCATCACGTTCGCCAACTACACTGAGACTTGCTTTGAACATACTCCTGCTTCCAGAAAACCTAATTCTGTCCTCCTCCTACTCCTTTTTGTAATGGTACTGCTAACGCGAAGGCGCCGAAGAAATCACGCATGCAAGCCCAGAGTAATAGTCAACCCGTACGCGCCCCCGATCGAAGTCTTTCTGGAGTAGTCTAGCTATATCGTCAATTTTCAAATCACAGTGGAGGCAAGCGGTTTGGACGCACTCCCACAACGTACGCCAGCGGCGTATCTATGGTTGAATGTTTGGCTCCGGAAAACGAGAGAAAAAAAAAGAGGCTACAAAGCAAGTCATGTGATCATGTCTGAATTTTGGGGCTCTGTCTGATCAGGCAGTTGTGCATAAAAACCGAACCATGTTCAGAAATTCGTAAAAAAGCGCACTTGGGTAAGGTAGTTAAGACCAAGACCAATGGGGCCCGGAGTCGCCGGCGCCGACCTGATGTCTGACAAAACAATGGAGACGACAAGAAGATTGCGTCTGTGTTTTACACCGTTCAGGTCCACACTGCACAAGTTGAATTCAAACTTTTGTCCATGACTCACTGAGCGGACAGAAAGGAAAAAAGTAATCCAACCGTTTGATATCATTTCTATGCGTCCGGGCTATCCACGAATCATCATGTTGGGACAAAATATAATTAAAAGTAAGGGCTTGTGAATGCGATCGGACGCGCCGTTCAGTCCTCATGTAGAATGCGGTCCACCCTAGACCACGTTTTCTCTTTCTTTATTCTTTTCTCTCTCTTTTCATCTCCCAATGCATGCAAGTGACCGGACATACAAGGAAAAATGAAAAATATGCCTGCATGGATAAACAAATAGGGTCCTAGAACGAACTACGTATCCGCCGACGTTTGAGGGACAAGATTTGCTCAGTGTGGTTGTAGATGCTCTAAATGCCTATCTGCCCTATCGTTGTCTGTGGATACCTTTCTTACAGAAAGGTGCTGCAAGTTTTGCATATTGTAGATAACAAGAGTTTCCTTTTTGAAACCGAAGCCTTCAGGCTCAGTCTATTAATTAAACACAAGAGATGTCTGAGTAATTAATGTAAAACTAAGTGAAAACCATCACAACCCACTAATTGGGCACACACACCGCTGCGAAGAAAACCTCATCGAGGTTGCACATTTACATCATCGTCATCACTTCTCCTCAAGCAAGTGACTCCGACTTCACCGCACGCGACCGCCGACTAAGCTTAGAAGAGAAATATGGTGGTAAGCCACATGAAGAGTCGTGGCAAGCGATCAGTCACCAATGTCGACGACAATGCATCTCCGATTGTAAAAGCGAGCTATGAAGAAGAACTATATATATCGAGCTGGCGCCACGAATGATCGCCGAAGAAACCACCTACCACCTGTCATCGTTGCACCTGGACCCCGTGGTCGTTGCTCCGACATGTTCAATGGGGGAGAGGGGTGTTGCTCGATCGACTACATGGTTTTTGGGAGCATGGTACCAACCCAATGATGGGGTTACAGACTAAATTATTGTTGAAGCATTGGCTCTCTGTGACGGCGTCCGTTTTCCAAAATCGCAAGCTTTGCTAATGTTGTCATTGAGATGAACTTTTTGGAGGGTTTTTTTTTGCATGGTAATACGTGTCTCATTTATATAGAATAAAGATCAAGTTACAAGTCATGTAAGCACCGACCATACATGACTGAAAAGATAGAAAAATCCTATGCAAAATACCAGCGCATGTCCCTTTCCTTCGACACCACCGAAGCGGCCACCAAAGAGTAAAAAGACAGATCACCTCTTCGCCCAAGCTCGACGCTGCTCCATCAGGATCGCCAGCTTTACGGACCTCCAAAGTAGTTTGCCAAAAGCAAAACAATAGCCGTTGAAAGAATCGACCGGGCAACATGTCCCCGGACACGCCATCGAACTTCGTAATCGACACTCGCATGACGCACGGCGGCCGGAGAAGGAAACCAGAACTGCCCGCCTTTCGACCACGGACCCAACACAAGATACTCCATCTTCCACCGCCACTTGCATAGACAACCGTCTGCGCGTACTCCTGAACGACAAAACCTCCCTGCTCCACCATGACGTCGGCGACAACGCCACAGCAACGGGGACAGAGCAGAAGGAGAGACACACCTGATGGAGTCGCCACCGCCTCCTCGTCAACACCATCCATGAACCCTAACGCTGTCGATCTGAGGGATCGACAAAGATACGATGCCATCAACTCCAAGACGCCGCCATGAAGGACACCGCCGATGTGGGAGTGGGGTTGAGGCATATTTATTCGTCCGGGCGCCGCTCCCACCACCCCAACGACGCACCGCGACCTACAAATCCAAAACCTAACTACAGAGCGGAGGAACGGTCCCTCCTCCCCGCCACGGAGCAAAGCAGCCGAAGGGAGAGGGGGCCAGCGCACCGGCCGGTGGAGATCGGAGGAAAAAGTGCCTCGCCCTAGTCGCCTGGTGGCGGCGGCGGCTAACTGCTTGGAGGTTGTTGACCTCTAGGATACACGCCATAACTATTGTATACAGAGATATATCAAAAAGGAACTCATCAACATATGCAGCTTCACAAAACTGGTTCAAAAATCGCTATTCCACCTTTTAGGTGCGGTTCCTCTTCTGTTGGAAATAGGGGACTTAAGGCATCTCCAACACGGACCATCAAATAGCCCGCAACCGTTTAAACCGAGTTGTCCAGACGCATTCTGGATCCGTGCTTGGACATCCATGTGACGAACAAAAAGCCACCATGTGCCTGTCTCTACTCTCTGTTCACGCAAGGCCATTCCCATTCTAATAGTAGATCTACGGGGAGGGGTGCCGGTCACATGGAAGTACTCTCACAATGACTAGGAACAGATCTCTCAATCACAGGGAACAACTATTAGAATCAGAAGGAACTATTGACAAAGAGAAGGGATTCAAAAGAGTGAGGAACAACTCTCTCAATCGTACGGAACAATTCTCTCAATCACGAGGAACAAATTTCACAATCATAAGAGAATCTACAGTTGGGCGCCTCAAACCCGCCTCATACGCCAAGGCGGGCCGCCCGGTCACTGTCTGATCACATTTTTTCGACCCAGACGGGCTCCTTAAATGGTCCACAAACGCCCGGACTGACTGGCACCCCCCATATCCAACCAAAATATGGGGCGGATATGGGTGCACCCGGGCACGCCCGCCACGTCGAACCCGACAGCCCGACCCCATCCCAAATTGCCAAATCCACCAAACCCTTCCTCCTCCTCCCACCATCCTTCAACCTTTCCCATGCCCAGACCCGGCCTCGCCGTCCTCCACCCTTGCTCCTAATCCCCACCTCCAGTCCCGATCCGCCGCAGGAGAAGTCGTCCAGCCCGACCCACACCGTCGCGACTGATACACAGTCCGCCTCATCCGTCGGCGGCTTCAATTCCTCGGCTGTGACTTGCAAGGCGGAGAACGTCGCTCGCAAGTTGTGGCGATGCCGGCAATGAGAGAGGGAGGCGGAAGCGGTGGCGAAAGGAGGTTCGGACATGGTGGAGCAGTTGTCTCCTCCGCCGCGCCTGGATCCCCGCACTCCTTCCTCCAAGCGCCTACGCGGATTACGCCGTTTGATCCCCTTGGGACATAGGTGTTGGGGAACGTAGTAATTTCAAAAAAATTCCTACGCACACGCAAGATCATGGTGATGCATAGCAACGAGAGGGGAGAGTGTTGTCTACGTACCCTTGTAGACCGAAAGCGGAAGCATTAGCACAACGCGGTTGATGTAGTCGTATGTCTTCACGATCCGACCGATCAAGTACCGAACGCACAACACCTCCGAGTTCAGCACACGTTCAGCCCGATGACGTCCCTCGAAATCCGATCCAGCCGAGTGTAGAGGGAGAGTTTTGTCAGCACGACGGCGTGGTGACGATGATGATGTTCTACCGACGCAGGGCTTCGCCTAAGCACCGCTACAGTATTATCGAGGTGGACTATGGTGGAGGGGGGCACCGCACACAGCTAAAAGATCAAACAATCAATTGTTGTGTCTATGGGGTGCCCCCCATCCCCCGTATATAAAGGAGCAAGAGGGGGTGCGGCCGGCCTAGAGAGGGGCGCGCCAGGAGGAGTCCTACTCCCACCGGGAGAAGGACTCCCCCCCCTTTCCTAGTTGGATTAGGACTTGGGAGGGGGAAAGAGGAGGGAGAGAGGAAGGAAGGGGGGCGCCGCCCCCTATCCTTGTCCTATTTGGACTAGGGGGGAAGGGCGCGCGGCCCAGCCCTGGCCGCCTCTCCTCTTCTCCGTAAAGGCCCACTAAGGCCCATTAACCTCCCGGGGTTCCGTAACCTCCGGTACTCGTAAAATCCCGATTTCACCGGAACACTTCCGATATCCAAACATAGGCTTCCAATATATCAATCTTCATGCTTCGACCATTTTGAGACTCCTCGTCATGTCCGTGATCACATCCGGACTCAACAACCTTCGTACATCAAAACATATAAACTCATAATATAACTGCTCATCATAATGTTAAGCGTGCGGACCCTACGGGTTCGAGAACTATGTAGACATGACCGAGACACGTCTCCGTCAATAACCAATAGCGGAACCTGGATGCTCATATTGGCTCCCACATATTCTACGAAGATCTTTATCGGTCAGACCGCATAACAACATACGTTGTTCCCTTTGTCATCGGTATGTTACTTGCCCGAGATTCGATCGTCGGTATCACAATACCTAGTTCTATCTCGTTATCGGCAAGTCTCTTTACTCGTTCCGTAATACATCATCCCGCAACTAACTCATTAGTTGCAATGCTTGCAAGGCTTTAAGTGATGTGCATTACCGAGTGGGCCCAGAGATACCTCTCCGACAATCGGAGTGACAAATCCTAATCTCGAAATACGCCAACCCAACAAGTACCTTTGGAGACACCTGTAGAGCACCTTTATAATCACCCAATTACATTGTGACGTTTGGTAGCACACAAAGTGTTCTTCCGGTAAACGGGAGTTTCATAATCTCATAGTCATAGGAACATGTATAAGTCATGAAGAAAGCAATAGCAACATACTAAACGATCGAGTGCTAAGCTAACAGAATGGGTCAAGTCATTCACATCATTCTCCTAATGATGTGATCCCGTTAATCAAATGACAACCCATCTCTATGGCTAGGAAACATGACCATCTTTGATCAACGAGCTAGTCAAGTAGAGGCATACTAGTGACACTATGTTTGTCTATGTATTCACACATGTATTATGTTTCCAGTTAATACAATTCTAGCATGAATAATAAATATTTATCATGATATAAGGAAATAAATAATAACTTTATTATTGCATCTAGGGCATATTTCCTTCAGTCTCCCACTTGCACTAGAGTCAATAATCTAGTTCACATCGCCATGTGATTTAACACAAATATTCACATTTGTATGTGATTAACACCCATAGTTCACATCGTCATGTGACCAACACCCGAAGGGTTTACTAGAGTCAATAATCTAGTTCACATCGCTATGTGATTAACACCCAAAGAGTACTAAGGTATGATCATGTTTTGCTCGTGAGAGAAGTTTAGTCAACGGCTCTGTCACATTTAGAGCCGTATGTATTTTGCAAAATATTCTATGTCTACAATGCTGTGCACGGAGCTACTCTAGCTAATTGCTCCCACTTTCAATATGTATCCAGATTGAGACTTAGAGTCATCTGGATTGGTATAAAATCTTGTATCGATGTAACTCTTTACGACGAGCTCTTTTATCACCTCCATAATCAAGAAATATTTCCTTAGTCCTCACTAAGGATATTCTTGACCGCTGTCCAGTGATCTACTCCTAGATCAAAATTGTACTCCCTTGCCAAACTCAGAACAAGGTATACAATAGGTCTGGTACACAGCATAGCATACTTTATAGAACCTATGACTGAGGCATAGGGAATGACTTTTCATTCTCTTTCTATTTTCTGCCATGGTCGGGTTTTGAGTCTTACTCAACTTCACACCTTGCAACCCAGTGCAAGAACTCCTTCTTTGACTGCTCCATTTTGAACTACTTCAAAATCTTATCAAGGTTTGTACTCTTTGAAAAATCTTATCAAGCCGCCTTGATCTATCTCTATAGATCTTGATGCTCAATGTGTAAGTAGCTTTTGAGGTCTTTCTTTTGAAGAACTCTTTTCAAACACTCCTTTATGCTTTCCGTAAAATTCTACATTATTTCGATCAACAATATGTCATTCACATATACTTATCGTAAAGGCTGTAGTGCTCCCACTCACTTTCACCGTAAATACGGGCTTCACCGCAAGTCTCAGATAAAACTATATGCTTTGATCAACTCATAAAAGCGTATATTCCAACTCCGAGATGCTTGCACCAGTCCATAGATGGATCGTTGGAGCTTGCACACTTTGTTAGCACCTTTTGGATCGACAAAACCTTTTGGTTGCATCATATACAACTCTTCTTCCAGAAATCCATTCAGGAATGCAGTTTTTCACATCCATTTGCCAGATTTCATAAAATATGGCAATTGCTAGCATGATTCGGATAGATTTAAGCATCGCTACAGGTGAGAAAATCTCATCGTAGTCAACCCCTTGAACTTGTCGAAAACCTTTTGCAACAAGTCTAGCCTTGTAGATAGTAACACAACTATCAGCGTTCGTCTTCCTCTTAAAGATCCATTTATTTTCTATGGCTTGCCGATCATCGGGCAAGTCAACCAAAGTCCATACTTTGTTCTCATACATGGATCCTATCCCAGATTTCATAGCCTTAAGCCATTTCGCGTAATCTGGGCTCATCATCGCTTCCTCATAGTCCGTAGGTTCGCCATGGTCAAGTAACATGACCTCCAGAATAGGATTACCGTACCACTCTGGTGCGGATCTTACTCTGGTTGACCTACGAGGTTCGGTAGTAACTTGATCTGAAGCTTCATGATCATCATCATTAGCTTCCTCACTAATTGGTGTATGAATCACTAGAACTGATTTCTGTGATGAACTACTTTCCAATTCGGAAGAAGGTACAATTACCTTATCAAGATCTACTTTCCTCCCACTCACTTCTTTCGAGAGAAACTCCTTCTCTAGAAAGGATCCATCTTAGCAACGAATATCTTGCTTTCGGATTTGTGATAGAAGGTGTACCCAATAGTTTCCTTTGGGTATTCTATGAAGATGCACTTCTCCGATTTGGGTTCGAGCTTATCAGGTTGAAACTTTTTCACATAAGCATCACAGTCCCAAACTTTAAGAAACGACAACTTTGGTTTCTTGCCAAACCACAGTTCATAAGGTGTCGTCTCAACGGATTTTGATGGTGCCCTATTTAAAGTGATTGCAGCTGTCTCTAATGCATAACCCCAAAACGATAGTGGTAAATCGTTAAGATACATCATAGATCGCACCATATCAAATAAAGTGCGGTTACGACGTTCACACACACCATTACGCTGTGGTGTTCCATGTGGCATGAGTTGTGAAATTATTCCACATTATTTTAACTGAAGGCCAAACTCGTAACTCAAATATTCATCTCCACGATCAGATCGCAGAAACTTTATTTTCTTGTTACGATGATTTTCCACTTCACTCTGAAATTCTTTGAACTTTTCAAAAGTTTTCAGACTTGTGCTTCATTAAGTAGATATACTCATATCTTCTCAAATCATCTGTGAAGGTCAGAAAATAATGATACCCGCCACGAGCATCAACACTCATTAGACCGTATACATCGGTATGTATTATTTCCAACAAGTCAGTAGCTCGTTCCATTGTTACAAAGAACGGAGTTTTAGTCATCTTGCCCAAAAGGCACGATTCGCAAGCATCAAATGATTCATAACCAAGTGATTCTGAAAACCCATCTTTATGGAGTTTCTTCATGCGCTTTACACCTATATGACCCAAACGGTAGTGCCACAAATATGTTGCACTATCATTATCAACTTTGCATCTTTTGGCATCAATATTTTGAATATGTGTATCACTACGATCGAGATCCAACAAACTATTTTCATTGGGTGTATGACCATTGAAGGTTTTATTAATGTAAATAGAACAACAATTATTCTCTGACTTTAAATGAATAACCGTTTTGCAATAAACATGATCAAATCATATTCATGCTAAACGCAAACGCCAAATAACATTTATTTAGGTTTAACACTAATCCCGAAAGTATAGGGAGTGTGCGATGATGATCATATCAATCTTGGAACCACTTCCAAGACACATCGTCACTTCACCCTCAACTAGTCTCTGTTTATTCTCAGAACTCCTGTTTGAGTTACTAATTTTTAGCAACCGAACAAGTATCAAATACTCAGGGGCTACTATAAACACTAGTAAAGTACACATCAGTAACCTGTATATCAAAATTTACCCTTGTTCACTTTGCCATCCTTCTTATCCACCAAATATTTAGGGCATTTCCACTTCCAGTGACCATTTCCTTTGCAGTGTAAGCACTCAGTTTCAGGCTTTGGTCCAACTTTGGGCTTCTTCGCGGGAGTGACAACTTGCTTGTCATTCTACTTGAAGTTCCCTTTCTTTACCTTTGCCCTTTTGTTGAAACTAGTGGTCTTGTCAATCATCAACACTTGATGTTCTTTCTTGATTTCTACCTTCGTCGATTTCAACATCATGAAGAGCTCGGGAATCGTTTTCGTCATCCTTTGCATACTATAGTTCATCACGAAGTTCCAGTAACTTGGCGATGGTGACTAGAGAACTCTGTCAATCACTATATTATCTGGAACATTAACTCCCACTTGATTCAAGTGATTGTAGTACCGTAAAATCTGAGCACGTGCTCACTAGTTGAGCAATTCTCCTCCATCTTTTAGCTATAGAACTTGTTGGAGACTTCATATCTCTCAACTCGGTATTTTCTTGAAATATTAACTTCAACTCCTGGAACATCTCATATGGTCCATGACGCTCAAAACGTCTTTGAAGTCCCGATTCTAAGCCGTTAAGCATGGTGCACTAAACTATCAAGTAGTCATCATATTGAGCTAGCCAAACATTCATAACGCCTGCATACGCTCCTCGCAATAGGTCTGTCACCTAGCGGTGCATCAAGGGCATAATTCTTCCGTGCAGCAATGAGGACAATCCTCGGATCACGGATCCAATCCGCATCATTTCTACTAACATCTTTCAACACAGTTTCTCTAGGAACATATCAAAATAAACATATGAAAGCAACAACGCGAGCTATTGATCTACAACATAATTTACAAAATACTACCAGGACTAAGTTCATGATAAATTTAAGTTCAATTAATCATATTACTTAAGAACTCCCAGTTAGATAGACATCTCTCTAATCCTCTAAGTGATCACGTGATCCAAATCAACTAAACCATGTCTGATCATCACGTGAGATGGAGTAGTTTCAATGGTGAACATCACTATGTTTATCATAACTACTATATGATTCACGCTCGACCTTTCGGTCTCCGTGTTCCGAGGCCATATCTGTTATATGCTAGGCTCGTCAAGTTTAACCTGAGTATTCCGCGTGTGCAACTGTTTTGCACCCGTTGTATTTGAACGTAGAGCCTATCACACCCGATCATCACGTGGTGTCTCAGCACGAAGAACTTTCGCAATGGTGCATACTCAGGGAGAACACTTATATTTTGATAATTTAGTGAGAGATCATCTTTAAATGCTACCGTCAATCAAAGCAAGATAAGATGCGTAAAATATAAACATCACATGCAATCAATATAAGTGATATGATATGACCATCATCATCTTGTGCTTGTGATCTCCATCTCCGAAGCACCGTCATGATCACCATCGTCACCGGCGCGACACCTTGATCTCCATCGTAGCATCGTTGTTGTCTCGCCAATCTTATGCTTCTACGACTATCGCTAACGCTTAGTGATAAAGTAAAGCATTATAGGGCGATTGCGTTCCATACAATAAAGCGACAACCATATGGCTCCTGCCAGTTGCCGATAACTCGTTTACAAAACATGATCATCTCATACAATAAAATTTAGCATCATGTCTTGACCATATCACATCACAACATGCCCTCCAAAAACAAGTTAGACGTCCTCTACTTTGTTGTCGCAAGTTTTACGTGGCTGCTACGGGCTTAGCAAGAACCGTTCTTACCTACGCATCAAAACTAAAACGATAGTTTGTCAAGTTGGTGTTATTTTAACCTTCGCAAGGACCGGGCGTAGCCACACTCGGTTCAACTACAGTGAGAGAGACAGACACCCGCCAGTCAACTTTAAGCAACGAGTGCTCGTGGCGGTGAAACCAGTCATGCGTAATCGTACGCGTAATGTCGGTCCGGGCCGCTTCATCTCACAATACCGCCGAACCAAAGTATGACATGCTGGTAAGCAGTATGACTTATATCGCCCACAACTCACTTGTGTTCTACTCGTGCATATGACATCTACGTATAAAACCTGCCTCGGATGCCACTGTTGGGGAACGTAGTAATTTTGAAAATTTTCCTACGCACACGCAAGATCATGGTGATGCATAGCAACGAGAGGGGAGAGTGTTGTCTACGTACCCTCATAGACCGAAAGCGGATGTGTTAGCACAACGCGGTTGATGTAGTCGTACGTCTTCACGATCCGACCAATCAAGTACCGAACGCACGGCACCTCCGAGTTCAGCACACGTTCAGCTCGATGACGTCCCTCGAACTCCGATCTAGCCGAGTGTAGAGGGAGAGTTTCGTCAGCACGACGGCGTGGTGACGATGATGATGTTCCACAACAATTGGAGGCTCCCAACGAAACCATGAGGCTTCACCAGAATGGAATATGGCCTCGAGGTGACCTCAACCGTCTAGGGTGCTCAAACACCCAAGAGTAACAAAATCCACACTAGAAAGTATGGGGGAACTAAATATCCTTTGGTGGAAGTGTAGATCTAGGTCTCCTCCTTCAAACCCTAGCAAATCAACAAGTTTGAGTGGCTAGAGAGAGAGATCGGGCAAGAAAGCTTGAGAGCATCAATGGAGGAGTGAGAGAGGTCAAAGGTGAGTGTGGTAGGTGGAAGAACCACCTTATATACCAGCCCTCATAAATCCAACCGTTACTGCGTTTCGGATCTTGCGGTACAACCGCTCCTTGTCCCGGTACAACCGGGACTCACGATGTAGCTGCAGAACCCTACCAGGCGGTACAACCGGACCATCGGGTGGTAGTACCGGTTATTAGCAAATAACCGAACCAACCGGGCCACCACCGCCCAGCCACCGCATCAAAACAGAATCCTGACCGGTACATGGGCGGTGCACGGCCGGAACAACCGCCTGGCCTTGAGCGCTTGAGCGGCTAAGGTACGAGCGGAAGAACCGCTCCAACCTCCAGTTGTACCGGTTGAAAAGGAACAACCAGACCAACCGGGCCACCACCGCCCAGCCACCGCACCGCAACAGAACCCAGGCCGGTACATGTGTGGTGCCAGGCCGGAACAACCGCTGCTGTCCTTTGTAGAGACAAGTGGCGGTACCACCGCCCGGAGGCAGCGGTACCACCGCTCGACAAAGGCAGAGAAGCGTCAAGAGCCAGCAGTACAACCGCTCGGAAGAGCGGTACAACCGCCGGGAAAACACAGCAAGGATTAGATAAAGATGGAGGCACACTCTCGACAAAAGAGGGGTGAAGGAGGTGTACGTGAATGGAATCCCCTATACTCCCCAAAGTGGATTCCCTCTTGATAGTACGGGATCCCTACGACCAAAGAGATAAAAAGCATAGAGGATTCCGCTTCAAACGATTCCTTCGAGAGAGAACCACCAAGCGACGAAAGCCTAATCATTGAGAACACAAACATTTAGCACAGGATTAGACCAACAAAGGGTTGTCATCATCATCCAAAACATAAGGTAGGGAAATGCCCTTTCAATCTCCCCTTTTGGTGGATGATGACAACAACACGATATAAGATGTAAGTCTATAGAAACTAGACGGAGCTCCCCTAGATGTGAGCCCTGTGTCGAGACTCCCCTAGGTTTTATAGACTGGCCACAAAGAGCATATAACAAGAAGGTAGCCAACACAATGAAACAAGAGCAATCCTGCCAATAGAGACCAACAAGCATAAAGATAAGATAGCAGGAGTGGCACAAAATCCACACAAAGCAAACGAGAACGACCAAAGTTCAACTGGAGACCACAGACAAGTTCAATATGAGACACACACTACGCAACCACCCATGCAACTCCCAAGTCCTATCACACTCTCTCCCCCTTTGGCATCAGGACACCAAAAAGGAAGAGAGCGAAGCTATCGTCCCAGGCTCAGTCGTCCTCCTCTGACTCCTCGGTAGCATCTGGATCTTCATCATTGTCAGAATCTTCACCATCATCAGAAACTTCATCATCGTTCCAATCTGAGTCTTCCATGATATCATCAACAGCAGGAATGGTGGTGGAGGGCTGAGGAGGGGCTTCATCATCAGTCCAGGTGCTGCGGGAAGATATCCAACGCTCCTCCGGTGTGATGCTCTTCTCAGAACCACTCGGAACCGACATGTTAAGGTGCCTCATCATAGCAATTTGACAACGCCGCGCAAGCTTCTCATTGACATGTGCCTCATACAGCCTCTTCTGGATGTCGATCAAGGCGTAAAGTCTTCTTCACCTTGGCATGAGCTTGTCCACCCACGAGGGCTTGGCCCCTGATTCCAACTCAAAATCCTCATCATCGGTGGCATAGACATCCTCGTGGAGCATCAACAGGAAACGTGGCTCGGCGTGCTTCTTCTTCTTAAGGAGCTTGACTTCATGAGTGGTAAGATTGTCGAGCGAGGTGAGGGCTCTCGGACGGCGAACTGCCCACACGGAGTTCAAGGCACATGACAAACGGAGCATAAATGGGGACCTTCCTGTAGATGACCATGTTGTACATCTCGTGCCACAGCCAGTTGGACACATCAAACGTCTCCCAGATCCCACCTTGGTCTTCATAGCAACCATCAAGTTAACAAGATAGCCATGGATTTCATCTTGATTCCCCACTTTGGGCAGAAGCACATTGCAAAAAACACGATGCATGATGTCATAGACCTTCACCAAATCTTAGATTCACCAATAATACCACGGCCCCGAATGTACAGAGGGGCAAGCTTCTCCTTAGGCATGGGCTCAGGGTGATCATGGGGGCGAATGCCACCCCTTCCTTCCGCATCCGGTATCATCGTACCCAATAGCATTGCAGAAGGTCTTCCAGGGAACGTGAAAAAGCTCATCACAACACATGAAAGTGAGGGTGCGCGCGTCATCTTCTCCAAAGTGAACGGTGGCATAGAACTGATGGGTGAGCTGAACATCAAAATCACAGGAGACGGACATGAGCTTGACAAGATCAAACTCCTCACAGAGAGCCAAAGCTTCACCAAAATACTCCAGGTTGTTCCGCCAATGATCAAGATCGATGGTCCACTGCTTGGCATATCTGTTCTTGTTGTGCTCAAAGAGTTCATGAACAATTCGTACTTGCATCTCATTCCGAAACTGAACAGTGGTACAACGAGGAGCAACGGGAACCAAATACGGATTCTTTGAGCGGAAAGCTTCCCAATCCTTGGCTTTCCAACGGTGGAGTGGCATTACCACACGTTGCTTGATAGCGGCAGACTTTTCACGGCAAGTGGGCTTGGTGGGGATCACAACTTCCTCTTCAGAATCAGCCGGGCGCGGAGCCCTTCGAACCCTCTTCTTGGTCTTGCGAGGAGCAGGGCGAGAACTGGAGCCACCTGAACACAAACACGAAGGGGACACACGAAAACCAACAAGAATGAGAGGAAAGCATACGAAAAATGCAACACCATAGAAACCAGAACAGTGCTGTGAGGTGCAGACAATCCGGTTGTACCGGATCTCCCACCGGTAGAACCGCTGACAGTGGCACTACTAGGGAAGTTAGATCTGTTCAAGACGTGCAAATCACCCAAGCAATATTCGGAGTTCTAGGTACTGCACAGACACAAGACAACAACAACGATCTCTCCCAACCAAAGAACGAAAACTAAACTAGGAGGGAAAAGTAATGCCCTAAAGCAAGATGGAAACCTAGAATCAAAGAACGAAGAACAAGGGCATTACCACCATCCATGGGAGAAGACCGGAAGGCTTCCACGGAGAGAATCCACGGAGAGCCCTCGGGTCCGAAGCGCGGGGCGCACTCCGGGGCGGGGCAGAGGTGACCGGCGGCTAGGGCAAGGAGGAGGCGAACGAGGACGAAAGGGAAAAAGAAAAACCTTTCGCCCCGTCGGATATAAATAGGCCCATAGCCGCGCGGCGGTAGAACCGCTCCTAGGACCGGTTGTACCGCAAGTCAGGTGCTGACAGGTTGTAGTGGGCGGTACTTCCGTTTCCTGAAGGGCACCGGAAGTACCGCCCGGAGACAACCGGTAGAACCGGACGGAGATGCCCCAGTGAAAATGGGCGGTATAACCGCCCAAGCACCGAAAGCAACCCAACTGGGGCCGCACAACCAGGTATCAGCGGTAGAACCGCCCGTGACACCGGTTGTACCGCCCGACCACCAAAGCCAAACCAAAAGGAAGTGAACAAGACAAACGGGACAACAAAAAAGTGAAACCAAACACGAAGAACAGGGAAAAGAACGAAGGGAAAACAAAAGCAACCGCACACAAGCAAAGCGAGCTCGGTCCTCTCTCTTAAGAGAGGGCGATGGCCTAAGCCACCTATGTTTGAGTCAAATGGTATGACACCGCGAAGAATTATCCTTGGGCCCATGACCAAGACTCGTCTTTGAAGCACAAGTACCATCAAAATGGCTAATGTGAAAGAGGTGATCGATTTATGCATGATGGGGGAGGGAGAGCTCAATGAGAGAACAACACTCCCCCTATGTCCATGCCTACACCTAAACTAGACAACAAGTTGAGTGTGGTGGGGGGTGCATGGGTTCAAGTCACATTGCTCAAATCAATGATATTTAGCTCATGCCTTAACTCGCGCAATCTTGCTTCAACCAATGGCTACGTGAAAATATCTGCAAGGATATCATGAGTGTTGACATACTTGAGATCAATCTCCCTCGCCTAATGTGATCCCGGATGAAGTGATACCGAATCTCAATGTGCTTCGTCTTGAAGTGTTGTACCGGGTTGAGAGAAATCTTGATGGCACTTTCATTATCGCACCAAAGAGGCACTTTGTCACAAATGACACCGTACTCCTTTAGAGTTTGCCTCATCCATAGGAGTTGAGCACAACAACTACCGGCCGCCACATACTCCGCTTGATGGACGAGAGAGACACACAACTTTGCTTCTTGGAAGACCAACTTACCAAAGAGCAACCAAGGAATTGGCACCTCCTAAGTGGACTTCCTATCCACTTTGTCCCCCGCCCAATCGGAATCCGTAAAACCTTCAAACTTGAAATTTGCTCCTCTTGGGTACCATAAGCCAAAGTTTGGGGTATGAGCCAAATATCGAAAGATTAGCTTAACCGCCACATAATGGCTTTCCTTCGGTGCGGCTTGAAACCGTGCACACATTCCCACACTCAACATGATATCCGGTCTAGATGCACAAAGGTAAAGCAAGGAGCCAATCATGGAGCGATATACCTTTTGATCCACCGCTTTACCATTGGGATCAATGTCAAGTTGGCACTTGGTAGGCATTGGTGTAGTAGCCGGCTTGAAATCACTTAGCTTGAATCTTTTGAGCATGTCTTGAGTGTATTTGGCTTGGTTTATGAAGGTACCTTCTCTTCTTTGTTTGATATCGAAACCAAGGAAGAACTTCATCTCTCCCATGGATGACATCTTGAACTTGGAGGTCATGAGAGCGGCAAATTCCTCATTGACAGCTTTGTTAGGGGAACCAAAGATGATATCATCAACATATAGTTGGCATACAAACAACTCCCCATTAACCTTCTTAGTAAAAAGAGTGGGGTCGATTTGCCCTACTTCAAAACCACGATCTTGTAGCAACTCGGTAAGGTGGTCATACCACGCACGTGGGGCTTGTTTAAGGCCATAGAGTGCCTTATCGAGTTGATACACATGATCCGGGAAGTAGGGGTCCTCGAACCCAGGGGGCTGCTTGACATAGACCAACTCATTAATAGGACCATTAAGAAAAACACTTTTCACATCCATTTGTTGCAACTTAAAGTTGTGATGGGCAGCATAAGCAATCAACAAACGAATGGATTCAAGACGAGCAACGGGAGCAAAGGTTTCATCATAGTCGATACCCTCGACTTGGGAGTAGCCATGTGCCACCAATCTTGCCTTGTTGCGAATGATGTTCCCATGAGCATCTTGCTTGTTCTTGAAGATCCACTTGGTTCCAATGACGTTGTGGTTCCCCGATGGCCTTGGCACCAATCTCCACACCTTGTTGTACTCAAAATTGTTGAGATCTTCATGCATGGCATTGAGCCAATCCGAGTCTTCGAGCACCTCATAGACCTTTTGGGGTTCAACACAAGAGACAAACGCGTGATGTTCACAATAGTTTGCCAATTGTCTACGAGTGCTTACCCCTTTCATTAGGCTTCCAACCACATTCTCCATGAGATGACCTTTGGTAGTAAGTTTGGAAGCAATCTTGGCGGCACGACGCTCTAATTCCTCCTCGGAGGTGAGATGAGGAGGGGTCACTTGATCATCTTGAGCGCCGTCTTGAGCATGATCTTCATCTTGACCATGCTCGGGGGAGAGAACTTGACCTTGGGCATCATTTGGAGTGTCATCATCGTCTTGAGCACGATCTTGCCCTTGGTCTTGTTCATGAGGTTGAGGGCCTTCACTTTGTTCTTGAGCGTGTGGGCCTTGGGTTGGTGATGGCTCCACTTGAGTGGAGCATTGTCCTTCTCCTTCGCCACAAGGGGTTCCTCAATGGGTAGGATGAAACCAACTCACATTCTTCTTATGGCTTGGGGAGGAATTTCATCACCTACATCACAAGTGCCACTTTGCTCCACTTGGGAGCCGCTATTCTCATCAAACTCCACGTTACACGTCTCCTCAATAAGTCCCGTGGATTTATTGAGGACACGGTAAGCATGAGAGTTTGTAGCATAACCAACAAATATGCCCTCATAGGCTCTAGCTTCAAATTTAGACAAACGAACACCTTTCTTGAGAATGAAACACTTATACCCGAACACCCGGAAATACTTGAGATTGGTCTTGTTAACGGTAAGTATCTCATAGGGAGTCTTGTTCAAGCCTTTGCGGAGATAGAGCCGGTTGGATGCATGACATGCGGTGTTGATGGCTTCGGCCCAAAAGTTGTATGGAGACTTGAACTCCGCCATCATGGTCCTTGCCACATCCATCAACGTACGGTTCTTCCTCTCCGCAACACCATTTTGTTGAGGGGTATATGGTGCAGAATATTGATGCTTGATCCTCATCACTAAGAAACTCATCCAAGGTGTAGTTCTTGAACTCGGTGCCGTTGTCACTTCTTATAGTCAAGATCTTTGCATTATGTTGACGTTGAGCTTCATTTGCAAAGTCGATGACGGTTTGTTGAGTCTCACTCTTCCTCTTGAAGAAGCATACCCAAGTGTATCTTGAATAGTCATCCACAATCACCAAACAATACTTTCTACCTCCAAGACTATCAAATGATGGTGGCCCAAAGAGATCCATGTGAAGGAGCTCCAAGGGTCTCTTTGAGTATATGATGGTCGTGGGAGGGTGAGCCTTCTCATGAAGCTTTCCTTCAATAAAAGCACTGCAAGCACGGTCTTTGGCAAAGCTAACATTCGTTAGTCCACGGACATGGTCCCCCTTGAGAAGACTTTGCAAAGATCTCATATTGACGTGGGCTAAACGGCGATGCCAAAGCCATCCCGCGTCAACTTTAGCCATTAGGCATGTCGCGGTCTTAGTGGGTCGCTCCGAAAAGTTAATCACATAGAGACCGTTCTCGACATGCCCAACAAAGGCTACTTTAGGAGTCTTGCTCCACAAGAGGGCCACGGTATCAATGTCAAAGAAGGTAGCAAAACCCATGATTGCAAGTTGACGAACGGAAAGCAAATTGTATGCAAGGGACTCAACAAGCATGACTTTCTCGATCGTAAGATCATGAGAAATGACAACCTTGCCGAGACCCAATACCTTAGAATGTGATGCATCACCCCACTCGACATTGGTGGGCATAGATGGGATCCTTTGCACGTCCACCACCATGTCCTTGCTCCCGGTCATATGATTTGTTGCTCCACTATCGAGCAACCAAGATCCCCCACCGGAAGCAAACCCCTTCAAGAGATAATGCTTGGTTTTAGGTACCCATTTGGTAATGGGTCCTTTGATGTTAGTAACGAGGGTCTTAGGAACCCAAATAGACCATTCAATGTACTCATAAGAAGAACCAACAAATTTAGCATAAACATGCCCATCACTAGCACGGCACAACACATATGAGGGGTTAAAGTCCCGGCTATGTTCAAGGGATGACGTTGTCCTTCTTGGCATTGCCACCCTTGGCACGGTTCTTCTTCTTCTTGGAAGCATCCTCTCCTCCCTCACAAAAGTTTGCTTGATAGGAGGAGGTTGCTTGGTCTTGTCACTCTTCTTCTTGCTCTTGGGCTTGGGCGCAAACCCAATCCCCTCCTTGGCCACAACTTCCTTTTGATTACTCAAAAGGTCGCTAAGATTCTTCTCACCTTGTATGCATGTGACAAGGCCCTTTTCAAGTTGCTCCTTCAACTTAGCATTCTCCTCAACAAGATGCACATGCTCACAAAAAGGGTTAGTAGCATTTGCATTATCAATCAATATCATATGAGGAAAGGTGGCTTTCTCCTTGGTTAGCTTCACTTGGAGTTGATCATGAGACTCTTTGAGACTAGCATGAGCACCCTTCAAGACTTTGTGAGCCTTGTCGAGAATGTCAAAGTCCTCGTTGAGTCTAGCAAGATCAACTCCGAAGCTTTGCCTTCTCGGAGCTAAGCACACGAGATACAACAAGAGCATGATCAAGGTCTTTCTTTAATTTAGCATGATCATCGTTGTATGACTCCTCAAGAGCCAAACGAAGACCACGCTCTTCCTCAAGAGCATTGGAAAGATCCAAAATCTCATCGGCATAGTCACGACTATGCCCTTCCATTTTAGAGATGGTTTCTTCATGAGCCTCGATCATGACATTGGCTTCACCAAGTTGTTCCAAGAGAGCAACGAAGTGCTTCTTGGATTTGCCAATGAGTTTACTCATAAAGATCTCAAACTCATTCTCCTCCACATTAGTCCCCTCATGTTCATCAATGCAATCCGTCAAAGAAGAATGATTGATGATGGTAGTTTTGATGTTGGGGGTTACCTTGTTGGTGGATTTAGCCATGAGGCACTTGGCGGTGATGCTTTCATTGGGTGAATCGAGAGAGACACCCGATGAGTCGTTGCAATGGCAACGGAGGCCATGGCAACCGATTCACCATCTTCATCATCATCATCATCCTCATTGTACTCTTCTTGAACCACCAAGGCTTTGTGAGGAGTCTTCTTGGTGAAGTTGCTCTTGTTGGGGAAAGACTTGGCCTTGTCCTTACGGATGAGCTTGCCACCATTGTCTTCCCTCTTCTCATATGGGCACTCTGCAACAAAGTGACTCACATTGCCACAATTGAAACAAGTCCTCACTCGTTGCTTGCCCTTAGAGCCACTTGAGTTGCTCTTGTTGAAGTTGGGCCTTGAGTTCTTCTTGCTCCAAAATTGCCTTGAAGCAAGGGCCATGTGTTCATGATAGTCATACTTTGTATCTTCGAGGTTACTCTCTTCTTCTTCCTCCTCTCCATCTTCTTCGACACAAATCTTGGCCTTCAAAGCAAGGTTGGGCTTCTTTGCTCTTTGGGAGCGAAGCACCGCATTGTCGGCGGTCTTGTCCAATATGCTCATAGCCACAAACTCATCCAACACATCACTTGAGGATGGTGTGGAAGTCCGGACGTTGACGGATGACGGAGGACATCGCTTTGTGGTAGGGCATCATTGCCTTGAGGAATTTGCGCTTGATCCAGTTGTCATCCGTGTCCTTACTTCCATGATCCCGGAGGGAGACAGCAAGCTTGGTTACTCTCCGATAGAGCTCACGAGGTTCTTCTTCTTCTTTTATTGCAAACTCGTCGGCTTCATCTTGGACCACTTCATAATTGGAACGTTGAATGCTTGCGCTTCCTCGATAAAGGGAAACCACCTTGAGCCAAGCATCTTTGGCAAGGGAGTAGGGCCGGAGATGAGGGAGGTCTTCGAAGGATTGCTTCTTGGATGATGAAGAGAGCATTCTCATTGAATTGATGGTCCACGACCTCTCTTGGAGAAAAGCTGCTCGGATCATGCGGATAGAAACCTTCTTCAATGATTCTCCAAAGGTTAGTGTTCACATGATTTAAATGACGCTTAAAACGATAAACCCAAGAATCAAAATCCTCCTTTTTATCAATCTTAGGTGGTGGACCGGCATGATTCAAATGAGTGGAAGGAATTGGTCCACCATAAACGGGAGGTTGCACATGGGCAAAGATGCCGGTGCCATTCTTACCACTAGACGAGGGGGCTTTCTCACTAGTAGCTTCTCCCTTATCGGAGTTAGCATCCGCTCCCGTGTTGGCGGGATCACCCACTTTCATGGGTGCGGTGGAAAGTTTAAGCCCTTCTAGGAATTCCTTAAACATGTCCTTGACCTCGGTCGTCATGGAGTTTTTCAATGTGTCCAACGCCACATTGAATTCCTCACGTGAGATCGAGGTACCCCCATCTCCCATAGATGATATCGGATTCGCACCGGAGTGCTCCCCCACATCATCTACGACGTCAACCATACTCTTCGGACGGTAAAGTCCTTAAAAAGAGACGAGGCTCTGATACCAATTGAAAGGATCGATATAGTTGACTAGAGGGGGGGGGGTGAATAGGCAACTAACAATTTTTAAGATTTTCTTTACCAATTTAAACTTTGCAATAATAAAGGTTGTCTAGATGTGCAACTAGGTGGACAACCTATATGATGCAAACAACACACAAGAGCAAGCAAGGATAGGAACACAAATAAGCTTGCACAAGTAAAGGGATAAGATAACCAAGAGTGGAGCCGGTGGAGACGAGGATGTGTTACAAAGTTCCTTCCTTTTGAGGGAAGTACGTCTCGTTAGAGCGGTGTGGAGGCACAATGCTCCCCAAGAATCCACTAGGGCCACCGTAATCTCCTCACGCCCTCACACAATGCGAGATGCCGTGATTCCACTAATGGTGCCCTTGAAGGCGGCAACTGACCTTTACAAACAAGGTTGGGGCAATCTCCACAACAATTGGAGGCTCCCAACGAAACCACGAGGCTTCACCAGAATGGAATATGGCCTCGAGGTGACCTCAACTGCCTAGGGTGCTCAAACACCCAAGAGTAACAAAATCCACACTAGAAAGTATGGGGAACTAAATATCCTTTGGTGGAAGTGTAGATCTAGGTCTCCTCCTTCAAACCCTAGCAAATCAACAAGTTTGAGTGGCTAGAGAGAGAGATCGGGCAAGAAAGCTTGAGAGCATCAATGGAGGAGTGAGAGAGGTCAAGGTGAGTGTGGTAGGTGGAAGAACCACCTTATATACCAGCCCTCATAAATCCAACCGTTCTTTGCGTTTTCAGATCTTTGCAGCGGTACAACCGCTCCTTGTCCCAGACAACTGGGACTCACGATGTAGTCATAGAACCCTACCATGCGGTACAACCGACCATCGGGCGGTAGTACCGGTGATTAGCAATAACCGGACCAACGGGCCACCACCGCCCGTACCACCGCATCAAAACAGAATCCTGACCGGTACATGGGCGGTGCACGGCCGGAACAACCGCCTAGCCTTGAGCGCTTGAGCGGCTAAGGTACGAGCGGAAGAACCGCTCGAACCTCCGGTTGTACCGGTTGAAAAGGAACAACTGGACCAACCGGGCCACCACCGCCCAGCCACCGCACCACAACAGAACCCAGGCCGGTACATGTGTGGTGCCAGGCCGGAACAACCGATGCTGTCCTTTGTAGAGACAAGTGGCGGTACCACCGCCCGGAGGCAGCGGTACCACCGCTCGACAAAGGCAGAGAAGCGTCAAGAGCTAGCGGTACAACCGCTCGGAAGAGCGGTACAACCGCTGGAAAACACAAGAGGATTAGATAAAGATGGAGGCACACTCTCGACAAAAGAGGGGTGAAGGAGGTGTACGTGAATGGAATCCCTATACTCCCCAAAGTGGATTCCCTCTTGATAGTAATGGGATCCCTACGACCAAAGAGATAAAAGCGTGAGGATTCCGTCTTCAAACGATTCCTTCGAGAGAGAACCACCAAGCGAAAGCCTAATCATTGAGAACCTGAAACATTTAGCACAGGATTAGACCAACAAAGGGTTGTCATCATCATCCAAAACATAAGGTAGGGAAATGCCCTTTCACTATGTTTGTCTATGTATTCACACATGTATTATGTTTCCAGTTAATACAATTATAGCATGAATAATAAACATTTATCATGATATAAGGAAATAAATAATAACTTTATTATTGTCTCTAGGGCATATTTCCTTCAGTAGGATGATTTGACCGATAGCTGGGCCATTCTAGAGAGCTTTGCGCCCACGCAGATACCGGCAGTCGACGTGTGTGTGACCCATCCCAGGTTGTTCGGAAGCGGATGAGCACGGGCTCTGGCAGTGCCCGTGGTGCCCTCGACATGTTCGACAGAATGACCGAACAAGAGTCGGTGCATTTTATTTGCTCTTGTCCGATTAAATTTTAGGATATACCACTAGTTCATTTCGCTCATGATGAATGCTTTCAAACCATAACCATGTAGGAGGCGTTCTTGTTGAACATGATCAATGACAATGAAGATCCGACCGAAATGGAGTATGAATTGGAGGCCACCACCGCATTTGAAGTTGGGACAACATCTGATCCCAATCCGAGCAAGAAGAAGAAGAAGACTAAGACGTCGAAGGCAAGAGTTCCGGCATTCTCAAGATTTTTGGACATCTTGTTGGTCAAAATTTGGTTGGCCACAACGATGGATCCAATATGCGGCACCGACCAAAATGGGAACACCTATTGGTCAAAGATTTGGAAGGAGTATCACGAGCAAAAGGAGTATGTGGAGCCGCATCCTATCGTGACCACCCGCAATGTGGCATCTCTCTAACATCGTTGGGGGATCATTCAAGTGGAAGTGAACAAGTATGTCGGCTACTACTCATAAGTGACCAAACACCCTCAAAGTGGGATGGGAGTCGCACCTCACGTAAGCTCGATTGCCTCATCTTGTCGTCCATTGCATATGCTTCTTGTGTTTGCATTCTCGTGCTCATGCATATGTTGTTTGCTAGACGGCGGTGGCGGCCACTTTGTATCACGAGGTGGAGAAGAAGCCGTTTGCTTTTATCCATTGTTGGGTCATATTCAATGGCAAGCCGAAGTGGAACCAACTTATGGCCGACGTCAAGTCCGACAAGAAGAGGAATGATGGCTCAAGCTCAAACCAATCAATTGGGTTGTACGATGTTGTCGTGACGAATGGAAACCCATTGTGCCAAAGGACAACCGCCAAGTCATGGGAAACAAGTGGGAGAAGGCATGTGCTGCCCGTGATGCCGCAGCTACCAAAATGTCGTCCACATGGATGGCCATTTTTCCGGTGCGGGAGAACAAGAAGGAGGAGAGGTACAAGCTCATGTTGGATGCCCAAAAGGAAAGGATGGAGTGGGACTGGAAGATTGCGGAGAAGAAGCTGGAAATTGAGAGGGAGAAGATCGAGTTGGAGAAGCAACAAGCTACGATCAAATGGGAGCTCGAGAAGGCCAAGACATTTGGCGACATAGAGCTTGAGATTGAGAGGTTGCAACTCGCACGGGACGCGGAAGATGCGAGGATTATGTTGGCCGACGAGACCCTCTTGGATGAGCATGCGAAGAAGTGGCTTGCGGACAAGAAGATGGAGATCAATGATCGTAGGAAGTACGAGGCGATTTAGGCGGCCGCGTCTTGATGCAGGTGGAGGAGGCAACCCATATGCAGGCGGAGCAGGTGATATGTCCATTTTGCATCATATTTTTATGTTGATATTTATTGCATTACTGACTGTTATTTCACTTTATGATACAATTTTTATGCCTTTTCTCTCTTATTTTATAAGGTTTACATGAAGAAGGAGAATGCTGACAGCTGGAATTCTGGAGCGGAAAGGAGCAAATATGAGATACCTATTCTGCACAACTCAAAATGTCCTGTAACTTTACGAAGAATTGTTTTGGAATATAAAAAAATACTAGGCGAAGAAACAATAGAAGGGGACCCACCAGGTGGCCACAAGCCTGGGGGCACACCCTACCCCCCAGTGCGAGCCTCCCGAGCTTATGGGCCCCTTGGCCAGCCCCCGGTGTCTATCTTCGACTATATGAAAGGTTTTGGCCTAGAACATCAGAAGGAAGCTTTCGCGACAAAGCGGCACCGTCTCGAGGCGGAACCTTGGCAGAAGCAATCTAGGGCTTCGGCGGAGCTATTCTGCCGGGGAAACTTCCCTCCGGGAGGGGGAAATCGAAGCCATCGTCATCACCAATGATCCTCTCATCGAGGGAGGGTCAATATTCATCAACATCTTCACTAGCACCATATCCTCTCAAACCCTAGTTCACCTCTTGTATTTAATTTTTGCCTCAGAACCTCATATTGGTACCTATGGGTTGCTTGTAGTGTTGATTACTCCTTGTAGTTGATGCTAGTTGGTTTATTTGATGGAAGATCATATGTTCAGATCCTTAATGATATTCATTACCCCTCCTATCTTGAACATGAACATGCTTTGTGAGTAGTTACGTATGTTCCTGAGGACATGAGAGAAGTCTTGTTATAAGTAATCATGTGAATTTGGTATCCGTTCGATATTTTGATGAGATGTACGTTGTCTCTCCTCTAGTGGTGTTATGTGAACGTCGACTACACGATACTTCACCATGATTTGGGTCTAGGGAAGGCATTGGTAAGTAATAAGTAGATGATGGGTTGCTAGAGTGATGTGCTTAAACCCTAGTTTATCGTTGTTTCGTCTGAGGCTGATTTGGATCCACATGTTTCATGCCAAAATTAGATTTATCTTGATTCTTCTTTCATGATTGCCAATGCTTGCGAGAGGGATTAATCATAAGTTGGAGGCTTGCCCAAGTAAGGACAACACCCAAGCACCGGTCCACCCACGTATCAAATTATCAAAGTAATGAACGCGGATCATATGAGCATGATGAAAACTAGCTTGACGAAAATTCCCATGTGTCCTCGGGAGCGTCTTACTTTATATAAGAGTTTGTCCAGGCTTATCCTTTGCTAAAAAAGGATTAGGCCACCTTGCTGCGCCTTTGCTATAGTTGTTACCCGTTACGAATTATCTTACTACCAAACTATCTGTTACCGATAATTTCAGTGCCTGCACAAAATACCTTCCTAAAAACCTCTTGTCATTTCCTTCTGATCCTTGTTGGGTTCAACACTTTTACTTATCGAAAGGACTACAATTGATCCCCTATACTCGTGGGTCATCAACAGGCAGCCCGAATGCATGCATAACAGGCAGCTCGGATGCAGGTAGAGCAGGATGCATTCCGCCTGCAGCACGACGCATTCCGCTCGGAGTAGGCGCCCAGCCAGTGATCCGAGGCCATTCGTCACGCTCAACATTGATTTCAAGTTGTCACGTCCGGTTTGTTGAACTATGATTTGTTTTGCTTTGTTTTGAACTTTGACATTCAGACAGTTTGTATCTTATGATCGACGTGCATGGATTGCATGGATTTGAGAATCGAAATTTGCGATATATGGATGTGCGGTGCAATATCTGAGGGGTGCCCGATCAGTGCCAGCGGACGCGCCCGGGCGCATCCGCGGGCGTTTGAGGGGCAGGATTTGCCAAGTCCGGCTGTAGATGCTCTAAGGGACAATTCTCAATCACAAGTTGCTGTTGGGGGTTTGGCGGAAGCAAGGTAGTAACCTACTCACTCCGTCCGGCTAGATACATGCATTTGACCGATAAACTTTTTCAAACGGAGGGAGTATGTATTTGGTGAAAGTAGCAAGTTTGGCAACAAAGTTTTTAGGAAACCATGGTAATAAAAAACCACAGTATTTTAATGTGTGGGCAAGGAATACTACAGTTTCTTTAAACCATGTTTTGTCTCAGTTTTACCAAAACTATCGAGGTGTTTGGCTGGTGTTCTTATACTACAGTTTTGAAGCTGGATAACAAATGAAACTAACTCACCTACACTGAAGGAGCTACATGACCAGACTAATTAGTGTCAGCTAACAGCGGCCAGATGCATATGCAGCCGCCATGCAGAAGGTCAGCATGTCCGCATCTCTGTGCAGCTGACTAACTTATGACTTCTATGTGCGCGTCACCTACTGTAGCACATGTTTTGTGGTCGAACTCCTAATCTAGCATCTGGATTCATGCATGGTCAAGCTCCTAACCTAACAGCGGCCAGAGGCAAAATAGTAGCGATAGCATGCATCTCGTATCTCATCTCAAACGTAGACAGGAACTTCATATGCGCTATCTCCGATGGCTTCTCTCCCTTCTGTTTAGAAAAAAAATAGGTCTGGACCTCTTTTTTAGAAACAGCAAAAAAAACCAAAGTTTCTGGCATACTACAGTCTACAAAACTTTTGTTTTTGTTTCATCCAAACACCTCAAAGTATGTAATACCAAAGTTTTTTTAGAAACCATGATATTTCCGAAAAACTGCAAAAATACTTTGCAAACAAACGCACCCTAGGCCCTGTTTGATAGCAAAGTATTATAAATATTAAAGTATCAAAAACTACAGTAATTTAACATGTAGGTACAAAATACCATGGTTTTAATAGAACATCGTTTTTTGTGGTATTCATGATACAGAGTGTTTTGGTAAAAGCAAGGTAGCAAGTTGTTTGGGCGGAAGGTGCATGGACAAATAGAGGCGAACACTTTTTGAAGTTGGTGAGGTGGACATTTGAGATATACGGGCATCTCCAACCTCGACCTGCAAAGCTCCCGCATGTGCCCGGAACGTATTGTCCAGGATGCGAAATCTATCCAACACGATCCCGCGGATGCTTTTTTCTCGTAAACCGAAGACAAACGCAGAGCTTTACGGAAGTCCGGACCGTTATCAAGTCCGCTTCTGATCACCCTGGCCCACACACACTTCTCCTTCCTCACCCGCGCGCGTTCCCGTCCGGCACCAGCTGTCCGCATTCATGCCGCTGTAGAGCGTGCCGCTCCACATTGAAGACGCCTCAGAGCGGACACAACCTCTCATTGCCTCCGCCAATCAAGCGGCACGCCAGCCGAGGGTGCCGCTCGCGAGGCGTCTTCGGTATCTGCACTTGTTCAATGTCGGAGACACGTGACTGGACGAGACGGGGCAGATATCTACCACGCCAGTTTAATGCCCCGTCCATCCGTATGCCGCCATTAAGCAGGCTCGCCGGCCGAGAACCCACTCCGGCGAGGCGCATTGACGCACCCTGGCACCTCGCCTCACCCGAATTTGTTATTTAATGGCGGACACACCCGGCTAACTCCACACCACTACACCGCTCCCCATCCTCCTCCCTTGCACTGCAACCGCCATGACTGCGGGTGGCGAAGCTCTGTGGGAGGGTTTTTCCAAGGAGATGAAGCACATCGCGACCACCCTTGCCGCCTCCTGGCAGAGCCGCCATGCCTGGTGGATTGAGGTTGGCATGCCGGCCAGCTCGACCGAGATCTCTGAGGACGAGGACGGCGCCACGATGGTGACGGACTCCGACGACACCGCCTTGGCTCCTGCGCCTCATGTCCACTCTGGCTTCATCATGGAGCAGGTGCATGCGTACTACAACGCCGCCATGACGGAGGCACAACTCGCGTCAGCGCCTTTGTGGGTGTTCCAGTAGGTGCAGGGGGAAGAACGATAGAACATGTTTCTCCTGGATCAACACGGCTGACGGAGAACCAGATCTACGACGAGCGCGCGAGCGAGGAGGCCATGGCCGCGGCAAACCCCAACTTCATCGCGCTCAAGCCGCCGCTCGCCATGATGAGTAGGGTACGGGAGGCGGCATGGCCTTGTGTCCCCTTTGGGCCGAGGTATGTCTCATATGTTCTACTCTTTCTCGCCGGAGATCGCACCTTCACTTCACGGGTCTTATCGTCGGTACTCATTGAGACGACGGATGGAGGACGACACGGGCTTGGATGTTGGCCGCCACCGCCGTAGGATGGGTCGGGTCATTTTTTTTCTTCTTCTATATGTTCAAAATGTAATGAAAATCCACCGTGTTTGTATGAAATCCATTATATTTATATAAAACCCAGTTGTATTTGTACGAAATTCATCAGATTGTTGAAAAAGAGTTTGAAATATATACGGCTACGGGCTATGGTTGGATGACGGCCTCCCGCATCTATGTCCGCAGACTGGTCCCTCTGTCCGCGGACGGATGCGGGAGAAAATTTGCGGGCCGCCGCTGTAGATGCCCTAAGGTTGGATGACCGGCTCTCATAACGTGTCCGCACACGCGTTCAGACACGGCCTGCCGCGGTCGGATAGTGTGTCCGTTTTAAAGGAAATCATTGAAGATGCTCTTATCTTCAGATTTTAATTCTCTTTCTAATCAACATGTATCCTGATCCTCAACGAGTTTGTTTGTTAGGGGTGTGACCGAGAGTTGGCATGATTATGTACCTCCCTTTCCTACACAGCATTCTAATGGCTGACTATGCTAGGTCTGCTTTTGTTGAATAATAAGGAGCCCCAGGTTTGCAAAAATAAAATAAAATTGTAATGTGCAATGCCTCGAGCCCATCTCACACATCGTTGACAAAGATAAGCTACTACGATTGGATTAGTGGTCTCTGCTATAAAAGAATAGAATGCGCTATACTGGCTGCGGGATCGATGCCACGTAGGGGCCTCAACCACCACCGAACACACATCTGAAGAATCAGTGAGACGCTTCCAGCCCCCTGGCGGGCGCGCGTGCCTGGGCCTGATGCCCTGATGTGCCGGGCACCAGCGAGCCAGCGCTCCACACCTAGTTCCACCTGGTTAAACATCCGCGAACGACCAACCACGACCCACGCACCCACGCACGCCATCCCCATAGTACACGTCGATCAGCCGATCTAGACCGCGCACTACCGAGGCCAGTCGGGAGGGTGGAGGTAGGGGGCATGCCAAGTCGAGCCGGATGGCCGCGCGGGTCGCCGGCTCCTCGTCGGCTTTTGTCCATGGAACATGGGAAAGACGACGCGACGCAATCGTGCCACCGCGCAGGCGAGCGAGCCGTCGGTAGTGGAGAGGGTTCGGTGTGAGTGTGTGATACTGGCAGGGGACGAGGGGGTCTGGACGGGGCGTGCCTGCGAGCGCCGCTCACCGTGCACGTGATGCTTTGCTAGTTTGCTTGCCGTGGCGCGCGATGCATAGCGATTGAAGACTTGTGTTGGCTACTCCTCCTGGTACGATCGCGTGGAGGTTGTTGCGAGTAGGGCCGTGCGTCATGAATCAGATCACGTGTCAAAATCTGTGATTGATCATTAGAAGAAGAGTGATATTCCAACCCACCGGGTAAAAACTCTGAACTTAAGATACTGATGCTCGTATTTTCTGAATCTATTTTAAGCCTTTCGGCGATGTGCGTCCAGTGGGGGGAAATGTGACGTCTATGTCGATTTTGTCAATCTTAAGATGACGTGCCGGCTCAGTCTATTCATATGAGTAGGATATGTATGTGTATTCATAGGGATGAGTGTATGCGCATATATATGAGTGTCTGTGTATTAAAATAAAATAAAGTTACAGTATATTGTTAAAAAAAATGATCACGCGAGGAAACTCGACCACTAGCAAACGTCACTTGTTCGGTTGAGACATGACAAAACTAAGGACATGAACGCTGACCCAAAAACGACCCGCATCCATCCGAATCGAACTGTTCGGACATGTTTCGTCATCCAATGCAGTGTCCCATCCATCCGTGGACCGGTTCGGTCCTCCGTTTTTTAGGAAAGTGGAGGCAAACTCGGGGGCTTTGCGTAGTCTGGATACCATCCACGTAGGACTCCGGCACCCGTGGCCCATTCAAAAAAAAGCCTTTGGCCCCTTTTCTCCCACTCTCCCCTGCTTCCCCCTTTCTTCATCCGAACCTTCATCATCCGCCACCGACGTTGCCCAGGCATCCTCAAACGTCCGCAGACCCCATCAACCCGCCTGCCCGCCTTGGATTACGCCGTTGTCCACCCAGGATTTTTTTAATGTCTTAAGTCTTAACACTTACACAATTAAATGAGCATTTCGTAAAATGTATGAACACTTTTAAAATTTTATTGTTGTTTTTATATAAAATACATGAGCACTTTTAAAAATTGCACAAACATTTTTATAAAACACATACAAAAAATTCTAGTTGTGCCAGCCTTTTAAAAATACTTACGATTTTTCAATTCAAGAATAATACATGATCAATCTTTAAAAAGAATAGATGAACAACTTCTGTAAGTACATAAAGATTTCCAGTTTTATTTGAGTGGATATTTTATAACTAGATGATGCCCTGCATAAATAAGGTGGTACAATAATAATGAAAACTAATGCAAAAGCAAATGTTATAGTGTTCTCGCTATACATTTTAATCAAAATATATGAATCATGTGATAAATGATATACAAAGGGAGATTTTTGTTGGGGTTGAAGTTAACGGAATACCATTTGTTTAACAAAAATATGCACGAACTATAAAGATTTGCTCCAAGTGTCCAACACATATATGACCCGTGACCACACAAAACTTTTGTTGGCATGGTTACATGGATAAATTATTGCAAAAGATGTAACTTATGATTACATGGGTGACTTGCCCATGTGGCAGGGCTGAATGGAAGGAAAAAATAGTGAGGCCACAGTTATGGCGATCCATTAAATATGTTGTGGGTGTACCCCGACCAAAATAAAATTGGAAAACCATGCATACAAGCTTGGTGTGCCGGCAAAAGCTAAATATCACATATTGCGAGGTCGATGTAGAGCGTGAGGGCTATATTGGTATAGCTCTCATCTCGCCTGAAGGTTTTCTTTCCCGGTTGTTTCTCGCCGTCCCGCTTGGGTACTATTTTTTCGTTCATTTGCTCGTATTGTCTTGATCGATCGTGTGTTGTTCATTGTTTGGTCAGTTTTCTTCCGCTTCTTTTTGCTGTCTTCTTTTGGTTTTCTTTGGATTTTTTTTTCTTCTGTTTTCTTTGCCACTTTCACTGATATTTTCCGTTTCTTTCTCGGTTTTCATTGGAGTCTTCCCTATTCTTTCTTTTATTCTATGATTTCTTTGGTCCTTTGTTTCTTTCTCGGTTTTCACTGTTTTTTATTCTTTTTTGTATCTTTGTTTTTTCTTTGTTTTTTTTATATTGCTCTTGTTTCTAGTCTTTTTGATTGGTTTCCTTTTCTAATTTTATTGTTTCTTTTCCAATTTTCATTGCTTTTCTTTGTTTCTCATTGCTTCTATGTCGCTTTTCATCGGTTACTATTTTTTACACGCATGTCTACTTCTTTCATTACACAATGTACATTTTAAGCATGCACTTCAAATATTTTGTTTATGCATGCTAATTTTTAAAAGTACCTGGAGTACTTTTTTCATCTTAAATACATGTTTTGTACACCTTTTTTAATAGATGTCCAACATTTTTAAAAATACATGGCGAGCATTGTTTATGGCAATAAAAAATTGTTCATACACAATGTACATTTTTTGTATACATCGAAAACATTTATATACACATATTTAACATTTTCTGTGAATATATGTGTATATTTATAACTTTTCATGTATGTTACTCATTTTCGTATACAGTACGAACAATTTCTATATCGGTTTATATTTTTTAAAATATTCATGGTTAACACTTTTTAAAAAAAATTCTGAGATATATTTTCTGTACACATTTTACATTTTTTGTATACAGTAGGAATATTTTATACTTATTTAAAAATTTCAAATACATGTTTAACATTTTTTGCAGTTATATTTTTTATGTTCACTTTTTCCAACAGATTTCACATTTTCTGTATGTTCAAGAATTGTTTTGTGTTATACATGTTCAAAATTTTCCAAATACATAATTAAAATTTTTTCAGATATATATTTTGATGTCTACTTTTTTATACAGATTGCATATTTTCCGTATACGTAATAAAAAAATTCTTATATATGTTTAACATGTAGCATATGAATGATTAACATTTTTGTAATAAAATTCCAATATCTAAATATATTCATTTTAATAATTAACGAAAATACGAAAACATAAATTAGCGTGAGGTCGAGCTCGCGCGCGGGCGAGGGTGTTGCTTCTGCCTAGAACCGTCCTCCTGAAGTGAAGCTGCCATAAGTAGGCCGTGGGCCTCAGACACAGGTCTTCCCGGGCCGAGGGCCGAGGGCCGACTAGCCAATCTGTTTTCCGTAAACAAGCAGGTTTTTCTTCGTGAGCTTGTCTCCTTTTTCTTTTACTTTCTCCTTCGTTTCTTAAATAATTTGTACTAATTTCTATTATCTTTCCTTAATAATTTTTACAATTTTTTTCCTGTTTTAACTATTTTATCCATGGAGACTTTAAAAAAATGTCCATAGTGTAAGGTCCATTGTATATTTAAAAATAATCATTGTGTTTATCCAAAAAATTTCAACATGCATTTGGATGATCGCATACAAAACTAACTGTCAAGGTTGTTATAAATATTCTCCGCATATTTCAAAACAATTCAAAATCATTAAATTAGTACTGCAGGTTGTTTACCAAGTAGGTTAGGGGTATTATGCAAAATGTCATGACAGACATAACCAAAAACATCACCTTCCTTTATTAGTAGGTATAGATGAGGCTTCGCTTTGATCTTTTCACTTTTTATCATTTGTTTTCTTACGCCTTTTCCCTCTTCTTTCCTATTTTTCTTCTGTTTTTCTGGTTTTGTTGTTTTATTATTATTTTGGGTTTTATTATTAATTATCCAGACGCGGACACGGCAGCGGTCCGGAGTCCAACAACCGCCGCCCCCCCTCCCCTTGTCTCCGGTTTGTGGAAAAAAATGCATCCGGACGGCCTGCGGACCAATGCAGGACCACGTTGGATGGCAAAACACGTTCGGAGACGGTTTGAGAGTCGGCTTTGGTGTTGCCCTAAGTGCTCTCTCCTTGATTTAACTGCTTTGCCACATGAATTTTTCCGTATGTGGCATTTTTAGCATATGTACACTGTGAAGCATCAAGAAAGTCCTAAGTACAGTAGTACAACTTTGTTGTGTTTGAGAATTAGTACATTATAATCTCTTGGAGAAGACAGGTTGTGCACGGAAAAGACTTGGTTCAAGATATTTTCTGCCCACAGTTTATGAAATGTACTTGACTAGAAAACCCGTCCTAATACTTTGAGTCTAATAATTGTGCCTTATCTATTTTTTTTTTTTTTGCGGTTGGTTTATACTCTGCTCTTGTGACCAATTCTTCGATCGATATTAGCCCTGCCTTAATAGCCGTCCCTAATCCACATGCCTATTTATCCGTTTCTTTATTCATCTATACTTCCGTACTGTGACCACCATCTGCAAGCGCACTTGTTCATGCAAGTCATCAAGAATAAGAAGGATCAATTAGTAGCAAAACCAAATCAAGTCTCCAAGACTTCCATATGTCAAAGGTTTGAACAGCTAGTTGGTGAACTTTCTTGATTCTAATACTACTAGTTTCCATTAATAAGAATGTAAGACAATAACCGAGCCAGTAGCGCAGCACGGACGGTACTGTGCTGTGCTGGGACAGACTGATCAGTTGCATGGTTTATCGCCTGTTGCTGACTGATAAACGGCAAGTGGAATACACATTTTTCTTCTTCTTCTTCTTCGAATCAAGTGGAATTCACGTTCGGTGACACTGTTGTACGTCTTAGTTTTTCTTTGATTCAAACCATGCATGAAAACTACACCTAAGAGCGACATACAAAGCTCAGGGCACAAGTGCCAAACAACCCAGAAGGAAGGGACCAACCAAAAAATGCACAAGTGCTGAACATTACTACATGCCTATGTTTTTTCTCTTTTCTTGAACACACGTCTATATGCCTAATTGCTTGTGTTACTACTTACTAGTAGCTTATCTAGATGGTGTAAATTTAGGCAAACCTGGGAAATACTTGTCAGGGCTTGTGAGTTGTGAACTTTTTCGTTTTTTTTCTGAGTGGAGAGACCTTTTCCGTTCGAGAAGTTTGACTTGTGACCGATGGTTTTGGCCACTTGGGTTTGGAACGGATCAACGCTCCTAGCGGAACAACACCCTCTTGTTATCATCACAGGAATAGTCCAATAATCCTAGACATGCGAAGGGTTACGAAGGGGCTACGTAACTTTCCTTAACTAATTCTCGGCCCCCCCCCCCCCCCCCCCCTTCAATTTTCAGTGGGGTGGGCCCCGCCTCTCCCCAAATCCCAATCATATTCTGGCAACTGGCTAATTACGTAAACGTTTCGTAACACCCTACGTAGATGTAGCATTACTGGGAATAGTCCTACTTGACGGCTAGCTGCCAGTTGTACATAAAGCCCGGTCGAGTGCCGGTTTGGAGCCGGACCAATATTTAGAAGTCTTGATATTGACAAAATATGATTCTTTTCTTCAAAAGAAAGGTAGGGCACTCCCGTTGTTTTGTTCTTAGACAATATTAAGTGTATCATTTTAAGTTGTTTCTATTTAAGGGTATTTATATTTCCATTTTATTCGTTCATTATGTTTAAGATCACGTAAAAACATTTGAGAGCATTTTTGTGTGTATGGACTACTTTGATTTCCATGGGAAGGGGGGGGGGGGGGGCAAAAGCCCCCTAGAATACGCCCCACCTAATTTTTTTCCGTCTACCGCCACTCCTCACGGCTTACCAGATCAGCCCCATTATGTGATGGCACTCCTGGTTTGTCTCTGGATACTCTTCAAATACCTGGCACACAGATGCCGCCGGCGTGGGGACGATGAGGGGACGGCCTGCCACCAGGCGCGCGCCGACGCTATAAGGGATATTTTGCCCGCATTCGTTCGTGTCATCATCTTTCTGTTCAACCTACTCTTCGGCTTGTGGAGCTGATCTGGTAAGCCGTGCTTCCGAAAAAAGAAACTGAATTCCTTGTTATCCTACACCTTTTTTTTCATTTCTTCACATGTTCAGCCGCTGACGACTGACGGGTAAGCGATGTTTCAGGTGCACACACGACGATTGTCTGAAGACCTACAGTCTGCTCAGTTTGCTTAGGCCAAGAACTTCTTCCTCACAGGTAGCAATGGGATTTGGTGGGAAGTCATCAGGCACAACTTGTTGTAGTAGTCGGTCAGGAAGTCGTCGTGCTACAGCCTCGTAGTACCAGCACACCAGAACAGCAACCGTCGCCGATGAAAAATAATGTAGATCAGAAGAATCCAACCCAAAGGCACACGAACGTAGACGGACAACGACGAAATCCGAGCAAATTCACCAAAAATAGATCCGTCGGAGACACACCTCCACACGCCCACCAACGATGCTAGACGCACCGTCGGAATAAAAAAAAGGATGAAAACAAAAATAAAGAAAGAAAATAAAAGAAACAAACTAGAAAACTAAAGAAAAAAAATTATAACTGACTATCCAGCCAGGTAATGAAAGCACTGCTTGGAATAAACGGTTAGCTATCTCAAAAACACTCAACAGCCAGGTAATGAAAGCATCAGCATATCTCCTCTTGATCCTATGCCGAAGAAGGTTCAGTCCCAGAAAGTAAGTATCCCTTCATCTCTGGAAAGTTGGTGCAATCTGCTTAAATATGTTATTACTCCTTGTTATCCAGATTGCCCAGGCCGAAAAAGTTATTATTTCCATGTAAAATGGAACAGCCAGTTTAGTTTTCAAATCTTGGAAAGCTTGAAGGACTGAAAGGTTGGTCCTCCTAGTAGGGCAAACAAATTCTGAGCTACTCCAAATCCAATTAAAATGCGGAGGTGTAATTTTAGTGCCAATCATGACTTTATAAGCTCTTGAAGGCTGAAAATATTCAGGGCCAGATGTAACTCCATGTGTTTCTAGCATCTCTGAATTCAAGTAGCATCCAAAAGAATATTTTTGCATGTTCGTGAACTTTTTCTCAAATGTCTGAATTTGTTAAAATTCATGATTTTTTTAAATCTGAATTATCTTGAAATTCACAAAGTTTTCTCAAATATGCAATCTTTTTTTAAATTTGATCTTTCCAAATTAATATGAAATCGAAACAGGTTTTTGAAAACCACTATTTTTTTCACTCATGTCCACAAGGGAAGAAAACACTAGCAATCAACCCAACGACCTAGCGATCGAGCAATTGACACCCAAATGCGAGCGAAAAAGCTGTGCCATCGCTACCTAATGGGCGACGACCTGCTAGGGGTGCCCATGAGCGCCAGTGAATCCTTTGGGTGCTTAAGGCGCCGATTAGGAGGACTCGTAGCCGCGGAGCTATGTCTCACCCGCAAATGATATTGTATGTATCATACAGTAGCGATCACCCGTTACAATGCTCTATTGGCCCAGCCTATATCGCAGCGAGCGTGAACCAACTACTAGCTTTACACCCCTAAAAAAATGTTGCTGGCATTATGAATGTTTCGTTGCTGGTTTTTCCTTGTTTCTTTTTGGTATGTTTTGATTATTTTTCTGTTTTTTCTTCTTTTCTTCAGAAATTCATAATTTTCTTGGAACTACAAAACATGTGCAGGATTTCAAATTTTGATTATGTATTTAAATTTTTTTAAATTTAAAACTAATCACAATTTCCTAAAAATGTACTTGTTCCATCAAAAATGCTCAGAATTTTAAAAATTATTGATTACTTCAAATAATGTTCACAAATTTAAAATTTTGTAAAATTTTAAACTTGTTCCGGATTGAAAAAATACAAAGTCATGAACATTTTTTCAAAGCCATAATTCTTTATGAAGTCGCAAAGATTTTTTGAATTCTCGAACAATTTTTCAAATTTGGGAACAATTTTTGAGTACCAAAACTTTTTTTGAATTAGTGAACATTATTTGAATTCATGAACATTATTTGAATCCTTGAGCATTTTTCAAATTCATGCACAACTTTTGAATTAATGAACATTGTTTTTTAATTCTCGATAATTTTATTTTCATGAACAATCTTTGAACTCATATTTTTTTGAATTATGAACATGTTTTTAATTCAATTTTCAATATAGAAACAGTTTTTCAATTCTCTATCATTTATAAAATTCTTGATTTTTTTAATTCATGCACTTTTTTTGAATCCGTGAACATTTAGTTGGAACAGATCTGGGTATAAAAAAGAACTCGGTAAAAACCGCCTAAAATAGGTGTAAAAAAGAGCCCACACTCCTGGGCCGGCCCATCACAAATTTAAAAATGCCATGTATTTGAAATATGTCTGTGAATTTGAAAATTGTTTTCTAAAAATGTTCAAAAAAACATGTTCATGAATTAAAAAGTTGTTTTTGCTCTGAGTACAAGCGAGTTGCATTAATTACATCCATCCCGAGACAATAATGGACGTGTAGATTCTGGGGGGCTGCAGACCCGAGAGCTCCTCCTCCGTGTCTACGTGTTGCTCACCTGTCCGGCTCATTTAACGAACCTCGCCTTTTCGTCATCGCCTGTCATGCCAGGTGAATCCTATTTGGCGCTTAAGCACAGTGTAATTCGCACGTGGTACACACCTCCCTCTATCGATTTGTTAGCAGACCGGCCCATCCAGTGTATCGTACACATCGGAAGCTCCTCCAAATTACGGAAGCTTCCAAGCCCAGTTTTGAGAAGCTTATGGAAGCTTCAACTCATTTTCTTTTCCTTTTCATTTCAGTTGTTTTTACCCCGTTTTTTTTGTTTTTTTTTCTGTTCCTTGTTTTCTATAAGAGATGCCACATTAGATTTGTGCCTTGTTGGCGGAGAAATGAGAGGAAAGAGAAGAGAAACGGACTACAAGTTTACAACTGTGGTCAATTGTAATCTTGAAAACTGTATTAGGCCCTATATATTTGGATGGAGGGAGTATTTGGTAAGGCCTTTTTCAGTGCACTCATGCTTAGGTGAGGGGCCAAGTGTATTAAAAGGCTTAGCAACTAATGTCTCCTTGTTCTAAAAAAATCTCGTCTCTGTAATGTATATGTGCTTGGTGTTATAGCTAGGCTCCCTTCATTAATTGTTTAGTAACTAAACTCATTCGTGGATTGGTTGGTAGGTCTGTGTGCTTGGCAAGTTGGTATTGATTTCGTTGTCATTGAAGTGTTATCTCTTCCTTTTTTTTGCGAGGAGTTATCTTTCCTCCTTAATTGCTTTACCAAATCGATGATTCTTAGCACCTGTGAAACGCTGAAAAAGGCCTAAGTACAGTGGTATAACTTTGTTGTGTTTTAGAATTAGTTATTATTGTATAATCTATTGGAAAAGACAAGTTGTGTACATGAAAGACTTGGTCCAAGATGTTTTCTGCCCGCAATTTCTGAAATGTACTTGACTAAACAAAACCCGTCCTACGTGTCTACTTTGAGTCTAATAATTGTGCCTTTTCTAGTTTTTGGCAGTTTGTTTCTGTACTCGACTCATATGACCAATTCTTCGACCGATATTAGCCCTGCCCTAAATCTTTAGCTGTCCCTAATCCACGTGCCTATTTATCCGTTCATTTATTCATCTATACTTACGTACTGCGACCACTAACTGCAAGCGCACTTGTTCATGCAAGTCACCAAAAATAAGAAGGATCAATTAGCAGCAAAAACAGATCAAGTCTCCAAAGATAGCAATGCTACACCTCTGACTTCCATATGTCAAAGGTTTGAACAGCTAGCTGATGAACTTCCTTAATTCTAACACTACTGGTTTCCCATTAAGAAAGTACTCTATAAGACAACAAGCGAGCCAGTAGCGCAGCACGGTGCTGCGCGGAGACAGACCGATAAGTTGCATGTGTGATCACCTGTAGCTGACTGATAAACGGCAAGTGGAATACACAAATTTTCTCTCTCGAATCAAAGTGGACCTCACGTTCGGAACACTACTGTACGCCTAAGCTTTTCTTTGAACACACTAGTAACTTTTCGGACCATGAAGATCATCAACACACAGAGTTCAGGGTACAAGTTTCAGTCAACCCACAAAGGGACCAACTGAAAAACTCACAATTAACGGAATACATGCCTAATTTTCTTTTCTTGAAAACACTTCTGTATGCGTAATTGCTTTTTTTTTATAACCGCCATACTGGCAACTTTATTCAATAATCAGGCGGTTTACATCTGATTGCATGGTTGCAATCAAGAAAGCAGGGATTACAGCATAGGTAACAACACTCGAAGCAGTAACTAAACCCTCCTTTGCACAGCAATGAGCAGCATCATTGGCTTCTCTCCGAGCGTAGTGGATGCTAAGACCCTGAAAGTTTGGGATATAGGATTTAATCTCTCTGATCACTGTACTTCCCGTCGACCGGCAGTCGGCAGATTCCCATTCATCCCTGATAGTCTGACAATCTGTCTCAATGATAACATGTTTCCAATTCATCTCCATTGCTAGCCGGACAGCGTCTCTAACTGCAAGGAGTTCCGCACTATACGGATCCGTGATTCCAGGAAGTTTTGTATTTCTGGCCATCAGAAAAGTACCTTCATGATTCCTCACCACGACACCCGTAGCTGCATACCCATCAGTACTGTTGACCGCTGCATCTGTATTAATTTTCAGCCAGCCTACCTCGGGCGCTAACCATCTTCCCTTCTGCCTACACTTTGGTTGTTCAGAGCCAGGAACATGCAGTGCCTGTACTAGTTCTTGCACCAGCTCCATTGCCCGTCCTGGCTGATACTTCACTTCCTCGTGGGTGTATTTGTTTCGGCTGGCCCAAATCACCAACATAACCGATACTATAATCGCCGCTCTGTCCCTGCTAATGAAATGTGAGTCCAACAGGTCTCGCGACCAGGTTGCAGGGTGCAACCGCGGCAATTTTAGATCAAAAAACTTTGTGGCTTCTCTCCAAAATAGTTTGGCGTGCTCACACTGAATGAGTGCATGAAAGAGCGACTCCTCATCATGCCCACACAACTGGCAAACTGCATTCTCCTCAATATGACGTCTCTGTAGCTCTCCCCTTGATGGTAGAAATCCTTTAATCACCCGCCACCAGAACACACGGATTTTTGGTTGGACATGCAATCGCCATAAAGCTCTCCAACTCTCCTGGTTATATGTGCAACTACCAATCTGATTCAACAAATTCTCGCGGTCTTCCATAACCATCCGATAGGCAGACCTCACCGTAAACACTCCCGTTCTCTCATATCCCCATGCCCAGAAGTCCTCCATGGCCGCACTCGGCCTAGGCATATTCAGTATAGCTGCTGCATCGGGAGCAATGAAAGTTCTCCGGACCAGCTCCTCATTCCAGTCGCCCGTTTCCTCCAACAGATCCGCCACTAGGTGTATTGGTTCATTACCAATATTGCATACTGGCCTCAGAGTTGGTGAACCGTGAATCCAGTTATCATGCCAAACTTCAGATGTCCGGCCATTCCCGATCCTTCGGATTAGACCTTTCCGCAATGTTTCTCGTCCTATGGTGATCGCCTTCCAAGTCGCCGAGGCACTTTTAGGACAACCAGCATTCAGAAAATCCCCATCCGGGTAGTATCTTCCCCGGAGTACACGTGCACATAAGCTCTCAGGCTTATCCAACAGGCGCCAGGCCTGTTTCGCCAACATAGCATCGTTGAACACTTGCAAGTCACAAAATCCGAGACCTCCCTTCGATTTTGCGACCGCCATCTTTTCCCATGACTGCCAATGCATTCCTCTCTTATCTAGTGATCCAGCCCACCAAAACTTTGACATAATTGTCGTAATTTTCTGGCATAAATCTTTTGTGAGCTTAAAACAACTCATAGAGTAGGTCGGTAAAGCTTGGATCACTGCCTTGAGAAGAACCTCCTTTGCTGCACATGAAAGCAACTTCTCACAATATCCTTGTACCCTGGATCTTGCTTGCTCTTTGACATGGACAAAATTTTGTTCTGTAATCCTTCCTGCTGACGTGGGCAGACCTAGATACTTCTCTGACAGGGCCTCTCTGTGGATCTGCAATGAGTTTCTTACCCCCACTTTAACTGATGCCCGACAATTTTGGCTAAAATATACAGAGCTCTTTGCCTTGTTAACGCACTGACCAGAACCTACACTGTAGGCTTGCAATATTTCATTCAGCCGTTGGGCACTCCGAGAATCAGCTTTAATAAAAACCAAGCAATCGTCTGCAAACAGAAGATGCGATATCCACGGACATCTCAGTCCCGGACGGATACCGCGATCAATCCAGCCCCCATCATAATTCTTGAGTAGACATGACAGCCCCTCCCCGCACAACAGAAAAAGGTACGGTGAGATAGGGTCACCTTGTCTAATACCTTTTGACGGGCGAAATGATGGCAGCAACTCTCCATTCATCTTGACTTGGAAGCTCACTGAGTTGACGCATTTCATTATCAGCGACACCCACTCCTCCGAGAAACCAAGCTGAAGCATAATCCCTTGGAGATATGGCCACTCCACGCGGTCATATGCCTTCATCATATCAATCTTGACAGCGCACCATCCCTGCTTGTTCTTCTTTTTCTTTTTCATGGAGTGAATACATTCGTACGCAGTGATGACGTTGTCCGTGATCAACCTGCCTGGAACAAAAGCACTTTGTTCTTCGGCAATTATTTCGTCCAGTATCTCTCTAAGCCTGTTAGCAGGCACTTTTGAACAAAGTTTATAAATCACATTACAAAGAGAAATCGGTCTATATTGGGTTATGTTTCTAGGATTTTTAACCTTTGGAATCAACACAATTACCGTTTTATTCATAACATCCGGTAAGTGGCCACCATTGAGAAAATTGAGAACCGCCCTTATCACATCCTCCTTAATCAGTGACCAATGATGCTGGTAAAAACCTGCATTAAAACCATCACACCCTGGCGCCTTCGACGGGGCCATGGCGAACAGAGCCTTCTCTACTTCCTCCCCACTGAAAGGGCGGAGCAGCCGCTCATTCATTACCTCTGTTACCACCGCGGGTACATGGTGCAACACTTCATCAATGATCAATTCCTCCTGCGCCGAGTACAAGTTCACATAGAAATTTTGTATCTCGGCTCTCAGTGCATCTTTTTCCTCAAGGACTACCCCTTGAGCATTCTCCAACGCTTGCATCTTATTCTGGTGCTTTCTTTTTGAAGCTTGCGCGTGGAAGAAACCCGTATTACGGTCCCCGGCATGTAGCCAATCTGCCCTTGACTATTGTCGTGCCATGATCTCCTCCTTCAGTAGGAGATCATTGAGTTGCCTGGCCAAGACTTTCTCCCGCCTCGACGAGCCTCGATACAGAGACCTCGCCTTCTCCTGATCGAACTCGCGGCAAACCTTCTTTAATTTCTTACGAATATCGCCAAACTTTCTCTTTTTCCAGTCAGTGAGTTGGGTCTGCATGTTGGTAATAGAAGCATTATGGTCTGCAAGGCAACTGGCGCCCTTGCTTTTCTCCCATGTAGCCACCACTTCGGCCTCGTAACTCTCTTCCTTGCGCCATGCTTCCTCATACATAAACCTTTGTGGGCCTCTCTGTTCCCACGCGTCATCTTTCTTAATGCGTACGACCACTAAGCAGTGATCCGACAATGGTGTCGGGAGATGCCGAACACCCGTCGCCCCGTACTCCTGCAAGAATGCAGGGTCGGCCAAGAAACGGTCTAGCCTGACCTTCACATTTGCATCTCCATCCTGCCGGTTATCTCAGGTGAAAGGAATGCCTGCATATCCCAAGTCCTGAAAATTACAATGGTCTATCACCTCCCTGAACCCTTGCATCTGCCATTCCGCCCGGTCATTAGACCCAAAATACTCCGAGTTATCAGTAATCTCATTGAAATCACCCCCACATAGCCATGGAACATCACTTTGGCATCGAAGCCATTTTAACAACTTCCAGCTCTCACTTCTGTCACTCCTTTTTGCTTTGGCATAAAAGCCCGTGAAACGCCACTCTTTCTGATCACCTCCTACATTCCTTACCATTGCATCAATATGTTGATCGGACATATTATTAAGCTTCACATCAACCTCACGTGACCAGAAAAGGGCAAGTCCCCCACTCAAACCGTTACTGCTAACCGGTATACATCCTTCGAAGCCAAGACTTGATCTCAGCTCCGCAACTCTCTTACTCTCTATCTTTGTTTCAGAGATAAAGACTAGGGTGGGCGCTTGCAACCTCACCATATGGCGAAGTTCACGAACTGTCTCCGGGTTCCCAAGCCCGCGACAGTTCCAGACAATACAATTCATTGGTCCTGGCGGGGCTGCCTTGCAGCCTCCGCCAGTTCATTGTTGTTTCCCTCCTCCAGTGCTTTCTTCTTCTTCGAGTCTCTACTATCTTCCTTTGTCTCGCTGCTCAGCTCATTCTCCATCCCTCTCTTCTTTTTTAGAGTGTCCTGGTCCATGAGCATGAGTTGATTTGAAGAACTTGCCACAGCTCCTGATGATCCCAAACCCACACGTCTATAAACCGTGTTCTTGCCTCTAGATGCGTAATTGCTTGTGTTACTAGCTAGTAGCTTATCTAGATGGCATAAATTCAGGCAAACCTGAGAAAGACTTGTGAGTACCTGTGACCGTTTCGCGTTCGAGAAGTTTGACTTGTGACCGATGGTTTTCGGCCGCTTGGGTCTTGGGCCGGATCAACGCTCCGAGTGGAACAACACTCTCTTATTAACAGCAACAGGAATCAGGCGCACCGGAATAGTCCTACCTGCCACTTGTACGTAAAGCGCGAGCACACGCACGCACCCGGTCGAGTGGTGATTTGAAGATTCCAACGCCGGACGACCGCGTGCACTTGTGCTGTTGTGCGAGCAAGAGAATAGTCCACAGCCGACGGGCGGAGGAGGGGCACGGCCGCCCAAATGCATGACTCGTGCGTTGCCAAGAGAAGTGTCTCACAAGTTCAAGAAAAGAAAAGTGATCCACACGCATACTTCGCCGTTTTCTTCGTGCACCGAAGCTTCGCAGTAGTACGGACCAATCAGTCGATCGATGTCCAAGCGTTAACTATGTTGGTTCATTTTTCCAACCGTGAAAACGGTATGCATGAAAAGGGGTAGTACCAGTTATCACTACGTAGAATGCAATGGCATCTGAGGGAGTTCTCACACGACGCTCACCATGTAATGTAAATCCTACAGACTGAACCAGGCTAGGTGAGATGGAACAGTCTCGCTGCTTTTGCGGAACTTTTTTTTGCTTTTTGCGGAAAAGCTTTTGCCAAACTTTAAACCCTAGTAAAGCTATGAACGTTTGGAATGAGAATACGATTTGCAACTACTTTTCTTTCCTAAAATATATAGCATGACATTTTGGTTGTTGTTAGCCGCAGAAAAGGCCATCGATGTAAAGCCATGCACACAAGACAAAGACAGCAGCAGCAGCAATATAAGTATAAACTTTTTTTTTTGTTTTGAGAAACACAGCAGCAGCAAATGATCTGCAAAACCCTTGAACCGGTTCAAGTCTCCACCCGCCGTCGCTCTCCTCGCAAACGCCCCCGAAACCACCACCAAGCCACGGTTGCCCCGGCCCAGACCCTGCTTCGGCCCAACGGATGGAAACGGTCTCGGCTCGCTCGTGGGCACGCACGCACGCGTCTACTCACTCGACTGGGTGTTTGAATGCACGTCGGCCTCGCCGCCCTGGACAACGCCTTCGCCACAAAGCAAACCATCTCCATCTCCACAAGCAACCGCCGATCACCTCCTCCCCCTCGCTCGGATCCTTCCCGTGTCCCACTCCAGTAATTAATACATTTCCTCCTTCCAACTCACACCTCGCCGCCGAGAGGAGGCCGCTCCGGTGAGTCCGCGGTGATGAAGCCGAGCTCACTACCTGGATATCCAATTCTTCCTCCCCAACCCAGTCAGTCACCTCTATCTTCCTCCTGAAGCCTTCATCAAGATAATACGGTCATCCCTTGGGCAGCCGGCAAGGCGAAGAGAACGGCAAAGTGCGGAGGCTCAACGAGGAGGAGGGCTTCTGCGTCTCCCTCATGGTCAACGCCCAGGGCTCCATGTCATTTTATTGGCAAAGTGCGGAGGCTCAATGAGGAGGGAGCAAGAAGAAAAGGATGTAGAGGTTGCAAGCAAGTATCATGAGGATGCTGAAAGGAAGGCAAAGGAGCAGCTCGAGAGGGATGCAGAGGTTGCGAGGATGTATCAGGAAGAGATGGAACAGAATGCAAGGGAGCAAGAGGAGAAAGATAATCAGGTTGCTCGACCGATACTAGCCCTGCCCTAAATCTTTAGCTGTCCCTAACCCATATGCCCATTTATCCATTTTCTTATTCATCTATACTTACGTACTGCGACCACTATCTGCTAGCGCACTTGTTCCTACTTGTTTACTTTGAGTCTAATATTTCTAAAGATTATCACGGAAGCTCCCTGAAAGATCCCTGACGAGTCGCAGGACACCGCGCTTACTGCTCCGTAGCCTCCAGCACGCGGGATAGCTGCATCGACATTAATCTTCGAGTGGTCGGCCGCTGGAGGACTCCATCCTGATGGACGTGGGCTCGCCTGTGTAGCTCGAACACCCAGCTTGTGTATCACTTGCAACTCAGTCAAATAACTTGTGATAAAACTGTGAGTTGCAAAAGGAGTTTGGAAAGTCCCCTCGTAAATTACCTTGTGGCGTGCATGCCATATCGCCCACAACGTAACAATTAGGACAGTGAACTCATCCATTGGGAGAGACTCGCTCATCGCAAAAAGCCATTTCTTAGCACTGTCTTCTCTGTTTGAGCACATATGTTGTACCATATCTTGCTTGGGTAAGGCCCAGACACTCCTCGGCATAGTGCAGTCTAGTAACGAATCTCCAATTATCTTCCACTTCACAAAGTGCACAGACATGAGTCGGCGACATATTCCGGTGGTGAAGTACATCGACCGTTGGCAAGGAATGTTGTGCAAGACGCCAGGTAAAAACCTTGAGCTTCGACGGGACCTGCAAGGACCATATAAAAAACCAGCCCTTCTTCTCGATAGTAACACTGGAAATGTTCTGGTCACCCTCTAACCATCCCGCGCTCCCCCACTTTTGCCCTCACCACTAGTTCCCGGCCCTAACTCCCAAAGGTGCTAAAGCCCAGTTACCACATTAAACTTCGTCTTCCTCTCATGAAGGTATCTTCTTCCTCCCATGAAAGATAAAGAGCTTCGGATTGGTCATGAAGGTGTTTTCTTGCATAGAAATGGAGACAACAGGACGCCACGCACTCGCTTTAGATCCGTAAGCGCCGGGGCATTTAAGCTGGCGAGACGGAGAGCACCCACCGCACACCGTGCAACAACCCAACAAGCTCAAAGATGGCGATCCACAGTCTTGCTCGTGCTTCTCGCGTTCCTCACACCATCGGCCTCGACGCGTCTTCTGCGCGAGCAGCTCTGCCCGTGCGTCCACAGCCGCCGCCTTCAGCGGCCGGCGCACTCCCTCCACCGGCCGCGGTGGAGCAGCGATCCACCCCTAGGCGCCGCTCTTCCTCCTCCAGCGGGTGGAGCGCTCCCTCCACCCGTCGCCCTGGAGTCGCGACCGATCCCAGCCGCCGGTGAGCTTGTTCCACCACCACCTCCTCCTCCAGCCGCTGGTGAGCTAGTTCCACCTCCTCCTCCTACAACCGCCGGTTAGCTCGTTCCACCTCCTCCAGCAGCCGGGCAGCTCGTTCCACCTCCTCCAGCGGCCGGATCCGGCGCTCTACTTGCCCCAGTTGTCCTGCCAGGAGGTTAGCCCACCCCGACACACCCCCTTCCGCCAGCATCTTAGGCCACCCCTCCTCCGGCAGTGGAGCAGGGGTCGTCGACTCCCTCCTCGCCGCGGTCGGGCCTTGGGCTCCCTACTCGCCGGTGGTCGGCCCTTGTTTTGTTCTTAGACAGTATTAAGTGACTCAAACTCAAGGGAGAAACTTTGCTTCTTATCTTTTTTTTAAAGATTGACGAATCAAATGATATTTCTGTTCTAATTTCTGCCGCTTCTTCTCCCTCTGAATCAAACTTTTTTTTGCCATAATGTGTCGTTGCTATTATTACCAAGTATACGGTTCTAATCCTAGATGGAAAAATAAATAGAAAAAGAAATCTAAAAAGGCAGATCCTCCCTCTCTATCAAGAGTAATGAACTAGGTGTTGATACAGTACAAAAAAACACCTTTTAAGTTTTTTTTTCTATTTAAGGGTATTTATATTTCCATGTTATTTATTAATTATGTTTAAGATCACGTAAAAACATTTGAATGCATTTTAGTGTGTATGGACTACTTTGATTTCCATAGGAGGGGAGGGGGGGGGGGGGCAAAAGCCACCTACTTCCTTCAGAATACGCCCCACCTAATTTTTTTTCCATCCTCCACCACTCGTCACATATGCCACCTTCGACTGATACAGGCACGCCGACATTTACATTGCATCAATCGTCGATCGACACCAGGTTCGACAGTTGCAGCTCGCCGGAGAAAGAACTCACTATGTATTTATCTAACTTAGCAACTGCAGGCTTCTTCTCCACTTATCGCGTCTGGAAGATCAGTGGCATCGTTCTTGGCGGTATCTTGGCACTCCTGGTTTGTCTCTGGATACTCTTCAAATACAAGGCGCACAAGTGCTGGCAGCGTGGGGACGATGAGGGGACGGCCCGCCACCAGGCGCGCCCGGACATGATCGCGGACATTTTGCCCGCATTCGTGCGTGGCATCATCTTTTTGTTCAACCTACTCTTCGGCTTCTGTTGTTGATCTGGTAAGCCGTGCTTCCGGAAAAGAAACTAAATTTCCTGTTATCCTACACCTTATTTTTTTCCATTTCTTCGCCTGTTCAGCGGCTGACGAGTGACGGGTAAGAGATGTTTCAGGTGCACACACGATGTTCGTCTAAAGACCTACGAGTCTGCTTAGGCCAAGAACTTCTTCCTCACAGGTAGCATTGGAATTTGGTGGGATTTAAGTGAGTTGCAAGGTTATTTATATACTCCCTCCTTTCTGGTTTATTGGGCTCATCTCATTTTCTTGGATTTTCCATATTATAAGTCTTATTTTTTACTTCTTTCCACCAAATGTTCACATTCTAAGGTGGATTAAATCTACATTACTGTAATTAATGTAGATTAAAGTTTAAGTAATTTTTTAAACTAGGAGATACATTCCTCCACTCATCATCTACCTTAGTTGATGAGATTTCAGATTTAAACTAACCGGAAAGAAGGGAGTAGCTCTGATGATCTCGTGTACAACCAACAAATGGGCCGTCGGAATAGTCGCACCTTACGTAAAAGCGCGAGCACACGCAGCCGGTAGAGCGCTGATTTGGAGATTCCAGCGCCGGACGACCGCGTGCACTTGTGCTGTTGTGCGAGCGAGAGGGCCCCCGGATGCATGACTCGTGCGTTGCCAAGAAAAGGAAAGTATCTCACAAGTCCAAGAAAAGAAAAGTGTTTCACAAGTTCAAAAAAGGAGAAGTGTTTCACCCGTAGTTGGCCGTTTTCTTCATGCAACGAAGCTTCCTAGATACTGCCGCTGCAAAGCAGAAGCAGGAATCACGGATCAATCAATCGATGGTTCCTGCATTAACGACGGTGGCTCAATATTTCAACTGCGAAAATGACATCGTGAAAAGGGAGTGCTCGTAGAGTTACTACGTACTCCCTCCGTCCGTAAATATTTGTCCTACAAACGGATAAAATGAATGTATCTATAACTAAAATAAGTCTAGACACAACCATTTCTAAAACAAGTATTTTTAAACGGAGAGAGTAGAATGCAACGGCATCTGGGGGAGTTCTCACACAATGCTCACCATGTCAAGACATTGAACCAGAATAGTCTCGCTAGCTTTTGGGAAGCCTTTTCTTTTGCGGGAATGCTCACCACGTCAATATTAAGGCTGTGAACATACGAAATGACAGGACAGTTTGCAACCACTTCCCTAAAAATATACTACCATACTCTAGCATGACATTTTGGTTGTTGTTAGTACAAACGGCCATGGACGCAAAGCCATAAACACAAGACAAAGATGACAGCCAGGGAGGGAAAACATACGCCTTCGCCCTTCGCCGTAGCAACCGTTCTTCGCTCAGGTAGTATAACAGCGCGGATCAAGACACCAGCAGCGGTCGCGGTCGACACTCGTGTGGACCGTACGAAACGAAAGCACAGCAGCAGCAAATGATGTGCACAATCCTTGCCGGACTCTACCAGCGCGGACACATTTTGGCTCTTCAAGTCTCCACCCGCAGCCGGCACGCCGTCGTTTTCCCGGCAAAACGCCCCAAACCACCAACTCACGGTTACCCAGTCAAAAGAGAAGAAGAAGAACGCACCACGCACGCCACTTCCTGAGAATCGTACGTACGGATGAACGTGGCGGCTGCCGGCCCAGACCCTTCTCCGGTCGCACGGACAAAACCCGACCCGCATCGCGGCCGATCGGTCGTTGGTCTTTCCGACCCGGCCGAACGAACGGAAACGGTCTCAGCTCGCTCGTGGGCACGCACGCACGCGTCTACTCACTCGACCAGTCGACCGGGAAAGGAGGGCGTTTGAATGCACGTCGGCCTCGCCGCTTCCCCTGGACAACGCCTTCGCCACAAAGCAAACCATCTCCATCTCCACAAGCAAACCGCCGATCACCTCCTCCCCGCGTCCGAATTAATTATCTTTCTCCTTCCGACTCACACACCTCCCCGCCACCCCGCGCGCGCACGGCGCGGGGGTATAAAACACCGACGCAAAACCGCCTCATCACCACGCACCTCACACCCCCCGCTCCGGCCACCTTCCAAACCGTCAGCACTCAGCCACCTGGGCTTCGCTCGCCGACCGGCGATGGGGAGGACGCTGGACGTGCTGCTAGGCCGAACCACAAAGCAGACGGCGCGGCTCAAGTCCCTGCTGCACCTCGCCACGAAGCGGATCGCCGTGGTGCGCGCGCACCGGGAGGTGCGGTGCGCGCAGGCGCGGGGGGACGTGGAGCAGCTGCTGCGGCAGGGCCACCCGGACCGCGCCCTCCTCCGCGCCGAGCAGGTGATCCGGGAGCGGGGCACGCTCGACGCCCTCCTCCTGCTCGACGCCTACTGCGCGCTCCTCGCCGACCGCTCCGCCCTGCTCGACGACGCGCACCGGGACTGCCCCGAGGAGCTGCGGGAGGCGGCGGCGGGGCTCTGCTACGCGGCCGCGCGGTGCGGGGACCTCCCCGAGCTGCAGGAGGCCCGCGCCCTCCTCGCCGCCAGGTTCGGCCGGGGCTTCGCGTCCGGCGCCGCCGAGCTCCGCGCCGGCTGCGGCGTCAACGCCAAGCTCGTGCAGCGGCTGTCCACGGCCCTGCCCAGCCTCGAGAGCCGCCAGATGGTGCTCCTCGAGATCGGCGCCGACAAGGACATCCCCGTGCGCCTACACAGCGACGCCGCCGACTCATACGAGGATCCGGCCGGCCGCTCCCGCCATGGCCACAGGAAGAAGAGGCACGACGACGACGACGAGCGGCGGCACGCGACGCCACGAGCCGACGAGCCGGAGGCAGACAAGGCCGTCTCTGCCGACTCGAAGCTGACATTTAAAGACGTGGAAGAGGCGGCGCAGGCCGCGTTCGAATCGGCGGCCACGGCGGCGGCCGCCGCCAAGGCTGCCATAGAGCTCTCGCGAGCAGGGTCCGGCAGCCCCGACGACAGGCACAGGAGGAACGCGCATGCCGACGACGAGACGCTCCACGGCGGCGATCATCTGGCCCATGGCAAGGCCTTCGAGAGGATTGGACATGTTCGGAACTACAGCTCAGACGCAGAGGATCTGCCGGAGAAGAAACGCGGAGAAGAGCAGGATACGCCCAGGAGCAGGCCGGCTTCAGTCAGGACGAACAGAAGACTCTAGCAGTTTAGCTGCAGCCATATGGCCACAGCAGAGATGGTTTCTTGATTTAGTTGTATTGATTGATAGCAGTTGAACTTTTGCAGCTATATAATATTGCAGATCATTCGTTATTAAATTTTGTGTATGCGATGTAAATAGAGAATTGGGAAAGTAAATATTAATATGCTTCCGATTTTTCACCGAAGAACAGAGAGCCAAAACCATAAGCATATGTTGTCAGTAATAGGATGCCTTGATATAATTTAAGATGGTGAAAAAGTTATATTACATGACTGGTTCAAAACATTCTGCAAACCTCAGATAAACTACTACTACCTCCGTAAAGAAATATAAGAGCATTTAGTACGCTTATATTTTTTTTACAGAGGGAGTACTACTGAAGCTACCAGCTAGAGTTCTCGGAGCAGATATATCATTTGTCTGGACAAACTACAACAAACGCCCTGCCTAAGAAACTAGCAAAACCATGGAGCTGTTTGGCTGATGTAACTGATGTAACATACATCTGATCTGAGATACTCCCATGCCCCAACATCCTCAACGAGAAACTTTTCTCCTTTTGTTGAGACTGGCCAGCATTTCACTGTACGGTTGGAAGTTCACATCCACATCTTCATCATACTCAAGACCAAGTTCTTCCTGCACGCACAAATATATATTATTCATCGATACGATGGCAGGTAGGGTGAAAGAAATACTAGAAAGCTGACTGACAAGAAGCGGCAACAGCAGATGAACTAAACAACTACCAGTTACAGCCTGCCATTCAAGTGCCCAAATCAAAAGAAACATATATGCATTAATCAAGTGTCAGGTAAGACAAGAAGGGGCAACAAGAACCTTAAATTCCTTCTGGTCTTTGGGGCTATTCTCAGTGATGTTATCCCATAGCTCCTTGAACATCCTCTTTCGCTTTCTCCACTGGTTAGCTTTCTCAGAGAAGGTCTCCTCAATTATCTTCTTGTCTTCAGGTTTCACCAAGATCACACCACTCTGCAATTTCTTTAATTTCTCTTCCATTTCCTGGACCTGCATAAACATGGGTCTGCCGTTAAAACTTGGTTGAACAAACACACTCATGCGCACTAAGAAGCATATTAACATGCACACATACCTCACTTTGTAATCTGGCCTCCTTTGACCTAATCTCTTCCAGTGTCAAGTTTGACTGTAGACCTTTTATCTCTGTGATAGGATTTGTGCTTAGCTACCACTAATAGTTGCTTACTGCATTGAGAAAGACAAGAAAGACCATGGCACCAAGCAGAGCTTACCAGATTCGACCTCACTAGTAATTTTCTTTTGTTCTGCGAGTTCTTCCTGTAGTTTGCTATTTGCTTTCTTCATCTCCTCAAGTTCCTCCCCATTTGGAATGTCGAACTGGTCTTGCCGAGCAAGGTAGATTTTCTGCTTGCCGTACTCCTTGAAGGATATTTGACCACTGTCAGCCAATGCATCCAGTCCTTTTTGCACTGCAGTCTTCTTAAGACTAAACTTCTGTAGTGCATCAGCCACATTCTGAGAATTCAATGGCCTATTTTGCTGCAGAATCATAGCAATAGTCCAGTCATCATTATTGCCTAGTACGGTAAATATTGGAGCTACAGTACCAAACATAGAGTGGACGGAATAATCTGAAATCATCTAACTGACCACTTAATTCATCTCTTGATATTTTGCATAAAGTTCACGCACAGTATACAACTCCTTTTACAAATAATGTTCTCACTTTGCATGGATGATTGGTTCTAACCAAACTGATGTAAGAACGGTGTCTGAAAGGAAACATCAGTGTGAAACTAACGATGATAATTGTAACTCATGCAGCACTGCAGTAATGCTTCAGGTGCATATAATTGTAACACCTTTAAGATACCAAAATAAAATAATCTATACTGCTTATATAAAAATAGCCTATACTGAAGAGTGCAACATTTATCTGGAAATACTAGTGTGTCCATTTGTAAGCACTTGACTTCCAGTCATAATCAGCCTCAGTGGATACTTATCATACAAAATCACACGGGGATACTTCTATGGAGAGTAAATAGTTAAATAGAGGTGAAACAGTTCAAAAGAGAAGTTAATGAATTATGTTGACTACATTGAAACATCCGCAGACAAGAATGCAACTTTCAATCTTAGGAATCATCACAAGTTTACAAAGAAAGGCGTGAACTGAAGAATGACACAGCTTCAGTCCTTTGGATTCTGTCAACAGTATGATAAACAAAGTAATGGAATGCGCATACACCGATTATCTGGACTGACAACTGCGGTATTTAACATAACTCAGAATTGTTCAAAGTTGCGTCTGATCTCACAAAGCAAATACGCATGACAACCAGCATAAAAAATCAAACAGCATGCTGTCATGACGAACCTCTGCACAATTAATCATCGCCTTCGTATGCTGCTTGCCCCCCCAAAAGGAAGGTAAGCCAATACACGCTCCTGACATTGAACATGTATAACAGGTACTGAGGCAGAACCTATCTACCATCGTTTGGTGTAGAACGACGCAACCCTACTAAAGCTCACAAACATTCCCACACGGGACAAAAACACCAACCCTTGTCGTGCAAGCGCCGCGGCAAGCACAAGGTTGACCCCCTAAGCGGAGGCAGGCAATCTGGGGTCGAGGGTTTTAACGGAGGGGGGGTCGTTACCTCGTTGACGAAGTTGAGGACGATTCCTGCACAGGAAACCGAGACAAGAAGATGAGGAACAGGATGGTCGGATACAATCATAAAACCACAAGACGATTGATGGAATTGGGGGGCGGAATCGAGCGGCGGGGCTGGATGGGGTTGGAGAGACGAGGGGCGTTACCTTCGACGCTGTCCGATTTAGGCGGCATTGCGTGCTCTCTCGGCGCTTCCTCCGCCTGCTTCGCCGCCGCCGCCGCCGCCGACTCGCTGCTGTTCGTGGTTTGAGCGAGACGAAGGGGAAAAGGAGGTGGGGGAAAACGGGGGAGAAGACGGGAAGGGGGGAGAAGGGTCTGGCCTCCACTGTGATGTGTCACTGACACAGCGGGCCCGCAGCGCTTTGTGACGCGTGGGTTTCCCGCCAAAACCCCCGGCGTGCGCGCGGCGCAGCACGGGCGTGGGCCGTGTCGCCTTTACTGGCGCCATAAAAGCCCACAGATAGCGCAATTCTAGAAAAAAGCTCAACACCGCGAGACTAGGAAAGGCCCATTGCCTCGACCAGACGCACTACGATGTTCATACGCGATGTTTGAAAAAAAAACACATATATAATACAGGACCTGTCAAGCATTTGACGCACACAAAGTAGGGCTTAATCACAAAACGAACACATTCACATTAAGTGCAATTTCAAGAAACTTCCGCATAAGTAACTGAGTATCAGAGTATGGATGACAAACAAGATGTATCAGTTCATACGACAGATTACCTTGCGTGTTTTTGTTTCACCTATATCAAACACTGATAAAGTCAACTTGTGAAACACAAAAAAACCTGCATCTTTGAGGCTAATATATATATAACAGTTACCAAATACACCTGCCATTACAGAAGCGGCTCAAGACAATATAGCTATCTCTCCCATGCTTCGTCCTGGTAGCTAAAACCTCACAAGGAAATGACATAACCGCACGTCGGTTAGACATGTACTCCAGTTCAGAAAAAAAGAAGCTAAGCTCAATATGTTACAAGTGAGAAGTATGATCATCTTTATTTCACTTGCCAGTGATAAATGGATGGCTAAGCGCTTGTACCACAGTGAGCCTCTTTGTGGATCTAGCACAAACATTTTTTCGAGGAGATCTTTAAACCTGGACAGCATTTTCGGATCCTCGCCTGGGAAGCTTGATATTTTGGGACCAACACCGCTTGGTTTAACGTTCATACACAATTTATTCACAGCCTGCCAGAAAAAAAACATGGATTCAATTTTCTTTAACAGAAAATACTATAACAGAGTATATCATCAGTTCAACAAGGTATAAATAAATCAGCATACCTTCTTCTTCATCAGATTCTCATCAGTGGCATGGAAATTAAGGTTCTGGTCAAAGTGCTGAGTTGTAAAGGCTCCCTGTATAATTATAAACATTAATTCTGTTAGAGAGAAGACTAGGAAATACGAACACAAACACTACCATACATTTTTTGTTTGTTCTCTAGAATACACATACGAGATAAGTACATCATATGAAAAAAAATATCAGCATCATATCTCACCTTTCGAAGCATCTTCTTAGGGAATGGGCCCTTCAATTCCATGTGAAGCCAAAGCATGCCATTGTTCGTCCCACCAGGAAATAAGATTTTTCCTGTGTAAAGTTCATATAGGCAACAGCCAACTGACCACATATCCAATGAATGGTCGTATGGCAATCCAAGAACTGCAGGAGGATAACAAATTACTATGTTGGCATGCAGGTAATTATTTTTTGAACTTATATAAGAAAATATAATGAAATGATTGTACATGTCAAGTAAATAACTCACTTATCTCAGGTGCCCGGTAGAAGCGGCTCACAAGAATTGGTGTGATATCATTTATTCCGGCAGGCAAAGCACTACCAAAATCACACAGTTTCAGCAAGTTTCTAGACCCATTTACCTACAAAATGAGGCAGTTAGAGAAACTTGTAGATTCCAGCATACAATTAACACAAAGGTTAGTATGTAAGTCATTTTAGGCTTTTCTCAAAGCTTAAAATAAGCTCTGCAAGTACAAGCTCTACCAAAGATAATTAAATACTTGGAAAGCGGACATACCAGTATATTATCTGGTTTAATATCACAATGGAGGATACTGCAATCCTTTAGGTGCTTCAATGCGATGAAAAGCTGTTTTGAGTACGTCCTTACAGCAGTAAGCTTCAGCCCTATATCACGACCAAATTTCTTTATAACCTCACGAAGATTCATATGAAGGGATTCAAGAACTAAACAGAGATGATCCCGATACATGAAACTAGAAATAAACCGGACACAGTGTCGTTTGTCTTCACGATCTGCACTTGACAATTTTTCCAGTACAGAAACCTCCCTCTTACCAGATTTGTACCTGTACAATCAAAATGCAATTTACAGGGTCAAATGTTATTTTCCCAATTGCATATATGACCGCAAAAGGGAAGAAGTTGTAATGAACTCAGCTTACCTTTCTTTTTCATTGCAGATAATTTTGATAGCTACTTCAGGATCATTTTCCCCGGCTTTTAGATCCTTTGCCTGGACAACTGTTGAGAAAACTCCCTTCCCAGAGCCTGCTATAATTCTGTAATGGCCATCTAGCACTTCCCCTAAGTGGTACTCTGTATAAAATGCAAAAAAGCTTGAATTATAAAGGAGTAACTGAAAAGTAGACAATGAAATGAAAAGGAAAGATTGATAGAGCTTACTGTAATATCCATGCTCATCATCCCAGTTGTCGCGGCTTAATTTTTTCTCACATACATACCTTCTAGATTACCCTACACAACACAACAATCAATAGGTGAGCACAAAATAATATACTGCCGAGGGCTTCCTACCAATAGAGTAAAAGATAAAACTGCCAATGGATTAGCGAGATTGTTCTGAGCAAAAAGAAGATAGCAAAACATTGAAGTAATAGTTCGGTTGAAGAATACTAGAAAACATACCGATTTCTGAACTCTAATAGGAGATACTCCAAAAATATCATCGCAGAGTATATATGAAGATCTTGCACCCTGTAAAATTTCAAAGATATCAAGTGAGAACCCTAGCTGAGAAAATGGTAAGTGAACAATCAACTGCATCAAAAGGATTATTACCATGGGAATGCCCTCTTGAACTCCTGAAACACATGCCGTCCTTTGATCACCAGATATCCCGAGTTGATTGAAATGTTAGGCTGGATAGGAGGAGTCTTCCCATAGTGTAGGATTTTTCATTAACAATTACAGTGACTGAATTGGCATCTTTTACTTCAGTGGGAGCAGCATCTCTTACTTCTGCCAATGACGAAGCTCAGTTATTAAAATATGAATAAACTTAACTTCTACATAACAAAAAATATGTCACGCAGAAATATGATTCAGTTTTTAATAGAACCAAGTTACCTGTACTATCATCGCAAGGCACAGGTCCCTGGTGTTCCTTCTGAAACTGGCGTTGCCGGTGCTTCTCCAGAATAGCATCCATCCTCTTTCTTGCTTCCTCCTTAGTTTTTTTAAGATCATCTTCTTCTTGCTTTGCAAAGTTTTCGAAGTCACCTTGATCTTCCTCCCTGACACCATCACACAAAAATAATTAAAAAATGAAATAAGAATATAAACATGAGAATGAGTTAACCATATATGAGAAACCTTACTTGCAAGATTGTTCCTTGATTTCCTCAGATCTCTTTCTTCTGTGGTTGGCCTCTCTACACTTCTTGTTTGCATCAAATTTGTCGCATCCCTACCGATAAATAAGTTTCAAAGTGAGTTCACCAATTCACCAAAAGTAGAAAAGCATGCATGACTAAAAGCCTTTTCCTACAATAAAAGCATGACCAGAAAAATAGGAAACACAAGGCTATGTCGGAAAGCCTGCAGCTCTATGTGAGTAAGCTTGGCCTAGTTTATTGTACTTATCAAGTGAAATCTACGGTTAAACAGCTTACATCTCAAGAATATGCCAATAATCTTGTCAGTTATTAGAAAATAATAAGTAACAAAGAATAGTTTCTTCATCAGAAAACTAAGAAAAATATAAAAAGGCTCATGTTAGTTTTTGATTATTACAAAAAGTAATTTGCCCACTTTAATGATAAGCTTTTCCCAGGGTGTTTGATTGTTTGAATTACTTCAAGGCAGAGATAGGAAACTCTTTAATTCCTTTTTTTGGGTGTGCAGCAAAGCATAGAACAGAGTAAGCTGTCCTTGATTTATCATCACAGAGGAAACTAAACAATAGCTGCTGCTTTTTGTGCCAGTGGTTAATAAATGTGCTTCCGAATAACCAAGTAAACACTAGAACTTTGAATAAATAAATAAATAAATCAATGGAATTGCCATGTAATACTTAGTTTCACTTAACAGCTAACAAAACTAAGACGCTTGCCTCCTCAAGTTAAAACCAGATTTTATTTTGTTGATCTGCAAATCCTCTGCCATCGTACCAGATAATGTTGTGTGTGCCAACAGCATAACAAAAATCACGCCGAGCTCCAACAAAATTCACAAGATGAATCAGCAACTAATTACGGATCGATGGAAAAAGGGTAACGAAAATAACCTATACCGAACGGGAACGCAAAGGGCGGGGGTTCGGAACAGACCGGAGCAGGTGCCAGACCGCCGAACACCGACCCCGCCTTGCCGAAGTCGGCATCCGGTCCCCTGGAGGCGGCGGCGGCATCGTCTACTATCTCACCATCCTCTACCTCGCGCTCCCCCAGCCTCGCCCCCGACATCCGCCACCGCGAGACCGCCTCGTGGTCTCCCCTGCCCCCGTGGCGGTGGCGGTGGTGATGGCGATGATGGCTACGCTTCTGGCGCTTCGGGGAGGAGGCCTCGTCCGCATCGTCGCCGTGCGGCCGGCGGTGACGCCTGGAGGTGGAGCGCGGCGAGATGGGGCCCTCTCCGCTGCCCATGGCGACCGAGGGAGCGGGCTGGGGTTAGGGTTTGGTGAGGTGGACGGGAGGGGCGGAGGAGGGACGGCTATAGGAGGCGCGCGATCCCTTGGAACGAAGCTCGATCGGACTCGGGAACGGTGCGCGCCGGTGACCGCGGGTGCTCTGGGTCGGTTGGGGCGAGGCCACGAGGCCGAACGTTCGGGGCGGCGGTGTGAGCAGAGACGACGCCGTTCAGAGTTCAAACCCGATTCCGAGTCGCGCTCTACTTTGACTTCGGGGATTCACGTTCATAGCCATACCATGAGTGCTTCTTCTTCTTTTTTTTTGCCATGAGTGCTTTAGGCCATCCACAAGTTATGTTTACGATATCATCATATAATTACAACCATTTTTTGCTCAGTCAATTAAAGTACTTCCTCTGTTCCTAAATATTTATCTTTTTAGAGATTTTAATAAGTGACTACTTACGAAGCAAAGCGAGTGAATATACACATGTGGAATTGCGTTGTGTGAGCGGAGCTGCAAACGCCTCACCACCATTTTGCTTTCGAATCATGAAAACTTGAAGTTATTTTCGGGAAGAACGTGAATGGAGATTGCATTTCTCGTTCTACCTGCTTAATTTATGGTCCCTGTCTCTGTGGCCCTCGTCACCAATGTGTATTCATGTCATTACATCCACCAAAGTACTGCAATATTGTCTACCATGCCATCTTCTTGTCACGGTTATCGTCTATATACACACACATATGCATCACCTTCCTTCCTCAGCTCACTTTCACCCTCTTGAAAAGTTCATACTCTTCGGAAAGAAACGAGAATTTTGATATAGGTCTCAGCAACGATTATGGGATATGAGAAGAGACTTATACTACTTTGTAAAGTTATCAACTGTGATGGTTCGTGAAGCTTTGAGAATAGAAGGCACTGGGATAAATCTATTGAGCGTTACAAGAAGTCAAAGTAAGTTTGAACATGACTGTGACACTCACCACACAATTGAGCACACTCCTCTTTCAAGTGCAGCAAGTTTGCATTTCATGTGCCAGCTAGCCAGTTTACCCTGATCCACCAGTGACACTCAATCGTCTAGTGTTATGTAAATATAGGATCATCATGAGCATGAGCGCAGTGATCAATTTCCTCTAAAGTTGCAATTAAGCAACAAAATCATAGAGTAAAGACCGGGGTTGTTCATTTGTATATAGTGTCCAGTGTTTATTTCAATTACATTTGTCTCTTGATGAGTATACATCAATGTCAAAAAAATTATCAGCTTAACATATGCAATAATGAAATTTTAATATATGAAACACTATGAAACCTCACGCTTACAAAGTTGCAAGTTGTCACGATGTATAGAGGGTATATGTAGTGTTATGTGCATTACGTTCCATCCATGAAAATCCCCTAAAACTTGCGCATCTTCATGCCAAGTCATCCCTCATGATATCTCTCGTTGATGAAACTCGTACTTTGTTGAACTTGCATTTTTCCTCCTCCTCCTCCTTCTTCCAATGAACATTTGACTACTACTGCTAGACAAGAATTTATCATAAAAAGGGAGTTTTCTCCTATCCTAAACTTCTTGATATTACTTTGTATAGAGTTTTTTATTCATGTATTCATTACACGAGTTATTGCCATGCAAAAAGCATAGATTTGTGGAATCAACGCAACGTGGATTGGAAGGAGTGACGTATAAATAAATAACATGGGCTCCCAACTATGTCCACTTGAAGGCCTGGTGGTCCTGGTGCGTTTATGGTGCTGGTGGTAGTGATGAAAACTACGCTTATGGGGCTTCGAAAGGAGGCCTCATTTGTGTCGTGTCGGGCGGGCGGAGGTGGCACCTGACCGGGGTGGAGCGCGGCGAGGCGGGCTCTCTTCAAGGCCCATGGTGACCGCGGGAGCGGGCTGGTGTTAGGGGCTAATGATGTGGACGGGAAGGGCGACAATAGGAGGCGATGCCTTCAAACAAAGCTCGATCGGACCCAGGAACAGTGTGTGCCGGTGATTGTGGGTGTTTTAGGTAGGTTGGGGGAAAGGTCGCAAGGTGGGGGTAAAATTACGAAGGCGGTGGTTCAGAGTTCAGACTAGATCCCAAAACGCACCAGGACTCGAAGTGGGAGCAGTATGTTTACCTATACACATGCGTAAGTGCATCGTGCGAGTGGGAGATGCAAATAATCAATGCTTATGAGTTTCACCGTAAACCATAAACCACTGGCGGCTACAATGACTAGGCTTTCGAAGGAAACCATTTTCCAACGCTGTCCACCTGCGGCTCCCCCTCCACTGACAACCTCTCGGTCTTTGGTGGTTGGTGGTGAGAGGGGGGGGGGGGGGTCGCCGGATCCCACACATATGGATTGTGCAGTTTTAGGTTTTAGGGCCTTAATAGCTTATGTTTTTGGCTATTTGACGTTATGGCTTTGGCAAGGGCAACAGAGGCGTCAAATAATAAATCTTTAGATCCTACCTTGATAAGGTGTTCTGCTCGTTGGTGGGTGATGGATTTGGTTGCTAGTCTGTTAAAGTGGGGATGCCGTGGTGGCAGCGGCATCGTATACTATCTCACCATCCTCTACCTCGCGTTGCCCCGGCTTCGCCGCCGACATCCGCGGCCGCGAGCCCGACTCCTGGTCTCCCCTGTCCCTGCGGCCGTGGCCGTGGGTGGAGGTGGCGATGGCGGTGATGGCTACGCTTCTGGCACTTCGGGAGGAGGCCTCGTCCGCGCCGTCACCGTGCGACCGGCGGTGGTGCGTGGAGATGGGGCGCCGGGAGACTGGGCCCTCTTTGATGCCCATGGCGACTGTGCACGGGAGCGGGCTGGGGTTAGGGTTTGGTGGGGTGGACGGGAGGGGACGACCGAGGGACGGCTATACGGGCGATGCCTTCGAACGGTGCGGGCCGGTGGTGTTTTGGGTCAGTTGGGGCGAGGTCGAGGGGGATCTACGAAGGCTATTCTAAACGAACGTTCGAAGATGAGGGCGGCGGCGTGAGCGGAGACGAGTTCAACCCCGGTTCCAAGCCATGCGCTCTACTTTGCCTTCCGGCACTTGCGTTCCTAACGATATCATGAGTGCTTTAGCCATCCACAAGATTTGTTTTCGGATATATCACCATATAATTACAACCTGTCTTTGTTCAACGAAAGTAGAAAGTTGTACGTACATTTACATATATACACATGTGGAACCGCATCGTGTGAGTGAATCTACAAATTCCTCGACAACATTTTTGCTTTTGAATCATCAAAAGTTAGCCTTGAAGCTGTCTCCGGGGAGAACAAAAACGAAGAAGTGCACTCCACCGGTCTTTGTATCTGTGACCCTCGTTATCAATGCATATTTATAGCTGCGTGTAGAAAAAAAATTCAATGCATACTTATGTCACTCCATCCATCAAAGTACTACACAGCCGTCTACCGTGACATCTTCTTGTCAGTACATAGTTATCGTCTATGTATACACACATGTGCATCGCTTTCCTTCCTCATCTCACTTTCACTCTCCCGAGAAGTCCATAATCTTCGGAAAAAAGAATTTTGATATAGTTGTCAGCGGTGGTTATGGAATATGAGAAGATACTTGTACCTAGTAAAGTCATCATCGTGACGAGTTAGCTAAGCTTTGAGAATGAAAGGCATTGGGATAAATCTATTGAGAAACAAAGAAGGTAAAGTCAGTTTGAACATGACTGAGACACTCGCCACACAATTGAGTGTAGTCCTTGGGGTGCAACAAGTTTGCTTTTCATGTGCGAGCTAGCTAGTCCCTCGTGTCCACTAGTGACACTCAATAATTTCATGTGTGTAGATATAGGATCACCCCGAGCATGAGAACGATTATCAATTTCCTCTTAGGTTGCAGCCAAGTGATGAAATCACAAAGTAAAGGTTGGGGGTGTTCGTTTCTATATACCGTTTGGTGTTTATTTCCATTACATGTGTCTCTTGATGCTAGTATACAGACATTTATCATCAACAATGAAATTTATCAGTTTAACATATGCAATAATGAAATTTATGCTTAGTATATGAAACACTATGAACACATGACGCTTGCGAAGTTACAAGTTGTCATAACGTATAGGGGTATCTGTAGTATATGGCTACGCTTCTGGCGCTTCGGGAAGGAGGCCTCGTCCGTGACGCTGTAAGACCAAGTTTGCTGTCTGCGTTTTTCCGTACATACAACAATGTATGTTCTTTGCCGTCTGCGTTTTTTCTACAGATGGAAAAATTGGTCTCCCCTGTCCCCGTGGCGGTGGCGGTGATGGCTACGCTTCTGGCGCTTCGGGGAGGAGGCCTCGTCCGCGCCGTCTCCGTGCGGCCGGCGGTGGGCCCTGGAGGTGGAGCGCCGGGAGACGGGGCCCTCTTCGATGCCCATGGCGACCGCACACGGGATAGGGTTTGGTGGGGTGGACGGGAGGGGGTTTGAAGAGGTTTTTGCTTTTGAATCAAAAGTTAGCCTTGAAGAGGTTTTCGGAGAGAACAAATACGAAGAAGCATATTTTCCATTCACTGCCTGCTATGGTCCCTATCTTCGTCACCCTCGTCACCAATGCATAATCATGTCACTTCATCCACCAAAGTACTAGGCTGCCATCTACTATGACATCTTCTTGTCAGTACATCGTTATCAGCTATATACACATACGTGTGCATCACCTTCCTTCCTCAGCTCACTTTCACCCTCTTGAGAAGTTCATACTCATTGGAAAGAAACAAAAAAAAATGATATAGTTCTCAGTCACGGTTATGAGATATGCGTACTTACTAAAGTCATCACATGTTATGAGTCAACGGAGCTTTGAGAATGGAAGGCACTGGGATAAATCTATTTAGCAGGAAAGAAAGGTCCAGTCAATTTGAACATGACTAGGACACTTACCACACAATTGAGCACAATCCTTCGAGTGTAATAATTTTGCAGGTCATGTGCCAACTAGCCAATTATAACGATCCACTAGTAACAATTAATAATTTTATGCTTTGTAGATATATTATCACCACGAGCATGAGCACGATGACCAATTTTCCTCTTAGGTTACAGTTAACCAACCAAATCACGCAAATAAAGATTGGGGTCGCATTTGTATATAAGGAGGTTTGGAATAGACTAGAGCAGGCAGCGTTCAGAGTTCAACCCCGACTCCGAACTACGCTCTACTTTGGCTTAGTAGAATCACGTTCATAGCCAGACCACGAGTGCTTTAGGCCATCCACAAGATATGTTTTCGGATATCACCATATAATCACAACCTTTCCTTGCTCAACGAAAATAGAAAAGCAGTACATTTATATATACACATGTGGAATTACATCGTATGAGTGGAGCTACAAATGCCTCAACGACATTTTTTCTTTTGAATCATGAACATTAGCTTTGAAGTGGTTTCCGGAGAGAACAAAAATGAAGAAGCACATTTTTTGCTCACTACCTGCTTAATTTGTGGTCCCTAACTCCGTGGCCCTCGTCATTTGTTACCAATGCATATTCATCCCACTCCATCTACCAAATAGTACACTACCATCTACCTTGACATCTTCTTGTTAGTACATAGTGTTTGTTTATATACACACACACATGCGCATCACCTTCCTTCCCGAGCTCACTTTCACCCTCTCGAGAAGTTCATACTCTTCTGAAAGAAACAAAAAAAAAAACTGATACAGTTTTCGGCAACAATTATGGGGTATGTACTTACTAAAGTCATCGCGTGTGATGAGTTAGCGGAGCTTTGAGAATGGAAGGCACTGGGATAAACCTATTTAGCAAGAACGGAATGACCAATCAATTTGAATACAACTAGGACACTCACCACACAGTTGACACAATCCTTCGAGTGTAATAAGTTTTATGTGCCAGCTAGCCAATTACAACTATCCATTAGTGTCAGTGCTTTGTAGATATTGTATCACCACGAGCTTGAGCGCAATGACCAATTTTACTCTTTATGTTGATGTGAACCAACCTGATCACACAATAAAGGTTGAGGGTGCCATTCGTATATAGGGATGTTCGGAATGGATCAGAATAGGTGCCAAACCACTAAGCATCGACCCCGCCTTGCGAGAAGTCAGCATCGAGTCCCCTGGAGGCGGTAGCATCGTCTATTATCTCACCATTCTCTACCTCACCCTGCCCTAGCGTAGCGGCCGATGCCCACAACGCCTCCTCTTGATCTCCCATGTCCACGTGGCTAGCTATGTCAGTGTCGGTGGCTGTGATCACAACGATGATGGCTACACTTCTAGCGCTTCAGAAGGAGGCCTCATTTGTGTAGTTCCAGGCGAGCAAAGGTGGCGCCTGACCGGGGTGGAGTGCGGCAAGGTGGGGCTCTCTTCAATGTCCATGGCAACAACGGGAGCGGGCTATGGTTAGGGCCTGGTGGCGTGGACGGGAAGGACAACAATAGGAGGAGATGCCTTCAAACGAAGCTTGATTGGACTCGGAAACATTGTGCGTCGGTGATTGCGGGTGTTTTAGGTCAGTTGGGGGAAAGGTCGCAAGGTGGAGGGCAAACTACGAAGGCGGTGGTTCAGAGTTCAGACTGGATCCCAAAACGCGTTGGGACTCGAAGTGGGAGCAGTATGTTTACCTATATACACGCGGGAGTGCATCGTGCGAGTGGGAGATGCAAATAATCAATGCTTAACAGTTTCACCCTAAACCATAAACCACTGGTGGCTACAACGACTAGGGTTTCAAAGGAAACCATTTTCCAACGCCGTCCACCTACGACTCCCCCTCTGCCGACAACCTCTCGGTCAACGGTGGTTGGTGGTGAGGGGGTCACCTGATCCCGTGCATATGGTGGCAAGGGCAACATAGGAGTAAAAAAAAATCTTTAGATCCTCCCTCGACACGGCGTTCTGCTTGTTGGTGGGTGATGGATTTGGTTGCTAGTCTGTTCATGTGTGGACGATGTGGTGGCAGCGGTATCCCTCTGGTAAACTTGTGTCCTCGAGCTCCACCGTTGCGACGACCTTCGCTCCAACGTAGGCGCAGAGCTTGGGAGGTAGTGCAGGAGAGGATGTAGATAGTGGTCTACGTGACGGTAATTGGAAGACAGTGGATCATGTGCAGGGTTCGTGGTTGACAACTGGCAGGGGTTTCCTCCCATGACATCATCGTCAAGCAGGGGTGCCAGATCTGGAGTTTGATGGCGTGTCCGGGGTGCCGCCCCAATCAGATTCTTTCAACGTCAATGGCTTCGCCTTTAATATGCTACTTTGGAGGTCTGAAAAGTTGCATATCAGTGATGGAGCCACGTCGAACTCGGGTGAAGAAGTGATACGTCCTATTATTTTGGTGATTGTTGCGGTGGTGCCGATGGCAGGTGACGATTGTTGGCATCAAGCTCAGAGGATTGTTTGCTCTTTATTGTATTCTGTTTTCTTGGTTGGTAGTCTTTTATGCAAAGGCTAGAGTTCTACTTTACCCTCACCATCACCATCCTCTACCTCACCCTCCTCCGGCTTCGCCGCCGACACCCGCCTTTGCGAGCCCGCCTCTTGGTCTCCCCTATCCCCGCGGCCATGGCCATGGTGATGACGGTGATGGCTATGCTTCTGGCGCTTCGGGGAGGAGGCCTCGTCCGCGTTGTCTCCGGGCGGCCGGTGGTGACGCCTGGAGCTGGAGCACGGCGAGACGAGGCCCTCTCCGCTGCCCATGGCGACCGCTGGGGTTAGGGTTTGGTGGGGTGGATGGGAGGGGCGGACAAAGGGGACGGCTATAGGATGCGATGCCTTTGGACTCGGGAACGGTGCGCGCCGGTGATCGCGGGTGTTCTGGGTTGGTTGGGGCGAGGTCGACTGGGGACTACGAAGGTGATTCTGAATGAACGTTCGAACATCAGGGCGGCAGCGTGAGCGGAGATGAGGCCATTCAGAGTTCAACCCCGATTCCGAGCCGCGCTCTGCTTTGGCTTCGGGGACTCACGTTCATAGCCATACCATATGGAGTGCTTTAGGCCATCCACAAGAGTACAACCTTTCTTTGCTCAATCGATGAAAAGGGAGGATATAGCAGCCCAGTGCAAGTTTGTTGATCATGCTGCATATGTGATGACTATGGAGGCCATGGCCATGCGGGGTGGCTTAATCCTGGCCAATTCAATGGGGTTCGATCGAGTTGAAGCTGAACCTGATTCTCAAAATGTGAAAACTTATTGCCACCAAGGCCAAAATCAATGGTGAGACTCCGCTACAGCGATTTTTGCGGAATGCATAGATATAGCTATTTCAATAGGGAAGGTCACCCCGCAAAAAAAGAAAAAAAAGGGAAGGTCATCTTTAGATATTGTTTTCGTGATGCAAATTCTGTTGCTCATGAGCTAGCAAAGTTCCGTTTTTGTAACAAATGTGATGATAGTTGGACAAATGAGCCTCCTGGGTTCATTGTTGGCCAACTAGTGAAGGATGTAATTGTTCTTTGATTTAATAAAACTAGTCATGATGGCCTTTTGTTAAAAAAATAGAAAGCAATATGTTTAGTATACACACATGTGGAGTTGCATCGTGTGAGCGGAGCTGCAAACGCCCCACCACCATTTTGCTTTCGAATACGAAAAACTAGAAGTTATTTTCGGGGAGAACATGAATGAAGAGCGCATTTCTTGTTCTGCCTGCTTAATTTAGGGCCCATGTCTCTGTGACCCCCGTCATCAATGTGTATTCATGTCATTCCATCCACCAAAGTACTACAATGTTGTCTACCATGACATCTTCTTGTCACGGTCATCGTCTATATACACATACATACACATCACCTTCCTTCCTCGGCTCACTTTCACCATCTTGAGAAATTCACTGTCTTCGGAAAGAAACAACAATTTTGATATAGCTCTCAACAACAGTTATGGGACATGAGAAGAGACTTATACTTCGTAAAGTCATCGCATGTGATGGTTAGTGAAGCTTTGAGAATGGAAGGCGCCGGGATTAATCTATTGAGCCATGGAAGAAGTAAATGTAAGTTTGAACATGACCGGGACACTCACCACACAACTGAGCGCACTGGTCCTTTAAGTGCCACAAGTTTGCATTTCATGTGCCAGCTAGCCAGTTTACTCCGATCCACCAGTGACCAGAAAAATAGGAAATGCAAGGCTATGTGGGAAAGCCTGCAACTCTATGTGAGTAAGCTTGGCTCGGTTTATTGTACTTATCAAGTAAAATCTATGATTAAACAGCTTACATCTCAAGAGTAAGCCAATAATCTTGTCAGTTATTAGAATATAATAGGTTACACCAAGCTCCTCGTTCAATAATAGGTTACACAAAAGCTTATCTTAGTTTTTGATTATTACACAAAATCACTAAATTTAGTCAAAATGTAAGTGCATTGTTTGAGCAGACTTTGTAATTTTGTCTTTTTTGTACATAGCTCCTAGAATGTTACTTGACCACCAAACTTTGCAAGCACACATAACATTTGTTGATGATCATTCCTACAAAGTGTCGGAATTTTTTGAAATGTTTTGCTATGTTTTCTTGCGTGGGTGAACCGTGGGTGCACCGAACGTGGGTGCAGCCACTACTTCCCCTTAATAGAACTTCCATGTAATACTTAGTTTCACTTAACAACTAACAAAATTAATACGCTTGCCTTCTCAAGGTAAAATCAGATTTTATTTTTTTGATATGCAAATCCTCTGCCATCGTGCCAGGTAATGTTGTGCGTGCCAACAACATAAAAAAACACCAAGCTCCAACAAAATTCACACGACAAATTAAGAACTAATTATGGATCAATGAAAAGGGCAAGGAAATAACCTATACCGAACGGGGACGCAAAGGACGGGGGTTCGAAACAGTCCGGAGCAGGTGCCAGACCACCGAATGCCGACCCCGCCTTGCCGAAGTCGGCATCCGGTCCCCTGGAGGCGGCGGTGGCATCGTCTACTATCTCACCATCCTCTACCTCGCCCTCCCCCGGCCTCGCCGTCGACACCTGCGGGTGCGAGCCCGACTCCTGGTCTCCCCTGTCCCCGTGGCAGTGGCGGTGGTGATGATGATGATGGCTACGCTTCTGGCGCTTCGGGGAGGAGGCCTCGTCCGCGCAGTTGTCGGGCGGCCGGCGGTGGCGCGTGGAGGTGGAGCGCCTGGAGACGGGGCCCTCTTTGATGCCCATGGCGACTGAGGGAGCGGGCTGGGGTTAGGGTTTGGTGGGGCGGACGGGAGGGGCGGAGGAGGGGCGACTATACAGGCGATGCCTTGGGACGAAGCTCGATCGGACTAGGGAACGGTGAGCGCCGGTGATCGGACTCTGGGTCGGTTGGGGCGAAGTCGAGGGGGGGGGGGACTGCGGAGGCGATTCTGAATGAACGTTCAAACATCAGGGCGGCGGTGTGAGCGGAGACGATGCCGTTCAGAGTTCAACCCCGATTCTGAACCGCGCTCTACTTTGGCTTCGGGAACTGATAATCCCCAAGTGCAGGGAATCATCGTAACAATTTCCAAAGGTGGAAGTGATAAGTATGGAGTGTCGAACCCACAAGGAGCTAAAGGTAAGATCAGTATTCTCTCAAGTCCTATACGCCATCGGGTGCGACTCTCACGCACCCGAGCGTTTGCTTCCAACTAGAAACGAGAAATAAAACTACATTGTGGGTATGAAGAGGATAACTATGCATTGTATCGGAGAGCTAAAATATAAAAGTAGGTGCTGTTATCATAAAGTTAGAATATATTACATAAGTATTATAAATAGCGAGTGTGGAATAATGATGGGTCGGTGTGCGGAATTATCCTAGGCAATTGTTAACAAGACCGGTAGTCGTCATTGCAATTTCATATGAGGAAGAGGCATAAGCTAACATACTTTCTCTTCTTGGATCATATGCACTTATGACTGGAACTCTAGCAAGCATCTGCAACTACTAAAGATCATTAAGGTAAACCCCAACCATAGCATTTGTTGGGGAACATAGCAATAATTCAAAATTCTTCCTACGTGTCACCAAGATCAATCTAGGAGATGCTAGCAACGAGAGAGAGGGAGTGCATCTTCATACCCTTGAAGATCGCTAAGCGGAAGCGTTACAAGAACGCGGTTGATGGAGTCGTACTCGCGGCGATTCAAATCGCGGAAGATCTGATCTAGCACCGAACGGACAGCGCCTCCGCGTTCAGCACACGTACAGCCCGGGGACGTCTCCTCCTTCTTGATCCAGCAAGGGGAGAAGAGAAGTTGAGGGAGAACTCCGGCAGCACGACGGCGTGGTGGTGGAGCTTGTGGTATTCCTGCAGGGCTTCGCCAAGCTCTATGGAGGAGAAGGAAGAGTTGGAGGAGGAGGGGCTGCGCCAGGGAAGTGCGGCTGCCCTCTATCTCCTCGCTATATATAGGGGAAGGGGGTGGAGGAGGCACCCTAGGGTTTCCTAGGGAGGCGGCCACCGGAAACCCTAGATGGGTTTGGGCGCCCCCACCCCTAGGAAACTTGCCCCCCAAGCCGGGAGGGGTGGCTGCCCTAGGGGAGGCGCCCCCACCTCTCCAGGTTTTTTTTGAGGCAACCCTGCGAAACTTTATTCATCCGTCACAATGTTTACATGGACGAAGGGAATACCCTCAGGCTGGCCTAACCAAACATGGCGGCCAAAACCGAGTCCCAACGCATATTTCGCAAGGTTGTGAGCATCAAAATTTGAGCTCCTAAATTCGTGAACTATTCTGCATGAAATAAAAGAACGTGCATGTGATCTAATCTCATGAATAACTGCACCATAGCTGGATGCACCACCATTCAAGATTTCTTGTACTGCTTCCTTGCAATCCGACGCCACATGAATTCGCTGTAGATATAGATCATCGGCAAGGGAAAAGGCTTCACGTATAGCCAAGGCTTCAAGCGTAGCTGGATCTCCCATCGCGCTATAAGCGATAGTCGACGCCTTCAAACTTTCCGGCTTCATCTCGGCAAATGGCTGCAACTGCACCAAAACTCCCACGGCCTCCGACCGCGGCATCAGTGTTTATTTTGGCATGATTCTCCTCGGGCGGCAGCCACCGCCTTGGTCTTGTTGCTGTTACTCTCGCCGTTCGCTCCTTTCCGAGGATAGATCATCTTGATCTCTCGATAAGTAAGACACTATGAAGTCGTGAATGGATTGAGGGCTCCTAAATACTCCTTCATGTATAGCTTTCCTTCTGGCTCCCCAAATTGCCCAAAGGGTGACCACCAACCTGACAAACTCATCGGCATTAAGACTGTCTTGAAGGGCAAATAACCATATTTTCGCACTGTCATGTTGCAAGGTACATAGCTGATCCAACACTTGCACCGAAGACAAGGCCCATGTGCAGCGAGACATCGGACACTCCAGCAAAGCATGCTTCCATGTATCCTGAGCTCCGCAAAGATGGCACGCTGCTGTTGTGGCCATATGGCGATGGTGTAGCACATCTCCCACCGGGATCGAGTGCCTGGCCAACCTCCATGCAAATACTTTGATCTTAGATGGCACATGCATCTTCCACAACTTGGTCCACTCTCCACTCTCCCTATTTATGAGCGATGACTCCTCCCTCCCCTCCAACCAATTTTCTCTGCCCAGCTTCGTTGTTACAAGCATGAGATAAGCCGATGCTACTGTGAAGATTCCCCTCGGGGTCTCATTCCAAGCCCAAAAGTCATCAACCTGCCTAGTGCACAGCGGGATTTTCAAAATATCTTCGGCGTCAAAAGGGGTGAATACCGTTCTCACTAGGTCGTCCCTCCATGATGCTGTACTTGTATAAATGAGTTCAGAAACTTTCTGTGGTGGAACCGGTACGTGAGAGGGGTTGGGAGGGGCGCACAGCCCCTTAGTGGGCTGGTGTGCCCCCTCCCCTTGGCCCATAAGGCCCCCTCAAAACATCATAGGATGGCAACACATCATTGGATCATAATATGTGGCATAAAGCACCATATTAGAGTAGGGATTACAGCGGGGTGCGGGAGAGTGGACCACGTAAAATAGATGAGGATGGTGATGATGATGGTGATGTTGATGAAGACGATCACCGCGGCAATGATTCCCATCCCGATGGCACTCTGGCGCCACCGGGAGAGAGGAGGAGAGGTTCTCCCCCTTGTGCTTCCCCCTCCATGCCCCCCCCCTAGATGGGGAGAGGTTCTCCCTCTGGTCCTTGGCCTTCATGGCGATGATGGCCCCTCCGGGATCCTCCTCCATGGCCTCCGGTGATGATGGCCCTCTCCGGAAGGGTGCCAGAGAGGGCCAGGATTGATTTCTCGTGGCTACAGAAGCTTGCGGCGGCGGAACTTCCGATCTAGGTTATTTTCTGGGGGTTTCCGTATTTATAGGAATTTTTGGCGTCAGTTTCACGTCAGGGGGTCTCCGAACCATCCACGAGATAGGGGGGGGGGGCGCCCAGGGGGGTAGGGCGCGCCCTCCACCCTCGTGACGGCTCGAGACTCTTCTGGTCCATCTCCGATGCTCCGTGGGCTTCTTCTGGTCCATAAAAACCGTCAAAAATTGGCACGTCAATTGGACTCCGTTTGGTATTCCTTTTCTGTAAAACTCAAAAACAAGGAAAAACAGAAACTGGCACTGGGCTCTAGGTTAATAGGTTAGTTCCAAAAATCATATAAAATAGCATATAAATGCATATAAAACATCTAAGATGGATAATATAATAGCATGAATACTTCATAAATTATAGATACGTTGGAGACGTATCAGCATCTAAGCTTAATTCCTGCTCGTCCTCGAGTAGGTAAATGATAAAAGAGATAATTTATGAAGTGTGAATGCTAGCAGGTGCACAAGTTTGATCAATGATAGTTTCAATCACCTTTTCTAGCATCATTATATGTCACAACAGTAGCTCATCTCATAAAACATTTCATGATCAAGTAACAAGCTATTCACATGTTAAACTATAGATCATAAACTTTCTTGAAAACTAACAAGCAGTGCTCTTAGTCATCAAACAATTACAATTCATCTTATTTTCGGGAAGGGTCTATGTAAGAGCTTTGATTCAGCAAACTCCACATACTCAACTACCATTTAATCTTTCAAAATTGCTAACACTCATGTGATATTTATGGGTTCAAAGTTTTAATTGGACACAGAGAAAGATATGGGATTATAGTTTCGCCTCCCAACCTTTTACCTCAAGGGTAATGTCAACAATAATAATTTATGAAAACCTACATCCAGGTGGATATATATATATATATATATATATATATATATATATATATATATATATATATATATATATATATCCGGATCGCTCCAACACAAAGTGCTTGCAAAAGGAAAAAGTGTAAAATGGAAAGGTGATGATCACCATGACTCTTGTATAAGGGTAGAAGATAAAAGTAAAAGATAGGCCCTTCGCAGAGGGAAGCAGAGGTTGTCATTGATACGTCTCCAACGTATCTATAATTTTTGATTGCTCCATGCTATATTATCTACTGCTTTGGGCAATACTGGGCTTTATTTTCCACTTTTATATTACTTTTGGGACTAACCTATTAACCGGAGGCCCAGCCCAGATTTGCTGTATTTGCCTATTTCAGTATTTCGAAGAAAAGGAATATCAAACGGAGTCGAAACGGAACGAAATCAACTAGAGAAGTTATTTTTGGAACGAAAGCTACTCGATGGACTTAGACCCCACGTCAAGGAAGGAATGAGGAAGCCACGAGGGTGGGGGGCGCGCCCACCCCCTAGGGCGCGCCCCTGCCTCGTGGGGCCCTCGTGGCTCCCCTCACGTGCTTCTTCCGCCTATATAACTCCACGTACCCTAAAACTTCCAAAACAGAGAATAGATCGGGAGTTCCGCCGCCGCAAAACCTCCAGGGCCACCAAAAACCAATCGGGACCCTGTTCCGGCACCCCGGAGGGGAACCCTCACCGTGGCCATCTTCATCCCGGCGCTCTCCATGATGAGGAGGGAGTTGTTCACCCTCGGGGCTGAGGGTATGTACCAGTAGCTATGTGTTTGATCTTTCTCTCTCGTGTTCTTGATTTGGCACGATCTTGATGTATCACGAGCTTTGCTATTATAGTTGGATCTTATGTTTCTTCTCCCCCTCTACTCTCTTGTAATGAATTGAGTTTTCCCTTGAAGTAATCTTATCGGATTGAGTCTTTAAAGATTTGAGAACACTTGATGTATGTCTTGCCGTGCGTATCTGTGGTGACAATGGGATATCACGTGATTCACTTGATGTATGTTTTGGTGATCAACTTGCGGGTTCCGCCCATGAACCTATGCATAGGGGTTGGCACACATTTTCGTCGCAATTCTCCGGTAGAAACTTTGGGGCACTCTTTGAGGTTCTATGTGTTGGATGAATAGATGAATCTGAGATTGTGTGATGCATATCATATAATCATACCCACAAATACTTGAGGTGACATTGGAGTATCTAGGTGACATTAGGGTTTTGGTTGATTTGTGTCTTAAGGTGTTATTCTAGTACGAACTCTAGGGCTGTTTGTGACACTTATAGGAATAGCCCAACGGATTGATTGGAAAGAATAACTTTGAGGTGGTTTCGTACCCTACCATAATCTCTTCGTTTGTTCCCCACTATTAGTGACTTTGGAGTGACTCTTTGTTGCATGTTAAGGGATAGTTATATGATCCAATTATGTTATTATTGTTGAGAGAACTTGCACTCGTGAAAGTATGAACCCTAGGCCTTGTTTCCTAGCATTGCAATACCGTTTACGCTCACTTTTACCACTTGTTACCTTGCTGTTTTTATATTTTCAGATTACAAAAACCTATATCTACCATCCATATTGCACTTGTATCACCATCTCTTCGTCGAACTAGTGCACCTATACAATTTACCATTGTATTGGGTGTGTTGGGGACACAAGAGACTCTTTGTTATTTGGTTGCAGGGTTGTTTGAGAGAGACCATCTTCATCCCTCGCCTCCCATGGATTGATAAACCTTAGGTCATCCACTTGAGGGAAATTTGCTACTGTCCTACAAACCTCTGCACTTGGAGGCCCAACAACGTCTACAAGAAGAAGGTTGTGTAGTAGACATCAAGCTCTTTTCTGGCGCCGTTGCCGGGGAGGTGAGTGCTTGAAGGTATATCTTTAGATCTTGCAATCAAATCTTTTTGTTTCTTGTTTTAGCACTAGTTTAGTTTATAAAAGAAAACTACAAAAAATGGAATTGAGTTTGTCTCATACGCTTCATCTTTTTAATATCTTTCGTGAGTATGATGGAAAGGAAAATTGTGCCAAAGTGTTAGAAGAAGAATGCATTAAAATGTTTCGCACTGAATCTTTGTATGATGAGCATGATTGCAATGTTGTTAGTATGAATTCCTTGAATATCCATGATGCTAATGATATGCAAAGCCACAAGCTTGGGGAAGCTATGTTTGATGAAGATGATATTTTTTGTCCCCCAAGCTTTGATGAGCAAAATTACTATGATGAAAGCATGCCTCCTATCTATGATGATTATTGTGATTACACATATGATTTAAAGAATAACGATAACCATGAAACCTGTCATCTTGATCTTAATTTTCAATCACATGATAGTTATTTTGTTGAGTTTGCTCCCACTATTATTCATGAGAAGAAATTTGCTTATGTGGAGAGTAATAAAAATTCTATGATTGTAGATCATGAAAAGAATGCTTTAGGTGCTGGTTATATTGTTGACTTCATTCATGATGCTACTGAAAATTATTATGAGGGAGGAATATATGCTTGTAGGAATTGCAATAATATCAAGTTTCCTCTCTATGTGCTTAAAGTCTTGAAATTATGCTTGTTTTACCTTCCTATGCAAGTTGATTCTTGTTCACATAAGTTGTTTGCTCACAAAATCCCTATGCATAGGAAGTGGGTTAGACTAAAATGTGCTATTCATATTCTTCATGTTGCTCTTTTTATGTTTCAATTCTTATCTTTTATGTGAGCATTATTGAAACCACCATGCCTAGCTAGGGGCGTTAAACGATAGCGCTTGTTGGGAGGCAACCCAATTTTATTTTAGTTTCTTGATTTTTGGTTCTGTTTAGGAATAAATACTCCATCTAGCTTATGTTTAGATGTGGTTTTGTGTTTTAATTAGTGTTTGTGCCAAGTAGAACCGTTGGGAAGATTTGGGTGAAGTCTTTATGATCATGCTGTAAAAAACAGAAACTTTAGCGCTCACGAGATTAGCTAGAACGTTTTACTGGAAAGTGCTATTTAGTTTATTCTTTTTTAAGATGATTACTAGACAAATTCCTCAGGTCCACTAATTTATTTTAGAATTTTTGGAGTTCCAGAAGTATACGTTTGATACAGATTACTACAGACTGTTCTGTTTTTGACAGATTCTGTTTTCTTTGTGTTGCTTGCTTATTTTGATGACTCTATGGCTAGTAAAATAGTTTATAAACCATAGAGAAGTTGGAATACAGTAGGTTTAACACCAATATAAATAAATAATGAGTTAATTACATTACCATGAAGTGGTGTTTTGTTTTCTTTCGCTAACGGAGCTCGCGAGTTTTCTGTTAAGTTTTGTGTTGTGAAGTTTTCAAGTTTTGGGTAAAGATTCGATGTACTATGGAATAAGGAGTGGCAAGAGCCTAAGATTGGGGATGCCCAAGCCACCCCAAGGTAATATTCAAGGATAACCAAGAGCCTAAGCTTGGCGATGCGCCGGAAGGCATCCCCTCTTTCGTCTTCGTTCATCGGTAACTTTACTTGGAGCTATATTTTTATTCACCACATGATATGTGTTTTGCTTGGAGCGTCATTTTATTTTCTTTTGCCTTGATTGCTGTATGAATAAAGTACCAAGATCTGAAATTCTTAAATGTTAGAGAGTCTTCACATAGTTGCATAATTATTCGACTACTCATTGATCTTCACTTATATCTTTCGGAGTAGTTTGTCATTTGCTCTAGTGCTTCACTTATATATTTTAGAGCACAATGGTGGTTTTATTTTGAAGAAATAGATGAACTTTCATGCTTCGCTGAGATTATTTTGAGAGTCTTAAATAGCATGGTAATTTGCTTAAATAATCCTAATATGCTAAGCATAAAAGATTTGTAAGAATTCTTATGAGTGTGTTGAATACTATGAAAAGTTTGATCCTTGATGATTGTTTTGAGATATGGAGGTAGTGATATTAAAGTTGTGCTAGTTGAGTTGTTGTGAATTTGAGAAATGCTTGTGTTGAAGTTTGCAAGTCCCGTAGCATGCACGTATGGTAAACGTTATGTAACAAATTTGAAACATGAGGTGTTATTTGATTGTCCTCCTTATGAGTGGCGGTCGGGGACGACGATGGTCTTTTCCTACCAATCTATCCCCCTAGGAGCATGCGGCGTAGTGCTTTGGTTTTTGATGGCTTGTAGATTTTTGCAATAAGTATGTGAGTTCTTTATGACTAATGTTGAGTCCATGGATTATCGCACTCTCACCCTTCCATCATTGATAGCCTCTTGATGCCGTGCATTGCCCTTTCTCACATTGAGAGTTGGTGCAAACTTCGCCGGTGCATCCAAACCCCATGATATGATACGCTCTTTCACACATAAACCTCCTTATATCTTCCTCAAAACAACCACCATACCTACCTATTATGGCATTTCCATAGCCATTCCGAGATATATTGCCATGCAACTTTCCACCATACCGTTCTTCCTGACACATTCATCATTATCATATTGCTTAGCATGATCATGTAGTTGACATAGTATTTGTGGCAAAGCCACCGTTCATAATTCTTTCATGTCACTCTTGATTCATTGCATATCCTGGTACACTGCCGGAGGCATTCATATAGAGTCATACTATGTTCTAGTATCTAGTTGTAATAATTGAGTTGTAAATAAATAGAAGTGTGACGATCATCATTTAATAGAGCATTGTCCCCCAAAAAAGAGAGAGAGAAAGGCCAAAGAAAAAAAGGGCCCAAAAAATAAAAAATAAAAATAATAAAAGGGGCAATGCTACTATCCTTTTTTCCACACTTGTGCTTCAAAGTAGCACCATGTTCTTCATATAGCGATTCTCATATATTGTGCTTCAAAGTAGCACCATGTTTTTCATATAGAGAGTTTCATATGTTGTCACTTTCATATACTAGTGGGAATTTTTCATTATAGAACTTGGCTTGTATATTCCAACGATGGGCTTCCTCAAATGCCCTAGGTCTTCGTGAGCAAGCAAGTTGGATGCACACCCACTTAGTTTCTTTTGTTGAGCATTCATACATTTATAGCTCTAGTGCATCCGTTGCATGGCAATCCCTACTCCTCGCATTAACATCAATCGATGGGCATCTCCATAGCTCATTGATTAGCCTCGTTGATGTGAGACTTTCTCCTTTTTTGTCTTCTCCACATAACCCCCATCATCATATTCTATTCCACCCATACTGCTATATCCATGGCTCGCGCTCATGTATTGCGTGAAAGTTTATAGGTTTGAGATTACTAAAGTATGAAACAATTGCTTGGCTTGTCATCGGGGTTGTGCATGATGAGAGCATTCTTGTGTGACGAAAATGGAGCATGACTAAACTATATGATTTTCTAGGGATGAACTTTCTTTGGCCATGTTATTTTGAAAGGACATAATTGCTTAGTTAGTATGCTTGAAGTATTATTGCTTTTATGTCAATATGAACTTTTATCTTGAATCTTACGGATCTGAATATTCATATCACAATTAAGAATAATTACATTGAAATTATGCCAAGTAGCACTCCGCATAAAAAATTATCTTTTTTATCATTTACCTACTCGAGGACGAGCAGGAATTAAGCTTGGGGAAGCTTGATACGTCTCCAACGTATCTATAATTTTTGATTGCTCCATGCTGTATTATCTACTGTTTTGGGCAATATTGGGCTTTATTTTCCACTTTTATATTACTTTTGGGACTAACCTATTAATCGGAGGCCCAGCCCAGATTTGTTGTTTTTTGCCTATTTCAGTATTTCGAAGAAAAGGAATATCAGACGGAGTCGAAACGGAACGAAATCAACTAGAGAAGTTATTTTTGGAACGAAAGCTACCCGATGGACTTGGACCCCACGTCAAGGAAGGAATGAGGAAGCCACGAGGGTGGGGGGCGCGCCCCCTGCCTCGTGGGGCCCTCGTGGCTCCCCTGACGTGCTTCTTCCGCCTATATAACTCCACATACCCTAAAACTTCCAGAACAGAGAATAGATCGGGAGTTCCGCCGCCGCAAAACCTCCAGAGCCACCAAAAACCAATCAGACCTGTTAAGACCTGCCGGAGGGGGAACCCTCACCGTGGCCATCTTCATCATCCCGGCGCTCTCCATGACGAGGAGGAGTAGTTCACCCTCCGAGCTGAGGGTATGTACCAAGAGCTATGTGTTTGATCTCTCTCTCTCTCTCTCATGTTCTTGATTTGGCACGATCTTGATGTATCGCGAGCTTTGCTATTATAGTTGGATCTTATGTTTCTTCTCCCCTCTACTCTCTTGTAATGAATTGAGTTTTCCCTTGAAGTAATCTTATCGGATTGAGTCTTTAAATATTTGAGAACACTTGATGTATGTCTTGCCGTGCGTATCTCTGTGGTGACAATGGGATATCACGTGATTCACTTGATGTATGTTTTGGTGATCAAGTTATGGGTTCCGCCCATGAACCTATGCATAGGGGTTGGCACACGTTTAAATGCGATTCTCCGGTAGAAACTTTGGGGCACTCTTTGAGGTTCTATGTGTTGGATGAATAGATGAATCTAAGATTGTGTGATGCATATCATATAATCATACCCACAAATACTTGAGGTGACATTGGAGTATCTAGGTGACATTAGGGTTTTGGTTGATTTGTGTCTTAAGGTGTTATTCTAGTACGAACTCTAGGGCTGTTTGTGACACTTATAGGAATAGCCCAACGGATTGATTGGAAAGAATAACTTTGAGGTGGTTTCGTACCCTACCATAATCTCTTTGTTTGTTCTCCACTATTAGTGACTTTGGAGTGACTCTTTGTTGCATGTTAAGGGATAGTTATATGATCCAATAATGTTATTATTGTTGAGATAACTTGCACTAGTGAAAGTATGAACCCTAGGCCTTGTTTCCTAGCATCGCAATACCGTTTACGCTCACTTTTTCCACTTGTTACCGTGCTGTTTTTATATTTTCAGATTACAAAAACCTATATCTACCATCCATATTGCACTTGTATCACCATCTCTTCGCCGAACTAGTGCACCTATACAATTTACCATTGTAGTGGGTGTGTTGGGGACACAAGAGACTCTTTGTTATTTGGTTGTAGGGTTGTTTGAGAGAGACCATCTTCATCCCTCGCCTCCCACGGATTGATAAACCTTAGGTCATCCACTTGAGGGAAATTTGCTCTTGTCCTACAAACCTCTGCACTTGGAGGCCCAACAACGTCTACAAGAAGAAGGTTGTGTAGTAGACATCAAGCTCTTTTCTGGCGCCGTTGCCTTGGAGGTGAGTGCTTGAAGGTATATCTTTAGATCTTGCAATCTAATCTTTTTGTTTCTTGTTTTAGCACTAGTTTAGTTTATAAAAGAAAACTACAAAAAAATGGAATTGAGTTTGTCTCATACGCTTCATCTTTTTAATATTTTTCGTGAGTATGATGGAAAGGAAAATTGTGCCAAAGTGTTAGAAGAAGAATGCATTAAAATGTTTGGCACTGAATCTTTGTATGATGAGCATGATTGCAATGTTGTTAGTATGAATTCCTTGAATATCCATGATGCTAATGGTATGCAAAGCCACAAGCTTGGGTAAGCTATGTTTGATGAAGATGATATTTTTTTTGTATTTTCATTCTTAATGTTTTTGTATGTTTCACCCACAACTAAACAAAAAACAAAAAGGAAAAACAAAATCTACTTAGTGAAGAAAGCAAACAAGCACACATGATAATATCAACCCCACTCTATTGCTCCCCGGCAACGGCGCCAGAAAAGAGCTTGATAATCCCCAAGTGCAGGGAATCATTGTAGCAATTCCCAAAGGTGGAAGTGATAAGTATGGAGTGTCGAACCCACAAGGAGCTAAAGGTAAGATCAATATTCTCTTAAGTCCTAGCTGCCACTGATACGACTGTACGTACACCAAATGTTTGCTTCCAACTAGAAACGAGAAATAAAACTACGTTGTGGGTATGAAGAGGATAACTTTGCATGGTATCAGAGAGCTAAAATATAAAAGTAGGTGCTGTTATCATAAAGTTAGAATATATTACTTAAGTATTATAAATAGCGAGTGTGGAATAATGATGGGTTGGTGTGCGGAATTATCCTAGGCAATTGTTAACAAGACCGGCAGTCGTCATTGCAATTTCATATGAGGGAGAGGCATAAGCTAACATACTTTCTCTTCTTGGATCATATGCACTTATGATTGGAACTCTAGCAAGCATTCGCAACTACTAAAGATCATTAAGGTAAAACCCAACCATAGCATTAACATATCAAGTCCCTTTTATCCCATACGCAACAACCCCCTTACTCGGGTTTATGCTTCTGTCACTAAAGCAACCCACTATAAGCGAATCATGAATGTATTGCAACATCCTACAGCGGGAATCCCTCACGCTTGCGCGACACGGAGGGCACAATAGGACAACACCAAAATAAAACATACAACTCGTACCAATCTAGACCATCAATCAACCCAAAGACAAAGGATATCTACTCAAAACATCATAGGATGGCAACACATCATTGGATCATAATATGTGGCATAAAGCACCATGTTCAAGTAGGGATTACAGCGGGTGCGGGAGAGTGGACCGCGTAAAATAGATGAGTATGGTGATGATGATGGTGATGTTGATGAAGACGATCACCGCGGCGATGATTTCCATCCCGATGGCACTCCGGCGCCACCGGGAGAGAGGAGGAGAGGTTCTCCCCCTCTTGTGCTTCCTCCTCCATGGCCTCCCCCTAGATGGGGAGTGGTTCTCCCTCTGGTCCTTGGCCTTCATGGTGATGATGGCCCCTTCGGGATTTTCCTCCATGGCCTCCGGTGATGATGGCCCTCTCCCGTGAGTGCGGAGAGGGCCTAGATTGATTTCTCGTGGCTCTGAGAGGCTTGCGGCGGCAGAACTTCCGATCTAGGTCATTTTCTGGGGGTTTCTGTATTTATAGGAACTTTTGGCATCGGTTTCACGTCAGGGGGGTCTCCGAGTCGTCCACGAGATAGGGGAGGTCGCCCAGGGGGGGTAGGGTGCGCCCTCCACCCTCGTGGGCGGCTCGAGACTCTTCTGGTCCATCTCTGATGCTTCGTGGGCTTCTTTTGGTCCATAAAAAATCGTCAAAAATTGGCACGTCAATTGGACTCCTTTTGGTATTCCTTTTCTGTAAAACTCAAAAACAAGGAAAAAACAGAAACTGGCATTGGGCTCTAGGTTAATAGGTTAGTCCCAAAAATCATATAAAATAGCATATAAATGCATATAAAACATCTAAGATGGATACTATAATAGCATGAATACTTCATAAATTATGGATATGTTGGAGACGTATCAGGGACTCACATTCATAGACATACCATGAGTGCTTTAGGCCATCCACAAGTTATGTTTGCGGATATCATCATATAATTACAACCCTTTTTTGCTCAATCAATGAATGTAGAAATCAGAGCGTTTAGTGTACACATGTGGAATTGCATCGTGTGAGCGGAGCTACAAACGCCTCACCAATGCGTATTTTCATGGAGAACTTGAAGTTATTTTGCTTTCGGATCATGGAAAACTTGAAGTTATTTTGCTTTCGGATCATGGAAAACTTGAAGTTATTTTCACGGACAACATGAATGAAGAACACATTTCTCGTTCTACCTGCTTAATTTATGGTGCCTGACTCGACTCTGTGGCCCTCGTCACCAATGCGTATTTATGCCATTCCATTCATCAAAGTACTAGAATGATATCTACCATGACATTTTTTGTCATAGTTATAGTCTATACACACACACATATGCATCACCTTCCTTCCTCAGCTCACTTTCACCCACTTGAGAAGTTCATACTCTTTGGAAAGAAACAAGAATCTTGATATAGTTCTCAACAACGGTTGTGGATATGAGAAGAGACTTATACTTCATAAAGTCATCGCATGTGATGGTTAGCGAAGCTTTGAGAATGGAAGGCACTGGAATAAATCTATTGAGCAATGGAAGAAGTCGAAGTAAGTTTGAACATGACTGAGACACTCACCACACAACTGAGCGCACAGTTCCTCCGAGTGCAACAAGTTTGCATTTCATGTGCCAGCTAGCCAGTTTAATCCGACCCACCAGTGATACTCAATCATACCGTGTTATGTAAATATAGGATCACCATGAGCATGAGCGCGATGATCAATTTCCATTTAGGTTGCAGTTAAGTGACAAAATCATAGAGTCAAGGTCGGGGGTGTTCATTTGTATATAGTGTTCAATGTTTATTTCAATTACATTTGTCTCCTGATGAGTATACATCAGTGTCAAAAAATTTATCAACTTAACATAAGCATGAAGGAAATATGCCCTAGAGGCAATGATAAAGTTGTTATTTAAATTTCCTTATATCATCATAAATGTTTATTATTCATGCTAGAATTGTATTAACCGGAAACTTGATACATGTGTGAATACATAGACAATATAAAGTGTCCCTAGTATGCCTCTACTAGACTAGCTCGTTAATCAAAGATGGTTAAGTTTCCTGACCATAGACATGTGTTGTCATTTGATGAACGGGATCACATCATTAGAGAATGATGTGATGGACAAGACCCATTCGTTAACTTAGCATTATGATCATTACACTTTCTTTGCTACTGTTTTCTTCATGACTTATACATGTTCCTCAGACTATGAGATTATGCAACTCCCGAATACCGGAGGTACACCTTGTGTGTTATCAAACGTTACAACGTAACTGGGTGATTATAAAGATAATCTATAGATGTCTCCGAAGGTGTTTGTTGGGTTGGCATAGATCGAGATTAGGATTTGTCACTCCGTGTATCGGAGAGGTATCTCTGGGCCCTCTCGGTAATGCACATCACTATAAGCCTTGCAAGCAATGTGACTAATTAGTTAGTCACGGGATGATGCATTACAGAACGAGTAAAGAGACTTGCCGGTAACGAGATTGAACTAGGTGTGGTGATACCGACGATCGAATCTCGGGCAAGTAACATACCGATGACAAAGGGAACAACGTATGTTGTTATGCGATTTGACCGATAAAGATCTTCGTAGAATATGTAGGAGCCTATATGAGCATCCAGGTTCTGCTATTGGTTATTGACCGGAGATGCGTCTCGGTCATGTCTAAATAGTTTCGAACCCGTAGGGTCCGCACGCTTAACGTTTGATGACGATTTGTATTATGAGTTATGTGATTTGATATACTGAAGTTTGTTCGGAGTCCCGGATGAGATGACGGACATGACGAGGAGTCTCGAAATGGTCGAGACGTAAAGATCGATATATTGGAAGGCTATATTCGGACATTGGAAAGGTTCTGAGTGGTTCAGGTGTTTTTGGGAGTACCGGAGAGTTAAGGGAATTCGCGGGGGGAAGTATTGGGCCGTCATGGGCCTTAGTGGAAAGGAGAGAAGGGCCACAATGGGAGTCTGCGCCCCCCATGGGCTGGTCCAAATTGGACTAGGGAGGGGGCGGTGCCCCCCTCTTTCCTTCTCCCTCTCCTACTCCTTCCCTCTCTCCCCTCTTGGAAAAGGAAGGGAACTCCAACTAGGATTGGGAATCCTAGTTGGACTCCCCCTATAGGCGCGCCCCTCCTAGGCTGGCCTCCTCTTCCCCCCTCCTTTATATACGTGGGCAGGGGGCACCCCAAAGACACAAGTTGATATTTAACCATGTGTGGTGCACGCCCTCCACAGTTTTACACCTCGGTCATATTGTCGTAGTGCTTAGGCGAAGCCCTGCGCCGGTAAATTCATCATCATCGTCACCACGCCGTCGTGCTGACGAAACTCTCCCTCGGCCTCAACTGGATCAAGAGTTCGAGGGACGTCACCGAGCTGAACATGTGCAGATCGCGGAGGTGCTGTGCGTTCGGTACTTGGATCGGTTGGATCGCGAAGACGTTCGACTACATCAACCGCGTTACTAAACGCTTCTGCTTTTGGTCTACGAGTGCGTGGACACACTCTCCCGCTTCGTTGCTATGCTTCTCCTAGATAGATCTTGCGTGATCGTAGGATTTTTTTGAAATACTACGTTCCCCAACAGTGGCATCCGAGCCAGGTCTATGCGTAGATGTTATATGCACGAGTAGAACACAAAGAGTTGTGGGCGATAATAGTCATACTGCTTACCAGCATGTCATACTTTGATTCGGAGGTATTGTTGGATGAAGTGGCCTAGACCGACATTACATGATCGCGTTCATGAGACTGGTTCTACCGCCGTGCTATGCACACAGGTGGCTAGTGGGTGTCCGTTTCTCCAACTTTAGTTGAATCGAGTGTGACTACGCCCGGTCCTTGTTGAAGGTTAAAACAACACACTTCACGAAAAATCATTGTGGTTTTGATGCGTAGGTAAGAACAGTTCTTGCTAAGCCCAAAGCAGCCACATAAAACTTGCAACAACAAAGTAGAGGACGTCTAACTTGTTTTTGCAGGGCATGTTGTGATGTGATATGGTAAAGACGTGATGAGATATAAATTGTTGTATGAGATGATCATGTTTTTTTTAAGTTATCGGCAACTGGCAGGAGCCTTATGGTTGTTTCTTTATTGCATAAGATGCAAGCGCCATATAATTGCTTTACTTTATCGCTATGCGATAGCAATAGTTGCAAAAGCAATAGTTGGCGAGACGACCATGTGACGGCACGTTGATAAAGATCAAGATGATGGAGATCACGATGTCATGTCGATGACGATGGAGATCATGACGGTACTTTGGAGATGGACATCAAAGGCACAAGATGATGATGGCCATATCATGTCACATATTTTGATTGCATGTGATGTTTATCTTTTATGAATCTTATTTTGCTTAGTACGACGGTAGCATTATGAGACGATCCCTTACTAAAATTTCAAGGTATAAGTGTTCTCCCTGGGTATGCACCATTGCGAGAGTTCTTCATGCCGAGATACCACGTGATGATCGGATGTGATAATCTCTACGTTCACATACAACGGGTGCAAGCCAGTTTTGCACACGCATAATACTCGGGTTAAACTTGACGAGCCTAGCATATGCAGATATGGCCTAGGAACACTGAGACCGTAAAGTCGAGCATGAATCATATAGTAGATATGATCAACATAGTGATGTTCACCATTGAAAACTACTCCATCTCACGTGATGATCGGACATGGTTTAGTTGATATGGATCACGTGATCACTTAGATGATTAGAGGGAAGTCTATCTAAGTGGGATTTCTTAAGTAATATGATTAATTGAACTTTAATTTATCAGGAACTTAGTCCTGATAGTATTTGCATAACTATATTGTAGATCAATAGCTCACGATGTAGCTCCCCGTTTATTTTTTGATATGTTCCTAGAGAAAAACTATATTGAAAGATGATAGTAGCAATGATGCGGACTAGGTCCGTGATCTGAGGATTATCCTCATTGCTGCACAGAAGAATTATGTCCTTGATGCCCGCTAGGTGACGGACCTATTGCAGGAGCAGATATAGACGTTATGAACATTTGGCAAGCTCGATATGATAACTACTTGATAGTTTAGTGCGCCATGCTTTATGGCTTAGAACCGGGACTTCAAAAATGTTTTGAACGCCATGGAGCGTATAAGATGTTCCAAGAGCTGAAATTGGTATTTCAGACTCATGCCCGAGTCAAGAGATATGAGAACTCTGACAAGTACTTTGCCTACAAGATGGAGGAGAATAGCTCAACCAGTGAGCATGTGCTTAGAATGTCTGAGTACTACAATCGCTTGAATCAAGTGGGAGTTAATCTTCCAGATAAAATAGTGATTGACAGAGTTCTCTAGTCACTATCACCAAGTTACTGGAACTTTGTGATGAACTATAATATGCAAGGGATGACGAAAACGATTCCCGAGCTCTTCGTGATGCTGAAATCGATGAAGGTAGAAATCAAGAAAAGCATCAAATGTTGATGGTTGAAAAGACTACTAGTTTCAAGTAAAAGGGCAAGGGAAAGAAAGGGAACTTCAAGAAGAATGGCAAGCAAGTTGCCACTCCCATGAAGAAGCCCAAAGCTAGACCCAAGCCTGAAACTGAGTGCTTCTACTGCGAAGGAAATGGTCACTAGAAGTGAAACTGCCCCAAATACTTGGCAGGTAAGAAGGATGCCAAAGTGAACAAAAGTATATATGATATACATGTTATTGATGTGTACTTTACTAGTGTTCATAGTAGCCCCTGGGTATTTGATATTGGTTCAGTTGCTATGATTAGTAACTCGAAACGGGAGTTACAAAATGAACAAAGACTAGTTGAGGGCAAGGTGACGATGTGTGTTGGAAGTGATTCCAAGGTTGATAAGATCACCATCGCACATTCCCTTTACTTTCGGGATTACTGTTGAACCTGAAATAAATGTTATTTCGTGTTTGCGTTGGGCATAATATGATTGGATCATGTTTATTGCAATACAATTATTCATTTAAGTCAAAGAATAATTGTTATTCTGTTTACATGAATAAAACCTTCCGTGTTCATACACCCAAGGCGAATAGTTTATTGAATTTCGATCGTAGTGATACACATATTCATAATATTGATGCCAAAAGATGCAAACTCGATAATGATAGTGCAACATATTTGTGGCACTGCCGTTTTGGTCATATTGGTGTAAAGCGCATGAAGAAACTCCATGCCGATGGGCTTTTGGAATCACTTGATGCTTGCGAACCATGCCTCATGGGCAAGATGACTAAGACTCCGTTCTCCGGAACAATGGTGCAAGCCACTGACTTATTGAAAATAATACATACCGATGTATGCAGTCCAATGAGTGTTGAGGCTCGCGGCGGGTATCATTATTTTCTGACATTCACAAACGATTTGAGCAGATATGGGTATATCTACTTGATGAAACATAAGTCTGAAACATTTGAAAAGTTCAAAGAATTTCAGAGTGAAGTGGAAAATCATCGTAACAAGAAAATAAAGTTTCTACGATCTGATCACGGAGACAAATATTTGATTTACAAGTTTGGTCTTCATTTGAAACAATGTGGAATAGTTTCGCAACTCACACCACCTAGAATACCACAGCGTAATGGTGTGTCTGAACGTCATTACCGTACTTTATTAGACATGGTGCGATCTATGATTGTTGGAGATATGCCCTAGAGGCAATCATGTATGACGATATTTCCTATGTGTTTATGAATAAAGATAGTCCTTGGACATTATCAATGATGTGTATCAGCAAGTACGTGACTTGTTTGTGGGACTATGCATTGTATGATGACTGTCCTAAAAGGTCCCTAGTCGAAAGGGCTGTGTGGACGCACAACCGACTAGACTAGCATATGACACGGTCAATGGCTTGGTCTCACTAGCCATGGAGCATTGGATGCTAACCGGATAATATGGACTTGGAAAGGTCTAGTCGGATTCGACGTAGTCGGATCCGAGTAGAGATAAGGTCCGAGTCGGACAGGCCCAACTATGAGATGCAGCGATATGTCATCTGTGAGTCTCTAGTACAACATACGTTCTATGTCCTAAGACCTGAGCTGACACATGTACTCGGGATGGTGACAGACTTTCTTTGGGCCGACCAAACGCTACTCCGTAACTGGGTAGTTACAAAGGTAGGTTTCGGGTTTGTCCAGTCCCATGCTGCGAGACATGGTCGAGCAAGATGGGATTTGCCCCTCCGATCAGGAGAGATATACTCTGGGCCCCTCGTGTGAACCGACCAGGATAAGCATGGCCATGCGACAAGGATTTTGAGATAATCCGGATTGTGGTCGGTATCACTGGAACGAGAAAGAGGTCGGGCTAGCACAAGGATGACAGTCTCGCCTTGAGCCCGACAACATATATCGTGTGGCAAAGGGAACAGAAGTGTGACACGTTGTACATGTTCGCCTAACCAGCTTCATAGTCTGCTTGGTGGTCGGCACGCCTTGCTAGAGGCCGCTACCAACCGTGCAGGCCGGAGGTGATCCGAACTGTGACCAAGCCGACTTGAACCTAAGGGGTCGCGCTGAAAGTGCGTTATGTCGGCTAGAGGGGGGGGTGAATAGGCGATTTTTATGAATTCTTCACTGAGGAATTTGCCGGTGAGGAAATTCCTTAATGAAGAACTATTAGCAGCGGAATAAGTACTCGGGTAAGCATAATAAAGATACACGCATGGTCATCATGATGAAATGAAGACTAGCACAGTACTGAAAGCGTAATCACAGGATAACACAAGATGAAGACAAACAGGTGAAGAAATTGAACCGAGGAAATTGAGAAGGTCTTGATCAAAATCTTCAACAAAGTCTTCAAACACAGATATGAACAAACACTCAACACAAGAATGAGGAAATGAAAGGGTTGAGGAAATAGAACCGATTAGGTTGGTGAAGACAATGATTTGGTAGACCAGTTCCAACTGTCTCGGTTATGCGTCTGGTTGGAGCAGCTGAGTATTTAAACTCGAGGACACAGTCCCGGACACCCGATCGGCTGAAAGCACGCAGCTCGGGACACCAAGTCCTCACCGTATTCTCCTTGAACTAAGGTCACATGCACTCGTCCAATCACTGTGGTAAGTCTTGAGCGACTTCCAAACCTTCACAGACTTGGTCACTCGGCGATCCACAATTCCTCTTGGATGCTCTAGACCATGACGCCTAACCGTCTGGAAGAAGCACAGTCTTCAAAGGTAACAAGCGTCGGATCCACGCAGGATCAATCTCTTCAGTGATGCTCAATCACTTCGGGTTTGTAGGGTTTTGGTTTTGGGTTTTTCCTCACTCGATGATTTTCGCTCAAAGTCCTCAAAGGATGGGTTGCTCTCAAATGACAAGTGTCAAGTTTCTCTCGGAGCAGCCAACCAGCTAGTGGTTGTAGGGGCGGCTATTTATAGCCTAGGAGCAGCCCGACATGATAAGACATAAATGCCCTTCAATGATATGACCGTTAGGTGGATAAGATATTTTGGGACAGGTGGCCTTGTGACAAAGAACGGTCGGAAATTTGAATCTCAAATTCCTCGGGGCTATCATGTTCCTCATCGTAGGCAATCCGCATGGCGAATTCCTAACTCCTCGGTCAGAACAAATTCCTCAAATACTGTAAGAACTTCATCTCATCCTTTGAAGAAATTGACTGAATCAGTATGAGATTTCAAAGGCTTCACTCGAAGGGATTGGTAGGTGTAGGATTTTGAGTTGAGCATCACATGGAAATTTTTCCTTAGCATTTCCTCGACCCCTTTAACAAAGACGGTGTTTCCTATGACTCAAGAAAGAGAAAATGAAACTACGAAAACAAAAGTCTTCACGCTTCATGTTCCTCAAATGAATACCAAGTCTTCAAGGTCACACCAATTTCTTCACTTTCAAAGTCTTGAGAAAGTCTTGAATATCAAAGTCTTCAATAAGAACTTCATTTTTAGGGTCGACTTTCTCTGTAAATATCAAACTCCTCATAGACTTATAGACCTGTGTACACTCACAACGCATTAGTTCCTTAACCTATAAGTCTTCAATACACCAAAATCACTAAGGGGCACTAGATGCACTTACAATCTCCCCTTTTGGTGATTGATGACAATATAGGTTAAGTTTTCAACGAGGATAAACATATGAAGTGTAAATACTGATAATGAGGAATTTGATTGCAAGATATAGAAGAACTCCCCACGAAGATGTGCATAGTGAGGAATTTGCTTTTGAGGCAATGCACATTTGAAGAGTTGAATCATGGAGATCTCCCCTATATCTTGTAATTTACACGCATTTGACATATAATATGAAGAATTTGAAATGCATGATGAAATATGGTGCTTGATGTAATTCAGCATGCGTGCGATAACATTAATGAGGAACAAGCATGCAAAATAACGGATCAAGAGTATCAGAGCTCAAGAAGCTCAAGAGAATCAGAGCATAGTGCATCAAAAGTATCAAAGCACCATCGGGTTTAAGATTACAACTCGATCCAATAAAAGTTTCAGAAGAACGAGAGTTGTAACTTAACAAAAATAAATTGTTGTATATGGGCAATAAAATAGACCCGCTTGAAGACTAACTCAAATTTATCCCCTCTAATGACCAAAAGGATCGAAACTGAGGACTAACGCTCCTGAAGAATTTCAAGTTGAAGAAGGAGCGCCAGCGTTTTTGGGGTCGGTTGTTGTAGTAGGACCTGCCGCGGTGTCGTCCAAGTCTTCATTTTCATCGTTGTCGCGATGAAGAATAGGAGCTGGCCACCAAGGAAGGAACTTTGACCTTCTTGTATTTCTTCTGAGGAGGTGCAGACCAGTCAAATTCTTCCTTGAGTCCCATTGGCGCCGCTTCTTCCGCATTGTAGACATGTGAAAGAACAGCCCAGTGCGTTTGAAGGTTTCATGGAGGTACTAGTGGTTTTTCTTCACCGCATTGTGTGTTGAGGTCATGTTGTGAAGAATTGAACCAAACCGACGCTTGACCCATTTATGATTGCGATCAACCTTCCGATGAAGACCGAGGAGTAACTCACGATTAGTCATCACCACAGGTGCGATAGCTTGAGGACTTTGCTTGGCGAGGTATTTCTTGGCGAGTCATGTGTGGCGAGTCATCATTGGTGGAAGTAGGATGTCGCTTTGAAACCTGTCCATCCAATGGACGAATGCCTTCATCGATCACAGCAGTAGCCTTGCCCTTGTCATCGCCTAAGGTAAATGTCTGCTTGAGGACTTCAATCGGGGCTAGTAGCTGCAGTGGTTCGTAGTATCGGCCTTGTAATTGAGTGAAGACCTTGTCTGATGAATCTCATTATCCAAGGCGCATAAGGCTTCAGCTCAAATGGTGACATAGCAATGTTTGCCAGAGTCCTCATGAAGAAATCATGGAAGTTGACGGGAACGCCATGGATGATGTTGAAAAGCATATTCTTCATGATGCCAACGACTTCTTCATCATTTGAGTCGTGGCCTTTGATGGGACTCATTGTCTTCATCAGAATCCGATAGACAGTCCGAGGCACATACAATAATTCCTTGACGAGGAATTTGGTTCTTGGGGCCTGCCTTGGCTTCAAAGGCTTCATCAGCACTTGCATATAGTGATTTCAAAGTTACGGTTCGTTGTAGATACAACGAGCACCATCAGTGGAGGGCGAGTGGTAGAGCACGAAGCAATTCGATTCTTTGGTGCCTTGTAGTGAGTATTTTCGGACATCCAGCCTAATACCCATGAGTTCGCGTCTTGGCGTCTCGGTGATGTGCAGCGTTGCATAGAATTGAAGAATGAGTTCTTCATTCCGATCCATGAGATATCGGTCAGAAATTCAAGTCTGCGTCGTGAAGAACACCGAGAACTGGCTCAAAGCTGGCAGAGACTCCATGTCCACATGAGGAATATGAGCATGATCGAAGACTTTGTCTTTGTTGAAGAGCACCGAGGAATAGAAAGCGGCTTGGTGGCAGTCCGTAAACGCCTCTTCCTTATGCGCAGCGTAATCATATGGATTATAGTTAGTGAAGAATACGTGCTCGGCAAAGAAATCTTCAGCCTTGAACTTTTGTTTGCTTGAGAACGGATTCTTTTGCTTAAGCGAGAGGGTGTCGGTGAGTTGCATCACCACCTCGTGAATCGCGAGCTCAGGTTCTTGGTGAGGGATTTCTTGTTCCTCAACAGTGCAGTCGAGGATCAGCGAAGAAAGTTCATCGACACTAGTGGCTGGAATTTCTTCATGCACAGAGCAAGTGGGTTGAGTTTCTTGAGTCCATTTGAACTGTTGGTGCAGGGGTGAGGAATCTGTTGGAGCAGGGTGAAGAGAGGAGTATTGGGATGCCGACTTTCCCAAAAGTCATCATTCATCACTGGTGTGGTGCACCCTATATCCACATCTTCATCTTCAATTTCCTCAACACCAGCCTCTTCAGCAGTGAACAGACGCGTAGGTGAGGAAATGACTGGGGTTGAAGGGATTGCGTCCACTTCAATTTCTTCATCAATCTGCTCTGACGAAGCAAAGATAATGATGTTCTTCATCGATCCGATTGGGATCTCATAGTCTTCTCAAAAGGAACAAGGTCCTTTGATGGCATGGAGGAAATCGGAACAGCATCAATTGGATTTTCGAGTGAGCTGGTCATTGGCTTCATTTTCTTCGCAGAAGAATTTGACACATTGATGCCTTCCTTTTCTTCATCGCAGCTCGATTACGCAGCCTTGGTTTTCTTCTCATCGAGGCGGATGGAAGAATTGGAGTTGGTGTTGGCGCAGGAGGAGCTAAGGAATCTGGTTGAATTTCTTCAGCGCAATCGATGCGTTGCCTGTCTTGTTCGATTTCTTGGTAGCACCACTAGTGGATGCCCTGGTAATTTCTTCGGTAGTGGAATGGGATCATCAGCCACAGAACTAACATTTTCATCGGCCCTTTGAACTTCATCGGTGATCTTGGCATATTCTTGATCGGCTGGTGAGGCTTCAGCCTGAGGAATTTCATGTTGCGTTGGGGCAGCAACATTGGTGAATTTCTTCGTTAGATTGACGAATCTGACCTTGGCTCCTTGCCAATCAGCATAATAAGAATCAAGTTTTCTTTGAGGTCTTGAATTTCGATCTGGACCTTGAGAAGTTCCTCGGTGTCATTTTGACAACGTTTTCTTTAGGAACTTCTCCTTTCTGTATTGAGCCTTCTTGATCTCTCTTGCCTTTTCAAACTTCCATTTCTCTTGGCGATGAAATGGGTCAACATATGACTTTGTCCAGGGTCGATGAAAATCAGGCATAGGGGTGTTTGGATCCTTGTGCGAAGATCAATATAATCGAGGATTTTCCTCGGATCCAACAAAGCGATGCTTACGAGATGTGCCTTTGGCTCTAGCGGCCCTTTCTTGGCGATCTCGATGATTTCCGCAAGTTCATCATCGAAGCTTCATCATCGAAGGCACATGGAATGCAACCTGTTTCTTCTTTGGACTTGGCCGAGGACCTCGTCCGGCTATTGCTTTGGTCTTCAGCAGAGTCGGGCGGATGATGAAATTGGTGCTCTTTGAGGAACTTCTTTGAAACACCAGAGGCAATCGAGAAACCAGCAGTCCTTTGACATGTAGCCGATGCACAGGAGCCGAGGACTTTGAAGGAGCTGTTGAGGACTTTGGTGGAGCTGTAGCAGTGTGAGGAATTTGCCTTGAGGGCGCTGGCGAGGAACTTGGCCGTGAGGGCGCCTGATGGTGAAGCACTTGGCTTATGAGTAGGCTTCTTTGGCATGGATTTCCTCGGTTTGACCGAGGCCTCGATGCTTGATAGCGATGGCGTAATCCTCATTGAATTTCTTCACCGCCTCCTTGGCTTGTCTTGCCAATTTAGCTTGGCGCTTAGCCCATTCTTCAGAAAGTCCTCACCACGCTTGATGCCGGTGGGATCAGCCATTTGGCAGTGCCAATGGAGCTCTTGGGCATGGAGGATTGAGAGCGAATTTCTTCATGTACTTTGGAGTCACATATCTGTATTCCTCCATTCCCTTGCCCATCACCGCTCAATCTTCCGAATCGCACCTTGCGCTGATTTTTGTTTTCTTTGCGAACTTGGCTTCATCGGTGTGCAATAATCAGCATAAATTTCCTCGGGGATTTCAAACGCAGTCATAACCTCGTGTTTCTTTCCTCCTTTACGTGGCTTCTTTCCTTCGCCATATTCTTGGTGAGGAATTTGAACAAACGAATTCTCTGAAGAAGTATGCAACTTTTCTTCGAGGAACGCTGCAAATGAGTTAAGTTGATGAGAACCTAGTGATTCAGAATGGACATGAGTACCGTGAACAGAGTATAGTTGCGAGGAATTTGGAGAGGTCATATGCGTTCTCGTAAGGTTTTCAAAAGAACAAGTTTTGAGGATTTTGACGGATGAGCCTTGAAGAATTTCACTAAGCGTTCTTTGTCTTAGGTTCCAGAGTTGTACAGATCGAGGATCCACACAATTGAGGAATCTTGAAGAAAATGATTGCTTAGAGAAATGAATCAAGAGCATATAACTAGTGAGGTGTTTGTGTGTGAGGATTTGAAGAATAAAACACCTTTGAAGATTTTGTGGTGTAAAATTTGGATCAACGAGGGTAGTAAAAGTAACTTTTATTTACCCTAAATGAAGAACACGACGAACTGGGTGTTGTAGATGTGAAGCTCGTCTATTCAGATCTTCCACGCCCTAACTTGGCGGTGGAAGACAGCTACGGCGGCGGCGGAGTGAGGATTTCCGCAGTCGGCGTGAGTACGACGGCGACGAGGTCGAGGCAGTGAAGCTCTTCCTCAACGGCGACGATGGAGTAGCGGCGGCGCTAGGGTTTGAGGAGCTCGAACGGGAGCGAGAGGTCGAGCGGGGTAAAAGAAGTGAGGATGGAGAGAGGGGTATTTGTAGAGGCAGTGAAAAACTGTTCGCCCGAAGATTTAGGACGAACGTGCCCCTGACCATTCTCCTTCTCACGACATGTGTCACCCACGTACTATGTAGTGGAGAGATCGTGTCTGATCGTGGGTGAGTAAAATAATGCATCATGGGATGCGGAGCGGTTTTAATGACAAAACCGAAAATTTGGATAAGATCAGTTTTAAAGTCCGTTCGCAATTTCTTCAGCTACCAGGACTCAGTGAAGATTTTGAACGAGTTTCAAATAGAACGCACATGAAGAATTTGTGAATAGATTGGGTTGAGTATAGCATAGAGGGGGAAGGGTCCGATCACATTCACTTAGCAGAAAAAACAGCTTGAAGAAATAACTATAAGTGAATGCTGTAGAGGACATAAACCCATATATATGTATATCTATATATATATATATATATATATATATATATATCCAATGAAGAAAAACGAAGGAACCAGTGAAGATTTTGAAAAATTTGAAGAATTAGAAAAACTGAAGAATTTCAAAACTGAGGAAAAAGCTCAATTGAAGATTTTCAACTTTGGTGGTGGCGTGACCCACCGTATAAGAATGATGATTTCAGACACGCTGCATACAATTGTCGAGGGTTCGAGAATCAAATTCTTCATTAATTTCTTCACACTTAGAGTGTTATTCTTCATTGATTGAAGAAAAACGTTTCTTCATGTGTTGCACATCTAAGTCATCAATTTTGCATAAGTGTTAGGATGTGTGTCTTTTTCAAAGAACATTCGAAGATTCTAAGATATTTAGCTCACACGGCAACTTGCTAAATCTCTTCTCATCCAAGGGCTTAGTGAAGATATCAGCTAGCTGTTCTTGATCTTCACGTGCTTTCGATGGAGATGTCGCCCTTCAACACATGATCACGAAGAAAATGATGACGAATCTGAATGTGCTTTGTCTTCGAAAGTGCTGAATCGGGTTGTGAGCAATCTTGATGGCACTCTCATTGTCGCAGAGGAGAGGCACATTCTTCACGTTGACTCCATAGTCCTTGAGTGTTTGCTTCATCCAAAGCAGTTGAGCACAAAGAAGAGCCAGCAGCAATGTATTCAACTTCTGCGATGAAGCGGTGATACGCAGTTCTGTTTCTTCGAGGACCAACAGACCAAAGATCGTCCGAGGAAATGACAAGTGCCGGAAGTTGACTTGCGGTCCACACGATCACCAGCATAGTCAGAGTCAGAATATCCAATGAGATCAAAAGCAGAGCCCTTGGGGTACCATAATCCTAGTGTTGGTGTGTGAGCTAGATATCGAAGAATATGCTTCACAGCCTTATGGTGTGATTCCTTCGGTGCAGCTTGAAATCGGGCACACATGCAAACATTAAGCATTATATCTGGCCTAGATGCAGATAAGTACAATAAAGAACCAATCATGGAGCGGTATACCTTGTGATCAAAGTCAATACCATTTTCATCAGTGCATAGATGGCCATTTGTGGGCATAGGAATTTTGACACCTTTGCAATCTTGCATGCCGAATTTCCTCAGAACACCTTTGAGGTATTTCTCCTGAGATATGAATATGACATTGCGCTGTTGACGAATTTGAAGACCTAAGAAGAATTTCAACTCTCCCACCATAGACATTTGATATTCTTCACTCATCATATAGGCAAATTCATCACTATAACGTTGGTCAAGACAAACCAAGATAATATCATCAACATATATTTGGCACACAAACAGTTCACCATCATAAGATTTAGTAAAGAGAGTAGGGTCGAGTGAACCGGGTGTGAAGCCATTCTTCACGAAGAATTCCTTCAATGTATCATACCACGCCCGTGGGTCTTGTTTGAGACCATAGAGGGCCTTATTAAGTCTGTAGACTTTGTCAGGATTCTTTGGATCTTCAAAACCTGGGGGTTGAGCAACATATACTTCTTCCTCAAGCTTACCATTGAGGAATGCACTTTTCACATTCATTTGATATAAGATAATATCATGATGATTAGCATAAGCAACTAATATGCGAATAGCCTCAAGTCTAGCAACAGGTGCAAAAGTTTCATCGAAATCAATTCCTTCAACCTGTGTGTAGCCTTGAGCTACCGATCGTGCCTTATTCCTTACCACAAGACCATTTTCATCTTGCTTGTTGCGGTAGATCCACTTTGTGCCAATGATATTATGCTTGCGAGGATCTGGACGTTTGACCAGTTCCTGCACATTGTTGAGCTCGAACTGATGTAATTCTTCTTGCATAGCCCGAATCCACTCCGGTTCGAAATGCTTCATCTACCTTAGTGGGCTCTGTGATAGAGACAAAAGCATAGTGCCCACAAAAGTTAGATAAATGTGAAGCTTTTGAGCGTGTGAGAGGACTCCGGCGCTTCAATGTCATCGATGATCTTCTCCACTTGCACTTCTTTTTGCAACGCGAGGATGAGCTGGTTGTCGCCGAGGAATTTGATCATTTTCCTCGGCACCATTGTCTTGACATTATCTTCGTGTGCATCACTCGGCGTTCTTCAGCGTCTGAGAATGAATTCTTCAGCAGATTCTTTAGTAGGAATGACATCCTCGGTTGCCTTGAACTTGATAGAATCCTCGGTGCTGGTTCATCTAACACGGAAGGTAGGTGCTCTCTTTGCGAGCCATTAGTTTCATCGAACCGCACATCTACAAAGTGTCAACAATCTTGTGAAGAGCGATGTTGAAGACTCAGAGGTGTGCGAGTCCTTTCCGTAACCAAGCATAAAACCTTCATGTGCTTTCGGTGCAAATTTAGAATTGTGATGAGGATCTCTAATCCAGCATTTAGCACCAAGACTTTGAAATAACTTACATTGGGTTTCTTGTCGTTGAGGAGTTCATAGGCGTCTTCTTGAAGAATTTGTGAAGATATACTCTGTTGATGATGTGGCACGCAGATCAATTGCATCAATCCAAAAAGCGACTAGGCGTTTTGTATTCATCAAGCATAGTGCAAGCCATCTCAACAAGAGTTCTATTCTTGCGCTCCACGACGCCATTTCTTTGAGGAGTATAAGGAGCAGATAACTCATGAGTAATACCAAGTTCATCAAGATAGGCATCAAGACTGGAATTCTTGAACTCAGTTCCATTTTCACTCCTGATGTGTTTGTTCTTCACAACAAAGTTAGTTGAAGCCCTCGAGGAAAATCGTTTGAAGACTTCCTGCACTTGATTTTTGTAAGTAACAATGTGTACCCATGTGTAACGAGAGTAATCATCAACAATAACAAAGCCATATAGAGATGCATCATTAACGACAATTTGAGTAATGATTGGGACCAAAGAGGTCCATGTGAAGCAATTCGAAGGGACGAGTAGTGGTCATGATAGTCTTCATTTGGATGCTTGGCCTTGGTCATTTTTCCAGCTTCACAGTTCGCATAAGTGATCCTTGAGGAATTTGACATTTTCAATGCCAATGACATGCTTCTTCTTTGCAAGCGTGTGCAAATTCCTCATGCTCTGCGTGACTAAGTCGCCGATGCCATAGCCAGCCTTCCGAGGCTTTTGCAAGTAGACACACGGCTGGTTGTGGTCCTGTAGAGAAATCAACAATATACAAGTCTCCTCTCCTAAAGCCTTCAAGACTTTGGAATTGTCGACTTCCATAATTACAACACAACGATACTTGTCAAAGATAACAACCATATCAAGATCACAAAGCATTGAGATCGACATGAGGTTGTATCCTAAGGACTCAACAAGCATGACTTTGTCCATGTGTATGTCCTTAGAGATCGCAACCTTACCAAGACCCAATACACGACTTTTGCCTTTGTCGGCCAAAGACGATATGCTTGAGATGTGACGGTGATAAGGGAGCATCCATCAATAGATTCTTGTCACCGGTCATGTGATTTGTACATCCACTATCGAGAACCCACTCGGTGGCTATGGGTTGATCATCCTGCAGATGAATTAGTACAACTTACGATCTCATATACTTCATCGATGAAGAATATGATATCAAGTTCATCGAGATGAATTTCATCGGTCAAGATTAACAGATAAGCGATATGAGGACGTGTGAAATGAAAGTTCATTTCATCATGATTAGCTCAAGGCCCTTTCGTGCAATTTTGTCGTGTCCTCAAAGAAATTCTTGAGACGTTAAGGCACGTCTGGAGACCTGACCCTCTGCAGTAAGAGATTAGTTCTTTTTATTCACCACCCACATCTCAAGGGGTGGCAAAGAGTTCATCACTCTGCGAGCACCATACGAGAATGGTGGCATAGAAGCCAAACCATTTCGTTTCACATAAGAGGGGTTAGGGTAAGCATATGAATAAGCGGAGAAATTCTTCGAGGACTTATGAACATATTGGTTTGAAGAATAATGCACATATTCATAGCCCTTAGCTCTACCTGCGAAAGCAGAGTTGTTATACGATGATAATCATATGAGGACTTTGATCCTTTTGAGGAATTTGATCCACGTGAGGAATTTGGTCCGTATGAGGACTTGGATCCATATGAAGAATTTGGTCCATATGAAGAATTTGATCTGGGGTTCCTATTCTTCACGGTGGTGTCATGAGGACATTCACTGAAGACTTTCAAGGCACTTCTTGGGAACCCAGATTTTCTTCATAGGGGAACCGTTCCTGCAGTTAGTGCCAACATATCTAGCAAATACTTCACCATTCTGATTTTTGAACAGTTTATAGTTGGAGTCAAATGACTCATCAGAAGAATGAGGAGATTCGCATGTAAAGCTAGATAAGTTAGATGGATCAACTGGAGGTCCCTTTGCGACAACCCATGAGGTTTTGGGATACCGCTCGGGCTTCCAATATGTTCCATCGGCATTGAGTTTCCTCTCAAAGGCAATACCCTCTTTCCTAGGGTTCCTGTTGAGGATCTGCTTTTAAGCACATCACAAAGAGTCTGATGCCCTTTGAGGCTTTTGTACATGCACATCAGGTACAGTTCCTTCAGCCACTGCATCGTCGGTGATACTAGCAATGTCCTCGGATGAGGAATTAGTGATAGCAGAGGCAGGTGAAGAATTTGTAACAGCTTGAAGCATTTGAACATTCGGTGAAGAATTAGCGATTCACGTTCAATGCACTTTAAGCATGGAGGAACAAATTCTTCACGAGAAGTGCTGATTTGTTGAGCAAGTAATGAATCGCGCTCCTTCGAAGATCTTCATAACTCACTCTTAGCTTCTCAAGATCTTGCTTTCTTTGAAGAAATTCATAAGAAAGTTTCTCATGATCGAGATAAGAGAGTGTTATGATGACTTTGAAGGTTATCAAACCTAGACCAAGTCTCTGAAGATTTTCGATCGTGGCTTTAGTGCGATCCATTTCTTCACCCAACATATCATCACTTTTGTCTAGCATGTTTTGAACCTTTTCTAAAGCCCTTTGTTGTTTTTACAGCAATCTTAGCAAGTTTTGAGTAATCGGGCTTTAGATCTTCATCGAATCAATTTTCACTAGATTCGGAGGAGGTATATTTGAGTACCTTGGCACCCTTTGCCATGGAGCAATAGGTGGGGCGTAGTCATCACTACTTCATCGCCTTTGTTGGTGAGGTCATTTTCTTCAGAGTTGAAGATGGACTTGTCGACGAAAGCGATGGCGAGAGCTAGACTCGCCACACCAGACTCAGATTATTCTGATGCCTCCTCTTCCTCATGTTCCTCAGATTCAGCTTCAAAGTCCATTTCCTTGCCAATGAATGCCCGAGCCTTTTTGGAGCTGCTCTTCTTGTGAGAAGAAGGCTTTGAGGATTTTGATGATGAAGATTTTGATGATTTCTTCTTCTTCTTCGCGTCATCAGAACTGTAATCCTTGTGTTTTTTTCTTCTTTAATTCCTTTTCCCAATGAGGACAATCTTGGATGTAGTGACCAGGTTTCTTGCATTTGTGACAAAGTCTTCTCTTATAGTCACTGGATGAGGAATCACTGTTTCTTGAGGATTTTCCAAAGCGACCACGTCTTGAGAACTTCTGGAATTTCTTCACGAGCAGTGCTAGCTCCTGGCCTAATTCTTCAGGATCTCCAAGGCTACTACCAGAGTCTTCACACTCAGATTCGTGACACAACCTTGGCCTTGAGGCACGTGTTTTTCCATAGCTAGAACCATAGAGATCTCTCTTTTCAAAGAAGTCGAACTCGTGAGTATTTAGCCTTTCGAGGATATCGGCAGGATCAAGAGACTTGTAGTCAGCCCGTTCTTGTATCATCGGACCCGTAGTATCAAATGAGGAATCAAGCGATCTCAACAGTTTCTTCACCACCTCATGGTCAGTGATGTCAGTGGCACCGAGGGCTTGAAGCTCATTTGAGATGTCAGTGAGGCGATCAAAGGTTTGTTGGACATTTTCATTGTCGAGTCTTTTGAAGCGGTTGAAGAGATTCCGAAGAACATCAACTCGAGAGTCACGCTGAGTTGAGACTCCTTCATTCACTTTGGACAGCCTATCCCAGATGAGCTTGGCAGTTTCCAAAGCACTCACTCTTCCATATTGACCTTTGCTCAGATGGCCACATATGATATTCTTTGCTTGAGAATCGAGTTGCTTGAATCTCTTCACATCAAAGATTCAGAGAAGGTGTGACCGAGGGAACACCATTTTCCACAACATACCGTAGATCGTTGTCAATTGCTTCAAGATGCATTCGCATCTTGTTCTTCCAAGATGGGGTAGTCCGTCCCATCAAAGGTAGGACACCCTCACGAGACCTTGATCATACCTGCGGTCGACATAACTAAAACTCCGTGGTTAAACCAAAATCACACGTAACAAGGGAGTACCTTGCTCGATACCAATTGAAAGTGCGTTATGTCGACTAGAGGGGGTGAATAGGCGATTTTTATGAATTCTTCAACGAGGAATTTGCGGTGAGGAAATTCCTTAACGAAGAACTATTAGCAGCGGAATAAGTACTTTAAGTAAGCATAACAGAATACACACATGGTCATCATGATGAAATGAAGACTAGCACAGAGTACAGAAAGCGTAATCACAGGATAACACAAGATGAAGACAAAGACTGAAGAAATTGAACTGAGGAAATTGAGAAAGTCTTCACCAAAGTCTTCAAACACGAGATATGAATAAACACTCAACACAAGAATGAGGAAATGAAAGGGTTGAGGAAATAGAACCAGCTTAGGTTGGTGAAGACAATGATTTGGTAGACCAGTTCCAACCGCTGTCTCGGCTTGTAACGTCTGTTGGAGCGGCCGAGTATTTAAACTCGAGGACACACAGTCCGGACACCCATTCGCTGAAAGCACGCAGCTCAGACACCAAGTCCTCACCGTATTCTCCTTGAACTAAGGTCACACAGACCTCGTCCAATCACTCGTGGTAAGTCTTCGTGCGACTTCCAAACCTTCACATGACTTGGTCACTCGGTGATCCACAATTCCTCTTGGATGCTCTAGACCATGACGCCTAACCGTCTGGAAGAAGCATGCCTTCAAAGGTAACAAGCGTCGGATCCACGCAGGATCAATCTCTTCTGATGCTCAATCACTTTGGGTTTGTAGGGGTTTGGTTTTGGGTTTTTCCTCACTTGATGATTTTCGCTCAAAGTCCTCGGAGGATGGGTTGCTCTCAAATGACAAGTGTCAAGTTTCTCTCGAGCAGCCAACCAGCTAGTGGTTGTAGGGGCGGCTATTTATAGCCTAGGGAGCAGCCCGACATGATAAGACATAAATGCCCTTCAATGATATGACCGTTAGGTGGATAAGATATTTTGGGACAGTCAAGCCAAAGATAAAGAACGGTCGGAAATTTGAATCTCAAATTCCTCGTGGCTATCATGTTCCTCATCGTAGGCAATCCGCCTTTGGCGAATTCCTAACTCCTCGGCCGTAACAAATTCTCAATGACCGGAAGAACTTCGTCTCATCCTTTGAAGAAATTGACTGAATCAGTATGAGATTTCCAAAGGCTTCACTCAAGGGATTGGTAGGTGTAGGATTTTGAGTTGAGCATCACATGGAAATTTTTCCTTAGCATTTCCTCGACCCCTTTAACAAGACGGTGTTTCCTATGACTCAAGAAAGAGAAAATGAAACTACAAAAACAAAAGTCTTCACGCTTCATGTTCCTCAAATGAATACCAAGTCTTCAAGGTCACACCAATTTCTTCACTTTCAAAGTCTTCGTAAAGTCTTGAATATCAAAGTCTTCAAACCAAAGAACTTCATTTTTAGAATTAGACTTTCTCTGTAAATATCAAACTCCTCATAGACTTATAGACCTGTGTACACTCACAAACGCATTAGTTCCTTAACCTATAAGTCTTCAATACACCAAAATCACTAAGGGGCACTAGATGCACTTACACGCGCGCTTAAGGGAAGGAACCTACGAGGTCGGTTCGTAGGATACTGGTCGGATGTGATCCGAACTGGACTAGGAACGTGACCGAGTAGACTTTGGGCTTTAGGGTCAATGCAAGGCCCAAGTGTTGAGCCTGCGACAGATGCCTATATAAAGTGGAGGTGCGGCACACTCATGTGGTTGATCGCTTCGGCGCTGCGACTAGGGTTTTCATGTGTTGTGAATAGCCACCTCCACTCGCTGCCGACTATGTGATCGGACCTAGCAGTCCGCTGCACGGTGTTCCTCCTGCACGCACAGATACCGTTAGAGGCGCTGCACTTGCGCCGCTCCGGCGAACTCGTACGTGGGATCGGACGACCGGCTGTTCGAGGGAGATTGAACGAGGAGGAGAAGATCCACGCGGATGCGCTGCCCCAACTGTTCTTCTGCTGCACGGCACTGCGCATCTAGTGGTTACGAACTATGATCCATCTCCCGTAGCATGTTCTTGGATGTTCTGTGCGTAGGAATTTGAATTTGCAGTCGACGCACCCTACCGTAGAACCCAACAATGATGTCTCATACCGATTTACCACTATCATTTTGGGGTTATGCATTAGAGACAGTTGCATTCACGTTAAATAGGGCACCATCTAAATCCGTTGAGACGACACCGTATACACTATGGTTTGGCAAGAAACCTAAGCTGTCGTTTCTTAAAGTTTGGGGCTGCGATGCTTATGTGTGAAAAATCTTCAACCTGATAAGCTCAAACCCAAATCGGAGATATGTGTCTTCATAGGATACCCAAAGGAGATCAAGGTATACCTTCTATCACAGATCCGAAGGCAAGATATTCGTTGCTAAGAATGGATCCTTTCTAGAGAAGGAGTTTCTCTTGAAAGAAGTGAGTGGGAGGAAAGTAGAACTTGATGAGGTAATTGTACCTTCTCCCGAATTGGAAAGTAATTCATCACAGAAATCAGTTCCTGTGATTCCTACACCAGTCAGTGAGGAAGCTAATGATGATGATCATGAAACTTCAGATCAAATTACTACCGAACCTCGTAGGTCAACCAGAGTACGTTCCGCACCAGAGTGGTACGGTAATCTTGTTCTAGAAGTCATGTTACTTGACCATGACGAACCTGTGAACTATGAGGAAGCGATGATGAGCCCAGATTCCGCAAAATGGCTTGAGGCCATGAAATCTGAGATGGGATCCATGTATGAAGAACAAAGTGTGGACTTTGGTTGACTTTCCCAATGATCGGCAAGCCATAGAGAATAAATGGATCTTCAAGAGGAAGACGGACGCTGGTGATAGTGTTACTATCTACAAAGCTCGACTTGTCGCAAAAGGTTTTCGACAAGTTCAAGGTGTTGACTACGATGAGACTTTCCCACTCGTAGCGCTGCTTAAGTCTGTCCGAATCATGTTAGCAATTGCCAAATTTTATGAAATCTGGCAAATGGATGTCAAAACTGCATTCCTTAATGGATTTCTTAAGGAAGAGTTGTATATGATACAACCAGAAGGTTTTGTCAATCCTAAAGGTGCTAACAAAATGTGCAAGCTCCAACGATCCATCTATGTACTGGTGCAAGCATCTCAAAGTTGGAATACACGCTTTGATGAGTTGATCAAAGCATATAGTTTTATACAGACTTGCGTTGAAGCCTGTATTTATAAGAAAGTGAGTGGGAGCACTACAACCTTTCTGATAAGTATATGTGAATGACATATTGTTGATCGGAAATGATGTAGAATTTTCTGGAAAGCATGAAGGAGTGTTTGAAAGGAGATTTTCAAAGAAAGACTTTGGTGAAGCTGCTTACATATTGGGCATCAAGATCTATAGAGATGGATCAAGACGCTTGATAAGATTTTTCAATGAGTACATACCTTGACAAGATTTTTGAAGTAGTTCAAAATGGAACAGTCAAAGAAGGAGTTCTTGCCTGTATTGCAAGGTTTAAAGTTGAGTAAGACTCAATACACGACCACGACAGAAAATAGAAAGAGAATGGTAGTCATTCCCTATGCCTCAGCCATAGGTTCTATAAAGTATGCTATGATGTGTACCATACCTATTGTGTACCTTGCCATGAGTTTGGCAAGGGGGTACGATATTGATCCAGGAGTGGATCACTTGACAGCGGTCAAAATTATCCTTAGAAGACTACGGAGATATTTCTCGGTTATGGAGGTGATAAAGAGTTCATCGTAAAGAGTTACGCCGATGAAAGCTTTTACACCAATGTGGATGACTCCGAGTCTCAATCTGGATACATATTGAAAGTGGGAGCAATTAGCTAGAGTAGCTCCATGCAGAGCATTGTAGACATAGAAATTTGTAAAATACATACAGATTTGAATGTGGCAGACCCGTTGACTAAACTTCTCTCACAAGCAAAACATGATCACACCTTCGTACTCTTTGGGTGTTAATCACATGGTGATGTGTACTAGATTATTGACTCTAGTAAACCTTTTGGGTATTGGTCACATGGTGATATGAACTATAGAATGTTAAATCACATGACGATGTGAACTATTGGTGTTAAATCACATGGCGATGTGAACTAGATTATTGACTCTAGTGCAAGTGGGAGACTGAAGGAAATATGCCCTAGAGGCAATAATAAAGTTGTTATTTATATTTCCTTATATCATGATAAATGTATATTATTCATCCTAGGATTGTATTAACCGGAAACTTGATACATGTGTGAATACATAGACAAAATAAAGTGTCCCTAGTATGCCTCTATTAGACTAGCTCGTTAATCAAAGATGGTTAAGTTTCCTGATCATAGATATGTGTTGTCATTTGATGAACGGGGTCACATTATTAGAGAATGATGTGATGGACAAGACCCATTCATTAGCTTAGCATTATGATGGTTACAGTTTCATTGCTACTGCTTTCTTCATGACTTATACATGTTCCTCAGACTATGAGATTTTGCAACTTCCGAATACCGGAGGAACACCTTGTGTGCTATCAAACGCCACAATGTAACCGGGTGATTATAAAGATGCTCTAGAGATGTCTCCGAAGGTGTTTGTTGGGTTGGCATAGATCGAGATTCGGATTTGTCACTCTATGTATCGGAGAGGTGTAAATGCATATTTATCCCTTAGGTGTTTTGGTGATTGATGACAATGCTTTTGCGGACTAATCGTGTGCCTTTGAATTTCTCAGACATTTCTTCACTAGGTACAAGACGGTTTGGTGCCCCTCGAAGACTATTGAAGACAACGCTTTCTATGTTTCTTTTTGGTGGATTTGAGTCGAGGAAAGCCGTACTATTAAGAGGGGTCCGCGTCGGAAAGGTTTGCGTGGAATCATCACGCATTACCGTTCCTTCCTTGTCTCCACCTTTCCCTTGCACTATGGAGCATTCCCGCTTATCCTTGTTGTGATTGCCTTGGCTGCTTTGTCGTGCTTGCGGTAGTATCGCTCCTCGAGCGGTAGTACCGCAGCACCCAATGATAGTACCGGAGCTCAGCGGTAGTACCGCTGGAGCCCACGGTAGTACCGCTCCTCCGAGCCGTACTACCGTGGCCCCTGTGCCAAGTACCGCTGCTGCGGTAGTAGGGCGGATGTAATTTTTACATCCGCGCTTCCGCGGTAGTACCGCGCCTTGCTCACGGTAGTACCGCGCGCGGTCTGATCCAGCAGCCACGCGGTAGTACTGCTCTCCAACGGTAGTACCGTGTCGGGTTTTTGCACCGGCTGTTTTCCAGCGGAAGTAGGCACGGATGTATTTTTATTCATCCGCGCCCTTCCTAGGCTAAGGCGTTCCTGCCTTGCGGTAGTACCGCAAGGAGGGAGCGGTAGTACCGCGCCCGCGGTAGTACTGCCCCCTGTTAGGCTCGCTGTAGCCCCCGCTGCTACAGTGGTAGTACCATGGTGGCCCACGGTAGTACCGCTTGGCCTTGCAGTAGTACCGCGCCCCTGAAGCGGTAGTACCGCGTGTCGCGGGCTGGTTAAGTGGATAACAATTGGATTTCGTCCACCACTATAAAAGGGTCGTCTCCTACCTCTAGTTGACCACCTCTTCCAACCCTAAGCTCCATTGTTGCTCCTAAGCTCCATTTTCGCCCGATCTCACTCCCTAGCCAATCAAACTTGTTGATTTGCTCGGGAGTGGTTGAGAAGGCCCCGATCTACACTTCCACCAAGAGAAATTTGATTCCCCCCCACTAATCCCTTGCGGATCTTGTTACTCTTGGGTGTTTGAGCACCCTAGACGGTTGAGGTCACCGCGGAGCCATAGTCCATTGTGGTGAAGCTTCTGGTGTTGTTGGGAGCCTCCACTTAAGTTGTGGAGATTGCCCCAACCTTGTTTGTAAAGGTTCGATCGCCGCCTTCAAGGGCACCAATAGTGGAATCACGGCATCTCGCATTGTGTGAGGGCATGAGGAGAATACGGTGGCCCTAGTGGCTTCTTGGGGAGCATTGTGCCTCCACACCGCTCCAACGGAGACGCATTTCCCTCAAAAGGAAGGAACTTGGTAACACATCCTCGTCTCCACCGCTCCACTCTTGGTTATCTCATCCCTTTACTTGTGCAAGCTTATTTGTGTTACTTTCATTGCGTGCTTGTGTGCTTGCGTTTGTTGCATCATATAGGTTGTCCACCTAGTTGCATATCTAGACAACTTACTTTGATGCAAAGTTTAATTTGGTAAAGAAAAGCTAATAATTGTTAGTTGCCTATTCACCACCCCATCTAGTCAACTATATCGATCCTTTCAATTGGTATCAGAGCCTCATCTCTTTTTAAGGACTTTATCGTCCGGAGTGTATGGTTGACGTCGTAGACGATGTAGGAGAGCACTCCGGTGCGAATCCAATATCGCTCATCGGAGATGGGGTAACTCGATCTCACGTGGGGAATTCAATGTGGCGTTGGACACATTGAAAACCTCCATGACGACCGAGGTCAAGGACATGTTCAAGGAATTCTTAGAAGGGCTTAAACTTTCCACCGCGCCCGTGAAAGTGGGTGTCGGTGTCAAAACCGGCGGATCTCGGGTAGGGGGTCCCGAACTGTGCGTCTAGGCGGATGGTAACAGGAGACAAGGGACACGATGTTTTTACCCAGGTTTGGGCCCTCTCGATGGAGGTAATACCCTACTCCTGCTTGATTAATATTGATGATATGGGTAGTACAAGAGTAGATCTACCACGAGATCAAGGAGGCTAAACCCTAGAAGCTAGCCTATGGTATGATTGTTGTTCCTCCTATGGACTAAAACCCTCCGGTTTATATAGACACCGGATAGGTTAGGGTTACATGTAGTCGGTTACAATGGTAGGAGATCTACATATCCAGACGCCAAGCTTGCCTTCCACGCCAAGGAAAGTCCCATCCGGACACGGGACGAAGTCTTCAATCTTGTATCTTCATAGTCTTGGAGTCCGCCGTGATGATAGTTCGCTATCCGGACACCCCCTAGTCCAGACTCCCTCAAGAGCCCCGAACCAGGCTTCAATGACGATTTAGTCCGGCGCGCATATTGTCTTCGGCATTGCAAGGCGGGTTCCTCCTCCGAATACTTCATAGAAGGTTTTGAACACAAGGATAGTGTCCGGCTCTGCAAAACAAGTTCCACATACCACCATAGAGAGAATAACTTTTGCACAGATCTGCTGACGTATTCCGCGACATGACATCACACCACGACCAGGCCTTTATATGAATCGTTTTTTACCGTTCCACCTTAGCGCGTTTAGCGAGGCGGTTTCCTTGGCACGTTTTATCAAAGCATAGATCATGCCCCCTTATTCCGGGATTCTCATCAATATGGACGTGGGTAACCCATCCGCGCCATTGATTACGGCGCTTGGGAGATAAGCGAGTTTTACCAGGCTGGTGGGGGACGCATAGCCATTCATTCCATATAAGGGATAAGGATCCACCTTTTCACCCACGCCTTCTTCCTCCTTTGCTCATCCATTTCCGCCAAGACTCGAGCTCCAGCGCCCAAGTCCGCACATCCCACCTCAACCTTCTCCAACCATGTCCGGAGCGGGAGGCAGGTGGATGGCCTCCTCCGTCACGGAGGGGCACATCACAAGATCAAGGGAGGCCGGATACTTGTCCGGCGACATCGCGTGTAGGCTACCCGACGAGGGGAAGCTCATCCCCACTCCCAGGCCCCATGAGAGGGTGGTGTTCCTCACCCACTTCCTCCGCGGACTAGGTTTTCCACTTCACCCATTTGTCGGGGGGTTCATGTTCTACTATGGCCTGGATTTCCACGATCTGGCCCCAAACTTCATCCTCAATATCTCGACGTTCATCTCGTGTGCGAGGCCTTCCTATGCATCCAGCCCCACTTCGGTTTATGGTTGAAGACCTTTAGCGTCAAGCCGAAGATAGTGGGCGGCCGACAGGCGGAGTGCGGAGGCGCTATGGTGGGCAGGATGCCCAATGTCCTTTGGCTCGAGGGATCCTTCGTGGAGACAATAAAGGGGTGGCAATCGGGGTGGTTCTACATCACCGAGCCGCGCTGACTCAACCGGGCGGCGGCCCTGAATTCAGATCTGGCTCCCCAACACGGCTCACATCATGGAAAGAGACGGGCCTGAAGTGGGGTGATTCGGAAGAGCTGACCGGACTCCAAACCTGTGTCCGAAACCTGGTGGACAAGAAGCTCAAGCTTGTCCACGTAGTCCAGGTCATGCTCATCCGCCGGATCCTCTCATGCCAGGAACGGGCTTTTAATTTGTGGGAGTTTGATCCGGCACATCACCGAACCTTGAGCCGGCTCTTCGACACTACGTATGAAGACGCCTGAAAGGTGCTGTTCAAGGGCGCCGAAGCCCCCGCATCCGCTAACAAAGATCGCGGATACAGCTCGCGGCGTCAAGCCGGCGAGGTAAGTTATTTTACCCTTTACGGGACTCTTTTTTCATAGATTGACTCTTTGTGGGATCTAAAACTCCCAAATCCTTGACAGGACTGGCTGAAGACGTCCGGACAGATTAACTGTCCAGCTCCTTTGCCGGAAGACCCAACGGACGCCCGATTGATGGGGCTGCTGGCTCCGGTACCCCATGTGGTGCCGGAGAAGAAGGCTGAAGAAGGAGGCGACGGAACTCAAGGAGCTCCCCGACGCCAGGTCTTGTCAGATTCAAGCGTAATCTTCTCCCGAGGACAAGGAGGAGGAAAAAGAAGCCTCTCCCCCAGCGGGGGAGGAGAGGAAAAGGAAGGCCGCCCCAACTGGGGAGGCCGGAGGGTCTAAGAAGGGAAGGACCCTTCCTCCGGACTTCTCCACCAACGTCGACGACGAGGAGGAGGAGTGGCCAACGAGGGCCAAGCCCCTGGCGAGATCGTAAGTGTCCGGATACCCCTAGCTTTTTATCATTGCATAGTGTTCTCTAATGCCGAACAATTATGCAGCCCGCCCAAGGGCGAGTTTGCTGCTTCGTCGAGCGGGTCCCTGGGTTAAATCGGAAATGGAGAGTACTTCACTTCCGCCGCCTCCTCGCCTCACGCCTGCAGACGATGCCGAGGTGGGACCCCAAGGGGGCCTGGTCAAGAGGAGGTGGCGCAGGAGGCACCGCAAGGCGACCTCCCGGACTCAGCGCTGGGGGGCGAGACCCCTCAGGCTCTAAGCCCGACCCTTGTCCGGACTCCATAACGGAACCTTCAGCGGCTCAAGTCCGGCAAGCAGCCCCTTCAGAAGAAGGGTAAGGACGCCGTGTCCTCCGTCCAACCGGAGGCACCGGATAACTCTTGGAGGCGCTTAATGCGCCTCCATCGAGGAGGAGCACCGCACTGCTTTGAGTGCGGTGATCCGGACAATTCAGTCCGCCAAGAGAGGGCCGACCAAGCCTGTACCAGCCTTCTAACAGGATTTGAGGTAAGTTTAGAATATGTATAAATATTACCGCATAGACAGTAGCCCCTGATGCTTAGTTCGGTGTTCGGAAAGAAAAGCCGGACTAAGGATCTAAAAAGATATACGCAGGAGTCTAACATAAGTATGTCAATATGGGAATGCAGGTTACGCTGCTGACCTCTGCCGCACTGATCGCGGAGGTCGATGCATTGAAGCAAAGCCTCGAGCGGTCCGAGAACGAGCTCGGCCTTGCCAAGAAGCAACCGAGGACAAGGAAGGTAAGTAATACCTTATTAAAGAAATACCTTATAGAAAGGTTTCGGTTGCAAAAAATAATAGGAATAACATGGGTACTGCAGGGGCCACGAACGAGGTGGCGACCCTGAAGGAAGCGGTGTCCGTGGCCGAAAGCAAAGCGGTCGCAGAGTGCACCGAGCGAGAGAAGGGGGAGGCGCAGCTAGCGGAGGTGCGGCAAGAGCTCCAGGCTCTCGTGAAAAAACACGAGGGTTTGGAGCGTGACTCGAAGACCCGTGAGTCCGAGCTTGCCTCGGCTCTTGAGAGTGCCAAAGCTGCTAAGGCCGAGGCCCAAAAAGCCCTCCAAGAAATTGAATCATTAAAGAAGATAGCGGCGGGTAAGGCATTCTTTATGCAAAGCAAGCATGTGAAAGTGAATTACCTATTACTTACCGGGATTCGGAGCTCTCCAGGAGCATTCTCAGATCTGCCCCGTAGTGTGTCTGATGCTGCCGCATTCTACCGCGCCAAGGAGGGGAGCTCAATGGAGAAGGTGTTCTGGTCTCAATATGCTGAGGCCGGACATCCGGTGCCCCTAAGCGACCAGCTGAAGCAGCTGGTCGAGCTCCACAAGGTCGCCGAACAGGCCATGAAGGGCCTCATAGTTCGGCTGTGGCCATTGGAAGCCATGCAGGGGAGCTATTGTGGGCTAGTCTGCGGCTGGTGGACGCCTGTCCATGGATTGAAGTCATCAAGCGCTCCGTCTGCATTGAAGGTGTCCGTCGGGCCCTTGCCCGTGCTAAAGTGCACTGGGGCAAGCTGGATGCGGAGAAGCTTGTGACGGACGGGCCACCGAAGGGCAAGGAGCATCGCACGCCCGAAATGTACTATGAGGGCCTCCTGAAGGGTGCCCGCCGAATAGCGGATGAGTGCTCCAAAGATGTAATTTTTGAATAGACTCGCATTTGTTATCTTGTACGCTGAAAACTTGTTCATATGCGCTAAGCAACGCTTGTTAATTTAAAATATTACCTTCTGTGCGGCCGTTTATCAAATTTGGGAGATGACAAGTCATTGGCTTCAGCCCCCATGCCACGAGTGCTGGGGTGTTCGGGATAAACTTGAGCACTCTTGTTCCCATTCTTGGGTCCATCTAGGGAGGTGCTCAACGCAACGAACAAGGCAACCGGACTTATAATGCTTGAACACTCTCACTTAGCCATAGAATTCTATAATTTTAAATTTCGTGAAGCCCCTAGTATTCGGAAGACCGAGTTCGAGGTGCTATCCACGCCTTGTCCGCATAATTCCGGTTCCTCGCTCTAAGCGGCATAAGTCTTTAGGGACCCAAAAAAACCTCTCGAACAGCGACCGACTCTCGCCCTATCATGACGGTCAGTTTTAGCTTTCTCCACTGAGGTGCTCGACCCAGCTCAACTGGGGCACAATCGCAGTGGTTCTCCCGGTGCTACCTTAGCCGATATAACGGAACGTAAGGTACCAAAACACGGGAGCCGGGCAAACCCAACTATTGACCCAAGACATGATTCGGAGCCGATTCATATAATGCTATAAGTTCGGGGTGCCGCACTTGTGAAAGTGTTCGGACTTATCACACCATAATTTTGGGGTACTTAAGCCCCTCGTGTATTGGCCGTACCAAAGTGTACGGGTGCAACATGTCATGAAATGAACATATGTATAGATAAAGAAAGGAGTGCAATAATAAGCAAAAGCTATGTATTGTTTATTCAAAAAGGTACTGCAATGAAAGCAGAACGATACAAATAGTGCGATAAGCAAGGGATGGGACTATCTAACATGTCCTCCCTCCGAGGGTAAGCTGCGGGATGGTATGTAAAATGTATAATGCTCGTAATAGAGACCACCTGAACACTCGACGTAGTTTTCTGCTTCCCTGGCTGTTGCATCGTGAGTTCGGCGATTCTAGTGCCGGACATGGCTTCTGGAAAATGGAGTCCTGAAAGTAAGAAAAAAGAAGAGAAAAAGAAAAAGGAAAAAGGAATGACACAATCGGGAGCCCCTGGTGCGGTTGAGCCGCATTCTGGCGTACGTGGTCGTGCCCTCCCCTTATGCCCATGGTATCTCCAGAGCGTAGTTATGTACGCGTAGTAATCGCTTCGTAATTTCGCGAGGGCTGGGGTTAGCCGGATTGCTACGCTGCTTGAATCGTGCCAGCGGTCTTGTTGTAGGTTACTCCGGCGCGCTTGATGTTGTCCTGACGCTTTAGTGGCCGGACTCGAGAATTGTTGTGAGAGACTCCTTTGCACCTCCGCCATGAGGGCCGCGTGTGCTCCTCCGCTCGAGAGAGCGTTGGTGTTTCCATTGATCGTGATTACTCCTCGAGGGCCCGCATCTTGAGCTTGAGGTATGCGTAGTGTGGCACAGCATTGAACTTTGCAATGCGGTTCGTCCGAGCAAAGGTGCATGATAGCCGCCATGAACGGGACTATGTCGAAGATCAACTCTTCGCTTCGGAAGTTATCCGGGATCCAAACCACTTCGAGTGTAATCGAGCCCGCATAACCGGCCTCTACACCGGTATGACGCCTTTAAAGGTCGTCTTTGTAGGTTTAATCCTTGAGGGTCTATGCCCATTTTGCACACTGTATCCTCGATAAAGCAGGTTTAGGCTGCTACCGCCGTCCATCGTGACTACGTGAGGTGAAATCCGTCAATAATTGGGTCAAGAACCAATGCAATAAACCGCTGCCGTGATGAATGCTAGTGGGGTGGTCCCTTCAATCGAAGGTGATCGGGCAGGAAGACTATGGGTTGAACTTTGGGGCGACTGGCTCCATCGCATATACGTCCCTTAGTGCACGCTTCCTCTCCCTTTTGGGTATGTGGGTTACGTATATCATGTTCACCGTCCACACTTGTGTGGGAAAACCCTTCTGTCCTCTATTGTTCGGCGGCCGGGGCTCTTCCTCGTCATCGCTATGCAGCCCCTTGTCATTGAGTTCGGCACTTAACTTGCATGCTTGCTTGAACACCCAACAATCCCTGTTGGTGTGATTGGCTGGTTTTTCGGGGGTGCCATGTATCTAGCACGAGCGATCGAGTATTCGGTCCAAGTTGGACGGGCCCTGGGTATTTCTTTTGAATGGCTTCTTCCGCTGACCGGGTTTAGAGCCTCTAAATCCGGCATTGACGGCCGTATCTTCAGCATTATCGCCATTAATGCGACGCTTGTTCTTGTTGCGATGCAACCTGCCATTGCTGTCCTTGGTATCCGAACTATCATGGTGTTTGGCCAAGTTGTTGCTTCGAGCTAGCCAGCTGTCCTCTCCCGCACAAAAGCGGGTCATGAGTGTTGTGAGGGCTGCCATGGATTTTGGCTTTTCCTGTCCTAGGTGCCGGGCAAGCCATTCGTCGCGGATGTTATGTTTGAAGGCTGCAAGGGCCTCCACATCCGGACAATCAACGATTTGATTTTTCTTTGTTAGGAACCGTGTCCGTAATTGTCCGCCGATTCTTCCGCTGCTGAATTATATGGCTAAGGTCATCGCGTCGATGGTCGCACATATGTGCCCCGGAAGTTATCAAGGAATGCGGCTTCGTGTCCTCCCAACAACCAATTGATTCTGCTAGCAAGCTGTTGAGCCAATGCCGAGCTGGTCCTTTAAGCTTGAGTGGGAGGTATTTGATGGCATGTAGAGCATCACCGCGGGCCATGTGGATATGGAGGAGATAGTCCTCGATCCAGACGGCGGGATCTGTGGTACCATCGTATGATTCGATGTTTACGGGTTTAAAGCCCTCGGGGATTTGATGATCCATTACTTCATCTGTGAAGCATAGTGGGTGTCTTGGCGCCTGCTGTATTGGGCTATATCACGATGTAGCTCATATGAGCTTTGTCTCATCGTGTTCGGCCCGGCGGGTTTGTCACATCCGCGCGACGGTAATCATCCCGTCGTTACGCCCACGCGATCCGTAGATCGATCTTGTATGTTTTGCCTTATCCTCCAATATATCTCGCAAGTCCGCACGCTTTTCCCGTGCCTTGGTACTTTTTGAGCGTCGCCGGGTGTGGCTTGAGCGGAGGGCCGAGAGGCTTCTCGGTCGCGCCACGGGTGGCCGGTCTGCCATGTCATCGCGCTGGTGACTTGGGTGCTTCCTCCTATGATCGAGGCAACGGCCCGCTTGGGGTAGTAGCTTTGGAGGGGCCTTGAGTTCATACTCTTCGGCTGCAAGGACTTCACCCATCCGTCACCTAGCAGGTCTTGGTCAGCTCTAAGTTGTTGCTGCTTTTTCTTGAGGCTGCTTGCCGTGGCTATAAGCCTGCGTTTGAAACGCCCTGTTCGTGGGATCCTCGTGCACGGCAAATTGCCGTCGTCGAGGCTTGCCTCATCTTCGGAAGGAGGCGCATAATTATCGCCCTCGACCTCTTTTTCTCGCAGACCGTCATGCGGACTTGCTTTCTCCCTCCTCCCGCGTTGAGTCCCTGCCGAGGGGTTGTCTTCAATCTTGTCCGGTGTTATTATCTCCGTGCGGAATCACCGTTTTTGCTGTGGCGGGATTTAGAGCGGCGCCGCTGACGTCGGCGCTTCGGTTGTTTCTTGGAGGGGTCATCCTCCGTTGTTCCATCGTCGTTCCCATCTTTTTGGATGTCCACCATGTATATGTCGTATGACGAGGTGGCCTTCCAGTGCCCTGTAGGCGCTGGGTCTTGGTCGTCTCCGGCATCGTCGTCCATACCGTCAATGTCTTCGTGAGTCAAGTCGAGCATGCCGTTGAATCATCGGCAAGGCTACAAAGTGGGTGGTGGGTGGGCGTTGAATTTCTTCGCCGTCCGTATCCCAACCTTCCCGTCCGTAGTCCGCCAGGGCTCTCCGGATAAAGAGAGAGACTTTAGTGAATTCAGGATGTCGCCAAAGGGCGAGTCTTTGAAGATGTCCGCGGCAGTGAACTCCATAACCGCGCCCAATCGGATTCGATTGGTAGGGGCGCTGAGGGTTCGGAGTCCGGAGAGGAGTCCGCACCGGAGTCAAGGTCTTCGCAGCGACAGGGATGGAGTTCGCCTCAATGCCGTCAGAGATCGTAGCCCCAGGCGGCGCCCAACCACTTGTCCTCGATCGGGAATCCGGCTCCGGATTAAGGGTCAAGCGGATGCCGGTGCGGCCTCGTGGCACCGCTCGGGTCAGCAGAGCCGGATCATACCCATCGAGACAAAGGCGGCACGCTGGGCTGTGGCTCGAATCCGTCGAAGATCAAGTCTCCGCGACATCGGCCGTATAGTTCAAACTTCCAAATCTGACCTGATGGCGGGCGTAGCTTCGATCTGCTCCAGATGGCTGCTTAATTTGCCCAGCAGCAAAGCTGCCGAATACGAAGATCTGTCCGGGGAGAAAGGTCTCACCCTGGACTGCCTCGTTGTCGATGATCGAAGGAGCCATCGGGCCTATCTGTGACGACAAAGAGGAACTCTCAATGAAAGCACCAATGTCTGTGTCAAAACCGGCGGATCTCGGGTAGGGGGTCCCGAACTGTGCGTCTAGGCGGATGGTAACAGGAGACAAGGGACACGTTGTTTTTACCTAGGTTCGGGCCCTCTCGATGGAGGTAATACCCTACTCCTGCTTGATTAATATTGATGATATGGGTAGTACAAGAGTAGATCTACCACGAGATCAAGGAGGCTAAACCCTAGAAGCTAGCCTATGGTATGATTGTTGTTCCTCCTTGAAGGAAATATGCCCTAGAGGCAATAATAAAGTTATTATTTATTTCCTTATATCATGATAAATGTTTATTATTCATGCTAGAATTGTATTAACCGGAAACATAATACATGTGTGAATACATAGACAAACAGATAGTCACTAGTAAGCCTCTACTAGACTAGCTCATTAATCAAAGATGGTTATGTTTCCTAACCATAGACATGTGTTGTCATTTGATTAATGGGATCACCTCATTAGAAGAATGATGTGATTGACATGACCCATTCCGTTAGCTTAGCACTTGATCGCTTAGTATATTGCTATTGCTTTCTTCATGACTTATACATGTTCCTATAACTATGAGATTATGCAACTCCTGCTTACGGAGGAACACTTTGGTTACTACCAAACGTCACAACGTAATCGGGTGATTATAAAGGAGTACTACAGTGTCTCCAAAGGTACTTGTTGGGTTGGCGTATTTCGAGATTAGGTTTTGTCACTCCGATTGTCGGAGAGGTATCTCTGGGCCTTCTCGGTAATACACATCACATAAGCCTTGCAAGCATTACAACTAATGAGTTAGTTGTGAGATGATGTATTACGGAACGAGTAAAGAGACTTACCGAATCTTGAGATTGAACTAGGTATTGGATACCGACGATCAAATCTCGGGTAAGTAACATACCGATGACAAAGGGAACAACGTGATGTTGTTATGCGGTCCGACCGATAAAGATCTTCAGAGAAAATGTAGGAACCAATATGGGCATCCAGGTCCCGCTATTGGTTATTGACCGGAGATGTGTCTCGGTCATGTCTACATTGTTCTCGAACCGTAGGGTCCGCACGCTTAAGGTTTCGATGACGGTTGTATTATGAGTTTATGTATTTTGATGTACCGAAGGTTGTTCGGAGTCCCGGATATGATCACAGACATGACGAGGAGTCTCGAAATGGTCGAGACATAAAGATTAATATATTGGACGGATATATTTGGACACCGGAAAGGTTCCGGAGAAGTTTGGAGCTCCGGGAGGTTACCGGAACCCCCGGAGGTATATGGGCCTTATTGGGCCCATGAAGGAGGAAGGAGAAGGAACAAGGGAGGCGCCCCCAAGCCCAATCCGACTGGGGAGGGGGCCGCCCCCTTCCTTTCTCCTTCCCCTCTTCCTATTCCTACTACTAGTACTACTTCCTAATACTAGTACTCCTTCCTTCCCTCCAAATGAGATAAGGAAGAGAGGGAAACCTACTTGGAGTAGGTTTCCTCCCTATGGCGCCCCTTGAGGCCGGCCACCTCCTCCCTCCCTCCTTTATATACGGGGTAGGGGCACCCTAGGACACACAAGTTGATCCTTGAGATCGTTCCTCAGCCGTGTGCGGTGCCCCTCCACCATATTCCACCTCGGTCATATCATAGCAGTGCTTAGGCGAAGCCCTCGCCGGTAGAACATCAAGATCGCCACCACGCCGTCAGGCCGATTTTAACTCCCTCTCGACGGAGCTTTGGCCGGATCGGAGCCCGAGGAGCCGCCATCGAGCTGAACGTGTGCCAAGAACTCGGAGGCGCCGGAGTAACGGCGCTGGGATCGGCTGGATCGCGAGGAGAACGTCGACTACTTCCTCTACGCCAGATCGACTCGAGGCGCCGGAGTAACGGCGCTGGGATCGGCTGGATCGCGAGGAGAACGTACGACTACTTCCTCTACGTTGTGATCGCTTCCGCTTTGGTCTACGAGGGTACGTAGACAATACTCTCCCCTCTCGTTGTTATGCCATCACCATGGTCCTGTGTGTGCGTAGGAATTTTTTTGAAATTACCACGTTCCCCAACTGTGGCATCCGAGCCTGGTTTTATGCGTTGATGTCATATGCACGAGTAGAACACAAGTGAGTTGTGGGCGATACAAGTCATACTGCCTACCAAAGCATGTCATACTTTGGTTCGTAGGTATTGTGAGATGAAGCGGCCCGGACCGACATTACGCCAGACGCTTACGCCGAGACTGGTTTCACCGTTACGAGCACTCGTGCTTAAAGGTGGCTGGCGGGTGTCTGTCTCTCTCACTTTAGTTGAACCGAGTGTGGCTTAGCCCGGTCCTTTAGATGGTTTAAACGGAGTCTTTTTGACTAAGTATAGTTGTGGTTTTGATTCGTAGGTGAGATTGTTTCTTGCTCAGCCCGTAGCAGCCACGTAAAACTTGCAACAACAAAGTAGAGGACGCCTAACTTGTTTTTGCAGGGCATGTTGTGATGTGATATGGTCAAGACGTGATGCTATATTTTATTGTATGAGATGATCATGTTTTGTAACCGAAGTTATCGGCAATCGGCGTGAGCCATATGGTTGTCGCTTTATTGTATGAAATGCAAACGCCATGTAATTGCTTTACTTTATCACTAAGCGGTAGCGATAGTCGTAGAAGCAACAGTTGGCGAGACGACAACGATGCTACGATGGAGATCAAGGTGTCGCTACCGGTGACGATGGTGATCACGACGGTGCTTGAGATGGAGATCACAAGCACAAGATGATGATGGCCATATCATATCACTTATATTGATTGCATGTGATGTTTATCCTTTATGCATCTTATTTTGCTTTGATTGACGGTAGCATTATAAGATGATCTCTCACTAAAATTATCAAGAAGTGTTCTCCCGAGTATGCACCGTTGCAAAAGTTCTTCGTACGAGACACCACGTGATGATCGGGTGTGGTAGGCTCTACGTTCAAATACAACGGGTGCAAAACAGTTGCGCACGCAGAATACTCAGGTTAAACTTGACGAGCCTAGCATATAACAGATATGGCCTCGGAACACGGAGACCAAAGGTCGAGCGTGAATCATATAGTAGATATGATCAACATAAGATGTTCACCATTGAAAACTACTCCATCTCACGTGATGATCGGTTATGGTTTAGTTGATTTGGATCACGTAATCACTTAGATGACTAGAGAGATGTCTATCTAAGTGGGAGTTCTTAAGTAATATGATTAATTGAACTTAAATTTATCATGAACTTAGTCCTGGTAGTATTTTGCAAATTATGTTGTAGATCAATAGCTCGCGTTGTTGCTTCCCTATGTTTTTGCTTCCCTATGTTTTTATATGTGTTCCTAGAGAAACTTGTATTGAAAAATGTTAGTAGCAATGATGCGGATTGGATCCGTGATCCGAGGTTTATCCTCATTGCTGCACGTAAGAATTATGTCCTTAATGCACCGCTAGGTGACAGACCTATTGCAGGAGCAAATGCGACGTTATGAACGTTTGGCTAGCTCAATATGATGACTACTTGATAGTTTAGTGCACCATACTTAACGGCTTAGAATCGGGACTTCAAAGGCGTTTTGAACGTCATGGACCATATGAGATGTTCCAGGAATTGAAGTTAATATTTCAAGCAAATACCCGAGTTGAGAGATATGAAGTCTCCAACAAGTTCTATAGCTAAAAGATGGAAGAGAATCGCTCAACTAGTGAGCATGTTCTCAGATTGTCCGGGTACTTCAATCGCTTGAATCAAGTGGGAGTTAATCTTCCGGATAAGATAGTGATTGACAGAATTCTCTAGTCACCATCACTAAGTTAGTAGAACTTCGTGATGAACTATAGTATGCAAGGGATGACGAAAACGATTCCCGAGCTCTTCGTGATGTTGAAATCGACGAAGGTAGAAATCAAGAAAGAGCATCAAGTGTTGATGATTGACAAGACCACTAGTCTCAAGGAAAAGGGCAAAGGGAAGAAGGGGAACTTCAAGAAGAACGGCAAGCAAGTTGTCGCTCGAGTGAAGAAGCCCAAGTTTGGACCTAAGCCCGAGACTAAGTGCTTTTGCTGCAATGGAACTGGTCACTAGAAGCGGAACTACCCCAAGTATTTGGCGGATAAGAAGGATGGCAAAGTGAACAAAGGTATATTTGATATACGGATCATTGATGTGTATTTCACTAGTGTTCGTAGTAACCCCTCGGTATTTGATACTGGTTCAGTTGCTAAGAGTAGTAACTTGAAACGGGAGTTGCATAATGAACAGAAACTAGTTGAAGGGGAAGTGACGATGAGTGTTGGAAGTAGTTCCAAGATTGATTTGATCATCATCACACACTCCCTATACTTTCGGGATTAGTGTGGAACCTAAATAAGTGTTATTTGGTGTTGAGCATAAATATGATTTGATCATGTTTATTGCAATACGGTTATTCATTTAAGTAAGAGAATAAATTGTTGTTCTGCTTACATGAATAAAACCTTATATGGTTACACACCCAATGAAAATGGTTCATTGGATCTCGATCATAGTGATACACATATTCATAATATTGAAACCAAAAGATGCAAAGTTAATAATGATAGTGCAACTTATTTGTGGCACTTGCCGTTTAGGTCATATTGGTGTAAAGCGCATGAAGAAAACTCCATGTCGATGGACTTTCGGAATCACTTGGTTATGAATCATTTGATGCTTGTAACCGTGCCGCTTTGGGCAAGATGACTAAAACTCCGCTTCTCCGAACAATGGAACAAGCTACTAACTAATTGGAAATAATACATACCGATGTATGCGATCCAATGAGTGTTGATGCTCGTGGCAAGTATCGTTATTTTCTGACTTTCACAAGATGATTTGAGCAGATATGGGTATATCTACTTGAAGAAACATAAGTACTAAATAGTTGAAAGGTTCAAAGAATTTCAGAGTGAAGTAGAAAAATCATCGTAACAAGAAAATAAAGTTTCTGCGATCTGATCGCGAAGACGAATAATTGAGTTACGAGTTTGGTCTTCAATTAAAATAATGTGGAATAGTTTCACAGCTCACGCCACCTAGAACACCACAATGTTATGGTGTGTCCGAACGTCAGAATCGCACTTTATTGGATATGGTGCGATCTATGATGTCTCTTATCGGTTTACCACTAACATTTTGGGGTTATGCATTAGAGACAGCTGCATTCACGTTTAATAGCTCACCATCTAAATCCGTTGAGACGACACCATATGAACTTTGGTTTAACAAGAAACCTAAGGTCATCGTTTCTTAAAAGTTTGGGGTTGTGATGCTTATGTGAAAAAGTTTTCACCTGATAAGCTCAAACTCAAATCGGAGAAGTGCGTCTTCATAGAATACCCAAAGGTAACTATTGGGTACACCTTATATCACAGATCCGAAGGCAAGTTTTTCGTTGCTAAGATGGATCCTTTCTAGAGAAGAAGTTTCTCTCGAAAGAAGTGAGTGGGAGGAAAGTAGAAACTTGATGAGGTAATTGTACCTTCTCACTTATTGGAAAGTAGTTCATCATAGAAATCAGTTCTAGTGATTCCTACACCAATTAGTGAGGAAGTTAATGATGATGATCATGAAACTTCAGATCAAGTTGCTACCAAACCTCGTGAGGTCTTCCAGAGTAAGATCCGCACCAGAGTGGTACGGTAATCATGTTCGGAAGTCATGTTACTAGACCATGATGAACCTACGAACTATGAGGAAGCAATGATGAGCCCAGATTCATGAAATGGCTTGAGGCCATGAAATCTGAGATAGGATCCATGTATGAGGACAAAGTATGGACTTTGATTGACTTGCTCGATGATCAGCAAGCCATGTTAAATAAATGGATCTTCAAGAGGAATACGGACACTGATAGTAGTGTTACTATCTACAAAGCTCGACTTATCACAAAAAGGTTTTCGACAAGTTCAAGGTGTTGACTACAATGAGATTTTCTCAACCGTAGCGATGCTTAAGTCTGTCCGAATCATGTTAGCAATTGCCACATTTTATGAAATCTGGCAAATGGATGTCAAAACTACATTCTTTAATGGATTTATTAAAGAAGAGTTGTATATGATGCAACCGTAAGGTTTTTCAATCCTAAAGGAACTAACAAAATGTGCAAGCTCCAGCGATCCAACTATGGACTGGTGCAAGCATCTCAGAGTTGGAATAAACACTTTGATAGTGTGATCAAAGCATATGGTTTTATACAGACTTTTGGAGAAGCCTGTATTTACAAGCAAGTGAGTGGGAGCACTACATCATTTCTGATAAGTATATGTGAATGACATATTGTTAATCGGAAATAATGTAGAATTATTCTGCAAAGCATAAAGGAGTATTTGAAAGGAATTTTCAAAGAAGGACCTCGGTGAAGCTGCATAAATTGAGCATCAAGATCTATTGAGATAGATGAAAAGCGCTTGATAAAGTTTTCAATAAGTACATACCTTGTCAAGATTTTGAAGAAGTTCAAAATGGAACAGTCAAAGAACGGTTCGTGCCTGTGTGGCAAAGGTGTGAAATTGAGTAAGACTCAAATCCCGACCACAAAGCAGAAAATAGAAAAGAGAATGAAAGTCATTCCCTATGCCTCGATCATAGGTTCTATAAAGTATGCTATGCTATGTACTGCACCTATTGTATACCTTGCTCTGAATTTGGCAAGGGAGTACAATAGTGATCTAAGAGTAGATCACTGGACATTGCTCAAGAACATCCTTAGTGAGGACTAAGGAAATATTTCTCGATTATGGAGATGATAAAAGAGCCCGTCGTAAAGAGTTACATCGATGCAAGCTTTTTACACAGATCCAGATGACTCTAAGTCTCAATCTGGATACATATTGTAAGTGGGAGCAATTAGCTAGAGTAGCCCCGTGCAGAGCATTGTAGACTTAGAATATTTGCAAAATACATACGGCTCAATGTGACAGACCCGTTGACTAAAATTATCTCACAAGCAAAACATGATCACACCTTAGTACTCTTTGGGTGTTAATCACATAGCGATGTGAACTAGATTACTGACTCTAGTAAACCCTTTGGGTGTTGGTCACATGTCGATGTGAACTACGGGTGTTAACCACATATAGATGTGAACTATTGATGTTAAATCACATGGCGATGTGAACTAGATTATTGACTCTAGTGCAAGTGGGAGACTGAAGGAAATATGCCCTAGAGGCAATAATAAAGTTATTATTTATTTCCTTATATCATGATAAATGTTTATTATTCATGCTAGAATTGTATTAACCGGAAACATAATACATGTGTGAATACATAGACAAACAGATAGTCACTAGTAAGCCTCTACTAGACTAGCTCATTAATCAAAGATGGTTATGTTTCCTAACCATAGACATGTGTTGTCATTTGATTAATGGGATCACCTCATTAGAAGAATGATGTGATTGACATGACCCATTCCGTTAGCTTAGCACTTGATCGTTTAGTATATTGCTATTGCTTTCTTCATGACTTATACATGTTCCTATAACTATGAGATTATGCAACTCCCGTTTACCGGAGGAACACTTTGGTTACTACCAAACGTCACAACGTAACTGGGTGATTATAAAGTAGTACTACAGGTGTCTCCAAAGGTACTTGTTGGGTTGGCGTATTTCGAGATTAGGTTTTGTCACTCCGATTGTCGGAGAGGTATCTATGGGCCTTCTCGGTAGTACACATCACATAAGCCTAGCAAGCATTACAACTAATGAGTTAGTTGTGAGATGATGTATTACGGAACGAGTAAAGAGACTTACGATAACGAGATTGAACTAGGTATTGGATACCGACGATCAAATCTCGGGTAAGTAACATACCGATGACAAAGGGAACAACGTATGTTGTTATGCGGTTCGACCGATAAAGATCTTCGTAGAAAATGTAGGAACCAATATGGGCATCCAGGTCCCGCTTATTGGTTATTGACCGGAGATGTGTCTCGGTCATGTCTACATTGTTCTCGAACCGTAGGGTCCGCACGCTTAAGGTTTCGATGACAGTTATATTATGAGTTTATGTATTTTGATGTACCGAAGGTTGTTCGGAGTCCCGGATATGATCACAGACATGACGAGGAGTCTCGAAATGGTCGAGACATAAAGATTAATATATTGGACGGATATATTTGGACACCGGAAAGGTTCCGGAGAAGTTTGGAGCTCCGGGAGGTTACCGGAACCCCGGGAGGTATATGGGCCTTATTGGGCCCATGAAGGAGGAAGGGAGAAGGAACAAGGGAGGCGCGCCCCCAAGCCCAATCCGACTGGGGAGGGGCCGCCCCCTTCCTTTCTCCTTCCCCTCTTCCTATTCCTACTACTAGTACTACTTCCTAATACTAGTACTCCTTCCTTCCCTCCAAATGAGATAAGGAAAGAGAGGGAAACCTACTTGGAGTAGGTTTCTCCCCATGGCGCCCCTTGAGGCCGGCCACCTCCTCCCTCCCTCCTTTATATACGGGGTAGGGGGCACCCTAGGACACACAAGTTGATCCTTGAGACCGTTCCTTAGCCGTGTGCGGTGCCCCTCCACCATATTCCACCTCGGTCATATCATAGCAGTGCTTAGGCGAAGCCCTGCCGGTAGAACATCAAGATCGTCACCACGCCCGTCAGGTCTTTTAACTCCCTCTCCCGGAGCTTTGCCGGGATCGGAGCCCGAGGAGCGCCATCGAGCTGAACGTGTGCCAAGAACTCGGAGGCGCCGGAGTAACGGCGCTGGGATCGGCCGGATCGCGAGGAGAACGTATGACTACTTCCTCTACGTTGTGATCGACTCGGAGGCGCCGGAGTAATGGCGCTGGGATCGGCTGGATCGCGAGGAGAACGTACGACTACTTCCTCTACGTTGTGATCGCTTCCGCTTTGGTCTACGAGGGTGCGTAGACAATACTCTCCCCTCTCGTTGCTATGCCATCACCATGGTCCTGTGTGTGCGTAGGAATTTTTTTGAAATTACCACGTTCCCCAACACTCCTATGGACTAAAACCCTCCGGTTTATATAGACACCGGATAGGTTAGGGTTACACAGAGCCGGTTACAATGGTAGGAGATCTACATATCCGTATCGCCAAGCTTGCCTTCCACGCCAAGGAAAGTCCCATACGGACACGGGACAAAGTCTTCAATCTTGTATCTTCATAGTCTTGGAGTCCGGCCGTGATGATAGTTCGGCTATCTAGACACCCCCTAGTCCAGGACTCCCTCAGTGGGTGATCCCGCCAACACGGAGACGTATGCTAACCCCGACAAGGGGGAAGCTACTTGTGAGAAATCTCCTATGTCTAGTGGTAAAAATGGCACCGGCATCTTTGCTCATGTGCAACCTCCACCCGTTTATGGTGGACCGATTCCTTCTACTCATTTGAATCATGCCGATCCTCCCCCAAGATTGATAAAAAGGAGGATTTTGATTCTTGGGTCTATCGTTTTAAGCGTCATTTAAATCATGTGAACACTAACCTTTGGAGAATCATTGAAGAAGGTTTTTATCCGCATGACCGGAGCAACTTCACTCCTAGAGAAGCCATGGATGATCAATTCAATGAAAATGCTCTCTTCATCATCCAAGAAGCAATCCTTCCCGAAGACCTCCCGCATCTTCGGCCCTACTCGTTGGCCAAAGATGCTTGGCACAAAGTGGTTTCCCTCTATCGGGGAAGCGCAAGCATTCAACACTCCAATTATGAAGTGGTACAAGATGAAGCCGATGAGTTTGCAATGAAAGAAGATGAAGAACCTCGTGAGCTCTATCGGAGAGTTACCAAGCTCGCGGTCTCTCTCCGGGATCATGGAAGTAAGGACACGGATGACAATTGGATCAAGCGCAAATTTCTCAAGGCAATGATGCCCTACCACAAAGCCATGTCCTCCGTCATCCATCAAAGGCCAGACTTTCACACCTTGTCCTCGAGTGATGTGTTGGATGAGTTGGTGGCTATGAGCATATTGGACAAGACCGCCGACAATGCGGTGCTTCGGTCCCAAAGAGCAAAGAAGCCCAACCTTGCATTGAAGGCCAAGGTTTGTGTCGAAGAAGAAGAAGAGGAGGAAGAAGAAGAGAGCAACCTCGAAGATAATGGCATGCCTATCATGAACACATGGCCCTTGCTTTAAGGCAATTTTGGAGCAAGAAGAACTCAAGGCCCAACTTCAACAAGAGCAGCTCAAGTGGCGCAAAGGGCAAGCAACGAGTGAGGACTTGCTTCAATTGTGGCAATGTGAGTCATTTTGTTGCGGAGTGCCCATATGAGAAGAGGGAAGACAATGGTGGCAAGCTCATCCGTAAGGACAAGGCCAAGTCTTTCCCCAACAAGAGAAACTTCACCAAGAAGACTCCTCACACGGCTTTGGTGGTACAAGAAGAGTACAATGAGGATGATGATGATGAAGAAGATGGTGAGTCGATTGCCATGGCCTCCGTTGCCATTGCGACGACTCCCCGGGTGTCTCTCTTCGACTCACCCAATGAGAGCATCACCGCCAAGTGCCTCATGGCTAAATCCACCAACAAGGTAACCCCCAACATCAAAACTACAACCATCAATCATTCTTCTTCTACGGATTGCATTGATGAACATGAGGGAACTAATGTGGAGGAGAATGAGTTTGAGGCCTTTATGGTAAACTCAAGGGAAAATCCAAGAAGCACTTCGTTGCTCTCTTGGAACAACTTGGTGAAGCCAATGACATGATCGAGGCTCACGAAGAAACCATCTCCAAGTTGGAGGGGCATAGTCGTGACTATGCCGATGAGATTTCGGATCTTTCCAATGCTCTTGCGGAAGAGCGTGGTCTTCGTTTGGCTCTTGAGGAGTCATACAATGATGATCATGCTAAATTAAAGAAAGATCTTGATCATGCTCTTGTTGTGTCTCGTGTGCTAAGCTCCGAGAAGGCGAAGCTTGGGGTTGATCTTGCTAGACTCAACGAGGAGTTTGACATTCTCGACAAGGCTCACAAAGTCTTGAAGGGTGTTCATGCTAGCCTCAAAGAGTCTCATGATCAACTCCAAGTGAAGCTAACCAAGGAGAAAGCCACTTTTCCTCATATGGTGTTGATTGATAATGCAAATGCTACTAACCCTTGTTGTGAGCATGTGCATCTTGTTGAGGAGAATGCTAAGTTGAAGGAGCAACTTGAGAAAGGCCTTGTCACATGCATACAAGGTGAGAAGAACCTCAACGACCTTTTGAGTAATCAAAAGGAAGTTGTGGCTAAGGAGGGGATTGGGTTGCACTTAAGCCCAAGAACAAGAAGAAGAATGACAAGACCAAACAACCTCCTCCTCTCAAGCAAACTTTTGTGAGGGAGGGAGAGGGTGCTTCCAAGGAGAAGAAGAACAATGCAAAGGGTGGCGATGCCAAGAAGGGCAATGCCACCCCTCCCAACAAAGCCGGCGATTTTAATCCCTCTTATGTGTTATGCCGTGCTAGTGATGGGCACGTTTATGCCAAATTTGTTGGTTCTTCTCATGAGTACATTGAATGGTCTATTTGGGTTCCTAAGATCCTTGTTACTAACATCAAAGGACCCATTACAAAATGGGTACCTAAAACCAAGCATTGATCTCTTGTAGGTGTTTGCTTCCGGTGGAGGATCATGGTTGCTCGATAATGGAGCTACAAATCATATGACCGGAAGTAAGGACTTGGTGGTGGACGTGCACAAGATTCCCTCTATGGCCACCAATGTCGAGTGGGGTGATGCCTCGTCTTCTAAGGTACTGGGACTCGGCAAGGTTGTCATTTCTCATGATCTCACGATCGAGAAGGTCATGCTTGTAGAGTCCCTCGCATACAATTTACTTTCCGTTCATCAACTTGCAATCATGGGCTTTGCCACTTTCTTTGATATTGATACCATGGCCCTCTTGTGGAGCAAGACTCTTAAAGTAGCCTTTGTTGGGCATGTCGAGAACGGTCTCTATGTGATTAACTTTTCAGAGGTACCGACTAAGACCACGACATGCCTAATGGCTAAAGTTGATGTGGGATGGCTTTGGCATCGCCGTCTAGCCCATGTCAATATGAGATCTTTGCAAAGTCTTCTCAAGGGGGACCATGTCCGTGGACTAACGAATGTTAGTTTTGCTAAAGATCGTTCTTGCAAAGGTTTGTATCGAAGGAAAGCTTCATGAAAAGGCTCACCCTCCCACGACTATCATCTACTCGAAGAGGCCTTTGGAGCTCCTTCACTTGGATCTCTTTGGGCCTCCATACTTTGATAGTCTTGGGAGTAGGAAGTATTGATTGGTGATTGTGGATGACTACTCAAGATATACTTGGGTGTATTTCTTCAAGAGGAAGAGCGAGACCCAACAAACCGTCATTGACTTTGCAAATGAAGCTCAACGTCAACACAATGCAAAGATCTTGACAATAAGAAGTGACAACGACGCCGAGTTCAAGAACTACACCTTGGATGAGTTTCTTAGTGATGAGGGGATCAAGCATCAATATTCTGCACCATACACCCCTCAACAAAACGGTGTCGCGGAGAGGAAGAACCGGACATTGATGGATGCGGCAAGGACCATGATGGCGGAGTTCAAGTCTCCATACAACTTTTGGGCCGAAGCCATCAACACCGCATGTCATGCATCCAATCGGCTCTACCTCCGCAAGGGCTTGAACAAGACTCCATATGAGATACTCACCGGTAACAAGCCCAACCTCAAGTACTTTCGGGTGTTCGGGTGTAAGTGTTTCATTCTCAAGAACGGTGTTCGGTTGTCTAAGTTTGAAGCTAGAGCTTATGAGGGCATATTTGTTGGCTATGCTACAAACTCCCATGCTTACCGTGTCCTCAATAAATCCACGGGACTTATTGAGGAGACGTGTAACGTGGAGTTTGATGAGAATAACGGCTCCCAAGTGGAGCAAAGTGACACTTGTGATGTAGGTGATGAAATTCCTCCTCAATCCATAAGAAGAATGGGTGTTGGTTTTATCCTACCCGTTGAGGAACCCCTTGTGGCCGAAGGAGAAGGACAATGCTCCACTCAAGTGGAGCCATCACCAACTCAAGGCCCACACGCTTCCGACGAACAAAGTGAAGGCCCTCAACCTCATGAACAAGACCAAGGGCAAGATCATGCTCAAGACGATGTTGACACTCCAAGTGATGTCCAAGGTCAAGTTCTCCCCCGAGCAAGTTCAAGATCAAGAACATGCTCAAGACGGCGCTCAAGATGATCAAGTGACCGCTCCTCAACTCACCCTCGAGGAGGAATTAGAGCGTCGTGCCGCCAAGATTGCTTCCAAGCTCACCACCAAGGGTCATCTCATGAAGAATGTACTTGGAAGCATCCAAAAGGGGTAAGCACTCGTAGACAATTGGCAAACTATTGTGAACATCACGCTTGTTTCTTGTGTTGAACCCCAAAAGGTATATGAGGCACTCGAAGATCCGGATTGGCTTAATGCCATGCATGAAGAACTCAACAACTTCGAGTACAACAAGGTGTGGAGGTTGGTGCCAAGGCCAACGGGGAACCACAATGTCATTGGGACCAAGTGGATTTTCAAGAACAAGCAAGATGCTCATGGAACCATCATTCGCAACAAGGCAAGATTGGTGGCACAAGGTTACTCCCAAGTCGAGGGTATCGACTACAGTGAAACCTTTGCTCCCATTGCTCGCCTTGAATCCATTCGTTTGTTGATTGCTTATGCTTCTCATCACAACTTTAAGTTGCAACAAATGGATGTGAAGAGTGCCTTTCTTAATGGTCCTATTAATGAGTTGGTTTACGTCAAACAACCCCCGGTTCGAGGATCCTTATTTTCCGATCATGTGTACCAACTCGATAAGGCACTCTATGGCCTTAAACAAGCCCCACGTATGTGGTATGACCACCTTACCGAAGTTGCTACAAGATCGTGGGTTTGATGTTGGGCTCATCGATCCCACTCTTTTTACTAAGAAGGTCAATGGGAGTTGTTTGTGTGCCAACTATATGTTGATGACATTATCTTTGGTTCTCCTAACAAAGCTTTCAATGATGAATTTGCCGCACTAATGACCTCAAAGTTCAAGATGTCTTCCATGGGAGAGTTGAAGTTCTTTCTAGGTTTCAAAGTGAAGCAAAGAAGAGAAGGTACTTTCATCAACCAAGCCAAATACACTCAAGACATGCTCAAGAGATTCAAGCTAAGAGATGTCAAGCCGGCTTCCACTCCAATGCCCTCTAAGTGTCAACTTGACATCGATCCCAATGGTAAAGCGGTGGATCAAACGGTATATCGCTCCATGATTGGATCCTTGCTTTACCTTTGTGCATCTAGACCGGATATCATGTTGAGTGTGGGAATTTGTGCACGGTTTCAAGTCAAGACCTAAGGAAAGCCACTTTGTGGCGGTCAAGCGAATCTTTCGATATTTGGCTCATACCCCAAACTTTGGCCTATGGTACCCGAGAGGAGCAAACATCAAGCTTGAAGGATATTCGGATTCCGATTGGGCGGGAGACAAAGTGGATAGGAAGTCCACTTCCGGAGGGTGCCAATTCCTTGGTTGCTCTTTGGTAAGTTGGTCTTCCAAAAAGCAAAGTTGTGTGTCTCTCGTCCACCGAAGCGGAGTATGTAGCGGCCGGTAGTTGTTGTGCACAACTCTTATGGATGAGGCAAACTTTAAAGGATTACGGTGCCATTTGTGACAAAGTGCCTCTTTGGTGTGATAATGAAAGTGCCATCAAGATTTCTCTCAACTCGGTGCAACACTTCAAGACGAAGCATATTGAGATTCGGTATCACTTCATCCGGGATCACATTAGGCGAGGGGAGATCGAGCTCAAATACGTCAACACTCATGATAACCTTGCAGATATCTTCACGAAGCCTTTGGATGAAGCAAGATTTCGCGAGTTAAGGCATGAGCTAAATATCATTGATTCAAGCAATGTTGCTTGAACCCTTGCACACCCCACCATACTCAACTTGTTATCTTGTTTAGGTGTAGGCATGGACATAGGGGGAGTGTTGTTCTCTCAATGAACTCTCCCTCCCCCCATTATGCATAAATCGATCAACTCTTTCACATTAGCCACTTTTGGTGGTACTTGTGCTTCAAAGACGAGTTTTGGTCATGGGCCCAAGGACAGTTCTTCACGGTGCCATACCAATTTACTCAAACATAGGTGGCTCCGGCCACCGCCTCTCTTTGGAGAGTTGGTGTCGCGTGGTTGTTTCTTGTTGTCGGTTCCCGTTCTGCCTTTGTGTTGTGCGTGTTCTTGTGGTGTCTCTTGTGCTCAAAGTTTCTTTGCGAAGACCCCTTTTTCGCGTGTTTGAAACCAGCTTCTTCCTGAGTTCACGGTATTACCGCACCTGCGCGATAGTAATTTTTTACTGCCGCCCAGGAGAGCGGTACTACCGCTCGTGCGCGGTACTTCTGCCGAGCGGTACTACCGCGATGATATGCGGTACTACCGCGCCGTCGCAGACGCGTGGGGGATAAGGACGTGCAAGGGGAGTTCTAACTCCCCCATACCCATTCGTTAGTTTCCCCACTTCGTCTCTCTCTCTCTCGGTCAAGAACGAGGGCCGGGGTCCCTCGCCGGATCTCCGCCTCCGGCTGCTCTTCTTTGATTCCGTCCGGTGGGATCGTTCCCCACCACGTGCTCTTGCCATGGAACAAGGTCTTTCCCCAAATCCCTCTCTCTTTGGTTGTTTTCCTTGCCTTTAGGATTTTGGGGAGATGCATGTATTCTTGAGATTTTAGGCTAAATCTTTGCAAGAGTAGGATGTAGGAGAGTAGTGGAGTGTAGGGATTATACTTGTTATGTTGTCTTGTGATAGATTTGATCAACCGTAGTACCGCCGTGATTTCGCGGTCCTTCTCAGATTCAAAATCTCTTTCGGATCTCACACGGTGCGGTACTACCGCCCCACACGTGCGGTACTACTGCTAGTCCGGTACTAGCGCCCGGTCGGTGCGGTACTACCGCACGCGCGGCGGCACTAAAATCTTACTACCGCTCCCAGACACGGTACTACCGTGACAGCACACGGCACTACCACGACTTGGGGCGGTACTAAAATTTTAGTACCGCAGCACCTGGCAGTACTATCGTTCGGTCCAATCTTTCTCATGGCATTTAGCATGTGTGCTTCCTAAGTGGTTCTTTTGTTTTGCCGTGGTCTTTGCATTGATCCTTCTTGGTTTTTGTGGGTGTTTTGCGCGTTGTGTCTCAGGTGGTGGCTCTCGCCGTTCCAATCCCAGTCGCGACACTGGATCCAAGCGGTTGCGCAATCCAGGTGAAGCTGCAGAGGGCTCCAGTGCCCCTAAGCGCAATGTCAAGACCACCGCCAACAAGGACAAGGAACCCGCTAAGAGCATGGACGAGATACCCTCCGCTGAGTATGTCCGTCGCAGGCAGATGAAACCGTATGTGAATCCTCGTGCTATCCTCAGAGGTTGTGAGTTGTTCTGGACCAAGCAGCAGAATCTCATCTATCTGGATGTCATCAAGAACAAGCAGAATACCTACGTGGAGGTTAAGTAGATTGACATGCATCACATGAGGAAGGAACATTATCGTGAGTACTTTGGAGAGGCTCTGGACTTGGTGGAGCAGTTTGGCATTGAGCATGTGATCTCCTTTCATCTGGACTTTGACCCTGAGCTTGTTTGTCAGTTCTTTGCCTCTGTGTATTTTCACCCTGGGGAGGAGCGGCGAATGACGTGGATGACCAACGGCCGTCAGTTGACCGCTACCTGGAAGGAGTTCATGGACCTACTGCATGTTCCCTGGCGACGGACTTGACACTCCTGTTGGTGTTCGTCCCCATGCCAATTCTGAGTCTGCTAACAAGGATAAGCTCCAGCCGTACTTTGTTGAGAAGGTGCTCGCTAGTGGCAAGTCAGCTTGGGTGCTGAACCCCTTTCTGGATATCATGTATCGCATCATCTCGCAACTCTCTGTTCAGCGCATTGGCGACAAGGATAAGGTACATGCATTTATGGTGGATATGATGCTCATGTGCGAGGATGCCCGGGTGTCTCAGACTCAGCCTCTTGATGTCTCACACATCATGTGGCATGAGCTTCGGTTTGTGGTGTTCAACCGCAAGGTGCCCATCTACGGGCCGTACCTGTTTCTGCTGATCTCCAAGACTTGGGAGAAGATGTACCCTGGAGAGGAGTTCCTTGCACCAGACTGGATTAGGCATGATCCCATATGTCTCCGTGTCAAGCCCAACTGGGCCAACACTACCACTCGTGCTGAGGCGTCTGCTGCTAGGAGGCATGTTGGTGAGGAGGAGACTGGAGCTGAGTATGTTGCTGAGGACCGTGCCGCTAGGTCTTCCCAGAGTTCCTCTATGCCCTCGTGGGCCAAGAAGTTGAAGGACAAGATGAAGACTCTCTTCTGCATGCAAGCTAAGGGGCAGTACAGGACTCATGTTGCCTCCAAGGAGGCTCGCCACCGTGACTTGCACATCCTAAGGGTCTTTGGTGAGGCTCATTCCAGCGGGCATGAGAGGAACATCACTCTAGAGGCCGAGTGGATGGAGAAGCAGGGCTTGAAGTGGACCGATTCTGACGAGGACTTCGAGGAGGACATTCCTGCTGCCAAGTCTGAGGAGGAGCGCTGGGATGATTTCTCCACTTGAGCCACCCCGAGTGTGTAGGTGTCCTCTCTGCCTTTTTTTGGCGTCTCGATGCCAAAGGGGGAGAGAGTGTAGGGATTTGCTCATGTGTCGTTGTGTTTGGTGTGTTTGCTGTCTCGTTTGAACCTCGTTTCGTTGCTTTGGTTTGGTTTGAGACTTATTCTTCATATGGTGCAAGACATATGCACTTTATCCTATCTTAGCAAGCTTATGTTATATTGTGCTTCCTATGTTTATGCTCGTTAGTAGTTGTTTAGCCTTATCATTGCTAGTTATGCCTTGTCTCTAAAATATAGGGGGAGTGTTGATCCTAGTTATGTGCTATGCAGTCCAAAGCATTCATCTAGATTGCACACATATAGGGGGAGCCTGTCTATATTTTAGAGAGGAGGGGTTTGCCTTTGTTATAGTTTATTTCCTTTTTGCGCAAATCCCGTATTGTCATCAATCCACCAAAAAGGGGGAGATTGTAAGTGCGTATTTATCCCTTAGGTGTTTTGGTGATTGATGACAATGCTTTTGCGGACTAATCGTGTGCCTTTGAATTTCTCAAACATTTCTTCACTAGGTACAAGACGGTTTGGTGCCCACGAAGACTATTGAAGACGGCGTTTCTCTATGTTTCTTTTTGCTGGATTTGAGTCATAGGAAAGCCGTACTATTAAGAGGGGGTCCGCGTCGGAAAGGTTTGGGTGGAATCATCACGTACACGTTCCCTTCCTTGTTTCCACCTTTCCCTTGCACTATGGAGCATTCCCCTTTTATCCTCGTTGTGATTGCCTTGGCTGTTGTTGCTGTGCTAGCGGTAGTATCGCTCCTCGAGCGGTAGTACCGCAGCACCATGTAGTACCATTGCTCAGGCGCGGTAGTACCGCGGGAGCCCACGGTAGTACCGCTCCTCTGGAGCCGTACTACTGTGGCCCCCATGCCAAGTACCACTGCTTTGCGTAGTAGGGGCGGATGTAATTTTTTACATCCGCGCCTCCACAGTAGTACCGCGCCTTGCTCACGGTAATACCACGCGCGGTCTGATCCAGCAGCCACGCGGTAGTACTACTCTCCAGCGGTAGTACCGTGTCGGGTTTTTGCACCGGCTGTTTTCCAGCGGAAGTAGGCACGGATGTATTTTTATTCATCCGCTCCTTCCTGTGCTAAGCGTTCGCCTTGCGGTAGTACCGCAAGGAGGAGCGGTAGTACCGCTACCATGTAGTACCGCCCGTCAGCTCGGCCAGAGCCCCCTGCTGTCGCAACGGTAGTACCGGCGTGGCCCACGGTAGTACCGCATGGCCTTGCAGTAGTACCGCGCCCCTGAAGCGGTAGTACCGCGTGTCGCGGGCTGGTTAAGTGGATAACGGTTGGATTTCGTCCACCACTATAAAAGGGTCGTCTCCTACCTCTAGTTGACCACCTCTTCCAACCCTAAGCTCCATTGTTGCTCCTAAGCTCCATTTTCGCCCGATCTCACTCCCTAGCCAATCAAACTTGTTGATTTGCTCGGGAGTGGTTGAGAAGGCCCCGATCTACACTTCCACCAATTGAAATTTGATTCCCCCCCCCACTAATCCCTTGCGGATCTTGTTACTCTTGGGTGTTTGAGCACCCTAGACGGTTGAGGTCACTGCGGAGCCATAGTCCATTGTGGTGAAGCTTCGTGGTGTTGTTGGGAGCCTCCAATTAAGTTGTGGAGATTGCCCCAACCTTGTTTGTAAAGGTTCGGTCGCCGCCTTCAAGGGCACCAATAGTGGAATCACGACATCTCGCATTGTGTGAGGATGTGAGGATAATACGGTGGCCCTAGTGTCTTCTTGGGGAGCATTGTGCCTCCACATCGCTCCAACGGAGACGTACTTCCCCTCAAAAGGAAGGAACTTCGGTAACACATCCTCGTCTCCTCCGGCTCCACTCTTGGTTATCTCATCCCTTTACTTGTGCAAGCTTATTTGTGTTACTTTCATTGCGTGCTTGTGTGCTTATGCGTTTGTTGCATCATATAGGTTGTCCACCTAGTTGCATATCTAGACAACTTACTTTGATGCAAAGTTTAATTTGGTAAAGAAAAGCTAAAAATTGTTAGTTGCCTATTCACCCCCTCTAGTCAACTATATCGATCCTTTCAATTGGTATCAGAGCCTCATCTCTTTTTAAGGACTTTATCGTCCGGAGTGTATGGTTGACGTCGTAGACGATGTAGGAGAGCACTCCGGTGCGAATCCAATATCGTCTACTGGAGATGGGGGTAACTCGATCTCACGTGGGGAATTCAATGTGGCGTTGGACACATTGAAAACCTCCATGACGACCGAGGTCAAGGACATGTTCAAGGAATTCTTAGAAGGGCTTAAACTTTCCACCGCGCCCGTGAAAGTGGGTGATCCCGCCAACACGGAGACGGATGCTAACCCCGACAAGGGGGAAGCTACTTGTGAGAAAGCTCCTATGTCTAGTGGTAAAATTGGCACCGGCATCTTTGCTCATGTGCAACCTCTACCCGTTTATGGTGGACCGATTCCTTCTACTCATTTGAATCATGCCGGTCCTCCCCCCAAGATTGATAAAAAGGATTTTGATTCTTGGGTCTATCGTTTTAAGCGTCATTTAAATCATGTGGACACTAACCTTTGGAGAATCATTGAAGAAGGTTTTTATCCGCATGACCGGAGCAACTTCACTCCTAGAGAAGCCGTGGATGATCAATTCAATGAAAATGCTCTCTTCATCATCCAAGAAGCAATCCTTTCCGAAGACCTCCCGCATCTTCGGCCCTACTCGTTGGCCAAAGATGCTTGGCACAAAGTGGTTTCCCTCTATCGGGGAAGCGCAAGCATTCAACGCTCCAATTATAAAGTGGTACAAGATGAAGCCGATGAGTTATGTGATTTGATGTACCGCAGTTTGTTCGGAGTCCCGGATGAGATCACGGACATGACAAGGAGTCTCGAAATGTTCGAGACGTAAAGATCAATATATCGGAAGGCTATATTCGGACATCGGAAAGGTTTTGAGTGGTTCAGGTATTTTTCGGAGTACTGGAGAGTTACGTGAATTCGCTGGGGGAAGTATTGGGCCTTCATGGGCCTTAGTGGAAATGTGAGAAGGGCAACAATGGGAGGCCGCGCGCCCCCCATGGGCTGGTCCGAATTGGACTATGGAGGGGGCGGCGCCCCCCTCTTTCCTTCTCCCTCTCCTACTCCTTCCCTCTCTCCCCTCTTGGAAAAGGAAGGGGACTCCAACTAGGATTGGGAATCCTAGTTGGACTCCCCTATAGGTGCGCCCCTCCTAGGCCAGCCTCGTCTTCCCCCCTCCTTTATATACGTGGGCAGGTGGGGTACCCCAAAGACACAAGTTGATCTTTAACCGTGTGCGGTGGCCCCCTCCACAGTTTTACACCTCGGTCATATTGTCGTAGTGCTTAGGCGAAGCCATGCGCTGGTAACTTCATCATCACAGTCACCACGCCGTCGTGCTGATGAAACTCTCCCTCGGCCTCAACTGGATCAAGAGTTCGAGGGACGTCACCAAGCTGAACGTGTGCAGATCGCGGAGGTGCCGTGCGTTCGGTACTTGGATCGGTTGGATCGCGAAGACGTTCGACTACATCAACCGCGTTACTAAACGCTCCTTCTTTCGGTCTACGAGGGTACGTGGACACTCTCTCCCCGCTCGTTGCTATGATTCTCCTAGATAGATCTTGCGTGATCGTAGGATTTTTTTTGAAATACTACGTTCCCCAACAATGCAATAATGAAATTTATGTTTAATATATGAAATAATATGAAACCTCACGCTTACAAATTTGCAAGTTGTCACGATGTATAGAGGGTATCTGTAGTGTTATGTGCATTGTGTTCCATCCATGACAATCCCCTGAACTAGCACATCTTCATGTTGAGACATCCCTCATGATATCTCACGTTGATAAAACTTGTACTTTATTAAACTTATATTTTTCCTCCTCCTCCTCCTGCTCCTTCGACTGAACATTTGACTACTACTGCTAGACAACAATTTATCATTAAAAAGGAGTTTTCTCCTATCCTAAACTTCTTGATATTACTTTGTAGAGTTCATTATTCATGTATTCATGACACGAGTTATTGCCATGCAAAAAACATAGATTTGTTGAATGAATAACACGGGCTCCCAACTATGTATGAAATGTTACATATATTAGATAGAGTCGGTGCAGATTAACAAAGTTACCGTCTAGGGCTTGTAGTGTGGTTAGGTAAGGTAGGTGTGAATTCTCACAAGCAAGAAGAGGTGAGTTCTATACTTTTGGATTTTTAATTAAAATTTGTGGTGTCGAGCGTCACACATGTGTCGAGGTGAATAAAGAAACCTAGTCAAACCCATAAATGCAATAGAAAATTACTCATGAACACATGAACAATACCTTTATGTACTTCTTGCAAGAAACTCAAAGGAAATTTTTTACACCATGTCAAATGTACTTCATTTATCTGATTTTTAGCTTTGAAGCTTCAAAAGTTTCAACAGAATCTCACATGTATGTGTCACAATGTAGTTGAGAAATTTGGTGAAGGGTGATAATTTAAGAGCAACTATTATTTATGGTCTATACTGAAAGACAAAAATAAGGGACGAAAAGGCATCTTCAAAGAGACATTTCCCACGAGGATGTGAGCATAACACCATCAAAAAAATGTCGAACTACAATATTTAAAATAAACTGTGCTCTACTGGCAGTGCAGAACATCAATATTCCTTTTTTATTGTGCAGCAAAAAGGTGTATATCAGAGTAAGCTGTCCTTGATTTATTATCTCAGAGGAAACTAAACAATAGCTGCTGCTTTTTGTGTCAGTGGATAACATATGTGCTTCCGAGTAACCAAATAAACACTACTAGAACTTTGAATAAATTAATGAAATCGACATGTAATACTCAGTTTCACTCATTGGCTAACAACGTGCCTTCCTATAGAAGTTACTAAAACCAGATTTTGTTTGTTAATCTGCAAATCCTCTGGCATCGTACCAGATAATGTTCTGTGTGCCAACAACATACAAAAAAGAAAAAACCATCGCACCGAGCTCCAGAAAAATTCACACAATAAATCAACAACTTATCATGGATCAGTGGAAAATGGTAATGAAAATAACCTATACCGCACGGGGACGCAAAGGATGGGGGTTCGGAATAGACTGGAGCAGGTGCCAGACCGCCGAGCACCGACCCTGCCTTGCCAAAGTCGGCATCTGGTCCCGTGGAGGTGGCGGCGGTGGCGTCTAGTATTTCACCCTCCTCTACCTCGCCCTCCCTCGGCTTCGCCGCTGACATCCACGGTCGCGAGCCTGCCTCCTGATCTCCCCTATCCCCGTGGCTTTGGCCGTGGCCGTGGCCGTGGTGATGACGATGATGGCTACGCTTATGGCGCTTCGGGGAGGAGGCCTCGTCTGCGTCGTCACCGGGCGGCTGGCAGTGGCGCCTGGAGGCTGAGCGCAGCGAGACGAGGCCCTCTCCGCTACCCATGGCGACTGCTGGGGTTAGGGTTTTGTGGGGTGGACGGGAGGGGCGGCTATAGGATGTGATGCCTTGACGAAGCTCGATCGGACTCAGGAACGATGCACGCCGGTGATCGCGGGTGCTTTTAGGGTTGTTAGGCGTCGATGGGGGGGCTGCGAAGGCGATTCTGAACAGGTGTTCGAACATGAAGGACGACAGCGTTCAGAGTTCAACCCCAATTCTGAACCACACTCTACTTTGGGTTCGGGGACTCACATTCATAGCCATACCACGAGTGTTTTAGGCCATCCACAAGATATATTTTCGGATCTCACCATATAATTACAACCTTTCTTTTCTCAATGAAAGTAGCAAGTAGTACATTTAGGTATACACACGTGGAAATCCATCGTGTGCGTGGAGCTAGAACTGCCTCCAGGAAATTTTTTGCTTTTGAATCAAAAGTTAGCCTTGAAGCGGTTTCCGGAGAGAACAAAGACGAAGAAGTGCATTTTCCGTTCACTGCCTGCTATGGTCCCTATCTTCGTGTCCCTCGTCACCAATGCATATTCATGTCACTTCATTCACCAAAGTACTACACTGCCTCTACTGTGACATCTTCTTGCCAGTACATAGTTGTCGTCTATATACACACACGTGTGCATCACCTTCATTCCTCAGCTCACTATCACCCTCTTGAGAATTTCATACTCTTTGAAAAGAAACAAACAAAACCGATATAGTTCTCAGCCATGGTTATGTGATATGAGTACTTTTTTTGCGGATGATGGTATATGAGTACTTGCTAAAGTCATCACATGTTATGAGTCAACGTAGCTTTGAGAATGGAAGACACTGGGATAGATCTATTTAGCAGGAAAGGAAGGTCCAGTCAATTTGAACATGACTAGGACACTTACCACACAATTGAGCACAATCCTTCGAGTGTAATAAGTTTGTAGGTCATGTGCCAGCTAGCCAATTATAACGATCCACTAGTAACAATCAATATTTTATGACCAACTTGCCTCTTAGGTTACACTTAGCCAACCAAATCACGCAAATAAAAGGTTGGGGTCGCATTTGTATATAAGGAGGTTCGGAACAGACTAGAGTAGGCAGCGTTCAGAATTCAACCCCGATTCCGAACCGCGCTCTACTTTGCCTTCGGAGAATCACGTTCATAGCCATACCACGAGTGCTTTAGGCCATCCACAAGATATGTTTTCGGATGTCACCATATAATTACAACCTTTCTTTGCTCAACGAAAATAGAAAGAAGTACATTTACATATACACATGTGGGATTGCATCGTGTGAGCGGAGCTACAAATGCCTTGATGACATTTTTTTTCTTTTGAATCATGAACATTAGCTTTGAAGCGGTTTTCGGAAACAACAAAAATGAAGAAGCGCATTTTTCGTACATTGCCTGCTTAATTTGTGGTCCCTAACTCCATGGCCCTTGTCAGTCATTAACAATGCACATTCATCCCACTCCATCTACCAAACACTACACTACCATCTACCTTGACATCTTCTTGTTAGTACATAGTCTCTGTTTATACACACACATGCGCATCACCTTCCTTCTCGAGCTCAGTTTTACCCTCGAGAAGTTCACACTCTTCTGAAAGAAACAAAAAGGCTGATACAGTTCTTGGCAATGGTTATGGGGTATGTAGTTACTACGGTCATCGCGCGTGATGAGTTAGCAAAGCTTTGAGAACGGAAGGCACTGGGATAAATCTATTTAGCAAGAACGGAAGGACTAGTCAATTTCAATATGACTAGGACACTCACTACACAATTGAGCACAATCATTCAACTGTAGTAAGTTTCATGTGCCAGACCCTACGGATGCGTTGGCGATGGATGGACAGAACGGCCGAAGACAAGCCTTGGTCCAGGCTTCCAATGATTCTCCGGAGGCGGTGGAGTGTTCTTATCATCCTTGAAGTGTACCTTGGGAGATGGCTCTAGGTCACTTTTCTTGACTGACTGGTGGATAGATGGCGTCAGCCTTGCTCAAATGGCCCCTCGCTTCTTCCTTTTGTCTGGCTAGTGGGACGCCGACGTGTGTCGTGGAAGAAGCCCTCCTTGTGGATACTTGGATCAACGATATCAACCGTTCCTTGAGTCAAGAGACGGACAAGATGACTTCGAAATCTACAGTGGACAAGGTCTACTCATCAAAGTCTGTGTACGCCTCATCTTTTTTCTTGGCAGTGAGTTCGCTTTGTGCATTGAATTCGTCTGGGGCTAATGGGCCCCGATTGAGTTGAAGATCATTGTGTGACTTGTGTGATAAACCGCCTTTGGACAGATGATGGATTGGATCAGTGGAAAATGCAACAGCCTGACACTTTGCATGCCTTGTTGCTAGGAGATGGAAACTCACACTCACATGCAGTGGTGTTGCTTCCTACTCCAGTGATATATCTACGATTAAGGTGGAAAATGACAAAAGGGTAAAAATACCAATTTACCCGTGGATTGGTCTGTGATCGACACCGTTGTAAATTCACATGTACTCATTTCCCTCATTTTTAATACAAAAAGCACGCAATGCTCTTACGTGTTCCTGAGAAGAAAAAAAGATCCTCTTAAGCTGGCTCGGTCAAGGACACCACACGAGCTGATTGGCGTCCTCCTCCGACTCGAAGCCGAGCACAAAGTGCACCCATGCGCCTCTACTTCGCGGAGGCCGACACGATCACCATGGCAACGGGGATAACGACGATTTGAAGAGCCGGCAAGGATACCGATCTGTGTGGAGAATAGGAACCGACGGTCTAGCCGGGGCCATGTGGGGGCAGCAAGGATATGAGCGGGGTGACCACGTTGCTAAGCGCGCGCGCGCTCTCACAACGACCACGGCACCGGCGGTGCACCTCTGCCCTAGCCAAGGTCGGGAGGGGTCGGCGCGGGGACAGGTTGGGTGCGGGAAGGGACGGGTTGGCTACTAGGATGTGAGGCAGAATCATAATCATTCATTTCACATTGCCGTTAACCGATGTCAGTGAGCGAGATGTTTCCGATTATGCCGCCGGAATAGCGGCCCAGAACATCCAGCCTAGTATGAGCTCATGAGGGAGAAAACATGCCCTAGACGGCCAGGGATGACTGAGACTCGCGATTAGATGGCTGAAATATGGTGGCATGAGAAGGCTCGGAAATGGTGTAGTTTTACTCCTAAAATGTAAGTAGATTGGTGTAAACCAATCCACTAAAGAAGCCTAACTCCAAAGAGATATACATGCGTGTCCGGAAAGGATAGATGGCATCATACGGGCCTCGCATACTCGTATATGGGCACCCAACGTTGCTTTCTTGTGCAAAACTACCAATAACCATGTGCACCCACACACTTGGGAAAATGATATCTTGCTGGATCAAATGTTCCCTGGAGATGATAGATGTAAGATTATCACTATTATGCACTCAATTTGGTCTTCTCGCAACCGATGGATGCAAGATCAAGATGGTTATGATCCGGTCCTGGCAATCAAATGGGTGCATGATTCTTTGTCTATTTTGGAGATGCCAGTTAGCCGAACTAAATCGCGGGTGAATCAATGTTGGAGACCGCCTGAGCGAGGATGGGTGACCATCCACACAAATGATTTAGTTAATTCTGATGCGTGGATGGGAGGTGCGGGCGGTGTGGCCAAATATCACCTATCTTTTCTGGGTGCTTGGAGTAAACCCATCCCGGGGGCCTCTCGTCCTTTTACTGCCGAGCTCTTGGCTCTCTGTGAGGGGGTGATCTTCGCCCCAGCTCCGAAGATGTTCACATGTGATTATGAAGGTCTACTGCATGGAGTTGGTGAACCTATGGGATTTGCGTAGCAACTCTCGCGCAGTTGTTGCACCTATCTTGAAAGAATTAGAAGGGATATTTCCTAGCTTTGCTTCTTTTTTGGTTACTCATGTCAGGAGGACTTTGAATGTTGTTTCCGCCCATCTTTGTACTTAGCATGCTGGTATGTTGGACAAAACAGAAAGCTGGTTTGATCAGTTCCCTTGTTTCTACTCCCTTTGTCCCATAATGTAAGACGTTTTTTGACTCTAGTATAGTGTCAAGAAACGTCTTACATTATGGGACGGAGGGAGTAGTTAGTAGTCTTTCGAGCGGATTGTAATCAGATTCTTGTTAATTAATAAAGCTCTCTAGTTCGTTGAAAAAAAACTACCAGCAGAGCAGAAAATGGTTGGCAAAATTACGCTTTCAGATTCGAAAAGCTTATAGAGTAAATATCAAAAAACTACCACATTTGAAATTCGTGTTTCGAAGAACTACCACTTTTAATTGATTGTCAAGAACGATTGTCAAGAACCTATCACTTTTACCCTAGTTTTTGCAAAGAAAACCAACTACATTCTGCTAGTGACCGGTCCAGCCAAACTAAACACAACTATGACAGTCGTGGCCCATCAATCAGGGTTGACATGACACAAAAGTCAACTCCGTGGGACATTTCATCGAGTACTCCCTCCGTCTCATCATAATATAAGAGCGTTTTTCACACTAGCGTGCGGAGCATAAATCCTTTGCTGCCTACCGCGCAGGGCAGTGGGCCCCTGCCATGGCCGTGGACCCGGTCCACGACCACACGGGCCATGTTCGCCAACGCAGTCGAACATGGTGTCGCACTTCTCGACGAGCTACGACGTCAATCACCGGCCGCGGTTCGTCAAGGACGCGCTTGCACATCGAAGAGCTCACCGACGCACACACTAGCACTGAACACAACATACTACACACTAGCAGACACCAGACACCACAACCCTCGGACGCACCTCCACTGCGCATGCACGCCGTGCCTATGCAGGACGCACTTGACTGTATCGAGCCGTACTGCAATTCCTTCCACTATATTCTGCGACCGGCACGCCGTGCCGTGCTGCTCATGGTTGTGGGCTCCGTGGGCGTCGGCCTCGGCATTGAAGTTTATAGATCTTTATTTCTTCTTTGTCGATGACTGATTTCTGCACATATATTTACTGCAGATCTGCAAATGGATTTGAAGGAAAGATTTAGAAGGTGAAGGAGGCTGACGAAGAGCATTCTAAATTCTCACTTGTCTTAATCATTTTTCCTGTACAATTAATGCAATACATGTATAGCTTTGGTGCTTTGTGCTGACAAGAATTCTCCGACTGGCATCATTTGCAGTAACTGTGGTGATCCAGGATGCTCCGAAGATTACAAGTTCAGTAGTGGCAACTGCTGAACTTATGTAAGAATAAACTGAATGATTTTTCATTCTGAATAGTTTCCTAACCGTTGACTTCAAGCTTTCACAGTAACATCGTGGGATTATGAATAAGTTAGTGTTAATTATATTTTGACAAGTGTAATTTACAGTTTGCTGGCTTGAGTGAATTTCTGGTGTGTATTAGACCCTTGAACTAAATAAAGAGAAGTCAAAGATAGCAGGTGCAGTTGCAGGAATTGGATTCTGTTTCTTTGCTGCTCTTGTCTCTGACAAGCACTAATGTACCACCAATATAATAAGTTGTTGAACAATTCAAGAGGACAGACATGTAGAGGAGGCGCGCCCCCGCCACTAGTATGACCGGTAGCGGCAGAACGTGGCCGCTGGGCAGCCGCATCGAGGCCCTTGAGCCCGCTGGTGGCAGGGTAGGGCGGCGGGAGTGGGACGCGATGGCGGATCGGCTTTGGCGGGAGGGCTTCATGGGGAATTTTAACGAAGATGATAGAACTAACATGTGGGCTCCACATGTCATAACGTCTAGCGTACTGGTTAAACAAACGGTGTTGTCTCAGAAAAAAACGGTGTCGATTTTCAGTGCCATGACCTGACTGATGGGTCATTCCTGCCATAATCACACTCTATTTTAAGCAAAGAGATCATCAATGTGAAGTGATAGATTTTCATAAAAAATAGAGTCAAAGTGGTAGGTTTTGACAAATCAATTAAAAGTGATAGTTCTACTGAACACAGACCCCAAACGTGATAGTTTTTGGCTATTTACTTCAACCACTGCGGACCGAAGGACACAACTCGTCGTCAATGCATGATCCTGTCAGTCCACCTACCATACTAGAAGGGGCCGCGCGCTTTGCTGTGCCTTTTCCCCTTGTGCACATGAATACTATGCTCCTTTGTTCAATTTTGTGTCTTTTTTTTCACTTGTCCATGCAAAAAAAATCGTGACAAAATTGTCGAGGCTGCAAATAGGGGAAATAAATAGAATCTTGGTTTTAGGAAGCAAAACATACAATGAAAGTAACCGCAATGCCAATATAAGTATGGCTCAATGAAATACTTTTTTATAATAAGTCCTTAACTATTGAAAATGTCTTAAACACTACAATGTGGCTCTATTTGCCATCTTATCTATTTAGTCAGGTCATTTAATTAGAATTCTTACCTGGCCTCTTCAAGATTTGATCAAGATGTCGCACACTTCCAACTTTTTCATGTCAGACAAACACATATTTTATGGACAAATAAAAGTGAAAGGAGCAAATACAAAATTTCCATTAAAGTTTCTCTCAGTTTCCATGCAAAATGCCATACTTGGTTAGAATTTGGGATCAAGATGATCGTGATAAGGAAAAAGGAGCACTGTCAGTTTTTGTTAGGGCAAGGCCAACGCTCCAGGATGGACCGGTGCCCCAGCTGCTGGGTCGGCTCGGATAGTTGATGATGTGAAAAAGGTGTTGCTTGCAGTGCTAGATGGGATCCTGCAGAGAAGGCTGGTTCTCCCGTAAAAAAAGTGCAAGGCAGCCAATAAGAAAGCGTTGGACAACACCATTGTTGAGCTCAATAGTACCTTGCTACCTTTTTGTACAGAGAATAAGCTACCAGACCTGAGAACCCTACTACTGCTTCCGTTGGATGAAGGTAGAACTAAACAGTAGCTTCAGTTATTTTTATCTAGGTGAAGGGTGGGGCACTAGTATAGTGATGCCACCATTATACATGCCCTTTGTCGCAACAGAGCTATGCTAACTGTATCTTGAAGGTGACCGTGTGGCATAAGTGTGCACATCATCATCTATAACACTATGCTCCTTAGTTTTAAAGAGGCCATATTCAATTGAGGTCTTCAATTCGAATTACATCTAATTTTGACCGGGTCAATAATTTCTCAAAGTTTTTTCATTTAATTCTATTATACTATGCACTATGCTTCATAATTTTTAAGGCCTCACAATTGAATGAGGTCTTCAATTTAGAATTAGGTCACCCAATCTTGACCGGGTCAACAATTTCTCAAGGAGCTCTCCCATTCAATTTTTTTTAATTTCATATGCTCCCTAATTTGAAGCTCTTTCATTCAATTGAGGTATTCAGTTTTAAATTTGGTTTACGATTTTGACCAGGATAATGAATTTTCAAATTATTCAGCAGCAACCGGCCTATAAAAACATATCAATCCCATGGGCCTTCCCACGACCCAGAAAAAAGAAGCGCCACCATGTTATACTGTAGCGGCAGCCACCGCTGGAGGCGGCAGACTATAGAGTCATTCGCAGATAGCGTTAACGTCGCGGAGATGGCGGGATGCAGCACAGCTGTCGCCGAAGCACGCAAGCAGAAGAAGCACAGTGGCCAGCTTTGAAAGAGCCATCTTGAAGCACACTCTCTGGAGCTCTCCCTCTGGCAGACCTCTAGATAAATGTCACGCTTCCCAGATCCAGGTCCAAAGGGAGCAGGGGAAGCGTGCCTCGCCATTTTGGTGCAAATCCAGAGCTTCATCAACCAAGATGAAGCTTTTTTTTTAAATATTTTTTGCGAATAGATGATGAAGCCGAATATGGAAAATGGCCTTAGAGCGGTAAGCAGTCAAAAAAGCTTAGAGTGGTAAGAAGTTTGCCTTGGGTTTGGTGGCTTTGGGGAAGAGGGGCTGGGGTGGGGGGGGCACACAGGCATGAAGATCCTCATGGACGTGGTTGCAAAGCAGTGGCAGAGCTATGTTGAGGCCAGGGGGCCGGTGCCCCCCTCCCCCCAGCCTTGGATCAATTCTTGAAGGAATTTCTTTTAAGGAGGGCTTATATTAGAATTTCATTTTAGCATTATACATGCCCTTAGTCGCAACAGAGCTATGCTAACTGTATCTTGGAGGTGACAGTGTGGCATAAGTGTGCACATCATCATCTATAACACTATGCTCCTTAGTTTTAAAGAGCCCATATTCAATTGAGGTCTTCAATTCGAATTAGGTCATCTAATTTTGACCGGGTCAATAATTTCTCAAAGCTTTTTCATTTAATTCTATTATACTATGCACTATGCTTCATAATTTTTAAGGCCTCACAATTAAATGAGGTCTTCAATTCACATTATTCAGCAGCAACCGGCCTATAAAAACATATCAATCCCATGGGCTTTCCCACGACCCAGAAAAAAGAAGCGCCACCATGGTAATACTGTAGCGGCAGCCACCGCCGGAGGCGGCAGACTATAGAGTCATTCGCAGATAGCGTTGACGTCGCGGAGATGGCGGGATGTAGCACAGCCGTCGCCGAAGCACGCAAGCAGAAGAAGCACAATGGCCAGCTTTGAAAGAGCCATCTTGAAGCACACTCTCTGGAGCTCTCCGTCTGGCAGACCTCTAGATAAATGTCACGCTTCCCAGATCCAGGTCCAAAGGGAGCAGGGGAAGCGTGCCTCGCCATTTTGGTGCAAATCCAGAGCTTCATCAACCAAGATGAAGCTTTTTTTAAAATATTTTTTGCGAATAGATGATGAAGCCGAATATGGAAAATGGCCTTAGAGCGGTAAGCAGTCAAAAAAGCTTAGAGTGGTAAGAAGTTTGCACAGGCATGAAGATCCGCATGGACGTGGTTGCAAAGCAGTGGCAGAGCTATGTTGAGGCCAGGGGGCCGGTGCCCCCCTCCCCCCAGCCTTGGATCAATTCTTGAAGGAATTTTTTTAAGGAGGGCTTATATTAGAATTTTATTTTAGCATTTGCCCTCCCACCCCCCCCCCCCCCCCCCCTCCCCCCAAACACTGATGATTTGTGTTTCGCCCCCCATCGATTTTTGGCTAGCTCTGCCATTGTTGCGGAGCGTGAAGCTTTCGCGTGATTTGCTATCCGATAGCAAAATAATTTTACAATACAATACTTATCTCAATATAATATAATCAAAAATAAATCAAACTTATTAAAATTATTAATGTTTCGGCAATACCCGGATCCATATTTATTTTAGTAAGTCAAATAATTATTAATAAGTTTGATCTGCGCTTTTGTCAATATATAAAAAAATCAAAAAACATAATATTGACAATAGAAAAATAAATCAAACTTATTAATGATCTGGGTTTTTGGATGATTTAGGTTTCAGTGGAGATCCTTCACTTGGCGAAATTATTAGCATGATGTCAGTGGTTACGCGAGGGAGAGATTGGATAGGGCCGTTGCAAATGTGAAGTGAAGGAGTATGTTTCCTCTTCACCGAGTTATCCTCTATAACATTATGCTTCATAGTTTTAAAGAGTCTAATTCAATTGAGGTCTTCAGTTGGAATTACGTCATCAGACTTTGATCGGGTCAACAATTTCTCAAAACTCTCTCATTTAATATTATTATACTATTATACACTATGCTTCCGGCTCACAATTAATTGAGGTCTTCCATTTTGAACTGGATCACCCAATTTTCATTGGGTCAACCATTTCTCAAGGAGCTCCCCTATTCAATTTTTAATTCAATATGTTTCCTAGTTGTACTTTACTCTTTCATTCAACTGAGGTATTCAGTTTTAAATTTGGTTTATAATTTTGACTGGGCCAACGAATTTTCAAACCAGTCAACAGCATGTGGCCTATAAAAATATATCAATCCCGCACACCCGCCAATCATCCAGAAAAAAGAAATGCCACCATGCGATACTGTAACATTAATATAGTACATGGGGCCACCTACAGCGAAATTTCCCCGCATAATATATGTTGGTTAGCGGATAGCACAAAACCACACCACGAAAGGCCCATCAAATCACCGCAGTATAAACAAAAAAACACACACTCCATCTCCCCCACCCGTCAAACTAAATATTCGTACGCCCGGGCGACCGGCCCGGTCAGTGACCGGTCAAAAAAACACGACCCAGACGGATGCCTTAGACCGGCCTCGAACGCCCGGGCTGACTGGCACGTCTCATATCCAGCCCAAATATGGGGTGGATATGAAAAAGACCGGGCACGTCTGCCACGTCGGACGCAGCCCACACTGGCCCACCTGACCCCATGTATTTTTGTCCCTATCCCCTCGTCAGACCAAACCATAGCCACTCCACTCAGTCTTCCAAGCTCCCGTCCAGCGATCTTCGGCCTTCTTCGCCATGGCGGACAGCGGATCCCAGTCCTACACACCTCCAGATCCATCGAGCACGAGTTCATCCCACGCAGCCCGGAGGAAGAGATGACCATCCGACTTGCGCTCCGCCACTTTTGGGAGGAGGCCGCCCGATGGCAGCGCTCGAACTCCTTCCGTTGGTAATCCATCGCGTCCGCCCAAAAGGCCCATGGATCCGCCGCTAGGTTTGTCATCGCTGCCTCATCAGAGGCGGTGCGGTCCGTCTGGCGTCGGAACGCGGTGGCGGTCGCGCAACCCCTCCGTTGGCGCGCCCATACAGAGGACACACAACGGGCGTCGTCCGACGCAAACATGGCGCGGCATGCCCGCCGTGCGAGGCAGCAGGTGCGGGAGGCGGCGACAGCCCTTGCGGTGGTGGACGTTGGCGAGGCGGAGTCGCATTCTTTGGCACCCGTATGGTGCACCAGTGCGGGCGCCGCAACCGTGGTGGACGTCGCGGCTTCTCCCAGGACGGATCCATCATCGATCTGACGTCTACCGGCACCGTCAGGGATCCGGGATATGATGAGAAAGAGTACGACATGGGAAACGGCGGCGCCTCGAATCCCGTGAGCTGGCCTGTGTCCCAAGTCCTACTCTACCTCGCTAGCGACCGAACCAACACTCTAGGGAGCGCAGCCGGCCGCCGGGCATGGGTAGGGCGGAGCCGGACGAGCTCCGTTTAATATTAGGTTTACGTTGCATGTAATAGTATGGATTTGAGGGTTCTAATTTGAGATATCCAGTTGTAGAATTGTTTATTTGAGGATTGACCGATCCCTCTCAGCGGACGCGTCCGAACGTGTCCGCGGGTGTTTGAGGGGTCGAATTTGCCATATTCAACTATAGATGCTCTAAGACCACACACAAACTATTGTCTTTGTGTTGTGACACAGTAACAACAGCCAAGATAAATTACTGACTTTCTCTGCTTAACATTGCAACATGAAGAAAAAACATTTGCGACATGAAATTTATCTGCTATCAGTAATTAGCAACAAATATAGGTATTTTTAACATGCAACAAATTTAGGTTTTTTTAACACAGTACAAACGCATGCGTTCATATACACACGCGCACACTCACCACTACGAACGCAACAAAAAATATATGTTGAAACCGCACGCCAGCAAGTTGCAACAATATATACGTACGGCACCCGTACTATTTGGCCTCGCACACGAGCCGGCGAGAATGGAGCAGGCATGCGCGTGCGTGCACGGCTACTAGCTCAGCCCGTCCACGCGCCACCGGGGGTCGGCTCGGCCGCCGGCACCATCGACGAGCTCCCCGTCCTCCGAGGAGCCGAACACGAACCGCGCCCACTCCCTCGCCCGAGCCTCCACCTGCGCCTCCGCCTCGCGCGCGCCCCCGCCCGCGGACGCCGACGCGATCACCGCGGCCACGCCCACGAGGACGAGCAGGGGGGCCAGCAGGGCCACCAGCTCCGCCGCGCCCTCCGGGATCATCCTGCGCGCGCCGGCGGAAGAAGACAGCCTGCTAGCTCCGAACGAACCTGTGCGCGTCAGGGAACGGCGGATGTGCAGGCATCATGCAGCGTCGTACGTATATAGGGGCGCCGCGCCGCCTCGCGCTGGCTGGCTGGCTGCTGCTTTCTCGTGCAGCGCAACCGCCAACCAGCAGCCATGCATCGTGTGAGCGGGGGCGCAAAGGCCTCGGAGATCATTTCGCTTTCGGGCCATGAAACGCTTAAAGCTACGGAAGAACTGTACTGGGAGGAAGAAGAAGATTTGTTCGTGCATACTCTGTCCGCTTTATGGTTCCCTGTCTCCGTGGGAATTCCAGTCCCGGCGCCCGTCTCGTGGGGTTGTGGTTGGTTGGGGATCCGGCGGATGAGCCCGCTCCACAGCAGCCAACGCCTCCCTCTCCCTTTTTAAACACAGTACAAACACAATCGCTCATATATACACACAGATACTCACTCCTAAGAACACATGCACGCATACCCTATTTTTACGAGCGCTTCCGAGACACTTAGCCGACATATCATTTTGAGATTTATTAAGTCATCGTACGTGTTTCATAGTCGACGAAAATGTCTCTTCCCAGTGACGGAGCTCAGGTATAAGCACTGGTGCCAGTTGACACCAATGCCGTTTGATGCTTCAGCTAATAGCTTGACCGATTTGTGCCTTTGACCCCACCAAAAAAGATCGATTGACCCCAGCCCACCACAGAACAAAGTCCAAAGTCTTAGCCCAGTTAGATAATTACAACAGTAAAGAAGAAGTATCTATCTACTAGTACTGTATTTGCTAACGCAGCACTGTTAGGAGCTAGGGTTCTGGCCTGCCTAGGGCGTAGGCTATAGGGGAAGGAGGGAGCTGGGCGAGGGCTGGAGCGCGGCGGTCGGCGGCGAGGCGCCGTCCTTGCGGCTGGGCAGCGGCAGCGCAAGAGGGAGGCGGCTAGGGTTTAGGGTTTCGGCTTCTCTTGGAGCCGGGCAATAGAATAGTCTTATTGCTTAATTCTCAAAATAGTCTTACAACTTGTATATATAACCATAATCTGAAAATAAACCTAAGATAAATTGGGCCTAAGCCTGCCGAGTGGGCCTCCGGCGGCCATAGACCTGGCCGGTCATAACATCTCTCCCCGCCTGTGCAAACAGCTCGTCCTCGAGCTGAAAGTCGGGGTAGTGCTGGTGGAACTCCTCGCGCTGCTCCCAAGTAGCGTCCTCCTCTGGTAGTCCAGTCCACCGAATCAACACGTACCAGGAGCCTCGGCGCAGCTGAGCCTTCAACGCCTTCTCGGGCGCAGGAAGGAGATGCCCGTCCGTGGCCGGCGGTGCTGCGGGTGGATCGCCGAGGAATGGCTTGAGCAACCCGACATGAAAGACATCATGGATGCGCGCGCCGGCCGGAAGCTGAAGACGGTACGCCACTTTCCCAATGCGTTCCAGGATAGCAAAGGGGCCGGCATAGCGAGGACCGAGCTTCTTCCTCGTGCGTGGGTCCAACGACTGCGTAGAGCGGTGAAGTAGACGCAGCCAGACCCAATCTCCCACCGCGAACTCCGCCTCGCGATGGTGGCCATCATAGTATCGTTTGGCCAACTGCTGGACCTCCGCGAGCATCTCATCACGGCTCCTCAGAAGAGCCCCGGCTGCCTCGGTCCGTGCCGAGGCCGGATCAACCGGCAGGATCGGTGGGGGCGGCCAACCATAAACCACCTCAAAGGGCGTAGCACGAAGGGCGGAGTGATAAGAGGTGTTGTAGCAGTACTCCGCCCACGAGAGCCAGTCCACCCATGCGCGAGGGCGATCACCTGTAATACAACGTAAATACATGGCAATCACCTTGTTAACGATCTCAGACTGGCCATCCGTCTGAGGGTGGAAGACGGTGCTCAGACGGAGCTTCACGCCCGCCAGCCGGAAAAGGTCGCGCCATACATGGCATGTGAACACAGGATCCCGATCACTGACGATCGAAGAAGGGAACCCGTGGAGACGGACAATGCCATCGAAGAAGGCCCGTGCGACAGATGCCGCTGAATATGGATGGCCAAGGGCGATGAAATGAGCATACTTGGAGAAGCGATCGACCACCGTGAGAATGACGGATTTGCCGCCCACCTTGGGAAGGCCTTCGATGAAGTCCATGGAGATGTCCGCCCAAACCTGCGATGGGACCTCCAAGGGCTGAAGCATGCCAGCTGGCCGCAGTGTCTCCGTTTTGTTGCGCTGGCACGTCACACAAGACCGTACCCAGTCACGGACCAGGGCACGATCACCTGGAATGTAGAAGTCGGCGCGGAGACATGGAGCGTCTTCTGCACTCCCTCATGGCCCGCCGAGTGGGCGATACGCAGCACCTGCTGACGACGGTCGTCGTGCGCCGGAACGAAGACGCGGCGCCCGTGAAGAAGCAGGCCGTCGGCTAGACGCCACGGCTCCTCCAGCTCGCCCGCCGCTAACTGCTGCTGCAAGAGGAGGGCGTCGGCCGCGGCTGCGGTCGCGCGGCGGATGTCGGCGTAGAGGGCGAACGAGGGCCCGGTGATGATGCAGAAGGCCGCCCCCTCGGCCGCACCGTCGTCCACATCGGCGTCACGCCGGGACAGGGCGTCGACGATGGTGTTAAGGCGACCCGGCCGGTACTCGACGGTGAAATCAAAGCCAAAGAGTTTACTGATCCACTGGTGCTGGGGACCGTCGAGAGCCTCTGATCCAACATGAACTTGAGGCTGTAGTGGTCCGTGCGGATCCTGAAGGAACGACCCCAAAGATAGGGCCGCCAATGGCGTCCTGCCTGCACCAACCCAATGAGCTCCCGCTCATATGCCGCCAACTTAAGATGGCGTGCAGCAAAGGGGCGGTTGAAGAAGGCGAGGGGTCCATCGCCCTGATGCAGGACCGCATCGAACCCCGCACCGGAGGCGTCGCAGTCGACGGTGAAGGGGAGGTCGAAATCCGGCATCTGTAGTACGGGTCCCATCGTGAGGGCCCCCTTGAGGGCCTCGAATGCTAAAGTGGCCTCCTCATCCAAGAGAAGGCGTCGCGACGGAGGAGACGCGTGAGTGGGGCCGCGATTAGGCCAAACTCGCGGATGAACTTCCGGTAGTACCCCGCAAGGCCAAGGAACCCGCGAAGAGCCCGCGGAGACTGCGGAATCGGCCAGGCGGCGACGGCCGCCACCTTGTCGGCGTCCATGGCCACACTCTCGGCCGAGATGACGTGGCCGAGGTAAGCGACTGAAGGTGTCCCGAACGAGCACTTCGAGCGCTTAAGATGAAGATGATGCGCCCGAAGCTCGTTGAAGACGATGGCCACATCTTTGGAGGTGCTCTGCGCAAGAGGCGCTGTAGATAAGAATGTCATCAAAGAAAACGAGCACAAACCGACGTAAGTAGGGCCAGAGGACATCGTTCATCAAGGCCTGGAATGTCGCCGGGGCGTTGGAGAGGCCAAAGGGCATCACCAAGAACTCGAAGTGGTCGTGATGAGTCCGGAACGCCGTCTTGGCGATGTCGTCGGGATGCATGTGCACCTGAGGATACCCCGACCGGAGGTCCAGTTTGGTGAAGAAGCGCGCCCCATGTAGCTCATCCAGGAGTTCATCGACCACCGGGATAGGAAACTTATCCTTAAGTGTGAGAGCAAGGGCGCGGTAGTCGATGCAGAAACGCCAAGTGCCGTCCGACTTGCGAACGAGGAGGACCGGCGCCGTAGAGGGTGATGTCGAGATCCGGATAATGCCCGCGGCAAGCATGAGCGCGCACTGCCGCTCCAACTCGTCCTTCTGCAACTGAGGGTACAGGTAGGGCCGTACTGCCACCGGAGCCGAGCCCGACAGAAGATGAATACGATGGTCGTAGACCCGGGCCGGCGGAAGGCCCTGGGGTTCCGCAAAAAGATCACCGTGCTGCTGCAGGAGGTTATCCAGCAACGGATGCTCGGCCTCTGTGGTAGCCGCGGCGAGCTGGAGTGGAGGTGACGCCGGGGTGCCTCCAACGCCCTCCCATCGGATGCGGCGGCCAAGGTGCCAGAAGGTCATCGTCAGGGCATCGAAGTCCCAAAGGATGGGACCGAGAGTCCGCAAAATGTCGACGCCGAGGATGAAGTCGAAGCAGCCCAAGTCGATGCCGGCACAAGTGATGGTGAAGTGCTCGTCGCCGATAGTAATGGGAACGTCCCGAGCGAGCCCATGGCAGCGGAGGCGGTCGCCATTAGCGACGGTGACGCGCAGCTGCTCCCCGCCCGTTGGCTGTAGTGCAAGGCGCCACATAGTAGTCTCCGGTAGGAAGTTATGTGTAGAACGTGTGTCCAAAAGAGCCACCAGAGTCTCGCCGTGGATCGTGACCGGGATAAGCATAGTCCGCTCATTGCGGATGCCGGCCAACGCGTGAAGGGAGACGACAAGGGCCGTAGACGGCACAGGCGCGGGTGCCGGCGCGACCTCGGCGGCGGCTGGGTCGCCGAGTCCCTCATCGGTGACAACGTCCTCCGCCTCGCCGATCGCTCCAAGTAGAAGAGGCGGGCGCATATGGCCCGGGCATAGGGCGCATCACAGTTAAAGCACAGCCCCAGGTGGCGGCGCTCGAGCTGCTCGGCCTGCGAAAGGCGCCGGAAGGGCCGCGTCGCACCGGGGTGGTCGCCGGTGAGACGGCTGAAGAAGCTGGCGCGGCCGGCGGTGGTCGGGAAGGCAAGCGGCTCCCCCGAGGTGCTGCGGGCCGTGTTAAGGCCTGGGCGCGCTGCTCGAACGCCCGAGCGTAGTACATGGCCGTCTGCAGGTCCTGGGGTCCCTTCATCTCGACGTCCACGCGGATGTGGTCGGGAAGGCCGCCGACGAAGAGCTCAGCCCGCTGTAGTGCCGTCACCCCCGGTGCGTGACACGCCAGAGCCTGGAAACGGTCGGCGAAATCCTGGACCGTGGAGGTGAAGGGTAGGCGGCCCAGCTCGGACAAGCGGCTGCCGCGCCGTGGTGGTCCGAAGCGAAGGAGACACAGCTCGCGGAAACGATCCCAGGGAGGCATGCCGCCCTCATCCTGCTCGAGGGCATAGTACCATGTCTGGGCGGCACCCCGGAGGTGGTATGACGCGAGCCAAGTGCGCTCGGACGCAGGTGTGCGCTGCCCCCGGAAGAACTGGTCACACTGGTTTAACCAGTTAAGAGGGTCCTCCGAGCCATCATACGTGGCGAAGTCGATCCGGGCGAAGCGAGGTGGTGTCGGGGTCGATGCGCCAGTGGCCACCGGTTCGTCGATGCGGAGAGCAGAGGACGGCGCTGTTGGAAATATGCCCTAGAGGCAATAATAAAAGGATTATTATTATATTTCCTTGTTCATGATAATTGTCTTTTATTCATGCTATAATTGTATTATCCGGAAATCGTAATACATGTGTGAATACATAGACCACAACATGTCCCTAGTGAGCCTCTAGTTGACTAGCTCGTTGATCAACAGATAGTCATGGTTTCTGACTATGGACATTGGATGTCATTGATAACGGGATCACATCATTAGGAGAATGATGTGATGGACAAGACCCAATCCTAAGCATAGCACAAGATCGTGTAGTTCGTTTGCTAGAGCTTTTCCAATGTCAAGTATCTTTTCCTTAGACCATGAGATCGTGTAACTCCCGGATACCGTAGGAGTGCTTTGGGTGTACCAAACGTCACAACGTAATTGGGTGACTATAAAGGTATACTACGGGTATCTCCGAAAGTATCCTGGGTTGACGGATCGATCGAGATCGAATATGTCACTCCGTATGACGGAGAGGTATCTCTGGGCCCACTCGGTAATGCGTCATCATAATGAGCTCAAAGTGACCAAGTGTCTGGTCACGGGATCATGCATTACGGTACGAGTAAAGTGACTTGCCGGTAACGAGATTGAACGAGGTATTGGGATACCGACGATCGAATCTCGGGCAAGTAACGTACCGACTGATAAAGGGAATTGTATACGGGGTTGCTTGAATCCTCGACATCGTGGTTCATACGATGAGATCATCGAGGAGCATGTGGGAGCCAACATGGGTATCCAGATCCCGCTGTTGGTTATTGATCGGATAGTCGTCTCGGTCATGTCTACATGTCTCCCGAACCCGTAGGGTCTACACACTTAAGGTTCGGTTACGCTAGGGTTATTAGGAAGACTACCGAATGTTGTTCGGAGTCCCGAATAAGATCCCGGACGTCACGAGGAGTTCCGGAATGGTCCGGAGGTGAAGATTTATATATGGAAAGTTGTCATACGGTCACCGGAAAGGTTCGGGGGCATATCAGTATTGTACCGGGGCCACCGGAGGGGTTCCGGGGTCCACCGGAGGGGCCACCTCTCGGAGGGCCTCATGGGCCGTGGTGGGCAGGGAACCAGCCCTGGAGGGTTGGGCGATCCCCCTTGGGCTCATGCGCCTAGGGGTTGGGGGACCCTAGTGGGGCGCCTTGCTTGGGGGCAAGCCCTCCCTTGCCCCCCTCTAGATCTCATCTAGAGGGGTCGGCCCCTTCCCCTTCCCCTATAAATAGAGGGGCGAGGGGAGGGCTGCACACAACATCCAAGGTGCAGCCCCTCCCCTCCCCAACACCTCTCCTCCTCCGTTAAGAGCTTGGCGAAGCCCTGCCGGAGTACTGCCTATCCACCACCACGCCGTCGTGCTGCTGCTGGAGCTCTCTTCCTCAACCTCTCATTTCCCCTTGCTAGATCAAGAAGGAGGAGACGTCACGCTGACCATACGTGTGTTGAATGCGGAGGTGCCGTCCGTTCGGCGCTAGGATCTCCGGTGATTTGGATCACGGCAAGTACGACTCCTCAACCCCGTTCTCTTGAACGCTTCCGCTCATGATCTACAAGGGTATGTAGATGCACTCCTCTCTCGTTGCTAGATGAACTCATAGATTGATCTTGGTGAAACCGTAGAAATTTTTTATTTTCTGCAACGTTCCCCAACAGTGGCATCATGAGCTAGGTCTATGCGTAGTTCTCTATTGCACGAGTAGAACACAAATCTGTTATGGGTGTAGATGTTGTCAACTTTCTTGCCACTACTAGTCTTATTTTGCTTCAGCGGTAATGTGGGATGAAGCGGCCCGGACCGACCTTACACGTACGCTTACGTGAGACAGGTTCCACCGACTGACATGCACTAGTTGCATAAGGTGGCTAGCGGGTGTCTGTCTCTCCCACTTTAGTTGGAGCGGACTCGATGAAAAGGGTCCTTATGAAGGGTAAATAGAAGTTGACAAATCACGTTGTGGTTTTTTCAGAGGTAAGAAAACGTTCTTGCTAGAACCCTATTGCAGCCACGTAAAAGATGCAACAACAATTAGAGGACGGCTAACTTGTTTTTGCAGCAATTGCTTTGTGATGTGATATGGCCAAAAGTTGTGATGAATGATGAATGATATATTGTGATGTATGAGATCATGTTCTTGTAATAGGAATCACGACTTGCATGTCGATGAGTATGACAGCCGGGCAGAGCCATAGGAGTTGTCTTAATTATTGTATGACCTGCGTGTCAATGATTTAACGCCATGTAATTACTTTACTTTATTGCTAAACCGTTAGCTATAGTAGTATAAGTAATAGTTGACGAGCAACTTCATGGAGACACGATGATGGAGATCATGGTGTCATGCCGGTGACAAAGATGATCATTGAGCCCCGAAGATGGAGATCAAAGGAGCTATATGATATTGGCCATATCATGTCACTACTATATAATTGCATGTGATGTTTATTATGTTTATGCATCTTGTTTACTTAGAACGGCGGTAGTAAATAAGATGATCCCTCATAATAATTTCAAGAAAGTGTTCCCCTAACTATGCGTCGTTGCTAAAGTTAAATGCTTCAAGCACCACGTGATGATCGGGTGTGATAGATTCCTATGTTCACATACAACGGGTGTAAGACAGTTTTACACATGCAAAACACATAGGTTAACTTGACGAGCCTAGCATGTATGCAGACATGGCCTCGGAACACAGAGACCGAAAGGTCGAACATGAGTCGTATGGAAGATACGGTCAACATGGAGATGTTCACCGATGATGACTAGTCCGTCTCACGTGATGATCGGACACGGCCTAGTCGACTCGGATCATGTAACACTTAGATGACTAGAGGGATCTCAAATCTGAGTGGGAGTTGATTAAATAATTTGATTAGATGAACTTAATTATCATGAACTTAGTCTAAAATCTTTGCAAAAATGTCTTGTAGATCAAATGGCCAACGCTCATGTCAACATGAACTTCAACGCTGCTCCTAGAGAAAACCAAGCTGAAAGATGATGGCAGCAACTATACGGATCGGGTCCGAATCGAGGATCATCCTCATAGTTGCTAAGAAAGCATATGTCCTAGAAGGACCGCTAGGTGAAGCACCCATCCTGCAGAACCAAGACGTTATGAACGCTTGGCCACGCACGTCTTGATGATTACTCCCTCGTTCAGTGCGGCATGCTTTACAGCTTAGAACCGGGGCTCCAAAAGTGTTTTGAGCAACACAGAGCATATGAGATGTTTGAGGAGCTGAAAATGGTTTTCCAAGCTCATGCCCGGGTCGAGATATATGAAGTCTCCGACAAGTTCTATAGTTGTAAGATGGAGGAAAATAGTTATGTCAGTGAGCACATACTCAAAATGTCTGGGTTGCACAACCGCCTGTCCCAGCTGGCCATTAACCTCCCAGACGAGGCGGTCATTGACAGAATCCTTCAGTCGCTCCCACCGAGCTACAAGAGCTTTGTGATGAACTACAATATGCAGGGGATGGTGAAAACTATTCCTGAAGTATTTTCAATGCTGAAGTCAGCAGAGGTAGAAATCAAGAAGGAACATCAAGTGTTGATGGTCAATAAAACCACTAAGTTCAAAAAGGGCAAGGGTAAGAAGAACTTCAAGAAGGACGGCAAAGATGTTGCCGCACCCGGTAAGCTAGTTGCCGGGAAGAAGTCAAAGAATGGACCCAAGCCTGAAAGTGAGTGCTTTTATTGCAAAGGGAAGGGTCACTGGAAGCGGAACTGCCCCAAATACTTAGCGGACAAGAAGGCCGGCAACACTAAAGGTATACGTGATATACATGTAATTGATGTGTACCTTACCAGTACTCGTAGTAACTCCCGGTATTTGATACCGTGTCGCTGCTCATATTTGTAACTCACAATGAGGAGCTGCGGAATAAGCGGAGGCTGGCGAAGGGCGACGAGGTGACGATGCCGCGTCGGGAATGGTTCCAAGGTCGATGTGATCGCCACGGCACGCTACCTCTACATTTACCCACGGGATTAGTTTTAAACCTCAATAATTGTTATTTAGTGCCAAGTTTGAGCATGAACATTGTATCTGGATCTCGTTTAATACGAGATGGCTACTCATTTAAATCCGAGAATAATGGTTGTTCTATTTATATGAGAGATATGTTTTATGGTCATGCCCCGATGGTCAATGGTTTATTCTTAATGAATCTCGATCGTAATGTTACACATATTCATAGTGTGAATACCAAAAGATGTAAAGTTTATAACGATAGTCCCACATACTTGTGGCACGCCGCCTTTGGTCACATTGGTGTCAAGCGCATGAAGAATCTCCATGCTGATGGACTTTTAGAGTCTCTCGATTATGAATCATTTGACACATGTGAACCATGCCTCATGGGCAAAATGACCAAGACTCCGTTCTCCGGAACAATGGAGCGAGCAACCAACTTATTGGAAATCATACATACTTGATGTGTGTGGTCCAATGAGCATTGAGGCTCGCGGAGGATATCGTTATGTTCTCACTCTCACTGATGACTTAAGTAGATATGGGTATGTCTACTTGATGAAACACAAGTCTGAGACCTTTGAAAAGTTCAAGGAATTTCAGAATGAAGTAGGGAATCAACGTGACCGAAAGATTAAATTCTTACGATCAGATCATGGAGGAGAATATTTAAGTCACGAATTTGGTACACACTTAAGGAAATGTGAAATCGTTTCACAGCTCACGCCGCCTGGAACACCTCAGCGTAACGGTGTGTCCGAATGTTGTAATCGCACTCTATTGGATATGGTGCGATCTATGATGTCTCTTACCGATTTACCGCTATCATTTTGGGGATACGCTCTAGAGACGACTACATTCACTTTAAATAGGGCACCGTCTAAATTCGTTGAGACGACACCGTATGAATTATGGTTTGGGAAGAAATCTAAGCTGCCGTTTCTAAAATTTTGGGGATGTGATGCTTATGTCAAGAAACATCAACCTGAAAAGCTCGAACCCAAGTCGGAAAAATGCGTCTTCATAGGATACCCTAAGGAAACCATTGGGTATACCTTCTACCTTAGATCTGAAGGCAAGATCTTTGTTGCCAAGAACGGATCCTTTCTGGAAAAAGAGTTTCTCTCGAAAGGAGTAAGTGGGAGGAAAGTAGAACTTGATGAAGTACTACCTCTTGAACTGGAAAGTACTGCAGCTCAGGAAAATGTTCCTGTGGTGTCTACACCGACTGGAGAGGAAATTAATGATGATGATCAAGGTACTTCAGATTAAGTCACTACTGAACTTCGTAGGTCCACAAGGACACGTTCCACACCAGAGTGGTATGGCAACCCTGTCCTGAAAATCATGTTGTTAGACAACGGTGAACCTTCGAACTATGAAGAAGCGATGGCGGGCCCAGATTCCAAGAAATGGCTTGAAGCCATGCAATCCAAGATAGAATCCATGTATGAAAACAAAGTATGGACTTTGACAGACTTGTTAGATGATCGGCGACGATAGAAAACAAATGGATCTTTAAGAAGAAGACGGACGCAGATGGTAATGTTACCATCTATAAAGCTCGACTTGTCGCTAAGGGTTATCGGCAAGTTCAAGGGGTTGACTACGATGAGACTTTCTCTCCCGTAGCAAAGCTGAAGTCCGTCCGAATCATGTTAGCAATTGCTGCATACTATGATTATGAGATATGGCAGATGGACGTCAAAACGGCATTCCTTAACGGCTATCTTAAGGAAGAACTATATATGATGCAGCCGGAAGGTTTTGTCGATCCCAAGAATGCTAACAAGGTATGCAAGCTCCAGCGATCCATTTATGGGCTGGTGCAAGCATCTCGGAGTTGGAACATTCGCTTTGATGAGATGATCAAAGCGTTTGGGTTAGTTTATGCAGACTTATGGAGAAGCCTGCGTTTACAAGAAAGTGAGTGGGAGCTCTGTAGCATTTCTCATATTATATGTAGATGACATACTTTTGATGGGAAATGATATAGAACTTTTGGACAGCATTAAGGCCTACTTGAATAAGTGTTTTTCAATGAAGGACCTTGGAGAAGCTGCTTACATATTAGGCATCAAGATCTATAGGGATAGATCGAGACGCCTCATAGGTCTTTCACAAAGCACATACCTTGATAAGATATTGAAGAAGTTCAATATGGATCAGTCCAAGAAGGGGTTCTTGCCTGTATTGCAAGGTGTGAGATTGAGCTCGGCTCAATGCCCGACCACGACAGAAGATAAAGAAGAGATGAGTGTCATCCCCTATGCCTCAGCCATAGGATCTATTATGTATGCCATGCTGTATACTGACCTGATGTAAACCTTGCCGTAAGTTTGGTAGGAACGCACCAAAGTAATCCCGCAAGGAACACCGGACAGCGGTCAAGAATATCCTTAAGTTTACGAAAGGACAAAGGACATGTTTCTCGTTTATGGAGGTGGCGAAGAGCTCGTCAGAAGGGTTACGCCGACGCTTAGCTTCGACACAGATCTGGATGACTCTAAGTCACAAACCGGATACGTGTATATGTTGAATCGTGGAGCAGTAAGCTGGTGCAGTTGCAAGCAGAGCGTCGTGGCGGGATCTACATGTGAAGCGGAATACATGGCAGCCTCGGAGGGTCTACACCGACCTAGGAGCCATACCCAATGCGTCGGGGCCAATCACTCTCTTCTGTGACAACACTGGAGCTATTGCCCTTGCCAAGGAGCCCAGGTTTCACAAGAAAACCAGGCACATCAAGCGTCGTTTCAACTCCATCCGTGAAAATGTTCAAGATGGAGACATAGATATTTGCAAAGTACATACGGATCTGAATGTCGCAGATCCGCTGACTAAACCTCTTCCATGAAAGCAAAACATGATCAACACCAGAACTCTATGGGTGTTCGATTCATCACAATGTAACTAGATTATTGACTCTAGTGCAAGTGGGAGACTGTTGGAAATATGCCCTAGAGGCAATAATAAAAGGATTATTATTATATTTCCTTGTTCATGATAATTGTCTTTTATTCATGCTATAATTGTATTATCCGGAAATCGTAATACACGTGTGAATACATAGATCAACATGTCCCTAGTGAGCCTCTAGTTGACTAGCTCGTTGATCAACAGATAGTCATGGTTTCCTGACTATGGACATTGGATGTCATTGATAACGGGATCACATCATTAGGAGAATGATATGATGGACAAGACCCAATCCTAAGCATAGCACAAGATCGTGTAGTTCGTTTGCTAGAGATTTTCCAATATCAAGTATCTTTTCCTTAGACCATGAGATCGTGTAACTCCGGATACCGTAGGAGTGCTTTGGTGTACCAAACGTCACAACGTAATCGGGTGACTATAAAGGTATACGACGGGTATCTCTGAAAGTATCTGTTGGGTTGACACGGATCGAGATCGAATTTGTCACTCCGTATGACGGAGAGGTATCTTCGGGCCCACTCGGTAATGCATCATCATAATGAGCTCAAAGTGACCAAGTGTCTGGTCACGGGATCATGCATTACGGTGCGAGTAAAGTGACTTGCCGTAACGAGATTGAACGAGGTAATCTGATACCGACGATCGAATCTCGGGCAAGTAACGCATCACTAACAAAGGGAATTGTATACGGGGTTGCTTGAATCCTCGACATCGTGGTTCATCCGATGAGATCATCGAGGAGCATGTGGGAGCCAACATGGGTATCCAGATCCCGCTGTTGGTTATTGACCGGAGAGTCGTCTCGGTCATGTTTACGTGTCTCCGAACCCGTAGGGTCTACACACTTAAGGTTCGGTGACGCTAGGGTTATTAGGAAGACTTGTATGTGATTACCAAATGTTGTTCGGAGTCCCGGATAAGATCCTGGACGTCACGAGGAGTTCCGGAATGGTCCGGAGGTGAAGATTTATATATGGGAAGTTGTCATACGGTCATCGGAAAGGTTCGGGGACATATCGGTATTGTACCGGGGCCACCGGAGGGGTTCCGGGGGTCCACCGGGAGGGGCCACCTCTCTCGGAGGGCCGCATGGGCCGTAGTGGGCAGGGAACCAGCCCCTGGAGGGCTGGGCGATCCCCTGGGCCCATGCGCCTAGGGGTTGGGGGGAAACCCTAGTGGGGCGCCCGGCTTGCTTGGGGGCAAGCCCTCCCTTGGCCGCCCCCTCTAGATCTCATCTAGAGGGGCCGCCCCTTCCCCTTCCCCTATAAATAGAGGCGAGGGAGGGCTGCACACAACATCCAAGGCGCAGCCCCTCCTCCCAACACCTCTCCTCCTCCGCTAAGAGCTTGGCGAAGCCCCTGTCGGAGATCGCCTCTCCACCACCACCACGCCTGGTCGTGCTGCTGGAGCTCTCTTCCTCAACCTCTCCTTTCCCTTGCTGGATCAAGAAGGAGGAGACGCCACGCTCCTTTGTCGCGTGTGTTGAACGCGGAGGTGCCGTCCGTTCGGCGCTAGGATCTCCGGTGATTTGGATCACGACGAGTACGACTCCCTCAACCCTGTTCTCTTGAACGCTTCCGCTCGCGATCTACAAGGGTATGTAGATGCACTCCTCTCTCTCGTTGCTAGATGAACTCATAGATTGATCTTGGTGAAACCGTAGAAAATTTTTATTTTCTGCAACGTTCCCCAACAGGCGCCGTGCTGCAGCATGGACACCGACGGGTCGCCGGCCTCCGTGTAGACCGGCAGTGGTGACGAGCCGGTGAGCCATGCTGGCATCGGAGAGGGCGACGGTGGGAACCACACCTGCTGAATTGGGAGCCCCCCGGCAGGGCCCTGACTCAGGCCGCGCTAGGTGGTGGAGATGGCGTGGGGGCCGGGGCGGGCTAGACCGGCCACGGGGCCGGGGCGGGTGCGGCCGATGCCGCGGGCGCTGGTGCGGCCAGTGTGGCCAGGCCAACGCTGGGGCGGCCGGCTGCTGGAACACCGGGTAGGCACCGGCTAGTGCTGCGGGCACCGAGTACCACGGGAGCGCCGGTGGGCCGGAGGGCGCAGGCGGCAGGGGCGGCCCGTACGGGCTGGCCAGGAAGAGCCGGATGCCCTGAACCGCGACGACCAAGTCATTGAGGACCCCCGCCATGGCCTCCGGGGGTATAGTGGGCCGATAGGGTTGAAGCCGATGGCGGCGGAGCGGTGATGGGGGCCGGCGGATGGCCGGTGGACGTGCCGAAGAGGAGGTCCAGCGGCGCGGATGCGAGGACCAGCGTCCCCGTGGCGAGGGGCGAGGACGCGGCGGTGGTGGCGGGTTGTGGATGCGGCGGCGGTGGTGGTCAAGGGCAGCGACGGCGATGGTGGTGGTGAGGATGACATGGTCGAACCAGAGCTCTGATACCAAGGTGTTAGGAGCTAGGGTTCTGGCCTGCCGAGGGCGTAGGCTATAGGGGAAGGAGGGAGCTGGGCGAGGGCTGGAGCGCGGCGGCCGGCGGTGAGGCGCCGCCCTGCGGGTCAAGGCGGCAAGCAAGAGGGAGGCGGCTAGGGTTTAGGGTTCTGGCTCCTCTGGGAGCCGGGCAATAGAATAGTCTTATTGCTTAATTCTCAAAATAGTCTTACAACTTGTATATATAACCATAATCTGAAAATAAACCTAAGATAAATTGGGCCTAAGCCTGCCTAGTGGGCCTCCGGCGGCCATAGACCTGGCCGGTCATAACAAGCACGCAGCACGCAGCCCACAAGGCCTAATCTGGCTCGTTTCTGTGCTTCGGTCCCTACTAATAATTCCTGTAGGCATCCAGACGCCAGGTCTGACTGAGTAGGTCATGACGCATGCCTCTCTTGAGCGATTCGCTTCCTCCTCAATCACATCGATCCGCGTGTGGCGGTTAGCGTCTTGTCCGGCGATTGCGGAGGCGATCGCGCTTGGGGTCCGATCTGGTGCGCCGCCATCAGATTAGGGTTTGTTCGTGGATCTAATCTCCTTCCAGTAATCACATCCTTAGCAGAGACTGATTCCCGTCCCATCCACCAGAGGCCTTCTGTGTGTTCCTAGGGCATACGGTCGTAAACCACAAACCTAGGCGGGGTTGGAGTGTAGTTCTGATCGGGGCGAGATGGAGGGAGTGGCGGGGCTGTTGAAGGGGCTAAGGCTGTCGGAGGAGGAGAAGAAGGGGGTGAAGATCAAGATCTCGGCGAAGGAGAAAGGAAAGAACGTGGAGCTGCAGGCGGTAGGGAAGGTTGTGTCCGATCGGCTAGCGCACTCAGATGCAATCCGACTGTCTCTGGGAAAGGTTTGGTGTCCAATTAAGGGCATCGATTGCAAGGAAGTAGGAGAGAATCGGTTCATGTTTACGTTTGACCAAGACTCTGGGAAGAGGAAGGCGATTGATAATGGGCCTTGGATGTTTGATAAAGATCTGGTTGTAGTGGAGAACTTCGTGCCCAGCAAGAGAATTGAGGACTATGCGTTCAATAACATCCCAATCTGGGTGCGGGTGTACAATCTGCCGCTGGGTATGATGAATGTGGAGTCGGCGGAGGATATTGGCAATATCATCGGGCAATTTGTGGAGGCAGACACTGAGGCGGATGGCACTGCTATTGGGAAGTTTTTTAGGATCAAGATTAGGATGAGAATTGATAAGCCGCCAATGAGGGGGTTTACTTTGGAAGGAGAGGAGGAGGATTCTGGTCAAGGCAAGATGAGGGAGAAGGACGGAGGCGGTGGGGAAGAGGAGGAGGTTGGTTGGTGCCGGTTTGAGTATGAGTTTTTGCCGGATTTCTGCTATACTTGCGGGCTCATAGGCCATGGTGAGAAGGACTGCTCGACTAGCCTGGAAACAGGGGGGAAGTCACAATTTGGGAGGTGGCTTAAAGCAGACATGGATCAGTGGAGGAGCTTGAATGATAATGGAGGATGGAGGTCGGGGGTAGGGGGTCGGGAGGCAGCATGAGCTATGGTTTTAGCAGATCGGCGGGGAGGGCCGGAAGTGGTAGTGATAGTCTTTCTTGGCGCAAGGAAGGACCACGTGACTTGGGATCCAAAGGGCGGTCAGAGGAGAATGGAGAGGAGGTAACGAGCCCAGCAAAGACCAACAAGAATGATCGAAGGGCCGGCACACCGCGGCAACTCAAACTGGGGGACGGTGCCATGGAGACAGAGAAGACAGTAGGATCGGGGGGCGAGGTAGCTGCAGAAGCCAGAGGCCTTGAGGTGGAGAAACTTAAGCTCGTTGGGCCACAAAAACCTAGCGATCAGGAGAGCCAGGAGGTGATGAGGACTCGACTAGACGACGAGTCGCTAGTTGGTCCGATCCTTCACGGTACTTGCAAAATATCAATGAACAGCAGCAGCAACCGTCGTAGAATAAAACAAACAGACGAAGAAGAAGAAAAGCCTTTGGATCAAAACCATATAGCAAGAAGCCAAAGGAGTAGACTTGTACCGGATATTGATACGAGATCAACACAGGAACAACAACAACGAGACCCTAGAAATCGCAAAACGCATCTTTGCCGCCCCTCGCCGTGAGGCGTTTTCTGGTATTTTTATATTCAACTCAAAACTAATCTGCCTTACAAGACTCACGACTCCTCCTTTATATAAGTTCACATGCCGTAAGGGCCTAAAATATCTAACCGACTTGATGACCTGAACTAACATGCGATATCCTCTCCTTTTACATCTCGGGGAGAAAAACTAAACTAGCTAACCAAAACTTGTACGGGACTCAACTCTAAGTAGTACCCTTTAATTACTAAACTAATTAATCCATCTGACCACGCTGATCACCTATTGCTAATTTAGACTTAAGTATCGATTTGTTTGCCTGCATGCTTGGCACTACTCCAGCAGACATGAAAAGTAGTACTGATATTAATTCATGTTGGAGGGGTCCTGAAGTTTGGCTTCACTTTATCCTTCTCTGGCTCGTTGGGTGAAACCTCAAAGCAAAAAGATCCAAGTTGTAACATGGTCGAAATATTATAACGTGAAGACTCTTGTATACTTGCATCAAAACAAATGGTTGTGCTTGTCTTTTGTTCAACAGTTTCAACAGTTGGAAAGCACCCAAGTAAACCTTTGGCATTGGGGGGCACATCATCCTCTCCCTCTTGAATCGAAGCCATCCTCGGCTTCGAAGCCACCTTTGTGATCTTTTGTTCGAAAGAAACAATAGCATCTATCTTGATGGCATTGGCAAACATCGGTCTCAACACATGTTGTTTTCTATTATTCCAAAATGAATAAGTGTTGGACCTCCCATCGTGTGTGGCTCCATGATCATATTGCCACGGCCTTCCCAACAATAAATGACATATATCCATTGGCAAAACATCACATATCACCATATCAGTATAATCACCAACTGAAAAAATCACACGGACCTTATGAGTAACCTTCAGCTTTCCTGTATGATACATCGACTCGACACGATGAGGTTGTGGATGTTTCCACATATGTAATCCTAAAGAATCCACCAACCCCTTGCTGACCGCATTGGTGTAGCTTCCACCATCGATAATCAACTTACAATTCGTGTTGTTGACCTTGCACTGAGTTTGAAAAATATTCCAACGTTGTCCCTTATCCTCAATGCGATCCTCTTGCACTCGTTGCACCATCAGTGATGGATATGATTCAGCAGCTTCAAAACTCACAACCACATTTTCAGCATCCTTAGATTTTTCACTAGAAGTGTCAGAAACTGCCTCTTCATCACTAGCGGATGCATAGCCATCTCTCGTGAGCAACACTCTTTTCTGATTAGGACATTCACGCTTCATATGCCCCCTTCCCCCACACTTGAAACATTCTATGTCACTAGTACGCGTGGTGGACTGCGCACTAGAATCAATCCTCGACAGCCCTGATGTTTAAGCATCCTTTTGCACGGAACCATGAGGGCGATTTGATGTTGTCGCCCTGGAGCTAGGACCGACATCATCAACCTTATGCTTGAAAGGCCGCCATGTGTTACCAGAAATAGTGCTAACTTGGCGTCGCTTAATCTGTTGTTCCACACGCACAGCTTGGTGCACAAGATCTTGTATGTTGTAGTAGACCACCATCTCAACATGATCCTGCACCTCAATATTTAGCCCGTTAAAGAAATGTGCCATGGTCGCCTCTGGATCCTCCGTCGTCCCTGTATGTATCATAAGCAATTTCATCTCCTTGTAATATTCATCTACACTCATATTACCTTGAGATAGCCGCTGCAACTTATTGTACATATCTCTTCTATAGTGCTCAGGAACAAAACGTCGCCTCATAAATTCTTTCATCCCTCTCCAAGTCGTCGGGCGATGTCTTGAACGATAAATTTGATTCCACCAAATCAGCGCGTAACCGGTGAACTCAATTCCAGCAAGTTGAACTTTCTTCTCTTCACTATAATGATGGGCGTAAAAATTTTGATCAACACGCATCTCCCACTCTAAATAGCCTTCTGGTTCGCATTTGCCGGAGAACGAAGGAATTGAAATTTTTATGCGGCCAATTCCATCATCCAAAGGCACACGCACAACTTGACCAACTCGGTCATGCACTCCTCCACGAACGGAAGTTTCAGGACGGGGCTCATAGTGTCGTGGTCGTGGCGCGTACCCCGCTGCCTCATGGTCAACGCCGTCATCGAGGCCATCATCTCCAGCATGTGGCTACGCCGCCAGACGGCGATCATGCACGCCAGCATGTCTGTCGCGAGCCGGTGGTGCATAACGCAGTGGAGCAGCCGGAGCAGTCTGTGGTGGTGCAGAATACGATGCCGGCATATTGATGATGTCTGCCAAACCATCGAACCGAGTGATCAGGACATCTATCCTTTTGCCGAGCGCATCATGACATTGCTTGATGTAGTTGCATGTGTGGTCAAAACCATCCCGAATATTTTGAGGAATATCATCCGCGTATCTTTGGGCGCACAATTTCACGAGAATCGGCAGCAACCTCGTCTTCCTTGTTGACCGAGGTCGACATCTTGATCAACACAATACCGTGAACAACCTTAGCTCTGAATACCACTTGATGAGGACTCGACTAGACGACGAGTCGCTAGTTGGTCCGATCCTTCACGGTACTTGCAAAATATCAATGAACAGCAGCAGCAACCGTGCAGAATAAAACAAACAGACAAAGAAGAAGAAAAGCCTTTGGATCAAAACCATATAGCAAGAAGCCAAAGGAGTAGACTTGTACCGGATATTGATACGAGATCAACACAGGAACAACAACAACGAGACCCTAGAAATGCATAAAGCATCTTTGCGCCCCTCGCCGTGAGGCGTTTTCTGGTATTTTTATATTCAACTCAAAACTAATCTGCCTTACAAGACTCACGACTCCTCCTTTATATAAGCTCACATGCCGTAAGGGCCTAAAATATCTAACCGACTTGATGACCTGAACTAACATGCGATATCCTCTCCTTTTACATCTCGGAGAGAAAAACTAAACTAGCTAACCAAAACTTGTACGGGACTCAACTCTAAGTAGTACCCTTTAATTACAAAACTAATTAATCCATCCGACCACGCTGATCACCTATTGCTAATTTAGACTTAACTGTCGATTTGTTTACCTGCATGCTTGGCACTACTCCAGCAGACATGAAAAGTAGTACTGATATTAATTCATGTTGGAGGGGTCCTGAAGTTTGGCTTCACTTTATCCTTCTCTGGCTCGTTGGGTGAAACCTCAAAGCAAAAAGATGCAAGCTATAACATGGTCGAAAGTTTATAGCGTGAAGACTCTTGTATACTTGCATCAAAACAAATGGCCGTGCTTGTCTTTTGTTCAACAGTTTCAACAGTTGGAAAGCACCCAAGTAAACCTTTGGCATTGGGGGGCACATCAGGAGGGATCTAAGCACAAGCAGGGCAAGACATTTAGGAGAGTACGGCGAGATGACAAAGCCATGGGGTCGATTGCACTGGGAGAAGTTGTGCTGGGTGAGAAGAGAGGAAGGGCGGATGACATGGAGGGGAAGGATAGCAAAAAAGGGAGAGTGGTGGAGGGGGAAGGGGTGACGCAGGAGACTGTTGAGAAGCTAGAGTTGGACAACCCTAATTGCACATCGGTCGTGCTGCAGGAGCAGCCCCGCCGAGCACAATGAAAATTGTAAGCTGGAACTGTCGGGGGCTCGGGAATGGCCCGGCAGTTCGAAGCCTCCTCGATATGGGGAGGAAGAAGGAGCCCGATATTGTGTTTTTAGCGGAGACGAAGATGACGGAGAAGGAGTTGGGTCGGTTCAGGTGGCTGCTAGGGCTAGCTCATATGATTGCCTGGAATGCAGACGGGAGGAGTCGTGGTGTGGCCATGTTCTGGAGAAGGGGAGTGGATGTAGGATTGCGCTCATATGGACGGCGGCATGTTGATGTTGACGTAACAGAGGGAAGTGGAATGGTGTGGCGGTTAACAGGCGTGTATGGGGAATCTGTAGCGGAGAGAAAAACTGAGACTTGGAGGACGATGAGGATTCTTGGGCAGCAGCACCAGACGGGGAGACCGTGGCTCTGCGTGGGAGATTTCAACGAGATCCTCACATGCGATGAGAAGTGTGGGGGAGCGGTCCGGCCTCAAACATGCATGGACCGATTCAGGGAGGCGTTGGAAGGCTGTGAGTTATCGGACGTTGGTTACATGGGTGATAAATTCACATGGCGTAACCACAGCAAGGAGTTGGCTTCATATATTTGTGAAAGACTCGACCGGGCGATTGCAAACTCGCAATGGTGTGAGGCGTTCCCGGACTTTTCAGTGCTGAATGGAAATCCGAGGCATTCGGATCACCGGCCGGTGATTATATGCACGGAAGGGGGTGGACGCAGAGTGCACGGTGGCGACAGAAGCTTTCGGTTCGAGGCTTGGTGGTTACAGGAGGAGGGGTGCAGAGATGTGGTGAAGGATGCTTGGGAGGGGGCGAAGGCAACGGGAGGAGGGGTAAGCCAAGGAATGCAGGCCATTGCGGGATCTATGAGGAGGTGGCAGAAGGATGTGGTTGGGGATCTCGAGGAGAGGAGAAGAAGCAGCCTTGCAGTGTGTAGTAGAGGATCTGGAAGAGAAGAAGAATACGAAGGCAAAACAGTACCCGCGGGTCTCGTGGCTGAAGGATGGCAATAAGAACACGTGCTACTTCATGGCGTTTGCCTCGGCCAGGAAGAAAATGAATAGAGTGAAGGAGCTGAAGAGGGAGGATGGAACGGTAGTGAAGGAAGGACAGGAGCTCTCTAACTATGTCTGCTCATTTTTTCAGGATCTTTTTACGTCCAGCATGGGTGATCGCCTAGATGAACTCATTGCTAAAGTCGAACCCCGGATCACACAGCCAATGCAGGCCATCCTTGATGCTGAGTTTACTCGAGAAGAGGTGAAGGCGGCTCTCGATCATATTGGAGATCTCAAAGCACCTGGGCCGGACGGGATGCCTGCAATTGTGTATAAGCGACACTGGGATTTCATGGGTGACAAAGTAGTTGAGGAAGTGTTGTCTGTCCTGAACGGGGGCCCAATCCCGGAGGGGTGGAATGACACGGTGGTCGTGTTAATCCCGAAAGTCAAGTGCCCGAACCGCATTAAAGATCTCCGCCCAATCAGTCTCTGCAATGTTATATACAAGCTTGTGTCGAAGGTGATCGCTAACCGGCTAAAGATCATCCTACCTGATATAATCTCTGGTAATCAGAGTGCGTTCGTCCCCCGGAGGCTTATCACCGACAACGTGCTCATTGCATATGAGTTGTCACACTATCTGTTGAATAAGAGGAAAGGCAGGGAAGGGATTGTTGCGGTCAAAGCTGATATGAGCAAGGCTTACGATAGAGTTGAATGGAACTTTTTGGCAGCCATGCTAAGTAAACTGGGATTCAAGCAATAGTGGGTTGAGTTGATCATGCGCTGTGTAACCTCGGTGAGGTATCAAATTAAGGTTAATGGCACTCTCACACAGCAGTTCAGTCCTTCCCGTGGTTTGCGACAAGGTGACCCAGCATCACCATATCTATTTTCTATCTGCGCGGAGGATCTGTCAACTCTGCTCCATGATGCCGAGAGAAGCGGTCAGCTAAGTGGCGTCAAGGTTTGCCCTAATGCCCCGGTGGTATCTCATCTGTTCTTCGCCGATGATTCGGTGCTTCTCATGAAGGCAACACAGGACGAAGCTATGGCCATGAAAAGGGTTCTAGAGCTCTACGAGAACTGTTCGGGGCAATGTATCAACACTGAAAAATCGGCGATTATGTTCAGTCCTAACACACCAGTAAGTGAGAAGAACGATGTGAAAGAGACCCTGCAAATTGTTAGTGAGAGTTGGAACAACAAGTATCTTGTGTTGCCGGTCCATGTGGGGAGATCCAAAAAGAAAGCTTTTGCATACATTAAGAGCGCAATGGCAGGAAGGATGTACGGGTGGCTAGAGAAGCTGATTGCAAAGGTAGGGAAAGAAACACTAGTCAAAGCTGTTGCCCAAGCTATCCCAACATTTTCCATGTCATGCTTCTATCTTACTAAAACTTTTTGTCAAGAGTTGAGCTCGCTGATGGGAACATACTGGTGGAGACAGCAGGAGAAGGAGAATACCATCCATTGGATTAGTTGCGAGAAGCTAACAAAGTCCAAAGCCCAGGGTGGTTTAGGGTTCAGAGACATGAACGGATTCAATATAGCCATGTTATCCAAACAGATTTGGAGGATGATTGAGCACCCGGATTCCCTATGCGCACAAATCTTGAAAGCGCGTTACTTCCCTGACACCCATGTGCTCGAAGCCGTACCGAAGGAGGGCATCTCCTATGCGTGGCGTAGCCTCTTACATGGCATCCAGCTGGTCAAAGAAGGGTATGTGTGGCGGGTCGGGGATGGTACTAGCATCAGAATCTGGAGCGATCCATGGCTGCCGCGACCTTGGGCAAGGCGGGTAATGACACCAAGGGGAGAAAACCTCCTTGAGTTTATCAATGACCTAATCAGTCCTATAACTGGTAGCTGGGACGAACAGCTGGTCCGAGACACTTTCTGGATCGCGGATGCAGATTGCATTCTGAAGATTCCGGTCAGGGAGGGGGTTCAAGACTTCATAGCCTGGCAATTTGACCCTAAAGGCGTGCATTCGGTAAAAAGCGCTTATAAGCTTCACACCCATCTTGAGAAAATGGAGAAAGACGGGGGTGCTGGCAGCAACTCCATGGTGCCGGGGATGTTGGACACGTGCCAGGACGATGCTTGGAAACGGATATGGAAGCTTCCTTGCCCAAGGAATATCCAGATGTTTGCCTGGCGGGTGAAGCATGAATCCTTAGCTTTGCGGACGAACCTGACTCGGAGAGGGATACCTATTGAAGATAAATCCTGCTTATTTTGTGGCCGGGCGGAAGAGGATGGAGCACATCTATTCATAAAGTGTAAAGTGGTGAAGGAGGTCTGGAGGGAGTTGTCATTGGAGGCTGAGCGTATGGAACTGGAAGGCATATCATCGGTGCATGCAATGATGGATTTCCTTTGGACGTTAGAAGAACAGAAAAGGGTCCAGATCCTGACCTCATGGTGGTTATGGTGGAGTAATCGTAACAAGGTCAGAGAGGGGGAGCTTCCCTGGTCTGCAGGTGAAGTTGCCAGGCGAACTCGAAGCTATGCCATGGAGTACCAGGATATATTCACAAAGAAACTAGAGAAGCAAAGTGTGGATAGGTGGAAACCGCCTCAGGATGAGATGTTCAAAGTTAATGTCGATGGCTCTTTTGTGCCAGGTGAGAACCATGCTGGCTGGGGCGTTGTGGTGAGGGACTCGGCGGGCGCGGTCATCTGTGCGCGTGCAGGTCGTCAGGAACAGGTTGGCGATGCCTTTGGTGCAGAGGCTAATGCTATGGCACATGGCGTCGCGCTAGCTGCGGACTAGGGATTGCTGAGAGTGAGCTTCGAAACTGATTCCCAGCTTCTGGCGGATGCCATGGACCTGCGACGGGCCGACTCCTCTGCATACTCCGCAGTCATTGAGGATACCAAGCTCCAGCTCAAGTTGTGGTTCTCGCGTCATGTAATCGGGTCTTGCAGGAGAGAGGCGAACTCCGTTGCCCATGAACTAGCTAGTCTGGGTCGTTTATGTGAAATAAACCACTCGATGCAGTGGGACGATGATGTACCAGCCGCTGTGGCGGCATGTGTCCAGGCTGATTTGCTGGGGCACCGTTAAGTTAAAGCTATGCTTTACCTCAAAAAAAAGAATCACATCGATCCCCAAATCGTCTGCACACCTACCGGCCCTCTCGGGGAAACTACAATTTGGTTTCGGTGATGTCCGCCGGCCGGCCTAATTTGTAGCCCTGAAGTTCTTGATTGTCCACTTCAGTTGTTCCCAGGTACTCGAGGCAGTGACATACGTGTGTAATACTAAGATTGAAATTTAGAATTTATCTCCTTAATTCATCTAGGACTAGAAGGTTATAGATATGTTTCTATTGAACAGGACAGGAGACACTGATCCAACAGGGACTTCAGGGTCGTTGAAGGACTACCGAAATAAATGTATGTATTATCAAACATTGGTGCTACTACTCTAGCAGAAATAAATTTAGATGAACTTCTTTCAGATTCAACTGGTCGTAAAAGAATATCACAATAGACTATAAATGCTAAGAAGCAACATGAGATCAAACGGAGATATTTAATTAGAGGACCTTGCAGGAAAAGGAGACTTTAAATATCTTCTGTTTCTTTTAACTTGGAATTTTTATTGAAACTAGCTGATTTTTATCCTGCTGACTTTTATTCAACACAATTGATGGATCTTGATCATGAGCTTTGAATGTAAATTAGCAATGTCCAAACAGACCAAGGATTTGCCAATTTGGATCGCATTACAAATCTAGCTGACGTGTTGGCTGACACTAAGAAACATCTTTTTTTTCCTTTGGTGTATCAACTTCTAAAAAATGTTGCTAATTTTGCCAGTTGCTAGCATCGGTGCGGCGATGCTTTTCAGAAATGACTATTGTCAAGAGTGTTTTGCGTAGCAACATGGGTGACCATTTTATGAGTGATAGCCTAAGTTGCTATGTGGAAAAATCTATATTTCTATCGCTACGAATGATTATGTGATTGATCTATTGAAGAAGATTAAAGGTCCAGAAGGGAAGTTATAACATGTGAGTTTCACAACACTTTATATTTTTGCTTAATCGTATATCTTTTATGTATAATTTGTTCCATACCATTGTTGTGAAAATATTACTTTTGCTTACTGTTTTCACTAAGTTACAAATCAAATGCTCCCAAGTCATCTGGTTTTCTTATTTTACTGAATATATAAACAAGTGGTTTTTGACTTCGCTCAACCAGTACTTGGGTATGAAAAATATTTTATTATTAAAAAAAATATAATTGGCTCATTGCATATTTTCACTCTTTATATTGCCCTCAAATGTTATCGCATTGCCATTGTTGGTGTTATTGTGGACAACGGTTGACACCGGTGCCCATTTTTTCTAGCTTCGTCCCTGCTTCCCACTAAACACACATCGCCGGAAATCCTGAAATAAATCAAGAAAATGCGATCACTAGTACTTGAACCTTGATGAGCTGTGGATACCACTATCCTCATGACCATCTAACACCTTCCTTTGGGGCTTAGGAATAGGAGCAAGCTGAATCTAACAACGTCTCAAGCTTGTTATAAAATGTTGCAGTATAATCTGGGGGGTGACTGTAGAAACTGTTAAAATACTTTTCACAAAATGACATGCTACACTGGCAGAAACATGGCAGAAATCATACAAACTAGTGTCATCGATTGATATGCCTGAAAAATATTCAGGCAGACGAAAGCAACTGATATCGGGTTGTCATTACCGGGTCTATCTATAGTCGCACAAAATCATGTGTGCAACATCTCGACGGGCGTTTCAGCTAAAGCCGAGGACAGCTTATAAATGTGTAACTACCCCATGCATGTTTCAAAAATATAAAAGAATTACTAAGTTGAATACAGACTATGAAATGTGAAATTACATAGTTACAATCCGATCATCTACCTACTAACTTATGAGTGCAAAAGCTCTTGCACAATATATAAGCATAAAAAATAATAAAAGCCGGATAATTGTTAACGGTTGGTTGAATTGAATCACAACTAACCATTGGCAAATTATTTTCTACTTTCAACATAAAGCAATTCAAGGAAAGTTCAGTACAGAGCAGAATGAGATATGTGATAATATAAGCTCAGAATATACATTTTTGTTGGTAGATGGTAAGAAGCAGTCAAATCACACAAGTTTGCTTCTTACACAGACATCTAAGCAAACCATTGGAGTACCAAAATCAAAATAAAACAACAATAAAAATAGAAGCATAGCTGAATTTCATCACCACTAATTAACCATTTACATATCCCGATCTCGACGTAGGATTATTCAAGAGATAATTCAGTACATAGTGATCGCCAGCTAATTTCCTTTTCCGAACCATGGCAGCCAATTTCCTTAACACTATGCTTTCAAGTTTCCACTGAATGTTGTACAAGTTTACTGGCTACTGTAGAACCCTATAGCTCAAAGAGAGAGCCTCCATTTCTTTCCATGATGTCTCCTTGACAGTCCTACTCAAGAGCTGGTGCTACCTCAGTTGGATTACCTTCAAACACATCGGCGCCAGATGATTCTGACTCTTCGGGGAACTCCTGGGCTTGGGTTGATTCCTTGAAAGCAGGAGTGTCTCTGAAGTCTGATGCCCCATCGTTATATGTAGCCACGGCAACGCCACAAGCAACCAACTGCACAAGTATGGAAAAAAAATTCACTTCCATTGCATGAGAGTTAACATGGTTAAATGGATGGAATAGTGTGGTGATCTAAGTGGATGGGCTAACATGGAGAGTTATCTCTACTTATTGAGTGGAAATCTGCAACAACAAGTGGTTAAGTTGCCTTAATGCCAATTATCAAACAGCAGGAATGTTTACACAGCGATGTAATCTAACTAAGAAGCAGTAGATTATCTCTTGTTAAACAGTCCGACCAGTAGAGTTCTAGGCAGAATTCAGTAGATCAGTGTACTGCAAAGAGTGATTCTAAGCAATTTTAACGGCAGTCCCCTTATTTGGAATTCAGTAGCATTGAAAAGAAATCAGTAGCTCAGTGTCGAATTCAAGGGGTTGTTTCATGCTGACTTGCACTTCCTTATGTGGAAAACATTTCAACGTAGAGCTATTCCACTGCAAACCAAATTTCTCTGGCCCGGACCTCTCAAGAAAAACTGAAGATTTCCCCTTTGAGAAACTATATTCAGATCCTACGTGACAGAACTGTGCTACAGCGCGAAGTAATGGAGGAGGAGGAGGTGCTCACGGAGAAGAAGACGCCGAAGGCCCACATGTACTGCACGAAGAAGCCGAGGACCTCCATGTTGGGCCCCTCCCAGAAGTCGGGCTTCTCCGGGTCCGGCAGGTACGGCATGGGCTCCGTCGACACCTCGAACCCCAGCGGCTCCCCTTCCCACTCCACGCCCTCCCACGCCGGGCCGGTGTCCTCGTCCGCGTCGGGGGTCTCGACGCCGCCGCGGCGCTTCTTGCCGCCGCGCTCCTCGAGGCGCCGCTGCGTGCGGGACGAGACGCCGGTCCGGCGCGCGAGCGCCACGTGCAGCGCCGCGCGGCGGCCCAGGAGTGGGAGGCGATGGCGGGCGGCGGTGGCCGCGCCGAATGGCGTGGGGGAGCTGAGGAGAGACATGCGGCCTGGAGCTGGAGGCGGCAGTGGCTCTGCGCGACTGTGCGCGCGCGGGGATGTGAGGTGCTGACCGCGAGCTGAGAGAGGTCACGTGGAGAGCCTGGAGCGGGGAAGCTCTGTGTGGGAGAAGATGAGATAAGATTTTTTTTCCCTCTTCCCTTTTGTTTTTCAGTTAAGTGAAGTATTTACACGTGCACACAGGTCATTTTTGTTTTACCCCATATAGAGGGGCGGGATTAGCTTCTCTCTTTTTTCCCCTTTCTATTTTGTGTTCAACAACTAGTTTTTTTGGTGGGGTTTTATCATTTATGCCACCAGTTATGTTCCACTACTCAGTTTTGACACTATGATTTTCAATTTCTCAAAAATGTCATCGATTCGTGAGATGCTTGCTCAAAATGCCATTAGATATCTCAAAAATGCCATCATTTTGTTAGATGTTTGCTCAAAAATGCCATTCAACATTGTTATTTTCACGTCAAACCCGTTGACCATGTTATATGACAAAAATAAGTCTAGACCCACATGTCAGCTCTCTCTATCTCATAATGATAAGTGTGGCCCCGCTTGTCAAGAGTAAGCAAGCGAATAATTTTACAGGAAAATAAGAATGTTGTTGGGACCAAGTGGGCCCCACTCTCGACTGTAGTGAGATAGAGGGAGAGGTGGCATGTTGGTCAATATATATCTATGTCATTATAACATGGCAAAAGAGATTTGAGATCACAATAATGATGTCCAGTGGCATTTTTTAGCATGTGTCTAACAAAGCGATGGCACTTTTTAACAAGAGGAAGGTGCACGAGGCGTCAAATTCATTCAAACATAGATCAAGTACAAGTTACAACATGAATAACAACACCTGAGCAAACCAACTATGGGAATGCAGATGAAGTTGGACAAGCGGTTTGTCTATGAGCTAGTTTGATGCACGAAACAGGTTCCACACTTATGTTTAGTATCCAATGAGCACAGTCATGCACAACTCCATTGAGGTCCCTTTTGATATGAAAGATTAAGGGGTTGAACTGTGTGGAGTTGCAAAAGAATGCAAGAAGGTGTTCCCTAATGTCCCAACGATTACGAGCAGAATTGTTATCCTTGGCGACAGCACCTTTGGACAAAGATAGGTTGTCCGTATGAAAAGTAGGTCTCTGAATGTTGAGCTTCCTAGCAATAACTGCAGCTAGATGCAATGCTCCAGCTTCAACCACAAGCGGAGAAGAAGCTTGATCCATTGTGGCTTCAACCATTATCTTGCATGAGACTTCTTTATCGTGGGTTTGAATATAAAAGGCCTAATCTTATTGTTGGAGGGTGCAACCCTCTAACAACCTTGGAGCTCTTCCAAGAAGCGTTGAAAAAGATCTTCGGGCACACAATAAGATTTGTAAAAATAGAGCAACATTGGGAAGGCAGAAGCAGTGTTAGAGTCATTAGAGCTTATTTTCTATCAAGAGGTTGGTCCTGCTCATCAGAGTAGGTGTTGCAGGCTGTGATTGCATTCTCCATCTAATGTACCTAGCGAGGAGATATTATTTTCCTATAGAAAAGGCGATAATTTTCCGGCCTTCCAAAGGCACCGTAAGAAAGTAAACAATTTTTCACATAGTTGTAGGGGTGGTTCATAAAAAGTAAATGTTGAATTATGCTTGTCCAGTTGTCATGATTGAATGCAAAAGTACCAAACCTTAAAATACCAAAGGCTATAAAACTAGGCTACTTTAGCAAAAAAAAAAACATAAAAGGAAGAGGAGCATATCATCTGAGCCAGACACACCTGCAACAAGTTTAGTTTATATGAATTTAGTACATGCCTGCTCCGAGCCTACTAGGGAGAGCTTTCCTTAATAGCCTCCAAGCAAAGGTTCTAATTGTTGACGCCAAAAGCTTTTACTTCCAAGCCTGCTTAAGAAGATCTTTTACTTGTGAAGAAATTTGTCTTTCCTGGTTGTTGGGAGATTTCTGGGTTGTCTGCAAGTAAAGTTTGCAAGTGCTTTTTGAATTGCATTTGCAAGAAGGGGTCAAATCCCAACACATAATATAACTACCATTGTCCTAGAAAATAGGACTTTGAAAGTGCATCTAATTTCTTTGGTGGATTTTGGTAATTAATGTCAACATATCTCAAGGAACTAATGCCTCACCTATACCTACTAATAAAATAAGGTGTGTTCCGTCAATTTTTTCATCCATTTACCACCTAAAAGAATTTTTTTTCTATCCGAGGTGGTACTAAATTCTTATGCGCTCGTCTGCTAGAAAAAAAGGCTTTTCTACAATTTCGTACGTGGGCCGCGCTCTGTGGCTCAGCGAAGCCAGCCTACTTATTTTTCTGCCCACACAGCTGGAAAAATTCTACATTTAAAAAAAGAGCTGGGAAAATTCTATTTTTCATACAGAGCAATAAATAGTCAGAACTTCGCACAGGATAATCAATAATGGGCTGGCCCAGTTTTCTTTGTTTATGTGTTTTACTTCTATTTTTATTCTCCTTCCCTTATCTCTTTTTTCACTTCCGAGTTTATTTTTATTATAAAATTTATTTCATAAATTCAAATTCTCAAAAAACTTTCAGAATTTTAAAAAACAAATTATAGAAAATGTTCAGAATTCCAAAATTTTGTTGCTATTTTGAAAAATATTGGGGACTTGAAAAAAGTTTCCCTTTTTTTTTCAAAAACTTCTATTGTTTTTCAAAATTGTTTGAGATTTCCAAAAAGAAAATGGAAATTTAAAAAATGCTCCAAATTCAAAAAATATTCTAGTTTTAGTGAAATTTTCACAATTCAAAATAATTTTAAAAGATACACATTTTCGAAAAATGTTATGAATTCTCAACACATGTTCCCATTCTAAAAATTATCACAAATTCAAATAATATTTATGTTTTACAAAAATATTTGGTGTTTTCAAAAAAATGTTTGTGAATTTTAAAAGATGTTCCTATTTCAAATTGTGTTCATGTTTTTCTGAAAGTGCACATAATTTTCAAAAACTGTTTAAGATTTTAAAATGGTTCATGTTTCCTACAATATTCAGAAACTTCATACCTTAAAATCTCCTGGATTGAAAGTAAAACTAGATTGAATAATTCATGGGCCTTCTCTGGCGTATGATGACATAACAAAACACTGAGAGCCTACGAATGATCTTTGGGCGGACCTTCTGAACTGTGAGAAAATTGTCTCCTTTGTTCACGTGGGAGCTTCCGAGCTGTGTAATAAAGTTGGTAACAATTAGATTTCCAGCCCCTCCTATTTATGCCCCCACCTCTTTCAGTCAAAGCAAACTCCACTCACATCATATGTTTTGAGAGAGAACTCCACCTCTTTATGCTGATTCAAGGGCTTTCTACTCCAGCCATCCAGTTCAATCCTTTGAGATCTAATCCCCTCTTACTTTCTACTCTTTCATATCCAATTCAAAGCCATCTTGAGAGAACTTGAGTGTTCGGGAGTTTATATTTTGAGGCACAAAAGCAAGGGATTCATCATCAAACAATCCCTATCTTGTTACTTTTGGAGGGTACGCACCTCCTAGATCAGCTAGGTGCTTGGAAGTCTTCAAACTTATGAAGTGCCTAAGAAGTTTGTAAGGGCTCAAAGATCACCTACATTGTGAATATCTACCATAGTGAGGTCAGTCCTTCATGGGCGTCTTTGCATGATGAAATATGTCGGTTGCTCCTTTGTGGACCCTTCATTGGTGATAGTCCTTTGTGGACCGTTCCTTCCTAGAATCTCACAAGCGAGATCCTTATAATTTTAGACCCTTCTTAAGTCAAAGCCTCCATCAATGTGGACGTAAGATAGTGTCAACTATCCACTACATGAAAATATTTCACCGAGCCAACCATTGTTTGTGTATCTCTAACTCTACTTGTTTACTTTCACTTGTATGCACTTCTGCTGCTTATACTCTAGCAGAATTATATTGGCATATATTTACTTTCCATTGCCTATACTCTAGCAGAATTGCATGTGTAGGGGGCTTAATACAATGTTAGAAAAACCTAAAGTTGACAAAAAAAATTAAGAATAGTGTTCATTTTTGGCTCACTAGTTTATTCACCTCCTCTCCCGCTCCCGCTCTCCCGCTCTCCCGCGCCGGCAGCCACTCCGGCTCCGGCGGCCACCCTTCCCGGCCGGCTGCCGCTCCGGCCCCGGCCGCCACCGCGCTCTGCAGGTATGGGGAGCCGCGTCCAGCTCTCCGCCTCCTCGTCCGGCGGCTCGAGCCCCTCCTCCGCCCCTAGCTCTGCTCTCCCCCCTCCGCCAGATCTGGCGCCCCCTCCTCCCCGTCTTCGCTCTCTCGTCGTCGCGCCGTCGGCGCTGCCGGCACCCCAGGTGGAAGCCCCTTGGCAGCAGGTTCGGGGCCGGAAGGAGCGCCGGTTCCCTGTTTCCCATCCCAGGCTGCCGGGCTTGTTGACCTCCCGCCCTCCTCGCTCTGCCATCCCGGCCTCGCTCCACGGGTGCTGCTACAACTGCGGCGAGGATGATGGGCACATCTCCCGCCACTGCCCCAACCCGACGAAGTGCGTCCGTTGCGGCGGCCGCAACCACACGTCGTGTGGCTGCACCCGTCTGCGGAGCCCTTCGGACCCCCCGCCTGCTCGGCCTGCGCCGCCCCTTCGCCCCGCCTCGCGGCCTTCGCCCTCGGCACCTCTGCCGCCTCCTCCTCCGGGTCCGCCGCCAGTACCGCCGTCTCGCTCGCCGCTTTGCCATCCGCCTTCGCCACCCGGCCTCCCTCCGAGCGCCGCGGCGGGCCTCGTCCGGGCTTGGTCGGACGTGGTCAGGGCTGGTTCGGCCGGAAGCGTGGGCAGCGTGGCCGGGCCGCAGTTCTCCGTTCCTTTTGAGGGTGGGGTGGAGGTGGCGCCTCGCCAGGACGAGCCGGTGGACTGCTGCTTCCTGGAGGCGGGCGCGGACATCTGTGCCATGGAGTCGGAGTTGGCGCGGGCGGTCGTCGTGTCTGTGGGCGGCGCGCAGCCAAGCCTGGATCTTGCTGAGGCTGCGGCGGCGCTGCACGTGGCCTTCGGATGTGGACCGATGGATTTGTCCATCCGCGCTTTCTTCCCGGAGGATTTCCTGGTACTCTGCAGGACGGTGGAGCTCAGAGACCGTATGGTGGATCGTGGCATGGCCATGGCCGGGGAGACCCCGCTGGTGCTCGGGCCGTGGCTCCGCCAGAGCCGGCTGTTGGCATTGTCATGCCGTTCCTGGTGCGGCTTCAATGGTTGGCATCCCGGCGAATGCTTGGTCTAGGCGGGCTACGCAGGAGGTCTTGCGGGGCATTGGTTTGGTGGTCAAGGTTGCGGACTGCACGGCCCGGCGGAGTGACATGTCTCGCTTCAGGGTGTGGTTGAGGACGGACGACCCTGACCGGATCCCTTCTGGGCGCATTGTGGTGGTAGAAGAGCCGCACCGGCGGCAGGCGGCTCGCCAGGCGGATGGTATGGATGCGTTCTGGTACCCGATGGAGATCATCAGGGAGGCCCCTCCGGCCCTCCCTTCGTGGAGATCTGCCCCCCCCCCCCACCTCCCCCTCGGTCACCACCGCCGTCGCCAGACTCGGATTAGGATGGGGATGGCTGCGACGGGGGGGATGGACCGCGCCCCTGCATTGGGAGGGCGCGCGCTGCTCGGGCGCAGCCCCTGGATGGCCTGGAGGGCTCGGTGAGGGGGTCATCGGCGTCGACGGCGCCGGCGCGGCAGCATGAGCAGGGCACGCCGGCGGCCGGTGGTGGATCTTTGGCGTGTCAGAGCTCGCAGGTGGCATGTTCCCCGCACCCGGAGGTGGGTCCCTTTGGGTCAAACCCGTTGGTGGAGCGGTCAGAGGAGGACGTCCCCGTCCCGGCGGAAAGCATGGATGGCCAAACGGCGGCTGGACACGTGGAAAGGCGCGGCCCCAGCGGAGAGTCCGATATGCTGTGGAGTACGGTGGAAGCGCAAGTTGAGATGGCGACCCCGGTGTCGTCTTGTGGATAGAGAAGCCTCTCCCACCAACCAGATATGGACGACATGTCCCCTGAGCTGTCGCATGTCTCGGTAAATCGCCCCAATGGCAGGACGGACATCGCGGAAACGACGTTGGCAGATATTGGTGTACCGGGCCCGGGTATTGGGATGGGTGGCGACGATTGGCAGTTGCTGGCGGGGCGCAGCATCCCCAGCATCCCCATTGGTTCCTGGGATCTGATACTGCCGGACCCAGACGGGGACCCCACTCGCATGCCCAGGCATCTCATCATGTTGGACGATTTAAATAGGAGTTGGAGCGGCTCCCGAGGGGATTCCGGCTAGATGCTTTCTGAGGTGGCTACCGGTGGGACGCGTGGGGACTTGCAATTGGCTGTGCATGACCCGCCATGCAGGGAGGACGTGACCATGTTCCGGGTCACTTTATCGGCGGATTCTGGGGAGGCTGTTTTATTGCGCGAGCAGGAGGAAGAGGTCACAAGCGAGCATACGCCGAGGCCTGCGGCTGCGGATGCGCGTCAGTTAGTGGAGCAGTTTTGCACTCTGGTTCAAAAGCCTCTGGACCCAATCCTCGCGAGGCCTTGCGACCGTGTGCCGCCAACATCCACAAGAAGGCCACGGCAGAAGCGTCCGCCTATTTCCAGCCCACGACGCAGTGTGCGACTTGCCAAGGGGCCGGGTAGATGGTCGGTGGGGTCCAAGCAGCAGCAGGTTCTGATTCGCAGGCTGTGCCTGGCAAACGAGGCGGAAGTGATCACCGACGAGGCATTACAAGCTTACGTGGATCTGTTCTCAAAGCCGCTCACGGATGCGCATGTGGCTGCAATCCTTGCCCTGTTCGGTTGGGAGGCACCGGTCGCCCCTTTGCAGGAAGAGGGGGTGGAGGGGGAGGCCCAGTAGTAGGAGAAGGTGTATGTGGAGGTAGGAATGTGCCATGGATACACAACCATACAAAGTCTTAGTGTGGAACGTGCGTGGCTTAAACTCGCCCGCAAGGAGGAGTACGATCTACCAGGTGGTTGGGGCGGCCGAACCTGCCATTGTATGCCTCCAGGAGACAAAAAGTGAGGTGATGACGCTCGACGTTGTAAGGCAGTGTCTCGGGAATAAATTTGAGAACTTCTTTTATTTGCCAGCTGTGGGGACTCGGGGTGGAATCTTGATTGCATGGGATGAAACGGTGGTCAAGCTATCGAGCCCACACTACACCACCAACACGGTAACAGCTCTCGTCTCCCAGTTGAATGGGAGCCCTTGGTGGATCACGGGTGTGTATGGCCCGCAACCGGACGTGGAGAAGGTAGAATTCATGCAGGAACTTGTGGACATCAGAGAGTTACACGCTGGCCCATGGATCATTGCGGGTGATTTCAACTTGCTTGTCAACCCACAGGACAAAAACAATGACGCGGTGAATAGGCGCATATTGGCTAAGTTCCGGAGGAAGACGAACATGCTTGAGCTCAAGGAAATGTATCTCAATGGGCGTAGCTACACGTGGTCGAATGAGAGAAGAAGACCAACATTGGAGAAAATTGACCACATCTTCACCACAAATTGTTGGGATGACCTACACCCGGCGGCTCTGCTCACGGCTTTGGGTTCGGCAATCTCAGATCACTGCCCCCTACTCCTAGATCTCAAGGCGGATTTCACGTACGGGAGGTGTTTCCGTTTTGAGCAGTTTTGGCCCAAGGCTGAGGGGTTCTTTGAGACAGTGGAGGTGGCTTGGAACTCGGTCGCGGCAGATGGGAACGCCTACGTGGTGCTGGACAGGAAGTTGCGGGCCACGGCCAAGGCCTTGCAACGATGGAGTGATAGGTGGATTGAAAACGTGCGGCTGCAAATATCTATCGCTTTGGAGGTAATCGCCCGGCTTGATGCGGCAATGGACAATAGAGCGCTATCGGATGCAGAATTTGAGCTACGAAAGACTCTTAAGAGAAAGTTGTTGGGGCTGTGCTCATTGCAAAGATCGATAGCCCGTCAGAGATCGAGAATCCTGCATTTGAAAGATGGGGAGGCCAACACGGCTTACTTCCAACGGCATGCCAGGCATCGCCAACGGAAAAATCTCATCTTGTCTCTTACCTCTGAGGGGCATGTCTGCACAGGGCAGGACAGCATCGCGGCTGCAGTGGATGAATACTATGGGAAGCTTTTAGGATCTGCGATGGACAGGACCAGCACCATCAATTTGGAGGTGTTGGAGCTGCCGTCCAGAGACTTGGCACATTTGGACGCGCCTTTTTGCGAGCAAGAGGTGGAACGAGTCATCAAGGCAATGCCCTTGGACAAGGCACCAGGGCCAGACGGGTTCACAGGCCGGTTTTATGCAACTTGTTGGACGATCATCAAGGACGATTTCATGAGAGCCATTGGAGAATTTTACGAGGGCAACGTGTCGGGTATGCAGGCTATCAACAAAGCTATAGTCTCCTTACTGCCAAAGAAAGCGGGAGCGGTGGACATCAAAGATTACAGGCCCGTCAGCCTAAACCACGGGGCTGTGAAGATTTTTGACAAGATACTGGCCTCCCGACTAGCGGACGACCTACCGCTGCTGGTGGGCAATCATCAGAGTGCATTCATGCGCGGCCGATCCCTGCATGATAATTTCATGCTGGTGCAGGGGACGGCGCGCAGATTACACGCCTTGAAGGATCCTACGGTGCTTGTCAAACTGGACATCTCCAAAGCTTTCGATTTCGTCCAGTGGCCGTTCTTGCTCGAGGTCCTGACGCACATGGGGTTCGGTATGAAGTGGGTATCTTGGATATGTGGTTTGCTTGCGACCTCGTCCATGAGAATTTCGGTCAATGGTATGCCCGGCGAAACAATCTTCAACTGTCAGGGGCTAAGACAAGGTAGCCCACTTTCGCCGATGCTGTTTATACTGTGCATGGAACCACTTCAGAGGTTGTTTGCACAAGCGACGGCGAGGGACTTGTTGGCTCCACTGGCACGGACTGGGTTGAAGCATCGGATCTCGATGTATGCGGATGATGTGATGGTTTTTCTGAAGCCCAAGGAAAGTGACATGCTGGCCTGCTCGGCGATCCTGGACCTGTTCGGGCATGCATCGGGCCTCAGGGTCAACAGGCAGAAAAGCTCTACGCTGCCGATCAGATGCACCCAGGAGGATTTGCAACTGTTGTCGGATGTGTTGGGATGTGCGATCACCAATTTCCCCTACCGGTACCTGGGCCTGCCTCTATCTCTTCGTCGGCAAGGTGCTGCGCAATTCCAGGATCTGGTTGAGCAGGTTGCATCGCGGCTGCCGTTTTGGAAGGCGGCCTCTCTACCCAAGAGTAGCAGGATGCTCTTAGTTCAGTCGGTTCTGTCTGCCATTCCGGTGCATTCCATGCTTGCGATGGGTCTGCCGGCGAAGACGATCAAGGCGCTTGTGAAGATATGCAGAAGCTTCCTATGGTGTGGGACAGGAGATGCAGGTGGAGGCAAGTGTGCAGTAGCTTGGGACACAGTATGCCGACCTAGATGGGCAGGAGGTTTGGGAGTGACCAACCTCAAGTGGATGAATATTGCGCTTCAAGTGAAGTGGGCGTGGCTGCAGCGTGCAGATGCTACCAGACCGTGGGCAGAATTCAAGTTCAACATCCCAGAGGAAGCCAGAGCCCTGTTTCAGGCAGCGGCAAGAGTGGAGCTCGGAGATGGCAAGACGGACCTTTTCTGGGAGGACAGGTGGTGCCACGGCTTTCGGCTTCAGGAGCTGGCCCCGTTAATATATGACAAAGTGGCAAGGAGGGTGAGGCGCACAAGGACAGTGGAGGAGGAAATGCTACACGCCTCATGGACTAGAGATTTTGGGCCGAACTTGAATGCGCATGAGCCTGGCCAGCTCTTGCAACTATGGGTGCAGGTGGACGGAGTAACTCTGGAGGAACAGCGGCCAGATCAGCTTCTGTGGTCATGGGAGAAGGATGGTCAGTTCTCAGTCCGATCTGCGTACGCGGCTAGGTGTGCCACGTAGATTGTCTCGCCCACTGCATCCTTCACCTGGGCATCGAGGGCCCCTCTGCGGTGTCGTTTCTTTGTGTGGCTTGCGATTTTGGGCAGAGTGTGGACCTCGGACAGGCTTGCACGACGTAGCCTCCCGCACCAAGACGCTTGCCCGCTATGTGATCAGGAGGAGGAAACCGCTAACCATGTTTTGGTCGGATGTGTCTTCGTGCGTGAAGTGTGGGCAAAGGTAGGCCTTATTATGGGCATGATCGGTTTGGCGCCTGCCCAAAGCGAAGATCTACGTGTGTGGAGCACTCGGGTGACAAGGTTTGGTAAGTACACAAAGTCGGCGGGCGCCATTCAGACTCTGGTCCTATGGGAGTTGTGGAAGCATCGTAACTCGATCGTGTTTGATGGTAAATCCCCGGATGTGCGACATGTGCTGCGTAGAATTCAGGCAGAGGGAGTTGCATGGAAGCAGGCAGGAACCCTGCATGCGGATCTTAACATTCTACCAGTAGACGTAGAGGTAGAGGGGTGGGCATACGGTGAGTAATCCGCCGTAGCTAGCAAGGTGGATCGCGTTGTATAAACGCCATGTAATTTCTGTGGACGGGGCTTCTTTCCCCCCTTTCTTCTATTAATATATGATACGCACACTCGTGCGTATTCGAGAAAAGTTTATTCACCTCCTCTCTAAACATACTTATTGATTAAAGTGGTATTCAAGCCTTGGTCTCCTTAGCAAGGTGCTCCTTTAATGAATCATTTGCAACTTGACCTTTTGCTTTGACTTAACCGCCTTGGAGAGTGCGACGTCTTCTAGTATGAGGAATCTTTTTTATAGAGTTTCTTTCTTTTGGAATACTTCTCGATGAAAATTCTACTCAGCTCCTACTATGACTGGTTGTTTTTGCTATGGACTATGGCATCAGAAGCCTTTTAATTCAAATTCATATTGGTTTTCACTCTAACTTTTTTCTGTTCTTGCGTTTTTTTCATGGTAAAACGTGTCTTTCATGGTAAAACGTGTCACATTCATATCATAAAGATCGAAGTACAAGTGACGCAAAGATCAACATGGCAAAAGTGAAAAAGACAACAGAATGTTTGTGAGCTTGACACCAACGCCCGTCACCTGTCTCCGGCACAACCACAGCAACCACCAAAGGAAAAAAATGACGGGCGACCTTCTCATCCGAACTCGATGCGGCTCCATCGCTGATATGCAGCCTTGCGGGCCTCCGAGGTGGCTCACCAAAGGCGAAGCCATTGCCGTTGAACGAATTAGTCCGGGGCAACACCCCAGACACGCCATCAAACTCCAAATCTGGCACCCCGCCACGATTAAGACGCCGAAGGAGGAAGCCATACCTGCTATCCATCAACCACGAACCCAGCACATGTTCCGTTTTCCAGATGTCTTCGATGCAGACCACAATCTGCATCCGCTCCTATGCTACCTCTCAAGCTCCGCGCCGATGTTGGTGCAGACGTTGTCGCAACGGCGAAGCCCGAGGACACAAGTCCATCACAAGGATGCCGCCGCCGTCATGACATCCCCGCTTGAACAGACTGATTCCTAAATTCATCACCGACCAAAGAGATGATCATCTCGCTGGAGAACAATCCGAAGCTTCTTTATTCAGTATCGCCGTCGTCGCCGCCAAAGCCAAGACGTAGAACGATCTAAAAACCCAAGCTACTAGGGCCCTAGAAGCTACAGCTAAAACAATCCGCACGCGCGGGATCCGGCGACCCCCCTCATCACCGACGACCAAGAGGTCGCCGGCGGAGGGGAGCCGCCAGAAGACGGCGCCGGAACAGTTGGATCTCTTGGCAGCGGCGGCGGCTAGGTTTCCTTAGTCGCTTTGTGATCAGACGGATCTCGACCAGATGCCATTTGAACTTTCTGTTCTTGCATTTTGACAACCCCGCTAAACAATTAGGGTCTTGTTTGCTCTTGTACAAGTACGAAGACAACCATAACATGCATGTACAATTGTTACCAAAAACTACTCTTCTTTCAGGACTCCATGCTCATGCTCTCATTTCCTATCTGATCAATAAATTGTCTGGTGTGTAATAGGAGGCATAAGAATATCATGATCATACTAGAACCGCCTCTTCGTTTAGAATTAGATTTTTGATATAATCGTACAGTACAAGAGACAGTGCGAAGGGAGAGCATTCACTGCCCCACCAAGGCTAGAAAGCTACGAGAAAAAACAATAAAACAATGACATCATTAGCAGCTCGTGAGGAGAGCTGCAAGCATGATCCTCGATTCAGTTCACCAATCTAGGACAATGTTCCTGGAGAGGAACAGGTTATCGATGTATTCTATAATGGGACTAGATGCATCAATGTATCTCCTCATCTCCTTCTGCACAGAGCAATCTGCAAGCACACAGAGAGAATTTCATTATTGGTCTACTAATAATATCCCTAGACAAGTCAAGGTGCTTGACAGAATTTTGTTATTGGTCTATCAATCAACATATCATCTGATGATGAAAGCATTAAACTATCACTTGAATATAAGTTTAGGTATCCTCTGATGGTGATGGATGTCAAATCATTTGCTTACCAGTTTCGTTCAGCCTCATTATCAACTGCTCTCTGCTGGGGAGAGTGTACATCCCGGCACCGACCGCCTTTCGGATCGCCCAGCTATGGAACGGGGCGCAAACCTGGCCGTAGGCCGTCGTCGCAGCATCATACAACGAGCCGCCCCTGAAAAAATTAGACGCCAGAGAGAGTGTCAGCTGTCGTCCGTCCGTATGTTGGCCTCATCAATGATGATTTTATTAGCAACTGATGAACCACCATTGATTGCTGCACAAAGCATTTTTTGCTGCTGCCAGCAGCGGAGGAGAGCAAGCGACAAATTTGTGCTCTGCTGGAACGAACGAATGAATGAGTGAGCGAATGGAGAAACGTACTCGGTTGCGAGGAACTGCTCGAAGAGGGCCTTGATGAGGCCGAGGCCGAGCCGGACCCGGCGCAGGTTCCGGGAATGGCTGCCCTGCTTCTTGACGGAGTCGTTCTCGACGTCCTTGTCCAGGATGTCGTTCAGCGTGGCGTACTCCTTTGATGCCCCGATGAGGTCGTTCACCTGGACGGTTCACCCGAGCAAGTTTGGGTTACATTTCTTTCTTTTCCACTACAGGTCGTGGTCGTGACCGAACAAAAAGAGAATAAAAACGATCGTTGATTGCATTTTCTTTCTTGCAAACAATCTTGTTGGGGAATCCTGAAAGCTTCCCCCCAAGTTTGTGCGGTTACTTTCTAATCGCGATGAGAACGGGGAAGCATATTCGCGCAATTGCGAGCGACACTGCAAAGATGCCATGGCAAGACAGGAGTACAATTTTTTACCAAAGTCAAACACAAAACAGAGCTTTGTTTCTTGGAAACGAAGCCGGTAATGCGATTTTTCTATCTGATCGCCATGCGGAATCTCGAGACTTCGTCTCCAAGAATAACAGATCGGAGGAGCTCCGAATTACCGAAGGGTGAAAACCAGGCGAGATCGGTTCGGTTTCTTACTTTGGTGACGTACTCGCTCTCGGCGAACTTGAAGGCGATGCCGAGGGAGCTGAAGAGGACGGAGACGAGGGCGCAGGTGTCGCCGAAGGGGGCGAGGCGGAGCTCGCCGCCGTCGGCCTCCATGCCGCGCGCCAGCTCCTCGAACGCCTCGGCCACGGCCGTGAGCGGCTGCTCCATGCCCTGCCGCGCGGCCACCACGGCCGCCGCCGCGTCGCACATCTCCTCGGACTGCGCCGGCCTCTGCGCCCTGAACGCCATCATATTATCCTTACCGATCGATCGATCAACCAACCGCCCCTCCTCCTCCCTCGCTCGCTCTCGCCGGTGGCGCGCGTAGGCCGTTGCTCCCCCTCCTCCTACTCCTCCTCCTGGCCGCCCCTCGTCCCCCCTCTCTCTCTCTCTCCTCGGCACCGAAGGCGCGGCCCAACAACCGTTAACGGATGGTGGTGGTGGCACGGGCGGGCGGGCGGGCGCACGAGGCAGAATGGGCTCACGGAAAATATAGCGAGGTCAGACGCGCCTCCGCGGAGAGGAGGATGCCGTCTATGTATAGGAGGAGGCTGGGGTGGGGTGCCGCCGGGAATCTGCTGCGGGAGGACAGGAGCAGGATCGGAGGAGGAGAGGGATTCGGAGAGGAAGTGCGAGGCGAAATCGGGGTCCTCCATTTTCCCTATATAGGCATCGTCCAGGATTTTCGTGAGGGGGGCGCACGGGAGAGGGGGCCAGGTGGAGTTCTAAGCTGAAACCGGACGGGAGAGACTGGTCGTGGTCGGTCCGTTGATTGGCGTGTTGGCGGAGTAGAAAAGTGGTAGGAACTCGGACGCGGTGGTGTTTCCCTCGTACTTGTGTAGTATATACTTACGTCAACACCGATATTTTCTTTTTCGGTGGGCGGCTACGAACCGGGAGATCAGATCAGATCAAGGGGGGAAATGTACAAGCCTGCACCGAGTTCCTCGTTTGCTATCCAAGCTATAACTTCAAATCACGCGACACGTCCAGCTGCGGTAACTTTTGAAGCTCGATGGCAACGTCTAGCTCCTGGGTCGTACAAACTGAATATGGATGCGTCCTTCTTCAAGGACGGGAGTGGGGCTGCAGCTGCTGTTCTTCGTAATTGCCGTGGAGAAGCGATTGCCGGGGTCTCGGAGCTTATAGATAACACTCGTGAAGCAATTGCTCTTCGCTTGGGGCTACGGCTGGTTTATGCAGTGGGGTGCAGGAATGTTGAAGTAGAACCAGACTGTAAAGAACTGGTACATGCATGTAGTGGAGAGACAGAAATATGAAGCCCCTACTCAGCCACCCTTGTTGATTGTTTTCATCTGACCCATGACTTCCCAAATATTTCTTTTGCTCATTGTCCAAGAGAAGCAAACAGAGTTGCACACTTCTTAGCTAGGCGATGCTATGATTCAAAAATATGTGAAGATCAGCCGCCTCGCAAGCCGTCGGATCCGACGAATTGAGCAATCGAGCGTCACCTTTTATCATTGCAACACAAGTTAAAATGATTTTGAAATGCTAAAAAATCCCAACAAAAATTTGATGTGTTCATAGTCACATCCAAATGCTACTTGCAAATTTTCAGGTGAAAAGGTTAAGCATTTTGGCCTGCGAAAGAAAACAAATTAAACACATGTTACACCCAAATTTGCTTTTTAACCGTCTGAACATGTTACTCCATTTCGCATGAAAATTGTAGAGCATGCTTGCGACACTAACACGAACATAAAAAACAATCAGATTTCTTAAAAAAATTACTAATTTTTTGATTTTGCTATTCATACGAGAGCAAATGCACCCGAGAGCCAAAACTCCAGAGTCCAGTTTGACCGGAAATCTAATTCAGCTCCCATGTGCATGACACTCCTCAGACTTTAAGCAATTTGGGAGGAACACTTTTTTTACCGCCCGATCTTCGTGCGCGGATCTTAACACGAAGTTGGTGACACGTCAGTATTTTTAGTCGTCTGCCAGGACGTCCTCTCGGTGCTAACGGTTTTCAGATTCTTATCCCCGTCGACCTGCACTTTCTCCCCACTTGATCCTCATTCTTCCACCACCTCATTCAATTCCCACACTGCTGCATCGTTGTAGGCTCCGCACCACGCCGTCGTGCGTCACCACTTCACAACCCTTGGCGATGTGCCCCCGCACCACCACCTGCGACACGGCTCGCTCCATCCCCGTCGACGCTCCTCCCCAAGGTACGCGATGACGGGCTCGAGCGCATGGAGGCGCCGTCCTTGATGATGCGCTCCCCTCCAACAGGGTGACGCGCCTCCTCAAGGTCAATGACGGCGGAGGGGGCACAATGCTCGAGTTGACGGTTGGGGTTATCCTCACGCACAGTGGCGGGCTCAAGCGTGTGGAGGCACACCGTGTCATGACCACGTCTCCTGTCCTGCACGAGCAGGGCATAGCCACAGGCCTCCAGCCGCGTGTCGGCGTGCTGGTTGCATGCATGCAAGTAACGCCACCTCAGAGAGCAGCGCGCCGCAACCGGCACGCTCCTGGCCAGGAACCGTCACCTCGTAGACCATGATGGTCGCACCGTTGCCGAGGGGTGCTCTGAGTTTTCGCATGAGCTCGAGGCGATAACGTCGCCACCCAATCCCCCAACACTGTTGATTTGGAAAAGGAAGGAGACCTGGAGGAGCTCGTGAAGGAAATATGCCCTAGAGGCAATAATAAAGTTGTTATTTTATATTTCCTTATTCATGATAAAGGTTTATTTCATGCTAGAATTGTATTGGTCGGAAACCTTGATACATGTGTGAATACATAAACAAACACTTTGTCCCTAGTAAGCCTTACTAGACTACCTCGTAGATCAAAGATGGTTAAGGTTTCCACTCCCGTGAATACACAAGGGGAACTTCAAGAAGAATGGCAAGCAAGTTGCCACTCCCGTGAAGAAGCCCAAAACTGGACCCAAGCCTCTAACTGAGCGCTTCTACTACAAAGGAAATGGTCACTGGAAGTGGAAATGCCCCAAACATTTGGCGGATAAGAAGGATGGCAAAGTGAACAAAGGTATATTTGATATACAGATTATTGATGTGTACCTTATTAGTGTTCGTAGTAGCCCGGGGTATTTGATACTAGTTCAGTTGTTAAGATTAGTAACTCGAAACAGGAGTTGCAGAATGAATAAAGACTAGTTAAGGGCGAGGTGACGATGCGTGTTGGAAGTGATTCCAAGGTTGATAACATCACAATCGCACACTCCCTCTACCTTCGGGGTTAATGTTGAACATAAATAAATGTTATTTGGTGTTTGCGTTGAGCATGAATATGATTGTATCATGTTTATTGCAATACATTATTCATTTATGTCAGAGAATAATTGTTGTTCCTTTTACATGACCAAAACCTTCTATGGTCATACACCCAATGTAAACGGTTTATTGAATCTCGATCGTAAGTGATACACATATTCATAATATTGATGCCAAAATATGAAAAATTGATAATGATAGTGCAACATACTTATGGCACTGCCGTTTAGGTCATATTCGTGTAAAGCGCATGAAGAAACTCCATGCAGATGGACTTTTTGAATCACTTGATTATGAATCATTCGATACTTGCAAACCATGCCTCATGGGCAAGATGACTAAAACTCCGTTCTCCAGAACAATGGAGCGAGTTAATAACTTATTGGTAATAGTACATACCGATGTATACAGTCCGATGAGTGTTGAGGCACGCGGTGGGTATCGTTATTTTCTGACCTTCACATATGATTTGAGCTGATATGGGTATATCTACTTAATGAAACACAAATCTGAGACATTTGAAAAGTTCAAAGAATTTCAGAGTGAAGTGGAGAATTATCGTATCAAGAAAATAAAGTTTCTATGATCTAATCGCGGAGGCGACTATTTGAGTTACGAGTTTGGCCTTCATTTAAAACGATGTGGAATAGTTTCACAACTCACGCCACCTGGAACACCAGAACATAATGGTGTGTCTGAACATCATAACAGTACTTTATTAGATATGGTGCGGTCTATGATGTCTCTTACTGATTTACCAGTATCGTTTTGGGTTATGCATTAGAGACAGCCACATTCACGTTAAATAGGGCGCCGTCTAAATCCGTTGAGACGACACTGTATGGACTATGGTTTGGCAAGAAACATAAGCTGCCATTTCTTAAAGTTTGAGGTTGCGACACTTATGTCAAAGGGCTTTAGCCTGATAAGCTCGAACCCAAATCGAAGAAGTGCGTCTTCATAGGATACCCTAAGAAAACAATTGGGTACACCTTCTACCACAAATCTGAAGGCAAGATCTTTTGTTGCCAAAGATGGAACATTTCTAGAGAAGGAGTTTCTCTCGGAAGAAGTGAGTGGGAGGAAAGTAGAACTTGGTGAGGTAATTGTACCTTCTCTCAATTTGGAAAGTAGCACATCAGAGAAATCCGTTCCCGTGATGCCTACACCAATTAGAGAGGAAGCTAATGATGATGATCATGAAATTCAGATCAAGTTACTACTAGACCTCGTAGGTCGAATAGAGCACATTCTGCACCAGAGTGATACGGTAATCCTGTCCTGGAAGTCATGTTACTAGACCATGACGAACCTACGAACTATGAAGAAGCTATAATGAACCCAGATTCTGATAAATGGCTTGAGGACATGAAATCTGAGACAGGATCCATGTATGAGAACAAAGTGTGGAGTTTGGTGGATTTGCCCGATGATCGGCAAGCCATTGAGAATAAATGGATCTTCAAGAAGAAGACAGACGCTGATGGTAATGTCACCATCTACAAAGCTCGACTTGTCGCGAAAGGTTTTCGATAAGTCAGGGGGTTGACTATGATGAGATCTTCTCAGCCGTAGCAATGCTTAAGTCAGTCCGAATCATGTTAGCAATTGCCGCATTTTATAATTATGAAATCTGGCAAATGGAAGTCAAAAATGCATTCCTTAATGGATTTCTTAAAGAAGAGTTGTATATGATGCAACCAGAAGGTTTTGTCGATCCTAAAGGTGCTAACAAAGTGTGCAAACTCCAGCGATCCATCTATGGACTGGTGCAAGCATCTCAGAGTTGGAATATACGCTTTGATGAGGTGATCAAAGCATATGGTTTTATACAGACTTATGGTGAAGTCTGTAATTTCAAGAAAGTGAGTGGGACCTCTGTAGCATTTCTGATATTATATGTGGATCAAATATTGTTGATCGGAAATGATATAGAATTTCTGGATAGCTTAAAAGGATACTTGAATAAGAATTTTTCAATGACAGACCTCGGTGAAGGTGCTTATATATTGGGCGTCAAGATCTATAGAGATAGATCAAGATGCTTGATAGGAGTTTCACAAAGCACATACCTTGATAAAGTTTTGAAGAAGTTCAAAATGGATCAGTCAAAGAAAGGGTTCTTGCCTGTATTACAAGGTGTGAAGTTGAGTAGGACTCAAAACCCGACCACGGCAGAATATATAGAGAGAATGAAAGTCATTTCCTATGCCTCGATCATAGGTTCTACAAAGTATGTCATGTTGTGTACCAGACCTATTGTGTGCCTTGCCATGAGTTTGGCAAGGGGGTACAATAGTGATCCAGGAGTAGATCACTGGACATCGGTCAAAAATTATCCTTAGGTACCTAAAGAGGACTAAGGAAATGTTTCTCGGTTATGGAGGTGATGAAGAGTTCATCGTAAAGAGTTACGTCGATGCAAGCTTTGACAGTGATCCGGATGACTCTGAATCTCGATCTGGATACATACTGAAAGTGGGAGCAATTAGCTAGAGTAGCTCCATGAAGAGCATTGTAGACATAGAAATTTGCAAAATACATACGGATCTGAATTTGATAGACCCGTTGAATAAACTTCCCTCACAAGCAAAACATGATCACTCCTTAATACTCTTTGGGTGTTAATCACATGGTGATGTGAACTAGATTATCGACTCTAGTAAACTCTTTGGGTGTTGGTCACATAGCGATGTGAACTATGGGTGTTAATCACATGGTGATGTGAACTAGATTATCGACTCTAGTAAACTCCTTGGGTGTTGGTCACATAGCGATGTGAACTATGGGTGTTAATCACATGGCGATGTGAACTAGATTATTGACTCCAGTGCAAGTGAGGGACTGAAGGAAATATGCCCTAGAGGCAATAATAAAGTTGTTATTTTATATTTCCTTATTCATGATAAAGGTTTATTATTCATGCTAGAATTGTATTGATCGGAAACCTTGATACATGTGTGAATACATAAACAAACATTGTGTCCCTAGTAAGCCTCTACTAGACTAGCTCGTTGATCAAAGATGGTTAAGGTTTCCTAACCATTGACATGAGTTTTTTTTTGACAGAAAGACTGTAAGGGAACCCCTTACAATATAATTGGTGCAACAAACCCAAATTGCAAGTACCATGCCTTGAACCTGGGTGGGTGGGAAGGCATCAGCCCCTTCCCACCACTAGGCTATGCCTCAGTCTGCCTTCTTCATGTCAAATACATATTCCTTAGCTTAGCATAATGATCGTTCAATTTTTGTTGCTATTGCTTTCTTCATGTCAAATACATATTCCTTCAACTATGAGATTATGCAACTTCCGGATACCGGAGGAATGCCTTATGTGCTATAAAACGTCACAACATAACTGGGTGATTATAAAGATGCTCAACAGGTATCTCCGAAGGTGTTTGTTGAGTTGGCATAGATTGAGATCAGGATTTGTCGCTCCAAGTATCGGAGAGGTATCTCTGGGCCCTCTCAGTAATACACATCATAAGCTTGCAAGCAAACGACTAAGGAGTTAGTCACGAGGTTATGTATTACGAAACGAGTAAAGAGACTTGCCGGTAACGAGATTGAACTAGGTATGAAGATACCGATGATCGAATCTCGGGCAAATAACATACCGATGGACAAAGGGAATTACGTATGTTGTCATAAGGTTCGACCGATAAAGATCTTCGTAGAATATGTAGGAGCCAATATGGGCATCTAGGTTTCGCTATTGGTTATTGACCAGAGAGGTGTCTCGGTCATGTCTACATAGTTCTCGAACCCGTAGGGTCCGCATGCTTAATGTTCGTTGACGATATAGTATTATATGAGTTAAGTATGTTGGTGACCGAATGTTGTTCAGAGCCCCGAATGCGATCATGGACATGACGAGGATCTCCAGATGGTCCAGAGGTAAAGATTGATATATAGGATGATATGGTTAGGCCAAGGGGTTAAGCCCACGGGGCTTTAGGTCGGTACAAAAGGAGTTTCGCGGAGGCTAGGGGGGCAAACGCCGGAGACCCTGGCGTCTGGCCCTGGGCCAGACGCTAAGGACTGTGGCATCTGGTCCTGGAAGTCCGAGAAGGACTCTTCCTTGTGGGCAAAACCGACTTTGAGGAGGCTCTTTCTCCAAGTTTCGACCCCAGGGCTAGGACCCGAAACACATCAAGATTCACCAAGCCATGTGTCGGCAACCCCGTCCCCTCTAGTTTATCCTCCATCATAGTTTCTGTTATGCTTGGCGAAGCCCTGCGGAGATTGTTCCTCACCAACACCGTCACCACACTGTCGTGCTGCCGGAACTTATCTACTATTTCGCTCATCTTGCTGGATCAAGAAGGCCAGGACGTCATCGAGCCGAACGTGTGCTGAACGCGGAGGTGTCGTACGTTCGGTACTTGATCGGGACGGATCGTGAAGGTGTACGACTACATCAACCGCGTTGATAAATGCTTCCGCTTTGCGATCTTCAAGGGTATGAAGATGCTCTCCCCTCTCGTAGCTATGCATCTCCATGGATAGATCTTGCGTGTGCGTAGAATTTTTTTTTGTTTTCCATGCAACGATTCCCAACAGCTCTTGATGTGTGACTGCGTTGCAATTTCCTTTCGTGGACCCCATACTCTATAGGAGCTGGTGCAATTGTTGCTCTGGCCTTTCCCAAAATGGCTTCATACTGATGAGATGCGCGGTTTTGTGTTCTGCTCTATGGCAACTTTAAGGTAAAAAAAGTTCTAGATCATGGGCATTTTTGCCATATAGTATCATTAGATATAAATTGTTGCATCATATGTGAGGACATTTTTGCCACGTCAATGGTTGCATCACATAAGTATGTTTTCCTCGAAATCAGTAGATCGAAATGGTTGCATCACTTAAGCTTAGACCTTGTTTATGCTTAGTTGGTTCATAGGGCCTCAGAATATGAACCTTTTGAAGTATATGTAGATATTTTTCAAATTGATCAAGCCCATGGGAAATTTGCACAATATGTTTTTGATATGCCCCTCATGGCAGAAGCATTGACACTTAGGCCTATGGCAAGTTTTAATTAAGCCCAATGCATTTTGCGGTAGATGTTGGATTTTATCTTTGTCACATGGCAATTTGTAGATATTTTTCCAATATCTTACAAGATAAAATGCCACATGCCATGGCAATTGTGTAAATGGAAATTTCTTGAGGGGCTTGATTTGTTTGAGCCGAAGCGAAGTATGTGAGTATGGTCCCCATGAGATTACGAAAACGATATGTCATTTTTTGTAATCATAAGTGTGTATGCGAAATCAAAACAAGAGAGACTTCATATTTTGTTTTGCCATCATACCAGTACCTTTTTTGTCATCCTTACATGTGCTATGACCCATAGTCCAAAATAGTAAGAAATTGCCATGTCTTTTTCGTACCTTTTGCTTCCTTCCAAACAAAGCATTTTCATGCTTTTAACATGGCCCATATATCAAATTTAACTAAGAAATGCAATATCACTTGTATCTTTTTGTACTCATAAGTTTCCCAAAATGCTTGGTAATCTGGATTCAGAAGGCTGGCAACCAATTTGAGCAAACATATCTAGGGTCATAAAACATGGCAAATAATTCAATCATACCATGTCAACTTTTATACATTTATATTATTATTTTTTGCCATGGCAAAAGTGTTTACAGTTTTTGCCATGTCTCCAATATAACTTTTGCCATGTCATAAACACTTTTTTTTACCATGGCAAACTTGTGTAACTCTTTGTCTTGGCAAAAAGTTTAACACGGTTTACATGTAACCAACACTATTTTTTGAAATCATTGTTGCCGTGTTTTTTTTTGTTCCACAAGATGGAAATTTTAGTTTTATTTTCAAATACTTCTGTCCCAAGACATGGCAAATGGTAGTTCCCTCATGGAAAATATAAGATTTTTGTTCCACACACATGGCAACTTTTAAAATTGCTTCTTATCATCACTTTTCTTCCAAAACATGGCATTTTTTAGAACCTTGGCAAAATCCTGTCTGTTTTGCACCATGGCAATTTTAAGAAGTACTGTATAATTTTTGTACTAGGTAAATATGATCACCATGGCAATTGTTTTTTCATTTTTTTATTGCAATGATATTCCAAATACCAATCTACATGGCAAATTTTACTTTCATGTAACATTGTTTTCAATATATTACATTGCGAATTTAGTTTTCGTGCACCATTTTGGATATACTTTTCGCAATAATACATTTTTAAATAAATTTTGATGGCAAATTTACCATTTGTATTTATGGCAAATATATTGTATACACTATGTTTTTTAAATAACATGCAAATGATTATTTTTGCACCATGCAAAATTTTGCCATTTACAATAGTTGTTTTTGTTTCTCTAGATTAAAAAAATCCTAAATTTGCCAACCTTTTTGTAAATCCTAAATTTTCCATGTGCCAATGAAAAAATTCCTAGATTTCGTCAAGTGTCCATGGCAAATTCTTAAACTATACATCTTTTCAAAGAAGAAGATTCCTAATTTTTTTCCCATATGAACTTTTCATTGAGCAAACTTGTGTTACGTATCATGGAAAATTTATTTGAACAATGGATGGTAAATTATTTTCGTAATCTATGGAAAATTAGTTAGCACATCATGGCAAATATAGTTTTAATGGATCATGGCAAATTTATTGTAATTTTTTACCATGCCACTCTTGATTTCTGGATCATGGATGTTTTTTGTTTCATAAGCAAAACCGTATTTTTTCCATGGATATCTTTTGTGTTGAATACAAAAAGCCGTAGCACATGGTAATAGATTTGACATACTACATGGCAATTTTATTTTTCGGACCATGCCACATTTATTTTACGAACCATGGCAAATTTAGTTCACACATTATGAAAAATTTGAATGGGTCATGCAAAATATGGTGCATACCATGTCATTTTTTACTTTTTTTGAATCATGGCAAATTTTGTTTGCTTTAATAAGCAAAACCATGTTTTTTTGGCCATGGATATTATGTGTTCAGTACAAAAAAGGCACTTTAAATAGTATACTGCCATGTTATTTAACATGTGTTGCCATGACATTTTTTAAAATGTGTTTTGCCATGGAAACTACTTGCTGCATACTTTTGTCATCATATAAATTGATATATGCAATGTGACTTTTGTCTACTTTTTTTCTGTTTTGTGCATATTTCAATTTTCTAAGGAGGGATATGAAGGAAATATGCCCTAGAGGCAATAATAAAGTTATTATTTATTTCCTTATTTCATGATAAATGTTTATTATTCATGCTAGAATTGTATTAACCGGAAACATAATACATGTGTGAATACATAGACAAACATAGTGTCACTAGTATGCCTCTACTTGACTAGCTCGTTGATCAAAGATGGTTGTGTTTCCTAGCCATAGACATGAGTTGTCATTTGATTAACGGGATCACATCATTAGGAGAATGATGTGATTGACTTGACCCATTCCGTTAGCTTAGCACTTGATCGTTTAGTATGTTGTTATTGCTTTCTTCATGACTTATACATGTTCCTATGACTATGAGATTATGTAACTCCCGCTTACCAGAGGAACACTTTGTGTGCTACCAAACGTCACAACATAATGGGTGATTATAAAGGTGCTCTACAGGTGTCTCCGAAGGTACTTGTTGAGTTGACGTATTTCGAGATTAGGATTTGTCACTCCGATTGTCAGAGAGGTATCTCTGGGCCCTCTCGGTAATGCACGTCACTATAAGCCTTGCAAGCAATGTAGCTAATGAGTTAGTTTCAGAATGATGCATTACATAACGAGTAAAGAGACTTGCCGGTAACGAGATTGAACTAGGTATTGAGATACCGACGATCGAATCTCAGGCAAGTAACATACCGATGACAAAGGGAACAACGTATGTTGTTATGCGATTTGACCGATAAAGATCTTCGTAGAATATGTAGGAGCCAATATGAGCATCCAGGTTCCGCTATTGGTTATTGACCCGAAATGGTTCTCGGTCATGTCTACATAGTTCTCGAACCCGTAGGGTCCGCACGCTTAAGGTTTCGATGACAGTTTTGTTATGAGTTTATGAGTTTTGATGTACCGAAGGAGTTCGGAGTCCCGGATGAGATCGGGGACATGACGAGGAGTCTCGAAATGGTCGAGACGTAAAGATCGATATATTGGACGACTATATTCGGACTTGGAAAGGTTCGAATGATTCGGTATTTTTGAGTACCGGAGAGTTACGGGAATTCGCCGGGGAGTATATGAGCCTTATTGGGCCATACAAGAATAGAGGAGAGAGGCCAAAAGGAAGGAGGCCTGCGCCCCCCCCCCTCTGGTTCGAATTGGACAAGGGGTGCATCCCCCTTTTCCTTCTCCCTCTCCTCCTCTTTCCTTCTCTCCTACTCCAACAAGGAAAGGAGGAGTCCTCCCGGTGGGAGTAGGTCTCTCCCCTTGGCGCGCCCTCCTCCTTGGCCGGCCGCCTCCCCCTTGCTCCTTTATATCACAGGCGGGGGCACCCCATAGACACAACAACAATTGATCCTTGAGATCTATTAGCCGTGTGCGGTGCCCCCTTCCACCATAGTCCTCGATAATATTGTAGCGGTGCTTAGGCGAAGCCCTGCGATGGTAGAACATCAAGAGCGTCACTGCGCCCGTCGTCTTGTGGAACTCTTCCCGACATTCTCGCTAGATCGGAGTCCGGGATCGTCATCGAGCTGAACGTGTGCTAGAACTTGGAGGTGCCGTAGTTTCAGTGTTGATCGGTCGGGCCGTGAAGACGTACGACTACATCAACCGCGTTGTTCTAACGCTTCCGCTTTCGGTCTACGAGGGTACGTGGACAACAGTCTCCCCTCTCGTTGCTATGCATCACCATGATCTTGTGTGTGCGTAGGAAATTTTTTGAAATTACTACGTTCCCCAACAGTGGTATCCGAGCCTGGTTTTATGCGTAGATGTTATATGCACGAGTAGAACACAAGTGAGTTATGGGCGATACAAGTCATACCGCTTACCAAAGATGTCATACTTTGGTTCGGGCGGTATTGTTGGATGAAGCGGCCGGACCGACATTACGCCAGACGCTTAAGCTAGACTGGTTCTACCGACGTGCGTTGCACACAGGTGGCTGGCGGGTGTCTGTTTCTCCAACTTTAGTTGAACCGAGTGTGGCTACGCCCGGTCCTTGCGAAGGTTAAAACAGCACTAACTTGACGAACTATCGTTGTGGTTTTTGATGCGTAGGTAAGAACAATTCTTGCTCAGCCCGTAGCAGCCACGTAAAATTTTCAACAACAAAGTAGAGGACGTCTAACTTGTTTTTGTAGGGCATGTTGTGATGTGATATGGTCAAGACATGATGAGATATAAGTTATTGTATGAGATGATCATGTTTTGTTGAAGTTATCGGCAATCGGCGTAAGCCTTATGGTTGTCTCTTTATTGCATAAGATGCAAGCACCAAATAATTGCTTTACTTTATCGCTATGCGATAGCAATAGTTGCAAGAGCAATAGTTGGCGAGACAACCATGTGACGACACATTGATATAGATCAAGATGATGGAGATCATGGTGTCATGCCGATGACGATGGAGATCATGACGATGCTTTGGAGATGAAGATCAAAGGCACAAGATGATGATGGCCATATCATGTCACATATTTTTGATTGCATATGATGTTTATCTTTTATACATCTTATTTTGCTTAGACAAGCTAATCAACAAGGAAAGCCTGTCAAGCAAGGAAGCCACCAAGCAAACCTTTAATAAGCATCTCTAGCGCAGTCACTTCTCTATAGAAAGAAAAAACCTGTAGCCAAGACTAGTCACATTAGTGAAACAAGTGATTCGCTGACATTCAATTCAAATAGAAAGAGTAGTCACAGCTCCCTGTCATCAGTTCACCAACTTCCTTGACCTTCCGGCACTGGGCAGGCGTCAACCCCCATACATGGTCTTACGACTTTGCGGAGACCTGTGTTTTGGTAACAAATGCCTGGCTCAGTCATGCGGCCCCTTTTGTGAGGGGGCACCCCTTCTCCCGAAGTTATTTTAGTTCGATACGTCCACCTACGAAACTCGCCCTTGGCTTTCGTCTCGGTAGGTGTATTATTCTACATTTTCCCAAAAGGGCATTCATTCATTTCTTTCTTCCTAGGCGATCACCACGACTAAAACGAAAAAAAGACAAGAAATCAAGACCCGTACTACATGAAAAGGGCTGGTGGCCGCCATTTTTAACGGTAGCATTTTAAGATGATCTCTCACTAATTATCAAGAAGTGTTCTCCCTGAGTATGCACCGTTTCGAAAGTTCTTCATGCTGAGACACCACGTGATGATCGGGTGTGATATGCTCTACGTTCAAATACAACGGGTGCAAAACAGTTGCACACGTGGAATACTCAGGTTAAACTTGACGAGCCTAGCATATACAAATATGGCCTCGGAACACGGAGACCGAAAGGTCGAACGTGAATCATATAGTAGATATGATCAACATAGTGATGTTCACCATTGAAAACTACTCCATCTCACGTGATGATCGGACATGGTTTAGTTGATTTGGATCACGTGATCACTTAGATGACTAGAGAGATGTCCGTCTAAGTGGGAGTTCTTAAGTAATATGATTAATTGAACTTAAATTTATCAAGAACTTAGTCCTGGTAGTATTTTGCAAATTATGTTGTAGATCAATAGCTCGCGTTGTTGCTTTCATATGTTTATTTTGATATGTTCCTAGAGAAAATTGTGTTGAAAGATGTTAGTAGCAATGATGCGGATTGGATCTGTGATCTGAGGTTTATCCTCATTGCTGCACAGAAGAATTGTGTCCTTGATGCACCGCTAGGTGACAAGCCTATTGCAGGAGCAGATGCAGACGTTATGAACGTTTGGCTAGCTCAAAATAATGACTACTTGATAGTTTAGTGCACCATGCTTAAACGCCTTAGAATCGGGACTTCAAAGACGTTTTGAACGTCATGGACCATATGAGATGTTCCAGGAGTTGAAGTTGATATTTCCAGCAAATACCTGAGTTGAGAGATATGAAGTCTCCAACAAGTTCTATAGCTAAAAGATGGAGGAGAATAGCTCAAGCAGTGAGCATGTGCTCAGATTGTCTGGGTACTACAATCGCTTGAATCAAGTGGGAGTTAATCTTCCGGATAAGATAGTGATTGACATAATTCTCTAGTCACCATCACTAAGTTACTAGAACTTCGTGATGAACTATAGTATGCAAGGGATGACAAAAGCGATTCCCGAGCTCTTACGTGATGTTGAAATCGGACGAAGGTAGAAATCAAGAAAGAGCATCAAGTGTTGATGATTGACAAGACCACTAGTTTCAAGAAAAGGGCAAAGGAAAGAAAGGGAAACTTCAAGTAGAATGGCGAACAAGTTGTCACTCCCGTGAAGAAGACCAAAGCTGGACCAAAGCCTAAACCGAAAGTGCTTACACTGCAAAAGAAATGGTCACTAGAAGCGGAAATGCCCTGAATATTTGGTGGATAAGAAGGATGGCAAAAGTGAACAAGGGTATATTTGATATACAGGTTATTGATGTGTGCCTTACTAGTGTTTATAGTAGCCCCTGAGTATTTGATACTTGTTCGGTTGCTAAGATTAGTAACTCAAAACAGGAGTTACATAATAAACAGAGACTAGTTGAGGGGAAGTGACGATGAGTGTTGGAAGTAGTTCCAAGATTGATATGATCATCATCGCACACTCCCTATACTTTCGGGATCGATGTTAAACCTAAATAAATGTTATTTGGCGTTTGCGTTGAGCATGAATATGATTTGATCATGTTTATTGCAATCTTGTTATTCATTTAAAGTCAAAGAATAATTGTTGTTACATTTACATGAATAAAACCTTCAAATGGTCATACACCCAATGAAAATAGTTTGTTCGATCTCGATCGTAGTGATACACATATTCATAATATTGATGCCAAAAGATGCAAAGTTAATAATGATAGTGCAACTTATTTGTGACACTGCCGTTTGGGTCATATTGGTGTAAAGCGCATGAAGAAACTCCATAAAGATGGATTTTCGGAATCACTTGGTTATCAATCATTTGATGCTTGCGAACCGTGCCTTTTGGGCAAGATGACTAAAACTCCGTTCTTCGGAGCAATGGAACAAGCAACAAACTTAAGGTTTCGATGACAGTTTTATTATGAGTTTATGAGTTTTGATGTACCGAAGGAGCTCGGAGTCCCGGATGGGATCGAGGACATGACGAGGAGTCTCGAAATGGTCAAGATGTAAAGATCGATATATTGGACGACTATATTCGGACTTTGGAAAGGTTCCGAGTGATTCGGGTATTTCTCGGAGTACCGGAGAGTTACGGGAATTCGCCGGGGAGTATATGGGCCTTATTGGGCCATACGGGAATAGAGGAGAGATGCCAAAAGGAAGGAGGCCTGCGCCCCCCTCTGGTCCGAATTGGACAAGGGGTGCAGCCCCCTTTTCCTTCTCCCTCTCCTCCTCTTTCCTTCTCTCCTACTCCAACAAGGAAAGGAGGAGTCCTACTCCCGGTGGGAGGACTCCCCCCTTGGCATGCCCTCCTCCTTGGCCGGCCGCCTCCCCCTTGCTCCTTTATATACAGGGGCGGGGGGCACCCCATAGACACAACAACAATGGATCCTTGAGATCTCTTAGCCGTGTGCGGTGCCCCCCTCCACCATAGTCCTCGATAATATTGTAGCGGTGCTTAGGCGAAGCCCTGCGACGGTAGAACATCAAGATCGTCACCACGCCGTCATGCTAACGAAACTCTTCCCCGACATTCTGCTGGATCGGAGTCCGGGGATCGTCATCGAGCTGAACGTGTGCTAGAACTCGGAGGTGCCATAGTTTCGGTGCTTGATCGGTCGGGCCGTGAAGACGTACGACTATATCAACCGCGTTGTTCTAACGCTTCCGCTTTCGGTCTATGAGGGTATGTGGACAACACTTTCCCCTCTCGCTGCTATGCATCACCATGATCTTGTGTGTGCGTAGGAAATTTTTTGAAATTACTGCGTTCCCCAACAGGATAGGGCATGGGAGGATTTACAAAAACCGGGCCTAAAATGTGCAGGAGAACAGGTGACAGACGATGAAAAATGTTTCAGTAGGTAGGTGGACAACGTACGGAACATAAGAGGAGGAACATGGTTTATCACCTGTTGAATATACTACGTACGTGCAAATTTCCATGAAGAAATAACATTCATCCTGCTTTGAAAGAAAAAAGCACCGACCCTCCACAATGACTGTTTTTGAAAGATTTTGAAATGCTTATTTTGTTATTTTTGCCCAAGTCTCTAAGAAAATATGGTTTCATCACGGAAATTTGCACGTAGGCAGAAAACTAAGTGATGTTTGTTGGGGGAAAATAGTTTTTTTTAATTTACTTTACCTTTTCTGATTTTACTGTTCATTGGAGAAGCATTTAATCTTCTTTTTTGCGAGCATAAGTATTTAATCTCAGAATTAGAAGGGCACTTCCGAAGCAAAAATCAATATCCATTATCCCGAATCGATTTCAATATTATTTTGAAGATAAAGCCGGCCTACTATTCATCCATCCTAAATAATCAGAAAAATGTTATTGAAAAACCATAGTAAGCGATTATCAGGGGAGTTTTTTAGCTGCGGAAGATGTTCTTATGTTATTGGCGACGGCGCTCGTGCCATTCCCTTCCCTTATCAGAGAAGCAGATACTTTTGCCTTCAAAAAAAGAGAAGCAGATACTTTGCTGCAAAAAGAAAAGAAAAGAAAAAGAGAAGCAGGTATACCAGTACTCAGTAAGCGACGATCGAGCTCCTGCTGTGCCTCGTTGTGAGGCACTACCGACCGAACAGTCTGGACTGCAAGACCCAACCCGAATATGCAGGCGAAGGATTCCCGTACCTTTTCCTGTTTCGTCGCCCAGTCGGCGGCATTCGGCAACTCGCACGTAGGGCCGCGGGCGTAGCAGGCCCAGTGACAACGCTAAAGCCCAACCGCCTACTCTGTCGATGAGCTGGTGGTGCAATTCTTCTGCACATGCTGTGTATAATTACGTGACAGCACTACTCTTCTTGGGCCTACCCTGATATGTAAACAAAATGCCAACTCAAACCAACCATAAAAAGAAGTAAAGAAACGTTGTTAGATGATTTGTATATACTCAGCATAGCATTTGGGATCCTCTCCTGTACCCGGTAAGTTCTTTTTTCTTCTTTTTTTGAGTGGATGGTACCCACTACCCAGTAAGTTCGTAGTATTACAAAATTATTGTATCGTCCATACTATAGGGATATCTAAGATAGGCATATCCTCGGACAAATTGTGATGTGAATTCATATAGTTCGTACACTATTGTAATCCGTGAGGCATGTTTGGTTACCTGCATTGTTTTTAGGTTGTCTGCATTTGTGACACTCATGGGCCTAGCTGAGTGATGCAGGCAAAAAAAAAAAAGAATCATGTTCTGCACATAGTTCGGTAGAATGCATATGGGCTTCATGCATGAGGGTAGCAACAACCCTCCCCCACCCGTGAAACCTATATCTCGCTTCCAGCGAGTGATCCTTCTGTCTCGCCTGAAACTTTCTTCTACCTCTGTTGTAACTAGGCCGGTCTGTCTGTTCACTTTTTTTTCGATCGCTCTACTCTACGTTCGATGATCGCTGGATGTAGTCTCGTGTGGTGGACGTACATGTTTGGTCCAGGCTTTTTCTTCCCCTTTTCATTATCTCTTTTTTTTTTCATTTGGTTTAATTCGTTTCTTCATAGGGTTTTTTATTTTTATTTATTTTTCTTTGTTTTTTCAGCGTTTTTTTATTTTTCATGATTTTCATTGGGTTTTTTCCCTACATTTTTCTTTGTTTCTTTCTCGGTTTTCACTGGGTTTTTTTTTTTGCTTTTTCTCTTCACTTTTCTTCGCTTCTTTCTTGGTTTTCATTGGGTTTTTTCAAAAAAAATCTTCTTTCTTTCTCAGCTTTCTCAGTTTTCAATCTTTTGCATTATTTTTGTAGGTTTTCATTTTATTTTTTGCTTTCTATGTTTTCCTTTTTTATTGGGTTTCTTCCCTTTTCTTAGTTTCTTTGTCTATTTTCATTGATTCATTTTTTACTCAACACATGTCAACTTTTGTTAGTACACATTCAACATTTTTCGTATACATCAAAAACATATTTTATATAGATGTTTATCATTTCCATAAATGATTAAGATTTTTTGAAAACTTATGTTTGTTATGTCTACTTTTTTATTTATACATTGTGCATTTTTGGTACATATCTAATAAATGTTTAATACATGTTTGACATTTTCTAAATACAAGATTAACATTTTTTAATACTTGGTCTACATACATTTTTCAATACATGGTGAATTTTTTTCAATGACAACAAACTTTTTAATATACAAAATGTATATTTTTATTGTACGTTAGGAACATTTTTATATGCATGTTTAACATTTTTTAAATACAGACTCAACTTTTTAAAATTATAGGTTTTTCATGTCTAATTTTATTTAATGTATGTTGTGAGTTTTTATGCACCAAGGACAGTTTTTTATACATATTTAACATTTTTTGAATACATGATGAACATTTTTTCATACACATTGTATATTTTTATATTTTTCTGTATATATGACAAACTTTTTTTCTATACACATTAGCATTTTTTAAATGCTTGATTTTTTTAAATACTTGATTAATATTTTTAAATTACATGATCAAGTATTCCATACACACGTATATTGAGTTCATCCCAAATCCTACGAAGGAGATAAGGTCTTGAATCCAAAATGGATCTTCCCTAGATAGGGGTCTTGATACCCACTAGGGGGTCTTCTCACATGGAGGCCTTGATCTCCATGGGAGAGGTGCTAGATATGACCAAAACTTTCTCTAGATCTAATCTATGACTTAGCTAGCCCTAGTTCATCCAAGTGAAGCGGTATTTATGGTCTAGGGGGGAGATAGGGATGCATGGGTGAAAACCCGAGCGTTTGCAGTCTTGACGATGTCGACGTCCAAGCGATTGTCGTTCGTCCGGTCGCTCGCGGGAGTCCGGACGTACGGAGGGCGCCGGACTTCCGACATTTCTTCTCTGGTCAGGTGGCACCGGATCTCTGGTATGCTTCGGTCGTTCGGTGGCTGAAGTGTGTCGGATGTCTGGTGCCTTGCCGGTCGTCCGGGCTCTGTAGCGTCCATCAGCTGCAGTTCTTCTGGCTGGCTGGTTTACATCGGGATGGTCGTCTGGTGGTTGTAGCGCGCCGACAACTCCTTCTCTCTTGCTTCTCACGTTCTGTCTCCTCATCGTATTTGATAACCCACGAGTATAGGGATCTAGCAGTTTTCGAGTAGAGTATTCAACCCAAATTTATTGATTCGACACAAGGGGAGCCAAAGAATATTCTCAAGTATTAGCAGGTGAGTTGTCAATTTAATAAAGTATATAAAAATATTTGGTAGCAAAGTAGTATGGAAGTAATGGTAACAATGGCAAAGGTACAGTAGTAGTTTTGTAGCAATCGTAACAGTGGCAACGGAAAAGTAATGGAGTAAAGATCAATATGAAACGAGCTCGTAGGCAATGGATCAATGATGGATAATTATATCAGATGGCATTCATCATGCAACCGTTATAACATAGGGTGACACAGAACTATCTCCAGTTCATCAATTTAATGTAGGCATGCATTTCGAATATAGTCATATGTCCTTATTGTTGGGGAACATAGCAGAAATTCAAAATTTTCCTACGTGTCACCAAGATCTATCTATGGAGAAACCAGCAACGAGGGGAAGGAGAGTGCATCTACATACCCTTGTAGATTGCTAAGCGGAAGCGTTCAAGAGAACGGGGTTGAAGGAGTCGTGCTGCCGTGATCCAAATCACCGGAGATCCTAGTGCTGAACGGACGGCACCTCCGCGTTCAACACACATGCAGCCCGGTAACGTCTCCCATGCCTTGATCCAGCAAGGAGAGAGGGAGAGGTTGAGGAAGACTCCATCCAGCAGCAGCACAACGGGGTGGTGGTGGTGGAGGAGCGTGGCAATCCTGTAGGGCTTCGCCAAGCACCGCGGGAGACGAGAAGGGAGAGAGGTAGGGCTGCGCCAAGAGGGAGAAGTTCTCGTGTGTTTGGCAGCCCAAAACCCCCACTATTTATAGGAGGAGGGGAGGTGGCTGCGCCCCCATCTAGGGTTCCCACCCAAGGGGTGCGGCAGCCCTAGATGGGTCTTGGGGGGCGGCCTAGAGGGGAGAGAGGCGCCCCTAGGGTGGGCCTTTAGGCCCATCTGCGCCTAGGGTTTCCCTCTCCCACCTAGCTGCATGTGGGCCATGTGGGCGCACCAGCCCACCCGGGCTGGTCCCTCCCACACTTAGCCCATGCAGCCCTCCGAGGATGGTGGCCCCACTTGGTGGACCCCGGGACCCTCCGGTGGTCCCAGACGTTACCGATAAAACCCGAAACTTTTACGGTGACCAAAGCGGGACTTCCCATATATAAATCTTTACCTCCGGACCATTCCGAACTCCTCGTGACGTCAGGACTACGAACAACATTCGGTAACCACATACAAACTTCCTTTATAACCCTAGCGTCATCGAACCTTAAGTGTGTAGACCCTACGGGTTCGGGAGACATGTAGACATGACCGAGACGTTCTCCGGTCAATAACCAACAGCGGGATCTGGATACCCATGTTGGCTCCCACATCTTCCACGATGATCTCATCGGATGAACCACGATGTCAAGGACTCAATCGATCCCGTATACAATTCCCTTTGTCTAGCGGTATTGTACTTGCCCGAGATTCGATCGTCGGTATCCCGATACCTTGTTCAATCTCGTTATCGCAAGTCTCTTTACTCGTTCCGTAACACATCATCCCGTGATCAACCCCTTGGTCACATTGTGCACATTATGATGATGTCCTACCGAGTGGGCCCAGAGATACCTCTCCGTTTACACGGAGTGACAAATCCCATCTCGATTCGTACAACCCAATGAGACACTTTCGGAGATACCGTAGTGCACCTTTATAGCCACCCGATTCGTTGTGACGTTTGGTACACCCAAAGCATTCCCTACGGTATCCGGGAGTTACACAATCTCATGGTCTAAGGAAAAGATACTTGACATTAGAAAAGCTTTAGCATACGAACTACGATCTTTGTGCTAAGCTTAGGATTGTCTTGTCCATCACATCATTCTTCTAATGATGTGATCCCGTTATCAACGACATCCAATGTCCATGGTCGTGAAACCGTAACCATCTCTGTTGATCAACGAGCTAGTCAACTAGAGGCTTACTAGGGACATGGTGTTGTCTATGTATCCACACATGTATCTGAGTTTCCTATCAATACAATTATAGCATGGATAATAAACGATTATCGTGAACAAGGAAATATAATAATAACTAATTTATTATTGCCTCTAGGGCATATTTCCAACACTTATGGAAAAGAACTTGCATGACATCTTTTGTCCTACCCTCTCGTGGTAGCGGGGTCCTATTGGAAACTAAGGGATATTAAGGCCTCCTTTTAATAGAGTAACAGACGAAAGCATTATCACTTACTGAATATATGAACTTCTCAAACTACGGTCATCACCGAGAGTGGTGGAGACTATTGTCACTCCGGGGTTGCCGGATCATAACACGTAGTAGGTGACTATTGACTTGCAAGATAGAATCAAGAACACAAATATATTCATGAAAACATAATAGGTTCAGATCTGAAATCATGGCACTCGGGCCCTAGTGACAAGCATTAAGCATAGCAAAGTCATAGCAACATTAATCTTAGAACATAGTGGATACTAGGGATCAAACCCTAACAAAACTAACTCGAGTACATGGTAAATCTCATCCAACCCATCACGGTCCAGCAAGCCTACGATGGAATTACTCATGCACGGCTGTGAGCATCATGAAATTAGTGATGGAGGATGGTTGATGATGACAATGGCGATGGATTCCCCTCTTCGGAGCCCCGAACGGACTCTAGATCTGCCCTCCCGAGGAAGAACAGGGCTTGGCGGCGGCTTCGTATCGTAAAGCATGATGAATCCTTCTCTCTGATTTTTTTCTTCCCGAACGTTAATATATGGAGTTGGAGTTGAGGTCGGTGGAGGTCCAGGGGGACCACAAGGACGGCTAGCGTGCCCCAGGGGGTGGGAGCGCCCCCACCCTTGTGGCCAGGGTGTGGGGCCCCTTCACTTGATTCTTTCGCCAATATTTTTATTAATTCCAAAAATCATCTCCGTGAAGTTTCAGGTCATTTCGAGAACTTTTATTTCTGCACAAAAATAACACCATCGCAATTCTGCTGAAAACAACGTCAGTCCGGGTTAGTTCCATTCAAATCATGCAAGTTAGAGTCCAAAACAAGGGCAAAAGAGTTTGGAAAAGTAGATACGATGGAGATGTATCAACTCCCCCAAGCTTAACACATTGCTTGTCCCCAAGAAATTCAGTTGACAAACTGAAAGTGGTAAAGAAAACTTTTTACAAACTCTGTTTGATCTTGTTGTTGCAAATATGTAAAGCCAACATTCAAGTTTTCAGCAAAGATTATGAACTAACCATATTGACAGTAACATTTAGGTCTCACATTTACTCATATCAATGACATAATCAATTAGCGAGCAATAATAATAAATCTCGGATGACAACACTTCTTCAAAACAATCATGATATGATATAACAAGATGGTATCTCGCTAGCCCTTTCTGACACCGCAAAACATAAATGCAGAGCACCCCTGAAGATGAAGGACTGACTAGACATTGTAATTCATGGTAAAAGAGATCCAGTCATAGTCGTACTCAACATAAATTAATAACAATGCATACAAATGACAGTGGTGCTCTCTAGCTGGTGCTTTTTATAAGAGGAGGATGACTCAATAGTAAAAGTAAATAGATAGGCCCTTCGCAGAGGGAAGCAGGGATTTGCAGAGGTGCCAGAGCTCGAGTTTTGAAATAGAGATAAATAATATTTTGAGCGGTATGCTTTTATTGTCAACATAACAACCAAGAGATCTCGTTATCTTCCATGCTACATCCATTATAGGCGGTTCCCAAACATAATGGTAAACTTTATACTCCCCCACCACCAACAAGCACACTCCACGGCTGGTCTGAAACAACGGTACCGTCCAACTAACAACAGTCCTGGTGGAGTTTTGTTTGCAATTATTTTGATCTGATTTGAGCATGGGACTAGGCATCCCGGTTACCAGCCATTTTCTCGTGAATGATGAGCGGAGTCCACTCATCGTGAGAATAACCCACCTAACATGGAAGATATTGACAACCCTAGTCGGTACATGAGCGACTCGAGCATACAAAATAGATTATCATTTGAAGGTTTAGAGTTTGGCACTTGCAAATTTACTTGGAACGACAGGTAAATACCGCATATAGGAAGGTATGGTGGACTCATACGGAACAACTTTGGGGTTTATGGAAGTGTATGCACAAGCAGTATTCCCGCTTAGTATAAGTGAAGGCTAGAAAAAGACTGGGAAGCGACCAACTAGAGAGCGGCAACAGTCATAAACATGCATTGAGATTAACCAACATTGAATGCAAGCATGAGTAGGATATAAATCACCATAAACATAGATATCGTAGAGGCTATGTTGATTTTGTTTCAACTACATGCGTGAACATGTGCCAAGTCAAGCCACTCGAATCATTCAAAGGAGGATACCATCTACATCACAACCATTTTAATTTACATGTTGGCACGCAAGGTAAACCATTATAACCTCCTAGCTAATTAAGAATGGCATGAGTAACTATAATCTCTAATTGTCATTGCAAACATGTTTCATTCATAATAGGCTGAATCAGGAATGATGAACTAATCACATTTACAAAAACAAGATAGGTCAAGTTCATACCAGCTTTTCCTCACCTCAATCATTTCATCATATATCGTTATTATTGCCTTTCACTTGCACGACCGAACGGTGTGGATAATAATAATAGTGCACGTGCATTGGACTAAGCTGGAATCTGCAAACATTTATTCAAAGGAGAAGACAAGGTAATATGGGCTCTTTGTTAGATCAACAATAATGCATATGAGAGCCACTCAACATTTTCATCGTGGTCTTCTCCTCTTGACACCCAAAGAAAAGAAAAGAAATTCAAAGAAACAAACTGAATTATTTTGGGAGTTTTTTGTTTTTCTGAAGAAAGTAAAACAAGAATGAGAAAAACTATTTACACGGGAAAAGCTCCCAATAAGGAAGAGAAATCTTTTTGGGTTTTCTTTTAAGACTACAACTAAGCATGCATAGAAAGTAAACTAACTGCAACTAACTAATTTTTTTGTTTTTTCTTAAGGTTTTTCAAACACACAAAAAGAAAGCAGGAAAAAGAAATAAACGAACATATATAATACAATAAAAAAGTATGAACACCGAAAACTAGAATGAGTGTGTGAACATGAATATAATATCGGTGAGAAATATGTACTCCCCCAAGCTTAGGCTTTTGGCCAAAGTTGGTCTAAGGCCACGGCTGGCCTGGTGGATATCCAAACTTATAGTCAGGGTTGTACTGAGATGCATCAACCACTGCCTGAAGTGATGCAGCATGGAGGCGAGCAACCTCCCTTGTTTTCTCATACTCGTTTGCTTCCTCTCTAGTTATAAAATAGCGCCTATTTGCCTGAAATTAAAGTAAGCAGGAGCAAGAAGAGTAACAAGGACGGCACGACATCTATCAAAGATTAGTCTGTACTGGAGGAACTGTTCTTCCTCTTAAGAAACTAGTAGCGTACCATAGCCTCATAATCTAGAAAAGCAGGTGGCAACTCAATATCATACCCTCTTATAGGTACCCCAAATAATTAGCTAAATGAGTTGCATAAATCCCACCAAATAAATATCCATCTTTAGCATTATGATGTAACCTTCTCGCAATAATAGCCCCCAAGTTATATAAACATCACCTAACACCGCACACTTAAGGACACTAAGATCTAAATGCATAAAGGTGGCTATGATCATGTTTACCATTAATGCATCTTCCTATAAAGAGAGCAAAATAATGAATAGCAGGAAAGTGTATGCTCCCTATGGTGGCCTGTGTGATATATCTAGTTTCCCCAACAGTGATGGTAGCAAGGAAATCATTGTATTCAGATTTGTGAGGCTCACTAAGATTACCCATTGTGGAACTTTCCATGCATCACAAAAGTCTCCTAGGTCCATGGTATAAGATTCATCATAAAGATCAAACAGAACAGTATGTGTATTACGCTTGGATGAAAACTCAAACCTCCGCACAAAAGAGTCAGTGAGATAATAATATTGTAGGCACTTGTCTGAGAAGAAATCCTCAAGGCCGGCATTCTGCATGTACGCATAGAACTCATCCTTGAAACATGCACGGACCATAAATTTGTCCGACGACCACTGACAAGGCTGCACTTGAGCTTCTCTCGGTGGTTCAAGGTCCAGTTCGTGTATCGCATGCCTTGGTGCTTGCTTTCTTGAAGAACCACCTTGGTACATTTTCCTAGACATTTTTCTTCCTCTGAAAATTTCTGAATTTTTTAGTGACTCAAAATAAAAGTGAACCAAACTCAACAAAATTGATAGAAACTACTCCTACTAGTGCCTAGAGGCTATATCATGCATCAAAAATGCTTTGGACCATATAAATTTGACATGCAAGCTCAAGAACAAGGTCACCACAGCAGCAAAAATTTGCAATAAATAAAGCACTAGAACGAAAACTAATTGGACCATTGGAGGAGTCACATAGCAAAGAATAATCGCCCAAAGCAGTTTTATGAATGGAGCTTTGAGCAAGGAGATCGAAAATGGTAGCAAAATGAGCAAGAACACGGGTTTGAGCTATGGAGTGATTTTTTCTGGAGGAAGAAGGAGTGGATGGGTGCTGGAATAAGTGGTGGGGGTCACATGGGGCCCACAAGGACAAGGGGCGCGCCCTCCACCCTTGTGGCCGGCTGGTGAGGCCCCCTGGTGTGAGTTCAACGCTAGAAGTTCTCAAATATTCTATAAAAAAACATACTAAATTTTTAGGGCATTTGGAGAACTTTTATTTTCAGGATATTTTTTATTGCATGGATAATTCAGAAAACAGGCAGAAAATACTATTTTTGCTTTATTAAATCAAAATAACAGAAAGTAAAAGGTAGGTACAGAGAGTTGTGCTTTCTAAATTCATCCATCTCATGCCCATCAAAAGGAATCCATTAACAAGGTTGATCAAGTCTTATTAACAAACTTCTTCCGAATGACATGAAACCGGAGAATTTTCGAATAACACTAGGTTACCTCAACGGGGATATGCATTTCCCCAACAATAAGAATATCATATTTCTTTTTGACAGTAGGAAGAGGAAATTCAAAACCTCCAATAGTAATAGTTGAAATTTTTCCAATAGAATTGATACTATGAACTTGAGGTTGTTTCTTCGGAAAGTGAACCGTATGCTCATTACCATTAACATGAAAAGTGACATTGCCTTTGTTGCAATCAATAACATCCCCTGCAGTATTCAAGAAGGGTCTACCAAGGATAATCGACATACTATCGTTCTCAGGAATATCAACAATAACAAAGTTTCTTAAGATAGTAACGTTTGCAACCAGAACAGGCACATCCTCACAAATACAGATGGGTATAGCAATTGATTTATCAGCCATTTGCAAAGAGATTTCAGTAGGTGTCAACTTATTCAAATTAAGTCTACGATACAAACAGAAAGGCATAACACTAATATCGGCTCCAAGATCACATAAAACAGTTTTAACATAGTTTCTTTTAATGGAGCATGGTATAGTTGGTACTCCCGGATCTCCAAGTTTCTTTGGCATTCCACCCTTAAAAGTATAATTAGCAAGAATGGTGGAAATTTCAGCTTCCGGTATCTTTCTTTTATTTGTAACAATATCTTTCATATACTTAGCATAAGAAGGCATTTTAAGCATATCAATCAAATGCATACGCAAAAAGATAGGTCTAATCATTTCAGCAAAGCGCTCAAAATCCTCATCATCCTTTTTCTTGGATGGCTTAGGAGTAAAGGGCATAGGTTTCTGAACCCATGGTTCTCTTTCTTTACCATGTTTCCTAGCAACGAAGTCTCTCTTATCATAACGTTGATTCTTTGATTCTGGGTTATAAAGATCAACAACATGTTCTATCTCTACATCATTATCATTACTAGGTTGAGCATCAACATGAACATCATTATTAACGTTATCACTAGGTTCATGTTCATCACCAGATTATGTCTCAACATCATAAATAGAAATATCATTGGGATTCTCGGGTGTGTCTATAGCAGGTTTACTAGCATGCAAGGTCCTATCAGTTTTCTTTTTCTTTTTATTACTAGGACTAGGTGCATCAGTATTAATTCTCTAAGAATCTTTCACAACTCTCTTTGGATGGCCCTCAGGATACAAAGGTTCCTAGGCCATTTTACCACCTCTAGTCATAACCCTAACATCATTATCATTATTCTTACAATTCAACTCATTAAGCAGATCATCCTATGCCTTAAGTACTTGTTCTACTTGAGTTGTAACCATGGAAGCATGTTTACGAATAAGCTTAAGATCACTAACAGTCCTCCTCTGTAAGCATTACGTTTCAATTGTCTACTAACATAAGCATTGAAATTTTCTTGTTTAACAACAAAATTATCAAACTCATCCAAGCATTGACTAGTAGACTTATTATGAAGAATATCACCTTCATCAAATCTATGGAGAGAGTTTACCTCTACTACCTGTGTTGGGTTATCAAGACCATGTATTTCTTTAATAGGCGGTAAATTCTTACCATCTTGAGCTTTAATACCTTTTTCTTTCATAGATTTCTTTGCCTCTTGCATATCTTCAGGACTGAGAAATAGAATACCCCTTTTCTTCGGAGTTGGTTCAGGAAGTGTCCAATCATTATCATTACTTAATATATTATTCAATAGCAATTCAGCTTGCTCAACAATTCTTTCCCTGAAAACACAACCAACACAACTATCCACGTGGTCTCTGGAAGCATCGGTTAGTCCATTATAAAATATATCAAGTATTTCATTTTTCTTAAGAGGATGATCAGGCAAAGCATTAAGTAATTGGAGAAACCTCCCACAAGCTTGCGGGAGACTCTCTTCTTCAATTTGCACAAAATTAAATATTTCCTGAAGGGCAGCTTGTTTCTTATGAGCGGGGAAATATTTTGAAGAGAAGTAGTATATCATATCCTGGGGACTACGCACACAACCAGGAGCAATAGAATTAAACCATATCTTAGGATCACCCTTTAGCGAGAAAGGAAACAACTTAAGATTATAGTAATAGCGTATTTTTTCCTCATGAGCAAATAGGGTGGCTATATCATTCAATTTAGTAAGATGTGCCACGACAGTTTCGGCTTCATAACCGTAGAAAGGATTAGATTCAACCAAAGTAATTAACTCAGGATCGACAAAGAATTCATAATCCTTATTAGTAACAAGATAGGTGAAGTAGCAAAAGTGGGATCATATTTCATTCTAGCATTCAAGGATTTTTCTTTTAGCTTGCTAACAATTTCTTAAGATCCTCTCTATCATTGCAAGCAAAGAAGTCTCTAGCAGTTTCTTCATCCATAACAAAACCCTTAGGTACGATAGGCAATTCATATCTAGGGGGAGAATCATAATCTTCAGTTTCAATAATATCATCAGTTTCAGTAATTTCATTCTCTCTAACCCTAGCAAGTTGTTCCTCAAGAAATTCACCTAGTGGCACAATATTATCAAGCAGAGAAGTAGTTTCATCATAAGCATCATGCATAGCAGAAGTGGCATCATCAATAACATGTGATATATCAGAATCGATAGCATGTGTAGGTGTCGCAAGTTTACTCAAAACATAAGGTGAATCAAGTGCAGAGCTAGATGGTAGTTCCTTACCTTCCCTCATAGTTGAGGGATAGATATTGGTTTTGTCGTCTTTCAGATTCCTCATAGTGATCAACAGATATAAATCCCAAGTGACACAAAGAATAGAGCTATGCTCCCCGACAACGGCGCCAGAAAAAGGTCTTGATAACCAACAAGAATAGGGGATCGCAACAGTTTTCGAGGGTAGAGTATTCAACCCAAATTTATTGATTCGACACAAGGGGAGCCAAAGAATATTCTCAAGTATTACCTGCTGAGTTGTCAATTCAACCACACCTGAAAGACTTAATATCTGCAGCAAAATATTTAGTAGCAAAGTAGTATGGAAGTAATGGTAACAGTGGCAAAGGTAACAGTAGTAGTTTTGTAGCAATCGTAACAGTGGCAACGGAAAAGTAATGGAGTAAAGATCAATATGAAACAAGCTCATAGGCAATGGATCAATGATGGATAATTATGTCGGATGGCATTAATCATGCAATAGTTATAACATAGGGTGACACAGAACTAGCTCCAGCATCAATATAATGTAGGCATGTATTCCGAATATAGTCATACGTGCTTATGCAAAAGAACTTGCATGACATCTTTTGCCCTACCCTCCCGTGGCAGAGGGGTCCTATTGGAAACTAGGGGATATTAAGGCCTCCTTTTAATAGAGTACCGAACCAAAGCATTAACACTTAGTGAATACATGAACTCCTCAAACTACGGTCATCACCGGGAGTGGTCCCGACTATTGTCACTCCGGGGTTGCCGGATCATAACACACAATAGGTGAATATTGACTTGCAAGATAGGATCAAGAACACAAATATATTCATGAAAACATAATAGGTTCAGAAATGAAATCATGGCACTCGGGCCCTAGTGATAAGCATTAAGCATAGCAAAGTCATAGCAACATCAATCTTAGAACATAGTGGATACTAGGGATCAAACACTAACAAAACTAACTTGATTACATCGTAAATCTCATCCAACCCATCACGGTCCAGCAAGACTACGATAGAATTACTCACGCATGGGGGTGAGCACCATGAAATTGGTGATAGAGGATGGTTGATGATGACGATGGCGACGGATTCCCCTCTCTGAAGCCCCGAACGGACTCTAGATCTACCCTCCCGAGGAAGAACAGGGCTTGGCGGCGGCTCCGTATCGTAAAACGTGATGAATCCTTCTCTTTGATTTTTTCTCCCCGAACGTGAATATATGGAGTTGGAGTTAAGGTCGATGGAGGTCCACGGGGCCCACAAGGATGGCTGGCGCACCCCCACCCTTGTGGCCAGGGTGTGGGGCCCTTCACTTGATTCTTTCGCCAATATTTTTTATTAATTCCAAAAATCATCTCCATGAAGTTTCAGGTCATTCCGAGAACTTCTATTTCTACACAAAAATTAACACCATGGCAATTCTGCTAAAAACAACGTCAGTCCGGGTTAGTTCCATTCAAATCATGCAAGTTAGAGTCCAAAACAAGGGCAAAAGAGTTTGGAAAAGTAGATACGATGGAGACGTATCAGTCTTGTCCATTGCTTTTATCTGCTCCATGGCCTTCCTCTTGGTTCCTGATCATGCATAGCACATCCATTTTAGGTAGTAGCCATGTCTTACATGTATCAAAAGAAAATCACTAAGGAGTGAGTTCACCTTATGTCCAGTGGCACATGCGCGAGCTCTCGTCATAGGCCGACTCGGTGTCTCGGGTGACTATGTCATTGATAACTCACAAGTATAGGGGATTGCAACAGTTTTCGAGGGTAGAGTATTCAACCCAAATTTATAGATTCGACACAAGGGGAGCCAAACAATATTTGTAAGTATTAGCAGCTGAGTTGTCAGTTCAACCACACCTGGAGATTAATTATCTGCAGCAAAGTGATCAGTAGCAAAGTAGTATGATAATTTTGATAGCAGTAGCAACAACAATAGTAACGGTAACAGTGATAGCAGTAATTTTGTAACAAGTGCAACAGTAATGATAGCAATAGTAACTTGGCAAGAACAATATGTAGGAAAATCGTAGGCATTGGATCGGCAGTTTGTTGGATGATATTCATCATGCGACAGTCATAACCTAGGGCGATACGGCACCAACTCCAGTTCATAAATATAATGTAGGCATTTATTCTGTAAATAGTCATACATGCTTATGGAAAGAACTTGCATGACATATTTTGTCCTACCCTCCCGTGGCAGCGGGGTTCTATTGGAAACTAAGGGATACTAAGGCCTCCTTTTAATACAGAACCGGAACAAAGCATTAACACACGGTGAATACATGAACTCCTCAAACTACGATCATCACCGGGAGTGGTCCCGACTATTGTCACTCCGGAGTTGTCGGATCATAACACGTAGTAGGTCACTATAACTTGCAAGATCGGATCTAGAACATAGATATAATGGTGATAACATAAACTATTCAGATCTGAAATCATGGCACCCCGGGCCCAAAGTGACAAGCATTAAGCATGGCAAAGTCATAGCAACATCAATCTCACAACATAGTGGATACTAGGAATTAATCCCTAACAAACCTAATTAGATTACATGATGAATCTCATCCAACTCCTCACTGACCAACGAGCCTACGAAGCAATTACTCACTCCCGGTGGGGAGCATCGTGGAATTGGCGATGGAGAAGGGTTGGTGATGATGAAGATCAAAGATCCCCCTCTCCGTATCCCGAACGGACTCTAGATCTGGCCTCCCGATGAAGAACGGGAGACAGCGGCGGCTCCGTCTCGTGGAAAGCGATAATTCTTTCTCCTTGATTTTTTTCTGGAAAAATAGGATTTTATAGCATCGGTTTCAGGGTCTATGGGGCCACCAGGTGGGGACAACCCACTTGGGTGCGCCTAGAGGGGGGCGCGCCTTGGTGGGTTGTGCCCACCCAAGTGCTCCCCTTCGGTGGTTCTTGGCTCCAGAAATTCTCTTTTATTATATAAGAAATTCTCGCAAAGTTTCATTCCATTCCGAGAACTTTTATTTCTGCACAAAAACAACACCATGGTAGTTCTGCTGAAAACAACGTCAGTCCGGGTTAGTTTCATTCAAATCATGCAAATTAGAGTCCAAAACAAGAGGAAAAGTGTTAGGAAAAGTAGATACGACGGAGACGTATCAACTCCCCCAAGCTTAAACCTTTGCTTGTCCTCAAGCAATTCAGTTGATAAACTGAAAGTGAAAAAGAAAAACTTCTACAAACTCTTTTGCTCTTGTTTGCATAAATAAGCTTAAACAGCACCCAGGTTTTCAGCCAATATAATAACTAACCATGTAGACAATAACTCTTAAAAATTATATTAACTCATATCAATGACATAATAGCTAGCGAGCAATAATAAGATATCTCGAACAGCAACACGTTATCAAGACAACCATGATATAATATGACAACAGTTGTATCTCTCTAGCCCTTTGTGAGACCGCAAAACATAAATGTAGAGCACCTCCAAAGTTCAAGCAGCGACTAAACATTGTAATTCATGGTAGAAAAGATCCAGTCATGATGCATCCAACATTAGCTACATACAATGCATAAGCATGACAACAATGCTCTTAGGTCCTGGCGCTTATTTTAGAAGGTGATGACACAACATAAGAGTAAATAGATAGTCTCTTCGCAGAGGGAAGCAGTGATTTGCAGCGGTGCCAGAGCTCAAGTTTTTAAAACAGAGGTAAATGATATTTTGAGAAATGCACCCTTCTTGTTTACTTTGCGACCATCAGTTATCAATATCTTCCATGCTAAACACATTAGTAGCGGTTCCCAAGCGATAAAGTAAAGGTTGTGACTCCGTAAGAGTTTTTGTTTGATTGTTTGTAAGCTTTTTCTATTTGCAGTTTGGGACTGGCATCCCTATTACCGCCCCTTTCTCGTGCAGTGGCGAGTGAATAAACACTCAACCTGAGAATAACCCGCTTAGCATGGAAGATACCGACTACCTCCTGTCGCTCTATGAACAATCCAGGCTCACAAAAAGGATGTTTATTTGAAGTTTTTAGATATGGCTCATGCAAATTTACTTAGGACGGCAGGGTAATACCGCATATAGGTAGGTATGGTGGACTCGTCTAGAATACACCCTAGTGAGCCTCTACTTGACTAGCTCGTTGATCAAAGATGGTTAAGGTTTCCTACCGATGGACATGAGTTTTCATTTGATAACAGGATCACGTCATTAGGAGAATGATGTGATGGACAAGACTCATCCGTTAGCTTAGCACATTGATCGTTTAGTTTTATTCCTATTTCTTTCTTCATGTCAAATTCATATTCCTTCGACTATGATATTATGCAACTCCCGAATACCGGAGGAATGCCTTGTGTGCTATCAAATGTCACAACGTAACTGGGTGATCATAAAGATGCTCTATAGGTATCTCCAAAGGTGTTTGTTGGGTTGGCATAGATCGAGATTAGGATTTGTCACTCCGAGTATGGGAGAGGTATCTCTCGGCCCTCTCGGTAATGCACATCATAAGAAGCCTTGCAAGCAAAGTAACTAATGAGTTAGTTGCAGGATGATGTATTATGGAACGAGTAAAGAGACTTGCCGGTAATGAGATTGAACTAGGTATGTGGATACCGACGATTGAATCCCGGACAAGTAACATACCGATGACAAAGGGAATAACGTATGTTTTCATAACGGTTCGACCGATAAAGATCTTTGTAGAATATGTAGGAGCCAATATGAGCATCCAGGTTCCGCTATTGGTTATTGACCGGAGAGGTGTCTCGGTCATGTCTACATAGTTCTCGAACTCGTAGCGTCCGCACGCTTAACATTCAATGACGATTTAGTATTATATGAGTTATGTGATTTGGTGACCGAATGTTGTTCGGAGTCTCGGATGAGATCACGGACATGACGAGGAGTCTCGAAATGGTCGAGAGGTAAGATTGATATATAGGAAGATAGTATTCGGACACCGAAAGTGTTCCGGATAGTATCGGGTATTTATCAGAGTACAGGGAGGTTACCGGAACCCCCGAGGGGAAGATATGGGCCATATGGGCCATAGGAGGGGAGCACACCAGCCCACAAGGGGTGGCGCCCCCCCCCCCCCCCCCCAAGGAAGGAGGCCGAACTTGAGGAGGGAAAGAGGGGGTTCGGCCCCTGAGGGAGTCATGGATTAAGGGGTCCTCAGGCGTCCGGACTATAGTACGTGGGCCGCACTGATGGGCTGTGAAGATACAAGACCGAAGACTTTCTCCCGTGTCCGGATGGGACTCTCCTTGGCGTGGAAGGCAAGCTTGGTGCCCTGATGTGAAGATTCCTTTCTCTATAACCGACTTTGTATAACCCTAGTCCCCTCCGGTGTCTATATGAACCGAAGGGCTTAGTCCATAAAAAAGGATCAGAATCATAGTCATACAGGCTAGACTTTTAGGGTTTAGCCATTATGATCTCGAGGTAGATCAACTCCTGTAATACTCATATTCATCAAGGTCAATCAAGCAGGAAGTAGGGTATTACCTCCATAGAGAGGGCCCGAACCTGGGTAAACATCGTGTCCCATGTCTCCTGTTACCATCGACCTTAGACGCACAGTTCGGGACCCCCTACCCGAGATCTGCCGGTTTTGACACCGACATTGGTGCTTTCATTGAGAGCTCTCTGCGTCGTCTCCAAAAGGTTCGATGACTCCGTCAATCATCTACAACAATGTTGTCCAGGGGGAAGTCTTCCTTCCCGGACATATCTTCGTATTCGGCGGCTTCGCACTGCGGGCCAACTCGCTTGGCCAACTAGAGCAGATCGACAGCCACGCCCCTAGCCATCAGGTCAAATTTGGAAGCTTGAACTACGTCGCTGATATTTGTGGAGACTTGATCTTTGATGGATTCACGCCCATGAAAGCCGCTCGCTGCCACCGCGATGAACACGACTTAAATCTGTCATCGGACCACACCCAGGAGATAGCGCATGTAACCGCTCTGGCCCTAGATCCAAAGCAGATCGCGCCATCCGAGGACGGGAAGCTCAATCCCGCCACGAAAGCCGTAGACTCAGCGGCGTTGGAGCCGCACAAAGACCCAACCTCGGGTGGAATCTGCTCCATCGGAACCTCGGACTCGTTTCCGGCTACAGGTTCCGAACCACGTCACTACAAAAAAAGACACATCCGTGACATTTTGGGCCAAACAAAAAAATTATGTCATACTTATGACACTTCTATGACGATAATTGTGACAAAACCCGATATCATCATATATCTGGTGGGGTCCTACTTCTATGACAAAAAATCATGACAGAAAATGGGATTTTCGTCACAGGCGGGCCGAGACGCACTGCATGACATTCTTTGGGCCGTCCATGATGGAAAAACCGTGGTAGAAGCGAGGCGAGGAAAATATCGGGTGTTCCCGGTAGCGATTGGGTGGTGCAGGCGAGTGATGCGTGTTTCTCTTGTACACGCACGCATCGCGTGGGTGCGAGGTGTTGAGCTCTAATCAACCCGAGCAAGGCGTTGGGCTCTAATCGAACCCGGCGATTGCCTTTGCGAGCTACGCATTCGAACCGAGCGATCGATCGATGGCTGTTAACAGAACCCGATCAAGCGATTCCTTCACTACTGCAGCTAACTGAAGCCGATCGATGCTGCCTCTGAATGAACAGTGAGCGTTGCTGGGGGGTTTGGATGAATAGTTCCCGATGGGGGTGGATGAACAGGACCCCGTGGTGTTGCCTCTGGATGAACAGTGAGCGTTGCTGGGGGGTTTGGATGAACAGTCCCGGTGGGGGTGTGTCACATCCCTAGTTCTATTAATGCCTAGTGCTAGCATCTGGTGTTGCATCATGTTTAAATTTTAGTTAAACCTGAAATGGGGATTGCCTAAACCCTAGCATTGAAGGAATTCACTAGGTTCAACCAAAATATTTCCAGTAAATCCAAATGGCTTTTAGAAATGTTCATCATTTCTGGATAATGCTGGAAACAATAACCAGAGGTGTTGCACATTTTTCCATGACATATTTGGGCTCTGACTTAAATCACATAGTATTTGCATTTGGGCATATAAATGCTATTAAATATTTTAAATGCCCAAATAATTCTGGTTTTAAGTGAGGGCTGTTAGGAATAATCCCAATAGAGCCCACAATTATTTTCGTGATTTACGGAAATGTTATAGTATTTTAATAAAGCCCAACAAATTGCGTAAAATTAGAAAACAGAAAACAATTTAGAAAGAGAGAGAGAGAAAGGCTAGAGGCAACTTACCTGGCTGGCCCGGCCCATCTGGCCTGTGCCAGTAATCACCTACCTCTGCCCAAGAGGCAGAGGATCTGACACCGCGATGCCGCCATGCCGCCACGCCACCACCACTCGGCCTGCGCTTGCAGCGCCAGCCTCGGCGCCTCGAGCGCCTCTGCACCGGCACCCGACCCCCCTGGAACCCTCCACTCTCTCCCGAGCTTCTCTCCCTCCACAGCTCTCCTCTACTTGCACTCCAAAGCCACCGTCGCCGCTTCCTTGCTGCCACGCCCTGAGCCTTCCTCGTGCCTCTCCGACGTGACCTCGAGCTCTGACGTGGACCCATACGCCGTCTTCCCCGAGCCACGCGACGGGAAGAGCCTCGGAGCGCCGTCCCCGACGTCTTCTTCCTCCTCGGGCCACCAAGATCGCCGACGACCTCCCGTCGTCACCAGCCCCTCCCCGAGCTCGCCGAGGCCTCCGTTCAACTCTATGTGAGCTACCGCTTCAAACCCCTCTCTTCCCGCCTCGATTGCGCCTGGTAGCCCCCGTTCTCATAGGAGCCGAAGCTCCCCGCCGCCGGCCATGTTGCCATCGTAGCTACGGCCGCGCAAGCTCGCGTTCGAGCTCATTGTTGTACTCACCGCACTCCCGTGAGTCGAACACGACCGTCCACGGCTCCTCCCGTGCCCCGCATCGCCCACACCGCTGGTGCCCGAACTCCGGCCGCCGCGGACGTGCTCGCCGCCGTTGTTCCCGGCCACCCCAGCACCAAACACCGCCACCGTTGGATGCGCCACATCGCTACCATAGCACCCACCCGCGCATCAAAGCGTGGCTCGAGCAACGTTTCGGCGCTCTCCGTCGTCTCGGCCTCGGCAACTCGGCACGGTGGGTTTGACCTCAGCCGAGCGTTGGTGGGTGGGCCCAGTTTGACCCCCTGGGTCACTGACGTGTGGGCCACCCTTGTAAATTACTCCCTTCGTCCCATAATATAAGATGTTTTTTGACACTACACTAGAGTCAAAAGGCGTCTTACATTATGGGACGGAGGGAGTATTAGTTAGGTTAGTTTAGCGCTAATTAACCTAGATTAGTGCTTAACCTAACACTAACTAACTCTCTTTAGTTAGTTAGCTAACCACTGACACGTGGGTCCCACAGGTCAGGTTTGACCTGGCCGACCCAGTTGACTGCTGACATCACAGTGACGTCATCTTGTACGATGAAATCATTTTCTGGATTTATTCTTTTACAGGAAATTCTAGAAATTAGCCAAAACTTCTAAAAATCATAGTAATTCCACCGTAGCTCCAAATCAAATAAGTTATATATGAAAAATGATCAGAAAAATTCAAAATATCCATATTTACTGGTTTCATGCATGTTTAAACAAGTTAACCTGCTGTTTAGAGCAGAACAAGATAAAGCACTAATAATGACCATGAATGAGTTTGAACTTTGAATCTTTGGTTCAAAATAGCTCAAACCCATCTGGTTGTAGTTGCATTAGCCCAACACACTCATTTTGCCATGTCATGATCATGCATCATATTGTGCATTGCATTGATTGTGTTTCTTCTCTGTTGTATTTGTCCCTCTCGATAGACGTGGTTTCGACGATGAGTTCGATGACACCGATGAAGAACTATATTATCTTCTAAGTGCCAAGCAAGCAAAACCCCTTGTTCATTCCGATATAATCCCACTCTCTCGCCTCCTGCTCTCTTTTACTGCATTAGGAAAACAACGATTCATCTGTTACTAGCTGCGGTAGCTGAACCCCTTTATCCTCTGCATGACCTGTCATTCCACAGTAAATAGATGAAACCCACTAGCATGAGTAGGAGTTGTTTGAGCCCTATTGTGCCTACTCATTCATGCTTGTATGTCGTTCCTGCTATTGCTTAGAGTTGAGTCAGGTCTGATTCATCGGGGATGAATCGGAGGTGTGTGAACATGTCCTACTGTTGAGAGCTAAGTGTGTGAACACGATTTGGTAAAGGTAGCGGTGAGAGGCCATGTAGGAGTACATGGTGGGTTGTCTCATTGAAACCGTCCTCGTGACCTGAGTTACGTGTTTGTGATCCATGAAACAGCTTACTACCACGCATTGGGGCCCGAAACCAATTATGCAGGGGTTGGAGTGCGACATATGCCAAAGGATGGCTTATCATGGTGGGGCGAGTAGAACGTCACGGTGCACAGAAACGGATGAGGCGAAGGCATGCACGCCGCGGATCTTACCCAAATTCGTGGCTCTCCGTGGAGATAATACCCCTACTGCTGCTCTTCGGGGTCTCCGCATGATCACTATGGCAAAGTGGGTACAAGGTTGCTCCTTGAGCTGTTCGGGGTGAGGAAGGAGAAGGGCACGGCTAGCTCCTCTCTTCCCTCTGAGTGTGTCTCAAACTACTAGGGTCCAACCACTTGCACGGGTGTCCCGGGGGGTTTATATAGGCCTACCCCCCGGGAGTACAATGGTAATCCGGTGGCCTTGGGTCCCAGCCGTCATCTCTTTAAGTCGCCGTCTTCTCTCGCCGACTTTTTGGGGCCTGCTGACTAGTGGGCCCCGCCGACGGCCCAAAGATGGGGCCGACAGCCTGCTTGTGGCCAGCAAGTGGTCTGGCCCGGCTGGATTCTGTAGCGCCGCCTAACGATGCTAGCTTGGTCATGGGGTCATGGCAACAGTGTCGCCGCCTGACGGGCGATCACTGTCGCCATTTCCCTGTCTCGTCTGGTTAATGGCGTGCGGGCCCGTGGGAGGAGCCGGCCGACTCCTGGGGGCCGACTCCCAACGGGTCCGTCTTCTGGCGCTCTTGCCGTCTTCTGCACCCCGCCCGGCGGTGAAATCCCGCCGTCTCGGGTCGTATGCAGCCGTCGTGGTACTGAGGATGCCCGCGGGCTGATGTCGAGGCGGCGTGGCGGCAGTCAGCGCCACGGACGGAGATCTCCGTTAGTACGACGCCTTTGTGGCCATGCTCGCCCCTTTGTGAACGGGGGCAGGATGGGCCGCCTGATGGCTGCTCCCCATCCCGTCCGTGAATTGCGTGGCGGGGGTGGTTGAGTCATGGGCCGACTCCCCATAGCCGGCTTCTCTGGAAGCCGCCCGATTGGAGTCGGCTCATCTCGAGGCCATCTCGGGACTCGGTGGGAGAAGCGGTCGGCGGCTCTGCGCCAAACTCTCAATGACTTTTCGTCTTGGGGTCTTGAGGGGTGCAGTCTGCCCCGATGTTTTGAAAGGTCCTGGGGCTCGGGTTTGCCTACCCATGGCCCATTACTCTGACAGTAGTCCCCGAAGCTGGTGAGGCGCCGAGGGCAACATGTCGAGGAGCCGCAACAGTTTCATCCCTCTGGTAGAGGAATCTGGGCTTGGCTCGCCGTCTTTCTCTAGGCCGACTCGCAGGAGGCCGTCTTGCCCCTCAAAGGGTTTGAAGGTTGTGGCGGGATCCAGGCAGCGTGCCTGATAAGCTTCCAGGCAGCTGTCCGTTGCGGGCTCGTTGCGGGCCCGTCATTGCGACGCTCCACAATGGCGATCTGCCCACCAGCTGACGAGACAAGCCTGTCAGACGGGGCCCGCCACTACCACGCCTCGGCACGCGAGCGGATCCGCCACGGCCGTGCGGGCGGTTGGGGTTCCCACGTCGTTACTGCGCGCAGTAACTTCGTGGGTCAAATCGTGGGGGCGTGGGGCTTCGGGCGCAGTTAATCCCACGCCCGCCCCATCGACTTCTCAGCCTATGATCCTATAAGTAGGTGGGAGGAGGGGGGCGGCGGAGCACGCGCACCCATCTCCCTGCCTCCCCCGCTTCCTCTTGCTCCTTCACGTCCTTGCTTCGTCTTCCTCTTGCCGCCGCCGCGCCGAACCACGCCACGCCGCGGCGATGAGTTCTTCCTCCGCCGTTGCACCTCCAGCTACGCGCTCCGGCATGTGGGACGGCTTCGAGGTGGACGACGACCACATCATGTTCCTCCGCCAGACGCGCCGCCTCCCCGGCACGAACCTAGTGCAGACCGCTACACATACGGCTGGCGAAATAACGCCGACGCCGAGGAGGCGGCCGAGTCGTGTTCCGCTTCGCACCTCATGCGCTGACCTAGGGCTGCCGGCGGCGGCGGCTTCTTCCGCGCTTTCTTGGAGTTCCATGGGCTCCGGCCGCACCACCTCACTCCAAATACGGTGGTGCTGCTGGCGCCGCCGCCACCTTGTGCGAAGGCTTCCTCGGCGTTCTCCCCACCATCGAAAGCTGTGAGGGAATTCTTCCACCAAGCTCGGCACACGTCGCCCGGCGTCTGCGGCTCGCATGCGGCACCTTCATCGCGATGCGGAGGCCGGTGGCCGACAACCCATTCCCCGCCATCCCGCTGATCAAGTCGGTGAAGATGTGGCAGAGATCCTACTTCTACGTGAAGAACGTCGCCCCAGAAGGCGACTGGGTCAATCTGCCGCCTTAGGAAGCCGGCGTGCTGGCGGGGAGGCTCCCCAGCTGGTCCCATCGGGCCGGGGCCAGCCGACTCTGCTAAGCGCTGTTGCCGTCACGACTCCGTCTTGGCCTTGATCGGAGGGGCTGGCCGGGGCCGACTGCAGCCGCCTTCATGGCGCTGGCGAAGTTCTCCCGCCTCAAGACCGACCTCATCTGATCTGCCGATGAGCGGCCACCGACCCAGTCGGCTGTGCTCCAAGGACATGCCCCACGCGGAGGTGGCGGATACGGTGAACTACATCGCGAACTGCAATCTCACGGCGGATTGGCAGTTCGGCAAGGAGCCGTACTCGCGCGCCAACCCCCCGCCTGTGGTAAGTCACTTCTTTTCCTCTTCTGTTTTTCTTTTTCAGCCGAATCCGACTTCTTATCCTTTTTGGTTTTTCCGAGTCAGAACCCCCTCATGCAGCCCTTAGCCGGCACCACAGGGCCGGCCCGTGAGTTCGTCCCCGATCGGGCGGAGAGCGACGTCGACGACCCTGACTTGGGGGCGGCGATGGAGGCCGACACCAAGGAGGGGAGGAGGAGGGCCGACGACTTCTGCCCTCGGCTACCTTTCGCCGACCGGGCTCAAGATGACTACAGGGAAGTCGTCCCCCGCCGCCAGCCGAAGGTCGGCCATCCGGGCGCGAGTTCCTCCGCTGGCTTGGGTGGTCGAGGCGGCGCGAAGAAGCGCCGGGCCGGGCCGAGCTCGTTAGGCGGCCGGCCGAAGAAGCTTAAGGGGACGGCCGCCACGACCAAGCGGGAGGAGGCGGTCGTGAAGGCTAACCGCTTCCGCAAGGAAGTAAAAAGGCCGCTTCTGGTCTCCGCGTAAGTACTTCTACTTCGTCTTGTTTTCTTCTGATTCATCTTGTCCAAATCTTTTACATGTCTTCTTCGCATCAGGGCTCCACTTACTTTAGAGAGGGTCGCCGCCGCCTCCGTCATGGGGTCGGCAGAGACGTCCGCCAATACTCGGCGGATTGATCCCGCCGCCGACCTCCGGGAGGCGACGGAGTGGAACGCGCAGGAGAAGCGTGACGAGGAGGAGGCCGCTCGCCTGGAGAAGGCGGAGGCCGAGAAGGCGGCGGCTTCCGCCCGAAGGAGGCCGGAGGAGGCGAAGCCGCCGTCATGCAGCTAAGCGGCGAGCCGAGGAGGCCGCGCGCACCTCAATCAACTTGCGTCACCCATTGAAGCTCAGCGCCGCCGCCACGCCGGAGTTCGAGGGCGACAAGTCGGCAGCGAAGTTCCCCATCATGGAGAGGGAGGCGGCAAGACCTCCATGTCGAACGCGGCAGCGTCGTCGTCGTCGCCCTCTGCCGCCGTCGAGAGCCTTGTGGCCAGAAGCAGACCAGCGGTGCCGCCAGCGAAGACGGTTGTGGCAAAGCTGCTCCTTCACGCCGCCTCGCCGACCTGTTGCCGTCTTGAGAAGGCGACTTGGTATACGCCACGCCTTGGAGACCGGCGCCGCCAACTTCGGCCTTTCCAGACGCCGAGGCCAGCGCCGCGCCGTTGGGTGGGTGCGAGGAAGGCATAGGTCCGCTGAACACGGCGCTTCGGACGCCCGTGCGGTGAAATGAGGGCGACGCCATCCAGAATCTGCACCAAGGCGCTGGCGTCGAACCGCCCGTCTTGGTATGTTTCTTCTTTGAGTTTTTCTTGTGCTTCTCGTGAGGCGCGCCAAGCCCACTGGTGTAGTCCCTCGAGTTTTGGGCGACGAGCAAAGCGGCTCAAACTCTATCTGTCGATTTCCAAGTATTTATCTTTGTCTAAAATGCTTATCACAGGAGTATCACAACCTCCGTGCCACCGCCTTCAACCGCAATGTTGAGGAGCTGAGCAAGCGAACCGCCGACTTGTCGAGGAGCCGGGGTGAGTCTTTTTTCTTCTTTTGGCGCTGGCGCACTGGCTGATCCCGGGATTCGGGCCGATCGCTGAGCGATCGGGCCGGATCTTCCTGGCGACCTTCTTAGTTGACGACTTAACGCCTTTTTTCTTTTTATTCTTGAGGCCAACGCCACTCTTCGACGGGCAAATGAGCGCAAGCCGACACCGCTTATGCTGGCTAAGGGGGAGGAGTGCAAGAAGCTCGCCGGCCAGCAGAGCGCCGACTCACCGGTGCTATGCGCAGAGCAAAGGAGCTGCTTAAGAAGGCGCAGGATGAGGCGGAGCAGAGAGGCCGCCTCCGCCGAAGTTCGAAAGCTTAGCGCCCTCTTGGACCGACAAGGAGGCACAGCTGACCTCCGGCTTCCATGAAATCGAGGACATCGTCGACGGTGAGTTTCTTTACTTTCCTTCTTTGAGCCACTGACTATTGGTCAGGCTGACTCCTCGTTTTTTGACTTGCTTCTTCTTCGTCTTGGCAGACTTCTTCCCCGGCCATACGCAGGCGGCCAATCAAGCCATTGAGGCTGATCGCGAGGCGCGGAGGGCGAGCGGTGCTGAGATCTCGCCAACGCCCCGGACCGACGAGCAGCCGAGCATTGAGGCTCGTCTGCGGCGGCCCATCGGATCTGCGCCCGGCTTTAGCGATGTCGGCGCCCAGGCGATCGCTGCTATGGCGAACATGCCGGCTCTGCGTACTCCCAAATGACTGCCGACCGGCCGAGGTCGCGGCCGGGCCGCCTTGAGGCCTAGAAAAGGGTTCATGACCCGGCCGGAGCGCCACGGGCCTTGGAATTGGCCAAGGTGTGGTATCCGAGCTGAATCTGCAGACCGGCCGCAGCGTTCGATCGGAGGCTCAGCCGGAGCTGCTGGCTGCAGAAACGCCCTCGTCGGCGTCGCGGTGGCGATCGCCGACTCTGAGACACCAGCGTCTTCGTCCCCGAAGCGAGCTTAGGGACGGCAGGAGGCGCCGCGGAGTGGTTCGAGATGAACCCGGATTCTGACGAGGACTCGGCGGAGGTGATCGCTCCAAGACCGAGGAGGAAAGGCGAGGCGGAGGCAGAGATGAGATGGAGGCGCTAGAAGAAGGCGGGCGGGCGACCAGCCTCGGCCGACGCGCCTCCCAAAGAACGAGCCGCGCCCGTCCGGGCCGGCTGCCACCAGAGATGATCAAGCCGAGACTGCTCAGCCGGCCGCCCCGGCACCTGACGCCGCCGTCTCCTCCGGCCCTCCAAACCCGGATGCCGCTTCCTAGGCTGTCGTCTTGCCTTTATTTTATCTGCTTTGGTAGTCTTTGAAAAACTTGTTAATTCGCACAATTCCACCTGCGGGGTGTATTTTAAACTTCTGCTCGAAGATTCGGCCGAGGGCCTATGCTGTGTAAATATTATCTTAATTCTATCTTTCCTTGCCCATTGCTCTTATGGCTTTTTCCTTTGCCGCCTTCCCTTAGTCGCCGCCTTGCCCGTCGGACAACCGCTCTGCGGACTGCCGTTTGGATCAAGTGTTTGGCTACTCTTGGGAAGGCAAGTACTTGGCCATTTTTAGAGTCTTTTAAACAAGTTGGATAGAAAGCAGCAAGCCGACTACTCAAGAGTCGGTTTTGCAAAAAAGGGGCTGGAAGCCGGCTTAAGCTATGTTTATACTTTGGGTCCCTAGCCATTTTTCATGTAGGCGCCCATTCTACCTTACTCCGCCCACTAAATTACAGCTCTGCAAGTGAGCTGCGGCTTCGACAGAGATTTGCTTAGGCACCGCACACTACTTGTCCATTGCAGGAAGCATTTCATAGCACGAGGCGGCGAGTCCCCTGCCGACTAGTCGAACCCGGTGCCAAGCGGCATAACAAAGAGTAACATACTCGAAGGCATAATTCAGTATCATACAGATAACAAAAAGGGCAGTCCTCGAGCTCGACTCGGGGCCCAAATCTTGGTACTTTAACACAAAAGGTAGCGTGGTACATACTGCATTAATCGAAAATCTTGGAGAAGATTTATGCGTTCCAAACCGCTCCGTCTCCTTGCCGAGTCGTCCCTCTTGCACGCCGAGGCTTCGGCGTCGATCGGTAGTAGGAGTCGTTGCCTAGCACTTTCTTGATGATGAAAGGGCCTTCCCAAAGGCGCCGACAGCTTGTCTTTGGCGGCTGTTATTTGGATCAGCCGGAGCACAAAATCGCCCTCTTGGAAAGATCTTGGCTTGACCTTCCTGTTGTAGTAGCGCGCGAGCTCTGCTGGTAGATCTTGGACCGGCCGAAAGTGCCAACAATGGCCCTCTTCCAAGATTGGCCGCCTTGTCGTCTTCTTCCGCTTCCTCCTCGGTATACATGGTGACTCGCGAGTCGAACTCTATGTCCGTTGGGATGACGGCTTGACACCGTGAAGCGAGGAAGAAAGGTGTGAAACCGGTCGACTTGTTTGGAGTCGTCGCAAACTCGGAAGGACGGTAGTAACTCCTCAAGCCAAGAGCCCGGCGAACGCTCCGATGGTTGGACGATCGAGGCTTGATGCCGACGAGGATGAGGCCGTTTGCTCGCTCCACCGGGCCGTTTGATTGCGGATGGGCAACGGACGCCAAGTCGATCGGATGCCTTGCGTCAGCAGAAAGCGGGCGAGCGCCTTTGGCAAAATTTGTGCCATTGTCGGTGATGATGCTTTGTGTGGTACTCCGTGCAGTCGTGATGTCGGCGATGAAAGTCACTACAGCTTGGACCATTCAACTTCTTGATGGGCTTTGCTTCTATCCACTTGGTGAACTTGTCCACCGCGACAAGTAAGTGAGTTAGGCCGCCTCGTCGCTTTTGAATGGTCCCACCATGTCCGTGCCCCAAACAAAGCAAAGGGCGAGGCGATGGGGATAGTCTTGAGCGCGGAAGCCGGTGACACGGCTTGGAGCGTAACATCCGCACCCCTTGCATTTTTGACTAATTCCTTGGCCTCTTCTAGGGCAGTTGGCGGAAGAAACCGTCCGGAAGGCTTTGGCGGCGAGTGCTCTTGAGGCTGCATGGTGGCCGCTTTTCGCCTCGATGAATGTCTTCGAGAATCGCTTGTTTTCTGGCTCGACGCAACGCTGGTAGACACCAGTGACGTTGCGCCTGACCAGCTCTCTGTTGACTATGGTGTAGGCTGCCGCTCGGCGTTGTACTTGTCAGGCCAAGATTTCGTCGGTTGGTAGCTCTCCGCTTACTAGAAACTTCAGGATGGGCTGGGCCCATGAGGGTGCTGCTATTTCTTCGACTGCCAGTACTGCCACTTGGACGAGGGCGGCTGGGCTGGGAGGCGGCGAGCTGGAGTCCGCAGTCGCTTGCTGGGTTGATGAAGTCCCCGGGCCGACTGGAGCAGTCCCTGGGCCGAGCTCTGGAGTCTTCACAGTGGTCGCCCTTGATCCCGGGCAGGTTCTAAAGTCCGGGCCGGCTTCGATCATGACATTCTTGGGGCCATCTGTAAGAATTCTCGTGCTGTCCGCTGAGGCTCTTGAGTTGGATCCGACTTCTTCAGGGGGAGCCGACACAAAAATGGAGTCTGACTCTGGTGAAGGCTTAACAGATGGCTTGAGGAGGCGCTGAAGGGCGATTGCCGGATGGGATTGCCTGGCGGGTGGAGCCGATTCGTGCTAGGGTATTTGCTTGGTCGTTGTCGTTTCTTGGCACGTGAAGGAACTCGCACCCCTCAAAATATCCACTTAGTTGCTGTACCAGGAAACATTAGCTCGCCATGTTTGCATCTTTGGCGTCCCAGTCGCCAGATGACTGTTGGACCACCAAGTCAGAGTCGCCATAACATAGGATCCGGCGAATGCCAAGTTCTTTGGCAAGCCGGAGCCCGTGAATGAGCGCCTCGTATTCGGCGACGTTGTTGGAGGCGGCGAAATGGATCTGCAGCACATACTTGAGCTTGTCGCCTTTGGGGGAAGTGAGGACAACGCCGGCTCCCAAGCCGGTGCGCATCTTGGAGCCGTCGAAATGCATCCGCCAATGGGTGGAGTCGGTACCGGCTGCAGTGTCTTGGGTCTCGGCCCGGTCGGCGAGGAAGTCGGCCAGTGCTTGCGACTTGATGGCCGTGCGGGGCTGGTAATAGATGGTGTAGGGGGCCAGCTCTATGCCCATTTGGCCACTCGGCCAGAAGCATCTCGGCTTCCGATGATCTCGGCTAGTGGGGCTGTGCAAATCACAGTGATTGGATGCTCTTAAAAGTAAGGCTTCAACTTCTAGGCGGGAAAGTGCACGCCGTAGCACATCTTCTGGTAGTGGGGGTAGTTCTGCTTGGAGGTCGTGATTACTTTTCGGGTAATATCTTGGTCTCGGACTGGTAGCGCCTTGCCTTCCTCCTTGCGCTCAACTACAATGGTATCTTGACTACCCTACTGGTGGCGGCAATGTCAGGAGCATGGGCTCTTTAGGAGTCGAGCCGCCAAAGACATGGGGAGTAGTCGACATTTTCTTCAAGCGGAGAAAAGTTTAAATGCGCCTTGTGGTTCCATTCGAAGAAGGTGGTCTTCTTCATGAGCTGGTATAAAGGAAGAGCTTTCTCGCCCAGCCGGCTGATGAATCGGCTGATGGATGCCAAGCAGCCAGTGAACTTTTGCACATCTAGCAGTCAGTGGGGTACTTCCATCCTCTCGATGGCCTTGATCTTCACGGGGTTGCACTCTATGCCGCGTTCGGAGACCAGGAAACCAAGGAGTTGGCCGGCTAGTACTCTGAAGACGCACTTCTCAGGGTTGAGCTTGATCTGGAATCGGCACAGGTTCTCAAAGGTCTCCTTAAGGTCTTCCAGCAGTGTTCCTCGCTTTTCCTTCTTCACCAACACATCGTCCACGTGAAGCGTGGGCGTTTACGAGCTGCACGAGGAGGCACTTCGCATGCAACGCTGAAAGGTGGCGCCGCATTCCTTAAGCCAAACGTCATGGTCGGTGGCGAAGGCTCCAAACGGCGTGATGAAGGCGGTCTTGATCTGTCGGCGGGTTGACTTGATCTGGTGATATCCACGAATATGCATCTAAGAAGCTCAACGGCTCGCATCCGGTGTGTAGTCTATCACCGATCAATTCTCGGCAGAGCTTAACGGGTCCTTAGGGCAAGCTTTGTTGAGGCTTGTGTAGTCAATACACATCCGCCATCGCTTGTTCTTCTTCAGTACCAAGACCGGGTTTGCTAACCATTCTGGAAAGAACACTTCCATGATGAAACCGGCTGCTAGGAGCCGGGGTATCTCTTCTCCAACAACTCTTCTCTTCTCTTCTGACAGGCGGCACAAAGGCTTCCTGACGGGCTTCACATCGGATCGGACATGTAACTTGTGCTCGGTGAATTCCGTCGGTACACTTGGCATGTCTTTAGGGGACCATGAGAAAATGTCCCGATTCTCATGGAGGAAATTGACGAGCTCGCCTTCCTATTTATTGTCAAGGTTTGCACCTACGACAGCGTACCTCTCCGGGTGCTCTGGGTCCAAGGGTATCTTCTTCGTTTCTTTGGCCGGCTTGAACGAGCCCTCAGCTTCCGACTCCTTGGGGTTGGGTGATATCTCGGGCTGCTTGCCGGCAATCGCCACAACCCGATCAAGAAGCCGCTTCTCAGCCGCGATCACCAGGGACTTGGCTAGTCGGCTGCTTTCAGCCGCCCAAGCGGACGACTTTCTGTAGTCGCTGGCTACGGTCAGAATCCCCTTGGAGCTCGGCATCTTCATCTTGAGTTAGGCGTAGTGGGGGACCGCCATGAACTTGGCCAAAGCGGGTCGGCCAAGCAGAGCGTGGTACGGACTTTCGAGGTCCACCACTTCGAACCAAACTGGCTCTCAGCGGAAATGATCTTTGTCCCCAAAGAGGACATCTATCAGGATCTTGCCGATCGGTGAGCAGGAAAGGCCAGGTACAATGCCGTGGAACACGGTACGGCTGCTCTGAAGCTGTCTTTGCTTGATTCCTAACTTCTCCATCGTGTCCTTGTATAGGATGTTGATGCTGCTGCCTCCGTCTATCAACACTCGCGAAAAGCGAGCGGCCCGCCTATCCGTGGCAAGGGTGGCTCCCAAGACCAGGGCGTAGGAGCCCGGATTCGGCATCACCTCTGGGTGATCATCTCTGCTCCAACTGATAGGCTTCTCGGACCAGTGCATGAACTCTGGAGTGTCTGATGCTACTGCATTCACTTCTTCTTGCCGATGCGCTTTCGCTGCGTCGGTCACCACCACCGATGAACACCACATAAGCTCCATGCTCTTACGGGTACTTGCGTCTTGCATCAGGCCGGTAGCTCGACAGCCGCTCTTTGGGCGGTGGTGGAGGCGGCGGCCAAAGAAAGGGGGAGGCGGGAGGCCGTCTCCCTTGGCGATCTGGTGAGCCGGTGACACTTCCGTGTGGTGTGGTTTGACGGCCAAGGCGCGCTATGGAACTTGCGGGGACTATCTAGAGTCTGGCCTTTCGAAGAGAAGGCCGGCAACCGCTTGGACTTGCCGCCTTTTCTGCCGCCACGGAGGCTGCCCCTCTGCTTTGGTCTTCGATCAGCCGCCACTGCCGGCTTGGAAGCCGGCCAGTGGGGCCTTGCGCCAGGATCGCTTCTTTGTCGCCACCGACCGGGTATCTCCACCAGAGTCACAGGAGCCTAAGGAGCCACCTTGCCGTCGTGACCGACTCCTATCTCCGTCTTCATGGAGGAGTCGGCATGTAGCATACTTATGCGCTATGATCAGCAACTCGTCGAGGGTCTCCGGCTCGTCGCAAAGCGAGCTTGTGCTTGAGGAGGGTGCCTTCTCTCGCACCCGTGATCAAGTACTCGATAGCTTTGCACCTCGTGCACGCCCTCGCAGGGAGTTAGGAGCTCGGCCCGGTAGCGTGAGGTAGTCGCGAGTTCGTTGGGGCCTTGCACGACAAGGAAAGCTGGCGAGGCTTGGGAGGTCGCTTATGCGTGCTCGTGAAGTTGCGGACGAAGGCCTCGGTGAAGTCGACCCAGCTGTTGATCTGCGGGGCTTGTGTTGTTCAACCATGTCCGGGCGTGCCACAGAGCATGAGGAACATACTTTACGGCAACGCGCTTGTTGCCGTTCGCTATGTTGACGGCCATGGAGTAGTCAACTAGCGATCTTCCGCTTCTGGGCGGTGTACTTAGGCGTGTCTCGGGATAGTGTGAACCCTCCGGGAAGGGCTTGTCTCAGACGAGGTCCGGAAACAGGGCGGACCTAACTCGTCTTCTTCTTCCGGCGCCGAGGATCGGTGGAGTCGGTCGATCCGGTGGCGGGCGTCGTTTCTCCGACTCCTCTCGGCGGCCAAGGCGGTCGCCGAGAGTCGGATGCTCGACGGCGGTGGCGGGAGACTTCGCCTTTCTCTGCGAGGAGGAGGAGGCAGATAGTCGTCCCGCCGCTCCACTGCTCTTGGGCGGCCGTCTTGGTCGCACTCGGTGGAGATGTGAGTCCGACTGTGGCTGACAGCCGGATCCTTGTTTCTTCTTCCACGGACACCATCAGTCGGCGTCCGAGACGTCGCGCCTTGATCTCGGCGGGGAGGCAAGTCGTCGCGGCGCCTCCGTGCGGCAGCCGGCTTAAACCGTCTGCCTGGCGGCTCGTCGAGGCTGGACTCGCTCCGTCATCGCGTAGCGCTCCTCGCCCTCGGTTATCCGGCTAAATACGCCCGCTGGCCCGGCGCGGATGTTTTCATGGCGTGGCGTATGCGTACAGGCGATTGGCCCCAAACAAGTTGGCGATGGCTACGCCACGCTGCTGGACCGTGCCTAGGCGGCTAGGCCCAGTCGGGGCCGGCGAGCCACCCACACCGCGATCCATCTCACGCTGGTAGGCTTCTGACAAGAGTCTCATGCTTGCCAGCTTCTTCGCGCCTTCGAGGAGCTGAAGGCGGCGTGCCTCCAGCATCTCGGCGTCAGCCTCTTCCAGAATAGGCGCGGTCAGGTCTTGCAGGGCCGCGTCGAGAGGGTCATGAGCTCCTTCACTGGAAGGCTCGCCATGACCGATGACGAGCACTTCTCTGACTGTGCTTCCGCCGCTCTCCGCGCGAGGGAGCTGCTCATCATAGACCACCACGTTGGTGGGGAACGCGTCGAGCGATGCGGTGTCGGAGTCGACCAGCATCGGGTCGGTGGAGCCTACGGACTCTAGGTCCGCGGCAGGCTCGCCGGCGACGTGGAGTTGTTCAAGGAGGCCCGCAAGGAGGCTCTTGGGCCGCCCGTGCCTGCGTCGGATGCAGGCTCGTCGGAGAGGCGAACCTCGGCCCGACAAGTTCGTGAGGCAGCTGGTCACAGAAAGCGATCTCAGCGCCGTCTGTAGCGTCAGCGCTGACTCCGTCTGGCATCTTAAGGCTGGCTAATCACGCTCACCGAGGAGAAAAGGGTTCCCGTCGAGCAAGTCTCCGGACGACGGTGCACCTAGCCCCACGGTGGGCGCCAAATGTCGAGGTTGGGTACGACATATGCCAAAGGATGGCTTATCATGGTGGGGCGAGTAGAATGTCATTTGGTGCACAGAAGCGGGATGGGGCGAAGGCATGCACGCCGCGGATCTTACCCGGCTTCGTGGCTCTCCGTGGAGATAATACCCCTACTGCTACTCTGCGGGGTCTCCGCATGATCACTATGGCAAAGTGGGTACAAGGTTGCTCCTTGAGCTATTCGGGGTGAGGAAGGAGAATGGCACGGCTAGCTCCTCTCTTCCCTCTGAGTGTGTCTAAAACTACTAGGGTCCAACCCCTTGCATGGGTGTCCCGGGGGGTTTATATAGGCCTACCCCCCGGGGGTACAATGGTAATCCGGCTGGGCGCGGGTCCCAGCCGTCTGTCTCTTAAGTCGCCGTCTTCTCCGCCGACTTCTGGGGCCCGCAGACTAGTGGGCCCCCGGCCGACGCAAGATGGGGCCGACAGGCCGCCATGCTGGTCTGGCCGGCTGCGGATTACTATAGTCGCGCCTCTAACGACGCTAGCTTGGTCATGGGGTCATGGCAACTATGTCGCCGCCTGACGGGCGATCACTGTCGCCATTTCCCTGTCTCGTCTGGTTAATGGCGTGCGGGCCCGTGGGAGGGGCGGCCGACTCCTGGGGGCCGACTCCCAACGGGTCCGTCTTCTGGCGCTCTTGTCGTCTTTTCGCACTCCCGACAAAGCGGTCCCGCCGCCTCCGGGTCGTGCAGACAGGCCGTCGTGGAGTACGAGGATCGCACGGGGCTGATGTCGAGGCGGCGTGGCGGCTGATGCCACGGACAGTGATCTCCGTTAATCTGACGCCGTGGCTATGCGCCCTTTGTGAAGCAGGCGGGGATGGGCCGCACGGTGGCCGCTCCCCATCCCGTCCGTAGTTGCGTAGGCAGGGGTGGTTGGAGTCGCGGGCCGACTCCCCATAGCCGGCTTCTCTGGAAGCCGCCAGTTGGGAGTCGGCTCATCTCGAGGCCATCTCTGGGACTCGGCTGGGAGGGGCAGTCGGCGGCTCTGCCGCCGACTCTTAGAAGGCGGCTTTTCGTCTTGGGGTCTTGAGGGGTGCAGTCTGCCCCGATGTTTTGAAAGGTCCTGGGGCTCGGGTTTGCCTACCCGTGGCCCATTACGCCGACACCAATGGACCCTCTCGGCTTCTTAACCACCCTTGTTCTCTGTCCAGGAGTTGCAACTAGTTTCTGGTGTTTGTAGGATATGTGTTGGAGGCCGTGCGTAGCGCTGACCCTAGGGGTGGGCTATGATGCGGTAGATACACCGTGGCCCGGTGTACCGAGCGCCCGTTTGTTGTCTCGGGAACCCTGCACACATCATTCGGGGCCGTATGTGGAAACCTCGGCCGGACTCCCTGCGTATGGAACCTGAATAGGCGATAAACCTGGACTAGAGACTTGAGTGTTTAGGTAGGTCGTGGCCGACACCCACGTTGGGCTTCCGCTTGAAGGTTGCCGAGTACATGTCGTGGTAAACTGGCGGTAAGTGGTGAGAGCGTGTGTGAAGAAGTACACCCCTGCAGGGTTAACATCATCTATTCGAATAGCCGTGTCCGCGGAAAAGGACTTCTGGGTAGCCTATAACAGTTCATAGACAACTGAAAATGGATACTCTAAAATGCGCAAGATAAGCGTGAGTGCTATGGATGGCGTTCTCGTAGGGAGACGGGAGCGGATCCATAGTGGTGTATTGATATGGTGAATATGTGGACTCGTGTGCGCTACCTCAAAAGAGTTACTTGCAGTCGTAGTTCAAGATAGCCACTGAGTCAAAGCTGGCTTGCTGCAGTCAAACTCCACCACCCCTTTATTAATACCGATGCATATGTAGATAGTTCTGATGTAAGTCTTGATGGGTACATTTGTACTCACATTTGCTTAATTTATGTTTTTGCAGAGAGACTTCCGTCTCGCTAGTAGTTCCGTGGACTTGACGTTTAGCTTGTTATCTCAGCTACGCATCTTGTGCCCTCGGCGAGATCTGTAGATAGTCGCTTCTAAGCCTTTTTCATTTGTAGATGTCTGTACTCAGACATATTAAGCTCCCGTGTGTGCTTTGACTTGTATGCTCTGAATGTTGGGTCATGAGACCCATGTTTGTAATATCTCGCTCCTCAGAGCCTAATGAATAAATACTTGAGTCGTAGAGTTATGTTGTGATGCCATGTTGTATTTACACATATCGAGCATATTGTGTGTATGTTTGAAATGCTTGGTATGTGTGGGATCCGACAATCTAGTTGTTTATCCTTGGCAGCCTCTCTTATGGGGAAATGTAGTCTAGTGCTTCCTTGAGCCATAGTAGTCCGCTTCATGCCGGTTCACCGGAGTCCTGCTAGCCCAAAGACTACCTCTTTCAGGACACTTGATCGGCCGGCATGTGTTTCACTTCGCTCATGTGTTCTGTCCCTTCGGGAAATGTCACGCGGTGACATCCGAGTCCTGCCTAACTGCTCTGACCCGGGTTCCCGAGTCCTGTTAGCCAGTGCTACAGCCGGATTCACACGTCATGAGACATGCTCGATGTGATTCATGTATGCCTGTCCCCATGGGTTAGTGCCGCTTTGGGTTCACGACTAGCCATGTCGGCCGGGTTCTCTGTCATATGGATGCTAGAGACACTATCATATACGTGAGCCAAAAGCGCCAAACGGTCCCGGGCCATGGTAAGGCGACACCTGTGGGAATACCGTCGTGAGGCCGCAAAGTGATATGAGGTGTTACCGGCTAGATCGATGTGACTTGAATCGGGGTCTGATAGCTTTGGTATCGAGCCTGTTGCTGTCAGAGATTACCAAGCCAAACCGGTCAAGTTGTGTCTAGAAATGCTTTAGTTATATAAGGGAATTGATTTTGGAAGGAACGTAAGGCTCTTTTTACTCCTTATACCTCATGGCCTTCGATGCGAGTCATCCTCTTCTCTTCTCGGGGATTAAGAACTAGGCCTTCTCATCTATCTATCAGGATGACGTGTTACTAATCCATAGACTTATAGTATTGATAGTTTCAAATCTCAGTTCAGTTTTTACTACTTCCGTATGTTCATAGCTGGTCTCAGAACCTTGATATTGTGATGTTGAGTGGTCATGCCACTATTTTGCAGGATGTCACAAATCATTTTGAGCATTTACAGCCGTTATGCTATCCGAGTCATCCCAGGTTTCTAATACAATCTGAAGCATTTGCAAAATCCCTTCCTCCCATTTTGATGTCCCTTTGGGCCAGATTAACCACACTAACTAGTGTGTTGAGGTATTTCATTGCCTCAGCATTTATGTTGGAGCTATTATTATGACCCTAGGTGTCTAGAGTATCAACTAGTAATTTAGCCATGCTTTGTGTTCCCAGTGTGATGATTCTGGCCGTCATTCTCGAAAGCATCCCGTGATGCCATTTAATAGTAGGTATTCTATTCCTGGGTTCTTGAACCCGAGATTCACCCTACTTACCTCCTGTTGATAGTGTTTGGTAGTTCCTTTAGGATATTAGTAACTTTGCGATAGTCCTCGAGGTCTGTGGTATTTCTTTCTTCCAAATACTACGAACCGCTTATGGCAGAAGTTTGTTGGATCAAAAGATCACAACAGGAGTGCTCTCGATGAGTTCTTCATTTTATATTGTGACTCTGCCACTCAACCTTTACGCATGGGTTATCCGGAAGAAATATGTTGAACTCGTTCGACATGCTAGTCTATGCATCCACAACTCAGAAAATCATATGTTCTTTTGGGTTGTCCCTCTTTAGTTGTCTTCTGACCTTCATCTATCCATTGATAGTCAAGAGTATGCGTGCATTCGTTCATCGATGCCTATTATTCTTGTGGTCTATCAAGCCATTCTATTCTGGAATGACTAGGAGAAACAAACTCCAGTACCTCATCCATATCCAGGATTGGATCAAAGCTGTTGTAATCCGCAAATCAAATGCCAATCCAGCTTTTGATTCTGTTCTATCTCGGAGTATTACCCCCTTTATGTCAAGAGTGTCATGAGAATTGCACCACCTCTTATGAATTCTTGACGCAGTAATACTTCATGCCATCATTGTTCATTCCTCGGTTCCCATGTTATTGTAACCGGAATGCCGACAAGTGTACTGTGATGCGCGAAATCAATACTCCGAGCAACTCGTTGGTAGTTAATGGACAATATTCTCATTCTTAGCGTGTTGGTTATTAAATCATCATCCTAAGATTGATTGTGCTACCTAGTCCTTATTTCCGGTGCACCCTTCGATCAATGAGTTAGGATTGTATCGATCCCTCACTCTTTTGGTCATATCATCTTGCCCTCGAAAGCAAGATTGTTCTCGAGCTTAGTAACATATCGGTGGTTCGTGATTTTCCGAATATCTTCTCGGAAGTATTACCAAGTTGTCACCTGACCGCTATGTTGTGTTCGTGATCAAGTTGGTTTTCCATAAACCACCCTTTCTCCAAGGATCTGTGTTGGATACCCCCGAACTAGTTGGATAAGCTAAAAAATAAATTGGAGAGTTGGAAGATAAAAGATTTATTTGACCCAGTTCATTCTAAGGGATATCCTTGTGTGTGTGTGTTGAACAAAGATGATATCATCGTTGATTGATCCTCGTGATCAGTTGTCGGTGCTATTGTCTTATCCAATCCTTGACTTGAGTATGGGCTATCATCAAGTCAAATCAGAACCAACGATGTTTGTAATGTTGTCTTACTCGTGGTTGATTCCTCGAGCATACACCATTACATCTTTTGGTCTGACCAATGCTATCACCGTGTTCACATGATGGTGGAAGTCCAGTGATATGGAAATTCCGATGAGTTGTTGTTGAGCCCATCAGCAACATCTTGTCTCCCCCATGATCCATGTGGAACATTAAAGCTAGCATTGGAAACTTTTGTAAGCATTATCTTCGTGCCTGTTCATGAAGAATATGTTGGATGAAAGAGGTGACTTCGTCTAGTTCATGTGCATTTGAAGCAAGTTGCCGCCGTGAATTCGAGAAAGTTTGTATTTGCTTCCTCTGGAATCATCCCAAGTCAGTCATGCATGTGTGAAGTATTATGTGGTCTGATAGACTGATCATCTTCATTCCATATGAATTTCCTAGCACATCAAGCCACTGATTGGTTTGTTCGAGGAAATGGAGTTGTTGTGCGAATACTAGTTCATGCACAAGATTCCAATATCCTCGAAGATGGTTCCCCACCTGAACTTGGTAGTGTTTTATTATAAGACTACCACGTGGTCATGCTTGTCTTGGACAACGTGTTCACATGTGAGTAGCAGTACCAGCTCATGTTTTGGAGCTTGTGACCGTAGTTCATCTCCCGAGAATCTCGCAATATCATCTCGTCGATTTGTGTTGCAACTTTTCCTCTTCGGACATGTTGTCTGAAGTATCCTGTTACTAACCGGATCTGAATCTCAGGCAGATATGATGGTTGGAACATTCCAGCATTTGCATTTTGTTCCTAGCTTGCACCGTCTTTGTGCCATTTCACTATGGGCTGCCTTCTTAGTAATTCTTGTTTAGGATCATCTTCAAAAGTGTTCCTACCATGGGTCCCATCCATTTCCGATGATAAGCAAAAATCATCCATTGTGTTATCTTCAACAAGGTAGTCCACATCATCCATACTAGTCCGAGTATGCTACTCCTTCGAACTCCATCAAACGATCGTTCGGAAAATTGCCTCAGTCAGTGAGAAGAGTTCCAATGATCTATGTGTCAAAAGTAATTCCTTTTTGCCACTTGAGGAATAATTCTCTGAGTCACCTTCCCTAAGGTGCCCCGTTATGGAATCATGGCAATTCTTCCTCGCTATTCTAAAACCCTCGTCAAATTGTTCCCTCCGCCCCTCCTGATGCATGTTCTGCTTCTCAGCTCCATAAATGTTTCTATGTCCCATTCCGTGAGTTGATCCTGTGATCATTAAGATGATCCTAAGTTGCTCGAACCTCGGGAAGATTGATTCTTCTAAAATTCTCCTCTCTACTCGTTGTCATGTTGGATGTAGTTCTCAAAGCAAGACGTCGAGATCAAGGTGATGCAATGAATCAACAACCTCGAGAAAGTCATCTGGATCGTGAAGATTATGTTAGCTTGTGTCCCTCTGTCTTCTTACCTCACGACTTGAATCTCGGGACGATATTCTTGTTTAGTGGTGGTGAGTTGTCACATCCCTAGTTCTATTAATGCCTAGTGCTAGCATCTGGTGTTGCATCATGTTTAAATTTTAGTTAATCCTGAAATGGGGATTGCCTAAACCCTAGCATTAAAGGAATTCACTAGGTTCAACCAAAATATTTCCAGTAAATCCAAATGCCTTTTAAAAATGTTCATCATTTCTGGATAATGCTGGAAACAATAACCAGAGGTGTTGCACATTTTTCCATGACATATTTGGGCTATGAATTAAATCACATAGTAATTGCATTTGGGCATATAAATGCTATTAAATATTTTAAATGCCCAAATAATTCTGGTTTTAAGTGAGGGCTGTTAGGAATAATCCCAACAGAGCCCACAATTATTTTCAGGATTTCTGGAAACGTTATAATATTTTTAATAAAGCCAAACAGTTGCAGAAAATTAGAAAACAGAAAACAATTTAGAAAGAGAGAGAGAGAGAGAGAGAGAGAGAGAGAGAAAGGCCAGAGGCCACTTACCTGGCTGGCCCGGCCCATCTGGCCTGTGCTAGTCATCACCTACCTCTGCCAGTAGGCAGAGGAGGGACACCGTGATGCCGCCGCGCTCGCCACGCCACCACCTCGTCACTGCCGCTGCCGCCACGCGCCATTGACGCCTCGAACGCCTCTGCACCGCCCGACCCCACAGAACCCCTCCACTCTCTCCCGAAGCTTCTCTCCTCCCGGCTCTCCTCTACGCACTGAGAGCCACTGCGCTGCTGCCAGCCTCGAGCCTTCCTCGTGCCTCTCCGACGTGACCTCGAGCTCCGCCGTGGACCCATACACCGTCTTCCCCGAGCCACGCGACGGGAAGAGCCCCAGAGCATCGTCCCTGATGTCTTCTTCCTCCTCGGGCCACCGAGATCGCCGACGACCTCCCGTCGTCACCAACCCCTCCCCGAGCTCGCCGAGGCCTCCGTTCAACTCTATGTGAGCTACCGCTTCGAACCCCTCTCTTCCCCGCCTCGATTGCGCCTGGTAGCCCCCATTCTCACCGAAGCCGAAGCTCCCCGCTGCCGGCCATGTTGCCATCGTAGCTACGGCTGCGCAAGCTCGCGTTCGAGCTCACCATTGCACTCACCGCACTCCCGCGAGTCGAACACGACCGTCCACGGCTCCTCCCGTGCCCCGCACCACCCACACCGCTGGTGCCCGAACTCCGGCCTCCGCGGACGTGCTCGCCGCCGTTGTTCCCAGCCACCCCAGCACCAAACACCGCCACCGTTGGATGCGCCACATCGCCAGCTACTCGTAGCACCCACCCGCGCATCAAACCGTGGTCGGAGTAGCGTTTCCGACGCTCTCCGTCGTCTCGGCCTCGCCGGCGACTCGACACCGGTGGGTTTGACCCCGCTGACCGTTGACTGGGTGAGCCCAGTTTGACCCCCTGGGTCACTGACGTGTGGGCCACCCTTGTTAATTATTAGTTAGGTTAGTTTAGCGCTAATTAACCTAGATTAGTGCTTAACCTAACACTGACTAACTCTATTTAGTTAGTTAGCTAACCACTGACACGTGGGTCCCACTGGTCAGGTTTGACCTGGCCGACCCAGTTGACTGCTGACATCACAGTGACGTCATGCTGACGCAGTAAATCATTTCCTGGATTTATTCTTTTACAGAAAATTCCAGAAATTAGCCAAAACTTCTAAAAATCATAGTAATTCAACCATAGCTCCAAATCAAATAAGTTATATATGAAAAATGATCAGAAAAATTCAATCTATCCATTTGTACTGGATTCATGCATGTTTAAACAAGTTAACCTGCTGTTTAGTGCAGAACAAGATAAAGCACTAATAATGACCATGAATGAGTTTGAACTTTGAATTTGGTTCAAAATAGCTCAAACCCATCTGGTTGTAGTTGCATTAGCCCAACACACTCATTTTACCATGTCATGATTATGCATCATATTGTGCATTGCATTGATTGTGTTTCTTCTCTGTTGCCGGTATTTGTCCCCTCTCGATAGACGTGGTTTCGACGATGAGTTCGATGACACCGATGAAGAACTATATTATCTTTCGAAGTGCCAGGCAAGCAAAACCCCCTTGTTCATTCCGATATAATCCCACTCTCTCGCTCCTGCTCTCTTTTTTATCGCATTAGGACAACAACGATTCATCTGCTACTTGCTTTGCGGTAGCTGAACCCCTTTATCCTCTGCATGACCTGTCATTCCACAGTAAATAGATGAAACCCACTCGCATGAGTAGGAGTTGTTTGAGCCCTATTGTGCCTACTCATTCATGCTTGTATGTCGTGCCTGCTACTGCTTAGAGTTGAGTTAGGTCTGATTCATCGGGGATGAATCGGAGGTGTGTGAACATGTCCTACTGTTGAGAGCTAAGTGTGTGAACACGATTTGGTAAAGGTAGCGGTGAGAGGCCATGTAGGAGTACATGGTGGGTTGTCTCATTGAAACCGTCCTCAGGACCTGAGTTTTGTGTTTGTGATCCATGAACAGTTACTACCACGCATTGGGCCCGAAACCAATGGACCCTCTAAACTTCTTAACCACCCTTGTTCTCTGTCCGGGGAGTTGCAACTAGTTTACGTGTTTGTAGGATATGTGTTGGAGGCGGTCGTGGCGCTGACCCTAGGGGTGAGCTATGATGCGGTAGATACACCGTGGCCGGTGTACCGAGCGCCTGCTTGGTGTCTCGGGAACCACTGCACATCGTTCGAGGTCGTATGTGGAAACCTCGGCGGACTCCCTGCGGATGGAACCTGAATAGGCGATAAACCTGGACTAGAGACTTGGGTGTTTAGGTAGGTCGTGGCCGACACCCACGTTGGGCTTCCGCTTGAAGGTTGCCGAGTACATGTCAAGTAAACGGCGGTAAGTGGTGAGAACGTGTATGAAGAAGTACACCCCTACAGGGTTAACATCATCTATTCGAATAGCCGTGTCCGCGGTAAAGGACTTCTGGGTTGCCTATAACAGTTCATAGACAAGTGAAAGTGGATACTTTAAAATGCGCAAGATAAGCGTGAGTGCTATGGATGGCGTTCTCGTAGGGAGACGGGAGCGGATCCATAGTGGTGTATTGATATGGTGAATATGTGGACTCGTGTGCGCTACCTCAAAAGAGTTACTTGCGATGTTAGTTCAAGATAGCCATCGAAGTCAAAGCTGGCTTGCTGCAGTCAAACTCCACCACCCCTTTATTAATACCGATGCATATGTAGATAGTTCTGATGTAAGTCTTGATGGGTACATTTGTACTCACATTTGCTTAATTTATGTTTTTGCAGAGAGACTTCCGTCTCGCTAGTAGTTCCGCGTGGACTTCGACGTTTAGCTTGTTACCTCAGCTACGATCTTGTGCCCTCGGCAGGATCTGGTAGATAGTCAGGCTTCTAAGCCTTTTTCATTTGTAGATGTCTGTACTCAGATATATTAAGCTCCCGCGTGTGCTTTGACTTGTATGCTCTGAATGTTGGGTCATGAGACCCATGTTTGTAATATCTCGCTCCTCGGAGCCTAATGAATAAATACTTGAGTCGTAGAGTTATGTTGTGATGCCATGTTGTATCTAAACATATCGAGCATATTGTGTGTATGTTTGAAATGCTTGGTATGTGTGGGATCCGACAATCTAGTTGTTTATCCTTGGCAGCCTCTCTTATGGGGAAATGTAGTCTAGTGCTTCCTTGAGCCATAGTAGTCCGCTACTGACCAGTTCACTTTGGAGTCCTGCTAGCCCAAGACTACCGCTGTGACACTTGATCGGGCCGGCATGTGTTTCACTTCGTTCGTGGTTCCTTTCCCCTTCGGGAAATGTCACGCTGTGACATTCGAGTCCTCGCTTAGCTCACATAGCCCGGGTTCCCGGAGTCATGTTAGCCAGTGCTACAGCCCGGATTCACACGCAGCTGGCGGACCGACATGCTCGATGTGATTCATGTATGCCTGTCCCCATGGGTTAGTGCCGCTTTGGGTTCACGACTAGCCATGTCGGCCCGGGTTCTCTGTCATATGGATGCTAGCGACACTATCATATACGTGAGCCAAAAGGCGCAAATGGTCCCGGGCCATGGTAAGGCGACACCCGTGGGAATATCGTGTGTGAGGCCGCAAAGTGATATGAGGTGTTACCGGCTAGATCGATGTGACTTGGAATCGGGGTCCTGACAGGGTGGATGAACAGGACCCCGTGGTGTTGCCTCTGGATGAACACGACCCCGATCAATCGAGCCGGTTGGGGCTGGATGAACAGGACCCCATGGAGGGCTGGATGAACAGGACCACCCCGTGGAGGGCTGGATGAACAGTAGCCCGTGGAGGGGTGGTTGAACAGGTGCCCGTGGAGAGGGCTGGTTCAACAATGGCTTGGTGGAGTAGCGCGGTGGAGGCTGGATGAACAGGAGCCCGTGGATGAACAACCCGCGGTGGAGGCTGGAGGAGGTCGACGGTGGATGAACAGTAGCCCGTGGAGGCTGGAGGGGGTCGACGGTGGAGATGAACAGTATCCTGTGGAGTCCCGTTTTGCGGTACGCCACACCCCTCCCAATGAACAGGACCCCTGTTTCGACCGTAGCGCTCCAACACAAGTCCGTTTCCTCTGTTTTGCGATACGCCACACCCCTCCCGATCAACAGGACCCCCGTTTCGATCGTAGAAGGTCCGTTTCCTCGGTTTTGCGGTACGCCAGACCCCTCCCAATGATCAGGATCCCGTTTCGAACATGGCCGGTCGAACACAAGGCCGTTTCCTCCGTTCTGCGGTACGCCAGGCCTCGTTTCCATCGGTTGTTCTGTCCAAGCCCTCCCGATGAACACCACGACGCATTCTGTTCCAACCCAGCCGGTTGGCTCCCCATGAACACGACGACGATGCAGTTTCTCCGTTCTGACCCAGCCATGTACACGAGCCCTGGCCGTACGTATGCATGAGTAGGCGTTTGAGACCCTGCCCGTATGTACGTACGTGGCCATATTTTCTTTCTTGCACACTGGCCGTTGTACGTACGTGTACATGCTACGTGCGCGCCTCTACTACGAAACGTGTGCGCCTCTACATCGATCAGTATGTACGTACACGTTTGCGACCAGAATGACAACGCTACGTACGCTTCGACCAGGTGGGTCCGGACTGTCACGCACTTCCTTGCCTGCGAAAATGTAGCTGGTGGGTCCCGGCAATGTGGGGGCTTAATCGTTTTTTGCCCGGACGCACTTCCTTGCGTGCGAAGATGTAGCTGGTGGGTCCCAGCAGTCAGGGGGAAATGTTTTTTTCATGAAATACGGTGGCCCGTCCGGTGGGTCCCCGCTGTCAGGTGGAGGAATAATTATTTTGCGTGTAATAAGGAGGCACTTTCTTGTTGCGGCCGTGGACCCAGCTGTCAGCCTCTCCACGTACAGAACTCTTCCGATGGAAGTCGTTCCTTGACCACGTTGACCATGCCGCACCGAGAGCACCAGGGCAGTGGACGACGGCGAGGCGTAGGAAGGGGACAACGCGGAGCCGGGGAAGACGTGGCAGTGGAAGCCCGCGCGGAGAGGAGTACGAGGGTTCACTGGTTTGGCTGCGGTGTGAGGCTGGCGTCGCCGCAGAATAACAGGGGGTGTGGGTGAGTAGAGGGATGGCCTGGCCAACAGTGGGAGTAGTAGGGGGCGGTGAGGCCTCCGCGGCATCACAGCCGCCACGGGAGGCAGGAGCACGCGGCACGACCGGCGCTGGTTTGGGCGGCCGAGCAAGAAAACCAGAGGTTGAAGAAGCACCACGGCCGTTGGATGGACATCGTCACGGTCCTTTGGAGCTAGAATCGTTCATATTGACTAAGTTGACAAAGCCCTTCGTCCCCGTCAACTTAGTAGGCCCACAAGTCAGCCTCCCACCAAGGTGGGTCCCAGCTAGCAGAGGGAGTATTCATTTTTTTCTGCGTAATAAGGAGGCACTTCCGATGGGTCCGAGCTCACAGCGGGGGGAACATTTTTTTTGTGAAATACGATGACCCGTCCGGTGGGTCCCAGCAGTCAGTGGGGAAACGTTTTTTTCGCAAAATACGGTGGCCCGTCCGGTGGGTCCCTGCTGTTAGGTGGAGGAATCATTATTTTCCGCGTAATAAGGAGGCACTTCCTTGCTGCGGCTGTGGACCCAGCTGTCAGTCTCTCCACGTACAGTACACTTCTGATGGAAGTCGTTCCTTGACCACGTTGACCAAGCGCGTTCCGTTGCATGCATGCGTCCATGGGCGTGGTGCGTCCCCTTGTCGACCTCTCACGCGTCTGATCATCTTCCGATGACTCTCGGTTGTTGAACACGTTAACCACACCGTGCCAAGCGCACCAAAGGCCGGTGGACGAGGCGAGGCCCCAGACTGGAACGACCCGGAGATGGGGAAGATGGGGCAGTGGAGTCGCAGATGGAGATGAGTGGGAAACTTGACTGGTTCGGGTGCGTGGCAGCACAGCCGCGGTGCCGCCCATGGGAGACAGGAGCAAGAACAGAGGTTGAAGAAGGAGCACGGCTATTGGAATCAGTTGCTAGAATCATTTGTTGATTAAGTTGACAAAGCCCTGCGTACACGTCCGCTTAGTAGGCTCACAAGTCAGCCACCAAATCCGACGGGTCCCGGTATCCAGCGGAGGAATAATTTTTTCGCATAACAAGAAGGCACTTCCTTCCGTGCGAAGATACGGTCAGTGGGTCCCAATTTGTTAGGTGGAGGAAACATTTTTTCAGCTTAATAAGGAGGAACTTTCCTTGCGTGCGACCATGGACCTCGTGGGTCCCATCCGTCAGGCTCTCCACGTACAGTCCTCTTCCGATGACTCTCGTTTGTTGACCACGCCACACCGAGCGCAGTGAGACGATGGACGATGGTGAGGCCCCGGACGGGAACGACTCGGAGATGGGAAGACGCGACAGTGGAGTCGCAGATTGAGTGGAGTAGAAGGGTTATAACTGGTTCTGGTGCGGCATGGGGCTGCAATCGGTGGAGAATAACAGGAGGTGTGGAGGGGTGGAGGGATAGCCTGGCCGACGGTGGGGTAGCGCTTCGCAGCGATGCATGCTAAGCAGAGCCGCTAGCCGCCGGAGGCCGGACCAGGCGGTCCCGGCGACGCTGGAGGAAGAAGACGAGAGATTGAAGGTGCATGATGACCAAGTTGACAATGCCCTGCGTAGGCTTCGACCTATTGGCCCACATGTCAGCCTGCAAAAATGTGGCATATATTTAACCCATGTTTTCTAGAATGTACAGTCCATTTGCTGGGCTGGGTGAACAAATAATTTCGCTTCAATGCAGCCCATTTATATTATCTAAGAAATCCCAGCCCATTTGCACTTCCTTCAAATATACGAATTAGCTGGGCTCGTTATATATATAATGTTATGTTAGAAGGAGCAATTAATATCAAAAATAAACCGGAGAGGCACATTTTTATATACATAATTAACAAATTAGCGAGTTATTGCTCAAAATAAAAATGAGCGTTATTATTACATTGGTCCTTAAAATCTTCGCAACCTTTTGTACTCAATCACCGAGATTTTCCTTGCTCATGTAGTCAAAAAACAACCAGGATTTTCCTTGCCAACTTCATTAAACATTTACTTTTATAAGTTAATAACACGTGGGATGTTTTTATAATGTATATATAAGTCTCTATAAAATATACGATAATAGTAATAATATAAATATATATAATGTGGTTAAAAACTACATTGGGATGCTGATCTTTAAGAAAAAGCCCATAGGCCGGTATGGACCTCAAAAAAAAGTTGAAACCATAGTCACCGTATGTCGTGGGCTACGCATGTTAAAATACAAAACCTATGCCTAGCTGATACTTGTTCGCCCTCTGGAAAAAAATGATACCAGATCCCCGAGCGAACTGGATTATAGAGGGGCCAGCACGACTGAATAAGCACATCAGAGTGATTTTTTTCTTGATGGATGGCTCTCGATGGTGTTTTTTACTTGCCTCTCGCACCATACAACTTGTATTTTTAGCCTCCCGATCCGTGGTGGACCAAAGAGCCCATTTCTTTGGGTTGGCCAACCTCTGAAACCAGACTCGATTTTTCATCAAGCCCCAAAAACAACGCAAGATTATGTTTCTTTTGAGGCCGAAAACATTACGGCAGGGGTTGAGCGGGGGAGGGGGCAAGACAGAGCAAAAAGATTAAAAAGAGCTGATGCGCCGTTGCTACCCTAACAAAGTAGGTGCAATTCTTCTCGGGAGGAAGCTGTGCCGTTGACACCCACACGTCACATACCCCACAGTAGGCATACTAGCAAGTTCACACACAAGCACAACAGAAAAGGTAAACATTCGTATCAAACTCAGGTTCATAGGACACATTCATATTCATAGCCAACATTCACTATCCACAACTCAAAAGATTCATATATACACAAGTTCAGCATGTCTATGGATCCAAATGATTGATAGATCACACAACAATATTCATAGATAATTCACAAAAAGATTCAGATATACACATGTTCAGTATGTTTATGCATCCAAATGATTGAGATCACAACCAATATGATCCATGGACGAACTTTAATTACCTAGGGTACAGACTGGTAAATGGTGTTTAGTCAGAGGTACTTCTTGCTAAAATTAATTCTTGTATGAGTAACCTTTCGAGTACATAAGAGGCAGCACAGACAATCTGAACTTTGCTTGTAGGTTTATCCTCAAATAGTGGCCTCGTGCCAATGGAGGTTTGAGCAACTTGGCCACTACTTTCATCCAACTAGTTTACTGGCTCATCTTGGTCTCGTAGCTCGCCAAAATTCTACATTGCAGACTGGTAAATGGTGTTCAGTCGGAGGTACTTCTTGCTAGAATTAATGCTTGTATGAGTAAACTTTCGAGTACATAAGAGGCATCACAGACAATCTGAACTTTGCTTGTAAGTTTATACTCAAATAATGGCCTCGTGCCGGGGGAGGTTTGAGCAACTTGGCCACTACTTTCATCCAACTAGTTTACTGGCTCATCTTGGTCCTGTAGCTCGCCAAAATTCTACATTGCAGACGAGAAAGGAGGCGGTTGAGAAAATGAACCACCCAAAATTTTTGTGCAGTTCAATTGAAATGGAGCATCCCTGGCGTGCAGACTGATTAAGTTCCAGATGAATATACGCGTCAACCAACTTGTCTGGAATCTTTAGACTCCATGCCATACAGTTCGCTACCATATCTGTCGATAACCAAAAGGCACAAGTTGGGACCAAAGACTGGACTGTGTTTTTCTGGGCTATGCGCCAAGCAATATTTTTAGCGTTTACTCTCCTAATACTTGGAGTTTGACAACTGGTTGACGCCGGTTGATACTCGAATGAATATAGGCACTTCTTGTCAACATCGATGCTTGTCTGAGTGATCTTTGGAGTACATAGCAGCAGCATAAGTATCTGTCCATCTGATCTTTTTGTGCAGTTCTACTGAAATCAACCAATGCAATGATTTGCCTGCGAGTTTAGGCTCCAAGTTACTCCTTTATAAAATCAGCAAACAGTAGCACAATACCAAATTACCAATACATGACAAGCACAATAATCAGGATAAAGACCAGTACCATCCTGTGTGAGGTAGCATATCAATTACTTTTTCCTTTATTTGGAAGCCGAGATAAGCGAAGCGATCGACAAGAAAGGAAGAAAGCGAACCAGTTAGCGATCGACAGAAAGGACTAAGTTGTCGAGGCAATGAAGCACCCAAAGTTTTTGTGCGCTCCACCAAAATCGAGCATCCCTATTGGCACATATATTGAGAGAGTGAGATTACTGTAATAGTGGGACTAGTTGATGAAACATACACTAACAAATAGAAGCACCATCATTATCTTAGTGGGTAAAGTTAGCAACATAGTAGTCTTGCTTAAAGAGAGGTATTAGTTTATTTAATCAGTGCCAATTAGCTCAACACTCAAAGCATTGCCATGTATCATAGGAGTTTCTCATGACAGTAGCACGATACAAATAGAGATGACAACAAACTAATATGGATGAAGGCCTTATGCCCGTACCAACCTGAGGAAAAAAGCTTATTCATGTAGTCCCATAAGAGATGATAAAGCACTCACTAGAGATGACAGCAAACTAATATGGATGAAGGCCTTAGGCCCGTACCAACCTGAGGAAAAAAGCTTATTCATGTAGTCCCATAAGAGATGATAAAGCACTCACTAGAATCACACAATAGTATATATTTTTGTGCACTTCAAATGTATGGTTGAAATCACTCTTGTTTACCAAAGGTCTTTGAGATTATATCGAAAGATTACCAAGAACTTCCAAAGGTAATTAAAGCACAGCTGGGATACAGTTCATTGTATTGTCTTGTGTATTTCCTCTATAATGTTCGATGATTGGCACTACATGATCATTGTTTGCACTATTAGTAACAATGTGAAACCTTCATTAGCTTAGTGAGAAAGGATAGAAAGACATTATCATATTACTCTAACAGTAGCATCAAATTCATGATGGACAATACGCAAAACATTGCCTCATTGAACCAATGGCAATAAATTGACATGCAAAACAATAGCACTATTATGTCATGACACAAATAATATTCCCTCCCTGCTCCACCACATGATTCACCTCCATAGGCAAACATACACACGTACATGATTCAGCATAGGGTGCTACTAAAGATTTGTTTAACTCCGACAGGAAAAGTAGGTAACAATAAATTAGTGGTACTTAAGTACTCCTAATTATTTAAGTGAGACAGCAGAAGTGGAAGGGCTCCCTGGAGGATCGTCTCACATGTAAGGTAGTCATTGCAGGAGCCCTTGAATGGCCTCGACTGAGGCCTCACAGCTTCAACAAGATCGCCTTGGCAACTTATTTATTCTTCTTCTTCTTCCTCTTCATGCTCATTTCTCATTCTCCTCACCGGTTGGTGAAACCAAGTACATGATTGGCCTTCTATTTCAGAATTGGTTTTGTTAGTGAGGGAGTACAAGTGTACTAGTAAAAAATAGCATTATTTTCTCATGGCGATGTAAAATAGAGATGAACACATGCATTAAATATCATTCTTACCTAAAGGAAGGTTATGGTGACAATATGGATGATGAGGATTGGAACACGGATCTCCCTTTGTGCAGTTCCACCAAAATGAACCAACTGTTCCATTCTGACATTCCAGTTAAACAGCACAAAAGTCACTTCTTTTAAGAAGAGTTTTGTGCAGTGCACCAAAAGGTCACAACAACAACCAGGTGAAATGGATATCCCTGTTTACACAAAAAGCTACAGTGGAAACAGTCAGAGTCTCAAACAATTACAGGCAAAAACATTTGGCTAAACTTGTCATGGCTTATAACAGTGGCATGGCTTCGTTTTTACCAGGGGCATTAGATTAAGAACAGCTAAATATTTGGTATAAGGGCATGGGACAGTGGGTGCACCAGCAGTCCAGCACCATGTACCTAAACAGGGGCATAAAGTGGTGATTCATAGTTTGTTGCCCCAAGAACAAACATCCAAGAATATATCTGGGTTGGTCCCATTTTTGTTCACTCTAGCCACCTACTCCTATGTGTGGATAGCAAATCTAGTCCTGGTCATACCACTGTGTTCAGCGTTACCCCTATATTTCCCTTTTCGACCAAGAGACCGGTTGGATGACCAGTCTGTACTACTTTCACCCCCTTTCCTTCCTGTTTGTACCAAGTTTGATGTACTACATACTAAATTCCCCCACACCCACTTTATTTCTTGTTTGAACCAAGTACAAGACTCGACTCCATGAAGTAGCTTTACCTCTAACAATAGAAGAAGAAAAATAGGTGACGTTGGACCATCCGATTGAGAGGGGATGAGAGGTAGAAAATGATGCACATGCAGCGGACGTGGCGAAATGGGAAGTAGAGCTAAGGCGGTTTCGAAGGAAGATATACCTGAAGGTCATCGGGATGTGGATAGGTGGGCGGTCGGAGGCCGGATCCGCCCACACTAGGGCAACGACGAAGGGATCGGAGGACCTCCCGCGCCGGCGCTCGGCCAGAGATAATGGTGCGACCGGCAGTGGGTCTCCTCCCTCGCTGTCGACGACGGCCTAAACGCTGCCCCACCTCCCCTTTACCTGCGGAGGGGGATACGTCCGGATCTGTAACCAGCCGTGAGGATAGAAAGACAGTGTTTTTTGAAGGGAGAAAGACAGTGTTACCACCCCTATCTTGTTTAGATCTGGAGAGGATGAGAGTGTGTGAATAGAGCAACCCTAAGCACGCGCGGAGGCTCTGGCCTATATATACGTAGTGGGGTGGTTTTCCTTTTTCACTCCATCAAAACAATCGTTTAAAATTGTGTACTACGTGTCAGATCGCCGTTTTTTTAGTTGTTGATTGTTTTTGAAATAGCTACCCGCTTGTTCCAAGTGGTGTTACGGTGTGCCAGGTCGCACTTTGTATCGTTCAAGTCAGGTACAAGTCCCTCCATTAAATGAACAAGCACCCCCTCGTAAAAATTGTGAACAAGCCCATGGCTAAAATTTTCGAAAACGTGGGTTGCCCCAACATGCATTATTATATATTTTTTCTACTCCCTCCCTTCCTAAATATAAGTTTTTTTTATTAGCCACACCTAAGACAAGAATTTTTTTATTAGCAGTGAACCCCACATGTCATAGACACAAAAAGTGTGGCAAGATTCCCTTAGGCAAGCCAAAGTATGTCTAACAATTTGAGCAACTCAAGTTAGGCAATTGTGGGAAAAATAATGTGGCAACATAAGACAAACATAGTCACAATCCAAACAGCCCCGTAATTTTTTGTGACGTGCATGAAAATTTGGTTAGTTAAATTTATAGTCAAAATTTGGCAAGGTGCATCAAATCAACACATGCAAGTATCAAAAGGGAAGACAGCATGCATGCATGCGTTGTACTCCCTCCGTTTCCAAATATAATTCTTTTTAGAGATTGCAACAATTGACTACATACGAAGCAAAATATGTCTACATACATCCGTATGTAGTAGTCCATTTGAAATGTGTAAAAAGACTTATATCGAGTGCAGTGCTTTGATTCGTCGCATCAACTCGTACAAGACCGAGAAGTTTCATTACTACAATGCCCTCTCCCTCGCGGACTGAGCTCTGGTGCCTTAACTGCACCTGCCTTTGGCTGCATGATAGGTGGGCCAACCACCTGTTGGGCCCACCTATCATAGAGGCAAAGGCAGGAGCAGTAAGTCAATGAAGTTGCATCCCTCCCTCGCACATGAGCGTGGTGGCTGGCAGGACTAGTAGGAGCTTTCGCTACACGCTTCTTGACGGCGGCGAACTTGCGGATGGAGTTGACCATCATGTCGTCCATGCGAGAGGCGAAGGCGGCATCGGCGAGGCTATGACACCGTGATGCCAAAGATCGTCTGAAGCGCTGCCTGACGCGGGGCCACGGTGCGCCTTGGATGATTTGGCACAGTGCAGCTTCGTGACCATCGCCTCCATAGGTGGTTCTAGCTTCTGGTCACTTGGTCTTGGATCGGAGTGGCAGTGTTCTTGGCAGAGACTAAGGGAGTAGATGGATTGGAGTGGTGGGGCGCCTTTATATGAGAATCAAACTCTGTTGCATTCACATCGTCTTGGCTCTATTCTGCTTCTCCAATTAATTCCCTCTGCATGTAGAGTAATTTGAGGATGCATCATTGACCGTTCAATGTCTCGGGAACCGCTACCCTCTCCCTCCTTGGCATTCAAGAACCTATGGAGGCGACTGCCGCTCGCGTCTATCGCGTGTCAGGAGACGTTCCCGTCGACGACGAGGTGCCTATGGTGACTTCGTAAATTTCAAGATGATAGTACTAGTATACTCAATATTGTGCACCGCGACCAAGGCCGAGAGGAAAACGGGAGAACTACGTATTTATTTACAGTGTAAATTCACTCATTTTGCTCCATATGTACTCCTTCTCGGTGTAGTCTAGTCACTTGTTGAAATCTCTAGAAAGGCAAATACTCCTTCGGTTTCTGAGAGCTATACTAGCAAGTACTCCCTCCGTCCAAAATACTTGTAATCAAAATTGATAAAAAGGGATGTATCTACTACTAATATACATCTAGATACATCCCATTTTATTCATTTTGATGACAAGTATTTCCTGACTGAAGTAGTACTACAGTAGTGGGATCACATATCAATTTTTTTTCATGCAAGAGCACGGCTATATGCGTGCTCCAAGGTTACAGAATCGCCACGTTCGGGTTGCACTTGGCTCTTCGCCTCTTGAGAAGGCGAACAATGATGTTACTACTACTGCTTCTACGATGATCGAATCCACTTCTTTGCATGTCCGTCCACCGCGAGCGGGAGGGGTAGCTTGTTGTAGTACTATAAGCAAAAGCATGTCCTCGTCTGCGAGCCACCGTGCGCATGGGCGAGGGAGAAGGTGTGTAGTAGTAAAATCAAGCTTCTCCTCGTTGTACAAGTTGACGCGACACATCATAGCACTGGCCCCACATGGTTGCCTCTAAACTTGGGTTTGAAAAGACCCATGATGTACAATACTCCATTTGCTGCAACCTCTAACATTTACCCCGCCACAAATTAAAATATACATTCCTGTCTTGACCAGATGAGCATTCAAACCAGAATCACCAGGATGACAGGTAGGGCCAGAAGATTATTTTAATCAAAAAAATATAGCATGGAGCCGACCCCAACGATTTTAAGCTTACAGGCACGATACACGCTATCCTAGACTACTCTACACATGAAAGCGCCACCACGGCGTCCGGGCTGCGCTTGGCTCTTCGCCTCTTCGGGAGTACTACTGCGGTGGAGGAGTACTACAAAGATGCTTCTAGCCATCGACAACCGATTGAACTGCTGCATGTCCACTGTCACGGGAGGGAGAGCGTGTAGCGAACGAAAGCTTCTCCTAGTCCTGACAGCCACCACTCTCATGGGCGAGGGAGGGACGCAGCTTCATTGACTTACTGCTCCTGCCTTTGCGTCCATGACAGGTGGGCCCAACAGGTCGGTGGCCCACCTGTCATGCAACCAAAGGCAAAATGCATTAAGCGAGAGGCGTTGTAGTAATCAAACTTCTCAGTCTTGTACGAGTTGACGCGACACATCAAAGCACTGCACTCGATATATTTCAATAATTTGCATTTATTGATGCATTAATTACAACGCATGCATGCATGCCATGACTCTCCTTTTGATACTTGCATGTGTTGATTTAATGCACCTTGAAGTAGTATGAATATGTGACGGTAAAGCTTTGTAATGCCCCGACCCGAATAAAGCAAGAGATGGTTGTGCACGAGGAGGGCGAGATCATGCAGACGGAACAGGACCCAATGATGGAGCTCTCTATGGTCTTGATGGACCTCACCTTGCTCCACTTCCCCTTGTGCCTCCGCCCCTTGAAGCCTCCAGCGTATGAGGTTCGAATACACCTCGTCCGTTCGGCTGATCAAGCAAGGTGCACATTTCTTGATTGATGTGTTGTTCGATTGATTTGTGAAGTGCAAGGGAGGGCACCTGGCTTGCGCGGACTGTCGTGTCGAGCACCCCGGGAACCAGCGGCAGTGCCAGAAGTGCGAGCACGGCGGTGGCTTCGATGTGCGGAACATGGCGGTGGACGTTGTCCTCTCCTCGGTGAGGGTGGAGTGCCCGCACGAAGGCTGTGGGCTCTACGTCACTTACCACAAGCTCGCCGATCACCAGAGCGTGTGTCCGCTCGCGCCCTGCAAATGCCCCGTGCCCGTCTGCGGCTACGAAGGCCCGCCGCCGGTGCTCTCCCACCACATCAGCATCGTGCATCCCATGCCCGTGCACAGGATCTAGTACAGCAAGGCGCTCCAGCTGCAACGCGTTTTTCTTGGTCGGCGGCGTGCTCGACATCGGCATGTCGTGTCGGTCGTCTGCATCAGAGCGGGGGCGTCCCCATTGCTGCACTACGTGGCCAAGTTGTGGGCGAACGGCCCGCTAGGGGAGCCCGAAGGCAGGACCGACGCCTTAAAGGTGGAAATGGAGGTGACAAGCAGCAGGGATCCCGGCGACGTCGCCGTGCAGGAGCTGACCTTCTTCAGAGTTCCGCCCAAGCTGCTGGCCGGGGCTAAGCTGGTGTCCCTCCACATTCAGATTGACAAGCTCGCGCCCTAAATGATTCTACAGTGCCTTCTGTTTATCTTAGTAATATGCTAATATAGGGGTTAGCTCGGTCTACTTTAGCTTAAGAGGTGGTGGATTTTGGTGGCGATGCAGCAATTACCTCGACACCAGATCAGCAGTGAAAGTAATTTCGAACAGTCGAATGGATATTTCGTGTCTGTTGGATATAAAGATCCTTTGGGTAAGAAGTAACAGCGTATATGCTTTTTTTAATGGAACAGCAATACTAGTATAATTTTTGTTGACATGCACTAATATTTTCGAAACGGACGTCGAGCTATAGCTAGAAGGGCGGTTGGGATGCCGCATCGACCCATACCGCGGTGCCCCCGATTGGGACGCACCGACTGTGGATTTTCTCCCTCGCCGATGTCGACTGCGTCCACGCAGAACATTGTTCCCTTCCCTCAGCTGCGGGATCAGGCCGGATATGTGACAAGCGGTGTGGCCACCGTCGTTCTATGCTTGTGAAGAGAGCAACCCAAGCAAGCAGGCTTGCAGCTTAGGCTCCTGCTAGTGTATATATAGTGGTTTTCTTTTTCTTCATATCAACCATTTTATATTGCGTCGTGTCATTGAAGAGTGAAATGATGGTTGCTTCTTTCGACTAACTTCTTGTGTGATTTGACTGCTCCTTTAGTGCCCCTACACGTACTCCCCCTACGTGTATGCAACGATCCTGCGTACACATGGACGCAAAACGCCACACGCCCTAATGCATGCATGTCCGAGCACACGATGGAACACACACGGTCACACTCAAGTGCTCAACCTACATGTGCATGCACACACATACTCAGCCAGGGTGAGCTAGTGACCGTATAAACACCGGAAAATGTACATATTGAGCACAATGAGCGTATTACGAAGTCCACTGACCATATTTTTACAAATATACAGTGACAAATAGTGTATTTATCTCGTTTGAAATTGAGCCATATTAACCGGAGAGGAGGCAGTATGGACTAGCATTACTTTGTTGTGTCCCGTCAACTTGCCGAACGAGGAGAAGCTTGCAGGACAGGAGAAGCTTGCGCGCGGTGGCTCGTAGGACAAGGAGAAACTTTTGACTAATGCAAGCTCTCCTTCGCTCAGGCGGTGGACGTGCAACAGTTAATTCGGTGTCAGATTGCCAGAAGCATACACTATACTAGTACTATTATTGTTGCACTTCCCGAAGAGGCGAACAGCCAAGCGCAAAGTTTACTAGTACTAGTACTACTACTATAGTCTATAGAGGTATGTACTATACTAGTACTAGGAACCGGATGGAGGAGCGTCTGCACTCTTATTATATTTTTAAAATGTGATAAAGCAATCTTCAACACATTTGGTTCTCTTCGAGGGTTCTCGCATGTGATAATGGAAGTTGATTGCATGGAACACTCGCCACAATTCTCGCTTAATTCTGGCTCATATCCTATTACAAATAGGAGCGCTCGGTAATATTTCCTCTTTTTTGTTATTCATCATGTAAACAGGTCAGCAAACCTTGCGGCGCATCTTTGTGCGAACCATGCTTGCTGCACTTTGAATGTGGCCGAGAGCTGGCTTGATGAAACACCTCGCTTCCTACTTCTTTTTTTGCGGGGTACCTCGCTTCCTAGTGACTAGTGTCTTGGCTGATCGTCCTAAGAATGCTTATATATGAATAAAGCTCTCTCATTTACCCGCAAAAAGATTAAGCCATATTAACTTAGGAAAGGAAGGAGTATGGACTAGCACTACTTGTTGGTGTGTCCGTCATTTCATAAAACAAGGAGAAGCTTGCAGGACAAAGGTGAAGCTTCGCTTCACGCTTTTGACTAATGCAACGTACCCTCGCCCAGGCGGTGGACATGCATCAGTTCATTCGGTGTCAGTTGCGAGAGGCATACATTGTAATGCGAACATGCGGAGTACCATCATTGTTCGACTTCACGAAGAGGCGAAGAGCCAAGCGCAAGGTTTAGTAGTACGAGTAGTACTACTACTAGAACCACATGGTGGAGCCTCTATACTCTTATTTTTTTAATCTCTGATAAAGTACACATTTATTCCGGAGAAGGGCGGAAAACGGCAGCCCAACATGTAATGATGATATCCACCAACCATGCTCGAATATATCTTGGCCTCTGTGCGAGCCCGTCTATGTGTTCTTGCTCCTCGTCTCTCTCAAGGAACGGCGGGTTGGCCATTTTGCCGTCAATTGAGATCGGTTTGCTCACACTCCGGTCCCACATGTCAGTGATATGCCAAGAGGAGGTGCGTTGACCGGTAGCCATATAATGCATTTGGTTTTGCACCTTCATACTACTCCTCCCTCCGTATAGTTTACAGGGCGCGCTTCATTATGATGCATTTATCTCAATGCATTTCCACCACCAGAGAGACTTTAGACGCATTTGGTTTAATGCTCAATTAATTAGGGCTTGGTAACCGCAATTTTCTCTCGATGTAGTACTACGGAGTGGAGTAAGTGCATGCATGTGTGTACCCGGGGTGGAAGCACTGCGTGCATGTGTGTACCCAGGGTGGAAGCACTGCGTGCATGTGTGTACGCATTATTTCCTCTAGTAATAGACGCCGTGCTATAACTACCAATGCTATTTTTCAGGCCGATCGCTAGTCGCCTTGGTCCCAGAGATTTTCTCTTTTACAAGCGCTCTATAAACAAAGTGATGTATGGAGTAGTATGGCGGATTCAAAGAAGAGCGTATTGATGGTTGCTTCTTGAGCAACTTCTACGATTAGGAAAGGTGGTGCTTATGATTTGACTACTCATTACTCACTATTAATGAGGCGCAACGACCGATGCAGAGTCTCCCATGCGGTGCACTACCCCTCGGTTCTTAATATACTCCGGAGTATTTGTCTTTCTAGAGATTTCAACAGTGACTACTCAAATATTTGTCTTTTTAGAGATTCAAATGGACTACTACATACAGATGTATATAGACATATTTTAGAGTGTAGATTCACTCATTTTTCTCCGTATGTAGTCACTTGTTGAAATCTCTAGAAAGACAAATATTTAGAAACGGAGGGAGTACACATACGAAGCAAAATGAGTGAATCTACACTCTAAAATATGCTCATTTGAAATTTGTAAAAAGACAAATATTGTTGATGACAGTTGCGACGACAAAAAGAAGCATATCCCTTGTCCTAAGGGAAGATAACAACACGGTTGTGTTTTTCTAAAATGGTGTGAGGACGAGATTGCAATATGGAAAGTACGCCGGACGAGCTACATTTTGTGCAAAGAACTATGGAAGATCCACATGCAGCAACGTGGGAAGACGGGAAGTGGAGCAAGGCCGGAGGGGATACCTGGAGGTCGTCGGGATGTAATTAGGTGAGCGGCGGCGGGCGGAATCTGCCCATACTGCGGCAGCGAGCAGGTGGCGTAGGGCCGTGCTGCCTCGGCACCGTCGAACGGAGAAACGATGCATGTCCTCCCTTTCCGCCGGCGGACGGGATGCGGCCGAATCAGTGACCAACGGTGAGAAAGAGAGAGGCCACCGCAGCCTTGTGTGAGATACTCTGAAGAGAGACAAACTAGGCAGGGAGGCTCCATTGTGTATAGTGGAGCGAACTACCTTTTTCTCCATAAAAATCGTTTTATATTCTATATACGTGCCATTGAGCGATATAACTTTATTTAAAAATAGCGCGCCAACGCATCAAGTCAAACTTTTATTCGTGCACGCGTGGTACACGACCTCCATAGGTAAACAACCGCTACACGTGTTCAAATTAGCACGTGGGCTGCCATTTCGTACAGAAATGAGCTCCACTGTGTACCCGCGGGGGTGTGGCTGGGCACGAAGCATGAGTGCGTGCATGGTGCACCTATTCTCTTCTTGTATGCGTACACCACCTACATGGGGTTTTGTGAGAGATATACAAACGTAGAGAGATATAGTGTGTGGGTTCGTGAGTTTTTTTTTGGGGGGGGGGGTCAATCAAAAAATGTAACATATGCAATGTGTGTGAAATAGAGTCCTGGATATATCATATATATAGAGGGGGCGATCCACGAGAAGAGAGTGGAGGTATCATCGACTTGAGGTGTCCATAGAATCGAAGGGAGGGATGGTGTGTGTGTGTGTGTGTGCACGCGCGGTCGATAAAGAGTGCCATCGAATTTGTGTGTGCCCACGTCAAAGATATAGAGTGGCTGGCCTACTAGAACGAGAGAGGGGACAGGTGGAGTTTGTCTATGTGGCATGGATACCTACCTATAGCGCTCGACTATTGGTGTGTGGTGGGGGGGAGGGAGACCTAATTAACTATAGAGGTACAATGGTTGGTATATGTGTGGAGGAGGAGAGAGGCCTACCTCATGTATTAAGGGAGATCGATCTACCTCATGTATTAAGGGAGATCGATCGGCATCCAAGCATATGTGTAGGAGAGGAATAAGGCTGGGAGAGAGACAGAGCTAGAGTGTTGGAGGGGGTGGTAGTGGAGTTGCTTCTAACAAATGGTGGGATAGGCTTGCTAGACAACCGGAGGGCGCGCCTGCAATATCAATAAGAGAGGGGATGGCTGCCTATCTGTGCATGAGCTTGTGAGAGACGGGTCAGGAGGCATGCACGAATGATGAGGGGGACGATATGGCTGTGGTAAGCAGACATAACTACATAGGAAGATCAATCGTCCTTGTGAGGAAGGAGAGACATAACTTGTGAGGTACGTCGATCGATGGGGGGGGGATAGTTAAAGTCGACCTAGGTATATGTTGGGAGATCGATCGATTTACATGCATGTGTGTGTTAGAAGCAAATGAGGCACCGGGCGAAGGATAGAGAGAGAGGGATGCATCTAGGAGGTGGTGCGAGAGTCATACTATATCGAGGGGGAAGGAGTGTGCGAGTATGAGATCGATGAAAGAGTGATGAGAGTGAGGCATGGACGGTGATAAGAGAAGAGGGGAAGCTTGTGTTTGTGCTAGGCACACCTGGCTAGAGAGGCATATCGATCGATGTGTGCCGTAAAGAAGGAGTTGGGGGGCCTACACACACCATGGGTGAACGACCTAAAGTGAAAAGAGGAATTTGTGCGATGGATCTAGAGAATGTCGAGGGAGAGTGAGAGGCATGCGGGCGTGTGCATGCACGAGAGAAAGTTAGCACTAGCTAGCTACAAAGATAAGAGGATTGTGTGGGTGTAAAAGACGAATAGAGATCATACTTCATTATAAAAAGCGAATTCATATATTTGAAGAATTTATCATAGTGTTTTAAACCTACAAGCATGTGTGAATATATATATAACGTTGATACACATGGTGTGGTTATGAACATGTTATACTACATATAATATATTTTATCTCTACTCTTATAAAAAACGGAGTTGTTGATGATGGTGTGCCTTCCATCCTGCAATATAGGCCGTCCGATTATATCTGAAGGATAGGAAGGAAACTATGGCAATTTTGAAAAAAGATACCCACACCCCTCTCCATATTTGCAAATTAGGCCTCCCCTTGATCATGTTGATGTTGTGTCGAACGCATGGGCATCTTGCTAGTACTACGTATAATATATAGAACATTGATCATAATTTTGCTAATGTGTGGCTTTTGCAGCTCAGGTCTAAATACTTGTCATAATGCAGGGGGCCGGGCACTATACTATGTGTGATAAACACGGTGTACAAGTATGGAACATGGTTTAGATTATGAATATATAGTAGTACATCAAATGTACTATTATTTGGAATCAACATCAAATGTATTCAAAAAATAGAATTCGAGTTCATGTAGTACACATAGTTCATATCTATCTCTATAGTAATCATATGGTGTGTTATTAAGGTAATACACGAATGATGGTTGAAGTTGCCAACAATCATGATTGTAGATTCTTATTGAAACAGAGAAACGAATTCAAATTCAGTTCGAATTGCAGCGGTAGTATAGACATTTGGAATGCACTAAAATGTTGGTATGAGCAGGTTACATGCATTATACAGCAAGCGAAAAATTTAATTGGACATAACATGGATTCATACTCCCTCATTCCATCTATATAGGTCGTAATGCATTTTTAAGACCGCCTTTGATTATTGACAATATTAATAGTACATGACATGCACAATGTGAAAATTATATCATTGAAAGAACCTTTCACAGACGAATTTAACGGTGTGCTTTGTGTAAGTTGCATGTCATATATTATTGCTCTAATATTTGGTCAAAGTTAGCATCAAAAAACGCATTAGGCCCTATATAGATGGAAGGAGGGAGTAGCTTTGAATAGCATTTTTATAGTAAACGGGGCAAGACTCTCTCTTTCCATGGTGTGAATAGTTTTATTTTTTTCGTTTTCTTTTTGGTTGAGGGAAGTGCGAATTGATTTGGTACGTACAAGTACAATATTACACGTTAGGCTTGTCCCTAAAATTTAACCCGTGCCTTGTTATATCCTGAAAATTCAGATATCGTGCTCCCAAAACTGGCACCTTCACAACCCACGCCTTGCTATCCCGGAATTACAACGTGCGCAAAAACTCCCTCCAGCTGTCAAATCCCGACACGTGAAATCCCCCTTCTAACCCTGAGCTGAAAGGGCCGCTAGTTCAAATCGGTGGGGGGTACTTTTGTAACACACCCTACATTTTGGACAAGTGCGTCCCTAAGTCATGGTTCACCCCCTCCCATTGCCTCCTTTTTGCCATTCGACATCCCAGGTCACCATAACCTCTCCACTCCAGCCGCAAAACCCCACCCTCCTTCGTCCGCCACCTCACCGCTGCCCAGCCAGAGCCTCTTCCCCGACGACGTCGTCCACCGCAACAGCTCGACGTCCCTCGTCCACCTCCCCGGATGAGGATCTGTCGTCCATCTCGTCGTCCTGCCGGTTCAGCCGCCCCGTCCTCCACCTCGAGGGAGCTGCTCCAACGATCGCCTCGTCTATCGCGGCTGCTCCATCCCCACAGCGCCGCCTTAACCTGCTCCACCGGAACAGCAGCATCCTCACCGACTCCTCGGACGAAGCTGAGGCCTACTCGGCGCCACCAAAGAGGTTGTACACTCATCGCATCGCACATTCTCCTTAGCTCGACCTCCCGGCGCCGACGGTGCTCCATCCCGCACCCCCATGGAGCGGCTACCTTGAAGCCGGCACCGCGGGAGACATCTCCACGGCGGCTCTCCCTCTGTGCGAGGCCCCTTCAACGGCGGCGTCCATACCAGCCGGATCTGCTCCTGCTGCTCTGGCTCTCGCTCGATCCTTCCTTCGCCCATTCTTTGCTCTGGCTCGCTTCGCTTCGCTTTCGCTCTTTCTTGCTGCTCTCCCCTACGCTTCGTGTTCTTTGCTCTGCTCAGATTTAGCTACACTTGATCATTGGAATCGAATTTTGGGTCGATCGATTTTCAGAGGTGGGGGCTCATGGAGTTAAGGAAGAACCACCAGTGGGGCAGGGGCTCATGGGAGAGGTACCCCACTATCTATCTTAGGGTTCGAGGTGGGGCGGGGGCTATAGGGCTGGCCGGGCGGCGGGCGGACCGGCGGCGTGAGTTGTTTGGGCGGCAATGGCGCTGGGGCCAGCCGGTTCGGCCGGTGGTGGGCTGGCGGCTCGAAGTGCAGATTGAAGATGAACTGCAGGCCCTCCCTAAACTACATGTCAAGTGCCTCTCTTCTACCATTGCGTTCAATTTCGACAGTAACATTCAAATTCACAGTAAATTTCAGTTTAAATGATTCGATTCGAGTCAACAGTTTTTACCTCATCTGTTGTAGTCAGGTGGTTTTTGGTGATGTAAATTTTACATCTATTTTGCATCATCTATTGGAGATGTTATTAGAATCCCACTTGAGGTTGATGATGTATGTCTTGTGCTACTTCAGCCTTGACGTCTTACGGCTCACCGGGGCTGCTCAAATGACGGAACGATCCATCACAACAGAGCAGTGCCCTGGACGCCGTCTACAGATTCCTCAGATCTTCCTCCACACCTCTGACAGCCACCTTTGCCTCAACTGCTTTAGCGACCAACCCAATGATGCTGAGGTCGACACGGCTACGGCAAAGAGGTTGTACACTTGTTGCATCACTTATTACTATACATTCACGTCGATCCATTAGGGCTATTTTGGTTCAACGGAAAAACATAGCAATAGGGAATTTTCCAATGGCACTCTACTATTCAATTATTCATGCATTTTGTTGAAAGGAATGAAGCAAAACATCCACCTGGACCTACTTTTCAAAATCCTATGCATGAAAACAAGACCAAGTGCATTAGTGGCAGAATAACATTCTAACTATACACGCTTTCATATGGTTTCACTTTATTTTATCCATGTTTATTTGCATTCCTCTGCTCTTCCAATTCCTGTAAACCAAACACTCAAGTTGACAGAAATCCTGTGTTTACAAATGCTCTGTTTACCATGTGCATTCCTATCATATTCCGGTGTTTTTCCTATCCCTGCGTTTTTAGAATCATGCAAGCCAAATGAGCCCTTACAGTAATTACTTGATTCTGGTAGGTGTCGAAGGGAACTTTGTGTGGTTTGTCCTGCTCTTGCCGCGACGTCGTCCACCTCAACTGAGCTGCTCCATCGACAGAAACATCCACCAAACCAGACATCACGACTCCTGACCGTCTTTCTCCGCCTCAGATTTCCTTCCCTGCCGTCGGCACCCACCGCAACGGCGTCACCATCATCGACTCAGCAGATGAACCTGAGGAGTACACAGGTCCACAAGAGAGGTCACATTGTTTTGTTTCTGCTTATGTTATGCATTGCTTAAAATTACCTGCTACTTTATCGTCCTGTTCACCTCTTGGACTCCAAGTCAGGTCCAAATTAATGTTCAAACTTGGGTTCTAAATTAATTGTGGGGCACATATAGAGGAAGCAATGAATAGTATCTCTGTCTAATATCTGGTTCACCTAGGGTATGCCAATGTTGTTCATCTTGGGTGGGAAACAAATAGTAAAGCAATCATCATCTGTATTTTTATTAAATTAAAGCAATCATCACCTTTGTCATTATTTTTGGATCCATCCACTGGTTGTTACCATCACTCTAAATTTATGCATGCTCTCCTTACATAATCTCACCATATTTTTTTCGTATGCATGTCAGATATTATACACAGTCATGCTAAACATGTAGAGAAAAAAGAGAAGAGTTTTTCTTGCTGACAATACAATGTCATGCGAGACATCGCTCCATGGTGTGTTCAATGGCAAACCCTCCCACCCCTCTCCGCATTGTAATCCAGAGGAAGATATACATTACGAGGTGGATTAGTTGACCACTCCTATTTACCCCCAAGGTGTTTGCTCTACCTTGGCATGATGATGTTAGTCATATCATGCATATGTTGCCTTGCGATTGCCTACTTTTTACATCATATATGTCATCTGCTTAGTTTAGACATGTCCTGTAATGCCACCCAGTTTAGTTTCTATATCATATATGGGAATTATGCGTCTCATGTCTTTTAGCCACCATAATATACGTGAAATGTGCAATGCCATCCTGTTTAACCGTGCATCATATATTTGAATGATATCTTGTCCATCCTTTTCTTCATTACATTTCCATTTGTCGACAATGTTTGTACATTAAACTACTCTTCCTGTGAATCAGCCATTTGGGTGGGAGATTGAAAAATGGAGTGAAAACAAGGCCTTGAGCGAGGCGGTGCTACATGTCGAAGCAGATCTCTTGTTGGGTCCCGATAGCTCCTCAGAGATGGATTCAGAGACAGATGACCAGTCCTATTCCCCACCAAGGTGTATGCTCTAACTTGGCACGGTTATACTGCTGATATCATGCATATGGTGTCTTGCATTGCATAGTTTAGACATCATATACACAATATTCAACGCCATGTTCTTAGTTCAGACATCATATCTAATGCCCTCTGTTTAGCATATAAATCACATATGTGAATTAAATGATGCGATCCTGATTACTTAGATAACATGTAGGTGAATTATGTCATGCGATCCTGTTTAGTTATTCATCATATCTTTGAATTATGTTATGTTATGCTATCCGGTTTAGATAGACATCATATATGTGAAATTATGTCATGCTATCCGTTTTAGTTAAACAATATACATGTCAACTATTTCATGCCCTCTTTTTTCCACACTATCTATTGCATTTGTCTCTCATATAATGTCTGTACATTCAATTATGTTTCCTGTTTATCAGCCATTTGAATTGGAGCGGGTGATGCCAGCATCTAGCAGACTAAAAACACGGTCTTCAAATAAAACAGTGCTACCTCTTGGTGGAGATAGCACCCCGGTTGTACATGCACGAGAACTAGACCTACCACACATAACCCAAACTCTCGCAGATTGTACCCCTACTGCGATGGACAGAGAACCAGCTTCACCCAATCTAACCCCAACCCCAGCAGATAGTAACCTAGTTCCTGTTGACACAAAGACCATCTCCACCACAGAGCTCCCAAACAAAAGCGGTTAGTAAGGCAGCTCCAAAGGCCCAAAGGGCAAGATTACCACGGCGAACCCCAACTCCACCGGTTAGTACGCCTATTCACATGGAGGAAGCACAACCACTAGTCGTAGTTTAGCATGTATTGCATTTGATGTTATTAAACCGTATATGCGTATCTTCCCATCTTGGAAATATTATAATCAAGATGAAGGAAAATGCCGATTCACGGTGTTTGTTCAGGAGTTATGTGTAAGTAATGTTATTCATGGCAATTACTTTGCTTTGTCCCATACATCCTACCTCCATGATGGTTATGATACAACAAAATTTCCCATTTTTCTCTATAGAGAAGGACCAATTTGGAAACTCGGGATGAGGTAACCTGTGCTAATACCTCTACTATCTTCAAGAATGCTTGGTGGCAGTATTGGAATTACTTGAAGAAAACGTACTTCACCGGCAAAGAAACTCATCAAATTCCCTTACGTTCTCCTGAGACACATTCTTTGGGACGATGACTAGGAACGCCTTGTTCAGATCTTGGTCCCTAACCAAGAATGTGGTAAGGTCTATGAGCTCATTTTCTATTTTTAAGTACTATATTCTTGCGTCTTACTGTACTCTATTCATGTAGAACAAGTGCCTAAACCTGAAGAACAACTGTTCTAATTTAAGATTCCATTGCTATCATAGTTCAAAAAAGCGCTATACGCTAATTGTGCGTTTTGCCACCTCCTTGCGCTTTACTGACCAAAGCGCATGCTTATGCACAGTTATGCATAGATTAAGTGTAGTTATGCGCAATGCATTTCGCCAACGCCTAGAGCCTAGGCGCGCTTAAGCGCTCGCTTAGGCGCGCCTTTTTTAACTATGATTGCTATCGTGCATACTGCTTTGCTCTTGTATCACTGTATTCTTGATACAAACTTATTTTTAAATTAAAGGATCCAATCGAAACCGCAATGGCACAACAGTATGTTCACGCATGTTTCTTTAACAGGCTTGCTCTTATCAATAGCTCTATTGATTTCAATTTCAATTGTGAATACAGTTGACTTCTCATATCATGCACATTACTAGCATCACAACAGAGCCAATAGTGTTGTTGTACATGTAGACCCGTTGTACCCATCTGAAATCTTGTTGTGCCATGTAGTTTCCCACCTTTGTATTCTTTCACTGCTGCTTTGTCTTGAACTGATATGATTTGAACCGTGTCTCTATTTTGATTTGGCAAGACAATGCAGTGACCATAGGACATAGATATATGTCTGTTTGATGCTTTTATTATGTACTAGTACTTGGCAATAGAAGACTTGGTAGTTTAATCCTGTCCACCTTACTAATGAACTGGTTCACCGAAATGAGTTTCATATACTAGTACATGTTAAACCTGTTATGTGTCTGCTTGTTTCTTCTTTTAGAATGCTGACAGAATATTGGGGAAGAGTGCCTTATTAAGCAATGGTAAAGGAAGTAATGCAGATAAGGTTCGGGATAGTGACACATCCTTGTTGGTCTCCAACAAAGCTGATAAAACAGCTAAGGAAGACTATCTCAAGACGGTGAGACAACCCCAAAGTCCTGTCTTTGGTTTAGTGTTCGAGTTACTGGCCACTACCACTTGCACAAGCTATTCAAACTCACTGTCTGAATCAGTTTGGTTTCTTGAGTCTCAACTACAAGCTGAAAGACAATGATTAGTTGTGTTGTGACAAGAAGCGAAAGGACTGCGGAAGTCCCTGGAGCATTCAGATGCATACTTTCTGGTGCAATAGCAAGCGTTGGAGGATTTTAGCGCCAAAAAGGACAAAGCTAATAAGCTTGCTAAGCTTATTGCCAGCATGGTGGATACCACATTTCTTGAGCTCTTCTGAAGTTGTTTCAGATATGCTCTTGTTTTGTTGCCGCATTTATTTGCACTGGTGGCCAATTTTGACGGCCAAAGGTATGTAATATCTTTGCTTTGTTCCCTATATTTGCACCGTAGCGAACTTTGATGCCTAGTGGATGTAATATGTGTAATAGCGGTAATAGGCTAGCGTTAATTGCTTGCTTATTTATTTCCTTATTGTCTTGTTTAGTTGTTTGCTTGTAGTCACTGCAGTTCTTTTTCTGTGTTTTTCTAGTGGCAACAATAACCTATTTTTGGAAACTAGGCCAAAATAATCATGGCAACACACGGATTGTTGTAACCATGGGCCTCCTGCGGGTTGTATGATCCATGGGCCTTCTACAGGCCGTAGGATCCATTGGCCTTCTATACGGACTGTAGGATCCATGGGCCTTCTATGGGTCGTACGATCCATGGGCCTTTTACAGGCTGTAGGATCCATGGGCCTTCTACGGGGCGCATCATCATTTTGCCAATCATGGGTCATACTATTCGTGGACAATAATAGGCCGTTAATAGGCCGTATTTGATAACTCTATGAAAACAGCCCAACGGGTTTTTTTCGACATGAAAACGGCCCAACGTATTAACGGGCCACAAACGGGTCGACTATAACTACGGGCTGAATTTGGCCCACAAGCAGAAAATGATAGTAACGGGTCGTAAGTAACCGAATGCTGGAAATGAGCCCAAGAATAAATGGGCCCTGAGAAGGCCAAAAGATAACATGGGCTGGAAACGACCCAACGGAATAATGGGCCGTTAATGGGTATAAAGTGGTACATTGTTCATTACGGGCCAGTTTTACCATGGGTCGTTAAGGGGCCGAGGGTTACTAAGGGCCTCATATGGGCCGAAAGACGTCATGGGCCATACATGGGCCTGAAGTTAAAACGGGCTGGAATTATATTGGACAGCCCAGATGACGCTACTGGGTCTAATTCGGATAGGCCATAAACGGGCCCTGGGATAGAGGGCTGTAAATGGGCTATATGCGAACAGGCCATTAACAGGCTTGTCGTGGGCCGGCCCGCCACCTTTTGACCAAGCCAAACGGGCCGGCCTTTTCACAGGAATGGGCCTCTGTTGGGCCGTGCCACGGTCGACGTATCATAGGCGCTTTGGGTCCAATGAGTGGATGACATCATCCCCAACGGTGAGCCGACACGTGTTTCCTCCAGCCAATGATGATTTTACATGTGGAAAATCCCCATTGGTCGGGGTTGTTAACGGGTTATCGGATCCAAAACCGGACCCGATAGCTTAACGGTGTTCCGTTACGGTGGATGCCACGTGTCGGTCACCCTTGACGATAGCACTTCGGTGACACGTGATTTATCGTCATGGAAGTGGACACTTCCGTGATGATAATTTTGGCAATGTCATGGAACACTTCTCTGACGGCCTGGTATGACTATCTTGATTACATCGCCATACGTCATGGATGTACATGCATGACAAAAAACGTGACCTACTGTGACAAACACGTATAATCATGGAAGTGTATTTTTTTGTAGTGCGTGCGACCGCATACATCGAGCTTGATCAGACATCAATCGTCGAATTCAGCTCCGCGGACATCTTTCGGCACTCACCTTTAGGCGATTAGCTAAACTCATTAACAAAACCTCCTTAGCAGGGGACTCACAGCCGAATTATATCCGGTTTGAGCCGAGGGCTGGTGACGGGGAATTTTGCTTCCCACCCACCTCCCACTTAATAGCCACTGTCGAAGACTTAACCGACATGCTTGATTACGGCTCCGAAGACATCAACGGTATGGACGACGATGCTTGAGAGGAGCAAGCTGAAACCCCGCCGTTTATCGGACGTTGGACGGCCACCTCCTCCTACGACGTATACATGGTGGATGCACCCAAAGAGAATAACGGCGATGACAAGGGAGATCTAGTTGAGGATGAACCTCCTGAGATACAACCAAAGAGCCGACGTCAGCGGCGCCGCTCTAAATCATGCCGCAGAAAACACAGCAACACCGACACTGGAGATGATAACACTCCAGACGGTGCCGAAGACAGAGAAGACCCCGACGAGCAAACTGCCGAACAGGACGATCGGGAAGATGGGCAAGTTAGCCCTGATGAACAGGCCATACACGAAGACTCGGAGGACAGTAATTATCTTCCGCTCTCCGAGGATGAGGTGAGCCTCAGCAATGAGGATTTTATTGTGCCTGAGGAACCTCTTGAGCAGGAGCGCTTTAAGCGCCGGCTAATAGCCACTGCAAGGAGCCTGAAAAAGAAACAACAGTAGCTTCAAGCTGATCAAGATCTGGTCAACGATAGATGGACTGATGTCCTGGCAGCCGAGGAATACGTCCTCAAGCGCCCAGCCAAAAGTTACCCGAAGTGCAAATTGCTACCTTAGTTCGATGACGAGGCACTGGAGCCCATACCACCATCGTGCAATGCGGCTGACCGACCACCACGTGGTCGGGACAAAGCGGCAACTCAAGCCGAACACCAGCCCGCCCTACCTCACCATAAGGGCAGAGATAAAACAGCTCGGGGACATACATATGACCTACAGCATGACTTGGACAGTAGAGCAGGTCAGAACAGATCGATCTATGGATCATGGGGACGTGCCCCGACACACGACAACGGCTACCTAGCCGGACACAACAATCATACTCACGCCCGGGCCGAGAATCGCAGACAGACTCCATCCAAGCTACGTCGCGACGTAGCCCGATATAGAGGCTCCGCACACCCCCTTTGCTTCACTGACGAGGTAATGGAGCATGAATTCCCAGAAGGGTTTAAACCCGTAAACATCGAATCATATGATGGGACAATAGACCCCGCGGTATGGATTGAGGATTTTCTTCTTCACATTCATATGGCCAGTGGTGATGATCTCCATGCCATCAAATACCTCCCGCTAAAACTCAAAGGACCAGCCCAGCACTGGTTGAACAGTCTGCCCGAAAACTCAATTGGCAGTTGGGAGGACTTGGAAGAGGCCTTCCTTGACAACTTCCAAGGTACATATGTTCGACCTCCATATGCCGACGACTTAAGTCACATAATTCAACAGCCCGGAGAGTCAGCCAGGAAATTCTGGACTAGGTTCCTAACCAAAAAGAACCAGATCGTTGATCGTCTCGGATGTCAAGCCTCATGCCTTTAAACCCAGCATTCAGGATGAATGGCTCGCCCGGCACCTCAGCCAAGAAAAGTCGAAGTCCATGGCAGCCCTTACGGCACTTATGACCCGCTTTTGCGCGGGCGAAGATAGCTGGCTAGCCCGTAGCAATAACAATGCAAGCGAACCTGGCACTGCGGAAGCCAGAAATAGCAACGGCAAGCCCCGACGCAACAGACACGAGCGTCAAAACACGGTGATAATACCGTCGACACAGCGGTCAACGCTGGATTCAGTGGCTCCAAGTCCGGCCAGCGGAAGAAGCCGTTCAAAAGGAACAATTCGGGCTCATCTAGCTTTGACCGCATACTCGATCGCCCGTGCTAGATACACGGCACCCCCGATAAACTAGCCAATCATACCAAAAGAGACTGTTGGGTTTTTAAACAGGGCGGCAAGTTAAATACCGAGAACAAGGAGAAGGGGTCACAAAGAGAGGACGATGACGAGGAGCCCCGTCCACCGAACACAGGGGGACAGAAGAAGTTTCCCCCTCAGGTTAAAACGGTGAACATGATATACGCTACCCACATCCCCAAGAGGGAGCGCATAGCCTTCGGGGCGTCTATGCGAGAGAGCCAGTCGCCCCTAAATTTAATCCATGGTCGTCATGCCCGATCACCTTCGATTGCAGGGATCATCTGACCAGTATCCGTCATGGCGGTTCAGCCGCACTGGTCCTCGAGCCAATAATTGACGGATTCCACCTGACGCGAGTCCTCATGGACGGGGGCAGCAGCCTCAACCTGCTCTATCAGTATACAGTGCGCGAAATGGGCATTAGTCCATCATGGATCAAGCCCAGAAAGACTACCTTTAAAGGAGTCATACCAGGTGTGGAGGTCCGCTGCACGGGTTCAATCACACTAGAGGTTGTCTTCGGATCTCCGGACAACTTCTGAAGCGAAGAGTTGATCTTCGATATCGTCCCCTTCTGCAGTGGCTATCACGCACTACTTGGATGAACCGCATTTGCTCGATTCAACGCGGTGCCACACTATGCCTATCTCAAGCTCAATATGCTGGACCACGCGGCGTCATAACAGTCAATGGAAACACGAAACGCTCCCTCCGCATCGAGGAGCACACTGCGGCTTTAGCAGCAGAAGTATAGAGCGGCCTTTTCAAGCAAAACCTTAATTCGGTGGCCGAGCTCCCAGACACTGTCAAACGAGTCCGAACTACTCTGCAGCAGGACAGCCCAGCTCGTCAAGAGCTCAACTAGCAATTTAGCCTCCGTCCCAGTCCTGACCAAGTGGCGGCGTTTGTACCGCGCGTACATAACTACGCACTCAAAATACCATGGGCATAGACGGAGGCATAGCTAGCTTGTGATCCACAATACGGCTCGACCGCCCCCGGACACACATACTTTCACTTTTTCTTTTTTCCCCTTTTCAGGTTTCTTTCACATAGGCTTTTTCTGACGGCCTGATCACCGGTCCTTTTAAAGGATAGATACACCAAGACAGCAAGAAGCACAGACGCATAGGGGAATTTCTAGGTGGTCTCTTTAAACGATCACTCTACCTATTTTCAGGACCCGCACCCAGCTCTCCCTTGGTCGTGGCATATCAAATAGCCCTGCTGCTTATTGCACTACTTGTACAAATACACTTTGACGTATTAATCAAACTATAATGAAAACAGTTGGCGACCCAACTTCTGCGGCACTAGCTTGCTACTCTTCCTTTTTTGATAATCTTATTGCACCCGTACACTCTGGTACGCTTTAATCCGCTAGGGGCTTCATTATGCCCCACAATGCGGCAATAAAGTCCGAACACTTTTTTACAGTATAGTTCGGCACCCCGGATTTAGCATTATATGCATTGGCTCTGAATCATGCCTTTGGTCAATAGTTGGGTTGCCCAGCTCCTGTGTTTACTACCTTACGTTCCGCTATATCGGCTAGGGTAGTAAAGGGAGAACTACTGTGATTGTGTCCTGGTTTATCCGGATGAGCACCTCGGTATAGAAAGCCGAAAACTGACTGTCATGATGCGGCGAGAGCCGGTCAGCTCTTCGGAGGTTTCAAATCTTTAGTGATTTTTTTGCATTATGTGATGGATCGGTTCTTACCCGATCAGGTGTTTTACAGCACCCCAGTTCAGATACTAGGGGTTGCGCCTAAATTTTTATTGTCAAACTCCTATGGCTAAGTGAGAGTGATAAAGCCACATAGTCTGACTGCCTAGTTCGTTGCGCTAAACACCTCCTTCAAGGACCAACCAATTGGATCAAGAGTGTTTAGATTACATCCCTAACACCCTGCATTTAATTCACGTAATGGGGGAAATTTAAGCGACATGTCCAACTCTCAGATTTCATAAAAAAACGGCCGCAGAGGAGGTAAAATTCTAACAAGCATTATATTACATAATCGACTTTGTTTCATAATATAGGGCGAGATACCATGAATGTATTCATTCAAACACCACATCTTTCACACATTGCTCCGCTACAATGCAGGATCCCTCCAGGACATCGCTAAAATATCGCACGGGCGTGCGGTGCTCCTTGCCCTCGGGCGGTCCCTCGGTCACGAGCTTGACGACATTCATCTTCGCCCACTGCACCTTGACACGGGCGAAGGCCATCCGCGCACCTTCAATATAGACCGACCGCTTGATGGTGTCAAGCCGGGGGCAGGCATTGACCAGCTGCTTCACGAGACCGAAGTACCTGTTGGGTATGGCTTCGGCAGCCCACAGCCGGATTATTAAGTCCTTCATGGCCAGTTCGGCCAGCCTATGCAGTTCGACCTGCTGTTTCAGCTGATCGCTAAAGGGCACAGGATGTTCTGTCGCAAGGTATTGCGACCAGAACAACTTCTCCGTCGAGCTCCCCTCTTCGGCTCGGAAGAACTCTGCAACGTCAGAAACACTGCGCGGCAGATCCGCAAACGCCCCTGGAGAACTCCAAATCCGTGTTAGTAAGAGATACCTCTTCTTCACATACTTGCTTTGCATAATAAAAGCCTTACCCGCCGTGATTTTCTTGGCCTCCTGGATTTCCTGGAGGGCGCCCTGGGCTTCAACCCGGGCCTCGTGTGCGCTCTGGCGAGCCTTTGCGAGCTCGATCACTTGATCCGCAATGTCGCGCTCCAAGGACTCGCATTTCTTGACGGTGTCCTGGAGCTCCTGCTGGACCTCACAAACCCTGGCCTCGTGCTTTTCACGGGCGGTTTGCTCCTTTGCCGCTTTATTGAGGGTTTCCACCTCAACAGCCGCTCCTACACATATCATGGCGTCATGATCAGCACAAGTCATTCATCCTTTCCGGATATACATAAGGTTATCACATACCTTGCTTGTCCTCCACCTGCTTTTTCATACGTCGAGCTCTTCCTCGGCCCGCTCCAGTCTCTGCTTTAGTCCGGAGACCTCAGCACCATGAGAAGTTGCGGGCAGCAATGATGCATGCTTATTCACATAAGACATATTTAGTTAGTTTCCTGCAAAAAATACTTGATCCTATGTCCGGCTTTTCTTTTCGAACACCGGACATTGTCTCAGGGGCTACTGTCTATACTGTGACTTTCTTTTTGCATCGCTTACCTCAAAGCCTGTCAGCAGGCTGGTGCAGGCTTCGGTCAGTCCGCTCTTAACAGACTGAACCCTCTCAACCATCGTACCCATAAGGGTACGGTGTTCCTCCACAATGGAAGCGCCTCGTAGCGCTTCCAGCAGATTATCCGGTGCCTCTGGGTGGACAGACGTCACCGGTGGAATAGGCACACCTCCTTCTTTCGAAGGAGGTTGCTCGCCGGATTCCGGAGCCGTATAGGTCTCCGGGACCGTATTTGGCTGGGGGCCGAACTGAATATAGCCCCCATCGCCAGTCTCCATGGGGATTTGCTCCCTCATATTTCCGGCGGCCAAGGTTTTACCCTCTGGCGCCACCCTGACGGCCTCCTGAACCTCTCCCTGGCCTGGGAAGGTCCTTTGGGACAGCACCTCACTATCGCCCTTGGCCTTGGGAGAGTAAGCGGTCGGCGGTGACTTGCTGGCCATCACCTTTGAATCCAGCGAACCTCCTGATGGGGATCGCAGGGAGCTGTCGTGGGCCGGACTGCAATTGCATAATTTAACATGTTAAGACTATGAAGTGGAGAGGCCAGATATATGGACGCATCCGGGTTTTTTAGTACTCACGATTCGCCAGGCTTGTCTCGAGGCGTGGTTACGGGCTGCTGTCGACATCCCACGTGGAGTTATCCGTGAGGGAGCCCTTCCCCCTCTTGGACACCTCTGCCTCCAGATTTGTGGAGGCCGCCCTCTTATTCCTTCCTCCCTCAGGGGGGAGTTGCTTTCCTCCTCCTCCTCCTCGTCTTCGACGGCGGAGGAGTGAGTCTCTTTGTCTTCGAACGCCACGTCCGAAGCACCCTTACGACGAAGGCCACTTCTGGCCCCCTTGGCCTTCTTCTCCGGCGCCTTGTAAGGCGCCGGGACCAGCATCTTCATCAGAAGAGGAATTGCTAGCTCCTTGGGCAGCGGAGCCGGACATCGAATCCGCTCCGCCTTCTTTATCCAGCCCTGAAAAAAATAATAAATGGTGAGACTTAGATATCTTCCCTGAACAAGCAAGTAAAGGATACACCTTGAAACGTGAAAGACTTACCGCACTGGCGGGATGTGTCAGGGCATGCCCACGGTCTTCGGTCATCTCCGGTGACGTCTCGTTGCCCTTGAAGAGCACCTTCCAGATATCTTCGTGTGTGGTTCCGTAGAACCATTGCAAGGTCTGGTGCTCGGCCAGATCGAACTCCCATAAGTGGCAAGTCCGGCTCTGGCATGGAAGGATCCGGTGAACTAGCATCACCTGGATCACATTGACGAGCTTGATGTTCTTATCCACCATGCTCTGGATGCGCGTTTGCAGCATCGTCAGCTCGTCCGACGAACACCAATTCATGCCCTTCTCTAGCCAGGAGGTGAGCCGCATTAGGGCTCCGGACTGGAATTTGGGAGCCGCGGCCCAGGTGGCATCGCGGGGCTCTGTGACATAGAACCACAGTTGTTGCCACCCTTTGACGGTCTCCACAAAGGTACCTTTGGGCCATGTGACGTTGGGCATCTTGCTCACCATGGCGCCTCCGCACTCTGCGTGTTGACCATCCACCACCTCCGGCTTCACGTTGAAGATCTTAAGCCACAGTCCGAAGTGGGGTGGAATGCGAAGGAAGGCCTCGCACACAACAATAAATGCCGAGATGTTGAGGAAAGAGTTTGGGGCTGGATCATGGAAATCTAGCCCGTAATAGAACATGAGTCCGCGGACGAAAGGGTGGAGAGGAAACCCTAACCCGCAGATGAAGTAGGGGATGAACACCACCCTCTCATCAGGCTTCGGGGTAGGGACGATCTGCCCCTCGACCGGAAGCCGGTGGGCAATTTCTTTGGCCAGATACCTGGCCTCCCGAAGCTTGGTGATGTCCTTCTCCTTGATGGAGGAGGCCATCCACTTGCCTTGCGCTCCAGATCCGGACATGGTCGAGTGCTTTCTTAAGGCGTAAAAGATGAGGACTTGGCGCTGGAGCTCGAGAATGGGAGGGCACAGAGAGAGAAGGCGTGGGTGAAAGAGGAGAATCTGTATCTCCTTACAAAGGCAGTAAATACCAAGCGCCTCCCCACTCGCCTTAAAACTCACCTGTTCCCAAGGGTTGTGCAGACGGCACGGTTGGATTACCCATGCCCGTATTGATGAGAATCCCGTAATAAGGGGACACGACCTCTGCTGCGACAAGACGTGCCAATAGAAACCGCATCTTGAAATATGAAGCGACAGACCGAAAAACGGTTCGAAATAATAACCGGGCATGGACGTGATGTCACGCTACAAAAAGTTGTTAGCAGATTGGACTCGTGAAGTATTGTACTCTCTGCGGTGGTGTGTGGTACTTACTTTGTAGAGCCGAACACGTTCACTGTGTTTGAAGACTGTGTTGGAGTATTCGGAGAAGGAACACGCCTTGCAATGTCGAAGATAATCTGCACGCCGGACACCTCGTCATTGAAGCCTGGTTCAGGGGCTACTGAGGGAGTCCTGGATTAAGGGGTCCTCGGGCGTCCAGACTATAGCACGTGGGCCGAACTGATGGGCTGTGAAGATACAAGACCGAAGACTTTCTCCCGTGTCCGGATGGGACTCTCCTTGGCGTGGAAGGCAAGCTTGGTGCCCTGATGTGAAGATTCCTTTCTCTGTAACCGACTTTGTATAACCCTAGTCCCCTCCAGTGTCTATATAAACCGGAGGACTTAGTCCATAAAAAAGGATCAGAATCATAGTCATGCAGGCTAGACTTTTAGGGTTTAGCCATTACGATCTCGAGGTAGATCAACTCTTGTAATACTCATATTCATCAAGATCAATCAAGCAGGAAGTAGGGTATTACCTCCATAGAGAGGTTCCGAACCTGGGTAAACATCGTGTCCCCTGTCTCCTATTACCATCGACTTTAGACGCACAGTTTGGGACCCCCACCCAAGATCCACCGGTTTTGACACCGACAGCCCCCCATTTCCTTCTCTCCTTCCTCTTCCCTTTCCCCCCTTCGGAAATAAGGAAAGGGGGGAAGTCGAATTGGGGAGGACCCCAATTAGGATTCCTCCTACTTGGGGCGCCCCATGGCTGCCTCTCCTCCCCTCCCACCTATATATACGTGGGGAGGGGGCGCCTAGAACACACAACATCTATTCCTAACTGTGTGTGGCGCCCCCTCCATAGTTTATGCCTCCGGTCATATCTTCGTAGTGCTTAGGCGAAGCCCTGCGCGGATCACATCACCATCCGCCGTCGTGCTGACGGAACTCATCTACTTTCTCGACACCTTGCTGGATCAACAGGGCGAGGGACGTCATCGCGCTGAACGTGTGCAGAACTCGGAGGTGTCGTACATTCGGTACTTGATCGGTCGGAGCTAGAAGTTCGACTACATCAACTGCATTGTCAAACGCTTCCGCTTTTGGTCTACGAGGGTACATGGACATACTCTTCTTCCTCGTTGCTATGCATCTCCTAGATAGATCTTGCATGAGCGTAGGAATTTTTTTGAAATTGCATGCTACGTTGCCCAACATTTGGGTCATCCAAAGTAACTGAGCACAATATGATCCCACGGCAATGTATTCCACTTCGGCGGTGGATAATGATACCAAGTTTTGTTTCTTGGAGGACCAAGACACAAGGGATCTACCAAGAAATTGAGATGTACCCAATGTTTATTTTCTATCAACCTTGTCACCAGCATAGTCTGAGTCGGAATAGCCAACAAGATCAAAAGATGACCTCTTAGGGTACCATATGCCCAAATTTGGTGTATGAATCAAATATATCAGTATCCTTTTCACGGCTTAAGATGACATTCTTTTGGGGCTGCTTGATACCGTGCACACATGCACACACTTAGCATAATGTCGGGACGGGGGGCACATAGATGCAATAAAGAACGAATCATAGATTGGTAAACCTTTTGGTCAACCGGGTTGCCATCCTTAGCCAAGTCAAGATGTCCACTAGTAGGCATGGGTGTTTTCATGCCTTTGCTTTCTTGCATGTTGAATCTATTGAGTAGATCCTTGGTATACTTTGTTTGTGAGACAAAGGTACCTTCCTTAGTTTCCCTATTTGCAAACCAAGGAAAAATTTGAGTTCACACATCATATACATCTCAAACTTCTCCGACATCAACCTCCCAAATTTCTCACTAAAATGTGGGTTAGTAGAACCGAATATGATATCATCAACATAGATTTGGCACACAAATAGTTCTCCATTAACCATTTTAGTGAAGAGAGCTGAATCATTTTTTCCAATTTCAAAATCTTTCTCAATAAGAAACTTAGTCAAGCATTTATACCAAGCTCTAGGGGCTTGTTTAAGACCATAAAGAGATTTATGAAGTTTGTAGACATGGTTTGGTTTCTTGGGATTAACAGAGTTGGGAGGTTGTTTAACATAAACTTCCTCCTCAATTTCACCATTTAGAAAAGCACTTTTAATATCCCTTTAATACAGAGTGATATCATGGTGATTGGCATAACCAAGTAAAATGCGAATGGACTCAAGTCTAGCAACGGGGGCATATGTCTCACCATAGTCCATACCTTTGACTTGAGTGTAGCCTTGAGTGTTGGGGAACATAGCAATAAATCAAAAAAATTCCTACATGTCACCAAGATCAATCTAGGAGAAGCTAGCAACGAGAGAGAGGGAGTGCATCTTCATACCCTTGAAGATTGCTAAGCGGAAGTGTTACAAGAACGTGGTCGATGGAGTCGTACTCGCGGCGATTCAAATCGTGGAAGATCCGATCTAGCGCCGAACGGATGGCGCCTCCGCGTTCAACACACGTACACCCAGAGACGTCTCCTCCTTCTTGATCCAGCAAGGGGAGAGGAGAAGTTGAGGGAGAACTCCAGCAGCACGACGGCATGGTGGCGAGCTCGTGGTTCTCCGGAAGAGCTTCGCTAAGCACTACGGAGAAGGAAGAGGAGTTGGAGGAGGAGAGGGCTGCGCCCGGGGAAGGGGTGCGGCTGCCCTCTCTCTCCCTCACTATATATAGGGGGAAGGGGGGAGGAGGAGGCTCCCTAGGATTTCCCTAGGGGAGGGGCGGCGGCGGCCACAGGGGAACCTAGATGGGTTTGGGCGCCCCCACCCCTAAGAAACTTGCCCCCAAACCAGGAGGGGTGGCTGCCCTAGGGGAGGCACCCCCACCTCTACAGGTTATGTGAGATGGGGTGGGAGGGGCGCACAACCCCTTAGTGGGCTGATGTGCCCCCTCCCCTTGGCCCATAAGCCCCCCCCCCCCCAACGCTTGTCGGGGCCTCCGAAACCCCTTTCAGACACGCTGGTCGTCACCCGGTACCCCCAGAACAATTCCAGACTCCAATACCCTTCGTCCAATATATCGATCTTCACCTCTGGACCATTCTGGAGTTCCTAGTCATGTCCGGGATCTCATCCGGGACTCCGAACAACCTTCGGTAACCACATACTATTTCCCATAACAACTCTAGTGTCACCGAACCTTAAGTGTGTAGACCCTACGGATTCAGGAACCATGCAGACATGACCGAGACACCTCTCTGGTCAATAACCAATAGCGGGATCTGGATACCCATATTGGTTCCCACATGTTCCACGATGATCTCATCGGATGAACCATGATGTCGGGGATTCTATCAATCCCGTATATAATTCCCTTTGTCTATCGGTATGTTACTTGCCTGAGATTCGATTGTCGGTATCCCTATACCTTGTTCAATCTCGTTACCGGCAAGTCTCTTTTCTCGTTCCATAACGCATGATCCTGTGACTAGCTCCTTAGTCACACTGAGCTCATTATGATGATGCATTACCGAGTGGGCCCAGAGACACCTCTCTGTCATACGGAGTGACAAATCCCAGTCTCGATTCGTGCCAACCCAACAGACACTTTCGGAGATACCTGTAGTGTACCTTTATAGTCACCCTATTATGTTGTGACGTTTGATACACCCAAAGCATTCCTACGGTATCCGAGAGTTGCACAATCTCATGGTCTAAGGAAATGATACTTGACATTGAAAAGCTCTAGCGAACGAACTACACGATCTTGTGCTATGCTTAGGATTGGGTCTTGTCCATCACATCATTCTCCTAATGATGTGATCCCGTTATCAACGACATCTAATGTCCATGGTCAGGAAACCACAACCATCCATTGACTAACGAGCTAGTCAACTGGAGGCTCACTAGGGACATATTGTGGTCTATGTATTCATACATGTATTAAGGTTTCCGGTTAATACAATTATAGCATGAACAATAGACAATTATCATGAACAAGGAAATATAATAATAACCCTTTTATTATTGCCTCTAGGGAATATTTCCAACATTGAGTGTGGCACCTCGGCTCAGAGCAACCGGTTTACCTTGCATTGCCAGCCCAGAGATCAAGCCTTCTTGCAATACACAACAACTTGGTACAGAAAACAATCGCTTTATTGATCTCTTGTGGATACATAGGTTCGATGGATACATAAAGAAACAAGGCCAAGCGGCACACATGGTGCGGCTGCACTTGTGTACATTATTTAGTAGACAGAACATGGGCCACGATGAACAGGAAACATCTACGTAGTAGCGGAACTCCATCTCACAGGGACACCTGCTGGGACACTGCCTAGATCGCGACGAAAGGAACGACTCCAACTCCTGGTACGGCTTCTCCTAAAACTGGCATGACACGCCAGGTGAGTACTTTGAATGCACTTGCTGTCGGATCACGGGTTCCGGCAAAACCCTCAAGGTTTGAACACTGGGGTGCGCACGAATATCTCTCCTCTCCCAAGCTCTCGCACTCCACGATCTAGCGGACTAAGTCGTTGAACCCAAAGAACACAGAGACACAAGATTTATACTGGTTAGGGCCACCGATGTGGTGTAATACCCTACTCCAGTGTGTGTGCTGGATTGCCTCTCGGGCTGGGGATGAACAGTACAAGGGAAAGAACAGCCTCCTGAGGCGAGGTGTTCTTGTGCTGGTGAGCTGGAGAAGGGTTTGTCCCCCTCTTTTGTGGTGGCTAGTCCTATTTATAGGGGGCCGGGTCCTCTTCCCAAATATTGAGCGGCAAGGGATCCCACAATGGCCAATTTTGAAGGGGAACAACTAGTACAGCTTATCCTGACAAAAGCGGTCTTCGCCTGCCAAAGGCTCTGGTGGTGACGTCGTCTTGGGCTCCACAGTGACCTCCGTCCTGCCGTCCTGCTAGTCTTGGTCTCGTTGCACCGATATGAAAACCTTTGCCTGATGCCTCGGGACTCTGCGCCTGCACTTGCCCCTTTAGCACCAAAGAGGGAACAAGGACATTGCGCGCGCGGGCGCCCGCCTGGTTGCGGTCGTCATTGCTTGCGTCATTGGAACCTCGCGAGGTTCGCCCTGCCTTGATCTCTCCGCTCCTCGCGAGCCAGCCTGGTGAGGCCGCTCCTGAGGAGGTCTTGCGTCGTCCGCCTCGCGAGGCTTGGCCCCTCGCGAGGGTCTTGAGTGCATGCTGATGAAGATGGGCCCTACGGGCCCGCTGGTTGAGCCACGTCGTGGGCCGCAGGTAGGCAAGTCTGGGGACCCCCGTTCACAGAACGCCGACACTCGCAACCTCACAGCAAACAAAGCAAATATGATAAACAACAACAAGACATTTAACATGTTGAATGCATGATCATGAGCATGGTACAATATTCATGGAGTGCACGTGGTACAATATTTAAGGTCCCTTGGACCCAACTTACCATCTTAGGTTACCTCGTAACCCTGTCCACCAACTTACCATCATGATCCTTACTCGATCACCTCAAAACATCCATGGTGATCATCACAAGATCACTCACTTTTTTGCATGTGCCATCTTGGAGTTATTGGTGTGCAGATTAGTTATTTCTGTTGACCCACGGTGTGACCTACTACGAACTGTGTACATAACCGAGGACGCGACTATCGATAGATTATACACTATGCAGAGGTTAGTACACTGTACCCACACCACAAAATGCATGGCCTCGTGCTCCCATTCGGGTGGACCAATGACATTCCGACAAAACCAATTTATTGCATGACACTCTCCCGACCACTCCGACAAACTCCCCTTTGGGCTAAGTCCTGGGTGGCCCCGATGTCAACGCGTGACATCCGCCACCTTCGTGGCTGATGTCTACTACACAACTTGTTCTTGTAGACTCGTGTTGGGCCTCCCAGCATAGAGGTTTGTAGGATAGTAACAAATTACCCTCAAGTGGATACGACCTAAGGTTTATCAATCCGTGGGAAGCGTAGGATGAAGATGGTCTCTCTCAAACAACCCTGCAATCAAATAGAAGAAATCTCTTGTGTCCCCAACACACCCAATACAAGGGCAATTGTATAGGTGCACTAGTTCGGCGAAGAGATGGTGATGCAAGTGTAGTAATGATGGTAGATATTGACTTTTGTAATAGGAACAATAAAAAACAGCAAGGTAGCAAGTAACAAAAGTGAGCACAAACGGTATTGCAATGCTTTAAAACAAGGCCTAGGGCTCATACTTTCACTAGCGCAATCTCTCAACAATGCTAATATAATTGGATCATATAACCATCCCTTAACGTGCGATGAAGAATCACTCCAAAGTTCCTATCTAGTAGAGAACATAAGAAGAAATTGTTTGTAGGGTACGAAACCACCTCAAAGTTTTTCTTTCCGGTCAATCTTTCCAATAGTTCATACTAAAATAACACCAACTTATCATTTCCGATCAATCTATCCAAGAGTTCGTACTAAAATAACACCATATGATACACATCAACCAATTCTAATGTCACCTAGATACTCCAATGTCACCATGAGTATCCGTGAGTTGATTATATGATATGCATCAAACAATTTTAGATTCATAATACTCAATCCAGACAAAGAACCTCAAAGAGTGCCCCGAGATTTCTACTGGAGAAACAAAGACGAGAACGTGCATCAACCCCTATGCATAGATTACCCCAATGTCACCTCGGGAATCCGCGAGTTGAGTGCCAAAACACATATCAAGTGAATCAATAGGATACCCCATTGTCACCACAAGTATTCATAGCAAGACATACATCAAGTGTTCTCAAATCCATAAAAGTATTCAATCCGATAATAATGAAATCTCAAAGGGAAAACTCAATTCATCACAACAAGATGAAGAGGGGAAAACACCATATGATCCAACTATATTAACAAAGCTCACGATACATCAAGATCGTGCCAAATCAAGAACACGGGAGAGAGAGAGAGAGAGAGAGAGAGAAAGAGAGAGAGAGACTAAACACATAGCTACTAGTACAAACCCTTAGCCTCGAGGGTGGACTACTCCATCCTCATCATGGTGGCCGCCGGGATGATGAAGATGGCCTCCGGTGATGATTTCCCCCTCCGATAGGGTGCCAAAACAGGGTCCAGATTGGTTTTTCGTGGATACAGAGGCTTGTGGAGGAGGAACTTCCGATCTAGGATTTTTTGGCGTCGGTTTCACGCGAAGATGGCCTCAGGGGGCCCACCACCCACTGTGGCACGTCGAGGGGCGCTACAGTGTCTTGTGTCTTGATGAGGGGGCCTCTAGTGGTTCTTTGCTCCATTATTTCTCTTTTCTTCCAAAAAAATCATCAAAAAGTTTCGTCCAATTCCGAGAACTTTTATTTATGCAGAAAAAAATAACCAAAAAGTTTTGTTCAATTCATTCAAATCATACCAAAACCATATAAAATTGTTATAAACATGGCATGATTACTTCATAAATTATACATACGTTGGAGACGTATCCGCATCCCCAAGCTTCATTCATACGCGTCCCCGGGTAGTTAAATGATAAAAGAAATAATTTATGAAGTGTGAATGCTAGCATAGTGCATAAGTTTGATCAATGATAATTTCAATCACTTTTCCTAGCATCATAACAGCAACTCTTTCTCATAAAACTTCGTCATGATAAAGTAGCAATAAATTCACATGTTATGGTTCAAACAATGCCTTCTCTTGAAACTTAACAACCTATGTTCTTAGTCACCAAACAATTGCAATTCAACTTATTCTCAACAAAGTATAAGTAAGACCTCCACATACTCAATCATCATATAGTCTTCTATGATTGCTAGTACTCAAAGCATATTTTTAGAACAAATGGCATCCGTCGAACACAGAGAAAGATAGGGGCTTAATGTTTCGCCCCCAACTCATTTATCATAGAGATAATTGTCAACAATTATAAATCATGATCAAATAAATTGATTGGACATATGTGCCTAGATCTTTCCCTACCACATGATGCTTGCCAACTATAGAATAATTGAGGTTGAAATGAGAATGCATACTATTGACTCTTGCATAAAAGTAAATACTAAAAAGTAAAAGATAGGCCCTTCGCAGAGGGAAGCAGAGGTTTTCATGCACTTTTTATTTTTGGATGCACAATCTCTTAATGCAAAGGAATGTCACGTTATATTGCCCCTTATGATAGCAACCTTTATTATGCAGTCCGTCGCTTTTATTACTTTGACATCACAAGCTTGTACAATGCTTATTTTCCCTTACAATAAAAGATCAAACATATTTAGGAGCAATTTTTATTGCTTTATGCATCGATGACAACTTACTTGAAGGATCTTATTCAATCCATAGGTAGGTATGGTGGACACTCATGGCAATAAACTGGGTTTAAGGGTTTTTGGATGCACAAGTAGTATCTCTACTTAGTACGAATTTTTGGCTAGCAAAAGATCCTAAGCAAACACCACATGATGGAGGATCCATAACAATATAACTTCTATGCAAATATACACAACCATAACTCATTACGTTGTCTTCCTTTTCCAACTTCAACTAATTTGCTTAAGTTTGAAAATAATTAATGGGTATTCACAATCATATAAGATGTCCAAGATAATATATTTGTATGTGAAAGTTTTCTTCCTTATACTAATCATTCATGAATTGCTTGTATGACTAATATTGTGATTGTCAAGCTTCAAAAGATTTCACTTTCTAAATCCAATGTGAAGCTACTACTAGGCACGATATGAACATATAATTTCCACTTCATGATATTCAATCCATTCAACAATTTACTCATAGGATATAAGTGAAGCACAAGAGTAAATGACAAACTACTCCAAAAAAGATATAAGTGAAGATCAAGTGAGTAGTTAAGTAAATGGGTAGCTATTCGAGGACTCTCACTTATTTAGAAACTTTCAGATCTAAGTATTTTATTAAAACATCAAGCAACGCAAAATAGAATGACATTCCAAGAATAGCACAACTCATGTGGAGAAGCAAAAACTTAGGCTCAACCGATACTAACTGATAATTGTTGAAGAAGAAAGGTGGGATGCCTACCGGGGCATCCCAAATCTTAGATGCTTGAGACTTCTTGAAATATTATCTTGGGATGCCTTGGGCATCCCCAAGCTTGAGCATTTGTGTCTCCGTAATTCCTTTTATATCACGGTTTCCCTAAATCTTAAAAACTTGATCCACACAAAACTTAACAAGAACTCGTTAGATAAGTTAGTATAAATCAATGCAATAACCTTATCATTCTCTACTGTTGCAAATCACTAAAATTATTATTTAACATTGCATACTAAATGCCTCTGCATATTTAATACCCCTACCCTTAAATAGAATCATTAAAGAAGAAAACATATGCAGACAATGAAATCATAACAACAATCTGTCTAAACATGACAGTCTGTAAAGGATGCAAGAAGATCCATACTTCTCGAACTCCAAAAATCCTGAAAACCCACCACACTGTAGAAAATTTATCATAGCATATTGTGAATACACAGACAATGCCAGTGCAAAAGTGTAGCCCATTGCTCTTGTCAGTACATTTTGTCCCGTAACGCTTGTACTTACAGGGATTGGTAGTTGATTATGTAGCATCAATCTGTATCTTATCTTCATTATCCTCTATCCCTTCCAGTATTATTATATCTATAATTACTCTCTACAAAATGCAGAGTACAAGCAATGCTTATGAAGTAGTTTCTATGCTGAAATTCTTGAGTTACCTTTCCCTTGACATGGAGAAGGGCATTATAGAGCCGGTGTTAACTGTTAATGTAAGTCAGTCCTTCTAAAGCCTTCATCCTCAACTGCTGTATAATTTGCTCATACTCCCTATCGTCAACTGTTGTTTAGTTTGTTGTTTTTATCAAAATGCATGTTCGCAACAACTATAAGTTCCAAGTTTTAGTTGTAAAACCAAATTCCTTATTCATACCATGCACATTACTCAATACTCCCTATATGTAGGCTTGTTTTTGTGGATCTATAATCTAGTGTGTGGTGAAGCAGCTGATGTCTACTGCGCAACTTTATTCTTGTAGACTCGTGTTGGGCCTCCAAGTGCAAAGTTTTGTAAGACAGTAGCAATTTTCCCTCAAGTGGATGACCTAAGGTTTATGAATCCGTGGGAGGTGGAGGATGAAGATGGTCTCTCTCAAACAACCCTGCAACCAAATAATAAAAAGTCTCTTGTGTCCCCGTCACACCAAATATAATGGTAAATTGTATAGGTGCACTAGTTCGGCGAAGAGATGGTAATAAAAGCATAGTAATGATGGTAGATATTGATTTTTGTGATAGGAACAATAGAAACAACAAAGTAGCAATTGATAAAACGAAGCACAAAACGGTATTGCAATGCTTGAAAATGAGGCCTAGGGTCCGTACTTTCGCTAGTGCAATCTCTCAACAATGTGTGATGAAGAATCACTCCAAAGTTCTTATCTAGCGGAGAACATAAGAAGAAATTGTTTGTAGGGTACGAAACCACCTCAAAGCTATTCTTTCCGTTCGATCTATTCAAGAGTTCGTACTAAAACAACACAAAGCTATTCTTTCCATTCGATATATCCAAGAGTTCATACTAAAATAACACCATATGATACACATCAACCAACTCTAATGTCACCTAGATACTCCAATGTCACCGCGAGTATCCGTTAGTTGATTATATGACATGCATCAAACAATTTCAGATTCATAATACTCAATACAACACAAAGAACCTCAAAGAATGCCCCAAGATTTCTATCGGAGAAACAAAGACGAGAACGTGCATCAACCCCTATGCATAGATTACCCCAATGTCACCTCGGGAATCCGCGAGTTGAGTGCCAAAACACATAATAAGTGAATCAATATAATACCCCATTGTCACCACGGGTATTCATACGCAAGACATATATCGAGTGCTCTCAAATCCATAAAAGTATTCAATCCGATAAAACAAAATCTCAAAGGGAAAACTTAATTCATCAGAACAAGATAGAGAGGGGAAAACACCATATGATCCAACTATATTAACAAAGCCCGCAATAGATCAAGATCATGACATCTCAAGAACATGAGAGAGAGAGAGAGCGAGGGATTAAACACATAGGTACTGGTACAAACCCTCTGCCCCGAGGGTGGACTACTCCCTCCTCATCATGGAGACCATAGGGATGATGAAGATGGCCTCCCGTGATGATCTCCCCCTCCGACAGGGTGCCGGAACAGGCTCCCGATTGGTTTTTCGTGGCTACAGAGGCTTGCGGCAACGGAACTTCTGATCTAGGGTTACCCCAAGGGTTTTTGGAATATTTGGCAATTTATAGGGCAAAGAGGCGGTGAGGAAGGTCACCGAGGGGGGCACAACCTTCCTGGGCGCACCCAGGTGGGTTGTGCCCACCTCGGGGCTCCCCTCTGGTACCTTTTTAGCCCATCCTGGGTCTTCTATTCCAAAAAAAATCTCCAAAAAATTTCGTTGCATTTGGACTCCGTTTGATATTGATTTCCTGCTATGTAAAAAAACAAGCAAAAACAGCAACTGGCACTGGGCACTATGTCAATAGGTTAGTCCCAATAAATGATATAAATTTGCTATAAAATGATTGTAAAACATCCAAGAATGATAATATAACAGCATAAATACTTCATAAATTATAGATACGTTGGAGACGTACCAACAACCCACGTTTGCACCTTGTCATCTCCTGTTTTATCTTACTGATGTGGCTGATGATATGAACAACGTGCCATGTACATTAACCAAAATAGATACAATGATTGTCTTTGCCCTTCATCCATGCTTGTTTTGCTGACATGGTAATCCAGTAGCGTGGTGAAGCTCCCCGCATTATGAATAATGCCAAATTATGCTATTGATAGTTTGAACTGACTCTTTATTCTCTAATTTGAAATTGGATGGAATTGACAGCACGGTTACCATCTTTGTTTATACATGTGCAGAACCTATCATCTCTTTGCTTGTTTTAGGGTGATATGCCTGATGGCATGCACAAGTGTGCTGAAGGCTGTGAGACAAACCCAACATATATTGCAGCAAAGAAGGCAAAACATCTTGAAGATAGCGAGACAACCCCAAAGTCATGTCTTGATGCAGTGTTCAAGTTACTTGAGACTAGCAGTTAGACAATCTCACAGAATTCACTGTCTGAATCAGTTTGACTTCTTCAGTCCCAAGTATAAGCAGAAAGGCATTCTGCAACTCAAGTTCGACTTGAAGTCCTATCTCTAAGGAATATAGCGGAGAACACCAATGAGAACCTCATTGCTAAATAGCTACAGCTGGAAGCTATGACCGACATGCTAGGCCAGTCTCACAGCCTTGCTCAGCAACTTACGCAACACCTCCCGCACAAGGCTAACCTTTATTGAACTGTCCTGAAAGTGGTCCTGGTTCAGTATTATTTTGCTACACTGCAATGGCGCCTAGTTTTAATAATCTACTTCTTCGTTGCGCTTTATGATCACTGGTGGCGAACTTCAATGCCTAGTGGATGTAATATACCATAAATCCTTTATTGTATAGAGTAGGTTTGTTCTTACTTCCTACTAGTTACCGTATACGCCATCATTCACTATCTGAGAAAAGGCGAAAATCTGATGAAGGCAACCGGGCCGAAACATTCGCCTCTAACGGGCCTGCACTTTAGCAGGCCACAATTGGGCCGGCCTGCAACATTCTTGGGCCTGAAAGGCCATTGGGGCCTTCACACTTTACGCCAGGCCCACAACTTACACAGGCCTACATTCGGCCCAAAGTTTAGTTGGGCCTTTAGCGGACCCAACGCTTAGTTGGGCCCATGTAGCTTTGGGCCATTTACAGGCAGAATATTCTTCTGGCCTGTTACGGCCCAGAAGATACCATGGGCCTTTAGCAGGCTGAAATGCATGTTGGGCCTCAATTTTCAATAATCGTCCACAGGCCTTTAGCAGGCTGAAATGTAGACCGGGCCATTACCACGCTGAGACATATCTCGGGCCTTAGTTGGACCACTGATAACATGGGCCTTTAAGAGGTCGAAAGCGTAGTAGATGCATCAACGAGCCGAATTATATGACATGCCTTTAACAGACCCAAAGTCACGTTGGCTGAACTGTTGCCACCTTGATCATGGGCCGTTAGTGGACCGGATGTCGGGTCAGACCATATATGGTCCATAGGCAGCACGGGCCGTTCCCAGGCTGAAAGACACACCAGACTGAAATGGGCCCATGTCTACATCGGGCCTCTAATAGGCCGGTAATGTCACTGGGCCGTAATTGGGCCCAAATACTCGGCGAACAGTTAACGGGCCAGATCTGGCTTTGGGGCGTAAATGGGCCATGTTTAAGCAGGCCGTTAGTGGGCTGGCCCACTAGTACCTGAGTAAATACTACGGGCCTTTGACTGGGCCGGCCTTTTTAACCTATATGGGCCTCTGTTGGGCCCTGCCACGTGACGACGTATCATAGGCACGTCTCTTCCATTGATGGACGACATCTGGCCCACCGAGGAGCCGACATGTGTTTTCTTCGGCCAATGATGATTTTACACATGGAAAAATTCCCCACTGGTCCTGGCTGTTAACGGGTTATTGAATCCAAACCGGAACTCGATAGCTTAATGGCGACCAGTTATGATGGATGCCATGTGTCGTTTATCCTTGACGAAAGCACTTCCATGACGCGCCATTTATCGTCATGGAAGTGGACACTTCCATGATGATAATTTTGGTATTGTCATGGAACACTTCTACGACAGCACATGTATGACTATCTTGATTCTGTCATAAAATTGTCATGGATGTACATGCATGACAGAAAATGTGACCTATTGTGACAAACACGTATCATCACGGAAGTGGGTTTTTTGTAGTGTAGTATTTTAAATTCTCAAGCTTGAAAACACCAAAAAGAAAGTGAGTAAAATCTTAATCTCCCATTGCTCATTTCCTATTTTATTTGTCAGTGATTTTCTGGAACAAACTTTCTTTGTTTGTTTGAAATTACCAAACCAATTGTGTCACCTAGCTTTAGTCGAACGTAGTTGCTGACTGCCTGGTCCCTAAGGAGAACACGACATCCGTTGTTTGTGGGCGATTCACTATGCTATATCTACAGTAGATCACCCGGGAAGCAGGCAAGGAAACCGCGAACAAGATGCTTACACTGCTAGGAAGGAAGCAGGCCGAAAAAGGTTGTGCGGTCTCTTTGTTAGACCTCGTGATGGCATCTGGCCCAACTAAGTCACTGAGGAGCGCATTAATCGCCTCGGTACCTAGCTCCTCTCGAGAGACCCGTGCGGGGTCCACAGGTCTCGTGTACCGGGACATCAGGGAGCCCCGAGCCTGTAGAGGGAGGACGCGACGTGCCACCCACGTCCACACAATGTGGCCTCCGGTCAGCCCGCCTTTCTTCACGCGGGCGGTGGCCTCCGCGAGAACTTTGACCTCTGAGGTCAGCTTGGAGAGCGGAGCCCACGAGAGCAACTTCTAGGGAGGCTTGTTCCCGAAGGCTGGGAGGTCATCGCCGAGGCCCTCCACATAGAACCATGACTTGTGCCACCCCCTAACGGATTCTGGGAGGTCAAAGGAGAAGAAGGTGGAGTTGGGCGAAGCTGCAGGATGGCTCCCCCAAGGTCGCAAACGACATCCTCGTTTGATTGAACGCAAACCCAGAAGAAATAATGGAACAAATTGAAGTGCAATGCTATTCCGAGGTTGCACTCGCAGAATGTGATAAAATTCGCAATATGCAGAACCCCGTTGGGTGGGATATGATGAAGTTGGCACCCAAGGAAATAGAGGAGGCCCCGTACAAAGGAATGAGGCGGGAAGCCAAGCCCCGCCTGAAGTAGCCTGAGCACAAGACATGCTCATTGACGCGAGGCTCTGGGGGGGGGGGACCTTCCCACTTGAGATGTGCACCTTCAGATCCATGGGCATGAACATGTCATCCTTGTAGCCCTTGATCTCTTCCTCCGTCACCGCGAATGGAACCACTTTCCCATGGATTTGGGCAGGGCGCGCCCCGGTTTCGCTCCCCTTTTAGGGGTGGCCCTCGTCTGCTTTCCGCCAGTAGACCTGGAGGGTGACTCTGAGCCATAAGTCATCCAGCCCCTCTCACTCCTATTCTTGGCCATCGTCAGCGAGGAAATAGGAGCAACAAAGAACAAAGCGGCAGCGTGGCAGAGGGTTTCGAGACGAGCAAGGGGGCGAGAGATGGAATGAGTTAGGGTTTTGAAATCCTAGGTTTCCCTCTCCTTATAAAACGTCCGGACCCGAGGCGCCGTCCACCCACAGCAGAACGGATCGCCTTTTCTGTCACCTTGGGAGAGTGTTTCTCCTTTTCCTCCTTTTTCTACAGAAGATAGAGGTGACGATCACGACTAGTCCCTTTTTAAAGACTCATGATGCGATCATCAATGACGTCGGCTCGACATCCGAATTAAAGGGTGCCTAATCCTTCGAGTGAGCTGACTTGAAGGCCATCTGGGCTTTCAAGGAAGAGGCAATGAAGGAGCTCGCTGGAGGTCTCGCGACCCTCGCTGCGACCTCTGCCATGCCCGGGGGCTACTAACAGGGTCCTGTACCACGATGGCTAACACCAAGGAGCCCGACCTCGTCAACCACAATGGGGTCCACGAGCCCACGACGCGGTGCTAACCCTAAAGGGTGGATAACCTTCTTAACACACAAAAACAGAGGGCAGCAGTGCCCCCAGATCGCATCCAGCATGTAAACCATAGAGCTCTCCTATCTATATAAAGGAAGGTCTAGGGTTCTCCTTTAATCATCTATCCTCAGATAGGAGAACTCTCGGTAGCAACATCATACACCATTGTAACCCCTCGCATGAGGTATCCCTCCATAATGAATAACGAAAACCAGCAGGACGTAGGGTATTACTCTTTGGAGGCCCGAACCTGGATAAAACCCTCGTGTGACCTCGGATCCATGACTTCCAGTTGCGCTTGGACCCCTACCGAGGGATCTGACAGAAATCTGCTTCATCACCGGTCACGCATCTCCGGCATTCAACAGGCACGGACATCGGAGATGCATCGCGGGCGGCGCCCCCGGCCGATGCATCGCTTCAATGGCGGATGCAGTGAGAAGTCGCGTCCGCCCTAAGCCGTCTTTAGTGTTGAGTGGCGCGGTCTACATTGGCATGAATGCGAGAAACTGGCACCGGGTGGGAACGCACGGGTGAGGGAGGAGGGGATTTGGTGGGCCAGGATGGTTAGAATAGGGTGTAGGATCGGTACGGATTCCCGCAAATCCCCCCATGCTTGTCTCCGGTTTATGGAGAAATCGCTACCAAAACCGCCTCGCACCAATATAGGACCGCTTTGGATGAATTCCGCGGTCCGGACGACCGCGACAGGTTTGCGGGTTTGCCTTGAAGATGCCCTAACAAGACACAATGGATGTAAAACTAAATTTGACCCACCGTATACCTTTCTCGACCACAAATACCTGACGCCTTTTTTTCCTTTTAACAAATACCGTGTATCGAATGCTCCAACCCTCGTGTAAACTCGCATCTAGGGTTTCCTCATCTCTCGTTGCCGCCGCCCTTCCTCTTCCCCTATGGTACTTGGAACATGGAGGTGCAGTGGATCCCGACCTTTGCATGCTGGAGGGCTCCGTTTTTAGGTGCTTTTCTGAATTTTGTTAGGGTTTATGCCATGCTCAAGAAGACGAGGCGGTGACGGCTTCTTGAAGATGGAATAAGGTCCTCCCCCACATAGCCCCTGTCCTCATGATGTTTCAAGTATCGTCGGAAGGCGTGTGGAGGTTTGTCTCCAACGGATCTCATGGGATCCAGTCGGCGATTGTGTTCGATGGATCCAGCCTTCGTTCGTCTATGTGTGTGTGTGTCAGTTGCGCTTGGACCCCTACTGAGGGATCTGACGAAAATCTCCTCCGTCACCAGTCATGCATCTCCTGCATTCAACAGGCACAGACGCCGGAGATGTGTCGCGGGCGGCGCCCTTGGCCGGCGCATAACGGTGGCAAAAGTAACAGTAGCAGTTTTTGTAGCAATCGTAACAGTGGCAACGGAAAAGTAATTAAGCAAAGATCAATATGTGAAAAGCTCGTAAGCAATGGATCAATGATGGATAATTATGTCGGATGCGATTCCTCATGCAATAGTTATAACATAGGGTGACACAGAACTAGCTCCAGTTCATCAATGTAATGTAGGCAGTGGCAGCGGGGTCCTATTGGAAACTAAGGGATATTAAGGCCTCCTTTTAATGGAGTACCGGACCAAAGCATTAGCACTTAGTGAATACATGAACTCCTCAAACTACGGTCATCACCGGGAGTGGTCCCGATTGTTGTCACTCCGAGGTTGTCGGACCATAACACATAGTAGGTGACTATTGACTTGCAAGATAGGATCAAGAACTCACATATATTCATAAAAACATAATAGGTTCAGATCTGAATTCATGGCACTCGGGCCCTAGCAACAAGCATTAAGCATAGCAAAGTCATAGCAACATCAATATCAGAACATAATGGATACTAGGGATCAAACCCTAACAAAACTAACTCGATTACATGATAAATCTCATCCAACCCATCACCGCCCAGCAAGCCTACGATGGAATTACTCACGCACGGCGTCATGAAATTGGCGATGGAGGAAGGTTGATGATAACGACGGCGACGGATTCCCCTCTCCGGAGCCCCGAACGGACTCCAGATCAGCCCTCCCGAGAGAGATTAGGGCTTGGCGGCGGCTCCGTATCGTAAAACGCAATGAATCCTTCTCTCTGATTTTTTTCTCCCCGAATGTGAATATATGGAGTTGGAGTTGAGGTCGGTGGAGTGCCAGGGGGCCCACAAGGCAGGGGGGCGCCCTGCACCCTCATGGACAGGGTGTGGGCCCCCTGATGCTGATTATTTCGCCAATATTTTTTATAAATTCCAAAACGTGTCTCCGTGGATTTTCAGGTCATTCCGAGAACTTTTATTTCTGCACAAAAATAACACCATGGCAATTCTGCTGAAAACAACGTCAGTCTGGTTAGTTTCATTCAAATCATGCAAGTTAGAGTCGAAAACAAGGGCAAAAGTGTTTGGAAAAGTAGATACATTGGAGACGTATCAACTCCCCCAAGCTTAAGCCTTTGCTTGTCCTCAAGCAATTCAGTTGACAAACTGAAAGTGATAAAGAAAAACTTTTACAAACTTTGTTTGATCTTGTTGTTGCAAATATGTAAAGCCAACATTCAAGTTTTCAGCAAAGATTATGAACTAACCATATTCATAATAACATTTAGGTCTCATGTTTACTCATAACAATGGCATAATCAACTAGCGAGCAATAATAATAAATCTCGGATGACAACACTTTCTCAAAACAATCGTAACATGATATAACGAGATGGTATCTCACTAGCCCTTTCGGAGACCGCAAAACATAAATGCAGAGCACCTCTGAAGATCAAGGACTGACTAGACATTGTAATTCATGGTAAAAGAGATTCAGTCACAGTCATACTCAATGTAAATTAATAGCAATGCATGCAAATGACAGCGGTGCTCTCCAACTGGTGCTTTTTAATAAGAGGATGATGACTCAACATAAAAGTAAATAGATAGGCCCTTCACAAGAGGGAAGTAGGGATTTGTAGAGGTGCGAGCTCGAGTTTTGAAACAGAGATAAATAATCTTTTGAGTGGCATACTTTCATTGTCAACATAACAACCAAGAGATCTCGATATCTTCCATGCTACACACATTATAGGCGGTTCCCAAACAGAATGGTAAAGTTTATACTCCCCCACTACCAACAAGCATCAATCCATGGCTCGCCCGAAACAACTGGTGCCTCCAACTAACAACAGTCTTGGGGGAGTTTTGTTTGCAGTTATTTTGATTTGAGCATGGGACTGGGCATCCCGGTTACATGCCATTTTCTCGTGAATGATGAGCGGAGTCCGCTCATCATGAGAATAACCCACCTAGCATGGAAGATACAACCCTAGTTGATACATGAGCTATTCGAGCATACAAAATGGAATTTCATTTAAAGGTTTAGAGTTTGACACATACAAATTTACTTGGAACGGCAGGTAAATACCGCATATAGGAAGGTATGATGGACTCATATGGAATAACTTTGGGGTTTATGGAAGTGGATGCACAAGCAGTATTCCTGCTTTGGGAAGCGGCCAACTAGAGAGCGACAACAATCATGAACATGCATTAAAATTAATCAACACTGAGTGCAAGCATGAGTAGGATATAATTCAACATAAATATCGTGGAGGCTATGTTGATTTTGTTTCAACTACATGCGTGAACATGTGCCAAGTCAAGCCACTCGAATCGTTCAAAGGAAGATACCACCCTATCATACCACATCACAACTATTTTAATAACATGTTGGCACACAAGGTAAACCATTATAAACTCCTAGCAAATTAAGCATGGCATGGGCAACTATAATCTCTAATTGTCATTCTAAACATGTTTCATTCATAATAGGCTGAATCAGGAACGATGAACTAACCATATTTACAAAAACAAGATAGGTCGAGTTCATACCAGCTTCTCTCATCTCAATCAGTCCATCTTATATAGTCATTATTGCCTTTCACTTGCACGACCGAACGGTATGGATAATAATAATAGTGCATGTGCATTGGACTAAGCTGGAATCTGCAAGCATTTAATACAAGGGAGAAGCCAAGGTAATATGGGCTCTTGGTTAAATCAATAATAATGCATATGAGAGCCACTTAACATTTTCATCAAGGTCTTCTCCTCTTGACCCCCAAAGAAAAGAAAAGAAATAAAACTATTTACACGGGAAAGCTCCCAACAACCAAAAGAAGAACGAGAAATCTTTTTGGGTTTTCTTTTAGTTACTACTACTACAGGCATGGTAAGTAAACTAGCTAGAAGCTACAGCTAACTATTTTTTTTATTTTTTCTTAAGCTTTTTCAAACACACAAGAAGAAGGCTTAGAAAAGAAAATAGACTAGCATGGATAGTACAATGAAAAAGTATGAGCACCGACAACTAGAATGAGTGTGTGAACATGAATGTAATGTCGGCGAAGAAAATAGACTGCCACTCGGGCACTAGTGACAAGCATTAAGTATAGCAAAGTCATAGCAACATCAATGTCATAACATAATGAATACTAGGGATCAAACCCTAACAAAACTAACTCGATTACATGATAAATCTCATCCAACCCATCACCGTCCAGCAAGCTTACGATGGAATTACTACGCACGGCGGTGAGCATCGTGAAATTCGTGATGGAGGAAGGTTGATGATGACGACGGCGATGGATTCCCCTCTCCGGAGCCCCGGACGGACTCCAGATCAGCCCTCCCGAGAGAAATTAGGCTTGGTGGCGGCTTCATATCGTAAAACGCGATGAATCCTTCCCTCTGATTTTTTTATCCCCGAATGTGACTATATGGAGTTGGAGTTGAGGTCGGTGGAGTCCCAGGGGGCCCACAAGGTAGGGGGCATGCCCTGCACCCTCGTGGATAGGGTAGGAGCCCCCTGATGCTGATTCTTTCGCCAGTATTTTTTATAAATTCCAAAACGTGTCTCTGTGGATTTCCAGGTCATTCTGAAAACTTTTATTTCTGCACAAAAATAACACCATGGCAATTATGCTGAAAACAGCGTCAGTCCGGGTTAGTTTCATTCAAATCATGCAAGTTAGAGTCCAAAACAAGGGCAAAAGTGTTCGCAAAAGTAGATACGTTGGAGACGTATCAACGCGCCACTTCAATGGCAGAGGCACTGAGAGGTCGTGTCCGCCCTGAGCCGTCTTCAATGTTGAGCGGCGCGCTCTACAGCGGTGAAAGTGCAACTATCCCTAGGTGGTTTTGGTAATTCATCACAACATATAGCTCATTGAGCTAATACTATTCCAAGACTATTATTTCAGGAAAGCTCAATGAATGGCATGGCATGGATGATGAAAGTGGATCCCTCAAAATACTAAGGACAAAGGATTGGCTCAAGCTCAAAAGCTCAAGACTCTTCATTTTACATTTTAGTGATCCAAGATCACATTGAGTCTATAGGAAAAGCCAATACTATCAAGAAGGGATGAGGTGTTGCTTAATGAGCCTCTTGCTTCATGTGCTTAGTGATATGCTCCAAAACCCTCAACTACTTTCCCATATCCACAAATGACCTAAACCTAAAGCCAAAATCGGTCACACCGATTCTTTCTATCCGGCGCCACCGATTCCAAAAGTCATAGCCACCGCCACAAACCCTAAGCAAATCATCTTTACCGATAGGGATCTCGGTCTCACCGAGATGGGGTTGCAATCTCTGCTTCCCTTTGTAACGTTTCGGTTCAACCGAAGTGAGCGATCGGTCCCACCGAGATTGCAATGTAATCTCTCTGTTTCCTTCTTGTAACATTTCGGTCTCACCGAAAAGAGCAAATCGGTCCCACCGAGTTTACCTGACCAACTCTCTGTAAAGCTTATTACCAAATCGGTCTCACCGAGTTTGTGTAATCGGTCTCACCGAGATTACGTTATGCCCTAACCCTAACCGAATCGGCCTCACCGAGATGCATGTCAGTCCCACCGAAAATCACTAACGGTCACTAGGTTTACTAAATCGGTCCGACCGAGTTTAACTATTCGGTCCCACCGAGTTTGGTAAATTGTGTGTAACGGTTAGATTTTGTGTGGAGGATATATATACCCCTCCACCTCCTCTTCATTCGTGGAGAGAGCCATCAGACTAAACCTACACTTCCAACTTACCATTTCTGAGAGAGAACCACCTACTCATGTGTTGAGGCCAAGATACTCCATTCCTACCATATGAATCTTGATCTCCAGCCTTCCCCAAGTTGCTTTCCACTCAAATCATCTTTCCACCAGATCCAAATCCTATGAGAGAGAGTTGAGTGTTGGGGAGACTATCATTTGAAGCACAAGAGCAAGGAGTTCATCATCAACACACCATTTGTTACTTCTTGGAGAGTGGTGTCTCCTAGATTGGCTAGGTGTCACTTGGGAGCCTCCGACAAGATTGTGGAGTTGAACCAAGGAGTTTGTAAGGGCAAGGAGATCGCCTACTTCGTGAAGATCTACCGCTAGTGAGGCAAGTCCTTCGTGGGCGGCGGCCATGGTGGGATAGACAAGGTTGCTACTGCGGACCCTTCGTGGGTGGAGCCCTCCGTGGACTCAAGACCTGCTACCCTTCGTGGGTTGAAGTCTCCATCAACGTGGATGTACGATAGCACCACCTATCGGAACCACGCCAAAAACATCGTTGTCTCCAATTGCGTTTGAATCCTCCAAACCCTTCCCTTTACTTTCTTGCAAGTTGCATGCTTTAATTTCCGCTGCCTATACACTCTTTGCATGCTTGCTTGAATTGTGTGATGATTGCTTGACTTGTCCTAAAATAGCTAAAATCTGCCAAACTATAAAATTGGGAAAAAGGTTAAGTTTTTATTGGTCAAGTAGTCTAATCACCCCCCTCTAGACATACTTCAAGGTCCTACAAGTGGTATCGTAGCTTTGGTCTCCATTTGCTTTGATTTCCATAGCTTTTGGTGGTCGTAGCCTTGGTTTCACAACCTAGGAGAGTATGGCGTCTAGCGAGGAAATTATCACCGTAGAGGTCCTTATTTTGATGGTACTAATTTTGCTAGTTGGAAGCATAAGATGAAAATGCATATTCTTGGACATAACCCGCCGTTTGGGCAATTATTTGTATTGGCTTGCAAGGTGAATTCTTCGATGGGAGAGAACCGAACCGTGAAGCTAATGCGGAAGAATTGAAGATGCTACAATACAACGCTCAAGCATGTGATATCATCTTCAACGGATTGTGCCTCAAGAATTCAACAAAATCAGCCGCCTTGAGAATGCAAAGGAAATTTGGGATACTTTGATTGATATGCATGAAGGTACCGAATCATTAAGGAATCCAAGTTGGATGTGCTCCAAAGTTAGCTTGACAAGTTCAAATGAAGGATGGTGAAGGTGTCATTTGAAATGTACTCTAGGCTTGCTCTTATCACAAATGAGATTGCCGGCTTAGGGAGTGAAGAGATGACCCGGCAAATTCATCATCAAGAAAATCCTAAGAGCATTGGATGGAAAGTATGATACCGTGCACATTGATCCAAATGATGCCAAACTACAAAGATCTCAAGCCAACGGAAGTCATTGGAAGGATTGTTGCTCATGAGATGTCACTCAAGGATAAGGAGGAACTTCACAACAAGTCAAGTGGTGCTTACAAAGCCTCAAGTGAAGCCCCCACATCATCAAGTGAGAAACCAACCTTCAATGAAGAATTGAGCTTAATGGTGAAGAACTTCAACAAATTCTACAAAAGTAGAAGCAAAGAAAGAAGCTCCAAGTCAAGGTCTTACAATGACAAGAGATCTTCTAGTCGAGAGCGCAATTGCTACAATTGTGGGAGGCCCGGACACTACTCCAATGAGTGTACGGCACCCTACAAAAGAAGAGAAGATTCTCCAAAAAGAAGAAGCAAAAGAGAAGAATCACCACCAAGAGAGAGGAGGAGTAGAGATGACCGTTATGAACGAAGACCCTCACGGAGAAGCAAGGATTCGGAAAGGAAGGACAAGTCGTCAAGGAGCTACACAAAATGAAGACATCAAGCTCATGTTGGTGAATGGATATCCGGATCCGACTCCGACAATCACTCCGAGAGAAGCTATCACTCCGACTCCGAATATACTCAAGATGAAGGTGCTGCCGGTCTAGCACTTGTGTCAACCAACTCCTACGACATATTTGATTCACCAAATGAAGGAATTGTAAGATGCTTCATGGCCAAAGGTCCAAAGGTAACACATCCCGAGTATGTTGATTTTAATAGTGATGAAGATGACTTGCTTGTGGATGATGATTTACTTGTTGACAACTCTAGTGATGAATACTATGATGAAACATCAATTAATCATGCTAATCAAACGAATGACAATGATAAGGAGAAAATTGAGCTTCTAACTAAAGAACTAAACACTCTTAAGTTGGCTCATGAAACTATCTTCGAAGACCATCGAGAACTTTTAAGGGCTCATGAGAAGTTACGCTTTGAAAATCTCAGTCTTGAGCAAGAGCATGAGTTCTTAAAGGCAATCAATGATGATCTCCGCAAGAAAAGTTATTCTTACATTGCCAAGCGTTTACTCTTATCTACTTACATGCCTCAAGTCAAGTCTATTAACAAGTACAAGAAAGATACTTCCTCTAGTAGTAACAATAATAATGTCAAATCCAATGTTGTTGCTTCTAGTAGTTCTCTTGATTCCACTAATGATTCTCTTAGCCAAGTTACACTTGAGCAAGAAAATAGTTTATTGAAGGGAATTATAGAGAAAGGTGTTTACAAGAGCCTTGCCAGGAGTAAGCAATTCGAGGAAATTGTACACAAGCAAGGAAGGCACCGGAAAAATCAAGGTGTTGGTTTTGAACGAAAGTTCAACGCCAATGGAGTTGAGTGGGAAGAAGATCAATACCCCAAGACAAAGTCTGTTCCTCAACAAGAGAAGTATGATCCTACTTCCTTCAAGGGGACACAAGCTCAAGATAATCTTCCACCACAAGACCATAAGAACAAAGGCAAGGACAAGCTTCAAGAAGAGATTGATGCATTTGAAGAAGCACCTTATGCCTCGTTCAAGTGGGTCCCCAAGACTACGTCAAGTTCTACTTCATCAAGTGCAACTACAACTCCAAGGATTCCCATCAAGATGATGTGGATCCCAAGAAGAAGAACTAGAGAGTTCTTGAGGGTGACTCCGCCAACATTCTTCACTCATATCATTTTGGCAAGAACAAGTGCAATCAACTTTCACATCTTGCACTAGTTCAAGGAGTCACAAACCCTCATGTTGGTAAGGCAAGGGACAAGGTAACCTAATGTTTTCATGGACATCATCTTGTGTGTGCATCACTCTATGTCTATGGATATTCTTGTTTGTTCCTCGTGGGACTAACCCATGTAGGCAAGTTGAAAGTGCAACTCACTCCAAAGGATTGCTCCAACTGATCTACATCAACATTGAGCATCTACGTCTTCAACACCTACATGAAGTCATCATCGACAAAACCCAAGGTTAGTTCATCCCTCCAAGGGGGGATCTCACATCTAGGGGGAGCTTAACTCTAAGAATTGAGTCAAAGCAACTCTAATGGTGTGAACACATTAATGCATTATGTAAAAGTGGTAACCCCACTTGAGCTTAAACGATGAGTATGACCTATGATCAAATGTTCTCATTTGACTCCTAAGTCAATATACTCATATATAGATGACATAGTCATCGCCAATTGGTTGATAGATGCTAAAATTGGTTGTGCATGCTTTGCCACATATTTCTATTGCCATCTTATTGTGTGAGCATGTTGGTGCATATTTTACTCATTCAAGGACATCCACTTGTTGTTTTGTTTGTTTGGATTCTTTTCTTTGTGCCAAGTGGATGGACAAGAATGCCTAAGAACCTTCTTTAGCTATCTATGCTTTTCTCGTCTCAAACTCTATTCATGCTACATCACAAAATTTGATCAAGTCAGATTCGAACCACTCTGTGTGAGGAGCACTCAGAGTCAACGATTCATCATAGACTTAAACTTCCAAAACCTCTTAGTGATTCTCAGTCTGACCGATCCTTCCATTTCGGTCCTACCGAGATCATCAAGTTGATCTGAGTTTTCAATCTCGATGCAACCGATTAGAACTTTTCAGTCTCACCGATTTGCTGTAACTGAACACAGTTATGCATCTCGGTGCCACCGAGTTGTTCCACTCGGTCACACCGATAGGGTCGGGCTATATATAGACACGGGAAATTTTTTGGAAATTTCTCCGAAACCCTTCGCCACAAGCAATTTCGCTTCTGCCATCGTGGTCTCCGGATCGTCTCCTCGTCGCCAAGACCTCCCTCGTCTCACGGGTCTCCGCCAGCCAACGGATTTCGCCCCCGCTGTTGCCGTGAAAAGTCCACCGCCAAGTTAGGGTATGGACTTAATCTTTGTGCTATCCACGTCTAATTCCTGGCACATTGTTTTCATATTGATTCTTGCCACGATTGAAACTCTTCTATCCAGCCAAAGTAGTTCATAGATTAGATGTGATTCAAATTTTTAGGGTTAGGTTTCAACCGAAAACATCTCGGACCCACCGAGTTGAAAAACTTCGGTCTCACCGATTTGGCTTATGCCATTGCACTAGTGACTCTCGGCCCCGACCGAGAAGTACTAATCGGTGCAACCGATTTGAGGATTCTCAGGAAACCCTAGCAGTCTCGGTACCACCGAATCAAACTCGGTCCAACGAGATCATCGCTTAGGTTCCAAAAGCTGCTTCGGTATCACCGAGTTTGAAAATCGGTGGATCCGAAATGCTTCGTGGAAAACTAAGACTGAACTTTTGAGTCATTCTTTGCAAAACCCTCTGCATTTTGTGATGCTCATCTTTTCTATCTCATCTATAACTCTTCACAGGTCAAGTCACTTTTTGCAAGATGTCCGATCAAAGTGACAGCGTAACAGTGTCAAGAGCAGATGGATTTGAGTGAGGGCACTAGTCCCTCAACTTCGGATGAAGGGAGCGTAAGTACTCCTAGAAATTTGCCTAAGGCTGCAACTAGCCAAAGGAAGAAAAGAACTTCAGATTCAGAGGATGAAGATTACAAAGCTGAGGAAGATGAGGCTACTTCCAAGAAAGTGGTGCTCAAGAAGGATTATGGCTCAACAAAGGATATAAAGCCAGGCATGAAGATTAAAAGGCCTGCAAGAAGGCAACCTATGCCCAAGGCCAGAGCATCAACTCAACTGCCTGAAAATCCTGATCCCAAAGAGCCAGCTGATGAAAGCAAGAAGAGGAAGGAAAGGGTCAAGAAGACCATGGTCAGAGTTGTAGGGAAACCTTCCATGATGGAAGAGGAAGAGCCTTCTGCACTAGCACCAAAGGCACCAAAGCTTATGGGAGATGCAATCAGATCAGGGACTGCAACATCTAAGCCCAAGGAAGCACCCAAAGCTGCCCCCAAGGCCAAGTCTGCACCAAAGAGGAATACTATGAGTATTCCGGCTGCTGAGAAGAACAAGGCCCCAGTGCCCAATGTTGCTGAGGAGGAAGATGAAGAAGGACAGGTTCTAAGGAAGCTCAAGCCAAAGATACCAGACCACAATGATGCCCATCATGTGGCTGAGGACGTGAGAATCAGGAAGGACTCGGGATATAGGATATGGAGGATGGCAGATCCATATGCCACAAGGAGAAGAACTGCTGTTGATTACAGGTTCCATACAAAGGAACAACAGGACTTCTATGAAACAATTCTGTTGGACAAGAAGCCCATAGTCTGTGACATGAGGTGGGTTGACTGGAATTTCATCAAGGAAAATGAACGAGACTATCCCGGAGTGCAAGACAGCTTTGTTTCTTGTGGAGTTGCAGATTTTGTTGGATGTAAGTTCACCAACCGGAATGATGAGCTTATCATGCGCTTCTACTCCACAAGACACTTTTACCCAGATGGAAGAATAGTTTGATGTCCAAGGTACAAGGTACCAAATCCACTATTGAAGAATGGGCAAGTCCGATCAATGCCCCCAAGGAGAATGAGGATGACCTAGACATTTATGCAAAGAAGAAGATGGGTCACAATTCAATGGCTCACATGTACAAGGAAATTCCAGACAAGGCATTAGAGACTCACAAGTTTGGATCAGTTCACTTTCTGCTGTCAAGGTTGCCAACCATAAATTGGATTCTCAGGCACACTTTGTTGCCCAAGTCTGGTGACCATAACATGATCAGAGGGCATGCCATCAACATGTTGCATGTGTTTGATGTGCCACGAAGTTCAAAGTCATGAGCCCGATCATTGAAACAATCAAGAGGACTGCAGCAGATCGTAAGAGGAGCGTGGATATGCACCTCAGATTCAAGAATTGATAAACTCAAAGATGGGCACAGGAAAATATCAGTTGGATAAGGAACACTTTCCACTTTATCCGGACTTTGAGGACAATGAGGTTGTCATGAATGAAGATGATCCACAATCAGTTCAAGCTCAGGAGAAGAAGGAGAAGGCAAAGAGGGAGAAGGCTGCCAAGATGCCAACTCAAGAGGAGGCATCTGAATATTTCTTGAAAACCAAACAGGAGTAGCTTGGTTACTTGATAGCATCATCTCTAAGGATTGAGAAGGGGTTGGCCACCCTAACTCAAAACCAGGAGAGCCTGGAAAGAATCATGGAACAAAAATTCTATGATCTAGATGTCAAGGTAATCGAGATTGATCGGTTGTGGAGCATTGCAGGATGACATGCTTGAGGAGAGGAAGGGCAAACTACCACCAATGCATTTGCCAGAGTGCCCAGAGCCAGAGGTCGATTGCAGTGCAGATGGACACTAGAGCAACAACTTCAAAGACCAGCCAATGCCCCTACAGCCCAAAGTGCAACCAGCTCCAAAGATCAACTCCTCCAGCTCCATCTACTTCAACTGAATCCTTCATCCAAGGAGCCATCTCTACACCACCACCGTAAGATCAAGCCCAGAGTCGATCTAGCACTATGCATTTTTATGAACTTTTTGGTAACTTGTTGCCAAAGGGGGAGAAAATGTATAGATCATAGGCTTCGAGAGAGAGAGAGTGTTGCTTTTGTTCTCTCTTGCTTTATTTGGTGGTTTTTCAATCTTTGTTTGCTTTTGGTTGAGATACTATGCTTGTGAGACATTGATGATCATGTGTTTGATCATAAGCTACACTTATGCATGCTTGATGTTATCCTATCTATCTTATGTGATCACTCACTATGCTTGGTGATGAGTGCATGTATTCATTGTTTATTATTTTGAGCGCTCCACCAAGATGTGTGTGACATGGAAGAGTAACCCATGAGCCTAATTCATTGTGCATTTGCAGTCCAAAGCAAATCTAAAACTATGCACAAATTTAGGGAGCTCTTTCTTATCACATACTTCTCAAAGCGGCAAGTTATTTAAATTTTATTATCATTTGTCGAAGCTTTGATCTATATGTTGTCATCAATTACCAAAAGGGGAGATTGAAAGTGCAACTATCCCTAGGTGGTTTTGGTAATTCATAACAACATATAGCTCATTGAGCTAATACTATTCCAAGACTATTATTTCAGGAAAGCTCAATGAATGGCATGGCATGGATGATGAAAATGGATCCCTCAAAATACTAAGGACAAAGGATTGGCTCAAGCTCAAAAGCTCAAGACTCTTCATTTTACATTTTAGTGATCCAAGATCACATTGAGTCTATAGGAAAAGCCAATACTATCAAGAAGGGATGAGGTGTTGCTTAATGAGCCTCTTGCTTCATGTGCTTAGTGATATGCTCCAAAACCCTCAACTACTTTCCCATATCCACAAATGACCTAAACCTAAAGCCAAAATCGGTCACACCGATTCTTTCTATCCGGCGCCACCGATTCCAAAAGTCATAGCCACTGCCACAAACCCTAAGCAAATCGGTCTTACCGATAGGGATCTCGGTCTCACCAAGATGGGGTTGCAATCTTTCTGTTTCCCTTTGTAACGTTTCAGTCTAACCGAAGTGAGCGATCGGTCCCACCGAGATTGCAATGTAAACTCTCTGTTTCCTTTTTGTAACATTTCGGTCTCACCGAAAATAGCAAATCGGTCCCACCGAGTTTACCTGACCAACTCTCTCGAAAGCTTATTACCAAATCGGTCTCACCGAGTTTGTGTAATCGGTCTCACCGAGATTACGTTATGCCCTAACCCTAACCGAATCGGCCTCACCGAGATGCATGTCAGTCCCACCGAAAATCACTAACGGTCACTAGGTTTACTAAATCGGTCCGATCGAGTTTAACTATTCGGTCCCACCGAGTTTGGTAAATTGTGTGTAACGGTTAGATTTTGTGTGGAGGCTATATATACCCCTCCACCTCCTCTTCATTCGTGGAGAGAGCCATCGACTAAACCTACACTTCCAACTTACCATTTCGAGAGAGAACCACCTACTCATGTGTTGAGGCCAAGATATTCCATTCCTTCCATATGAATCTTGATCTCTAGCCTTCCCAGTTGCTTTCCACTCAAATCATCTTTCCACCAGATCCAAATCCTATGAGAGAGAGTTGAGTGTTGGGAGACTATCATTTGAAGCACAAGAGCAAGGAGTTCATCATCAACACACCATTTGTTACTTCTTGGAGAGTGGTGTCTCCTAGATTGGCTAGGTGTCACTTGGGAGCCTCCGACAAGATTGTGGAGCTGAACCAAGGAGTTTGTAAGGGCAAGGAGATCGCCTACTTCGTGAAGATCTACCGCTAGTGAGGCAAGTCCTTCGTGGGCGACAGCCATGGTTGGATAGACAAGGTTGCTACTTCGTGGACCCTTCGTGGGTGGAGCCCTCCGTGGACTCGCGCAGCCGTTACCCTTTGTGGGTTGAAGTCTCCATCAACGTGGATGTACGATAGCACCACCTATCGGAACCACACCAAAAACATCTGTGTCTCCAATTGCGTTTGAATCCTCCAAACCCTGCCCTTTACTTTCTTGCAAGTTGCATGCTTTAATTTCATTGCCAATATACTCTTTGCATGCTTGCTTGAATTGTGTGATGATTGCTTGACTTGTCCTAAAATAGCTAAAATCTGCCAAACTATAAAACTGGGAAAAGGTTAAGTTTTTATTGGTCAAGTAGTCTAATCACCCCCTCTAGACATACTTCAATGTCCTACAAGCGGCATGAATGCGGACGGTTGGCGCCACGGAACAGCCTTGGCGAGGAGGAGGGTTTTGGTGGGCTGTATGCCGGAAGAGGCGAGGATTGGTCCGGACTCCCAGAAAGCCCACCATGTTTGTCTTTAGTTTGCGGGAGAAATTGCGTCCGGACCGTTGTGCAGACCAATATAGGACCGCATTGGATGACTTCCGCGGTCCGGATGGCTGCGGGAGGTTTGCGGGTCCGTCTTGGAGATGCCCTAACAAGACACAATGGATGTAAAACTAAATTTGACCCATCGTATACCTTTCTCGACCACAAATACCCGACACCATTTTTTTTCTTTTAACAAATCTCGTGGATTGAACGCTCCAACCCTCGTGTAAACTCACATATAGGGTTTCCTTGTCTCTTGTCGCCGCCGCTGGTCCCCCTCGTCCCCTATGGTACTTGGACCATGGAGGTGCGGTGGATCCCGACCTTTTCGTGCTGGAGGGCTTCATTTTTAGGTGCTTTTCTGAATTTTGATAGGGTTTATGCCATGCTCAAGAAGACGAGGTGGTGACGGCTTCTTGAAGATGGAATAAGGTCCTCCCCGCATAGCCTTGTCCCGGTGATGTTTCAAGCATCGCCGGAAGGCGTGTGCAGGTTTGTCTCCAACAGATCTCAGCGTTTGTCTTGATGGATCCGGCCTTCGTTCGTCTACGTGTGTGTCTGCAGGTTGGATCCTTCCAATCTAAGCTTCTCTTTATGGATGGCGGTTGATGTTATGGTGCGCTAGTCCTATGGGGCCTTAGCACGATGACTTTCCGTCTGTTTACTACAACAATGTTTACACGACTCCGACGAGGGAGGGGCGTTGACGGCGGCGCGCCTTCGGCTCGCTCCAGTGCTTGTAGTCGTCGCTAGGTGGTCAACGAACCTGGATGCAAATTTTACTTCTAGTGTTCTTTATACTACCTTCACAGTTGATAAATAGACCAAAAGTTTTCTCGAAAACGAAGTATACCTTTCTCAACCTTTTAACTGAGACATCTTAGTATTGTATATCTTTTTTACCCCCGTTCAAAGTATCATCACCACACTGATCATCGGAACCAATAATCTATCCTCGCACGTAAAATCAAGAGTAACAACTATACTATTTTCTTTCACAGCATGCAGGTGGATCTTCAACTATCCAGGGCCACTGGAGGCTGAGCTTGCTGCCTGTGAGGAGGGGCTAAGCCTGGCCCTTCATTGGTCCGACAAGCCGCTCATGATGGAGTCCGACCGTCTTGAGCTCATCTCTAATTAGTGCGCACACGGCCGATCGCTCCAAAGAATATGTTTCAGTCTGCGTAAATTTTGGAACTACTCAAGGAACGACAATCACAAATCCAAAAGATTAGTCGGACTCAGAACAAAGCTGCAGATGCCATGGCAGCTATAGGACATAGACAGCAACGCAGAGCATGTTGGCTTGCAAATATCCCTCAGGAGATTAGCATTATCATTATGAATGATTGTAAAATGGCTATTAATTAATTAATGAAATGCTTTTCCCCTGCAAAAAAAAAACAACTACTATTTTGCAAAAAAATAATTAAGAGTAATAACTAGAAACAAAAAAATTGACAACCCCTAGCAAGCCAGCTTTGGACTTGGATCCAATCACAGACAGCCCTAGCGGCGGCGGTTGGTGTATTTGTTGAGGGCACAGGGCGTAGCATGCGATGTGACCACGGGGGCGCGATCGGTGCACACCCTCCCCCGTGAGATCAAAAAGTCCAAAGGAGGGCGGTCCAATAGGGCGACGACACGTACCGCCCCTCCCCCCACCGGTCCACTGGACACGCCCCACGCCGCGCGGCCACCCCCGCGCCCGGCTCGCGCGGACTCCCGGTTTGACCGGGCCCACCCACGCGCGGTGTCGCCGCCCGGGCGCGACGCGTCGGCCCGCGATTGGACGGCTGCCCCCGTAGCCAGGCGAGCTTCTCGAGGGGCCGCACCCATCGCCCTCCTATTTTTCTATCCCCCCATCCCGCACCCCTCCCCTCCCCCACTCCTCCCTATTCCTATCCCCCCCGCCTCCTCCCCACGAACCCACAGCGCGCACCCGAGATCCGCAGCCGAAGCCCGTGAGAAGAGCGAAGCGCCAGAGGAAAGGTACTCCCCTCCCTCCCTTTCCCCTCTCCTCCCCTCCCCATCCTTTGCTGTGGGTGCGATCCACCGATTGATTGTTGCTTCTGGTCGCGGGGATCCGAGGTGAAGCGATTCCGCTCGTTCTGCGACGGATCCATTTCCCGTTTCCGTTTTTGCTTGTGATTCGTGTGCGTCAGGCTAGATCCTGGCCTGGATCGTGCTAGATCTAGCGTTGGCTTGTTGGATCGGTTAGGGTTCGAGATCCGATCTGACGCGCGAGTTAGGGTTTCCGAGAGCAGCGCTTTTCCTGCCGGAAATACGGCTTGTTGAGCGTATTTTCCCTCTATTTGGAGTGAGTTTAGTGGGGATCGACGGGGGATTTCGGCAAGGATTCGAGATCTGCCCAGAAGCATGAAAATGCGCACCGTGCTGATGTTCGTTGTATTACTAGTTCTGTAGATCCAGCGCGCATCTCGGCAGATGGGATGCGAATCTCCTATACTGAGGTCTAGATCTAGTCGCCTTGCTGAGAGAAGGGTGCATGTTTTTATTTGCTTGTGCCGATCTGATTTCAACTTCCAGTTCTGTTTGCTTGTTATTACGTGGAATATTGTTCTCTCAACCTGAAGCTCGGTGGTGTTAGATTAGATTTGTCCAATAGAATATCAGAAAAGTCGAAGAATCAAAGGCCAGTATTGATGGCTCCTTTTGAGGATGCAGTAGGATATTTAGATGCATACACTCTTCTAAAGCGATTCCTTACCTAGGTTGTAAAAGTTGGGCTAGTTCTCTAGCTATACTGTATCATATGAAAACTGCTTGCACCACTTGCGAATCTGGGAAAGAGGATGATTTGTAGTAATTGTATATTCACTTTCGTTTGGTTCATTTTCTTCAGATTCTGGAGTTAGTTTGCTTGTTGATCCCATATGCACTGCTTTTCGTAGCACGGAACATATATGGGCAAGTGGTAACAGTGACAATTTGTATTTGCAGGCACTGAACTAGTTTGCAACAAAGAAGAGGAAAATGTCTACCGCTGAGGCAACCCGTGAGGAGAATGTGTACATGGCCAAGCTCGCCGAGCAGGCTGAGCGTTACGAGGAAATGGTCGAATTCATGGAGAAGGTAGCAAAGACCGCTGATGTTGGTGAGCTCACTGTTGAGGAGCGCAACCTGCTCTCCGTGGCTTACAAGAATGTGATTGGTGCCCGGAGGGCTTCCTGGAGGATCATCTCCTCCATTGAGCAGAAAGAGGAGAGCCGTGGGAACGAGGCCTATGTTGCTTCAATCAAGGAGTACCGTACCAGGATTGAAACCGAGCTCAGCAAGATCTGTGATGGCATCCTCAAGCTTCTGGACTCCCACCTTGTCCCCTCTGCCACTGCAGCAGAGTCCAAGGTGTTCTATCTGAAAATGAAGGGTGACTACCACAGGTATTTACTTCCCGCATACAGAGAATTAGGCCAGTCCATAGTTGTTGGATACTTGGATGTGCACCAATTTACTTTCTACTCCCTGATTGTGAATCCATAGGTACCTTGCGGAGTTCAAGGCGGGTGCTGAGAGGAAAGAAGCAGCTGAGAACACTCTTGTAGCTTACAAGTCGGCCCAGGTTAGCTTTCATGGACTGTTTGCTAATTTGAAACATACAGTATCATGTACCAGTTTGCTTTATCATCATCTTTCTCTTGCAAAGTTGAATACATGTTCTTTCATTCCTGGTTGGGATATACTGTGCAGGCTATTCTTTTCTTTGTGTGTGTATTGTTTCATTGAGTGTGCATGCTGACATTAATTTACTTATTATTATGTAGGACATCGCGCTTGCTGACTTGCCTACCACCCACCCAATAAGGCTTGGACTTGCACTCAACTTCTCAGTGTTCTACTATGAGATCCTGAACTCTCCAGACCGTGCTTGCAACCTTGCCAAGCAGGTTGGTCTTCTGTTTTATACATCACATCTTTTGTTGATGAGTTCTTCTGTGGAAACTATTTTGCCCTGCTTGTTAATTCTTTTATTTGATGGGAACTACACCTGAGTGCCATTTCTAATGGAAGCTAGAGTACAGTTCTGATCTCTGGTGAAATTATTGTTTCAGCATTTTTCTTATGCTTTACTTTATGGTACCATATCATTAAAGTTTTTTATGAAATATGAACAACAATCCTTGTTAACTATGCCAACCAGTCGAAATGATAAATGGTATTGAAAGTATAGTTTGAATCAGCACTTGACATCGGGGAAAAGGGTCCTAGTCTACACTCTCTGTTATATATCTAGAATGCGATTAATTCTGGAATGTTTACTTGTTGGTAGGCATTTGATGAAGCCATTGCTGAGCTGGACTCCTCGGCGAGGAATCCTACAAGGACAGCACCTTGATCATGCAACTTCTTCGTGACAACTTGACTCTCTGGACCTCCGATAACGCAGTATGTGTCCCCATCGAAACTTCTATCTGTATTGGCTTGTCATGGGTGGTGTTGAAAACCTTGTTACTCATTATCCTGTTACACTTTTCCAGGAGGAGGGTGGTGATGAGATCAAGGAAGCCGCCTCGAAGCCTGAGGGAGAGGGGCACTGATTGGCCGGCCCTCGAGCGTGCCCAAGTTTATTTCTGAGTCCATTTACGCAGCTACCTGTATCATTCGGATCATAAGATGTACTAGGGTCGGTTGCACTATGTGAATCATAAGATGTGGTAGGATGGTGCTATGCGAAGCGTGTCGAGCTGAAGTACCTAGTGGACTACAGTCATGAGGACGGTCATGTGGACATCGTCGCTTCTTAGTTCATTAGCAGATTTCAAACTATTTCCTGTATTGCAGCACATTATTAGTATTGCTGTATTAGCAATTTTCATGGCTTGTTGATGATTGATCATACTTGGCGTCAAGCACCCCCAAAGCTTGCCTTTCTTATGAGGCAACAACTGAGTTTTTCTTGTCTACTTCCCTCTCAAAATAATTGAGTTCTAGGATTCTCCTAAGTCAATAAGTTTGATAAATTTGATATGAAATTATGTCAGCATCTATAAAATCAATTTTATTCCCTTAGTTAAATTATGAAATGTATTTTTGTATTATAGATATTTGATATCCTGTCGTGTTTTTATTGGTGATATATAAATCCCCTTTATGTTTCTACTGAAAACGATTCAACTTGGTCTTAATTTTGTGACTCAGATTTAAAATTCAATAAAATGATCAGAGATATATGATGGGCCATCAAAGAAACAAAAGCCAAGCAAAGAGCAATGTCTGGGAAGCCAATATGACGGCCCTTCTAATTTCCCCAAAGTGATACTTTGTCATCCATCCCAATTGGATCCATCAGTTTGAACCTTTTTTTCGACAACTTCATCTCTGCCTCGTACTCCCTCTGGTCCTTTTTACTCTGCATATTAAGTTTGTTTGTAGTCAATCTCATCCAACTTTGACTAAGTTTATATAAAAAATTATTAACATTCATATAACAATACCAATATCATTAGATCCATCTTGGAATATATTTTTATATTATATTTATTAAATATTATAGCTGCTAATAATTTTGTCGGGGAAGCTGATCGTGGCCCACGAACACCTATGGGACCGGGTCCCTTGTGGTTCTAAGGGGGGCGGAGAATGCACGAAGAGCGATCAAGCGATGCACACGAGCAGATTTACCCAACTGGAGCTCTCCGAGAGATAACACTCCTCATCACGCTTGTCTGATTATTTGTGTTCTTGCTAGGGAGCGCTGGGAGCTACAAGACCTAGCCTGAGTGAGTGGAATGAACTCAACCGGAGCCGAACCGAAAACCGAACCCTTTCTACGTTGCACTTGGGCCTCCTTTTATAGGCACAAGGGGTCACCACAGACGGCAAGTAGACAAGGGTAAAATAGGAAAAGCAGAGGTTGGTACACCGCTTGGTACAAAGGTATGCGATCTATACCTAACTCGACGGCAAGGGACAAAAGCCATAAATGTCCGCCCCTCGTCACGAATAAAGGCAACAGAACCGCTGGCGCGCCTCCGCTTGCCACGATGGTAGCTTGTCGCCGCTTATCGCCGCTTCCTCGGCTGGTCGCGACAGCCTTGACACGCTGCGGCTCGAAAACCCCGTGGCGACACGTTGTCGGATGAGCTGGAGCGGAGATGAAGAGAGGTCACTTGCCGCGGCAAGGTTCTTGTCGCGCTCGGGAGCTTGTCGCTCACCAAGCCTTCCCGGCAAGCTCCTCTTGCCGGGGTCTTGTTTCCTTTGTGTCCTGGGTGGCCTTCCCGCAAGCTCCTCTTGCCGGGCCTTGATTACTTTGTTCTTGGGTAACTCCAAAGGAGCCGCCGAGGATCTTGGCGGTCACCAGCCTCGGCCATGGTGTCTTCGTCTGTCCGTGCACGAAGTTCGGGATACTAGGGTACCCCTACTCTAGTACACCGACAGAGCCCCTGCTTGGGCCACACACGCCAAGCTCATGGGCCAGCCCAAAATAAGCAGACGGCACGCGCGCTGCCCGGATCGCAGCTTATTTGCTTCGGACCCACCACGCCCCCATTTAACGGCACGTTCCGGACGTGGCGTCGTGGGAGAGATCGTGGGGGCTTTCTTTAATAGGAAAACCGGAACGCCCGTCCCCTCTCCCCCTTTATAAGCAGGGGTAACAGGGGCAAGACGCCCACTTGCCGTTGCTGTCACATCAGAAACCACCGCCGCTCCCCCCTTCTCCTCAAGTCCACAGAGAACGACGCTCCGCCCCCCCCCCCCATTGCCACCGGCGCCACCAACGCCGTCGACCTCCTTCACCACCTCCCCCCATGGCTCCGAAGGCCGACAAGGGGAAAGGCGTGAAATCGGCCGAGGCGCAGCTGACATGGCGCCGGAAGGAGCGGGCCCTCTTCGATCCTCGCTGACAGAAGGAGCTGCGGAGCTATATTATCTTTTCTCGTCGACGGAGACGCGGCGCACCTGCCAAGACGAGGTGATCTCCGCCGCCACATCCGAGAAGGTTTCCATCGGGTATCCTTTCTTCGCTTTTCTTCCATCGCGGGCTCTGCCCTTCTTTCCTCAATTCTTTTGCGATGTCATGAACACATATGGCCTCCGCCTCCTTGATTTCACCCCCAACGCCATCCTCACCATGGCCGTTTTGCACACCTGCGAGAACTTTGTCGGGTCCACCAAATGTAGCACTCTTCCGCCATTACTTCATGCCCGCCAGAGAGAGAGGAGAGCCGCTTGGGAGGGATTGCGTGGGTCTCTATGATCGGCAAGAAAGAAGCATATATTGACGGAGAGTCAGCAAAGAAATGGGAGGAGTGGAGAGTCGACCGGTGTTGGATCTTAGAGGAGGAGCCACAGCCTTTCATCGCCTGCGCCAACCCCCCAGAGTGCGTGGCAATGATTGGAGCAACTGGGCGCCGGAGGACGACAAGTTGAAGATTGTCGTGACTCGGATCTTGCGCCTCCGACAAGCAGGGCTTACCGTAGGAGCTGTTGGCGCGGACTTCCTTCGCCGCATTGGCGCCTTTGCAAGAGAGGAGGAGGCCTGCTTGGGAATTCCAAAACGCCCGGACATCATGAGGCTGCGCCGGGTTTGAATTGAATTTCACCGCCTTGAGCCGAACGGCATTCTGCGGGAACTGTTCAAGCATGATGCGGATCACCCCGAGTGGTTCATGTTGCCGGCGGGAGTCGTGCCCTTGTGCAACAACTCGTCGCTCGACAGTATCCGCGCGATGATGCCGTTGTGCAATTCCCATGGAATCGTTCCAACTCGGCAGAGCCCGCCGACGACGTCGTGCAGGCAATTCTTCGACAACTTGGCGGAAGTGCCGATCCGCGCCGACGAAAGCGTAAGCGGCTCACCACGACACCACCGATCGAGATGGCGCGACGCCACAAGGTTGGAGGAGGCGGCGGAGGCTGCCGCCGCCGGCGTGTTTGGGTTCACCGTCGAGGAGGCGGAAACATCCGAGGCGGCAAGCCTTGCCGACCGAGAAGAGCTCGCCGAAGAGGAGGAGCAGGTTGAGCCCGACGCCGACCCGAATGAGCCTGCCGGGCGCCCGCTGCCAAGTAGCTTGCCGCGGAGGAGCCCGCGCCCCGCCAAGAAGACGTCTCCGCAAGATCGAGAAGCTGCGGGCGGCAGACGGCCCAGCCGCCTCGCCGCCCGACGCGCTTCTACCGCGGCAAGCACTGCTGTTGCTGAGCGCCTCTGCCGCCACAAAGAATCGGAGTGGGATCTTCGGGACCGCGGCTTCGCATCCGCCAAGCGTCCGAGGGAGCCCACTCTTCCAAATTTCGCCGCACCGGGAGGTGGAGCGGAATTCGACTTCTCCGCTCTCAGCTCCGAGGAGGAGGAAGAAGAGTAAGACCCTGTCACTGTACTTGTAATTCTTCAATTTGTTGTTTTGTCTTGTATCTAACTTGCTTCATTCTGAACCTTTTTCCTTCTTCAGGACGCTGGCTCAGAGGGCGTCGAAGAGGGCCAAGACTCCAGTGATCGTCGTCGAAGACGATTCCCCTGTGGCGACAGGAGGCACGTCTGAGACTCCCTTGCCGGATCCGGCTACCCTTCAACAGAGCATTTCAAAGATGCCCAGCCGTAAGTGTTTGGGTTATTTCTTCTGGTTCGGTGTGCTTGGGTGCTCCTTCTTTCGATATCTCGACTTGTTGAACTGTAGGAGCAGAGCAACCTCATCAGGAGGTCCCTAAGTCACTCCAAGTTCTCGCTTGCTTCAACCACGCCGCCGAGGGGGAACTCTCCGCCAAGGGAGCGCTCTCCTAAGGGAGGCCTCTCCGACAAGGAGCTTCTCCGATAAGGCGGCGCCGGCGACCCTCCGGTGGTGGAGATCATGCAACAGATCCCATTGTAGGTAATCTTCTTGATCAAAATTTCCCTTGGGTCTTTTCTCTTGAACATTTGTTTGACTTGTTCTTTTCTTTTTTCTCGATCATCGATCCATCTCACGGAGAGCCGATGGAGACCGAGGTTGCCGGAGAGGAGGACGCCAAGGCAACAATGACGACGCCGCCAACATGGAGGAGGAGGCCGGGCGCCGACGAGTCCACCGGCGGCGAGGCCGCCAAGGCTGCTTGGCAGAGGCCGTGGAGGGGTCCGTGATCGATCGACGGCCCTGAGGCCGCAGGAGCGCCAGGCGCTGCACCGACCGCTGATCCCCCCACCACCGATGTCGCGCCAGACTCTTAAGAGCCCCAGCTCGGCGCCTACCTGAAGGCCGGAGAAGGTGTCTTCATCAAGCTTCCGTGGGCGTCAAGCTCCAGGGCACCGGCCGAAGGGGAGACCTTCGACGCGGAACTGCTCGCCTCCGCTGGGCTGTCGCCGGTTGACGCGCCAAGCAGCAGCGGTGGCGAGTCTGAGGAGGAGCAGCTGCTGAAGAAGCTGCTGTCGCTCTACCGCGCCCGACAAGCTAAACTGGAGTCGCGGGAAGCTCTTGTCGCGAGGGCGGGAGCTGATATGGAGAAACGCGCAGAAGAGCTCCGGCGCCACAACAAGGAAACTCTCCGGGATATAGCAGAAGCGCGGGAGCAGCTTGCTGAGGAGCGCAGGGCCTTCATCTTGGAGAAGGCCGAGGTCGAGGAGCAACAAAGGCTTGCCGGAGAGAAGCTCTCTGCGCAAGAAGTCGAACTGGCGCATCGGAAGATCAACCTCGACAGCTATGAGGAAGATCTTGCCGCCGCCGAGGAATCAATTGGCGGAGCACTCAAGGAGGCGAAGGGCGCTGCCGGCCGAGGCCGCTAAGAAGGAATTTAGAGACGAGGGTGACCCAGTTGGAGGCCACCCTCCAGAAGAGCGGCGAAGAGGTCACCGCGTTGAAACATGAGCGCGAGAAGGACGCCTACACTCTTGGTGAGTTGCAGGGTCGTCTCGCTGAGAAGATCAAGGAGATCGATGCCGCCAAGGACTCCAAGGCAGATCTGGAGCTGGCCCACCACCTTGACGGAGACGTTGGGCCACGCCAAGGAGCGGGAAGCGGGCCTGTTGGAGAAGATCAAGGGCAACGAGGAGCTGCTGTCGAATGCCGTGGACCGCCTGCAATAATCTCGTAGACAACATAATGCATCGGATGTAAGGTCTTGTGGACACCGCCGCGCCATCCACACCGAAATGATGGAGCTGGGATGGTGGATCTTGGGTACTCCACCGACGAGAACCTCCAACCCAGCGCCAAGCTCACTGCTTTTTCAAAGGTGTGTTGGCGGGTCTCCAGCCGCTCCGGAGGAGATCCCAAAGCAGTTAGCCGAGGAGTCGCGCCAAGTCTCGCGGGCCCTTCCAGAAGGTGCTGATGAAGGTGGCCTTCCGCAATCCGGGCGTCAACTTCACCAATGTCCTCAAGTCTCTGCCTCCAACTGCTGACGTTGAAGCGCTCAAAGCCCTTGTCGCACCCATCGTGGACAAGGTGAGCGGAGTCAAGAGGCTCGATGGCGACCGCGTGGACTAGGCCGCCAAGTTTATCTTTACCTTGTCGTCAGAGATCATGTTTAAAAACAATTCATTAGATCTGCGACAAGTCATTTTGTAATATACTCTATCTTAGGCAACCGAATGCAGTGTTATTTCCTTTACTCGATTTCTCCCTTTGTATGTTTGTGCCCTACGCTTTTAGGGAACTTGTCGGCAGCATCCTTGCCGCGAAGCGTGAGTGCGGAACTTCAATACCGTCATGGCGATGCCTCCGACAAGCAACCTTGTCGCAACTAGTTGCAGCTCACTTAAGTTGTTGAGCGGACTCGAAATAAAGTAAGGGCGCAAACTAGCTACAAGTTGGTTCCTCCGCGCATAGGTTTTCCATACAAAGCACTATCGTTCGAGGAAGATAACTTAAAAATTTAAAAACTGATTGCTCAAACTCTGGCAACTTAGCTTTTTCGTTGCTTGCTTCCCGGCAAGGCAACATTTCCTCGGCGACGCTTGGCGGTCCACGCCATTATCTTCTCCTCCCCGGTTAACTTGTGGGTGGATGAACCTTCCTTTCTTTTGAGAAGAAAGAAGAGAAAATAAAGTCATGGAGCCTAGTGGCTCGTTATTGCTTACGGGTGTTGATGCTACACAAAAATGTCAGATAATTCATGCAAATAGGTTATGAAAGCATGAATTTGACGATCTTTGCGCAACACATAGGCTTTACTGATGCACGGGGTCTACGCCTGGCTTTGTACAAAGGATTACATGCAACAATGACAAGACTTGTACAAAGGGTGGTTGCCGAACGGGTTCCGACAACCGCGCCCTATGGGTAAAACTTACGAAGATGCTCTATATTCCAGGAGTTGCTCACCGGAACGCCATCTTCAGTCTCAAGGCGGACAGCGCCAGGCCTTGTGACTCGTTTCACCCGATAAGGGCTTTCCCACTTCGGCGTTAACTTGTTGGAATTCTTGGCGGATTGAACGCGCCGAAGAACAAGGTCGCCTTCCTCGAAGCTTCTGGCATTAATTTTGTGGCTATGGTAGCGGCGCAAAGCTTGCTGGTAACGAGCAGCTCATACAGCAGCCTGAAGACGATCCTCCTCAAGGAGCAGCGCGTCATCTTGTCGCAGCTGCTCTTGCTCAAGCTCATCATAAGCGAGCACTCGAGGCGATCCGTATACGAGTTCCGTGGGGAGAACTGCCTCTGCTCCATAGACTAGAGCAAAGGTGTCCGCCGTTGGCTCGATTTGGCGTCGTCTGATCGACCAAAGAACCACCGGCAGCTCCTCAATCCAGTTTCTTCCGCACTTGCGTAGCCTGTCGAAAGTTCTGGTCTTGAGTCCCCGCAGCACTTCAGCATTTGCTCTCTCTGCTTGACCGTTACTTCTCGGATGAGCAACAGAAGCAAAGCAGATCTTGGCGCCAAGGTCTTGGGCGTAGTGCATGAAGGTGCGGCTCGTGAACTGTGTGCCGTTGTCGGTGATGATCCTATTAGGAATCCCAAAACGGCAAACAATTGACCTGAAGAACTTGATCACGATCGTTGTCACCTTCCTCATCGCTTCCACTTCCGCCACTTTGTGAACTTGTCGATTGCGACGCATAAGTACTCAAAGCCCCCGACAATCGGGGAAGGGGCCGAGGATGTCGAGCCCCAAACCGAAAAAGGGCCAGGATAAAGGGATCGTCTGAGAGCTTGAGCTGGCTGATGTATCTCGCTGGAATGGAACCGCATGCTTCACACTTGGTTACTTGTGCGATTGCATCTGGAGGGCTTCGCCGGAAGAAACCTTGCCGGAAAGCTTTGCTTAAGTGCTCTTCTTGCGCCAATGTGGTGACCACATATGCCTCCGTGTATCTTCGCCAACAGCCCATCTTCCCGACAAATACACTTCAATTTCACACCGTTGAGTCTTCTTATGTACAGGATGTTGTCAACAAACTGGTACATACTTGACCGCCGGGCTACTTTTTCCGCTTCTTCTTGCTCTTCGGAAGTTCTCCGTCTCAAGGAAATGAACAATCTGCTTGTGCCCATCTTTGGAGCTCGCGGCTCGACAACAAGGACTAAAGGTACATCTATCGCTGCGGAACATCGGCTTCTACGGCATGAACTCGCGGTTCAGCCGAGCTTGATGATCCCGGCAAGCGTGCCGGAGCAGAGCTTGTCGGGAGCGTCTGCTTCAACGAAGCAAACCCTAGGGCTTGTCGGGAGCAGACTGCTCCTCAGCGATATTTGCGTTGATTTTGGGGACCTTCTTGGCGGCGGCTTCAGGGAACTCTGCCGGAAAGTAGTCGCCAGAAACCAAATTCCTCTTCTTATTCTGCCCAGTTGATGGTGTTACGGTTGGTTGAGTTAGCTTGAGCACAAAATCCTCGGTTCCATTGTGTAGCTTGAGTGCGGCGCACTTTGACAAAGCCATCGGCAATATCATTCTCGAGCTGTTGGAACATGTTCCATTTGCAGGCCTTCAAAGTGCTCTTCTAGCTTCCTCACTTCATCGACGTAGGCTTCCATCAACGGACTCGATAATCTTTTATTTACTTGGCGGACGACAAGTTGCGAGTCACCCCGACAATGAGTTTCTTGATCCCAAGGTCCACCGCGATCCTCGAGACCGCAAGCAAACCTTCATACTCCGCAGTATTGTTTGTTGCTTGTTCCTTGGGAAAGTGCATCCGGACTATGTACTTGAGGTGCTCTCCGGTGGGTGCGATAAGCGACGCCGCACCGGCGCCTTTGTAGCGAGAAGGCACCATCAAAGTACATCAGCCACTCTTTATTTGCCTCCTTGACGGGATGCTCGTCTCGAATTTCTTCATCTTGTGTTGGCGCCCACTCTGCTATGAATTCTGCCAATGCTCGCTTTGGATAGTTGAAGTGCTTTCAAATTTGAGGCCAAAGCTTGATAGTTCCAAAGTGCCCACTCGACAATCCCGCCTGCCGCTTCGGATTTTGCAATATCCTCTTCAATGAAAGCGAGTGACAATCGTTATCTCATGTGCTTGGAAGTAATGGCGCAGCTTTCTCGAGGCCATGAGGAGGCCGAAAAGCAGCTTCGCACACCGTAGTACCTTGATCTAGCCTAATCGCAAAAGGGAACTAACAAAGTAGACCGGGCGCCGCACCATCCTTTTCTCAATCTTGTCGCAATCCTCAAGGCAGATCTGTCCTTGTCGTGACCGTAGCTTGACGGCGAAGTTCCTTGCTTGTCGCCGGATGCGCTTGTCTCGCTGTCGGCTCATCATCCGCCTCCCTCTCCGCTACTAACGCAGCACTAACCACTTGATTGGTTGCCGCTATATATAGCAGCAACTTCTCTTGTGGCCTAGGTGCGACAAGTATTGGAGTGGAGGATAGGTATCTCTTCAAGTCCTGCAGTGCAGCCTCCGCTTTGGGAGTCCATTTCATTGGACCTGCCTTTTTCAAAATCTTCAAAATCTTGAAAAATGGCAGGGCGCGCTCAGCAGACTTAGAGATAAACCTGCTGAGAGCAGCCACGCAACCGGCAAGCCTTCGTACATCCTTGACGTGCTTTGGTGCTTCGATCTGCTCAATGGCCTTAATCTTGTCGGGATTGGCTTCAATTCCCCGGCGAGATATTTAAGAATCCGAGAAGCTTGCGGAAGGGACTCCAAACACGCACTTCTCGTGGTTGAGCTTGAGATTGATCTTGCAGATTTGCAAAAGTCTCATCCAAATCTTGAACTAGAGTTGCTTTGTCCTTGCTCTTGACCACTATGTCATCCATGTAAGCTTCTACATTTCTGTATCTGCGTGGCTCAAAAGCGCCGTGGACTACTCTTGCAAACGTTGAACCAGCATTCTTTAAACCGAAAGGCATCCGTATGAAACAAAGAAGTGCCACATGGTGTAATGAATGCGGTTTCTCTTCATCTTCTTCGCCATGAAGATCCGATGATATACTGAATATGCATCAAGAAATGAAAGCAAATCACATCCAGCCATGGAGTCAACAATCTGGTCGATACGTGGCAAGGGAAATGGGTCTTTGGGACAAGCTTTATTAACATCTGTGAAGTCAATACAAAGTCTCCATTTCCCATTAGCCTTATGCATAACCATCGGATTGGCCAACCACGTGGGATGGAGGACTCCTCTGACAAGGCCTGCTGCTTCCAACTTCTTAATTTCTTCTGCAATGAACTCTTGGCGCTCCACTGCCTGTTTCCTGACTTTTTGCTTGACGGGCCGCGCGTGAGGATAGACAGCTAGGTGGTGCTCAATTACTTTCCTGGGAACACCGGGGATGTGAGATGGTTGCCATGCAAACACACGACATGCGCCCGCAGGAAAGCAACGAGCTCGCCTTCCTATTTAGGGTCTAGAGTGGCACTGATGGTGAAGGTACCACCAGTGCCGTCCTCCTTGGCGGACACCCTCTTGGTCTTCGGCGGAGCTGCCATCTTCTTCTTGCACTTGCCGGTGGAGCTCGATGGTGCGTCCTCGACGGTAGCGCAACACTCCGAAGAGGTGCGCTTGCCGGAGTGGGCATCAGAGCTCTTGCCGGACTTGGTGGTCTTCTTCCCCCCGGGAGCTTCAGCGGCAAGTGATTTGTCAGTTCTGCTGGTACCGCTGCATCCCGATAAATCTTGTCGGCACAGATAAGCGCATCCTTCTTGTCGCCATGGATGTAAATGACGCTTATCGGGCCGGCATCTTGAGTAAGTTGTAAGCATAATGAGAGGCTGCCATGAACTTGGCGAGTCTTTGAACGGCCAAGTATGCCATTGTAGGGCAATGGAAAATCGGCAACGCCAAACGTGACCCTCTCGCCTCGAAGTTGAGCTCACGCCAAATGTTACCGCAACGTGATCTTCCCTTTGGGCTTGCTCCTTCCTGGGTTGATTCCTTGGAAAGTACCAGCCTCTTCGAGCTCATTGTCGTGGATTTGAAGCTTCGGAGCACCGCAGAGGAGATCAGGTTCAGGCCGCCCCGCCACAACCAACATCTTTGTGACCTTGAGGTTGCGGATGGTTGGTGAGACCAACATCGGCAAGCACCCGACCGCAGCTTATGCGATCGGTGGTCCTCAATATCAAAGACAATGGGCGTGCTGGACCACTTCAGAGGCCTGCGTGACTCCATGGATGGTTCTGCCGCATTAACTTCTCGCATCCACTGTTTGAGTTGGCGGTGCGAGGTATGTAGAGAAGCACCTCCATCTACGCAGAGGACCTCACGCCTTCAAACTCCTGCTCATCAGCTTCATCATCTTCCATATCTTCATCGTCATCTTCGTCTTCGTCTTTGTTGCGGCCGCGGGGAGGTCTGTCTCCTTGCCGCTGCTTGGCCTTGCCGCGGCGCCCTCCCCGGCCGGGTCTCTTCTTGCTAGCTGCACCTGCACTTTCCTGGGCCTTCTCCTTGTCTTGCCGCCAGACCGCTTCTCCGGTTCAACAAGATGCTCGACTTTCTTGCAGCTCACGGAGGTCGTGGCCCTTGGTGCGGTGAATCTTGCAAGATCGCTTGTCGAGCTGCCCCGCTTGTCGGGCGGCCGCCACAGCTTGGCGGTTGGTGTCGTGACAACTTCCTTGCCGGAGTCGCCAAATTTTAGCCTTGCCGGCGCCACCTCCGTTGCCGGACTGCTCGACAACTAGTACCTCTTTGTTCTTTTTCCTTCTGTTGTTCCGCCGCCGGTTCTTCCTTGTCGGGGCGGTCTCCTCACTGTCTGATCCCGCTTCAACATTTTCTCCTGGGAGTCTCCTCCCTTCTTCAAAGACGCGTACACTTGTCGGCCGGGCGTATGAGCTCTCATCGACGTCTTTGACTTTGCACATCGCCATTTCTCCCTCATCTCATGTTCCGCACGCTCGATGGAACGCTACCGATCATCCGGGCAGGGTGAACATCTGGGATGTTGTAATGCACGCGACTGAATCTCTGGATGAACTTGCATAGGGACTCTCCTTCCTTCTAGGCAAGCAGATGAAGGTCACTCTCCTGGCCATGAGGCTTGTGGCCGCCTGTGAAGGCGCCGACAAACTGATGGCACAGATCTGCCCAAGAGGATATGGAACTGTCCGGCAAGTGCATGAGCCAAGATCTCGACGCTTGGCTTGAGCACCAGAGGGAAGTAGTTGGCAAGGATCTTGTCGTCTCGTCCCCCGCAGCCTCGCACCGCGATGGTGTAGATGCCGAGGAACTCCGATGGGTGTGTCCCGCCATCATACTTTTCCCAAGACATCCGCTTGAAGTTTTTCTTGTCGGGCCATCGACTTGCCGCAGCTCACGAGTGAACGCAGGGCAACCTACCACAGACGGGCAAGTCGCCTGGTTCCTTCGGGCGCATGCATATCGACAGTGGGCCCAAAGACGTTGGTCGGATTGACGTCGCCGCTTCTCTTGGCGCGCCGATGCGGGTTCGAAAGCGCCTTCTTCTTGTCGCCTTAAGAACTTGGCGCTGATCACGGCGAGCTCGTGGATCCGGCGACGCGGTGGAGTCGCCGCCGAGGTGGATCCGAGGAGCTGGTGATCTTGGCCTTCGGAAGGGGAGTGCATGGTGGTATCACCCCGCAGTCTCTGCCGCCACCGGCTCGTGTTTTGTCGCCGCCGCGGCAAGGAAGTAGTTGGTTGTCGCGAACGTTGCTGCTGGCAAAGCCGATGAGACTACAATTGTGGTTTTCCATTCGCCGACCTTGTCGGCCACGAGGGTAGTCTAAAAGTAGCTGAGCTCTCGCCAAGGCTTCCGCCGGAGTGGTGGGTGGCAGTGGCGTACGGAGCGAGGAACGGGATGTGCTCGGACTCCTAACCAAGTTAGGAGGAGCAACATCCCGCCCAAGCGACCGTACTCCGCTTGTACCGGCATGTTGGTGTGCATGCGGGTCTCGAGGCCCTCGGGATCCTCCAGCTTGGCCTTGATCCAACGAGCGTATGGTGCTGCGAGCATCATGACGCTGTCGGTCCCGCGCCTCCTGAGAAGGACGCGGTGCGGACTCGGACGCCGACGCCGCGCCGCCTTGTCTTTGGACCTGGTGACGCTAGGGCTCTCTCGACGACGCCCGTTCCTCCGCCAGCTTCTTCCCCACCACCTGTCGGCTCCGGTGGTGGTGGGTTCGACATGACGGCCATTGCACCAAGACTTCTTCTTCGGTGCCATGTTGATGAAGATGATGATGAAGTTGCTCGTGTGACCGCTGGATTAGGTTCACACAGCCTCGACGCCCCCTACCTGGCTCGCCAAAGATGTCGGGGAAGCTGATCGTGGCCCACGAACACCTATGGGACCGGGTCCCTTGTGGTTCGGAGGGGGGCGGAGAATGCACGAAGAGCAGATCGAAGCGATGCACACGAGCAGATTTACCCAGCTTCGGAGCTCTCCGGAGAGATAACACTCCTACTGCTGCTTGTCTGATTATTTGTGTTCTTGCTAGGGAGCGCTGGGAGCTACAAGACCTAGCCTGAGTGAGTGGAATGAACTCAACCAGAGCCGAACCGAAAACCGAACCCTTTCTACGTTGCACTTGGGCCTCCTTTTATAGGCACAAGGGGTCACCACAGACGGCAAGTAGACAAGGGTAAAATAGGAAAAACAGAGGTTGGTACACCGCTTGGTACAAAGGTACAAAGGATCTATACCTAACTCGACGGCAAGGGACAAAAGCCATAAATGTCCGCCCTCGTCACGAATAAAGGCAACAGAACCGCTGGCGCGCCTCCGCTTGCCACGATGGTAGCTTGTCGGTGCCGCTTATCGCTGCTCCCTCGCTGGTTGCACAGCCTCCTTGACACGCTGCGTTCGAAAACCCCGTATACACGCGTTGTCGGATGAGCTGGAGCGGAGATGAAGAGAGGTCACTTGCCGCGGCAAGGTTCTTGTCGCGCTCGGGAGCTTGTCGCTCACCAAGCCTTCCCGGCAAGCTCCTCTTGCCGGGGTCTTGTTTCCTTTGTGTCCTGGGTGGCCTTCCCGGCAAGCTCCTCTTGCCGGGGCCTTGATTACTTTGTTCTTGGGTAACTACAAAGGAGACGCTGAGGATCTTGGACGGCCACTGTGCCAGCCTCGCCATGGTGTCAAGGATCGTCTGCACGAAGTTCGGGATACTAGGGTACCCCTACTCTAGTACACCGACAAATTTTCAATATAAATTTGGTCAAACTTAGCATTTTCAACAAATCCAATGTGCAGAGTAAAAGGAACCGGAGAGAGTACTCCTCTTGCTTCCTCGGCTGCCTCTTTTCGTTCTCTTTGACTTGGTAGACTTCTTAGAGCATCTCCACTCGCCCGCCCCAGGACGTCTCCCAGGACACCTTTTTAGACTTGGACGGCGCTTTTCGTCGAAAAACGGCCTAGCCACGCCCCCCAACGCCTCCTAGGACGTTAAAATAGCGCCAACAAACCCAGACGAAACACGGCGCGTTGGGGTCTCTTGGAGGCGTTGGGAAAGTTTCGGAGAATCGTGCCTTACCACATGTCTTTTTTCTTGGCCCACTTAATCATTCTTCTCACAAACTTTTGCTTGGGGTGAAGTGTGACTGGAAAGATGCCCTCTTTATTTTGCCGGATTTCGCGGAATGACCCCAAGACATCAACTTTTTCGGTTCGGTGATGTTTTTCGAGGTGCCAATTGCTGGAGTTGCTCTTAGTACCAGCTTGCGAATTTCTCCTGTTTCTTGAACGGGATTACTTCATTGCTAATTTCTCCTGTTTCTTGAACGGGATTACTTCATGTACGACGCTCTGTGTCCGATTTGCATACAATGGTAGATGCTAACATGGACGAAAAGTGCAAATGGAGGACGGGGCATTGGTGGACTTTACCAAAAAAACATATTTCCAAATTGCAATTTTTTTAAAAAAAGATTGTACATACACAAATACATATATAACACGTTCACAAAAAGTTTCATAACAATATACTTGCATAAGTGGCGTAGATAAAAAAAAACACAAATGCATACATAGAAATGGGCCACCATGTTCTGATTATTGTTGGGCCGGAATTTTTTTTTTGTGCAGCTTGCAATTCATAATATTTTTGAACGAAAATTTACAGATCCACCATGAAAATGTATAGGTTTTCATAGTTTTTTTAAACTTGGAAATACCGTTTTTGTATCATTTGAAATAAAGTCTTCCAATGCCCCCGTCCACACAAACTTCGCACTCCTAACATGGATGGTTAATATTGTGTATTAGTACAAATATCGTACCGATTTTATTACATGTGTAGCGGTGCTCTTTCTTCAGTGTCAATTCCACATTGTCTCTGCCAACTCATCCCTCGACAAAATCATCTCAAACTTTTCTCTCTAGGCATAAAACTTTGCTCCCTACCAAAGCCTCTCCTACTCTTTCTTCATCCTACGAGTCTTTATGAAGTTAGTATGACTTTCTAAATCTCCCATCCTCCTCCTCCCCATCTACTTCATCCTTGCTTTTTTTAGAAGAGGAGTGATTTGACATCGGTCTTTTAGGCGGAGGGTCACCATTCCTGGTTTGTCACTTTTTATTGCTCTTCGGAAATACACAATAGTGATGGAGTGTTGAGAACTTTCGTTCGGACTTAGGCATATCCTTGTACGTAATTGTCATGTGGCATCGAACAATTCAGGATGAGAGATATGTCTTATCTTCTTATAAGAGATCAACTCTTAACTATGAGAAGTCAAGTTTTTTATTTTCTCTCCATTTCTCCCTTTCCCACCTCACCATTTATCCTACCTGATACCGCTAAGATAGTTTTAATGTAAACGCCCTAAGCAAGCCCATTTAATTTTTCTTATTTTCTGCCACTTTCCATTAATACAGTATACCGATGCAGATTCATGTTTCGCTATTGCGTGTTCCCAAGTTTGTAGTTGCTTTTGCACTACCTTTTATTTGTTCTTTATTCCACGGCTTGGTCAGAACTCAAAATTGCTTAGGAGCATAAATAGAGATGTGTTGCTAATGATTTTTCCATTGCCATACCGATTATATTCAATATCTAATTTATGGTTCCACAGTATGGCATTTTAGACCTAGAGGAAAGTTGACCAATCGCTAGCCTCTTCTTTCCCCTCTCACAAAGCGACTGGTGCATAATCATCATCCTCTCGATCTGTTAGTGAGATCGTGGATTCGCCTCACCTCTATTTGCCGCTTCGACACCCCTGGGGTGCAGAGGGAATCTTGGTGCCTTGGCTATGGTTAGTATATATGGTTTTAGTCCTAATAAGAGCGACATTTGACGGATGTCGATGCCTCATCTCCGAGTCAGTCTTTCGGGCTCCAACCCTCCACGAGTTCATCCGTTGGGACAGGTTATGCAGAGCTTTGGCATAGATTCCTATCGGCTCCTCGGGGCGTCTAGGTTGGGGTTTATCGCCGTGTGTGCGTGACGGTGATATTTGGTGTCAAGTTCTTCAGATCGATTCAAAGGTTTAATGACTTCGACTTCAACTTTAGGGCGCCAATCCTTACAGTCACATGCTACAGAATTCTTGGTTGTCATCAACACAATGAGGTCGGCTCCAGTATGAGAGAGAGAGAGGCGACATCGGCACGCCAGTGCTTATTCTATGGTTCAAAGACCTCAATACATTTTTGTTATTTTTGGTGTGCTTTGTACCTCTGATGATTTTTCCGTAAAGAAAACCCTAGATGAAATGCTTACCGTGTCTTTTAAAATACTTCTCGCAACCTGCAAGGTGCAAGGCTTCCTCTCGTTTTTTACCCCCTAACCCCATGTGGATAGGGCAAACTCTCCCCTCCAAGCTTCACCAGAGAGCCCGTGGATTTGCCTCCCCTCTACTCGTCGCTCCGGCGGCCGGTGGTGGAAAGAGGAATTCATGTGCCTTCGCCTCAATTAGTAGTTTAGGCTATTTTTTTTTAAATCCTCGCAGGTGCGGCGCTTGAACGGATGGTGACACTTTTTTTTTGGGTTTGTCTTTCGTGCTCCGATCCTCCTCGAGTTCGTCCGTCTAGACGTAGTCAATGAAGCTCCGGCATAGATTCCTGACATCTCCTTGGAACGGTGATGTTAGGGTTTCTCGTCATGTAGCGAGATTTGCTGTCAGATGCTTCAGATATATGCAAGGATTCAACGAAAATGACTGCGGCTCCAGGGTCCTGGTCCTTAGGGCACGTGCATGAAGACTTCCCGACCGTAATCGATAAGGTCAAGCTGGCTCAGATAGGGGAACGACGACAACGACGCGTCGGTGACTCATTCTGTTGGTAATAGTGGTCGTTCGATGATCTTGGAATCTTAATATAATTTTATTATGTTTGAGATGCTTTGTACTTCCTCCGTCCGGAAATACTTATCGGAGTAATGGATGTATCTAGTCATATTTTAGTTTTATATGCATCTAGTTTTATCCATTTGTGCGACAAGTATATCTGGACAGAGGGAGTTCCAACGTACTTTTTTTTTTATAATAGATCTGATTCTTTTTGTGAAAAAAAAACCTTATAGAAAAATAATCCTACCATTGTCACAGACGTCACTCGAACGTTTGCTCCCACGCGGCTACCAGACAGAAGGAAGAGGAGAGCGAGCAGACGCACCCATCGCCGCAACAAAGCCAACAAGTTACGTACTGAAGAAAAGAAAACCACTTGTAAAGCAGATCACATATACTCACCGCACCGCACCGCGCGTCGTCGCCGCGCCGCCCCTCCCCACCCCACCGGATCCCGCCAGATCCAGGCGCCCAGACCCCGGAGCGCCCGACTGGTCCGATGGACCCCTCGCCGGCCGCGGCGGAGCGCGACCGCTCGCCGCCGCCGCCCCCTCCCCCGCCCCCGTCCTCCTCCGCGTCGCCTCTCGCCGTCGTCTGCAGCTTCTGGAAAGGTCCGCGTCGATCCCCACCTTCGCTTCGTTTGGTTCGAACTGGTGTGCCCGGAAGGTCGGTTGGTCTGAATTGCCGCGGAGCATCGCGATTCCCAGTTGCGCGCACCTGTACTGTCTAGGTGCAGAATCTGTGGGGTTTTGCACTAATTGCGGCTGGAGAGATCTTAATTGCCTTGAGATGCTTACATTTTCCACCTGCATTCAAATCTGCTACTAGCATGTTTTTGCTTGCCACCTCCTCAATTGGCTCCAAACTGTATGACATGCTCGTGACAGGGAGACCAAGTAGTTTCAATAGAGAAGGCTTGAGTCTTCACCTCAAACTTAAATTCGCTATTTCTATGATGAAGCTTGGCAAGCTTTTGCTGTCCTAGTTTAGTTTCTGCACTGATTGAAAGAAGCAAATAATTTACTAGTTTCTGTGCATAGGCCATGTATAGCCACTCTACATCATTTGAACAAGTAGTTAGTGATTGATCACAGACGTCATGAACTTTTATCGTCTCCTCGAATTATTTGCATCCATACCAAGTAGGGAGATTAGCTGTGAGTTATCATGCCACTTGATCGATAGCATGGTACCGATGTGAGGGTTTAGAAAGCCACAATGCCTAAATTGCTTCCAAGTATGAATGCTCATGTACTGTAGATAACATATTGATTTTTTTTAGTTCTTGTATGTGGAATGCAGGTTGATGCCTTCACCATGTAAAATTTTATGCTATCCATGGTGGAGAAATCTGACTGTTGTCTCTTGTACAATTTAGACTTTGATTTGGAGAAAGAAAGAAGTGGGTTGGATGAGCAGGGTTTAAAGATTGCGGAGAATCAAGAGACGAGCCAGAAGAACCGACGTAGACTTGCTGAGAATACTCGGGACTTCAAGAAGGCATCTCCAGATGACAAGCTTAGTTTGTTCAACTCATTGCTTAAGAGTTACCAGGAGGAAGTTGACAATCTCACAAAGAGAGCAAAGTTTGGAGAAAATGCATTTCTCAACATCTATCAGAAGCTCTATGAAGCCCCTGATCCATATCCAGCTCTTGCTTCTATGGCTGTATGTCTTTCAAACTTACTCTCTACTGTAGCTTCTCTATTTCGTCATTGTTGTATTCATAGAGGAAACTGCCTTCATGGCTGTCCCGACTTATCTAAATTGCAAGTTGCCACCAATACTTAATATCTTGCCTTGTCGCAATAATCACTTGCCATCTTATTGGTATTCAGTATTGACACCTACTGATATCTGATAATAACAGATAATTATTTGTATGATTCTATCGTCACTCTCCGAACATAGAACTTTTGCTATAATATGTGTCAACTTGCACTAAATTAAACTAGAGGTGGGAAGCTGTTAATCTGCAAATATAGATGCGAGTTAGTTTGTTCCAACTTAAAAGTAGCGGTCACGTGTTAACATTAGTGCAGATCAGAGTTAGCAACTTTGGAAAAAAACATGATATGGCACAATTCCTCCAACAAAAGTCTGATGTGTTCAGTTTTGTTTATTCCTTTGCTTGAATGTCAATAACTAGCATCTTCTTCGAATATAATAAATGACATTCAGTCAGATTTCACCAAAGTTTGTTGCTAATGATCTCAATTCATTCAGGACCAAGACCAGAAACTATCTGAACTGGAGACTGAAAACCGGAAGATGAAACTTGAGCTTGAAGAATACCGGGCGGAATCTGCGCACCTAAAGAACCAACAGGCGACGATTAGGCGACTTGAGGAGCGAAACCGCCAACTAGAACAACAGGTCTGTTCCAAGGTCACTTGGTTTCCCGCTCTGTTTTTTAAACTAGTTAGTTTTCCTTCTGGTTTTGATGTTCTGCACGAACGGTGTCAGTTTCACAGTCGAATAATGTTAGTTCCTTCACACTGGTGCTTTATGAAATTATCCAATTGACTTCCTGTATCCATACAATGGTATTCTTAATTTTCATTTTCATACTTGAATGGCCGTATTGTTCTTGTTTACAAAGTTTCAGAAGCCTCATACTTTTCATGATAGAAAACTTAAGCCCTTCTTTTTACATTGATGCATGAATTCCAAATTTCACCTGAACTAAAAACAATTGTACCATGGTCTGTCTGCGAATATACTGGCCCACTAGCCACTAATACTGCTTTTTAGACATAACACCATTAGTCAAAATATTTTGTAAATATCTAAGTGGCATTGCACTTGCAGCTGAAATATATACATTCCTTCCAGTTTATGAAGTTTGTGTATAGCGAGCAACTACTTTGATGAAAAAAACATCGCTGATTTCTTGTTCCACATAGTTTTAACACACTTCCTGTTTCTTGAATCATATCTCTTTTACCTTCTAATGATTTATTTTATTTTTGTGATTTTAGATGGAAGAAAAAGTTAGAGAGATGGTTGAAATGAAACAGCTAAGCTTGGCAGAAGATAGTCAGAAAACTCTCGAAGCCCTGAAAGATAGGTATGATAAATAATTGCAACGAAGAAAATAATTGCTTAACGATTATCACAATTTAAATCTAAGCTTCTTGATCTTGAGAATTTGCCCACATCATATATGATGATGCATATGCTGATTTGAATTTTCGATTGCCATGATTGTAGGGAACGGGCGTTGCAGGACCAACTAAGGCAAGCTACAGAAAGTGTCAAGAATATGCAGAAGTTACATGAATCGGCACAAAGCCAATTGTTTGAGCTTCGTACTCAATCAGGTTTTCTTCCTTTCTTTAATTGTGTTACCTTGACAATCGCTATGCTTAATGGTTCAATAATTATGGAAGTTCTAATGAAGTTTTATATTTTGTTCAGAGGAGGACCGGACAGCAAAGGAAGCTGAAGTGAGCCTTCTGATGGATGAAGTTGAACGCTACCAATCACGTATTAGTTAGCCTTGAGAGAGAAAAGGTAATGTTGCATGTTGCTGTTTTGGCTTTAGGAAAATCCCTTGCATTCATATGGTCGCAATTCTCCCACTATGGCAATCGAGATCTGTGCCTTGAGATCTATGCACATTCTCTCATACTACTGCACGAAACTTATGGTGATAGACTATTATCAAATAATCCTCAGTCGGTGAATACATTGAATTGATGACTGACATGTCATGTGTTGACCAAAATGTGCACATCTATTATTGGCTTCCCTAACATTACGATTTTATTCTTATGTTCACTGCAGGGGGATTTACGGTCTCAGTTGCAGACAACAAATGAAGACACAAGTAATAATAGGTAATTTTGTTTGCATTTTTCATGTGTATGAATGAATATGCAAGTGTGTATTTGCATAATTTTTATCATTCATAATGCTGTTGATACAGTGACTTTCAGCAGTATTGCTATTATTTTAGCTGGGCCTTTATGATTATCTAGAAGTTAATACTAACTTATTATCTGAATTATGTAATTATGCAGTGATTACATGGACCCAAGTGATATACTTGAGAGTTCTTTGAATGCCAAGGAGAAGATTATATCAGAGTTGAATGCAGAACTGCATGTAACATTGAAAGTACTTTATCAAGTGAGAAAGAAATGCATGTGAATGAAGTAAAGAAGTTGACTGCTTTACTCAGCGAGAAGGTACCCAGTCATTAAAATTGCTATGTCAAAATTCAGTTGTCAGTAACCAACTCACTACTCTTAATGTTGGCTACTGGGTGCCAAGCTATAAGTGAGGGACTCAACCATTCTCTTATTTAGAGAGTCCCCTGTTTATTCTTTTCCATCATCTGAAGGGCACAGTAGTCTTCTTATGTGTATCATCAACCTGTCTATTTACTTACAATCCATATTCCAAATATTGTTCAATATATTAATTTCTTTGCTTTTATCACTATCAACATTCTGTTATAGGTGAGTTTCGTAGACATGGCTACAGCCACTAGGTTTGCATCTGAACCTGAAAAAAGCACACAGAGTGAATAGTTCTAATGAAGATAATAATAAGTTACTTTTTCTACTATATGTGTGAGCCATTTTCCAGTCACGAGTCGATCCACCATATATATGCTCTTGGAATGATTTGTATCTATGCACCCATGGTCCACTTATTTTTTGTTTTGCTAATTACTTTCTCTTTGTAGGAAACTGTGATAACGGAGTTGAAGAAAGAACTTCAAGAAAGACCTACGACTAGACTAGTTGATGATCTCAAGAAAAAGGTTCAGATTTTGCAGGTTGGAACAAAACAAGCTCTATGGATAAACATGTTTTTGTTAAACCATCTACTTTAGTTCGGACATTTGACGATGTACCGTCCATAATCAACTGGATCTGAACTTGAACTCATTGCCTGTTTATCCTTTAGTGAAATTTCAAATACACATGATACATGAGATCAGCTTTTCAGTGTTGCATCTTATACTAAATTTGCCCACATCATTTTGTTGGTGATCACAGAGATATGCTTGAGATACATTTTGTTATTCCTCCATATTACCCTCACTATCTTTGATTTTCTGTCCCCATGCTTGCTGAAATTCCTATTTTTTTCCCAATAGGCTGTTGGGTATAACTCAATTGAAGCTGAAGACTGGGAGCTAGCAACTAATGGTGAAGAAATGAGCAAACTGGAAGCTTTGCTTCTTGATAAGAACCGCAAATGGAGCATGAACTTACACAGTTGAAGGTTGGTACCTAGTTTATATGCTGGAAAATGGTTTGGCTCTTTGGAGGACAATCAGTATTTGTCATGTATACATACTTGTTATCTTCTCTGCTGGAACTGTCTTGTAAGTTTTTTTTTTGCATCTCTTAAAGGTTAAAATATCAGAGAAATCAAGTCTTCTTGAGGAAGCTGAGAAAAAGATCGCTGAACTAACTTCAAAGGTTGAAGAGCAGCAAAAATTGATTCTGAAACTTGAGGATGACATATTAAAGGTTGCTCTCCTTACCCTTGTGATATTTCACATATTGCCAGTTGATCCTATTGTCCTTTGAATTTGAATATATAATCCTTACGAGCATGTCTTCTGCATATACGGTTACCTTATTTAGTTCTACAGTCTGAATGGTGATATTATGTTATTACAATAAACTACACAATCCTGGATTTCGATACTTAAGAAACCAAAGAATTTGTTATGCCTTTTGTTTTTTGAAGCACATGTGTAGCTGATATGTTTATTAACTTTGTTACAGGGCTGCAGTTCAACTGATAGGAGGAGTTCTCTTTTGAATGATTGGGATCTTCAAGAAATAGGCTCAAATGAAGTATCGGAGGTAAAATTCTAGTTTGGCTTCACTTATGGCGAACCATGTCGCTTTAATTCTGCATTACTCTTAGAAGCTGCGTAGTTCAGCCGTGGACAATAAATGCACAGGAAACACAGTTCAGATGATCAACTTTAAGTCCTCATAGACATCATCTTAAAGCTAGTATAAAGATCTGCAATTGTCATAAATGTTACCGTTACAACTGTTAATACACAACACTGAAACATTGAAGAGTTAGTGAATTACCAAACACTTCTCTTTTTTGCACCATGATTTTCACAAATCATAACTGGTTTCAAATCAACAACTGCTACATTTGGTTGGTGAATTTACTGTCTAATTCTGAAATCTATGTTACTACGTGGCCCACTAGTCAGCAAGTGGTCTGTGTTGACCATTTCTTGGTAGAATAGTTGTTCTCCTCGAAACAAAATAACTCTTAATATAAGCAATCTTTCTTATGTGTTATAATATTTAGCGCCTCAGTTTCCCAGAAAAAAACTCTTGATACACTGATTTTGCAAACATGCGTGTGATTTTAATATTTAGCAGTATATGCAGTTGTTATCAACAGTATCCAAAGTTCTAGATGTTAAGGCAAACACCAAATGTGCCTAAGAATCATTTCAATACTCACTTTTTTGTAACAGTGCATTTGATTTTGAGTTATCTAATCAGATGGTCACTACATTCATGTGTAGTTTCACTTGTTTCTTTTCATTTATTTACAGGGTAGTGATCCAAGGAATTCATCACCAGACCAAGATCAAAGTTCCATGCTCAAGGTCATCTGCAATCAGAGGGACCGTTTCCGTACACGACTACGTGAAACCGAAGAGGTATATATTATAGGCTTCTATTTTCGACAAGGTTTGGTAATGATATAAGAGGGTCATTTTCCTTGGTTTTCTTGAAAGTTGTGGTTCTGTTAGGCTTTTCTTGGATTTTTTTATCCCATGACGTCTCTTTGCTTCATGAAATATGAAAATGCATCACCACTGACCATGTATTGTCATTTTTACGTATCCCAGGAACTGAGGAGATTAAAAGAGAAGTATGAAATGCTAGCTGTAGAATTGGAAAAAACAAAAGCTGATAATGTTCAATTGTACGGAAAGATTCGATACGTCCAGGACTACAGTCATGAGAAGATTGTTTCTAGAGGACCAAAGAAGGTTTAGCATAAATCCTTATGATGGACTTTACATACTTCACATTGTCTAGCATTTGACCTTTGTGATGTTGCGCCTTGCAGTACGCAGAAGATATTGAAAGTGGTTCTTCAGATGTTGAAACAAAGTACAAGAAAATGTACGAGGATGACATAAATCCTTTTGCAGCTTTCTCGAGGAAGGTAGATATATTTGAACATATCATCAGCAACACATGTTATCTCTGGTATTGTACACAGCTCAATTATGTTCTTTTTTTGCCATATCCAGGAAAAGGATCAAAGATACAAGGAACTTGGTATAAGAGATAAGATCACTCTCAGTAGTGGCCGTTTTCTCCTCGGTAACAAGTATGATACTATCATTTTTTGTGGGGTGTGCAGTTCAGGTTTTCCTTTTCTTTGTATTTGTTGTATTGCCGATCTTTGATGATAACTTTTGAATTGTTGTAGAAACAGCAGAGCTATACATGCCAAGTTTTTTATTTGACCATTCCCAATGTCGTATGTCATTTTTGAATGAAATAAGTACAACACTGATGACTCGGGTGCATGGATCTGCCACTGAGATGTAGTTAATTTGGTTCACTTCTTAAATTATACTCTTCGTCTGAATCTTTGTTTAGATTTATTTATATATTTGGTCATTGCGCTCATGTCTAAAGTTTAAAACTGGTCACCATTGATTAATCCTAGCCCTTCATGGATTAGAATGCACAAGTGATTGCGATTTTGTATTACCTGATGCCTGAGTTTCTTTATCATATGATTTTATCCATGAAGTGGACTGAAATAAATATATCAAGTGTTTTGTTTGTATTCACATATTTGCCTGGACTTCTATATTCTCATACACTAATGAATTGCCTGAATTTCTTTATTTGACCAATGAAGTGGACTGAAACAAGAAATTAATGTAGCATGTGTTCTGTTTGTGTTCACAGATTTGCCCGGACATTTATATTCTTCTACACTATTGGATTGCATCTCCTTGTGTTCACACTGCTGTACAGAATGTCAGCTTTGAGCTATCTGAGGTAAGCATGAACCGCATCGTCAATTTGAATTTGATGTCCTGAGCATGAGCTTGGCTAACTTGAAAACATTTGTGCAGCATAACACCTGCACATGATGAGATCATCCTTGACGCTGGCAATCAGACACTATCGCATATGCCCTGAGCCAAGTTTGATGTAACAGTATTATCACTTGATCAGTACTGAAAACGAAGCGTTCCTGGGTTTTGGTGTCGAGAATCTCTGCATAGGATCATGACTGAAGTTTTAGTTTACTATGCCCTTTAGGTGCCTTGGTATGTTCTCTTCTGTAGATAATTTTCTAGTAAAGCGGGTGAGGATTAAGCGACGAGGTGGCGGATGAGGTGTGGGGCTTGAGTCATTCTGTAAACTGTTGTATTACCAATTGCCCTTTTGATGACAAATGAAAGCACATATGTACAAACACAATGCCATCCAGAGTATGTTTGAGCATATATGGTCGGGAGTTTGTGGCGAGGACAGTTGTACAGAATTCTAGAAATAAAAAGGATTAAGAGGGTGTTTGTTTCCAGGGACTTATTGGTTTAGGGACTTATTGGTTTAGGGACTTAAAAAAGTCCCTATAAGTCCCATCTAAACCAAACAGGAGGGACTTATAGGGACTTAAAGTGGGCATTTGGGACTTATGAAATAAGACTCTCAAGGAGAGTCTTATAGGGATTATAGTTGTAATATGATCTTATAGGAAAATTCGAATCTGAACCCGAGCGAAATAAAAACAAATACTAGAAAAATTCAAAAAATTCCAATTTTTTTTTAGGTGGTGGACAATTTGATGCGTGAGGTACGCTTCAATTTTCAAAACATTTGGACTTCTGTGCAGCTCTCAGCAAAAAAAAAACAAATCGGAGGTCTGTAAAAATGTGTACTGTTCATATACTATTCTGGTGTGATTTGTCTTTTTTGCTGAGAGCTGCATAGAAGTCCAAATGTTTTGAAAATTGGAGTGTACCTCATGCATCAAATTGTCTATCATCCAAATATTCTTTTGGAATTTTTCGATTTTTTCTGAATTTTTTATGATTTTTTTTTGACAGGGTGCAGATGCACCCGGGCACCGAAACGCCGTTCTTGGTGTTATAGAGACTTATAAGTCCCAGAAACCAAATAGGTAGGGACTTTTTAGGGACTTGGGACTTATAAGTTGGGACTAAAAAAAGTCCTAGAACTTATGGACTTATAAGTTGGGACTAAAAAAAGTCCTAGAACTTATAAACCAAACAGGGCCTACGTGCGTAATATTAGAGTTGTCTTTACGTTAATTTAGCAGGGACAGTCTTGAGCAGATATTTGGCAAAAGCAAGTTATCTGGACTCCCTTGTATGTGAAAGATGAAGTTTGCAAGTTGAAGTACTCAAAAGTTGAATTTTTGCAATTGAAAGGATTTTTTTCCTGAAAAAGGAGATGACTACTTTGCCTCCGAAAAATTGAAAGGAAGAAGAGAAACCATGTGAGGCAACGTTCCTGTCGGCAAAGGCGCATGTGATGGCTTCATTAATCTTAAAACCTGTTAGCTTAGTATCTTGGAGATGTTCATAGGGATGGAGTATGAATGCGTGTATTTGTGTGAAAATGAACGAAACTGACCCTTTTTTAAAACTTCAACACAAAATGGCCTTAATCTGAAAATATTTTCGAAACTGGCCCTTTTGCATGACGCCCGAAGTTAGGGCGCCATGTTACTTGGTGCCCTGCTACTACCATGATGCCCTAGCCCGGGGCGTCATGCGAAAAGGGGTCAGTTTGTGAAATATTTTCAACTTGAGGTCATTTTATGTTGAGATTTCAGAAAAGTTTCACCAATTTTCACTATATTTCTAGAGATGAGCCTACTCATAGGGATACTAAGCGTATGTACTTGTTTGTGTACTGTGCTTATAAAAAAACTGGGGAGGCAGGGAGAGAAGGCGTGCAAGAGTTAAACTTGGCGAGCTTTATCCATTTATTTTTTTAAACTTGGTGAGCTTTATCTGAAGAGCGATCCACCCGGATTACCTGTCGAAACCCACCCGCACGCACAGTAAACTCGCTTGTCTTCGACCACGATCGGTCGCTGTAGGCTGGCACGCCCACGGATTGTCCCCAACCACCGTGCATATCCACTGCAACCCGCAACCTCTCCCGAGCTACAAAAAATTCACACCGTTTTGCCGACCCTAGGGCACGCGCAAGTGACACCAACAGCGACGGCGCCGGGAACCTGTGGACCGGCGAGCAGCCGAGGGGCAGCCCACACACAGGCTCGCGCGCAGCTAGGAGCCAGACCAGGCTGTACTAGGGTCACTGTTTGCGGTCAATTCACGGCGGCGCGTAGCGCGGCGCCGAATCGACAGGCGGCCGCAGGTTGGCTCCGGGAGGGACCTGGTAGCTGGCTACTACGGGCCATGCACGGTCGTGGTCTGCGATGCCCACGCGCCACAAGGAGCACGCGGGGCGGGCCGGGCCACGTCGAGCCCCGGGCGACGTCGCCGTCCGCCGTGGTCTGGCGCCGCTATCCGCCGAGTCGCCGGAGGGCGAGATGCTGGAAATATGAATATGTATATGGGGTGGCGAGCCGGAGTGGCCGCGTCGGGTCGACACGTCGGTCCTTGCGTAACATGTGTATCCCTGTGGTAGGTGTGTTTCACTGTACTTGTGGTGTGCTACCATCACTGTCCCGTGAACATCACCCGATAACTAATTCGGCTAAGGTACAGTACTTGCTATGAGTACATGTTATGAAGCTGTGGAAATGATTATACATGTATATAATCGGTGTACAAGTACTCTTGATTTTGATAAATAAGAGGCGTAACCGCTGCAAGTCACGCAAAAAATGTAAAATGCATTATTTCGTAAAAAATGTAAAAACATGACCATTAGCAAGTCGTCCAAAACCTGTGAAATGAATTATGTTTCATAATAAACTTCTTACACATTTATGCAACTTATTGTGCAGCAAATTTCCCCTTTTGGAGACATTTCTATCCATCTTTTCCCCGTAATTTTCTTAGCACTTTTTTGATTTTTCCATAGCATTTAAAGATGGTTTCCGCAATATGTTTTTTAGGGGGCACGGGCATGTTATTCTAGTGTTTGCTAACCACATGTTCCATTCGGTTATGTTATTCAAGTGTATGCGTCATACTAGTACAATTATTAGGTGCCATGCAGTAACATCAATGTATTGCTTATGTATATCATTTCGTTAGGGCATCTACAATCAATTACATATTAATTCACATCATTTACTTAAAACATAAAGAATAACCAACAACATAAAAGGGAGAAAGAGCAACCAGCTAAGGCAACGCGTACCAACTTCCTCCTAACAAACTTTTGTCATACGCAGAATTCCACATGGCATACTACAATATGCCTCGTACCTCGCGGATGAGAGGCAACCTACGCGCCAACTTATTCTTCCATTGTATCTTAGCTTGTCTGCAAAACGGTGATGTGTGAACCTTCCAACTTTCCATGTTAGCAGGAAAAATTTCTCTTTTGCTAGTGGACAAGGGAGGAAAATATTGCATGCTTTCTTAGATGAAACAAAATTTGTGGGGCAATTGACAATATCTCTCTCTCTCTTGTGTGTGTGTGTGTGTGTGTGTGTGTGTGTGTGTGTGTCTCATAAATATTTTATTTCTGCACACATATTTACTTGTTTTGGAAGTAAGGGCGTGAAGAAGCCACCCATAGTCTCACATTGGCGCTGGCGAGGCTAGAATTACAAAGGAAAAGATATACCTACTTTCAGGTGTTGTATGCCATGCCATAACATTGGTGTATAGCTTACGTGTATCATATGCCAGGACATCTTCAATCAATCATATATAAAATTGTATCTTAGAGCTTTCACATCATTTTCGTCAAACAAAATGAATTAGCAGCTCAAAGGGAGAAAGAACGGCCAATGATGTACCAATTTCCTTCTAACGTCACATGCAAAATCCCATATATCATACTACCAATATGATTGAAATGCCGTGTTGAGAGGGAACCTCCGCACCAACGCATTCTTCTATCGTATCTTAGTTCGTCTGCTTCATGGTGATGTGCAAAACTCCTAGATTTCTAGGTCAGTAAGAAAATTCCCTATTGTTGTTGGAAAATGACAAAAATATTGCACACTTTCGTAGGTGAAGGAGAACTTGTGGTGCGGTTGACAATCTCTTCCCCATCTCGCTTGGAGATAAATTCTTTTGGCACACACACTAACTTGTTATGAAAGTGAGGGAGTGAAGGGCCCACCCACAACCTCACTTGGTACCACGTGTCACCCGATGTATGGAGCTGGTGGAGCCAAAATTATTGAGAGAATGATAGACACATGTGTTGGAAATATCCCTTAGAGGCAGTCATATAGATGATTACATTTCATTGTGTCCATGAATTGTTGAATTTTACTTTAATAATGTCATTTGTATTGATTGATAAGTATGTGCATTATTTGTAAAACTCTGTGCTTTAATGATTATTCTAAACTAGTCCCTAGTTAGAGTTCACACGTGGACACATAAGAATACTAGACTAGCACATGAATTGGTTGATGACCACGTTTCATAGGTCATTGAAATGAAGATGTAGAACCAATAGTGTGAACACATACTATGACCATGGGGTTGGACAAACCCAACTTGACACATAGTGGGAATGCTTTTAGTTGTCTATTTACAATGTATATGCTACATCCTTAGATGTGAGACTATCACATGTACTTTTGATGTGTAGTGACTTAGGGGTTACCAAATGCTACTATGTAACTAAGTAGTTATAAAGATTGCTTTTTTTTTTCATAAAACATGCTTTAAGGCATGTCTGTCAAGATTGAATTTGCTCATCTCTTCAATGAGAGATATATCTCTGGGCCCCTCGAGTGATCGGATGCAGAAATGCATGGTTGTGCTACTTATGGTTAAAGAGTTAACCTAGAAAAGAGTTCCAAGTCATGTGATCGAGAAAGAGTGGTCAAGCTTGAGCTTAACCAATATCTTCAGGCAAAGAGAATATCATTTATGCAACATTGTGTAGGTTCGCCTGATATGATCTTTACGTGCATTTGGAGGTTGACACGTTCTGCCAGGGGCCGTTACTAACTAGTGACCAAGTAGAGGTAGTCCGGTCATGTACAAATGTGCGTGAGCCTATGTTACACACTTAGATATGATCCGGTCATGTACAAAACGGATATGATCCCGAGGATGTAAAGGAGAAAGGTGATTATGTTGAAAGGTTGCTGTTCTCGCGCACCCCCACCCCTTCACACCCGCACAAGGTTTCAAAAACCCTAAGGTGCCTCCACCTCCTCGACTGTTCTTTGGAGTTGCTATCGCACTCTGCCTAGCTGACTTTGATCATGTACATGTGGACACCTTGGAGGTGTTGCATCTGCATCACTTGGACAAATGTTAGTGGGATCTCGCGAGGAGGAGATAATAGAGGAACTTCTCCAACTCTGATGGGATTGCACGTCTAGTGGTAAACCCTCTCCGCGATGTATTACTGCAACATGTTCCTTGGCGTCCACAATAGTTTTTTAATTTTCATTAGTGTACCGTGCCGTGTTTCCCAACAATATGGTCCTTTAGATACCCCATCTGTTCTTTTTTACTAGGCATTCACGGTAGTATTTTTTTCCTTTTCTTTAGTGTATCATACCGTGTTTCCCAACAATATGGTACATCTGTTACTTTTTATTAGGCGTGTTTTGTTTTTGAGGTAAATTTCGAATTGCTAGGTCTATTTCCTTTTTACCCTTCTAGATGTAAATTCCACCCCTCTCGAATTGGAAGGATAATTAATTAGCCACATATAATTAGTCTAATCAATGTTTTAACTGGATGCATTTTAGTCTCAAATAGTGTTCAACTAGTGCCTTGTTTACCATGCATGAAAATACACCTGATAACAAGAAATAAAGAGAGTAACACTTATTCTGTGCTACATTGTAGGCCATAACATCAATGTATTCCTTAAATATATCATACATTAGGGCATATTCAATCAATTATATGTAAAGTTTTATCTCAGAACTTCCACATCATTTATGTAAAATAAAAGGAACCAATAGCACAAAAAAAAACTACCGACTAATGCAAGAATGCACTATTTTTTCTGCAACATAGTTGTTAAAGATGATTTCCACAATACGTTATTCAAGTGTTGTGGGAAGCTAATACAATTATTAGGCCTCATTACCTAACATCAATGTATTGCTGCTACTTATGAGCTGCATCGGGATTTTCCCCGAAGAGGGGGGGGGGGGATGCAGTACAATAGAGATAAGTATTTCCCTCAGTGAGAACACAAGGTTTATCGAACCGATAGGAGAATCATGCAAATCCTCGTGAACAACACCTGCACACACAAAAGCAAATACTTGCACCCAACGCGGGAAAGAGGGTTGTCAATCCCCTTGAACTTGTTACTTGCAACGATCAAATCTTGTATATGTAGATGGATAAATTGCAAAACAAAATAAAAGATAAAAAATGGCAGCAAAGGAATTTAGGTTTTTGTAATATGATAAAGGTAGACCGAGGGCCATAGTTTTTACTAGAGGTTTCTCTCTTGAACACATAGCATATGGTGGGTGAACAAATTACTGTTGGGCAATTGATAGAAAAGCGCATAGTTATGACGATCTCCAAGGCAATGATCATGTATATAGGCATCACGTCTGAGACAAGTAGACCGACTCTTGCCTGCATCTACTACTATTACTCAACCCATCGACCGCTATCCAAAGATGCATCTAGGGTATTAAGTATGAAAACAGATTAATGCCTTAAGCAAGATGACATGATGTAGACAAAGTAAACTCAGCTAATATGAATAAACCCCATCATTTTATCCTTAATGGAAACAATACAAATACGTGTACTGTCCCTTTTTGCCACTGGATAGAGCACCGCAAGATTGAACCCATCACAAAGCACCTCTCCCACTAAAGATAAATGAATCTAGTTGGCCAAACCAAATCGATAGATCAGAGAGAAATACAAAGCTATAACAATCATGCATAATAAAGTTCAGAAAATACTGAATTACTTCTCATGAATATTCAGATCATAAACCCATAACTCGGTGGCGCTGGATAGAAAGAATCGGTAGGGCCGAGTTAGACTTTAGGTTTAGGTCATATGTGTGGAAGTGGGAAAGTAGTTGAGGGTTTTGGAGCATATCACTAAGAACATGAAGCAAAAGGCTCATTAAGCAACACCTCATCCCTCCTTGATAGTATTGGCTTTTCCTATAGACTCAATGTGATCTTGGACCACTAAAATGGAAAATGAAGAGTCTTGATCTTTAAGCTTGAGCCAATCCTTTGTCCTTAGCATCTTGAAGGAGTTCCCACATCCTTTAGTCCATGCCACTCCATTGTTGAACTTATCTGAAACATACTAGATAAAAGTGTTAGTCCAACAAGAGATATGTTGACATTAATTACCAAAACCACCTAGGGAGCACTTGTGCTTTCAATCTCCCCTTTTGGTAATTGATGGCAACATACATCAAAGCTTTAGATAAAGATATAAACAATAACAAGTAAAGCATCGAAAATACAAGAAACAAGCATATGCTCGACCTACATGTATGCAATCATGTGAATATGGAATATAGAAGCATGTGAGAGCAAAACCATGATAGAGTAGGCAATGTGTTACATGTATCTTGGCCACATGCATCAGAGCAAAAAATATTAAAGAAAATACCTTCATGCTCATGAGTCCTTCTTGCCAAACAGTATTTACATCAGCAAGAATTCCTCATACACATGAGTGTGATGCATATACTTACCTTGTAGTCTTGAGTTGGCTTAGGGTGAAATGAACCTGCACAAACAAGGTTAGATAACACATGTACATCTACTAGCCAGAGCAAACAGAAGAAACCACAAGAATACCAAGACTGGGATGACATGTAGAGAGTGAGTACCGAGTACCACATTGGATTAGACATGTCCCCAAGAGTAAAGCTATGCAATGAATTTGAATGATTTCTTTCCCTTGGATGTCTTGCTCCCCCTGAATCTAGCATGGGATACTGGGAGAAGATAGGGAACAGAAAATCAGAGCTAAAAACAGAGCTGAAAGATATAAAAGAACAAAGCTTAAAGCAAATAAGCAGATATGAACATGTCTTTCCCCCCAAAAGGCATGTGGCATCTCTCCTCTTGAACACCAAGCATCTGGGATCCTTGAGAAATACTTTCTACTTGAGTATTCTCTCCCCCTGGAGATCTCTTTCTCCCCCTTAATATTCTCTCTGATGTGATCTCTCTAAGTGATAAGCTTTGATGTGATCTCTCTCCCCCTTTGACATCAATCTCCAAGAAGGATCTTCTGGAATTTGTTGTGTATGGGTTCGGTCCTTGAGTCACAACACAAAGCACTGGATAAAATCTGTGATGCTTGTAGAGGACAAGTTTCATTGAGTGGAGCTGGATTTAGAAGAAACACAGAATAAGTGGCAAACTGTTTTTCCTGTTAGGAAATCGGTGGCACCGAGTGGTATGCTTCGGTTGTACCGAAAAGATTCGGTTGGACCGAAAACAACAAATCGGTGAAACTGAGTTCATCGCAGAGAAAACATTTGTCACCTCAGCTCACTAGTCTATTAAGATCTCACAAAGATTTGCAAGGAATTAACTGAATGATTTGCAATGAATTGGATGCTGAAGATGCAGAGCAAATAGAAAGAAAAGAAATCTAGATGAAGTTTCTTTTTGAAACAAATATGCATGAGTCAAATGCAAAAACACAAATAAGAACACGAGAGAACTTCATCTAGAGATGGTCGGTAACAAAATCACCTATGTTAGAGTATATTGAATTAGGATTCAAGTGAGATCACTTGATCATAGGTCATACTCATCGTTTAAGCTCAAAATGGGGTTACCATTTTTCGTTTAAGCATCTTGATGTATTCACATCTTGTCGAGTTGCTTTAGCTCATTACTCGGAGTAAAGCTTCTCTAAGATGGAATAACATACCTTGGCTGGTGGTGTTGACAATGTAGTTGAACTTGTGTGGGTTGCTCAAGGTTGATGTAGCTCATCAAGAGTTGGGAGCACCACTTGGAATTTGAGTCCATCTACCTACATGGATTAGTTCTTGCAAGGAAGGGCACTTGGGTATCCAAAATGACAATCATGAAGCTCAAACATAGAGTTTGTCAAAAGGATATGTTAGAATGATCCCTTGCTTCCTTGTATTCAGCCACCATAGTGTAGAGACTTGGTGATGTAGAGATTTCTCAAGATGAGAGTAGATTATAATCTCATGGAATTTGGTTCAACCAAGTTCCTACATGGGTTAGATGACATGCAAGATGCAAATATATCCAAGATATAATATATTCATCATAAGAGAGATATCATGGATTAGTCATAAGCTCATGTCTTGCATGTATCCAATGGAGTTTCTACTCCAAGTTTGAAGCATCAATGATGTTCAATTCTCCTCTCAACCTGCAAAACACTTTCTCATCAAGGGGTTTAGTAAATATATCCGCTAATTTCTTTTCGGTGCGAACATGCTTAAGATTAATGTCACCCTTGGCAACATGATCTCGAATTAAATGATGACGAACTTCTATATGCTTAGTTTGAGAATGTTGTACGGGATTATGACCAATTTTGATAGCACTTTCATTGTCACAAAGCAATGGAACATGTTTCACATATATCCCATAATCTTTAAGAGTCATGTCAATAGATTCATCAAGGGTAGGATGCATAGGATCAACATGAGGTGCACAAGGGCTAGCAATGTATTTGTTCAATTGATATTGATTGAAAATTATAAGCATCTCATTTTTCCACTCATGAAAATACTCTCCATCAAGAATAGGCACTCTATGACTAAGACTCCCCAAAGTAGACTCATCCATCTTCCTCCAATGGTGATTAAACTAAGGCAATGGAGACCAATGCTCGATACCACTTGTAGGATCTTGAGAAGAGGTGTCTAGAGGGGGTGAGTAGACACTAAGTACCAAAGTTGCAGTGTTTAACTTCTTTTAGGTTTAAGTGGAGTTTAGGCACAAGTTTAACATTCTCAATACATAACAATCAAGCATGCAAAGAGTATATAGGCAGCGGAAAATAAAGCATGCAACTTGCAAGAATGTAAAGGGAAGGGTTTGGAGAAATCAAACGCAACTGGAGACACGGATGTTTTTGTCGTGGTTCCGATAGGTGGTGCTATCGTACATCCACGTTGATGGAGACTTCAACCCACGAAGGGTAACGGTTGCGCGAGTCCACGGAGGGCTCCACCCACGAAGGGTCCACGAAGAAGCAACCTTGTCTATCCCACCATTGCCGTCGCCCACGAAGGACTTGCCTCACTAGCGGTAGATCTTCATGAAGTAGGCGATCTCCTTGCCCTTACAAACTCCTTGGTTCAACTCCACAATCTTGTCGGAGGCTCCCAAGTGACACCTAGCCAATCTAGGAGACACCACTCTTCAAGAAGTAGCAAATGGTGTGTTGATGATGAACTCCTAGGCAAGTCATGCGTAGAAGAAAATGGCCTGGTAATCCTTGTTGTTCTTTCTGCAAAGAGGTTGAGAGTTCTCAACACCTGTTTTTTACCTGCCCGGTTGCGAGATGTGTGTGGAGATCTGTTGGGGTCGTCTTGGTAATCGATAGATGCCCCAGCAGCTATTGGCAATACTATGCGTGGTGTCACTCTTATCTTCCTGGGGAGAAAGGTTCTATACGGTGGGCCTTTTGGTACCTCATTGGCTATATGGCTGGCTCGAAATCGTGCCACTTTTGAGAAGAAAATTATCAATACCCTTTTGAGATTGTCTTTTCCATGTGTTCTTTCTTGCTTTATTGGACATGTATGCAACAAGGGATGATGCTACAAAACTACACGGGCAAAGCGCATAGCGGTCAGGCGAGTACTATGCAGATGATGAAGCTCTCACGAGGCTGCCAGCAACCAATCACCGATTTAATGAGGGGAGAGCACGCCTCGAAGATTGGGGAACCTCCCCGCTCCTCGCTTCTTCGTTAAACTTACTGTCTTTTGTCCGGTGATGCTAGTTTGGCCCCGCTGGTCGGGTCTGTAATAGCTAGTTGAACTTAGAGATATTGGTGCTATCCAGGTTTTTGTTCTATGACACTTGCCACGATGTCGGGCAAGTGTGGTGGGTTTCCTGGTAGTGCTTGAACTCGCTTTCTTCCCTTTCCTTTCTTCCTGAACATATTTCTGGAACTGTTGTATTTCCGTTCTATGCAATGGAAAGGGGTTAAAGCCCAGTTCAAAAAAAAATTCATCGAATCTCAACAAACATGCCACAAAAGAAGATTGCATCGGATAAAACTCCAAGAACATCGAGGAGAACATTGTATTGAAGATCAGGGAGAGAGAAGAAGCCATCTAGCTACTAGTTATGGACCCGTAGGTCTGTGGTGAACTACTCACGCGTCATCTAAAGGCAGCAAGGATGATGTAGAAGTCCTCCGTGATCGATTCCCCCTCCGACAGAGTACCGAAAAAGGCCTCCAGATGAGACCATGGAAGAACAGAAGCTTGTGGTGGCGAAAAAAGTGTTTCAGGTGGCTCTTTGTTGTTTTGGGAATATTTGGGAATTTATAGAAGTGGAGTTAGGTCAAACGAAGCTATGTGGGGCCCACAAGCTCAGGGGACGCACCTACCCCCTAGGGCACGCCCCTCGAGCTTGTGGCTCTCTCGTATCTTGTTTGGTCTCCTCCCGAAGTTTCGAGGGTGCCTTCTGGTCTAGAAAAAATTAATCCAAAGATTTTTTTTCCGTTTAGACTTCGTTTGATAATGATTTTTTGAAAAGCTACTAACAAGCAAAAAAATTGAACTGGCACTGGGTACTAGGTTAATAGGTTAGTCCCTTAAATGATATAAAATAGCATATAAATGCATATAAAATATCCAAGATTGATACTATAATAGCATGGAACAATAAAAAATTATAGATACGGGAGACGTATCAATTGTTTATGTATATCATTTTGTTAGGGCGTCTCCAATTAATTACTCACTCCATCCCAAAATATTGTCTCAACTTTGGTACAAAGTTATACTAAAGTTACGACACTTATTTTGGGAGGGAGGGAATACATGTTAAGTCACATCATTTACTTAAAACAGAAAGAACAACCAACGACACAAAAGGAGAATGAACAATCATCTAACTATACCAATTCCCTCCTAATAAATGTTTGTCATACACAAAAAATTCATATGGCATACTATAATACGCCTCAAACCTCGCGGGTGAGAGACAACCTACCTGCCAACTTATTATTCCATTGTATATTAGCTTGTCTACAAAATGGTGATGTATGAACCTCCCTACTTTCAGGAAAAATTCTATTTTGCTAGTGGACAAGAGAGGAAAATATTGCGTGCTTTCTTAGATGAAACAAACTTATGGGTTGATTAGCAATCTCTCTCTCCAAGATAAATATTTCTGCACACACATTTACTTGTCTTGGAACTAAGGGTGCGAAGAAGCCATCCATAGTCTCTCACATTAGTGCCACCCGTCACCCGCTGTATGGAGCTGGCGAGGCTAGAATCACAGAGGAAAAGATATACCTACTTACTAGGTGTTCTATGGCATGCCATAACATCGATGTATTGCTTATGTGTATCGCATGTAAGGACATCTCCAATCAATCATATGTAAAATTGTATCTTAGAGTTTTCACATCATTTACGTCAAATAGAATGAATCATCAACTCAAAAGGAGAAAGTGAAAGTGCAACTAATCCCCGATGGTTTTGATAATCAATAACAACATATACGTCATTGATCTAATGCTCATTGATAATAGATTTCAGAGAAGATCAATGATTGACATGGCAAGGACTAGTGATTGTGGACCCCTCAAAATGCTAAGGACAAGAATTGACAAAGCTCCAAGACTCTACACTTTTGTTTAAGTGATCCAAGATCACATCCAGTCCATAGGAAAGCCAATACTATTAAAAGGGAATGAGTTTTTGATCATGACTCAATTGCTCAAGTGCTTAGTGATATTCATCCAAAAATTAAAACCCTAATGTTCATCTCGGTCCCATTGAAACCTTCCCATCAGGACCCACCGAGATGACCCCATACATTGCCACATGCCAACCCCTAATGTTTTGGTACAACTGAAATGGATCTCGGTCTCACCCAGATGGCTTGACCAAGTTTCTATAATGAAGTTGTTTCATTTCAGAATTACCGAGATGAAACGATTGGGACTACTAAAATGAGGTCTTGCCGTAGCCACTGCACTTCGCTCACACCGAGTCGTTCCGTTCGGTCTCACGGAAAATCCTAATACTCAAGTCTCTTGCCCTAGTCGGTCTCACCGAGATTTCTCAATCGGTGTCATCGAGTTGGGTCGAAGACTTGTAACTGTTGGATTTTTGGTGCTGCCTATATATACCCCTCCACCCCACTTACTCTCTAAGAGATCCATTAGAACGAACCACTACTTCCATTACTCATTTTCTGTGAGAGAACCACCTACTCGTGTGTTGAGATCAAGATATTCCAATCCAACCATTTGAACCTTGATTTCTAGCCTTTCCCAAGTTGCTTTCTATTCAATCCCCTCTCCTACCAAAGAAAAATCTGTGAGAGAGTGATTGAGTGTTGGTGCTATCATTTGAAGCACAAGAGCAAGGAGTTCATCATCAACAACACCATTTGTACCTTTTGGAGAGTGGTGTCTCCTAGATTGGTTAGGTGCCACTTGAGAGCCTCTAAGAGATTATGGAGTTGAACTGAGGAGTTTGTAAGGGCAAGGAAATCGCCTACTTTGTGGAGATATACCCGAGTGAGGCTAGTCCTTAATGGACATAAGACAAATGAACCCTTCGTGGGTGGAGCCCTCTATGGACTCAAGGCAACCGTTACCCTCCGTGGGTTGAAGTCTCCATCAAGGATGGCAATTTTACCCATGGACATGGATACCCATGGATACCCGATCCAAATGGATAGGGTTTGGATATGGTTTTGTGCTCTCCATCAACGTGGATGTACGATAGCACCACCTATCGGAACCATGACAAAAATCATCGTGTCTTCATTGCGTTTGATTTATCGGTCCCTCCCTTTACATTCATATGCAAAGTCTCTACTTTACGCTGCTCAACTCTTGGACTTGCATGTGTAGGGTGTGCTTGACTTTCTAGAATTGCTAAAACTTGCCTACAACTAAAATTGGGAAAAGGATAAGTTTTTATTTTGTCAAGTAGTCTAGTCACCCCCTCTAGACATACTTTCGATCCTACAAGTGGTATCAGAGCTTTGGTCTCCATTGCATTGTTTTCACAACCTAGGAGGGTATGGCGTCTAGTGAGGGTAACTATCACCGTAGAGGTCCATATTTCGATGGTACAAACTTTGCTAGTTGGAACATAAGATGAAAATGCATATTTTTGGTCATAACCCCGCCATTTGGGCTGTTGTTCGTGTTGGCTTGCAAGGTGAATTCTTTGAGGATGGAAAGGAACGGGACCGTGAAGCAACCACAAAATAATTGACGATGTTGCAATACAACGCTCAAGCATGTGACATTCTCTTCAATAGTTTGCGCTTCAAGGAGTTCAACAAGATTAGCCGCCTCGAGAATGCAAATGAAATTTAGGATACTTTGGTTGATATGCACAAAGGTACCGAGTCCATCAAGGAATCCAAGTTGGATGTACTTCAAAGTGAACTTGGCAAGTTCAAGATGAAGGATGGTGAAGGAGTCGCCAAAATATACTATAGGCTTGCTCTCATCACAAATGAGATTGTCGGCTTAGGAAGTGAAGAGATGACCAAGAAGTTCATCATCAAGAAGATCCTTAGATCCTTGGATGGAAAACATGATACAGTGTGCACATTGATCCAAATGATGATCAACTACAAAGATCTCAAGCCCACGGAATTCATTGGAAGGATTAATTATTGCTCATGAGATGTCACATAAGGACAAGGAGGAGCTCCACAACAAGTCAAGTGGTGCATACAAGGCTTCAAGTGATGCTCCCAAAACATCTAGTGACAAGCTAGTATCCAATGAGGAGATAAGTCTAATGGTGAAGAACTTTAACAAGTTCTACAAGAATAGAAGCAAAGAGATAAGATCCAAATCAAGACACTATGAGCAAAGATCATCAAGTCGTGATCGTAATTGCTACAATTGTGGAAGACTCGAACACTACTCAAATGAGTGTATGACACCTCACAAGAAAGAGATGACTCACCTAGAAGGAAGAGCAAAAGAGATGAATCACCTAATAGAGATAGGAGGAGTAGAGATGAATCACCTCATAGACCATTATGAACGAAGGCCTTCTCGAAGAAACAAGGATTCAGAAAGGAAAGACAAGTCAACCAAGAGCTCCTCTAGAAGAAGACATCAGGCTCATGTTAGTGAATGGTTTTTGATACGTCCATTTTGGATCATGATTTCCTACTATTTTTTATAGTGTTTTAGTCAATATAACACTTTGTGGAGCAATTCTAATGCCTTTTCTCTCTTAATATGCAAGATTTACATGAAGAGGGAGATTGTCGTCAGTTGGAATTCTGGACTTGAAAAAGCTATGTCACAGATACCTATTCCGCACATCTCCAAATGAGTTGAAATTTTGCGGAGATTTATTTTGGAATAAATAAAAAATGCTGGAGCAAATAAGTACCGGAGGAGGCCACCCAGGTGCCCACAAGGCACCGGGGCGTGCCCACCCCCCCAAATGCCCGAGGTCCTCAAATGCCCGAGGTCTTCATAAGCAAGCAAGTTGGACGCACACCCACTTAGTTTTCAGTTTGAGCTTTCATACACTTATAGCTCTAGTGCATCCGTTGCATGGCAATCCCTACTCACTTGCATCGATATTGATTGATGGGCATCTCCATAGCCCATTAATTTTCCTAGTTGATGCGAGACTTTCTCCCTTTTTGTCTTCTCCTCACAACCACCATAGTCTATTCCACCCATAGTGCTATATCCATGGCTCACGCTCATGTATTGCGTGAAAGTTGAAAAGGCTTGAGAACATTAAAAGTATGAAACAATTTCTTGGCTTGTCATCGGGGTTGTGCATGATGAAATACTTTATGTGGTGAAGATGGAGCATAGCCAGACTATATGATTTTGTAGGGATAACTTTCTTTGGCCATGTTATTTTGAGAAGACATGATTGCTTTATTAGTATACTTGAAGTATTATTGTTTTTATGTCAAAGGATAGACTATTGCTTTGAATCACTCATGTCTTAATATTCATGCCACGATTAGATTATATGATCAAGATTATGCTAGGTAGCATTTCACATCAAAAATTATCTTTTTTATCATTTACCTTCTCGAGGACGAGAAGGAATTAAGCTTGGGGATGCTGATACGTCTCCGTCGTATCTACAATTTTTGATTGTTTCATGCCGATGTTTTACAACTTTTATATACTTTTGGCAACAATTTATATGATTTTCTTGGACTAGCATATTGATCCAGTGCCCAGTGCCAGTTCCTGTTTGTTGCATGTTTTTTGTTGTGCAGAAAATCCATATCAAACGAAGTCCAAACACGATAAAAACTTATGGAGTTTTTTTTGGAATATACGTGATTTTTGGGAAAAAGAATCAATGCGAGACAATGCCCGAGGAGTCCATAAGGCAGGGGGCGCACCCCAGGGGGTAGGGCGTGCCCTGGGCCCTTGTGGGCACTCCTTAGGCAGTTGGTGCCCTTATTTCACCGCAAGAAAGTTAATATCTGGATAAAAATTGTGTTAAAGTTTCAACCCAAACGGAGTTACGGATCTCCTGGAATTTAAAAAAAGGTGAAAGGCCAGAATCTGGGAACGCAGAAACAGAAGGAAACTGAGAGAGAGGTCCAATCTCAGAGGGGCTCCCGCCCCTCCGCCGTCATGGAGGCCATGGACCAGAGGGGAAACCCTTCTCCCATCTAGGGGGAAGGTCAAGGAAGAGGAAGAAGGAGGGGGGGCTCTCTCCCCTCTCTCTCCCGGTGGCGCCGGAACGCCGCCGGGGCCATCATCGTGATGGCGATCTACACCAACAACTTCGCCGCCGTCATCACCAACTCTCTTCCCTCTATGCAGCGGTGTAACACCTCTTCTCCCCGCTGTAATATCTACTTAAACATGGTTCTCAACGCTATATATTATTTCCCAATGATGTATGGCTATCCTATGATGTTTGAGTAGATCCGTTTTGTCCTATGGGTTGATTGATGACCGTGATTGGTTTGAGTTGCATGTTTTATTATTGGTGCCGTCCTATGGTGCTCTCCGTGTCGTGCAAGCGTGAGGGATCCCTGCTGTAGGGTTTGCAATATGTTCATGATTTGCTTATGGTGGGTGGTGTGAGTGACATAATCACATACCCGAGTAAGTAGGTTGTTTGCGTATGGGAGTAAAGAGGACTTGATACCTTACAATGCTATGGTTGGGTTTTACCTTAATGATCTTTAGTAGTTGCGGATGCTTGCTAGAGTTCCGATCATAAGTGCATATGATCCAAGAAGAGAAAGTATGTTAGCTTATGCCTCTCCCTCATATAAAATTGCAATAATGATTACCGGTCTAGTTATCAATTGCCTAGGGACAAATAACTTTCTTGTGACAAAAAGATCTCTATTAAAACTAACTTAGTTGTGTCTTTCTCTAAATAGCCCCTAGATTTTATTTACGTGCTCTTTATTATCTTGCAAACCTATCCTATCACACCTACAAAGTACTTATAGTTTCATACTTGTTCTAGGTAAAGCGAACGTTAAGTGCGTATAGAGTTGTATCGGTGGTCAATAGAACTTGAAAGGAATACAAATCCTACCTTTAGCTCCTCGTTGGGTTCGACACTCTTATTTATCGAGAAAGGCTACAACTGATCCCCTATACTTGTGGGTTATCAGTGGTGCTTGCTCAATATCTTTGCTAGCCAAAAATCCACACCAAGTAGAGATACTACTTGTGCATCCAAAAACCTTAAACCCAGTTTCATGTCATGAGAGTCCACTATACATACCTATGGATTGAATAATATTCTTCAAGTAAGTTGTCATCGGTGCATAAAGCAATAAAAATTGCTCTTAAATATGTGACTTTTTAGTGCAAGGGAAAATAAGTGTTGTACGAATATGTGATGGTGAAGAAATAAAAGTGACATACTGCATAATAAAGGGTGCTATCACAAGGGGCAATATAATGTGCCATTCCTTTACATTAAGAGCTTTTGCATCCAAAAACAAAAAAGCATGAAAACCTCTGCTTCCCTCTACGAAGGGCCTATCTTTTACTTTTATGTATTTACTTTTTATGCAAGAGTCAATAGTGTTCTACTCTATTCCTTTTTTCTCTTTTGTAAGCATCGTGTGGTGGGGAAAGATCTAGGTACATATATCCAGTTGGATATGAGTGATCATGAGTTATTATTGTTGACATCACCCTTGAGGTGAATAAGTTGGGAGGAGAAATTATAAGGCCCTAAATTTCTATGTGTCTGGATGAAACTTTTTGCTCTATATATATGTTTTGAGTGTTAGCAATCATAGAAGACTAAATTATGGTTGAGTATGTAGACTCGCTAAAAAGCTCCGACATGAGACCCTTCCTAAAAATGTGATGAATTGCAACTGCATTGTCAACTGAGCAGATAGTTTGTTAGTTTTCAAGAAAGTTTATGCCTTATACTTCGTTGTTGTGATGAATTGTTACTTGATCATGAGAAGTTTTATGATAATGAATATTGTTGTTATAATAATGATCATGATGCTACTATGTCCGTATTTTATTTTTGTCGACACCCCCCCTCTCTCTCTAAACATGTGGTCATGATTTTTGATATTGGCTTTCGCTTGAGGACGAGCGAGGTTTAAGCTTGGGGAAGTTGGTACATCCATTTTGCATCATGATTTCCTACTGTTATTTATAGTGTTTTTAGTCAATATAAAACATTGTGGAGATATTCTAATGCCTTTTCTCTCTTAATATGCAAGATTTACATGAAGAGGGAGATTGCTGGCAGTTGGAATTCTGGACCTAAAAAAGCTATGTCAGAGATACCTATTCTGCACATCTCCAAATGAGCTCAAATTTTATGGAGATTTATTTTGGAATAAATAAAAAATACTTGAGCAAAGAAGTACCAGAGGAGGCCACACAGGTGCCCACAAAGCACCAGGGCACGCCCACCCCCAGGTGCGCCCTGGTGGATTGTGGGGCCCCTGGCCAGCCTCCGGTGTCCATCTTCTTGTATATAAGCCCATTTTCCCTAGAAAAAAAATAGGGAGAGGACTTTTGGAACGGAGCGCCGCTGTCTTGAGGCAGAACTTGTGCAGGAGCAATTTTGTTCTCAGGTGGAGCGATTCTGCCGGGGATACTTCCCTCCAGGAGGGGGGAAATGACGCCATAGTCATCACCAATAACCCTCATCGTGGGAGGATCAATCTTCATCAACATCTTCACCAACACCATCTCATCTCAAACCCTAGTTCATCTCTTGTACTCAATCTTTGTATCAAAACCTCAGATTGGTACCTGTGGGTTGCTAGTAGTGTTGATTACATCTTCTAGTTGATGCTAGTTGGTTTATTTGGTGGAAGATCATATGTTCAGATCTATTATGCTATTCAATACCACTTTGATCTTGGACAGGAATATGATGCGTGAGTAGTTACTTTTGTTCTTGAGGACATGGGAGAAGTCTTGTCATAGGTGATCATGTGAATTTGGTATTCATTTGATATTTTGATGATATGTATGTTGTTGATTCCCTTAGTGGTGTTATGTGAACCTAGACTGCATGAAACTTCACCATCTTTGGGCCTAAGGGAATGCATTGTGGAGTAGTGATACTTCTCCAACATATCTATAAGTTTTTATTGTTCCATGCTATTATATTATCTGTTTTCGATGTTTTTTATATGCATTAATATGCTATTTTATATTATTTTTGGGACTAACTTATTAACCTAGAGCCCAGTGCCAGTTTCTCTTTTTTCCTTGTTTTTGAGTTCTACAGAAAAGGAATATCAAATGGAGTCCAAACGGAATAAAACTTTCGCAATGATTTTTCTTGGACCAGAAGACACACACGGAACTTGGGGCTGAAGTCAGAAGTGTCCCGAGGGCATGCCCTAGGGGGGCGCCCCTGGCTTGTGGGCCCCCCAGGAGTCCACCGACCTCCCTCTCAGCTCTATAAATTCACAAATATTCCATTATCAACAGAAGCGTCCACCAAAATACTTTTTCGCCGCCGTAACCTTCTGTTCCCGTGAGATCCCATCTTGGGGCCTTTTCCGGCATCCTACCGGAGGGGGATTCGATCACGGAGGGTATCTACATCAACTCTATTACCCCTCTGATGAAGCGTGAGTAGTTTACCACAGACCTACGGGTGCATAGCTAGTAGCTAGATGGCTTCTTCTCTCTCTCTTTGATTCTCAATACCATGTTCTCGTCGATGTTCTTGGAGATCTATCCGATGTAATCTTCTTTTGCGGCGTGTTTGTCGAGATTGATGAATTGTGGATTTATGATCAACTTATCTATGAATATTATTTGAATCTTCTCTGAATTATTATATACATGATTTGACACTCTTACTTATCATTTCCTTCTGCTCCTCGTTGGGTTTGACACTCTTACTTGTCTAAAGGACTATAATAGATCCCCTATACTTGTGGGTCATCAGGTTTCCGGCTCCGACTCGGGCAACAACTCCGAGGGAAGTTATCACTCCGACTATAGTGAAGATGAAGGTGTTGCCGGACTTGCTCTTGTATCCTACAAATCCTATGATCTATTTGATTCATTAAATTAAGGATAGGAAATATGCTTCATGGCTAAAGGCTCCAAGGCATCACACCCCAGGTATCTTGATTTCAATAGTGATGAGAATGATTTGCTAGGTGATGATGATTTGCTTGTTAATAAAACTAGTGATGTGAGATATAATGAACTTGCTAGTAATCATGATAGTCAAGACGAAACGAGTGACAATGCTAAGAAGGAGATTGAGCATCTAAGTAAAGAACTAAAAACTCTTAAGTTAGCTCATGAAACAACTCACGAAGATCATAGAGAGCTCCTAAGAACTCATGAGAAGCTACGCTTCGAGAAGCTAAATTTAGAGCAAGAGCATGAGCTTCTAAAAGAAATCAATGATGATCTTCGAAAGAAGATTTCTTCTTACATTGCCAAACGCCTTCTCTTGTCTACTTCTATGCTACAAGTTAAATCTACTCAAACTAGTAATAAGAGTAAGAAATGTTCTACCTCTAGTAGTTAACAATAACAATGCTAAATCCAATGTTGTTACTCGTAGTAGTTCTATTGATTCCACTAATGATTCTCTTAACCAAGTTACACTTGAGCAAGAAAATAATATATTGAAAGGAATTATAGAAAAGGGTGTCTACAAGAGCCTTGTCGAAAGTAAGCAAATTGAGGAAATTGTACACAAGGAAGGAAGGCACCGAAAGAACCAAGTTATTGGTTTTGAACGAAAGTTTAATGCCAATGGAGTTGAGTGGGAATAAGATCAATACCCCAAGACGAAGTTTTTTACTCAACAAGATAATTATGATCCCACTTCTCTTGATGGAACACAAGCTCAATATGATCTTCCACCACAAAACCACAAGCTAAAATGTAAGGACAAGCTTCAAGAAGAGATTGACTCATTTGAAGTATCACCTCAGGCCTTGGTCAAGTGGGTTCCCAAGACTTGATCAAGTACTACTACAACTACAAGGATTGCCATAAAGTTGATGTGGGTACCAAAGAAAAAGAACTAGAGAGTTCTTGAGGGTGACTCCGCCAACAACCTTCACTCCTATTCATTCATGGCAAGAACTTGTGCAACCAACTTTAACATCTTGCACTAGTTCATGGAGTCACAAACCCTCTTGTTGGTAAGTCAAGGGACACGATATTCAATGCATTCATGGACATCATCTTGTGTGCATGTCACTCTATGTCTATGGATATTCTTGTTTTCCTTGTGGGACTAACCCATGTAGGTACAGGAAGTGAAAAATTTAAAGGATTGCTCCCAACTCTTGATGGGCTACATCAACATTGAGCATCCACATTCACAACATCTACATGAAGTCATCATCGACAAAACCCAAGGTTAGTTCATCCCTCTTTGGGGGGATATCACATCTTGGGGGAGCTTTACTCAAAGAATTGGGTCAAAGCAACTCAAATGATGTGAACACATTAATGCTTTATGTGAAAATGGCAACAGGCAGTGGAATAAGTACTCAGGTGCATGCATAACAAAGCAGTATCATAGTCATCATAATGAAATGAAACATACACAGAGCACAAGTAGCGTGTAAACATGATAAGTAGGGTGAAGACAAAGTGACTAAAGAATTTAGATTGAGGAAATAGAGAAAGTCTTCAGTCAAAGTCTTCAAACGGCAACGATCAAGTTCATCAACACATGAATGAGGAAATGAAAGGGTTGAAGAAATAGAACCAGTAGCTTGGTGAAGACTGTGATTTGTTAGACCAGTTCCAACTGCTGTGACAGTTGTACGTCTGGTTGGAGCAGCTAGGTATTTAAACATGAGGACACACAATCCTCACCGTATTCTCCTTGAGCTAAGGTCACACAGACCTCGCCCAATCACTTGTGGTAAGTCTTCACAAGTGACTTAACCTTCACAGACTTGGTCACTCGGTGATCCACAATTCATCTTGGATGCTATAGACCATGACACCTAACCGTCTGGAGGATGCACAATCCTCAAAGGTAACAAGCGTCAGTTCCACACAAGAACAATCTCTTCAGTGATGCTCAATCACTTTGGGTTTGTAGGTGTTTTAGGTTTGGGGTTTTCCTCACTTGATGATTTTTGCTCAAAGTCCTCGGAGGATGGGATGCTCTAAATGACAAGTGTCAGTTTCTCTCGGAGCAGCCAACCAACTAGTGGTTGTAGGGGGCGACTATTTATAACCTAGGGAGCAGCCCGCCATGATAAGACATAAATGCCCTTCAATGATATGACCGTTAGGTGGATAAGATATTTTGGGACAGCTGGCGCGTAGCACATCAACAATCGGAATTTTGAGCTCTCAAATTCGAATGACCAAAAGGGACGAAAAATGAGGACTAATGCCCCTGAAGAATAACATCATGATGTCGATGGAGGAGCGCCAGCATTGTTGGGGTCGTCCGTTGAGGTAGGTGATGTTTACTACACAACCTTCTTCTTGTAGACGTTGTTGGGCCTACAAGTGCACAGGTTTGTAGGACAGTAGCAAATTTCCCTCAAGTGGATGACCTAAGGTTTATCAATCCGCGGGAGGCGTAGGATGAAGATGGTCTCTCTCAAGCAACCCTGCAACCAAATAACAAAGAGTCTCTTGTGTCCCCAACACACCCAATACAATGGTAAATTGTATAGGTGCACTAGTTCGGTGAAGAGATGGCGATACAAGTGCAAAATAGATGGTAGATATAAGTTTTTGTAATCTGAAATAATAAAAACAGCAAGGTAACAAGTGATAAACGTGAGGTAAACGGTATTGCAATGATAGGAAACAAGGCCTAGGGTTCATACTTTCGCTAGTGCAAGTTCTCTCAACAATAATAACATAGATAGATCATATAATAATCCCTCAACATGCAACAAAGAGTCACTCCAAAGCCACTAATAGCGGAGAACAAACTTAGAGATTATGGTAGGGTACAAAACCACCTCAAAGTTATTCTTTCCAATCGATCTATAAAAGAGTTTGTACTAGAATAACACCTTAAGACACAAATCAATCAAAACCCTAATGTCACCTAGATACTCCATTGTCACCTCAAGTATCTGTGGGCATGGTTATACGATATGCATCACACAATCTCAGATTCATCCAACCAACATAAAAGTACTTCAAAGAGTGCCCCAAAGCTTCTACCAGAGAGTCAAGAACGTGTGCCAGCCCCTATGCATAGGTTCATGGGCGGAACCCGCAAGTTGGTCACCAAAACATACATCAAGTGGCACATGATATCCCATTGTCACCACAGATAAACACGGCAAGACATACATCAAGTGTTCTCATAAAAGACTCAATCCGATAAGATAACTTCAAAGGGAAACTCAATTCATCACAAGAGAGTAGAGGGGGAGAAACATCATAAGATCCAACTATAATAGCAAAGCTCGGGATACATCAAGATCGTGCCATAGAGGGAACACGAGAGAGAACACGAGATAGAGAGATCAAACACATAGCTACTGGTACATACCCTCAGCCCCGAGGGTGAACTACCCCCTCCTTGTCATGGAGAGCGCCGGGATGATGAAGATGGCCACTGGAGATGGATCCCCCCTCCGGCAGGGTACCGGAAAGGGGCCCCGATTGGTTTTTCCTGGCTCTGGAGGCTTGTGGCGGCGGAACTCCCTATCTATCTTCTGTTCTGGAAGTTTTAGGGTACGTAGGTATATATGGGTGAAAGGAGAACGTCGGTGGAGCTACGGGGGCCCCACGAGGTAGGGGGCGCGCCCAGGGGGGATGGGCGCGCTCGCACCCTCGTGAGCACCTCCCGTATCTTCTGACGTGGGGTCCAAGTCCATCAGGTGGGTTTCCTTCCAAAAATAACTTCTCCAGTTGATTTCGTTCCGTTTTGACTCCGGCCTCGATATTCCTTTTCCTCGAAACACCGAAATAGGCATAAAACAACAAATGGGCTGGGCCTCCGGTTAATAGGTTAGTCCCAAAAATTATATAAAAGTGGATAATAAAGCACAATATTGCCTAAAACAGTAGATAAAGTAGCATGGAGCAATAAAAATTATAGATACGTTGGAGACGTATCAAGCATCCCCAAGCTTAATTCCTGCTCGTCCTCGAGTAGGTAAATGATAAAAAAGAATTTTTGATGCGGAGTGGTACTTTGGCATAATTTCAATGTAATTCTTCTTACTTGTGATATGAATATTCAAATCCGAAAGATTTAAGACAAAAGTTCATATTGACACAAAAATAATAATACTTCAAGCATACTAATCAAAGCAATCATGTCTTCTCAAAATAACATGGCAAAAGAAAGTTCATCCCTACAAAATCATATAGTTAGGCTATGCTTCATTTTCATCACACAAAGATGTTCCCAACTTCTATACCCCGATGACAAGCCAAGCAATTGTTTCATACTTAAATAATCTCAAACTTTTTCAACCTTCACGCAATACATGAGCGTGAGCCATGGATATAGCACTATGGGTGGAATATAATATGATGATGGGGATTGTGTGGAGAAGACAAAAAGAAAGAAAGTCTCATATTGACGAGGATAATCAACGGGCTATGGAGATGCCCATCAATTGATGTCAACATGAGGAGTAGGGATTGCCATGCAAAGGATGCACTAGAGCTATAAGTATATGAAAGCTCTACAAAAGAAAACTAGTGGGTGTGCATCCAACTTGCTTGCTCACGAAGACCTATGGCACTTTGAGGAAGCCCATCATTGGAATATGCAAGCCAAGTTCTATAATGAAAAATTCCCACTAGCATATGAAAATGACAAAATGAGAGACTCTCTATCATGAAGATCTTAGTGCTACTTTGAAGCACAATATATGAGACTCACTACATTAAGAACAAGGTGCTACTTTGAAGCACAAGTGTGGTAAAAGGATAGTAGCATTGTCCCTTCTCTCTTTTCTCTCATTTTTTGGGCCTTTTTTGGCCTTGATTTTTTCTTTATATATATATATATATATATATATATATATATATATATATATATATATATATATATATATATATATATTCGTCCGAGTCTCATCCCGACTTATGGGGGAATCATAGTCTCCATCATCCTTTCCTCACTTGGGACAATGCTCTAATAATGATGATCATCACACTTTTATTTTTCTTACAACTCAACAATTACAACTCGAAACTTAGAACAAAATATGACTCTATATGAATGCCTCCGGCGGTGTACCAGGATGGTGCAATGAATCAAGAGTGACATGTATGGAAAATAATGCATGGTGGCTTTGCCACAAATACGATGTCAACTCCATGATCATGCAATGGCAATATGACAAAAGTAAAGTATGTCATGATGATGAAGAACGGAATGGTGGAAAGTTGCATGGCAATATATCTCGGAATGTCTATGGAAATGCCATAATAGGTAGGTATGGTGGCTGTTTTGAGGAAGATATAAGGAGGTTTATGTGTGAAAGAGTGTATCGTATCACGGGGTTTGGATGCACCGGCGAAGTTTGCACCAACTCTCAAGGTGAGAAAGGGCAATGCACTGCATCAAGAGGCTAGCAAATGCGGAAAGGTAAAAGTGCATTATAACCCATGGACTCAACATTAGTCAAAAGAACTCATATACTTATTGCAAAAATTTATAAGCCATCAAAATCAAGTACTACGCGAATGCTCCTAGGGGATAGATTGGTAGGAAAAGACCATCGCTCGTCCCCGACCGCCACTCATAAGGATGCACAAGCCAGGTACACTTCATGTTTAAAATTTGTTACACAACTTTAACCATACGTGCATGCTACGGGACCTGAAAACTTCAACACAAGTATTACTCAAATTCACAATTATCAACTAGCACGACTTTGATATTATTACGTCCATATCTCAAAACAATTATCAAGCATTAAATTTATCTTAGTATTCAATTCACTCAAAAGAAAGTTTCACATATCTTGAATACCAAGTGTATTAACATTAAGCAAATTGCCATGATATTTAAGACTCTCAAAATATTATAAGTGAAGCATGAGAGTTCATATATTTCTTCAAAATAAAACTACCACCATGCTCTAAAATATATAAGTGAAGTACTAGAGCAAATGACAAACTACTCCGAAAGATATAAGTGAAGATCAATGAGTAGTCGAATAATTATGTAACTATGTGAAGACTCTCCCATTTAATAATTTAAGATCTTGGTATTTTATTCAAACAGAAAGCAAAAATAAAATAAAATGACATGACGCTCCAAGCAAAACACATATCATGTGGTGAATAAAAATATAGCTCCAAGTAAAGTTACCGATGAACGAAGATTTAAAGAGGGATGCCTTCCGGGGCATCCCCAAGCTTAGACGCTTGGTTATACTTGAATATTACCTTGGGGTGCCTTGGTAATCCCCAAGCTTAGGCTCTTGCCACTCCTTATTCCATAGTCCATCGAATCTTTACCCAAAACTTAAAAACTTCACAACACAAAACTTAACAGAAAACTCGTAAGCCCCGTTAGCGAAAGAAAACAAAACACCACTTCAAGGTACTGTAATGAACTCATTCTTTATTTATATTGGTGTTAAACCTACTGTATTCCAACTTCTCTATGGATTATAAACTATTTTACTAGCCATAGATTCATCAAAATAAGCAAACAACACAATGAAAACAGAATCTGTCAAAAACAGAACAGTCAGTAGTAATCTGTAACTAACGCAAACTTCTGGAACTCCAAAAATTCTAAAATAAATTGTTGGACCTGAGGAATTTTTCTAGTAATCATCTGCAAAAAGAATCAACTAAATAGCACTCTCCAGTAAAAAGTTGAAGCTAATCTCGTGAGCGCTAAAGTTTCTGTTTTTTACAGCATGATCATAAAGACTTCACCCAAGTCTTCCCAAAGGTTCTACTTGGCACAAACACTAATTAAAACATAAAGCCACATCTAAACAGAAGATAGATGGATTATTTATTACTAAACAGAACCAAAAATTAAGAAACTAAAATAAAATTGGGTTGCCTCCCAGCAAGCGCTATCGTTTTAACGCCCCTAGCTAGGCATGATGATTTCAATGATGCTCACATAAAAGATAAGAATTGACACATGAAGAGAGCATCATGAAGAATATGACTAGCACATTTAAGTCTAACCCACTTCCTATGCATAGGGATTTTGTGAGCAAACAACTTATGGGAACAATAATCAACTAGCATAGGAAGGCAAAACAAACATAACTTCAAAACTTTAAGCACATAGAGAGGAAACTTGATATTATTGCAACTCCTACAAGCATATGTTCCTCCCTCATAATAATTTTCAGTAGCATCATGAATGAATTCAACAATATAACCAGCACCTAAAGCATTCTTTTCATGATCTACAAGCATAGAATTTTTACTACTCTCCACATAAGCAAAATTCTTCTCATGAATAATAGTGGGAGCAAACTCAACAAAATAACTATCATGTGATTGAAAATTAAGATCAAGATGACAAGTTTCATGGTTATAATTATTCTTTATAGCATACGTGTCATCACAATAATAATCATAGATAGGAGGCATGCTTACATCATAGTAAATTTGCTCATCCAAGCTTGGGGGACAAAAAATATCATCTTCATCAAACATAGCTTCCCCAAGCTTGTGGCTTTGCATATCATTAGCATCATGGATATTCAAGGAATTCATACTAACAACATTGCAATCATGCTCATCATTCACATATTTCATGCCAAGCATTCTATGTAATTCTTCTTCTAGCACTTTGGCAAAATTTTCCTTTCCATCATTCTCACGAAAGATATTAAAAAGGTGAAGCGTATGAGACAAACTCAATTCCATTTTTTGTAATTTTCTTTTATAGACTAACTAGTGCTAAAACAAGAAACAAAAGATTCGATTGCAACATCTAAAGATATAGCTTCACTTACCTAGCCTCCCGCAACGGCGCTTTAAAAGAGCTTGATGTCTACTACACAACCTTCTTCTTGTAGACGTTGTTGGGCCTGCAAGTGCACAGCTTTGTAGGACAGAAATTTCCTGAAGTGGATGACCTCAGGTTTATCAATCCATGGAGGCGTGGGATGAAGATGGTCTCTCTCAAGCAACCCTGCAACCAAATAACAAAGAGTCTCTTGTGTCCCCAACACACCCAATACAATGGTAAATTGTATAGGTGCACTAGTTCGGCGAAGAGATGGTGATACAAGTGCAAAATAGATGGTAGATATAAGTTTTTGTAATCTGAAATAAGAAAAAAAGCAAGGTAACAAGTGATAAACGTGAGCGTAAACGGTATTGCAATGATAGGAAACAAGGCCTAGGGTTCATACTTTCGCTAGTGCAAGTTATCTAAACAATAATAACATAGATAGATCATATAACAATCCCTCAACATGCAACAAAGAGTCACTCCAAAGCCACTAATATCGGAGAACAAACGTAGAGATTATGGTAGGGTACGAAACCACCTCAAAGTTATTCTTTCCAATCGATCTATAAAAGAGTTCGTACTAGAATAACACCTTAAGACACAAATCAATCAAAACCCTAATGTCACCTAGATACTCCATTGTCACCTCAAGTATCCGTGGGCATGATTATACGATATGCATCACACAATCTCAGATTCATCCAACCAACATAAAAGTACTTCAAAGAGTGCCCCAAAGCTTCTAGGAGAGTCAAGAACGTGTGTCAGCCCCTATGCATAGGTTCATGGGCGGAACCCGCAAGTTGGTCACCAAAACATACATCAAGTGGCACATGATATCCCATTGTCACCACAGATAAACACGGCAAGACATACATCAAGTGTTCTCATAAAAGAATCAATCCGATAAGATAACTTCAAAGGGAAACTCAATTCATCACAAGAGAGTAGAGGGGGAGAAACATCATAAGATCCAACTACAATAGCAAAGCTCGAGATACATCAAGATCGTGCCATAGAGGGAACACGAGAGAGAACATGAGAGAGAGATCAAACACATAGCTACTGGTACATACCCTCAGCCCCGAGGGTGAACTACTCCCTCCTCGTCATGGAAAGCGCCGGATGATGAAGATGGCCACGGAGATGGATCCCTCCGTGAGGTAGGAAAGGGGTCCCGATTGGTTTTTCGTGGCTCTGGAGGCTTGCGGCGGTGGAACGCCCGATCTATCTTCTGTTCTGGAAGTTTTAGGGTACGTAGGTATATATGGGTGAAAGGAGAACGTCGGTGGAGCTACGGGGGCCCCACAAGGCAGGGGGGCGCGTCCAGGGGGGTGGGCGCACCCCCCACCCTCGTGAGCACCTCCCGTATCTTCTGACGTGGGGTCCAAGTCCATCAGGTGGGTTTCCTTCCAAAAATAACTTCTCCAGTTGATTTCGTTCCTTTTGACTCATTCGATATTCCTTTTCCTCGAAACACTGAAATAGGCATAAAATAACAAATCTTGGCTGGGCCTCCGATTAATAGGTTAGTCCCAAAAATAATATAAAAGTGGATAATAAAGTCCAATATTGCCTAAAACAGTAGATAAAGTAGCATGGAGCAATCAAAAATTATAGATACGTTGGAGACGTATCAGTAGGGCCTGCCGCAATGTCGTTCAAGTCTTTAGCTTCATCCGTCTCGCGCGATGAAGAATATGAACTGGCGACCAGCTGAGGAACTTTGAATTTCTTGAATTTCTTCGAAGGTGGCTGAGACCAATCAAAGTCTTGTTGGAAGCCCATCTCCTTGAGATCTTCATCACCGTAGAGGTGAGACAATATGGCCAAGTGCTATCAAAGACTTCATGCAAGTAGTAGTGGTTCTTCTTCACAGTGTTTTGCGTGACAGTCATGTTGTGAAGAATTGCGCCAAACTGACGCTTGACCCACTTGTGATTGCGATCAACCTTCTGATGAAGACTGAGGAGAAGCTCACGATCAGTCATCACTCGTGGAGCAGTGGCTTGAGGATTTTTCTTTGAGGCTTTTGCGGCAGAATCTTTTGTTGGAGAGTCATCATTGGTGGAATAAGAAGGAGCTTTGCGAAACTGACCATCCAATGGATGAGTGCCTTCAGCAATAACAACAGCCTTGTCCTTCTCATCAGCTGAGGAAATGGTCCTTTTGAGAACTTCAATTGGAGGCAAATAGCTGAGATGATTCTGACAATCTGCCTTGTAATGAATTGAAGACCTTGATCTGATGAATCTCATAATCCATGGAGCATAAGGCTTCAACTCCAACGGTGATAGAGCAACATTAGCCAAAGTCCTCATGAAGAAATCATGGTAGTTGATAGGAATGCCATGTATGATATTGAACAACAGATTCTTCATGATGCCAACAACTTCTTCTTCATCAGAGTTGTGGCCCTTGATTGGACTGAGGGTTTTGGTCTGAATGCGATACACTATCCTTGGCACATAGAGCAATTCCTTTACGAGGAATGTGGTCCTTGGAGCTTGGCCAGCCTTCAAAGGCTTCATCAGCACTTGCATCAAGTGGTTTGAAAGTTCAGGTTCCTCATAAATGAGCCTCGCGCCTTCAGCAGGAGGACTGACTGGAATGTCATGAAGTAATTCAGAGGTTGGGGCTTTGTAATGTGTATTCTCAGTCATCCAATCAAGCACCCATGAATTCACATCTTCCACATTGCTAGTGAGGTGCAGTGTAGCATAGAAATGAAGAATGAGTTCTTCATTCCAGTCACAGATGTCAGTGCAGAAGTTCAGCAACCCAGCTTCATGAAGAACATTGAGTACAGGTTGGAAGCAAAGGAGTGATTCCATATCCACGTGAGGAATTTAAAGATGCTCAAATACCTTGTCCTTATCAAATAGGAGTGAAGGATAAAAGTCCATCTGACTGGCAGTACAGAAGCGCTTGCGTCGAAGTCTTGCTGAGTCATAGGGATTGAAGTCTGTGAAGAAATGATGCTCACCAAAGAAATCATCATCTTTGAATTTTTGCTTCTTGGTATGAGGATTTTGTGGCTTAGGCTGAAGATTTGCAGTTGAGGAATTTCAGCAGCAGTTTCAGTAGCAGCTGATACGTCTCCGTCGTATCTATAATTTTTGATTGTTCCATGCCAATATTATTCAACTTTTATATACTTGTGGCAACTTTTTATACTATTTTTTGAGACTGACATATTGATCCAGTGCCAAGTGCCAGTTCCTGTCTGTTGCATGTTTTTTGTTTCACAGAAACCCAATATCAAATGGAGTCCAAACGGGATAAAAACGGACGGAGAATTATTTTGGAATACTAATGATTTTTGGGAAGTAAAATCAACGCGAAACGGTTTCCGGAGTGGCCATCAGACAGGGGGCTCGCCCTCCCTCCCTGGGCGCGGCCTGGGCTCTCGTGGGCCACCCGTAAGGCGGCTGACGCTCTTCTTTTGCTGCAAGAAAGCTAATTTTACGAGAAAAATCTGGGCGAAGGTTTCAATCCAATCGGAGTTACGGATCTCCAGATATAAAGGAAACGGTGCCAGGGCAGAATTACAGAATGCAGAAACAGAGAGATAGATCCAATCTCGGAGGGGCTCTCGCCCCTCCCACGCCATGGGAGCCAAGGACCAGAGGGGAAACCCTTCTCCCATCTAGGGAGAAGGTCAAGGAAGAAGAAGAAGAAGAAGGGGGTGCTCTCTCCCCCTTGCTTCCGGTGGCGCCGGAACGCCGCCGGGGGCCACCATCATCACCGCGATCTTCACCAAAACCGCCGTCATCTTCACCAACATCTCCATCACCTTCCCCCTTCTATATTCAGCGGTCCACTCTCCCGCAACCCGCTGTACCCTCTACTTGAACATGGTGCTTTATGCTTCATATTATTATCCAATGATGTGTTGCCATCCTATGATGTCCGAGTAGATTTCTATTGTCCTATCGGTGATTGATGAATTGCTATGATTGGTTTGAGTTGCATGTTTTATTATTGGTGCTGTCCTATGGTGCCCTCCGTGTCGCCAAGCATAGCGTGAGGGATTCCCGCTGTAGGGTTTGCAATATGTTTATGATTTGCTTATGGTGGGTTGCGTGAGTGACTGAAACACAAACCCGAGTAAGTAGGTTGTTTGCATATGGGATAAAAGGGACTTGATGCTTTAATGCTATGGTTGGGTTTTACCTTAATGAATCTTTAGTAGTTGCGGATGCTTGCTAGAGTTCCAATCATAAGTGCATAGAATTCCAAGTAAGGGATGATATGTTAGCTTATGCCTCTCCCTCAAATAGAATTGCAATAGTGATTACCGGTCTAGTAACATACTCAATTGCTTAGGGGCAATTTCACAACTCCTACCACCACTTTTCCACACTCGCTATATTTACTTTATTGCATCTTTATTTAAACAGCCCCTAGTTTTTATTTACGTGTTCTTTATTATCTTGCAAACCTATCCTATCACACCTACAAAGTAATTCTAGTTTCATACTTGTTCTAGGTAAAGCGAACGTCAAGCGTGCGTAGAGTCGTATTAGTGTCCGATAGGACTTGACAGAGTATTTGTTCTACCTTTAGCTCCTCGTTGGGTTCGACACTCTTACTTATTGAAAGAGGCTACAACTATCCCGTATACTTGCGGGTCATCAACAACATTCTTGATCTCCATTTCTTCAGCTGCAGTAGCTGGAACTTCTTCTGGAATAGAGTGAAGTGAAGTTTGATGTTCTTCAGATCCCGTATGAATTTCTTCAGTTTGAGCGGCAGACTGAGGAATTTGATGCAGAGGAGTGGTCAATGGTGAATTGGGATGGTGTCTTTTCCAATAGTCATCATTCAGAACTGGTGTTGTAGACCCAATGTCCACATCCTCATCTTCTTCATCTAATTCTTCAACGCCTGCCTCTTCAGTTGTGAACTGAGGCATGGGAGATGATGCCAGAGGAGTTGAAGGGATATCATCCACTTCATTTTCTTCATCCAACTGCTCTGAAGAAGCAACATAAGGATCCTTTTCATCAATGTCATCTGGAATGACATATTCTTCTCCAAAAGGAACAATTTCCTTGGATGGCACAATCAAGATAGGAACAACATCAATGGGATTAGTGAAGGAACTTGTCAAAGTCTTCACTTTCTTGGGAGCTGAAGACTTTGCAGTTGCCGATGCTTTCCTTTTCTTCATGGCTGCCTTCTCTACAACCTTTGTTTTCTTCACTTCTGTTGCAGAAGGAAGAGTGACTTTCTTCATCCTTGATGATTTTGGAGGAGGAGCATATGAAATTGGTGCATTTTCTTCAAGCACAACTGATGCAGTTGCCCTGGCATGTTCAGTTTCCTCAGGCGCAGCTACAGATGCTTCAGCTGGCATGGTTTGTTCTTCAGGCGAAACATTGGAGGTTGCCCTGGCAATTTCTTCAGGAGCTGGAATTTCTTCAGCAGCCCTGGTACTTTCAGTTTCTACAACAGTCTGATTGTCATCAGCTGTGCTAGCATTTTCTTCAGTAGGCTGAGCAGATGCTTCAGTCTGAGTAATTTCTTGTTGCGATGTAGCTGCAACACTTGGTTTGAACCCCTTGGCCATTTTGACAAATATGACTTTGGCACCTGGCCAATCTGCATGATAAGCGTCAAATTCATCACTGAGAGCTTTGATTTCCTTTTGCATATTCACAAGTTCTTCAGGAGATATGTTTACAAAATTCTTCTTCAGAAAATGCTCCTTCTTGTACTGACCTTTCTTAACTTGTATGTCCTTTTCAAACTTCCATTTTTCTTCATTTATGAAGGCCGTCAACATGTGACTTTGGCCAAGAGTGAGGTTCAAGTCAGGCAAAGGAGTATTCAGATCCTTGTGCCATAGATCAATGAAATCGAGGATCTTCTTTGGATCCAGTAAAAGAGGCACAACACTGCCTTTGGTTCTAGCGGCCCTTGCTTGCTTGTCTCTAATGATCAACAAGTTCTTCATCATCAGCTTCATCATCATCAGATAGAACTTGGAAAGCAACTTGCTTATTGTGAGGACTTGGCCTTGAGCCGTGTCCAGTAGCGTCCTTTTTCTTCAGCAAGGTTGGGCCTGTTGAGGACTGTGGCGGAGCTGAGGAACTTGCAGAGGCTCCTCAAGAAATAGAGATTCCTGTAGTCCGTTGGCACGTGGCAAGATGCACGGGTGTTGAGGACTTTGCAGCAACAGATGAGGGTTTCGCGACAACTGAGGGAATTGGAGCTGCACTTGAAGAGGTTGCCTAAGGAATTGGCCGTGAGGACTTTGAAGAGCTTGGCCGTGAGGGCATTGATGTTGAGGAAATTGGCTTTACAGTTGATTTCTTTGGCAGAGCCTTCTTGGGCTTGCTAGCAGAGGCCTCAGCAGCAGCATCATCTACATTGAATTTCTTCACTGCTTCTTTTGCTATTTTAGCCAACCTGGCTTGGCGCCTGGCCCATTCCTTGGGAAATTCCTCACATCACCTGACGCTTGAGGGATCAACAACTTGTCCTGGAGCCAATGGAGGTCTTGGGCATGGAGGGTGTACTGTGAATTTCTTCATGTACTTTGGAGTAACATATCAATACTCCCTCCATTCTCTTGCCCATATCCTCTCAATTCTTTGTATGCGCACTTTGCGCTGATTCTTGTTCTCTTCGCCATGTTTTGCTTCATTAGGAGTGCAGTATTCATCATAGATATTGTCAGGGATCTCAAAAGCAGTATTTGCTTCAGGCCTCTTTCCTCCCTTCTAAGGTCTTTTGCCATCAACCATTTTCTTCACTTGAGGATTTTGAACAATTGACGTTTCTTAAGAAGTATGCAATTATCTTCGAGGAACGCTGCAAATGAGTTAAGTTGATGAGAACCTAGTGATTCAGAAGCGGACATTTTGTACCTATGAACAGAGTATAGGTGCGAAGAATTTGGAGAGGTCATATGCGTTCTCAGAAGTTTTTCAAAAATATCAAGTTTGAGGAATTTGACCATGGTTGTCTTGAGGAATTTCACTAAGCATTCTTGACTTAGGTTCCAGAGTTGTATAGATTGTAAATCCACACAATTGAGGAATCTTGAAGAAAAACGCAACTTAGGGAAACAAATCAAGAATAGATGCATCTCGGTGTTTAAGGATAGAGAAGTTGAAGAATAAACACCTTTTGAAGATTTTGTGGAAATCATCAGAATCAAAGTAGGGTAGTAAAATCAGATTTTAATTACCCGAACGAAGAACACAACAAACTGGGAGTAGTAGTGGAGAAGCTCGTCCGTTCAGGTCTCCCACGCCCTAACTTGGCGGCGGAAGACAGTTACGGCGGCGGCGGAGTGAAGATTCCCACAGCCGGCGCGAGTACGTCGGCGACGAGGTCGAGGCAATGAAGCTCTTACTCACCAACGACGATGGGGAGTAGCAGCGGAGCTAAGTCAAAGAGATCGAGCGAGGGGAATCAGATCAAGCTGAGTAAATGAGGTCTGAGGAGGGCGAGGGGTATTTATAGCCGCGGTGAAAAAACTGCTCGTCCGAAGAAATTGGACGAACGTACCCCTGACCCTTGCCATCCTAGCGACATGTGTCACCCACGTACAGAGAGGTGGAGATCGTGGTAGATCGTGGGTGATTAGTTTAATCTTATCGAGGGATGCAGAATGGTTTGAGCGACAAAAGCTGAAAATTCAGATATGAAAATTTAAACGTTTCGTTCGCAAATTCTTCAGCTGATAAAGACACAGTGAAGATTTTGAATGTTGGGGATCGTTGCAGAAATTAAAAATTTTCTACACATCACAAGGATCAATCTATGGAGAGACTAGCAATGAGAGAGAGAGGGGAGTGCATCTTCATACCCTTGAAGATCGCGATGCGGAAGCGTTACAAGAACGCGGATGAAGGAGTCGATCAGAGCGATTCAGATCATGTTGATTCCGATCTAAGCGCCGAACAACGTCGCCTCCGCGTTCAACACACGTACAACCCGGGGACTTCTCCTCCTTCTTCATCCAGCAAGGGGAGAGGAGAACTTGAGGGAGAGCTCCGGCAGCACGACGGCGTGGTGGTGGAGCTTGCAGCCTCCCAAGCAGGCTTCGCCAAGCACTACTACGGAGGAGGAGGTGTTGGGGAGGGAGAGGGCTGCGCCAGGGGAAGGGGTGTGGCTCCCATGCGCCTCCCCACTATATATAGGGGTGGAGGGGGCTGGCTTCTTGCCCTCCAAGTCCGTTGTGGCGTTGGCAAAGGTGGGGGAAAGAAATCCCATCATTTCCCTTCCCCACCGATTGTTACCCCCCTTTTTTAGGGATCTTGATCTTATCCCTTCGGGATATGATCTTATTCCTTCTAAGGGGGATCTTGGTGCGCTTGACCAGGGGTGTGGGGCCTTGCCCCCACTACCATGTTCATGTGGGTCCCCCATGCAGGTGGTCCCCACTCTGGAACCTTCTAGAACCTTCCCGGTACAATACCGAAAAATTCCGAACATTTTTCGGTGGCCAAAATAGGACTTCCCATATATAAATCTTTACCTCCGGACCATTCCGAAACTCCTAGTGACGTACGGGATCTCATCCGGGACTCCGAACAACATTCGGTAACTTCACACTAATTCCCATAACAACTCTAGCGTCACCAAACCTTAAGTGTGTAGACCCTACGGGTTCGGGAATCATGCAGACATGACCGAGACAGCTCTCTGGCCAATAACCAACAGCGGGATCTGTATACCCATGTTGGCTCCCACATGTTCCATGATGATCTCATCGGATGAACCACGATGTCGGGGATTCAATCAATCCTGTATACAATTCCCTTTGTAAATCGATACGTTACTTGCCCGAGATTCGATCGTCGGTATCCCAATACCTCGTTCAATCTCGTTACCGGCAAGTCACTTTTACTCGTTCCATAACACATCATCCCGTGATCAACTCTTTGGTCACATTGAGCTCATTATGATGATGTCCTATCGAGTGGGCCCAGAGATACCTCTCCGTCACACGGAGTGACAAATCCCAGTCTCGATTCGTACAACCCAATGCACACTTTCAGAGATACTCGTAGTGTGCCTTTATGGCCACCCAGCTATTGCCAGGACGCTTTGGCACACCCAAAGAATTCCTACAAAGATCCGGAGTTGCACAATCTCATGGTCTAAGGAAATGATACTTGACATTAGAAAAGCTTTAGCGCATTTAACTACACGATCTTGTGCTATGCTTAGGATTGGGTCTTGTCCATCACATCATTCTCCTAATGATGTGATCCCGTTATCAACGACATCCAATGTCCATGGTCTAGAAACCGTAACCATCTATTGATCAACGAGCTAGTCAACTAGAGGCTTACTAGGGACATATTGTCGTCTACGTATTCACACATGTATTACAGTCTCCGGTTAATACCACTATAGCATGAACAATAGACAATTATCATGAAAAAGGAAATATAATAATAATCATTTTATTATTGCCTCTAGGGCATATATTTCCAACAGTCTCCCACTTGCACTAGAGTCAATAATCTAGTTCACATCACTATGTGATTGTAATGAATCCAACACCCATGGGGTTTGATCATATCTCGCTTGTGAGAGAGGTTATTAGTCAACGGGTCTGAACCTTTCAGATCCGTGTGTACTTTACAAATCTCTATGTCATCTTGTAGATGCAGCTACCATGCGCTACTTGGAGCTATTCCAAATAACTGCTCTACTATACGAATCCGGGGTACTACTCAGAGTCATCCGGATTAATGTCAAAGTTTGCATCGACGTAACCCTTTACGACGAATTCTTTTACCACCTCCATAATCGAGAAAATTCCTTAGTCCACTAGTTACTAAGGATAAGTTTGACCGCTGTCATGTGATCCATTCCTGGATCACTCTTGTACCCCTTGATTGACTCATGGCAAGGCACACTTCAGGTGTGGTACACAGCATAGCATACTGTAGAACCTACGTCTAAAGCATAGGGGACGAACTTCGTCCTTTCTCTCTCTTCTGCCATGGTCAGATCTTGAGTCTCACTCAATGCTCACACCTTATAACACAGCCAAGAACTCCTTCTTTGCTGATCTTATTTGAACTCCTTCAAAATCTTGTCACGGTATGTATTCATTTGAAAGTACTATTAAGCGTTTTTTGATCGATCCTTATAGATCTTGATGCTCAATGTTCAAGTAGCTTAATCCAGGTTTTCCATTGAAAAACACTTTTCAAATAACCCTATATGCTTTCCAGAAATTCTACGTCATTTCTGATCAACAATATGTCAACAACATATACTCATCAGAAATTCTATAGTGCTCCCACTCACTTCTTTGGAAATACAAGTTTCTCATAAACTTTGTATAAACCAAAATCTTTGATCATCTCATCAAAGAGTATATTCCAACTCCGAGATGCTTACTCTAGTTCTTAGAAGGATTGCTGGAGCTTTGCATACTTGTTAGCATCTTTTAGGATTGACAAAAACCTTCTGGTTGTATCACATACAACCTTTCCTCAAGAAAATTGTCGAGTAAATAATGTTTTGACATCCTATCTGCAAGATTTCATAAATAATGAAATAACTGCTAATACAATTCCAACAAACTCTTAGCATCGCTATGAGTGAGAAATTCTCACCGCAGTCAACTCCTTAAACTTGTCGGAAAACATCTTAACGACAAGTCGAGCTTCCTTAATGGTGATACTTACCATCATTGTGTGTCTTCCTTTTAAAATCCATCTGTACCCAATAGCCTTACGACCATCAAGTAGTTCTTCAAAAGTCTATACTTTGTTTTCACACATGGATCCTCTTGGATTTTATGGCCTCGAGCCATTTGTCGGAATCCGGCCCCACCATCGTTTCTCCATAGCTCGTAGGTTCATTGTTGTCTAGCAACATGACCTCCAAGACAGGATTACGTACCACTCTGAAATAGTACGCATCCTTGTCGACCTACAAGGTTTGGTAGTGACTTGATCCGAAGTTTCATGATCACTATCATCAACTTCCACTTCAATTGGTGTAGGCGCTACAATAACAACTTCCTGTGCCCTGCTACACACTGGTTGAAGTGACAGTTCAATAACCTCATCAAGTCTCCACCATACTCCCACCCAATTCTTTTGAGAGAAACTTTTCCTCGAGAAAGGACCCGTTTCTAGAAACAATCACTTTTGCTTCCGGATCCGAAATAGGAGGTATACCCAACTATTTTGGGTGTCCTATGAAGATGCATTTATCCGCTTTGGGTTCGAGCTTATCAGGCTAAAACCTTTTCACATAAGCGTTGCAGCCCCAAACTTTTAAGAAATGACAGCTTAGGTTTCTCTAAACCATAGTTCATACGGTGTCATCTCAACGGAATTACGTGGTGCCCTATTTAAAGTGAATGCGGTTGTCTCTAATGCCTAACCCATAAACGATAGTGGTAATTCGATAAGAGACATCATGGTTTGCACCACATCCAATAGGGTGCAGCTATGATGTTCGGACACACCATCACACTATGGTGTTCCAGGCGGCATTGGTTGTGAAACAATTTCCACAATGTCTTAGTTGTGTACCAAACACGTAACTCAGATATTCATCTCTATGATCATATCATAGACATTTTATCCTCTTGTCACGATTTATCTTCAACTTCACTCAAATTACTTGAACCTTTCAATAATTCAGACTTGTGTTTCATCAAGTAAATATACTTAGAATCTACTCAAATCATCTCGTGAAGTAAGATCATAACGATATTCATCAAGGCCTCAACACTCATTGGATTGCACACATCAAATGTATTACTTCCAACAAGTTGCTCTCTTGTTTCATCTCACTGAAAACGAGGCCTTTCAATCATCTTGCCCATGTGGTATGATTTGCCTGTCTCAAGTGATTCAAAATCAAGTGAGTCCAAATGATCCATCTGCATGGAGTTTCTTCATGCGTATAAACCAATAGACATGGTTCACATGTCTCAAAATTTTCAAAAAACGAGTGAGTCCAAAGATCCATCAACATGGAGCTTCTTCATTCGTTTTATACCAATATGACTCAAATGGCGATTACACAAGTATGTGGTACTATCATTACTATCTTATATCATTTGTCATGAACATGTGTATCACTACGATCGAGATTCAATGAACCATTCATTTTAGGTGCAAGACCATTGAAGGTATTATCCAAATAAACAGAGTAACCATTATTCTCCTTAAATGAATAAATCAGACATGTATAAATATAATCCAATCATGTCTATGCTCAATGCAAACACCAAATAACAATTATTTAGGTTTAACACCAATCTCGATGGTAGAGGGAGCATGCGATGCTTGATCACATCAACCTTGGAAACACTTCCAACACATATCGTCATCTCACCTTCAGCTAGTCTCCGTTTATTCCATAGCTTTTTATTTCGAGTTACTACCAATTAGCAACCGAACCGGTATTTAATACCCTGGTGCTACTAGGAGTACTAGTAAAGTACACATTATAATGTATATCCAATATACTTATATCGGCCTTGCCAGCCTTCTCATCTACCAAGTATCCAGGGTAGTTATGCTTCAGTGACCATTCCCCTCATTTCAGAAGCACTTAGTCTTGGGTTTGGGTTCAACCTTGGGATTCTTCACTAGAGCAGCAACTGATTTGCCGTTTCATGAAGTATCCCTTTCTTGCCCTTGCCCTTCCTGAAACTAGTGGTTTTACTAACCATCAACAATTGATGCTCCTATTTGATTTCTACTTTTGTGGTGTCGCGAATAGCTTAAGGATCATCATATCTATCCCTGATATGTTATAGTTCATCACGAAGCTCTAGTAGCTTGGTGGCAGTGACTTTGGAGAACCATCACTATCTCATCTGGAAGATTAACTCCCACTAGATTCAAGCGATTGTAGTACTCATACAATCTGAGCACATGCTCAATGATTGAGCTTTTCTCCTTAGTTTGCAAGCTTAAGAAACTTGTTAGAGGTCTCATACCTCTTGACGTGGGCACTAGCCTGAAATCCCAATTTCAGTCCTTGGAACATCTCATATGTTATGCGATGTTTAAAAAACGTCTTTGGTGCCTCAATTCTAAACCATTTAGCATTACGCATTGAACTATCATGTAGTCATCAAAACGCAGTATGTCGATGTTCGCAACATCCACAACCGACGCCGAGGTTCAAAGACACCGAGCGGTGCATTAAGGACATAATCCTTCTACGCAGCAATGAGGACAATCCTCAGTTTATGGACCCAGACCGCATAATTGCTACTTTCAAATCTCAACTAAATTTCTCTAGGAACAAATCTAAAACAGTAGAACCAAAGCGTGATTTACGACATAATTTGCAAAGACCTTTTGACTATGTTCATGATAATTAAGTTCATCTAATCAAATTATTTAATGAACTCCCACTCAGATAGACATCCCTCTAGTCATCTAAGTGATACATGATCCGAGTCAACTAGGCCGTGTCCGATCATCACGTGAGACGGACTAGTCGTCATCGGTGAACATCTTCATGTTGATTGTATCCACTATATGACTCATGTTCGACCTTTCGGTCTCTTGTGTTCCGAGGCCATGTCTGTACATGCTAGGCTCGTCAAGTCAACCTAAGTGTTTTGCATGTGTAAATCTGGCTTACACCCGTTGTATGCGAATGTTAGAATCTATCACACCGATCATCACGTGGTGCTTCGAAACAACGAACTTTCGCAACGGCAGTACGCTTAGGGGAACACTTTCTTGAAATTTTATGAGGGATCATCTTATTTATGCTACCGTCATTCTAAACAAATAAGATGTAAAAACATGATAAACATCACATGCAATCAAATAGTGACATGATATGGCCAATATCATTTTGCTCCTTTTGATCTCCATCTTCTGGGCGCCATGATCATCATCATCACCGGCATGACACCATGATCTCCATCATCATGATCTCCATCATCGTGTCTTCATGAAGTTGTCTCGCCAACTATTACTTCTACTACTATGGCTAACGGTTAGCAATAAAGTAAAGTAATTACATGGCGTTTTCATTGACACGCAGGTCATATAACAAATTAAGACAACTCCTATGGCTCCTGCCGGTTGTCATACTCATCGACATGCAAGTCGTGATTACTATTACAAGAACATGATCAATCTCATACATCACATATATCATTCATCACATCCTTTTGGCCATATCACATCACACGACATATGCTGCAAGAACAAGTTAGACGTCCTCTAATTGTTGTTGCAAGTTTTTTTACGTGGCTGCTATAGTTTTCTAGCAAGAACGTTTCTTACCTACACCAAAACCACAACATGATATGCCAATTTCTATTTACCCTTCATAAGGACCCTTTTCATAGAATCCGATCCGACTAAAGTGGGAGAGACAGACACCCGCTAGCCACCTTATGAAACTAGTGCATGTCAGTCGGTGGAACCTGTCTCACGTAAGCGTACGTGTAAGGTCGGTCCGGGCCGCTTCATCCCACGATGCCGCCAAATCAAGATAAGAATAGTAACGGCAAGTAAATTGACAAAATCGACGCCCACAACAACTTGTGTTCTACTCGTGCATAGAAACTACGCATAGACCTAGCTCATGATGCCACTGTTGGGGATCGTTGCAGAAATTAAAAAATTTCTACGCATCACCAAGATCAATCTATGGAGAGACTAGCAATGAGAGAGAGGGGAGTGCATCTTCATACCCTTGAAGATCGCGATGCGGAAGCGTTACAAGAACGTGGATGAAGGAGTCGTACTTGTAGCGATTCAGATCGCGGTTGATTCCGATCTAAGCGCCGAACAACGACGCCTCCGCGTTCAACACACGTACAGCCCGGAGGCCTTCTTGATCCAGCAAGGGGAGAGGAGAAGTTGAGGGAGAGCTCCGGCAGCATGACGACGCGGTGGTGGAGCATGCAGTTCTCCGGCAGGGCTTCGCCAAGCACTACTACGGAGGAGGAGGTGTTGGGGAGGGAGAGGGCTGCGCCAGGGGAAGGGGTGCGGCTCCCATGCGCCTCCCCACTATATATAGGGGTGGAGGGGGCTGGTTTCTTGCCCTCCAAATCCGTTGTGGCATTGGCAAAGGTGGGGGAAAGAAATCCCATCATTTCCGTTCCCCACCAATTGTTATCCCCCTTTTTTAGGGATCTTGATCTTATCCCTTCGGGATATGATCTTATTCCTTCTAAGGGGGGATCTTGGTGCGCCTTGACCAGGGGTGTGGAGCCTTGCCCCCACTAACCACGTTCATGTGGGTCCCCCCATGCATGTGGGCCCCACTCTGGAACCTTCTAGAACCTTCCCGGTACAATATCAAAAAATTCCGAACATTTTCCGGTGGCCAAAATAGGTATAAATCTTTACCTCCGGAACTCCTCATGACGTCCGGGATCTCATCCGGGACTCCGAACAACATTCGTTAACTGCACACTAATTCCCATAACAACTCTAGCGTCACCGAACCTTAAGTGTGTAGACCCTACGGGTTCGGGAATCATGCGCATATGACCGAGACAGCTCTACGGCCAATAACCAACAGCGGGATCTGGATACCCATGTTGGCTCCCACATGTTCCACGATGATCTCATCGGATGAACCACGATGTCGGGGATTCAATCAATCCTGTATACAATTCCCTTTGTCAATCGGTACGTTACTTGCCCGAGATTCGATCATCGGTATCCCAATACCTCGTTCAATCTCGTTACCAGCAAGTCACTTTTACTCGTTCCGTAACACATCATCCCGTGATCAACTCTTTGGTCACATTGAGCTCATTATGATGATGTCCTATCGAGTGGGCCCAGAGATACCTCTCCGTCACACGGAGTGACAAACCCCAGTCTCGATTCGTGCCAACCCAACAAACACTTTCGGAGATACCCGTAGTGTGCCTTTATAGCCACCCGATTCGTTGTGACGCTTTGGCACACCCAAAGCATTTCTACGGTATCCGGAGTTGCACAATCTCATGGTCTAAGGAAATGATACTTGACACTAGAAAAGCTTTAGCGCATTTAACTACACGATCTTGTGCTATGCTTAGGATTGGGTCTTGTCCATCACATCATTCTCCTAGTGATGTGATCTCGTTATCAACGACATCCAATGTCCATGGTCAGGAAACCGTAACCATCTATTGATCAACGAGCTAGTCAACTAGAGGCTTACTAGGGACATATTGTGGTCTATGTATTCACACATGTATTACGGTCTCCGGTTAATACCATTATAGCATGAACAATAGACAATTATCATGAACAAGGAAATATAATAATAACCATTTTATTATTGCCTCTAGGGCATATTTCCAACATTGAACGGGTTTCAAAATAGAACGCACATAAAGAATTTGTGAACAGACTGGGTTGAGTTTATCATAGAGGGGGAACGGGTCCGATCACATTCACTTAGAAGAAAAAACAACTTGAAGAATTAGCAATAAGTGAATGCTGTTGAGGACATGAAAACTCAGATTATATATATAGTCAATGAAGAACACCAGTCGAAAAGATCAAGACTTTGCAAAGTTGAACAATTTGAACATTGAGGAATTTGAAAATTTTAAGAATATGCAAAATGAAGAAAAACTCAAATTTGAAGATTTTTAACTTTTGTTGGTGGCGTGACCCACGGTATAAGAGTGATGATTTCAGACGCCGCGTACAATTGTCGTAGGGCTCTTAGAATCAGATTCTTCATTAATTTCTTCACACTTAGAGGGTTAGTCTTCATTGATTGAAGAAAAACGTTACTTCGTGTGTTGCACATCTAAGTCATCAATTTTGCATAAGTGTTAGGATGTGTGTCCTTTCAAAGAACATTCGAAGATTCTAAGATATTTAGCTCACACCGCAACTTGCTAAATCTATTCTCATCCAAGGGCTTTGTGAAGATATCCGCTAGCTGTTCTTCAGTATTCGCGTGCTCCATAGAGATGTCACCCTTCAACACATGATCTCGGAGAAAACGATGACGAATCTGGATGTGCTTAGTCTTCGAGTGCTGAACTGGGTTATGAGCAATCTTGATGGCACTCTCATTGTCGCTGTAGAGTGGTGCATTCTTCACATTGATGCCGTAGTCCTTGAGGGTTTGCTTCATCCATAGCAATTGAGCACAACAAGAACCATCAGCAATGTACTCAGCTTCAGCAGTAGAGAGTGATACGCAGTTCTGCTTCTTTGAGGACCAACATACTAAGGATCGTCCGAGGAAATGGCATGTGCCTGATGTTGACTTGCGATCCACTTGATCACCAGCATAGTCAGAATATCCAATGAGATCAAAAGCCAAGCCCTTGGGATACCATAATCCAAGTGTTGGAGTGTGAGCTAGATATCAAAGAATGTGTTTCACAGCCTTATGGTGTGATTCCTTCGGTGTAGCTTGAAAATGGGCACACATGCAAACACTAAGCATAATATCTGGCCTAGATGCACATAGATACAATAAATATACAATCATGGAGCGGTATACCTTTTGATCAAAGTCTATACCATTTTCATTAGTGCATAGATGGCCATTTGTGGGCATAGGGATTTTGACGCCTTTGCAATCTTGCATGTCGAATTTCCTCAGCAAATCCTTGAGGTATTTCTCTTGAGATACGAAGATGCCATTGCGTTGTTGATGAATTTGAATACCTAGGAAGAATTTCAACTCTCCCATCATAGACATTTGACATTCCTCACTCATCATATAGGCAAATTCGTCACTTTAACGTTGGTTAGTACAGCCAAAGATAATATCATCAACATATATTTGGCACACGAATAATTCATCATCATAGGTTTTGGTGAAAAGGGTTGGGTCAAGTGAACAGGGTTTGAAGCCTTTCTTCATGAGGAATTCCTTCGAAGTATCATAGCACTCCCGAGGGGCCTGCTTGAGGCAATAGAGGGCCTTATTGAGTCTGAAGACTTTATCAGGATGCTTAGGATCTTCAAAACCTGGTGGTTGAGCAACATATACTTCTTCCTCATGCTTACCATTGAGGAATGCACTTTTCACATCCATTTGATATAAGATGATATTATGATGGTTAGCATAAGCAAGCAATATGCAAATAGCCTCAAGTCTAGCAACAGGTGCAAACGTTTCATCGAAATCAATTCTTTCAACCTGTGTGTAGCCTAGAGCTACAAGACAAGCCTTATTCCTCACCACAAGGTCATTTTCATCTTGTTTGTTGCGATAGATCCATTTGGTACCGATGATATTGTGCTTGCATGGGTCTGGTCGCTTGACAAGTTCCCAGACATTATTGAGCTCGAATTGATGTAATTCCTCAGGCTCTAGAAATGCCTCATCAACTTTGGTGGGCTCTGTGATAGAGACAAAAGCAAAGTGCCCACAAAAGTTAGACAAATGTGAAGCTCTTGAGCGTGTGAGAGGACCTGGTGCGTTGATGTCGTCGATGATTTTCTCAATCTGCACTTCATTTGCAACACGAGGATGAGCAAGTTGACGACGTTGAGTGGGCTCAGCATTTTCTTCAGAGCCATTTTCCTCAGATGCACCAGCATGATTTCCTTCATGTTCTGGAATGACTTCTTTAGCAGATTCTTCAATGGGTATGATATCCTCAGTAGCCTTGAACTTGATGGATTCCTCAGGTGACATTTCATCTAGCACAGGAGGTAGGTGCTCTCTTTGCGAGCCGTTAGTTTCGTCGAACTGCACATCTACAGTTTCAACAACCTTGTGGCGAAAGGTGTTGAAGACTCTGTAGGTTGTGAGTCCTTTCAGTAACCAAGCATAAAACCTTCATGTGCTTTCGGTGCAAATTTAGAATTATGATGAGGATCTCTAATCAACCATTTAGCACCGAAGACTTTGAAATAACTCACATTGGGTTTCTTGTCAGTGAGGAGTTCATATGAGGTCTTTTTGAAGAATTTGTGAAGATATACCCTGTTGATGATGTGGCATGCAGTATCAATTGCCTCAGGCTAGAAGTGAGGAGGTGATACGTCCATTTTGCATCATGTTTTCCTACTATTATTTATGATATTTTTATGCATAATAATACGTTTTGGAGTAATTCTAATGCCTTTTCTCTCATAATATGCAAGGTACACACAAAGAGGGAGAATTCCTGCAGCTGGAAACATGGACCTGGAAAAGCTACGTCAGGCTACCTATTCTGCACAACTCCAAACAAGCTGAAACTTCACGGAGAATTTTAATGGAATATATGAAGAATATTGGAGCAAATAAGTACCAGAGGGGCCCCACCAGGTGGGCACAACCCAACTGGGCGCGCCAGGGAGCCCAGGCACGCCCTGGTGGGTTGTGCTCACCCAGGCCCACCTCCGGTGCCCATCTTCGGGTATATAGGTCATTTTGACCTAGAAAAAAAATAAGGAGAGGACTTTCGGGATGGAGCGCCGCCGTCTCGAGGTGGAACTTGGGCAGGAGCACTTTTGCCTTTCGGCGGAGTGATTCCGCCGGGGGAACTTCCCTCCTGGAGGGGGAAATCATGGTCATCATCATCACCAACAACTCTCACATCTTGAGGAGGGCGGGCAATCTCCATCAGCATCTTCAAAAGCACCATCTCATCTCAAACCCTAGTTCATATCTTGTGTTCAATCTTGTTACCAGAAGTATAGATTGGTGCTTGTGGGTGACAAGTAGTGTTGATTACATCTCGTAGTTGATTACTATATGGTTTATTTGGTGGAAGATTATATGTTTAGATCCAATATGCTATTTAATACCCCTATGATCTTGAGCATGATTATCATTTGTGAGTAGTTACTTTTGTTCTTTAGGTCACGGGAGAAATCATGTTGCAAGTAATCATGTGAACTTGATATGTGTTCGATATTTTGATAGTATGTATGTTTTGATTCCCTTAGTGGTGTCATGTGAACATCGATTACATGACACTTCACCATATTTGGGACTAAGGGAATGCATTGTGGAGTAGTTACTATATGTTGGGTTGCGAGAGTGACAGAAGCTTAAACCCTAGTTTATGCGCTATTCCTTAAGGGACCGATTGGATCCAAAACTTTAATGCTATGGTTAGAATTTATTCTTAATACTTTTCTCATAGTCGCGGATGCTTGCGAGGGGGTTAATCATAAGTAGGAGATTTGTTCAAGTAAGAATAACACCTAAGCACCGGTCCACCCACATACCAAATTATCAAAGTAGCGAACACGAATCGAATCAACATGATGAAAGTGACTAGATGAAATCTCCGTGTACCCTCAAGAATGCTTTGCCTATTATAGAGACCGTTTTGGCTTGTACTTTGCCTCAAAAGGATTGAGATACCTTGCTGCACTTTTGCTACTATTATCGTTACTTGCTCGTTACAAATTATCTTGCTATCAAACTACTCTGTTACTTACAATTTCAGCACTTGCAGACATTACCTTGCTGAAAACCACTTGTCATTTCCTTCAGCTCCTCGTTCGGTTCGTCACTTTTACTTATTGAAAAGATCTACAATTGATCCCCTGTACTTGTGGGGCATCAAGGCTATTTTCTGGCGCCGTTGCCAGGGAGTGAAGCGCCTTTGGTAAGTGGAATTTGGTAAGGAAACATTTATATAGCATGCTGAAATTTACGGTCACTTGTTACTATGGAAAACAATTCCTTCGAGGGGTTTGTTCGGGGTATATTAACCTCGACCGGAACCACAATTAGCTACCCTCAACCTACTGCACCTACTGGAAATATTGAATATGAAATTCCTTCGGGTACGATAGAACAACTGCCAGCTAATCCTTATGCAGGAGATGGAACCGAATTTCCTGATATGGACTTGATATATGTGGAACAAATTTGTGGATTGTTCAAGCTTACAGGTTTACCGGGAGATGAAGTTAAGAAGAAGGTTTTCCCTTTATCTTTGAAGGGAAAAGCATTGGCATGGTATAGGCTATGCGATGATATTGGGTCTTGGAATTGGAATCGATTGAAATTGGAGTTCCACCAAAAAATTTATCCTATGCATGTAGTTCATCGTGATTGGAATTACATACATAATTTTTGGCCTCATGAAGGAGAAAGTATCGCTCTAGCTTGGGGAGGCTTAAGTCAATATTATATTCATGCCCCAATCATGAGCTCTCAAGAGAAATTATTATCCAGAATTTTTATGCTCAGCTTTCTCATAATGATCGATCCATGCTTGATACTTCTTGTCTTGGTTCTTTTATTAAGAACACTATTGAATTCCGGTGGGATCTTTTGGAAAGAATTAAATGCAACACTGAAGATTGGTAACTCGATGAAGGTAAAGAGTCAGGTATTAAGCTTGTACGATTGTGTTAAATCTTTTATGAATACCGATGCTTTTCAAAAGTTTAGCACTAAATATGGACTTGACTACGAAAGTTAGTAGCCACCTTTTCTGAGTCATTTGCTACTCATGTTGATCTCCCTAAAGAGAAGTGGTTTAAATATCACCCACCTATTAAAGAATAAATTAAAGAACCGGTACTAGCTAAAGAAGAAACTATACTTTATAATGTTGATCCAGTTGTTCCCACTGCTTATATTGAGAAACCACCTTTCCCTATTAGGATAAAGGAACATGCTAAATTTTCAACTGTGGTCAACAGAAGTTACATTAGAACACCTAAACCTGACAGCCAAATTAAAGTAGAACCTAGTGTTGCTATGGTTGAGGATCTCTTGGAAGAAAATGTAGATGGGCATGCTATTTAATTCTGTGAAGAAGCTGCTAGAATTGCCAAACCTGATAAAAAGGATAAACATAGACCTGTTGTTGGCATGCCCGTTGTCTCAATTAAAATAGATCACTGTTATCATGGTTTATGTGACATAGGTGCTAGCGTGAGTGCTATTCCTTATTCGTTATATCAAGAAATTATGAATGACATAGCACCCTCATAGATAGAAGACATAGATGTTACTATTAAACTTGCTAATAGAGATACTATATCACCAATTGGGATTGTTAGATATGTTGATGTCTTGTGTGGGAAAATAAAATACCCTAATGATTTTCTTGTTCTTGGTTCCCACAAGATGACTTTTGTCCCATTATCTTTGGTAGACCTTTCTTGAACACCGTTAATGCTAAAATAGACCGTGAGAAACAAACTGTCGGTGTTAGTTTTGGTGATGAGTCTCATGAGTTTAACTTTTCCAAGTTTAGTAGAAAGCTTCATGAAAAAGAATTGCCAAGTAAATATGAAATAATTGGTCTTTCTTCTATTGATGTGCCTCCTACTGATCCATTAGAACAATATTTGCTAGACCATGAAAATGATTTACATATGCATGAAAGAAATGAAATAGATAAGATTTTCTTTGAACAACATCCTCTGCTTAAACACAATTTTCCTATTGAAACTCTTGGAGGTCCTGCTCCACCTAAAGGTGATCCTGTGTTTGAATTAGAACAATTGCCAGACACTTTGAAATATGCTTATCTTGATGAAAAAAAGATATATCCTGTTATTATTAGTGCTAACCTTTCAGAACATGAAGAAGAAATATTATTGAAAGTTGTAAGGAAGCACAGAGCTTCTATTGGATATACTCTTGATGATTTAAAGAGCATTAGTCACACTCTATGTCAGCACAAGATTAATATGGAAACTGATGCAAAACCCGTTGTTGACCACCATCGTCGGATAAATCCGAAGATGAAAGAAGTGGTAAGAACGGAAATATTAAAACTTCTGGAAGCGGGTATAATCTATCCTATAGCTGATAGTAGATGGGTAAGTCATGTTCATTGTGTCCCTAAGAAAGGAGGTATTACTATTGTTCCTAATGATAAGAATGAACTTATTCCACAAAGAATTGTTACAGGTTATAGAATGGTAACTGATTTTAGAAAATTAAATAAAGCAACTAGAAAAGATCATTACCCTCTTCCTTTTATTGATCAAATGCTAGAAACATTATCTAAGCACACACATTTTTGCTTCCTTGATGGATATTCTGGTTTTGCACAAATACCTGTTTCTCAACCTAATCAAGAAAAGACCACTTTTACTTGTCCCTTTGGAACTTATGCTTATAGACGTATGCCTTTTGGTCTATGCAATGCACCTGCTACCTTTCAAAGATATATGACTGCTATATTCTCTGACTTTTGTGGAAAGATTGTTGAGGTTTCATTGATGACTTCTCTGTTTATGGGAAGTCTTTTGATGATTGTTTAAGCAATCTTGATCGAGTTCTGTAGAGATGTGAACAAACAAATCTTGTCTTGAATTGGGAGAAGTGCCACTTTATGGTTAATGAAGGTATTGTTTTGGGCCATAAAATTTCTGAAAGAGGTATTGAAGTGGACTAAGCTAAGGTTGATGCAATTGAGAAAATGCCATGTCCTAAAGATATCAAAGGTATTCGTAGTTTCCTAGGTCATGCTGGTTTCTATAGGAGATTTATCAAAGACTTTTCTAAAGTTTCTAGGCCTCTTACAAATCTTTTGCAAAAGGATGTTCCTTTTGTTTTTGATGATGATTGTTCAGAAGCCTTCGAAACACTCAAGAAAGCCTTAATTTCTGCACCTGTTGTTCAACCACCTGATTGGAACTTGCCTTTTGAAATTATGTGTGATGCTAGTGATTATGCTGTTCGTGCTGTTCTAGAACAAAGAGTTGATAAGAAACTGAATGTTATTCATTATGCTAGTAAAACTCTAGACAATGCTCAACGAAATTATGCAACTACTGAAAAAGAATTCCTAGCACTGGTGTTTGCTTGTGATAAATTTAGATCTTACATTGTTGATTCAAAAGTAATTGTTCACACCGATCATGCTGCTATAAAATATCTTATGGAAAAGAAAGATGCTAAACCTAGACTTATTCGATGGGTTCTCTTGCTACAAGAATTTGATTTACATATCACTTATAGAAAAGGAGCTGAGAACCCCGTAGCTTATAACTTGTCTAGGCTTGAAAATGTGCTTGATGACCCACTACCTACTGATGATAGTTTTCCTGATGAGCAGTTAGCTGCAATAAATGTTGCCCATAATACTCCTTGGTATGGTGCTAATTACATTGTTGCTAAATATTTACCACCTAGCTTTACATACCAACAAAAGAAAAAATTCTTCTATGATTTGAGACATTACTTCTGGGATGACCCACATCTTTATAAAGAAGGAGTAGATGGTATTCTTAGACGTTTTGTACGTGAGCATGAACAGGGACAAATCCTACGGAAATGTCACTCCGAAGCTTATGGAGGGCATCATGCTGGAGATAGAACTGCTCACAAGGTATTGCAATCTGGGTTTTATTGGCCTACTCTCTTTAAGGATGCCCTTAAGTTTGCTTATCTTGTGATGAATGCCAAAGAATAGGTAATATCGGTAAGCATCAAGAAATGCCTATGAATTATTCACTTGCTGTTAAACCATTTGATGTTTGGGGATTTGATTGCATGGCACCTTTTCCTTCCTCTAATGGGTATAGACATATTTTGGTTGCTGTTGATTATGTTACTAAATGGGTAGAAGCTATTCCAACCAGTAGTGCTGATCACAACACCTCTATTAAAATGCTTAAGGAAGTTATTTTCCCAAGGTTTGGAGTCCCTAGATATTTAATGACTGATGGTGGTTCACACTTTATTCATGGTGCTTTCCGTAAAATGCTTGCCAAGTATGATGTTAACCATAAAATTGCATCACCTTATCATCCTCAGTCTAGTGGTCAAGTTCAAATTAGCAATAGAGAAATAAAATTAATCTTGCAAAAGACTGCCAATAGGTCCCAGAAGAATTGGTCTAAGAAATTAGACGATGCACTTTGGGCTTATAGAACAACTTATAAAAATCCTATGGGTATGTCTCCTTATAAAATGGTTTATGGAAAAGCTTGTCATTTGCCTCTTAAGTTAGAACATAAAGCATATTGGGCAATGAAAGAACTCAACTATGATTTCAAACTTGCCGGTGAAACACTAGTAGAAAAGGGGGACAATGGCCCAGGCCGGGTCAGCCCATTAGTCCCGGTTCTGCCATGAACCGGGACCAATGGAGGTATTTGTCCCGGTTCTGCCACGAACCGGGACCAATGGAGGTATTTGTCCCGGTTCGTGATCCCATGGGGCCGGCCGGGGCCTCGTGGGCATTGGTCCCGGTTCGTCTGGCCCTATTGGTCCTGGTTGGTGGGACAAACTGGGACCAATGGCCTCGCTCCTGGCCCACAACCATTGGTCCCGGTTGGTGGCTTGAACCGGGACCAAAGGCTCCCCTTTACTCCCGGTTCATTCCACCAACCGGGACCAATTAGGTGCCTATATATACCCCCTCGCGTAAGAGCAGAGCACAGTGCTCTGTTTTTTCTGGCCGCCGAGGGGGAGAGGGCTTGGTGGTGCTCTAGCTCACCTCCTATGCACACAAGGTGTTCGATGGAATGCTCGAGCCACACTACTTAAGCTTTCTCCTCTCCAAGCTCCATTTTCCTCAATATTTGTCTAGGTTTAGCGGTCCGTCACGCCCCGTCCCCGTCTTCACCGTCGTCGATCACTCGCGCCGATCTCATCGCCGGCACCACCTTGGTGAGCCTCTTGTTCTTATCTTCTTTCTGAAAGGAAAAATATTCTTACTTGTATGTTTAGATAGATACTTGTATTATTTTCTTACTTTTATTATTGCATCTTATATAGTGCGATGGTTTTGGTATCCGCCCCCGTTGGCCCTCGTCATGTCTATGATTCGTATGTGGTATATATTATCTTTTCATAACTATTGGTTCATTTATTGTTTATGAAAATTATGCCGACCAACGTGACATATATTTTATTTATCTAGGAGGTTGTTGAACCGGAAATTCCAACCAACCCTATTGTCGAGAGGTTAAATTTAGTTGAAGAAGAAAACAATTTCTTGAAGGAAAAATAAAAAACTTGAGGAGGAGAAGATGATATTGGAGTTGCATGTTGCGGATGTCGCCGATGATCACAAGATCAAGATGGATGCAATGCGCTTGAAGATTAGAAAGATTAGAAAATATGCCATTCATACCGAGGCTTGGTATCATTATGCCGTTGGATCAGTTGTTACCTTGGTTGCGATTATGATCGCATTTGTTTTCGCATTGAAATGTTTTACATAGTTTCAATGTATGGTTTAATTAATTTAGATGCTCTGCAGAGCTTTATGTTGTTAGATGAGAACTATGTATGTACTTTAGTTTTTATGTGATGATGAACTTCTATTAATTTGGTCACTTAATTATCTATTCATGATGTTTTGTAATGATTTTTGACACACTTAATTATATATAATGCACGCAGATGAATCGGCAATGGATGTACGGTGATGAGACACACCTCAAAGTACATTAAGGGCGTGCATGATTTTCTTGAAGTGGCTGAGGCAAACAAGCAGAATGGTTTTATGTGTTGTCCATGCCCTATATGTGGGAATACGAAGTCTTACTCTGACCGGAAAATCCTTCACACCCACCTACTTTACAAGGATTTTATGCCACACTATAATGTTTGGACGAGGCACGGAGAAATAGGGGTTATGATGGAAGACGGCGAAGAAGAAGAGTACGATGACAACTATGTGCCCCCTGAATACGGTGATGCTACTGAATATCAACAGGAACCAGACGATGTGCACGATGATGCTACAACGGGCGAAGTTGCTGAAGATCAAGAGGAACCAGACGATGTGCCCGATGATGATGATCTCCGTCGGGTCATTGTCGATGCAAGGACGCAATGCGAAAGTCAAAAGGAGAAGCTGAAGTTCGATCGCATGTTAGAGGATCACAAAAAAGGGTTGTGGCCCAATTGCGAAGATGGCAACACAAAGCTCGGTACCGTCTTTGGAATTGCTGCAAAGGGAAGGCAGAGAATGTTGTGCCTGATAAAGGATTTGAGAAGCTACCGAAAATATTGAAGAAGAAGCTTCCAAAGGATAACGAATTGCCCGACAAAGACATACGCAGCAAAGAAGGTCGTATGCCCTCTAGGATTGGAGGTGCAGAAGATACATGCATGCCCTAATGACTGCATCCTCTACCGCGGTGCATACAAGGATCTGAACGCATGCCCGGTATGCGGTGCATTGCGGTATATGATCAGACGAGATGACCCTGGTGATGTTGACGACGAGCCTCCTAGGAAGAGGTTCCTGCGAAGGTGATGTGGTATGCTCCTATAATACCAAGGTTAAAATGTCTGTTCAGAAACAGAGAGCATGCCAAGTTGATGCGATGCCACAGTGAGGACCGTAAGAAAGACGGGAAGTTGAGAGCACCCGCTGACGGGTCGCAGTGGAGAAAAATCGAGAGAAAGTATTGGGATGAGTTTGCAAAGGACCCAAGGAACGTATGGTTTGCTTTAAGCGCGGATGGCATTAATCCTTTCGGGAGCAGAGCAGCAATCACAACACTGGCCCGTGACTCTATGTATGTATAACCTTCCTCCTTGGATGTGCATGAAGCGGAAGTTCATTATGATGCCAGTTCTCATCCAAGGCCCTAAGCAACCCGGCAACGACATTGATGTGTACCTAAGGCCATTAGTTGAAGAACTTTTACAGCTGTGGAATGGAAACGGTGTACGTCGTGGGATGAGCACAAAAGGAGGAACTTGACCTAAAGGCGTTGCTGTTCGTGACCATCAACGATTGGCCCGCTCTCGAGAACCTTTCGTGACGGACAAATAAGGGATACCACGCATGCACGCACTGTTTACTTGACACCGATAGTATATACCTGGGAAGCTGCAGGAAGAATGTCTACCTGGGCCATCATCGATTTCTTCCGACCAACCATCAATGTAAAAAGAAAGGCAAGCATTTCAAAGGCGAGGCAGATCACTGAAGAAGCCCGCCATGCGTACCGGTGATCAGTACTTGCTATGGTCAATGATTTACACGTAATCTTTGGGAAGGGTCCCGGTGGACTAGCTGTTCCGAATGATGCTGAGAATCACGCACCCATGTGGAAGAAGAAATCTATATTTTGGGACCTACCCTATTGGAAAGACCTAGAGGTCCGCTCTTCGATCGACGTGATGCACGCGACAAAGAACCTTTGCATGAACCTGCTAGGCTTATTGGGCGTCTATGGGAAGACAAAAGATACACCTGAGGCACGGGAGGACCTGCAACGCTTGCACGAAAAAGAGGGCATGCCTCCGAAGCAGTATGAAGGTCCTGCCAGCTATGCTCTTACGAAAGAAGAGAAAGAAATCTTCTTTGAATGCCTGCTCAAGATGAAGGTCCCGATCGGCTTCTCGTCGAATATAAAGGGAATAATAAATATGCGGAGAAAAAGTTCCGAATCTAAAGTCTCATGATCGCCACGTAATTATGACGCAATCGCTTAGGTTGCATTGAGGGGACTTCTACCGGAAAACGTCCGATTAGCCATTGTGAAGCTATGTGCATTCCTCAATGCAATATCTCAGAAGGTGATCGATCCAGAAATCGTACCAACACTAAGGAGTGATGTAGTGCAATGTCTTGTCAGTTTCGAGCTGGTGTTCCCACCATCCTTCTTCAATATCATGACGCACGTCCTAGTTCATCTAGTCGACGAGATTGTCATTCTGGCGCCTGTATTTCTACACAATATGTTCCCCTTTGAGAGGTTCATGGAGTCCTAAAGAAATATGTCTCAGAATCGCGCTAGGCCAGAAGGAAGCATCTCCATGGGCCATCAAATAGAGGATGTCATCGGGTTTTGTGTTGACTTCATTCCTGGCCTTAAGAAGATAGGTCTCCCTAAATCGCGGTATGAGGGGGGACTGACTGGAAAAGGCACGCTTGAAAGGGACTCAATAATATGCAGGGACAGATATTATTGGTCTCAAGCACACTACGCAGTTCTACAGAACTCTACCTTGGTGACCTCGTATGTCGATGAACACAAGAACAGTCTGCGCTCCAAACACCCGGGCGGTCTGACGATCGGATTACATGTGAACACATCAGACTTTCAGCAGCTTGGTTGGAAACACGTCTCGGAGGTGACAGACTGTTTGTGATGAGTTGTACTTGTTGTCCGAGGACCATCTTCGACTGTAATGATTTGGAAAGGATACGAGATAAATGGGAATACATTTTACACGATTGACCAAGATCAAAAGACCACCAACCAAAACAGCGGTGTCCACTTTGATGCAGCAACCGAGAGGGGAAAGGACACATATTATGGTTACATAGTGTACATATGGGAACTTGACTACAGAGTAGATTTTAAGGTCCCTTTGTTTAAGTGCAAATGGGTCAATCTGTCAGAGGCGGGGCATGTGTAGACCCACAAGACGGAATGACAACAGTGAATCTGAAAAATCTTGGGTACACTGACGAACCGTTCGTCCTAGCAAATGATGTGGCACAGGTTCTCTATGTGAAGGACATGTCTACCAGACCGAGAAAAAGAAAAGATAAGGAAGCGAATACATCATACGATGAGCCAAAGCGCCACATAGTTCTTTCAGGAAAAAGGGACATCCTGTGAGTGGAGGGCAAGACAGACATGTCTGAAGAGTATGAAAAGTTTCATGAAATTCCTTCCTTCAAAGTCAAGGATGACCCAAGCATCCTGATAAACGATGAAGATTATCCATGGTTACGGCGCAATAAGCAAATGACACAAGCGAAGAAAAAGTGAAGACTTTCTCCCGCAACTATTATGATGATATCATGCCAACTTTGTCACAGACGAGTATGATAGCATTGTCCGTTTTGTACATGCACATACTATGCCAACTTTTTCAGAGTTCATTTGAAAACTATGAATTTAGGTCGAATTTTCTCTATAGGTGCATCTATGTTCATTAGTCCTCGCCCATGCGGCTCGCCTGCCCATGACCATTAGTCCCGATTTGTGCCACAAACCGACTAAAGGGTTGGTCCTCGTTAAGCTCGAGTTTAGTCCCACCTCATGAACCGAAGGGCGCTCACACCGGTTTATAAGCCCGTCCTCTCTGCCTTGTTGAGCTCCTCTCAAAGTGAAAATAGATGCCCCTATCTGAGAATTTGACCTAAATTCATAGTGAATTTCTCTGAAATTCATAGAAATTGGTTATGAATTTAGGTCGAATTTTCTCTATAGGTGCATCTATGTTCATTTTTAGTAAAGTTAATCACAAACTTGTGATTCACACAAATTTCAAAGAATTCAAATTTTAACTATTCAAATTTGAAAACTAATGGCACAAATGTAAAGTTTATAATTTTTCTAAAACTAATGGCACTAACGAGAAAGTTTATAATTTTGCTGACCTAAAAGCAAAAAGAATTAAAAAATAAAGCAAAAACAAAAAAAGAAAATAAATAATGCAGAAAAAAGAAACAAAAACTGGAAATAAATAAAAATAGCAACAATAAGTATTTTGTTTTAAGTAGAAACAAAATAAAATATATAAATCAACAAAGAACACAAAAAAGGTGTTTTCAAATTTGAAAACTAATGGCACTAACAGAAAGTTTATAATTTTTCTAAAACTAAAAGCAAAAAGAATTAAAAAATAAAGCAAAAAACAACAAAAAATAAATAATGCAGATAACAAAACAAAAAACTGGGGAAAAAATAAAAAGAGCAACAAAAAGTATTTTGTTGTAAGTAGAAACAAAATAAAATAAATAAAGCAACAAAGAAAACAAAAAAAGTGTTTTCAAATTTGAAAACTAATAGCACTAACAGAAAGTTTATAATTTTTCTAAAACTAAAAGCAAAAAGAATTAAAAAATAAAACAAAAAACAACAAAAAATAAATAATGCAGAAAACAAAACAAAAAAACTGGAATAAAAATAAAAATAGTGCCGCCTATTGGGCCCCCACGGCCTGAATACGACTAGAAACCCTGCCATGGGCCAGGATTGAGGCCCGCGGGAGGCCAAGTAGGCCCACAGGCCCATAGTGACAGATTAGGACCGAAAGCATGCAGTTGACAGGAGCTCGAGAGGGTGGGCGCAACAGTGCTTGTAAACCACTCTCGAGCCCTCTCAACTCGCGAGGTGGGACTAAACTTTTGGCCAAGGCAAAGACAGCTTTGGTCCCGGTTGGTGGCACCAACCGGGACTAAAGGGGGGCATTGGTCCCGGTTGGTGGCACCAACCGGGACTAAAGGGGGGCATTGGTCCCGGCATTGGTCCCACAGGCCCATAGTGACAGATTGGGACAATGCTCCATCTATATATACAGCACTTGTGAAATTTTTTGTTCTGTTCTTCGATCCCGCCCCAACGACGCCGATAGGCTGCCCCTCTGCGCCTCGCCGTCGCCGTCGTCGCCCTGCCTCCGACACCGTCCCGCCCCGCCCAGACGCCGTCGCCACCCTGCGCCGCCCAGCGCCGTCGCTTGCCACCCAGCCGTCGCGGTCTCCCCCCGCCCAGACGCCGCCGCCCGCCTTTGCCTCGCCGTCGCCACCCGTGCCGCCCGGGACGCCGTCGCTCTGCCACCCCTTGCCGTCGCGGTCTCCCCTCGCCGCCCAAGCCGCTTCGCCCTTGTCGCGCCCAGCCGTCGCCGCCCGCCTCTGCCTCGCCGTGCCCCAGCTGCCCCGCGCCGCCGTCTCCTCTGCCTCGCTTTGGTCAGGGCCGACACCGCCCCCCTCTTCCCCTGTTTTTTTTGCAAATATATATTTTTTTCCTGATTATATGTATATGTATGAGTATATGTATGTGTGTATATCTGTTTATATGTTTTTTTAGATTTTTTGTTTTTTGCATTTTTTATAAAAATGTATATATGTATGTATATATGGTCTCTCTCTGTGTGTATATATATATATATATATATATATGTTGATGTATATATGCAAAAGATAGATTTTTAGAAAAAATAGTATTTTTCTGTTCATAGATTTTTATTTGAACATTATTTAAAAAAACAAGCAATACTACTTCATGTATTTTTAAGAAGGAAGAAGAAGAAAAAGAATGAGAGGAAAAAGGAAATAAGAAGAGGAAGAAGAGGAAACCAATACTACTTCATGCAAATGTTTGTTCATATATAATGTAGATGTCTATGTATGTATGGAATGATATCGATGGATGTATGTATATAGAACATTCGTACAAAATATGACGAATCCGATATGACCAATGTCCCCCTCCGGTTAACTCGAGAACACTAACTCTCTCGGAGAAAAAAAATGTTATCGGGGAAAAAAATGTTATCGGGGTCGAGGGTCGTCGAACATGAGAGGAAGAAGAGGATAAAAAAAGAAGAGGAAGAAGAAGGAAAAAGAGGAGAAGAAAGAATAGAGGAGTTCTTCTCCTCTATTCTTTCTTCTCCTCTTTCTTTTTCTTCTTCTTCCTCTTTTTATCGAACGAGGGTCGCCGAGGGTCGCCGAGCGGTAGAGGAAACCCTAATTAAATAGCAAGTATCGCCGGTGTGAGATACATGTGGCCGTCGGTGTCGGACACTACATTCACGTCCCACAAGTGACGCAGGCGTCGATGCCCACGTCACTTGTGGGACATGTATGTAGTGTCGTTGTTGTTGTCGATATACCCCTCCCGATAGCTTCATGTATTTTTAAGAAGGAAAAAACAAGCATATTATTTTCCCATGTACGTATTTAAATGCGTTGTCGATATACCCTCCCGATAGCTTCAACACATGGGGGGTCGATATTACCCCCTCCTTGAAGTGTTCTCGAGGCCACCCCTAACCCTTGAAGCGTTGTCGAGGCCACCCGAAACCCTAGAGAAGCAGCGTCGAGGCCACTAATTAATATAATTCCTTATTGTGATTACCTAGCTAGTTCTACGTTTGCCACTAATATATCCATATCTGTCATGTTTGAATAATAATTGCCATGTTGTAAATATTTGTAGAAACTATGGACACCCCCCGAGACGAAGCACGAAGCGTTGTTGAGGGACATAATCATGAAGGAAGTGATGCCGTCGCTCGTTGATGTTTCTCAACGACACCGATGGTCTGGAAGGAGAGGGTGAAGAAGCAGCTGGCTATGATTATGATGGCTCCGATGACCCAATGCCGGTGCAAGAAGAAGTAGACCATGAGGATGGCTCCGGTGACCGAAACGAGTCCGGCCAGGTATATATATTAGTTAAGCCTGTGCTGACTAGATAATTGATGCATTCATTGTTTTGGTATGTACACATATGAATTAACTCTCGTCTTTGTTCTTTTTTCTAGCCCTCCGGATCGAGCACAACTTCGGTAAAGAGACGAGGCCCGAAGAAAAAGTTGAGCTCGGATGAAAGGTTTGAGATCATAGCAATCGCGTATGACGGCCAACCGATTGAACCCATCCGGACAAAGAAGGCATTTGTTGCTCAAAGGCGGGTTTTGGTTAGGGACAAGATCCCGATTAGCATCCAGCAATGGTATAAGCCTAAGAACGAAGACCCTGAGGTGTCTTATGTCAATGATATGCAGAAAAATGATCTTTGGACTGAGCTGAATTCAAATTTCACCCTACCTCCAGAGGATGATCCGGAGAAGCTAGTTGAGCAATTAATCAAGTCCTTTGCTCTTAAGAAGATGGCAGACCTATTCAGGAATTGGAAGAAAGACCTGAATAAGTTTGTCGATAAAAAAGAGACCCCAGAATTCAAGGGAAAATATGAGAAGATCAGAGATGATCGCCCGCATTTGTGGCCCACAAGACATCGGAAAAGAGTAAAAAGATGTCGGAGACAAACAAGTAAAATGCTGCGAAGAAGAAGCTTCACCATCGCACGGGGTCAGGTGGCTACCTCATAGCCCGACCTAAGTGGGCCAAGGCTGAGAATGATCTGCTTGATAAAGGGATCAAACCAGAGACAATGAACTGCCAGACTGCTTGCGGACTTGGTTCTTCGGGTGGCGGAACCTTGGACCCTCAGACGTGGAAGTGCATTTGGACCGACGATCAATTGGACATACCAGTCAAGAGGCTTCAGCAATATATCGAAGCAGCTGACAAGGGACGTTCTTTCCAGACGGAGAGAACGACGAGCTCACAATGGCCCTCGGGAATCCTAAGCACCACAGACGGACACGAGGCACGCCAGTTCGCTTCGTGGAAGGCTGGGTTTCCGGACGCAGCGGTTACAAATGTCGAGAGGAGGAAGAAAGTGCAGCGAGACCCGAGCTGCGGTAGCGCATGCAAGGGTACAAGCGATGGAGGAACGAGAAGCAAATCACAGCAAACGACCTGCCGAAGCTTCCCCTGAAGCTACCCCGCCATCTCAGCGGAGAAGCAGCGTGGCTTCCACCGAGCTGCTTCAGCCGGAGTATGCCTTGACGGCTCCTGCCAGCTATCCCGTGGATGCTATCACTGTGACGCCCGGATATTTAACTACAGTAATTCCCTGCTAATGATGCCACGTCAACTTCGATTAGTGTCGCTAATCTCGTGTTAGTTCGGAACCGATTCAAATTCAAATTTAAAATATAGACAAACAATAAAAGTTCTCTAACATTAAAAGTAAAATGTTCAAATTGGGAAAAATAAATCCTAAATAACAATGGTGGGAAGACCACACTTGTAATAAATGTGTAAATACTCAAAATGAATAAAATAGCAGAAAAATAAATAAATTAAATGCCTTTTGTATTTTGTAAAATATTAAACTATTTTATTTAGCTGTCCAAGTTGATGTGGCAGTGGCATATTTGGTAATATCAATTATGGTGCCATTTTGGTATTTTACTAAAACAAAGATTAAAAGAAACTAGAAACAAAACAGAAAAAGAAAATAAATAAAAAGAAAAGGTCTAAACAAAAAACAGCTAAAAAAAAGGAAGCAAGTCCCCCCATTGGGCCTCCCAGCTAGACTATCAGGCATAAGGCCCAGTGACCTCCCTTAACCCCCACCCCGACCGGAACCCTAGCCGGTCCACCCATTCCCCCCCCCCACACAATTCCCACTCTCTCCTCCCTCTTCCCCCCGATCTGAATCGGGGGCAGGAACCAGAGGAGGCCCCGACGCCGCCACCTGGTGCCGCCTCGACCCCGTCGCCCCTGACCTCGCTCGACCCCGTCGCCCCGATTCAAGCCTTGGACCTCGCCACGTCGCTGGCGACTCTCCGAACCGCTCCCTCGTCGGATCTCCTCCTCTCCGTCGTCGACCTCGTCCCCATCCTCCTCCTCACCGGTCTCCAACGAGCCTCGCCGCCCCCTCTTCTCGGCAACGTTGGTGAGGCCCCGCCTCCCTCCGCTCCCCTGCTCACCGCGCCGAACACCCGCGCCCGCCCGCGCGCTGCGCGCGCGCCCCGTGCACCCCGTGGTGCGCCTAGTAGCACTCGATCGCGCCCCGTTTGTCCCGGCTCGCCTCCGGAGCTCGCCCACGCGCTCCCGTGCGTCCCGAGACCAGCGCCTCTGACTGCTGCCGCCCCTCCACGACACCACGCCGCCGCTCGCCTTCCCTGCAGCCCGCCTAAAGGCCCCACCTCGGCGCTGCTCGGTGAGGCCAAGGCCACCGTCTTTGCCCCTTCGCCCAGGTCGCGGCTCCCACGAACGCAGCGCTCGGCGCTCGCCGCATGCACGCCTGCTTACTCCGGGCCACTATGGCCTCTAAGCCAATGACGAAGGGGCCCCACGCCCCCAGAGAGCGTTTCTGTTAAAAAAGGAATTTTTAAAAAATATATATATATAATAAATAATAAAATTAATTAATTAATTAATTAACTAATTAAATGACTTAATTAATTCTGATTAACTTAGCTAATTAAGATTAATTAATCTAATGACTAATTAACCTGATTAACTACTATTAATTAGCTAACAGAGTATGACAGTGGGGCCCACCCCCTATTAATACTAATTAGGTTAATTAAAATGTTTAATTAAAATTGTGTCACTGACCAGTGGGACCCACTGGACAGGTTGACCAGTCAACCCTGTTGACTGCTGACGTCAGCATGACCTCATGCTGATGTCATAAATCCATTTTCGAATTAAATAAAATAATTAATTAAATTCCAGAAATTAATAAAATCTTTAGAAAATCATATCTTTTCATCCGTAACTCGGATTAAATTATTTTCAACATGAAAGTTGCTCAGAACGACGAGACGATTCCAGATACGCAAACCGTTCGTCCGCCACACCCCCCTAACCTATCGAACTCGCAACTTTTTCCCTCCGGCCTCTCGCTCGAACGCGAAACACCGGGGATATTTCCCGGATGTTTTCCCCCTTCACCTTTATCACCTCCTACCGCGTTAGAACACGTCTAGCTCTGCCTGTTTTCCTGTTATGCACTTGGTTGCTATGTATTTCTTGTTTCTCCCCCTCATCTCTTGGTAGACCCGTGGCGATCTTTGATGCCCTGTGGTCGACTACGCCACCGACGACCCCTCCTTCTTTGTCACGAGCAACCAGGCAAGCCCCCTTTGATCACCAGATATCGCCTACTCTTCTCTATCTGCTTGCATTAGAGTAGTGTAGCATGTTACTGCTTTCACCAATCCTATCTTGATGCATAGCCTATCCTTGCTACTCAAGTTGTTACCTTTACACCGCTATCCTCTTTGCTTAGTATAGGATGCTAGTGTTCCATCGGTGGCCCTACACTCTTGTCCGTCTGCCATGCTATACTACTTTGGGTTGTGATCACTTTGGGAGGTGATCACGGGCATATCTTGTATACTTTACCTTTGTTACATTACCTGTGATATCGTTCGAGATGGGGGCTGAAAGTACAGTGGCTCCATCCCAAGAGAAGTGGGCCTGGGTTCTCGACGGCCCCGATCATTACTTTGTGGCGGAGCGACATGGCAGGTTGAGACCACCTAGAAGAGAGGTGCGCCTGGCCCTGGTCGGCATTCGCGGATACTTAACACGCTTAACGAGATCTTGGTATTTGATCTGAGTCCGCCATTTGGTCTATACGCACTAACCAACTACGCAGAATGCAGTTATGGGCACTCGATGTCGTGGTATCACCAAGCACTTCGTGACATCACGACGGCGCCAGCGCTGATTGGACTGGAACGCCTGCTAGGCTAGGTCTGCTTCCGGCCGCCCACGCAACGTGCAGGTGTGCTAAGGGCGATGGGCCCAGACCCCTGTGCGCTTAGGTTTAGACCGGCGTGCTGACCTCTCTGTTGTGCCTAGGTGGGGCTGCGACGTGTTGATCTTCCGCGGCCGGGCATGACCCAGGAAAGTGTGTCCGGCCAAATGGGATCAAGCGTGTTGGGTTATGTGGCGCACCCCTGCAGGGAAGTTAATCTATTCGAATAGCCGTGATCTTCGGTAACAGGACGACTTGGAGTTGTACCTTGACCTTATGACAACTAGAACCGGATACTTAATAAAACACACCCTTCCAAGTGCCAGATTCAACCCGGTGGTCGCTCTCTCTTAGGGTTGCGAGGAGGGGATCGCCGGGTAGGATTATTTCTATGTGATGCTACTTGGAGGACTTCAGTCTACTCTCTGCTACATGTTGCAAGGCGGAGGCTGCGAGCGTAGTCTTGACGGGATTAGCTATCCCCTCTTATTCTGGCATTCTGCAGTTCAGTCCACTAATATGGCCCTTTACACATATATCCATGCATATGTAGTGTAGCTCCTTGCTTGTGATTACTTTGGATGAGTACTCACGGTTGCCTTGTTCCCCCTTTTCCCCCTATCTCTACTCGATTGCTGCGACCCGAACGATGGAGCCCAGAGCTGCGACGTCACCGTCGATGGCGACTACTACCCCGGAGGTGCCCTCTTTGCTACGTGCAGCCCGGCGACGACGACCGGGAGAAGTTAGGAGGATCCCAGGCGGGAGGCTTGCGCCTCTTCGATCTCAGATCCCAGTTTGTGCTAGCCTTCTTAAGGCAAACTTGTTTAACTTATGTCCGTACTCGGATATTGTTGCTTCCGCTGACTCGTCTATGATCGAGCACTTGTATTCGAGCCCTCGAGGCCCCTGGCTTGTATTATGATGCTTGTATGACTTATTTATGTTTTAGAGTTGTGTTGTGATATCTTCCCATGAGTCCTTGATCTTGATCGTACACGTTTGTGTGCATGATTAGTGCACGAATGAATCGGGGGCGTCACAAGTTGGTATCAGAGCCGACTGCCTGTAGGAATCCCCCTTCCACACTCCTTGGCCGAAGTCGAGTCTAGACATTGCAAAACTTTTACTAACATGGCTGTGTGCCTTACGGGCCCACGTCGCCATTGGGTGGTACTAGGATCTTTTACTCCTCGACCTTTACTGCGGGATTACGAACTCTCTTCTATTCGGGTTAAGCGATTTTTACTAAAATCTAACTTTAGGTTCTCAAAATACTTTCTCCCGGAGAGGCCCTTGATCGAGATGATCACCGACTGCACCAGAAGATTTCGGAGATACTATTTGATATTCTCTCGAGACTTTGTGCCCATCACTTTTGCTATTCCCGACCACCGATAAATCCTTATGGATAACTACTTACACTTGCCATTCATACGATCATCCCCCATTGATCTTGTTATTACAAGATACCCCGAAGTTTTCTCTATTGTTCCGAGAATACTGTGCCTACTGCCTAGCAGTTCTTTGCCACATGAATAACCCTTCAAATAAATCCTCGCACTTGTCGAGTATCCGCTCATCCCGAGTTGTTCATGTGTTACACAAAAGTCTTCGAAATACCATTCGATATTCCGAAAATCCTCAGCAACCTATTGCTCTAGAATTTCTTGTTTGCTTTCATTATGATTAATCCCATAAGTATAGTAATCATATTGGCATCCTTTGTCACCATCATTTTTTAGTCTGTTGATTCAATACGTTTTGAATGTTCACAATCATCAGTCGAGTCCTAGGATTATCTTTCCGGCTCAGACGTCATTTTGAACATGAGCTGGTTCTCGGCCAAACTATATGTCGTCGATTGTGCCTCTGGTATATTCAATTTATCCATCCTTGATCGAGCGTCGCTTCGATCCTTTGTTTTGGAAATCATAATTCCTTTGCATTTAAGCTTTGAATTATTCAGATGATTCCATAACCTGTTGCATTTGCATTCCTTCCTCTTCTGGTTGAGTATCGATACTCACATCAGATCCTTTGTGGACCATCAAGTCCTTTGTTGGATTGTTATCCGATAGTGTCCTTCATAATTAATCACCTTGTGAGTTCTTTCTCTGATACATAATGCCTTTGGTAAATTGTATCCTCTCCTTTTGCCAACCATGCTCTCGCTTTTGCTGGTGATATTTACTCTTGAAGCTTGTGGTATATGTTCCTAAGATGCCCTGATGGGTTGAACCTATGCCTTCCTTACTATGTGTGAAATCGGAAGTTTTCACGGGTCATACTCATCTGGTATTTCACCAGGTAAAACTTTCAACACTAATGCTATTATCGAAACGAGAAGTGAATGTAAGGTTATGCTTTGGAGAAGTGGGAGTCGACCTTGAACTTTGTGTTCATGCCCATGGACCCGAGGTGGAACTTATCATGGAAGCTTCGTAGTAATAATAATCCCCTTGTTATAACTTCTTCTCTTATCTATGCTTGGTCTTTTGCGACCGTGGTTCCGCCATGATTGTTCTTCTTTGTTCCATTTCTCGGACAAGTTAAAGCACTTGTCTTCTCTGATCAATATGCCTGCCCAACCTCTATTATGATCTACCTTGAGTATTACCCTGGTATCCCGAGGATATCATGCCATTGTAATACATCTTGCAAACTTTTGATGAAGTACTACCTTTCCTGTCAATGTCACTTCATGGGTTACGGGTTGTTGGTCAACCGAGAACACCGATAAGTGAATCGATTCCGCACTCCGATTCAATAACTCTAAGTAATTCTTGTTGCTTACGAGTTTAATAATCCTTCAAGTCATTCCTAGCCTGATTGGCTATATCATTGTCGTGCTAAATTTTAACCGTGCTACCTGGTCCTTCCCGGAGCATAATTTTCGACGATGAGCTAAGCTTACGTCGATATTCCTCGTCATATCATTACACCTTGGACAGCAAGCTTGATTTCGTGTTTGTCCCATACCCGTGGTTCCAATAACCTTTTGCTTCATCATTCCTTTGACGTGATGTCATCGCCGATCGATTACATCTTGAAATCTCTCGACTGTTATGTCGTGATCATCATCAGCATTCCGAGCTCTTCCAAGATATCAATTGAATTTATGTTGAGAAAGACCATCCTTGCCCTCGATGATTAGTGTTATCATCGACCACTCTACTGCCTTCCCTCCAACACAAACTTGTTTGTGTTTTGTGTTATACCTTGAGTTCCTTGCTATCCAGCAATTGCTCTTCTTTACCTTGGAGTATTACCATCCTTTATGTCAAGAATGTCGTGAGAATTTCACCACCTCCTGAGAATTCTTGGTATGGTGAAACTTCTCACCATCACCATTCTTTCTTGGTCCTCGTGTTGATTCCAACCGGGGTACCAACAAGTGAACGGTGTTGTTTGAGTTCTGGACTTCTAGCAACCCTATTGCTTTGAAGTTAACGATCGACAGTTCGTTCTTAGACTGTTCGTTATTGAATCGTCACTCTAACATTGATCTTGTTGCCTAAGGTCATATTTCGGGCACACCTTTCAACTAGTGATTGATGGTGTATGTTTTCCTCGAGCATACAACATTATATCATTTGAATTGACAAGTGTCATAGTCTTGTTCACATTATCGTGGAAATCCATCCTTTGTAAATCTTGATGAATTGTCGCTGAGTTCATCAGCTACCCCCTCATCCTCTCCTTGATTTAATGATGAGCTCTTGTTTCGGAACTTGCTCCCATAGTTCATTTCCCGAGGATCTTGCAATGTCATTTCGTCGATTTGTGTTGCACCTTTTCTTCTCGGACATCCTGAGTCTGAGGTATCATGACACCAATCGGATCTGAATCTCGGTCAGATATGATGGTTGGAGCATTTTTCCAAGAGTTATAACACTGGTCTTTTATGACCCGGTAAGGTGATGGCATGTCCAGCACACCTGGCCGGATGACCTGCTGTTATAGTTTCCTTATTAGCAAGGTTATCCATTCTTCCATGAGGAAATTGTAAGACTTACTCTACAAGTTGTTCCTGATGGATCCTTCCTGTTTCCAAGGTCTGATCTTCACCTGATGACCATGTCAATGCTATTTCGAAGCATGTCTATGGTACTCCGATTTTCAACAAGGACATTTGAAGCCAATGCTAAATGTTTCCTGCTAAATTATCCAAACACCACTGTATGGGTAATGTCATGAAATTTCTCTCCCCTACCTAAAGAGTTTTCTACATTATATCATGTCATGGATATCATGCGCTGCTTGTCCTTAGGAAGGATATACCCTTGAAATATGTGTTTAAACACATTTTCCTTTCCATTGTTCTGTTTAATCTGATAATCTTATTTTCCTTTCCATTGGTTGGTCTAACCTTTCTTGAGGTCTATATAATCTAAGCAGTATTATTCTCCTGCTTGTGTAAACACCTCGGTGTACAACTCTGTCAGTAAGACCCTGTTACTATTGTTGATGACATTCCGGTAACCACCGATGGACGAGAACTTTGCCTATTGGTCCGCCTTGTTGCAACGAGCAGGAAAATGGTTCTCTTCGTCCCTCGCCCTAGGTACCAACATTGTTGCCAACAAAACTGACAGGCTATCCTCTGACATACCTTGCTATCTTGACCGTGCAAATGTTAGCGCCTTCCTGCTTTTAACCCACATGGTGGGCCCATAACCCACAGTTCCACAGGATCGAAACCCGACTCTCTTGTACACCCTGTTTCCAAAGTTAATCCTCGCGCTTGGCTTCGTATGATATTCACAAGCCACATTCCTAGTGATCTATTCTGGTATCAGACACAATACTTATTCACGTTGCCCTGAACCCTTTCACCTTCTGACTAGGCATTGAATGATTGCCTGGCTACTTGAAACTCCATATTGTACCTTCGAACTTTACTCTCGATATGGTTTATTTGTTCGACTCGAGAGGTACTCTTAGGCTCATTCATGGGTTAATCCCAGATTATTACCCTTATAGCATTCTGTCGTTGCTGATCTGCCCCGTTACCTATTCGATGGAACTCCCGAAGAAAGGATGACGACTTGATCATGATGACTTGAAGCAGGGAAATGAAGACATCAATGTATTGGACCGGCCTCTTCGAGAAGAGCAAGCCAGGATGAGAAGACCCGCTAGATTCATTACCAAACCTTCCCCCCTTACTCCCCTCTTAAATCTTGGGACGAGATTTCTTGTAGTGGAGGAGAATTGTGACGCCCGGATATTTAACTACAGTAAATCCCTGCTAATGATGCCACGTCAACTTCGATTACTGTCGCTAATCTCGTGTTAGTTCGGAACCGATTCAAATTCAAATTTAAAATATAGACAAACAATAAAAGTTTTCTAACATTAAAACTAAAATGTTCAAATTGGGACAAATAAATCCTAAATAACAATGGTGGGAAGACCACACTTGTAATAAATGTGTAAATACTCAAAATGAATAAAATAGCAGCAAAATAAATTAATTAAATGCCTTTTGTATTTTGTAAAATATTAAACTATTTTATTTAGCTGTCCAAGTTGATGTGGCAGTGGCATATTTGGTAATATCAATTATGGTGCCATTTTGGTATTTTACTAAAACAAAGATTAAAAGAAACTAGAAACAAAACAGAAAAGAAAATAAATAAAAAGAAAAGGTCTAAACAAAAAAAACAAAACAGCTAAAAAAAGGAAGCAAGTCCCCCCTGCTGGGCCTCGGCCCAAACTAGACTATGGGCATAAGGCCCCTGCCCAACCTCCCTTAACCCCCCACCTCGGCCGAACCCTAGCCGGTCCACCCCTTCCCCCCCCCCCACACGATCCCCACTCTCTCCTCCCTCCCCCCCCCCCGATCTGAATCGGGGGCAGGAACCAGAGGAGGCCCCGACGCCGCCGCCTGGTGCCGCCTCGACCCCGTCGCCCCTGACCTCGCTCGACCCCGTCGCCCCCAGTTCCCGACGCAGCTGGACCTCGCCGTCGCCTGAAGCTGACTCTCCGGACCGCTCCCTCGTCGGATCTCCTCCTCTCCGTCGTCGACCTCGTCCCCATCCTCCTCACCGGTCTCCAACGAGCCTCGCCGCCCCCTCTTCTCGGCAACGTTGGTGAGGCCCCGCCTCCCTCCGCTCCCCTGCTCACCGCGCCGAACACCCGCGCCCGCCCGCGCGCTGCACGCGCGCTCCGTGCACCCCGTTGTGCGCCTAGTGGCACTCGATCGCGCCCCGTTTGTCCCGGCTCGCCTCCGGAGCTCGCCCACGCGCTCCCGTCGTCCCAGCGGGACCAGCGCTCTACTCTGACTGCTCGTCATAACGACCGCCGCTCGGCCTTCCCTGCAGCCCAAAGCCCGCCTCGGCGCTGCTCGGTCGAGGCCAAGGCCACCGTCGCCCGCTTCTTCGCCCACGGGTCAGTAGCCTCACGGGCGCCTGCTCGGGCGCCTGCACCACGCCGCTTACTCCGGGCCACTATGGCCTCTAAGCCAATGACGAAGGGGCCCCACGCCCCCAGAGAGCGTTTCTGTTAAAAAAAGGAATTTTAAAAAATATATATATAATAAATAAATAATAAATAATAAAAATAATTAATTAATTAATTAACTAATTAATTAACTTAATTAATTCTGGTTAACTTAGCTAATTAAGATTAATTAGTCTAATGACTAATTAACCTAATTAACTACTATTAATTAGCTAACAGTATGACAAAGGGGCCCACCCCTATTAATACTAATTAGGTTAATTAAAATGTTTAATTAAAATTGTGGCACCACGGTGGGACCCATCGACAGGTTGACCACTCAACACTGTTGACTGCTGACGTCAGCATGACCTCATGCTGATGTCATAAATCCATTTTCGAATTAAATAAAATAATTAATTAAATTCCAGAAATTAATAAAATCTTTAGAAAATCATATCTTTTAATCCGTAACTCGGATTAAATTATTTTCAACATGAAAGTTGCTCAGAACGACGAGACGATCCAGGATACGCAACCCGTCCGTCCGCCACACCCCCCTAACCTATCGAACTCGCAACTTTCCCCCTCCGGCTCCTCTGCCCGAAAACGCGAAACACCGGGGATATTTCCCGGATGTTTTCCCCCTTCACCGGTATCACCTCATACCGCGTTAGAACACGTCTAGCTCTGCCTGTTATCCTGTTATGCACTTGCTTGCTATGTATTTGTTTCTCCCCCCTCTTCTCTTGGTAGACCCGTGGCGATGTTGATGCCCCTGTGGTCGACTCGTCACCGACGACCCTCCTTCTTATGCGAGCAACCAGGCAAGCCCCCCTTTGATCACCGGATATCGCCTACTCTTCTCTATCGCTTGCATTAGAGTAGTGTAGCATGTTCTTGCTTTCGATTAATCCTATCTTCTTTGCATAGCACTTTGTCCTTGCTACTCTTGTTGCTACCTTTACCTGCTATCCTCTTGCTTAGTATAGGATGCTAGTGTTCCATCGGTGGCCCTACACTCTTGTCCGTCTGCCATGCTATACTCTTTGGGCTGTGATCACTTGAGGAGGTGATCACGTGCATATACTATATACATTACCTTTGTTACATTACCGTGATCTTTGTTAGGAGATGAAATTTGAAAGGACGGTGGCTCCATCCCGGTAGAGGTGGGCACAGGTTCCGACGGCCCCATTTGTTACTTTATGGCGGGCGATAGGGCATGTTGAGACCACCTAGGAGAGAGGTGGGCACTGGCCTGGTCGGCGTTCGCGGATACTTAACTGCAGCTTAACGAGATCTTGGTATTTGATCCGAGTGCATCCATTTGGTCTATACGCACAAACCAACTACGTGAGGAGCAGGTTATGGGCACTCGTCGTCGTGGTATCGGCCGAAGCACTTCGTGGCGTCGGCCCGAAGCGGCGCGCCAGATTGGATTGGAGCACGCTAGGCTAGGTGCGCCACGGCCGCCCATGCAACGTCGGTGTGCTAAGGCGATGGGCCCGGAACCCTGTGCGCTTAGGTTTAGACCGGCGTCTTGACCTCTCTGTTGTGCCTAGGTGGGGCTGCGGCGTGTTGATCTTCATGGCGGGCATGACCGAGGAAAGTGTGTCCGCCAAATGGGATCAAGCGTGTTGGGTTATGTGGTGCACCCTGCAGTGAAGTTAATCTATTGAATAGCCGTGATCTTGATGCAGGCGACTTGGAGTTGTACCTTGACCTTATGACAACTAGAACCGGATACTTAATAAAACACACCCTTCCAAGTGCGAGATACAACCCGGTGGTCGCTCTCTCTCGTGGTTACGAGGAGGGATCGCCGAGTAGGATTATTGCTATGTGATGCTACTTGGAGGACTTGATCTACTCTACGCTACATGTGCAAAGGCGGAGGCTGCCAAGCGTAGTCTTCGGCGAGGATTAGCTATCCCCTCTTATTACGGCATTCTGCAGTTCAGTCCAGTGATATGGCCCTTTACACATATATCCATGCATATGTAGTGTAGCTCCTTGCTTGCGAGTACTTTGGATGAGTACTCACGGTTGCCTTGTTCCCCCTTTTCCCCTATCTCTACTCGATTGCTGCGACCAGACGATGGAGCCCAGGAGCCAGACGCCACCGTCGATGACGACTACTACACTGGAGGCGCCTACTACTACATGTAGCCGGCGGCGACGGCGGGAGTAGTTAGGAGGATCCTGCAGCGAGGTCTGCGCCTCTTTCGATCTGTATCCCAGTTTGTGCTAGCCTTCTTAAGGCAAACTTGTTTAACTTATGTCTGTACTCAGATATTGTTGCTTCCGCTGACTCGTCTATGATCGAGCACTTGTATTCGAGCCCTCGAGCCCCCTGGCTTGTATTATGATGCTTGTATGACTTATTTATGTTTTAGAGTTGTGTTGTGATATCTTCCCGTGAGTCCCTGATCTTGATCGTACACGTTTGCGTGCATGATTAGTGTACAATTTAATCGGGGGTGTCACAATCACGGAGGTTCAAAATTGCCACCTTATGGTGCAATGGATGAATTTGAAGGTCAAGGCGGTTGTTGGCTCTGTTTATCCTACTGAATCCGGCGCAACTTTTCACTGCCGGCCGATTCGAGAAGGATATGCTAGGGTGATGGTGGATGAAATAACGGAGGGAATTCAGGACCTCCGGCTTGACCACCCTACCGGTGAAGGGGAGACTTCGGCTGGGTTCTCGCTCAAGACTCCATGCCTATGGCGGAAGGATCTCATCAACCTTCCGAAATGGACGCCTCCGCCTCCTCCTCCTCCTCCGGCGAGTCAGGGCACTCCGCCTCCTCCACCGCCTCCTCCTCCGGCGAGTGACGATCAGGGCACTCGACCGGCTCCTTCTCTGGCGCGTGGCGGCACTCCACCTCCTTCTCCGCCTGCGCCGACGCGCTCGAGCAACTAGCCTCCTCCTTCTCCGCCTCGTCAGCAAGGGCGGAAGAGACCCGCCGCCGCTCCGGCTGCTTCGGCGCGTCGTAGTCCTTCTCCTCCGCCTCGTAAGCAAGGAAAGAAGACATCCACTCCGTCTGCTCTGCCGGCGTCTAGCATTACAGCCAAAGGCGGGAGGACATACAGATTCGGTCCTTCTCTGAAGAATCCAGAGAAGTTACCATACGAGATGACCCCGGAGGAGAACGCGAAGATCGCGCGAACCAAAGTGAAGGCAACTATGAGCGCATTATTGGAAAGGCATTTGCCGAAGCGGAGAGGTCGGGAAGTACTGTCAGTGATCAAAGGATGAAAGAACGACGAGCTGGGAAACAAATTGCCCAGCTCGGCGAACAAGCAACAATCGTGCCCCCGCTCCGGTGCACGCTAGCGACATCGTCGATCCGAGGATGGTGCCCGATTATAGCAATCCTAGAGATTACCTGTCCGATGATGTACATTATGATTTCTTGGAGGTGCAGATACAAAGATACGAGTACGGGAAGCCTCTCGTCAAAGATGAAAGATCTCTATCAACGATGATGCGAAGATTGCATGATTGGTACATGAAAACCCGCAGAGAGTCGAGGAGGAGTACTTTGTATGTGAGAGTTAAAAGGAGCATGACCTCGTTGGAATTGAACTGTTGCCTATTCCATTTGAGGAGTTCTATCAGTTTTCAATCAATTGGCGCTCGATAAAGCAACGGTCACCTGCTCTTTATGCGTAAGTAGTACTACTTACATCATTAAGTCTCTCTATATAACTCAGCTCTTTCATTGCATGTATTTATAATTATCCTCACTATATTATGCAGATTGAAGATCGAATTGAAGAAAAGACAAGTGGGCGATATTGGGTTCATTAACACATATCTCATAGATGCAACCGAGGTTAAATATCATGCCGAAAATACCGAGGCCAACTTGCTACAATCGTTGGTAATAAATGAACACAAAGATATAATACTCTTTCCTTACAACTTCAAGTGAGTGTTCTTGTCTTGTGGCATATTCGGTTTCCCTTATTAGTCCAGGTTATAGTAATGTAATATTGATGAGTTATGCATGCGTGCGCAGCTACCACTATATTCTCCTAGAGATTAAGCTTGAGCACGGAGTAGTAACTGTCTTAGACTCCAAACAAAAAAATCCGGAGGAGTATGCGGACATGACTGAAATGCTCGAGAAGTAAGTTAAATCGATCATTATCCACCATATCAGCAACTTTGTTCATTTCTGATATCAAGTAATTGTAATCTTTGTGTCGCGACCAGACCCGAATGGATCTAGCGCTCTATGCTCAGTGTCATCCACTGGATCGATGAATCTTGACACAACACAAGATTACTTGAAGGATTTATAACGGTAGCAATCACACACTTATTACATCGTTGTCCACAAGGGAACTTAACACAATAATATGGCTTAAGGCCATCTAATAATAACAATGGAAGGCTTGGAAAAGCGAGTGAGTCCATCAACTCCAACGGCATCACCGAGTATAGAACCACGACCTAACACCTTACTCGTCAAATGCGAAAAAGTCTCGCAACATGAAAAGTTGCAGCCCGAAACGGTCAATTGACACATGGAATATGCTTTGGCAATGTAACACATAGAGAGCAATGAAGCAATAAGCCTATACTACATGCATATCTGGCTGGTGGAAAGGCTCTCTGATTTACATTTTTGCATAAAGCTGATTTTTCCCTACATCAAAGGAATAATTTTATTTAACTATCATGGTGGTTGTTAAACATTGAGAATGGTTGACAGCATCCTCAATCCCAATTAAAAGTACTCATTAAAACCCAATAACTTTATTATTAGAAGTAACATGTTGAGATTCACATGATATTCAAGTACTAGATACTCAAAGCGTCCATAACCGGGGACACGGCTAATCATGATTAGTTTATACACTCTGCAGAGGTTTGCGCACTTTTCCCCACAAGACTCGATCGCCTCCGCTTGGTTCTCGCACTACATGGTTTTTGAGAAAGCGGATGACCGAGACATAGTCTTTCGAGCGCTTAGCACCTTACATGTGGGTAGACCGTACCAACCTACATCCCCTACATCAGCTAGCCTACCCGTAAGAGTTCGCACAACTTAGTCAACTACGCCATGAGCCCATAATTGGCTTGTGGCTGCACGGAAGTTTCTAGTTTGAATAATCTTATGATCCCTTAGAGCACAGGTGGCGGTCCGAAGAAATACTGAGGCAAGTCCTGATAGAAACCAGGTGCCTCAATCCACCCAGATGTGTGTTTAGGTTGCCACCTTAGATAAACCTTAATTAACAATCTCACATCTGTCATGGATATTCACTCACCCAATCCACGTCTACTAGCGTAGCATGGCATAATCAAGCAAACGTAGAAGTAACTCCCAAGGTTTCATAAGTAAAAGCAGTAATAGGTACTACCTCAATCTACTTCCCATCCCACAATTTGATTAGATCCTAATCATGCAAGTGTTTGAGGTTTGATCTAATGCAATAAAACTGGGTAGTAGAAAAGGTATGATCAAAGTGTTACTTGCCTTCTTGATGATCTGCGAGTCCTAGAGATTCAAGTAACAAGCGGCGCACTCAGGGTGATCTAACGCAGACAAACAACAAGCATACAATAAGTACTCATCTAATGCACAGGAAATCTCGAATAAAAGATCTAACCAGATAGTTCAACTTAAGAACCACGGTTGCAAAAGAATCGAATCAAATAAAGCATCGAAAGTCGGAACTCGAGAGAGAACGACTCGGTTTAACAAATCTGAAATTAGGTCAAAATTTCATAGTCGCAAAACTCTGTGAAAGTAGGTTAGTCGAACGGCGGTTTCGTTCTGAAACTCCAGCGCTTGAATCACCTGATTAGATAAGCGAGCAAGAAATAAAAGCAGATTTGAAAATCGGATCGAAATCGAATCGAAAATTAACGGATTAAATCCGATTTAAAGAAAGCGACGAGCGGATTAAGTAGCAGACGTTCGTTATCAGAACTAATCCAACGAACACGTTCATTGAAGCGAGCGAATTCGGTGAGCGTTCGCTAAATAAGAAAACCGAAAAAATAAACCAATTTAGGTTTTTTTAAAACCGAACTTTGCAAAAAAAACCGGACGGGTTTTCTAGAGGAAACCGGATCGGATCGGATCGGATCGAATTCGGGTGGCGAGGCTACCTCCGTGATCGCGGGCTCGGCCAGGTCTCCGTGGTCAGGCGGGTCGGCGAGTGGCTCGGCGACGGCGTGCTCGGTGACGAGGCGGCGACGGTCGGGCGGCAATGGCTCAGTCGGGCTCAGGTGAGGGCGGCGGGTGAGGAGAGAGAGGCGGCGGGTTATAAAGGGGGGGCTCCGGTTGCGTGGGGAGGGGCACGGCGGGGCTCCGGCGTGTCCGAAGTCGGAGGCGGCGTGGCGGCGGGACTCCTCAGGCGTCTTGTGAGGGGAAAGGGAGATGGGCAGGCGGCCGGGCTGGGCCGGGCCTGGTGGGCAGTGGGCCTTGGCCGAAGTGGCCTTCGTTTTTTAAATTAAAACTAAACGAATTAAATAAAATATCAAACGAACTCCGATTTAAATAAAACAAATTTTCCCCGACTCCTAAAAATGAGTCGAACAAAATGAACTTTTAAAAACTGCAACATGCATAAAAATTTTTAAATGCTCATTTTTGCCTAAGCAAAATAAATCTTCCAAAACCAAATTTGATTTATTTATAATATCTTCGTTTTTCCTAAATGTTGGGAAAGTCATATGATTCCCTCTCTTGAGATTTTTATAGGAAAACTTTATGAAGATAATTTTAAATAAATCCAAATGATCCTATTTCCAAAATTTGAGAAATCCCAAATATGAAAATAATGAAACTTCCAACTCTCTCCGAGGGTCCTTGAGTTGCGTGAAATTTCCTAGGATCGGAAAATGCGAGAAAATATGATATGCATGATGATCTAATGTATAACATTCCAAATTGAAAATTTGGGATGTTACAAACCTACCCCTTAAGATGAATCTCGCCCTCGAGATTCGGGTTAACTAGAAAATAGGTGAGGTGGTCCTTGAGCAAAACTTCCTCTCTTTCCCGGTGGCTTCATCCTCGGTGTGGTGGCTCCACTGAACTTTGCAAAACTTGATAACCTTGCTGCGGGTAACTCTGCTTTGGCATAATCGAGAATCTTAACGGTTTCTCCTCATATGTCAAGTCATCCTTCAACTGAATTGCTTCCAATGGTACAGTATCTCTTAATGGTACCTCTGCTATCTCGGGGTGACATTTCTTCAACTGAGAAACATGGAATACATCATGAACTCCTGACAGTCCTTCTGGTAATTCCAACTTATAAGCAACTTCTCCCATGCGTTGCAAAACCTTATCTGATCCAACGAAGCAGGTGCTAACTTTCCTTTAACTCCAAAGCAGCTTAACTCCTCGGCGGGGATACTCGAGATATACTCTGTCTCCAACTTCATGCTCAATCGCTTTGCGCTTTGAATCGGCATAGCTCTTTTATGCGAATCGGGCTACCTTGAGCACTGTCTCGAATCAACTTAACTTTCGTTCGAGACTCCTTAATCAAATCTGGTCCAAACAATGGCGATCTCGGTTTAGGTCCCATAACAACGGTGTCCTGCACCTTCTTCCATATAAAGCTTGAAAGGTGCCATCTTCAAACTGGTTTGGTAAGCTGTTGTTGTAGGAAAATTCTGCATCTGACAAATTGTCATCCCAGCTAGATCCATAATCTAGGGCACAAGCTCTCGACATGTCCTCCAAAATCTGATTGACTCTCTCGGTGCATCCATCGATGCGTGGGTGGAAAGTTGTCTTTGAATTCCAATCGGGTTCCCAATGTTTCGTGGCCCGTTCCAAAATTTCGAGGTAAACTGGGTTCCTCTATACGATACGATGCTCCTCGGAACTCCGTGTAAGCACACAATTCTGGTCATGTATATCTTTGCCAACTTAGCACCGCTATAGGTAGTCTTGGTGGAATAAAATGAGCTACCTTGGTCAAACGATGCGACTATAACCCAAATCGAGTCATATCACTGAGCGAGTCTTTGGCAATCCTATGATAAAATCCATGCCTAGTTTATCCCACTTCCATTCGGTATCGGCAATGGTTGTAACAATCCTGCTGGCTTCGATGTTACGCCTTTACTTTCTCGACATACGTCAAACTGCTACATACTCCGCAATATCCTTCTTCATTCCGGTCCACCGTAAAGTATTCTTCAAATCCAAATACATCTTGGTATTTCTGGGTGAATCGAATAGGGTGAATCATGGGCTTCTTGTAAAATCAATTTCACGATCTACGGGTCATTGGGCACATAAACACGGTCTTCAAACCATAGGGTATCGTGCTCGTCCTCACGAAATCCTTTAGCTTTTCCTTTGCTCATTTTCTCCTTTATAGAGGCAACTTCCTTATCTGCTTTTTGGGCTTCTCTGATTTTGTCCATCAGCGTTGACTGAATCTCCAATGCTGCTACATAGCCTCTCGGAACTATTCCCAAACATAGCTCTCGAAGGTCCTCGGCTAACTCATTGGGTATTCCTCCCATTATTAGGGTATTGACGTGGCTCTTACGGCTCAATGCGTCTGCTAAGACATTAGCCTTCCTGTGGTGATCTTGCAATCTCATGTCATAATCCTTGATAAGCTCTAACCATCTCCTTTATGCGAGGTTCAATTCATACGTGTGAAAATGTACTTCAAACTCTTGTGATCCGTATATACTTCACAATGATTTCCAATGAGAAAATGTCTCCATGTCTTTAGGGCATGCACTGTGACTGCTAACTCCAAATCATGAGTGGCATAATTCAACTCATGGGGCTTAAGTTGTCATGAAGCATACTGAAACAACTCTTCCTTCCTGCATAAGCACTTTGCTCCAAGTCCTCGGCGTGAAGCGTGTAATACACCTCATAGTCCTTAGTCCGATGCCGCAATATCAAAAGCTGGTGAGGTAACCAATCTTTTCTTCAACTCCACGAAAACTTCGCCTCACAGTCCTCGGTCCATATGAATTTATTTTCCTTCTTCAACAATTACATCATAGGCTTAGCAATCCTTGAGAAATTCTCAATGAACCTTCGGTAGTATCCTGCGAGTCCAAGGAAACTCCGAATCTCTCCAACTGTCGTTGGTGCTTCCCATTTGGTTCTGATGCGAACCTTTGTGGGGTCAATTGCTATCCCTTCTCCGGATATAACATGTCCGAGAAATCCAACTTCCTCTAACCAAAACTCACATTTGCTGAACTTGGCATACAACTGGTGTTCCCTCGGTTTCTCCAAAACCAATCGCAATGTTCCTTGTGTTCCTCTTCATTCTTGAGAAAATCAAAATGTCATCAATGAACACCACGACGAACTTATCCAAAAACTCCATAAACACTTTGTTCACCGGGTTCATGAAATAGGCTGGTGCGTTAGTCGATCCGAATGACATAACGGTATACTCGTATAGTCCATATCTCGTGGTAAATGCTGTCTTGGGTATGTCCTGCTCCCGAATCTTCAAGCGATGGTACCACGATCGCAAGTCGATCTTGGAAAACACCTTGGCTCCTTGCAAGCGATCAAACAGATCATTTATCATAGGTAGTGGGTACTTGTTCTTGATTGTTACTTCATTCAGTCCACGATAATCAACAACCATTCTTAACGATCCATCCTTCTTCTCCACTAGCAAAGCGGGTGATCCCCAAGGTGAAGAACTTGGGCGTATAAAACCTTTATCCAATAGTTCCTTAATACGCTTCTTGATTTCCGCCAAATCCTGTCTTTGGCATCCTATATGGTCGCTTCGATATCGGGCCTGTTCACGGCAACAGCTCGATCAAAATCTCAATGTCTCTATCCGGTGGCATTCACAGCAACTCTTAGGAAATACATCAGAAAATCCTTCACCATGGTACTTCTTCTGTACCACTCACGATAAGCAATTTACTTGTGCTCTCCTTGGCTCGTCTTAGTGATACATACTTAATCCTTCTTCCTTACGGTGTGGTGAGCAAAATTGATCTAGTGGAGCAATCAATGTTTCCTCCATACTTTGATAACCAATCCATACCTAATATCACATCCAATCCTTGGGATTCCAGAACTATTAGAGTGCGAGGGAAAACATAGTGTCCAATCATTAATGGCGGTCGATCACACCATTTACTAGCCATGTACTACTGCTCGGGTGAGGTTACTAGCATGGGTGACCTAAGGGCTTGGGTTGGTAACTTGTACTTATCCACAAATCCCTTGATATGTATGAATGCGATGCACCCGATGTCGAAAAGAACAAGCTACGATAAATGACTTAACCAAAAACTTACCGATTCTTTGCACCGGCTGATCTTCAACCTCCTCCACTTCAATGTGGTTCACATCCTCTATTGAAAGGGTTGGGCTTCTTTCCAGAGCTTCCATTGCCATTTCCATTACGCCTTACGGGCCGGTCATTGGCATAATGCCCGTCTTGCGGCACTTAAAGCAAGTAATATGACTCAGATCTACTTTGGATGGTGTTGGCCGGGTTGGTGCGATTACGTCCGTTGCTTCCTCCATTCCGTTCCCATTCTTGGTGCTGCTATGGTTATCTGAATTACCTCCTCCATGGGTATGATGAAACTGAATTCCTGATTTAGGGGTATAACGAGGTTTCTTTGAGCTCCGAGTTATACTTCCCTTGTCCATACTACCGCTTGCAGTTCTCAATTCTTCTTTGCTTTCCTTCAAGGTGATGTCTTGCAAACTTCACTCTTTCTCCATCCGTGCATCCTGCGTTGGTCAGCTCCTTCCTATCTTGCGGAGCCGGTCATACTGCTACAATTGGCTCGGTGCTCTTTGGAATACACGGCGGAGTTCAGTCTAAGGAAGCAGGTCGAGATGATCCGCAGTGGTGGTGGCGGTGGGTTGTTGTTGTTGTTGCCCACAGTTACGCACCAATGTTTGAATCGAGGTGATACTTCTTTGGATCGGTTGGGTGATCTCTGGCGGGAAAACAAATCCGAATTCGCGTCTCGGAGGCATCTGATGGGTTTAGAAAAGATGAGAATTTAGAATAGAATGAGGTCTAAGGAATCACTACCCAAATGCACATGAGCAAATACACACAAAATCACTTCATTCAATCAAACAAAGGCTTACAACGATCTAACTATCACAAAAGTGCGTGTGCTATAATGTTTACATGGAGGAATACTACTAATATGTGGGGACTTCTACTAATTTGAACCGGTGGAAGACTCCATAATATGCTCGACTTCGTCTTCAAAGTCGGGTTCACTTGGATCCGAATCGGTGTCGTCGATGTTGATGTAGTCGCTTGGGCAATCGACATGCTGGTCTTCATTCCTGGCGCCAACTTCTTCTTGATTCTTCAATCTCATACTTAAGATCGTTATTGTGCCTTGCTAGAGCTACGATCTCGTCCATATAGTCCTTGCGAGTTGTCTTTAGTTCTTCTTCAAGTTCGATGATCCTTCCCTTTGCATTACGCAACTCTAACATATCCTTGCACATCTGGTTCTCCTGGCGTCGAATGTGCTTTGGGTTTAACTCTGGATAAATGCTGCAATGGATCTATCCTTCTTGGTCTTGTGACTTCCCATTTGTCATCTCGGCGTCCATAAATCTGGTAGATTGTGTCCTTGAGGTCTTCTTGATAAACTTCTCCAATCGTCCCATGGTGATGTGAGCTGCCATGCTCTTTCCCGGACTCCAAGTTGGTGCAATGAAAACACTATCTATTGGCTTGGTGATTGGGGCGAATGTCCTTCTGGAGCGTGAGCGTGAATCTTCCAGTAGCTCCTCTTGATGAGTGGCGTTGAAAGTCCCGGTGAAGCTTGGTAGTCCAATGTTTAGGTACTTGGTAACTTCCTTCAAGTGAAATCCAAAAGGTGTGCCTTCATCAGGTTGTGTGTACTTGATCTTCGCGTCCTTCATCCTAAAGAGAGTAGAAAAGATGAGGAGTTAGACAATGGGAAGAGAATAGTGATCTATGGCTTTATCTTAGTGGCCGTGTCCTCTGATCGGCGTGTGCTCGATACCATTCTCTGTCATGACCGGACCGAATGGATCTAGCGCTCTGTGCTCGATGTCATCCACTGGATCGATGTCTTGACACAACACACGATGCCGAAGGATTTATATGAGTAGCAATCACACACTTATTACATCGTTGTCCACAAGGGAACTTAACACAATAATATGGCTTAAGGCCATCTAATAATAACAATGAAGGCTTGGAAAAGCGAGTGAGTCCATCAACTCCAACGGCATCACCGAGTATAGAACCACGACCTAACACCTTACTAAATAAATGCGAAAAGTCTGCAACATGAAAAGTTGCAGCCCGAAAAACGGGTCGACACATGGAATATGCTAGCAATGTAACACATAGAGAGCAATGAAGCAATAAGCCTATACTACATGCATATCCTGGCTGGTGGAAAGGCTCTCTGATTTACATTTTTGCATAAAGCTGATTTTTCCCTACATCAAAGGAATAATTTTATTTAACTATCATGGTGGTTGTTAAACATTGAGAATGGTTGTGACATCCTCAATCCCAATTAAAAAGTACTCATTAAAACCCAATAACTTTATTATTAGAAGTAACATGTTGAGATTCACATGATATTCAATTACCAGATACTCAAAAACGTCCATAACCGGGGACACGGCTAATCATGATTAGTTTATACACTCTGCAGAGGTTTAGCACTTTTCCCCACAAGACTCGATCGCCTCCGCTTGGTTCTCGCACTACATGGTGTTTGAGAAGCGGATGGCCGAGACATAGTCTTTCGAAGCGCTAGCACCTTACATGTGGGTAGACCGTACCAACCTACATCCCCTACATCAGCTAGCCTACCCGTAAGAGTTCGCACAACTTAGTCAACTACGCCATGAGCCCATAATTGGCTTGTGGCTGCTACGGAAGTTTCTAGTTTGAATAATCTTATGATCCCTTAGAGCACAGGTGGCGGTCCGAAGAAATACTGAGCAAGTCTGATAGAAACCAGGTGCCTCAATCCACCCAGATGTGTGTTTAGGTTGCCACCTTAGATAAACCTTAATTAACAATCTCACATCTGTCATGGATATTCACTCACCCAATCCACGTCTACTAGCGTAGCATGGCATAATCAAGCAAACGTAGAAGTAACTCCCAAGGTTTCATAAGTAAAGCAGTGTAATAGGTACTACCTCAATCTACTTCCCATCCCACAATTTGATTAGATCCTAATCATGCAAGTGTTTGAGGTTTGATCTAATGCAATAAAACTGGGTAGTAGAAAAGGTATGATCAAAGTGTTACTTGCCTTCTTGATGATCTGCGAGTCCTAGAGATTCGAAGTAACAAGCGGCGCACTCAAGGTGATCTAACGCAGACAAACAACAAGCATACAATAAGTACTCATCTAATGCACAGGAAATCTCGAATAAAAGATCTAACCAGATAGTTCAACTTAAGAACCACAGTTTGCAAAAGAATCGAATCAAATAAAGCATCGAAAGTCGGAACTCGAGAGAGAACGACTCGGTTTAACAAATCTGAAATTAGGTCAAAATTTCATAGTCGCAAAACTCTGTGAAAGTAGGTTAGTCGAACGGCGGTTTCGTTCTGAAACTCCGGTAGCGCTTGAATCACTGATTAGATAAACGAGCAAGAAATAAAAGCAGATTTGAAAATCGGATCGAAATCGAATCGAAAATTAGCGGATTAAATCCGATTTAAAGAAAAGCGACGAACGGATTAAGTAGCAGACGTTCGTTAACAGGACTAATCGAGCGAACACGTTCATTGAAGCGAGCGGGTCGGTGAGCGTTCGCTAAATAAGAAAACCGAAAAAATAAACCAATCTAGGTTTTTTTAAAAACCGAACTTTTGCAAAAAACGGACCGGGTTTTCTAGAAAACCGGATCGGATCGGATCGGATCGAATTCGGTAGGGCTACCTCCGGCCAGTCATGCGAACTCGTGAGGTCTCCGGGTCGGGCGAAGTCGGCGAGTGGCGGGTCGGCGAGTGGCTCGGCGACGGCGCGTGCTCGGTGGCGAGGCGGCCAGTCGAGCGGCAATGGCAACCAGTCGGGCTCGGGTGAGGCGGCGGGGTGAGGAGAGAGGGGCGGCGGGTTATAAAGGGGGGCTCCGGTTGCGTGGGGAGGGGCACGCCTGGCGGGGCTCAGTGTCAGTCGAATCAGGCGTGGCGGCGGACTCCTCCAGCAGCGTCTTGTGAGGAAAGGGAGATGGGCAGGTAATTTGGTGGGCACTGGCTGTTGGGCAGTGGGCCTTAGCCCGTGGCCTTCGTTTTTAAATTAAAACTAAGCGAGATTAAATAAAATATCAAAGCGAACTCCGATTTAAATAAAACAAATTTTCCCGACTCCTAAAAATGAGTCGAACAAAATGAACTTTTAAAAGCGCAACATGCATAAAAATTTTAAATGCTCATTTTTGCCTAAGCAAAATAAATCTTCCAAAACCAAATTTGATTTATTTATAATATCTTCGTTTTTCCTAAATGTTGGGAAAGTCATATGATTCCCTCTCTTGAGATTTTTATAGGAAAACTTTATGAAGATAATTTTAAATAAATCCAAATGATCCTATTTCCAAAATTTGAGAAATCCCAAATATGAAAATAATGAAACTTCCAACTCTCTCCGAGGGTCCTTGAGTTGCGTGAAATTTCCTAGGATCGGAAAATGCGAGAAAATATGATATGCATGATGATCTAATGTATAACATTCCAAATTGAAAATTTGGGATGTTACAAACCTACCCCTTAAGATGAATCTAAGCCCTCGAGATTCGGGTTAACTAGAAAATAGGTGAGGGTGGTCCTTGAGCAAAACTTCCTCTCTTTCCCAGGTGGCTTCATCCTCGGTGTGGTGGCTCCACCGAACTTTGCAAAACTTGATAACCTTCTTTGCGGGTAACTCTGCGGCATAATCGAGAATCTTAACGGTTTCTCCTCATATGTCAAGTCATCCTTCAACTGAATTGCTTCCAATGGTACAGTATCTCTTAATGGTACCTCTGCTATCTCGGGTGACATTTCTTCAATCGAGAAACATGGAATACATCATGAACTCCAGACAGTCCTTCCGTAATTCCAACTTATAAGCAACTTCTCCCATGCGTTGCAAAACCTTATCTGATCCAACGAAGCAGGTGCTAACTTTCCTTTAACTCCAAAACGCTTAACTCCTCGAGCGGGGATACTCTGAGATATACTCATCTCCAACTTCATGCTCAATCGCTGCGCTTTGAATCGGCATAGCTCTTTTTATGCAGGCCTGGGCTACCTTGAGCCTGTCTCGAATCAACTTAACTTTCTGTTCAGACTCCTTAATCAAATCTGGTCCAAACAACTGACGATCTCCAGTTTCGTCCCATAACAACGGTGTCCTGCACCTTCTTCCATATAAAGCTTCGAAAGGTGCCATCTTCAAACTGGTTTGGTAACTGTTGTTGTAGGAAAATTCTGCATCTGACAAATTGTCATCCCAGCTAGATCCATAATCTAGGGCACAAGCTCTCGGCATGTCCTCCAAAATCTGATTGACTCTCTCGGTCATCCATCGGTCTGTGGGTGGAAAGTTGTCTTTGAATTCCAATCGGGTTCCCAATGTTTAGTGCAACCGGTTCCAAAATTTCGAGGTAAACCGGGTTCCTCTATCTCGATCTGATGCTCCTCGGAACTCCGTGTAAGCACACAATTCTGGTCATGTATATCTTTGCCAACTTAGCACCTTTGCTATAGGTAGTCTTATTTGGAATAAAATGAGCTACCTTGGTCAAACGGTCGACTATAACCCAAATCGAGTCATATCTGAGCGAGTCTTTGGCAATCCTATGATAAAATCCATGCCTAGTTTATCCCACTTCCATTCGGTATCGGCAATGGTTGTAACAATCCTGGCTTCGATGTTACGCCTTTACTTTTCGACATACGTAAACTGCTACATACTCGCAATATCCTTCTTCATTCCGGTCCACCGTAAAGTATTCTTCAAATCCAAATACATCTTGGTATTTCCTGGGTGAATCGAATAGGGTGAATCATGGGCTTCTTGTAAAATCAATTTCCTGATCTACGGGTCATTGGGCACATAAACACGGTCTTCAAACCATAGGGTATCGTGCTCGTCCTCCACGAAATCCTTTAGCTTTTCCTTTGCTCATTTTCTCCTTTATAGAGGCAACTTCCTTATCTGCTTTTGGGCTTCTCTGATTTTGTCCATCAGCGTTGTTGAATCTCCAATGCTGCTACATAGCCTCTCGGAACTATTCCCAAACATAGCTCTCGAAGGTCCTCGGCTAACTCATTGGGTATTCCTCCCATTATTAGGGTATTGACGTGGCTCTTACGGCTCAATGCGTCTGCTAAGACATTAGCCTTCCCAGGGTGATACTGCAATCTCATGTCATAATCCTTGATAAGCTCTAACCATCTCCTTTATGTCTCGAGGTTCAATTCCTTCGTGTGAAAATGTACTTCAAACTCTTGTGATCCGTATATACTTCACAATGATTTCCAATGAGAAAATGTCTCCATGTCTTTAGGGCATGCACAACGGCTGCTAACTCCAAATCATGAGTGGCATAATTCAACTCATGGGGCTTAAGTTGTCATGAAGCATCTGAAACAACTCTTCCTTCCTGCATAAGCACCTTTGCTCCAAGTCCTCGGCGTGAAGCGTGTAATACACCTCATAGTCCTTAGTCCGATCTGGCAATATCAAAACTGGTGAGGTAACCAATCTTTTCTTCAACTCCTGAAAACTTGCCTCACGGTCCTCAGTCCATATGAATTTATTTTCCTTCTTCAACAATTACATCATAGGCTTAGCAATCCTTGAGAAATTCTCAATGAACCTTCGGTAGTATCCTGCGAGTCCAAGGAAACTCCGAATCTCTCCAACTGTTGTTGGTGCTTCCCATTTGGTTACTGATGCGAACCTTTGTGGGGTCAACTGCTATCCCTTCTCCGGATATAACATGTCCGAGAAATCCAACTTCCTCTAACCAAAACTCACATTTGCTGAACTTGGCATACAACTGGTGTTCCCTCAGTTTCTCCAAAACCAATCGCAAATGTTCCTTGTGTTCCTCTTCATTCTTCGAGAAAATCAAAATGTCATCAATGAACACCACGACGAACTTATCCAAAAACTCCATAAACACTTTGTTCACCAGGTTCATGAAATAGGCTGGTGCGTTAGTCAGTCCGAATGACATAACGGTATACTCGTATAGTCCATATCTCGTGGTAAATGCTGTCTTGGGTATGTCCTGCTCCCGAATCTTCAATCGATGGTACCACGATCGCAAGTCGATCTTGGAAAACACCTTGGCTCCTTGCAAGCGATCAAGCAGATCATTTATCATAGGTAGTGGGTACTTGTTCTTGATTGTTACTTCATTCAGTCCACGATAATCAACAACCATTCTTAACGATCCATCCTTCTTCTCCACTAGCAAAGCGGGTGATCCCCAAGGTGAAGAACTTGGGCGTATAAAACCTTTATCCAATAGTTCCTTAATCTGCTTCTTGATTTCCGCCAAATCTGTCTTTGGCATCCTATATGGTAAACCCGATATCGGGCCTGTTCACGGCAACAGCTCGATCAAAATCTCAATGTCTCTATCCGGTGGCATTCACAGCAACTCTTAGGAAATACATCGGAAAATCCTTCACCATCGGTACTTCTTCTGTACCACTCTGATAAGCAATTTACTTGTGCTCTCCTTGGCTCGTCTTGTGATACATACTTAATCCTTCTTCCTTCGGTGTGGTGAGCAAAATTGATCTAGTGGAGCAATCAATGTTTCCTCCATACTTTGATAACCAATCCATACCTAATATCACATCCAATCCTTGGGATTCCGAACTATTAGGTGCGAGGGGAAAACATAGTGTCCAATCATTAATGGCGATCGATCACACCATTTACTAGCCATGTACTCTTGCTCCGGGTGAGGTTACTAGCATGGGTGACCTAAGGGCTTGGGTTGGTAACTTGTACTTATCCACAAATCCCTTGATATGTATGAATGCGATGCACCCGATGTCGAAAAGAACAAGCTGCAGTAAATGACTTAACCAAAAACTTACCGATTCTTTGCACCGGGCTGATCTTCAACCTCCTCCACTTCAATGTGGTTCACTGTCCTCTATTGAAAGGGTTGGGCTTCTTTCGAGCTTCCATTGCCATTTCCATTACGGCCTTACGGGCGATCATTGGCATAATGCCCGTCTTGCGGCACTTAAAGCAAGTAATATGACTCAGATCTACTTTGGATGGTGTTGTGGGTTGGTGCGATTACGTCCGTTGCTTCCTCCATTCCCGTTCCCATTCTTGGTGCGCTATGGTTATGCGAATTACCTCCTCCATGGGTATGATGAAACTGAATTCCTGATTTAGGGGTATAACGAGGTTTCTTGAGCTCCGAGTTATACTTCCCTTGTCCATACTACCGCTTGCAGTTCTCAATTCTTCTTTGCTTTCCTTCAAGCTGATGTCTTTGCAAACTTCACTCTTTCTCCATCCGTGCATCCTGCGATGGTCAGCTCCCTTCCTATCTTGCGGAGCCGGGTCATACTGCTACAATTGGCTCGGTGCTCTTTGGAATACACCGGCGGGTTCAGATCTAAGGAAGCGAGTCGGATGATCCGCGGTGGTGGTGGCGGTGGGTTGTTGTTGTTGTTGCCACAGTTACGCACCAATGTTTGAATCGGGGTATTCTGCTGGATCAGTTGGGTGATCTCTGGCGGGAAAACAAATCCGAGGTCGCGTCTCGGAGGCATCGATGGGTTTAGAAAAGATGAGAATTTAGAATAGAATGAGGTCTAAGGGAATCACTACCCAAATGCACATGAGCAAATACACACAAAATCACTTCATTCAATCAAACAAAGGCTTACAACGATCTAACTATCACAAAAGTGCGTGTGCTATAATGTTTACATGGAGGAATACTACTAATATGTGGGGACTTCTACTAATTTGAACCGGTGGAAGACTCCATAATGTCTGCTCCAAGTCTTCAAAGTCGGGTTCACTTGGATCCGAATCGGTGTCGTCGATGTTGATGTAGTCGCTTGGGCAATCGACATGCTTTGGTCTTCATTCCTGGCGCCAACTTCTTCTTCAGTTCTTCAATCTCATACTTAAGATCGTTATTGTGCCTTGCTAGAGCTACGATCTCGTCCATATAGTCCTTGCGAGTTGTCTTTAGTTCTTCTTCAAGTTCGATGATCCTTCCCTTTGCATTCTGCAACTCTAACATATCCTTGCACATCTGGTTCTCCTGGCGTCGAATGTCTTTGGTTTAACTCCTGGATAAATGCTGCAATGGATCTATCCTTCTTGGTGCTTGTGACTTCCCATTTGTCATCTCGGCGTCCGCAAATCTGGTAGATTGTGTCCTTGAGGTCTTCTTGATAAACTTCTCCAATCGTCCCATGGTGATGTGAGCTGCCATGCTCTTTCCCGGACTCAAGTTGGTGCCCGAAAACACTATCTATTGGCTTGGTGATTGGGGCGAATGTCCTTCTGGAACGTGGCGTGAATCTTCAGTAGCTCCTCTTGAGCGAGTGGCGTTGAAAGTCCGGTGAAGCTTGGTAGTCCAATGTTTAGGTACTTGGTAACTTCCTTCAAGTGAAATCCAAAAGGTGTGCCTTCATCAGGTTGGGTGTACTTGATCTTCGCGTCCTTCATCCTAAAGAGAGTAGAAAAGATGAGGAGTTAGACAATGGGAAGAGAATAGTGATCTATGGCTTTATCTTAGTGGCCGTGTCCTACAGTCAGCGTGTGCTCTGATACCATTCTCTGTCGCGACCAGACCCGAATGGATCTAGCGCTCTGTGCTCGATGTCATCCACTGGATCGATAATCTTGACACAACCACGATGCTTGAAGGATTTATAACAGAGTAGCAATCACACACTTATTACATCGTTGTCCACAAGGGAACTTAACACAATAATATGGCTTAAGGCCATCTAATAATAACAATGGAAGGCTTGGAAAGCGAGTGAGTCCATCAACTCCAACGGCATCATGAGTATAGAACCACGACCTAACACCTTACTGCGTCATGCGAAAAGTCTGCAACATGAAAAGTTGCAGCCCGAAAACGGTCGACACATGGAATATCTTGGCAATGTAACACATAGAGAGCAATGAAGCAATAAGCCTATACTACATGCATATCTGGTGGTGGAAAGGCTCTACGGTTACATTTTGCATAAAGCTGATTTTTCCCTACATCAAAGGAATAATTTTATTTAACTATCATGGTGGTTGTTAAACATTGAGAATGGTTGACAGCATCCTCAATCCCAATTAAAAAGTACTCATTAAAACCCAATAACTTTATTATTAGAAGTAACATGTTGAGATTCACATGATATTCAAGTACTAGATACTCAAAGCGTCCATAACCGGGGACACGGCTAATCATGATTAGTTTATACACTCTGCAGAGGTTTAGCACTTTTCCCCACAAGACTCGATCGCCTCCGCTTGGTTCTCGCACTACATGGTGTTTGAGAAGCGGATGACCGAGACATAGTCTTTCGTGCGCTAGCACCTTACATGTGGGTAGACCGTACCAACCTACATCCCCTACATCAGCTAGCCTACCCGTAAGAGTTCGCACAACTTAGTCAACTACGCCAGAGCCCATAATTGGCTTGTGGCTGCACACGGAAGTTTCTAGTTTGAATAATCTTATGATCCCTTAGAGCACAGGTGGCGGTCCGAAGAAATACTGAGCAAGTCCTCGATAGAAACCAGGTGCCTCAATCCACCCAGATGTGTGTTTAGGTTGCCACCTTAGATAAACCTTAATTAACAATCTCACATCTGTCATGGATATTCACTCACCCAATCCACGTCTACTAGCGTAGCATGGCATAATCAAGCAAACGTAGAAGTAACTCCCAAGGTTTCATAAGTAAAACAGGTAATAGGTACTACCTCAATCTACTTCCCATCCCACAATTTGATTAGATCCTAATCATGCAAGTGTTTGAGGGTTTGATCTAATGCAATAAAACTGGGTAGTAGAAAAGGTATGATCAAAGTGTTACTTGCCTTGTCGATGATCTGCGAGTCCTAGAGATTCAAGTAACAAGCGGCGCACTCACGGGTGATCTAACGCAGACAAACAACAAGCATACAATAAGTACTCATCTAATGCACAGGGAAATCTCGAATAAAAGATCTAACCAGATAGTTCAACTTAAGAACCACAGTTGCAAAAGAATCGAATCAAATAAAGCATCGAAAGTCGGAACTCGAGAGAGCGACTCGGTTTAACAAATCTGAAATTAGGTCAAAATTTCATAGTCGCAAAACTCTGTGAAAGTAGGTTAGTCGAACGGCGGTTTCGTTCTGAAACTCGGTAACTTGAATCACGATTAGATAAACGAGCAAGAAATAAAACAGATTTGAAAATCGGATCAGAAATCGAATCTGAAAATTAACGGATTAAATCCGATTTAAAGAAAACGACGAACGGATTAAGTAACGGACGTTCGTTAACAGGACTAATCGAACGAACACGTTCATTGAAACGAACGGGTCGGTGAACGTTCGCTAAATAAGAAAACCGAAAAAAATAAACCAATCTAGGTTTTTTTTTTAAAAAACCGAACTTTTGCAAAAAAAAACCGGACCGGGTTTTCTAGAGAAAACCGGATCGGATCGGATCGGATCGGGTCGGCGCGAGGGGCTACCTCCGACGGTCGCCAGGCTCCGTGAGGTCTCGGCCGTGGTCGGGCGGAGTGGCCGAGGTCGGCGAGTGGCTCGGCGGCGTGGCGTGCTCGGTGTGAGGCGGCGTGATCGAGCACAATGGCCGGCCAGTCGGGCTCGGGTGAGGGCGGCGGGGTGAGGAGAGAGGGCGGCGGGTTATAAAGGGGGGCTCGGTTGCGTGGGGGAGGGAGCACGCGGCGGGGCTCGCTGTCCGAGTCGAGTCGGCGGGCGTGGGACTCCTCCATGACGTCTTGTGAGGAAAGGGGAGATGGGCAGGCGGTAATTTGGTGGGCCCTGGCTGGCTGGTGGGCCTTAACCCGAAGCGGCCTTCGTTTTTTAAATTAAAACTAAACGAATTAAATAAAATATCAAACGAACTCCGATTTAAATAAAACAAATTTTCCCCGACTCCTAAAAATGAGTCGAACAAAATGAACTTTTAAAAACTGCAACATGCATAAAAAATTTTAAATGCTCATTTTTGCCTAAGCAAAATAAATCTTCCAAAACCAAATTTGATTTATTTATAATATCTTCGTTTTTCCTAAATGTTGGGAAAGTCATATGATTCCCTCTCTTGAGATTTTTATAGGAAAACTTTATGAAGATAATTTTAAATAAATCCAAATGATCCTATTTCCAAAATTTGAGAAATCCCAAATATGAAAATAATGAAACTTCCAACTCTCTCCGAGGGTCCTTGAGTTGCGTGAAATTTCCTAGGATCGGAAAATGCGAGAAAATATGATATGCATGATGATCTAATGTATAACATTCCAAATTGAAAATTTGGGATGTTACACTTTGTATGGCAGGGTTTGGAGAAAATTCACCAAAAAAGCTCCGGGACTGTCGAAGAAGCTGCAATTTAGACACCCAAAAGTAAGTACTATAGTAGCATATTCCACGCATCTCCTCGTGATTCAAGCGCTAGTTTCATCAATACCATTTAGCATGCTTGCTAATTATCAGTTTGATTGACCTCTATTTCTTGTAAAGTGGTTGTGGCGGGAACAAGGGAATGATTTACATGGATACTACATTTGCGAGTCCATCCGCCACCACGACACGTAATGAGGCTACTCGACAAACAATATGAAGTGCGTAAATAACAATATTCACAATTTTATTTTATTACCATCATTTGTGTTGAGTTTCATTCATTCATATATATATATATATATATATATATATATATATATTAACCCCCTTCTTAAAATTAGATGTTTCGGATGCGGGATGAACTCCTAGCACCAGATCGCATGCGAGCAATTCAAGAGGAATTGGCGGCATTCTATCTTGACCACATGATCGCTGAAGACGGAGAATACTATGTGGACCACGCGTCCGTATGTTAGGAGATTATATTTGTAAAAGATAATTATTGTATATATGTAGCCGGTAGTGTCGGATAGATATATGAGAACTTGTTGTTCGACCAATCTCTCGGAGAAGGAGAGGTGGTCGATATCACTTCTCTCTATATGCATATATGTTCATGACGATCTTACATTTCCTTCGTTTTCTTACTAGCTAGCTAAGCGTGTCTAGCTAGTCCTCTCTATCGTAAGTATAGTGCATTAGCGTCGACCAAGCACGGACAAAGAGAGGACACTTCTCTCTATTAATTAGCTAGCTAACACAATATATGAAACACCTAAATTAAACCCCCAAAACCCCAACCCCTCCCCTTTTCAAAAAAACAAAAACCCAAGCCACGAAATCTTTGGCGCATGGATGCCTATTGGTCCCGGTTGGTACCACCAACCGACCAAAAACCCTCCTGCTGGGCTCGGCGCACGCCACGTGGAGGCCCATCTGTCCCGGTTACAGACTGAACCGGGACTAAAGGGCTGTGGCATTAGTACCGACCCTTTAGTCCCGGTTCAGGAACCGGGACTAAAGGCCCTTACCAACCGGGACAATAGGCCCTTTTTCTACCAGTGAAAAGAGGTTATTTGATATTAGCTCTTTAGATGAATGGAGAACCCAAGCTTATGAAAATGCCAAGTTATTTAAAGAAAAAGTTAAAAGATGGCATGATAAAAGAATCCAAAAGCATGAGTTTAAAAAGTTGGAGAATATGTTCTTTTGTACAACTCTCGTTTTAGTTTTTTTGCAGGAAAACTCCTCTCAAAATGGGAAGGACCCTGTGTTAACGAGGAGGTTTATCGGTCTAGAGCTATCAAAATAAATAATGCTAAAGGTTGTTAATGGGAAACGAGTAAAACATTATATCTTAGGTATGCCCATTAATGTTGAAAGTAATATTATCCAAACTTTGACACCAGAAGAACACATAAAAGAGTCCTTCCAGAACACTCCATAATCGTGAAAATAAGGAGGTACGTGATACGGTAAGTAAACGGACTTCAAAAAATCCGCAAAAATATTTTTTGTCAGTTTTGGAATATTTAGAAAATTGGAAAAATAAGAAACAACCACGAAGCATACCATGATGGGCACAAGACACCAGGGTGTGCCTCCTTGCCAGGCGCACCCGAGTGGGTTGTGCCCACCTCGGGTACCTTCCGGACTCCGTTTTTCTACAGTTTCCTTGTTTCCCAAGATAAAAAATCTTTATATACTCCCCGAACCTATTGATCACCGTATCATGGAAAAATCTTCTATTTTCTTTTCCTTGCTATTTCCTGACAGATTCGGCTAGGCCAGCATCATGTCTTCCACACCCTCCAACAACGGAGAAGAAGAAGAAGTTGCTATGGAGGAAGAAGAAGAAAATCCTTTTGGGGATCACTCTCCGGCTTTCGAGAGAGGCACATTGGATGGCATCTCTACTCATCCGAATCCTCGTCAAGCTATGGTATCATCAAATAAGCTTGAGAGACTAGAAGTGCAAGAAGAAACCCCACCAAGAAGGCCTTTACACAGGTTACATCGTAACAATTTTCGCAATTTGATTCACAATTATGGGTTCGAGAATACTCCTCGTAGGCACATACTGTCCAACTGGGACATATCTCGCCCAAGTGAAAACAATGCAGGAACATACGCCTGGGGCCCAGAAAATAAACACATAATGACTGAGGTGAAGAAAAACAGTGAGTTACTTCGTCGAGCCCTTCGGGAGATTTAAGATTTGAAGGATCTACTCATGGTTATACTTGAGAATACTTCACCAACACCGCCTTCTTCATCACCTAAAGAAAATTGAGTACAGGGTATGGGCACTCCCCTTGGCTTCCGCCAAGCTGTGGGGAGGTGCCCCGATATCGTATCATCCCTACTATCTTTTGCCTTTACTCATTTTAGTTCAACCTTTTGCTTTAGATGAATAAAAGTTTAGTTTGATCCTTTCTTTTCGAGATTTTCTTAGTGATCTATCCTTGTAATCGTGTGCGAGATATATAATAAAAGTTTAGTTTGAGTTTTTTATTTCTTTACTTTCATGTTGCAAATAAAAAGAAAGGAAATAAACAAAAATAAAGGAAATAAATCAAAAAGATCATATGCTAATCTTATGGTAGGTGATGACACAACATAAGAAAAAATATAAGCAGAAAATTTTATTAGAGATTGGCAATGATGCAACTCATGAAAGAATTAATAAGGGAAGAGAAGATTCACATATAAATATACTATCCTAGAAATCTTTTGTGATTGTGAGCCCCCATCAAAATATTATATGCCAAAATTGTTGACATTGGACAAGGAAGACAACTTAATGATTTTTGTTTGTTCATATTCACATAGAAGTCATATTGTCATGGATCCTTTAACATGTGGTTCTTGCCCCCTATCTTTGCTAGCCAAAAATTCCGCACCAAGTAGAGATACTACTTGTGCATCCAAAAACCCTTAAACCCAAATCTTATTTTCAAGAGTCCACCATACCTACCTATGGATTGAGCAAGATCCCTCAAGTAAGTTGTCATCGGTGCAATAAGGCAATAAAAATTGCTTCTGAAAGTGTGAGATCATTTAGTGTAAGAGAAAATTGAGCGTTGTACGAACTTGTGATGGTGAAGAATAAAAGCGACACTCTGCATAATAAAGGTTGCCATCACAAGGGGCAATGTAACATGACGTTCTTTTGCACTAAGGGGTTGAGCATACAAACAAATAAGCGCATGGCAACCTCTGCTTCCCTCTGCGAAGGGCCTATCTTTTACTTTTTATTTTTCTCCTTTGGCAAGCATCATGTGGTGAGGAAAGATCTAGGCACATATGTCATGTTGAATATGGGTAGCATGAGTTATTATTGTTGACATCACCCTTGAGATGAATACGTTGGGAGGCGAAACTATAAGCCCCTATCTTTCTATGTGTCCGGTTGAAACGTTTTGCTCATGTGTATGTGGTGAGTGTTAGCAATCATAGAAGACTATATGATGGTTGAGTATGTGGACTTGCCTAAAGGCTCTGATACATGACCCTTCCTGAAAAGATGATGAATTGTAGTTGCAAAGTTGACTGAGAACATAGTTTGTTGGTTTATAATAGAGTTTATGCTTTATACTTCGATAGTGTGATAAATTATCACTTATTCATGAGAAGTCTATGATAAAAGTTTCATGTTTAAGTTTCTTGCCGTTATAATAATCAAAATGATGCTTCTATGTCCGTATTTTGTTTTTGTCGACACCTCTCTCTCTAAGCATGTGGACATGTTTTTCGATTTCGGTTTTCGCTTGAGGACAAGCGAGGTCTAAGCTTGGGGGAGTTGATACGTCCATTTTGCATCAGGTTTTCCTACTGTTATTTATGATGTTTTTATGCATAATAATGCTTTTTGGAGTAATTCTAATGCATTTTCTCTCATAATATGCAAGATACACACAAAGAGGGAGAATTCCAGCTGCTGGAAATATGGATATGGAAAAGCTACATCAGGCTACCTATTCTGCACAACTCCAAACAAGCTGAAACTTCACGGGGAATTTTTATGGAATATATGAATAATATTGGAGCAAATAAGTACCAAAGGGGGCTCGCCAGGTGGGCACAACCCACATGGGCGCGCCAGGGAGCCCAGGCGCGCCCTGGTGGGTTCTGCTCACCCAAGCCCACCTCCGGTGCAAATTTTCGGGTATATAGGTCATTTTGACCTAGAAAATAAATAAGGAGATGACTTTTGGGACAGAGCGCTGCCGTCTCGAGGGAACTTGGGCAGGAGCACTTTTGCCCTCTGGTGGAGCGATTCCGCCGGGGGAACTTCCCTCCCGGAGGGGGAAATCATCGTCATCATCATCACCAACAACTCTCCCATGTTGGGGAGGGCAATCTCCATCAACATCTTCAACAACAACATCTCATCTGAAACCCTAGTTCATCTCTTGTGTTCAATCTTGTTACCAGAACTATGATTGGTGCTTGTGGGTGACTAGTAGTGTTGATTACATCTTGTAGTTGATTACTATATGGTTTATTTGGTGGAAGATTATATGTTTAGATCCAATATGCTATTTAATACCCCTCTTGTCTTGAGGATGATTATCATTTGTGAGTAGTTACTTTTGTTCTTGAGGTCACGGGAGAAATCATGTTGCAAGTAATCATGTGAACTTGATATGTGTTCGATATTTTGATAGTATGTATGTTGTGATTCCCTTAGTGGTGTCATGTGAGCGTCGACTACATGACACTTCACCATATTTGGGCCTAAGGGAATGCATTGTGGAGTAGTTATTAGATGATGGGTTGCGAGGCGGCGTGAAGCTTAAACCCTAGTTTATGCGCTATTCCGTAAGGGACCGATTGGATCCAAAAGTTTAATGCTATGGTTAGAATTTATTCTTAATACTTTTATCGTAGTTGTGGATGCTTGCGAGGGGGTTAATCATAAGTAGGAGGTTTGTTCAAGTAAGAACAACACCTAAGCATCGGTACACCCACATACCAAATTATCAAAGTAGCGAACACGAATCGAATCAACATGATGAAAGTGACTAGATGAAATTCCCGTGTACCATCAAGAACACTTTTCCTATAATAAGAGACCGTTTTGGCATGTCCTTTGCCTCAAAAGGATTGGGCTATCTTGCTGCAATTGATCCCCTATACTTGTGGGCCATCACGAGGCGTCTTGTATTCATCAAGCATAGTGCATGCCATCTCAACGAGAGTCCTGTTCTTGCGCTCCACGACGCCATTCTGCCGAGGAGTGTATGGGGCAGATAACTCGTGAGTAATACCAAGTTCATAAAGATAGTCATCAAGACCAGTATTCTTGAACTCGGTCCCATTGTCTCTCCTAATGTGCTTGATCTTCACAACAAAGTTCGTTGAAGCCCTCGAGGAAAATCGTTTGAAGACTTCCTGCACTTTAGTTTTGTAAGTGACGATATGCACCCAGGTGTAACGAGAATAATCATCAACAATAACAAAGCCATAAAGAGATGCTGCATTTGTTAGTGTGGCATAATGAGTAGGGCTAAAGAGATCCATGTGAAGCAATTCAAAAGGACGAGTGGTAGTCATCATAGTCTTCGAGGGATGCTTGGACTTGGTCATCTTTCCAGCCTCACAAGCCCCACAAAGATGATCTCTAGGGAATTTGACACCCTCGATGCCAATGACGTGCTTCTTCTTCGCCAGTGTATGTAAGTTCCTCATGCCAGCATGACCTAGTCGTTGATGCCATAACCACTGAAGCTTTTGCGAGTAGACATGTGGCAGGCTATGGTCCTGTAGAGAAACCAACAATATACAAGTCTCCTCTCCTAAAGCCTTCGAAGACTTTGAAATTGTCAGATTCCATGATCACAATGCAACGATATTTTCCAAAGACGACAACCATATCAAGATCACAAAGCATTGGGACAGACATGAGGTTGAATCCTAAGGACTCGACAAGCATGACTTTGTCCATGTGTCGATCCTTTGTGATCGCAACCCTACCTAGACCCAATACCTTGCTTTTGCCTTTGCCAGTGTAGGTGATATGCTTCACATGTGATGGTGATAAAGCAGTGTCCATCAATAAGTTTTTGTCACGGGTCATGTGATTTGTACATCCACTGTCAAGGACCCACTCCGTAGCTTTGGGTTGATGATCCTGCAGATGAATTAGTGCATCTTACAAACTCATATACTTCATCAGTGAAGAATATGACATCAAATTCATCAGATAGAAATTCATCAAGCAGCACAACAAAAATAGCAGTATAAGGACATGAGAAATTAATATTCATTTCTTCATGATTAGCTTGCGTCCTTTCAAGCATATTCATGTCTCCAGCAAATTCTTCAGAGGTTCAAGTTCGTCTGGAGACCTGACCCTGCATAAGAGATTAGTTATTTTTCTTCACCACCCACATCTGAAGGGGTGGCAAAGAGTTCATCATTCTGCGAGCTCCATAAGAGAATGGTGGCATTGAAGCCAGTGCACTTCGTTTCACAGAAGAGGGGTTAGAGTAAGTATATGAATAAACAGAGAAATTCTTTGACGACTTATGAACATAATGATTTGAAGAAAAATGCACATATTCATAGCTCTTAGATTTTCCCTGCGACCCATGTAAAGCAAGATAAAGTGGATGGATCTATGGGAGGTCCTTTGGCAGCAACCCATGAGATTTTGGGATACTGTTCAGGCTTCCAGTAGGTCCCATAAGCATTAAGTTTCCTCTCAAAGGCAATACCCTCTTTCCTAGGGTTCCTGTTGAGAATCTGCTTTTTAAGCACATCACAAAGAGCCTGATGCCCTCTGAGGCTTTTGTACATGCCTGTCACATACAATTTCTTCAACCCTGCGTTGTCAGCGATACTTGTGGTATCCTCATATGAGGAATTTGTGACCACAGAGATAGTTGAAGAATTTGCAGCAATAGAAGCATTTGAATTTTCAGGTGCAGAATTAGCAGATTCACGTTCAATGCACTTCAAACATGGTGGAATGAATTCAACCTGAGCGGAACTGGTCTGTTGAGCAAGCAATGAATCATTTTTCTTCTGAAGATCTTCATAACTCACCCTTAGCTTCTCGAGATCTTGCTTTCTTGAAGAAATTCATAAGAAAGCTTCTCATGATCGACTAAGAGAGTGTTATGATGACTTTGAAGTTTATCAAACTTAGATTGTAGTCGTTGAAGATTATCAGTCAGAGTTTGAGTTTGATCCATTTCCTCACCCAACAGGTCATCACTTTTTTCTAGCATATTTTGAACCTTTTCCAAAGCCTTTTGTTGTTTAATGTCAATATTAGCAAGCTTGGAATAGCTGGGTTTGAGGTTTTCATCAGATTCATCTTCACTTGACTCAGAGGAGGGATATTTGAGTACCTTGGCACCTTTTGCCATGAAGCAATAGGTGGGAGTGTAGTCATCACTGCCATCATCATCGATGTTGGTGTTGCCATGTTCCTCGGTGTTGAAGATGGACTTGCTGACGAAAGCAGTAGTGAGGGCTAGGCTCGCCACACCAGATTCTGACTCCTCAGATTCTTCCTCTTCCTCAATTTCCTCCGATTCAGCTTCAGAGTCCATTTCATTTCCAATGAAAGCTCGAGCCTTTTTGGGTCTGCTCTTCTTGAGAGAAGAAGACTTTGAAGATTTTGACGATGAAGACTTTGAAGATTTCTTCTTTTTCTTCGAGTCATCAGAACTGTCATCCTTGTACATCTTATTCTTTGCTTCCTTAGCCCACTGAGGACAATCAGTGATATAGTGACCTGGTTTCTTGCACTTGTGACAAGTACTCTTCTTGTAATCGCGGGGTGAGGAATCTGATCTTATGTCATCACTTCTTGAAGATTTTCCAAAGCGACCACGTCTTGAGAACTTCTGGAATTTCCTCAAGAGAATTGCTAGCTCCTAGCTTAGTTCTTCGGGATCACCAAGGCTACTATCATAATCTTCTTGTTTAGATTCAGAAACTGCCTTGGCCTTCATAGCGCATGATCTTCCATAGCTTGGCCCGTCGAGGTCTCTCTTCTCAGCTTGTTGGAACTCATGAGTATTTAGCCTCTCGAGAATGTCAGCTGGATCTAGTGACTTGTAGTCTCCACGTTCTTGAATCATTAGTGCAAGTGTGTCGAATGAGGAATCAAGTGATCTCAGCAATTTCTTCACCACCTCATGGTCGGTGGTGTCAGTGGCACCAAGAGATTGAAGCTCATTTGAGATGTCAGTGAGGCGATCGAAGGTTTGCTAAACATTTTCATTGTCGAGTATTTTGAAGCAGTTGAAGAGATTGCGAAGAACATCAACTCAAGAGTCACGTTGAGTTGAGACTCCTTCGTTGACCTTGGACAGCATGTCCCAGATAAGCTTTGCTGTCTCCAAAGCACTCACTCTGCCGTAATGTCCTTTGCTCAGATGGCCACATATGATATTCTTCACTTGAGAGTCGAGTTGCCTGAATATCTTCACATCAGCAGCGTTCACTGAAGGAGTGATGGAGGGAACGCCATTTTCCACAATGTACTAGAGATCGTTGTCAATTACCTCAAGATGCATGTGCATCTTATTATTCCAGTAGGGGTAGTCCATCCCATCGAAGGTTGGACACCCACCGAGACCTTGATCATGCCTGCAGTCGACATAACTAAAATTCCATGCGGTTAAACCAAAATCACACAGAACAAGGGAGTACCTTGCTCTGATACCAATTGAAAGTGTGTTATATCGACTAGAGGGGGGGTGAATAGGCAATTTTTAGATATTCGTCACTAAGGAATTTCCTAAGTCATGAGGTACGGGCAGCGGAATAAGTACTCAGGTGCATGCATAACAAAGCAGTATCATAGTCATCATGATGAAATGAAACATACACAGAGCACAAGTAGTGTGTAAACAGGATAAGTAGGCTGAAGACAAAGTGACTGAAGAATTTAGATTGAGGAAATAGAGAAAGTCTGCAGTCAAAGTCTTCAAACAGTAACGATCAAGTTCATTAACACATGAATGAGGAAATGAAAGGGTTGAGGAAATAGAACCAGTAGCTTGGTGAAGACAGTGATTTGGTAGACCAGTTCCAACTGATGTGACAATCGTACGTCTGGTTGGAGCGGCTAGGTATTTACACCTGAGGACACATAGTCCCGAACACACAGTCCTCACCATATTCTCCTTGAGCTAAAGTCACACAGACCTCGCCCAATCACTTGTGGTAAGTCTTCACAGGTGAATTCCAAACCTTCACAGACTTGGTCACTCGGCGATCCACAATTAATTCCTCTTGGATGCTCTAGACCATAACGCCTAACTGCCTGGAGGATGCACAGTCCTCTAAGGTAACAAGCATCGGTTCCACACAGGAACAATCTCTTCAGTGATGCTCAATCACTTTGGGTTTGTAGGTGTTTGGGTTTTGGGTTTTTCCTCATTGATGATTTTCACTCAAAGTCCTCGGAGGATGGGATGCTCTAAATGACAAGTGTCAGTTTCTCTCGGAGCAGCCAAGCCAACTAGTGGTTGTAGGGCGGCTATTTATAGCCTAGGGAGCAGCCCGGCGTGATAAGACATAAACGCCCTTCAATGATATGACTGTTAGGTGGATATGATATTTTGGACAGCTGGCGCATAGCACAACAATAGTCGGAAATTTGAGCTCTCAAATTCCTCAGGGCTATCATGTTCCTCACTTGTAGGAAATCCGCACTGGAAAATTCCTAACTCCTCAGTTAGAACAAATTCCTCAGAGACCAGAAGATCTTTGTCTCTGTCACTGAAGAAATTGACTAAGTTGTATGAGATTTCCAATGGCTTCAGTCGAAAGGATTGGGTAGGTATAGGATTTTGAGATGAGCATCACTTGGAAAGTGTTTCCTTAGTTTTACCTCGACCCCCTTTAATAGTATGGTGTTTCCTATGACTCAAGAAAGAGAAAATGAAACTACGAAAACAAAATTCTTCACGCTTCATAATCCTTGCATTAATATCAAAGTATTCAAGGTCACACCAATTTCCTCACTTTCAAAGTCTTCAAGAAAACCAAAGTCTTCAACTGAAGACATTCATTTTTAGGGGTCAACTTTCATCGTAAATATCAAACTCCTCATAGACTTATGGAACCTGTGTACACTCACAAACACATTAGTTCCTTAACCTATAAGTCTTCAATACACCAAAATCACTAAGGGGCACTAGATGCACTTACAACTCCTAAGTCAATATATTCATATGTAGATGACTATGTCATCGCCCATTGCTTGATAGTTACTAGTGTTGGTTGTGCCTGTTTGGCACATATTTTATTTGCTATCTTATTATGTGAGCATGTTGCTATGCATATTGCTCATTCGTGGACATCTAGTTGTAGTTTGATTGATTTGATTTTATATGGCCAATTGGATGTACAAGAATTCCCAAGCACCTTCTCTAGCTATCTATCTCTTCTTGTCTCAAATTTTATTCATGCTATATCTCAAAATTTGAACAAGCTCATTTTCGGACCCTCCGGGTGAGGACCACTCGGAGCCACCAAACGGATTACGGCTGACTTCCAAAACCTTCTAAGTGATTTTCGGTCTGACCAACTCACTCTTATTCGGTCCCACTGATTGCATTTAGATTAATCCATATTTTCACCTTGGTAAGACCGATATGAAAAACTTGGGTGCACCGAAGCTCTATCTCCGGCAGTTATGCATCTCGGTGAGACGAATTTCCTTCGAGCGTACTACCGACAGCACACGGGTATATATTTTAGGTTTAGGGTTTTGCAGATTTCATCTCGAATCGACCAAATTGAAGCAACCCGGCGTCACCGAGTTGGCCTCGCCATTGCACTGCAACTTCGGTGAAACCAAGTGATACTGAGTCGGTGTCACCGAGTTTGCTCCTCTGTAGCATCATGTGCACTTCAATGGAACCAGGAGCAACTTCGATCTAACCGAAATGCAAACCCTGGTTTTAGTTGCTGCCTCGGTGCTACTAAGAATTTCAAATTGGTAACTCCGAAATGCTCTTTGTGAAAACCTAAAACTGAAGTTTGAATTCGAATATTTTCAAAAACTAGCTGCATTTTGTGATACTCATCTACTCTTCCTCCTCAATTCTATTCACAGGGTCTGTTGCCAGTATGTCAGAGGCCAGTGATAGCTAGAATGTGCCCAGAGAGGTTGGATCTTGATGCAGGAATAAGTGCAGAAGAGATTTACCATGAGGGAGAAAGGAGTTCTCCTAGTCTGCTTGCTGCCGCTAGAAGAACAAGGAAGAAGAGAAACTCCAATGATGATGATGAGGACTTCCTTGTTGAGGAAGTTACTTCTAAGAAGAAGAAAGTTGTGCTTTCCAAGGAATATGGCACTGCTGCTAGCTCAAAGCCAGCTGCAAGCAAGCCGGAAAGAAGAGAGTGAGAAAGCAAATTGCACATGTGGTGTACAAACCCACATCTATGAGGATACACAATGAACCAGAAGCTGTTGAACCTCCTCCTCCTAAGCAACCGAAGGTCATGGCAGATGCCATGCCCAAGAGAGCTGCTACAACCTCTAAGTCTGTTGTTACCCCCAAGCCTAAGGGGAAGACTACCAAAAATATCTCAGCTGCAGAAAAGAACAACGCCCCAGTGCCTGAGAGAGAAGAAGATGATGATGCCCCAATGTTGAGGAAGCTAAGAGTCAGATTGCCAGAAAATGATGACACTCATCCTGTGGCAGAAAACATGAAGGAGAGGAAGGACAATGGACCGAGGAAATGGAGAGAGTATGACCCATATTCCATCAAGAGAAGGACTGTTGTAGGCTACCGCTTCTACACCAAGGAGTAGCAGGACTTCTATGAGACAGTGCTTCTCGACAAGAAGCCTGTCGTGAGTGACATGAGTTGGGTGGACTGGAAGTACATTGACAAGAATGAGGATCACTTCCCCCACGTTCATGAGGATTTCAGGACTGTTGGTGTTCATATGTTCATTGGGAAGAAGCTGACTGCATGGAATAACGAGATGATCATCCAATTCTATTCTCTGACTCACTTCTACCCCAATGGCGAGGATAGTATGGATGACCGAGGGTGTCATGTACCAGTCAAGTGTGCTTGAATAGGCTACTTTGTTGGGTGTTCCCGAAGCAGATGTGGATGCCATTGATGTATATGCCAAGCCAAAGATGGACCACAATTCCATGGCCAACATGTACATATATAGAGATCCCCAACAAGTACAAGGACTCTCATAAGCTTGGCTTAGTATATCAGCAATTGGCAGGTCTTGCTACCTCCAATACTATCATGAGGTATACCTTGATGCCCAAGTCAGGCGTTGAGAAGATGATTCGAGGTCATTCTATCAACAAGCTACATCATATTGACCAACATAAGAAATTCAAGGTTATGGATCTCATTGTGGAAACCCTCAAGAGGACTGCTGCAGACCAGAAGAGATCATGTGGCTTTGCACCACACATTTAGATGCTTATCAACTCAAAGGGTGCAAACATGGCATTTCTGCACGATCGTGAGCATTTGCCGCTTCTGATAGGAGTTCGAGGATAACACCGTGATTTACGGATCCATCCCATCCCACCTTGGTTGCAGCACAGGCAGAAGCAGAGGCTGCTAGGACTACGGAGCCAAGTGCTTCCACCGCACCATTGCTCAAGACCAAGACAGATCAAATGAACTATCTCCTTTAAGCTACTTGAAGGATCGAACGGAGTTTGGCCGACCTCGCACAGAACCATAAGAGTCTTGATAGGATCATTGATACGAAGTTCTATGATCTAGACGTCAAGGTTATAGAGATGCAGAGCACCATAGAGAGCCTGAAGAAAGAGGTAGATGAAGCCAAGGCACAGTCTAGTGATGATAATGAGCACCATGGCACAGGTCTTCGCACGAACACTCAGTTTCAGATGATGCCCAGATCAACAGGAGTACCAGTCTTAGCTCCAACTTCTGCATCTACGGTTGCTCCTTCAGTACCTCCTATTATTTCCACTCCTCCAGCTCAGCAGACCTCAACAGAGATCTTCGCAGACACTCTTCTCTCCACTCTAATGTCAACGCACACCGGCGATGCAAGTCAGAGGACTTCACCACCAGGAGCTGCCGGAGATCAGACCTAGAGTGACGATTAGCTATATACTTCTTCAAACTTTTTGGTACTTGTTGCCAAAGGGGGAGAATTAGTATAGATCATTAAGCTTCGAGAGAGAGTGACTTTTCTTTTTTTTCCTCATTTGGTTTCTTGTATTTCGTGCTACTTTGAGATACTTTTGCTTGATGCATGTATGATACTATGTTACATTGTGTGCTTGATCATACCGTACTTTGATGCTTGCTTAAATATCTATTCATATGCTCTATGTATGATCATTCACTTGTTTGATTGGTGATGAGTGCTTATTGTATTGCAATCATTTCATTTTGAGAGCTCGACCAAGATGTATGTGACATGGAAAAGTAACCCATGATCCTAATCGATTGTGCATTTGCATTCAAACATAAATTTTTAATAATGCACTAGGGGGAGCTCTTGCTTATCACATACTTCTCAAATCGACGATGTATTTCATTGATTATATCTTTTGTCGAAGCTTTGATCTATATGTTGTCATCAATTACCAAAAAGTGGGAGATTGAAAGTGCAACTAATCCCCGGGTGGTTTTGGTAATTAATAACAACGTATAAGTAATTGATCTAATGCTCATTGATAATAGATTTCAGAGAAGATCAATGATTCGCATGGCAAGGACTAGTGATTGTGGACCCCTCAAAATGCTAAGGACAATAATTGTCAAAGCTCCAAGACTCTACACTTTTGTTTAAGTGATCCAAGATCACATCGAGTCCATAGGAAAGCCAATACTATTAGAAGAGGATGAGGTTTTTATCATGACTCAATTACTCAAGTGCTTAGTGATATTGCTCCAAAAATTCTCAACCACGTATCCACATCACTTCCATCCAAAACCCTAATGTTCATCTCGGTCCCACCGAAACCTTCCCATCTGGACCCACTAAGATGACCCCATACATTACCACATGCCAAGCCCTAACGTTTTGGTACAACCGATATGGATCTCGATCTCACCGAGATGGCCTGACCAAGTTTATGTAATGAAGTTGTTTCATTTTGGAATTACCAAGATGAAATGATCGAAACTACCGAAAATAGTTGCTTCATTTTTTGGGACTAACCTATTGACATAGTGCCCAGTGCCCACTACCCAGAAGAGACCCAGTGAGCTCAGGAGGTGTACCGGAAGAGGCCCGTAGGGCCCAGAAGACACCAGGGCACGCCAGAGGCCCCAGAAACGCCCTGGTGCCTTGTGGGGCCCATGGTGATCTTTTCCAACTTCTCAGCTCTATAAATACTCAGATATTCCAGAAACCCTAGAGGAGTCGATGAAAAACAATTCCAGCCGCCGCAAGTTCCAGAACCACGAGATCCAATCTAGAGCCCCTTTCCGGCACCTTGTCGGAAGGGGAAACAATCACGGAGGGGTTCATCATCCTCATTGGTGCTCCTCTGATGATGTGTGAGTAGTTTATCACAGACCTACAGGTCCGTAGGCAGTAGCTAGATGGCTTCTTCTCTCTCTTTGATCTTCAATACAATGTTCTCCTCGATGTTCTTAGAGATCTATTTGATGAAATGACTTTTTGCGGTGTGTTTGTTGGGTTCCAATGAATTATGAATTTATGACCAGTTCTATCTATGAATATTATTTGAGTCTTCTCTGAACTCTTTTATGCATGATCTTGGTAGCCCCGTATTTCTTCTCCGAAACTTTGGTTTGGTTTGGCCAACTAGATTGATTTTTCTTGCAATGGGAAGAGGTGCTTTGTGATGGGTTCGATCTTGTGGTGCTTATTCTCAGTGATAGAAGGAGACATGACACGCATGTATCATTACCATTAGGGATAAAAAGATGGGGTCTATTCCTACATGAATAGATCTTGTCTACATCATGTCATCATTCTTATTGCATTACTCCATTTCTCCATGAACTTAATACACTAGATGCATGCTGGATAACGGTCGATGTGTATGCATGATAGATAGCGGTCGATGTGTGGAGTAATAGTAGTAGATGCAGGCAGGAGTCGGTCTACTAATCTTGGACGTGATGCCTATATACATGATCATTGCCTTGGATACCATCATGATTATTTGCTTTTCTATCAATTGCCCAACAGTAATTTGTTTACCCACCTTATGCTATTTTCTCGAGAGAAGCTACTAGTTAAATATACGGCCCCCGGTCTATTTCCTATCATATTATTTTCACATCTATTATTCCAAAACCCAAAAATACCTTGCTGCACTTTTTCTTTCTTTAGTTTATTTTGTGTTTTTGTAGGATCTATTTACCAAATCTCATACAATTTTATCTATCTCAATACCGAGGAGGGATTGACAACCCCTCTTACGTTGGGTTGCAAGTATTTGTTATTTGTGTGCCGGCATTGTTTACATAGTGTTGCTTGGTTCTCCTACTGGATCGATAACCTTGGTTTCATAACTGAGGGAAATACTTACCGTTCTTTGTCTTTGCATCATCCTCTCCTCTTTGGGGAAATACCAACGCAGATACAAGTAATCAATACCCCTCCACCCCAGTTACTCTCTAAGAGATCTATCAGAACGAACCACTACTTCCATTACTCATTTTCTGAGAGAGAACCACCTACTCATGTGTTGAGATCAAGATATTCCAATCCAACCATTTGAACCTTGATTTCTAGCCTTTCCCAAGTTGCTTTCCATTCAATCCCCTCTCCTATCAAAGCCAAATCATGAGAGAGTGATTGGGTTGGGGAGACTATCATTTGAAGCACAAGAACAAGGAGTTCATCATCAACAACACCATCTATTACCTTTTGGGGAGTGGTGTCTCATAGATTGGTTAGGTGTCACTTGAGAGCCTCCAAGGATTGTGGAGTTGAACCAAGGAGTTTGTAAGGGCAATGCGATCGCCTGAAGATCTACCCGAGTGAGGATAGTCCTTCGTGGGCGTAAGCCATGATGGAATAAACAAGGTTACTTCTTCGTAGACCCTTCGTGGGTGGAGCCCTCTGTGGACTCGTGCAACCGTTACCCTCCGTGGGTTGAAGTCTCCATCAACGTGGATGTACGATAGCACCACCTATCGGAACCACGACAAAAATCATTGTGTGTTTATTGTGTTTGATTTCTCCGGTCCCTCCCTTTACATTCATATGCAAAAGTCTCTACTTTCCGCTATTCAACTCTTGGACTTGCATGTGTAGGGTGTGCTTGACTTGTAGAATTGCTAAAACTTGCCTACAACTAAAATTGGGAAAATGATAAGTTTTTATTTTGTCAAGTAGTCTAATCACGCCCCTCTAGACATACTTTCGATCCTACAGAAAGAGAGACCAACTTCGTACCAATTTCCTTCTAATAAACTTTTGTCCTATGCAAATCCCATATGCCTCAAATGTTGTGTTGAGAGGCAACTAATGCTTTCTTGTGTCATATTCTTGGGTGAATAGCATAAAACTGCCACATTTGGGGCTTAGGTTATGGAAAACTACCACTTTTTAAAAATTCTCTTAAAGCTACCACAAAATTGGGTTTTTATTTGAAAAAAGTATCATGTTACACTAATAACGGCGTTAGTTATTGTAATTGCAATTGTGACAGATTGGGTCACTCGTCAAGTGTGACGTGGCATAAAAGTCAACACCGTTAGCTTTGACCATTATGATAGGTGGAGCCCAGATGTTGGTCCCTAAAAAAATCAGATCCCTGTAAGTTTATTTAAAAGCAATTATGTGCCTGTAAGTTTTTAAAAAAGCAATCGGGTCCATGTTATTTACCTATGTGCGGCATTCATTTTATAGGAACGGAGACACTATTTTTTTATTTAGATTTTGCCTTTTTATCTATTGACCTAGAGCATCATAGCACAATTTCAAATATGAAGTTGCTTTCTTAGGATTATGTCCAAAACTGCAGCTTCTGCAATCTCGTGCATTCTCCTTCACTTCACAAAGAGTCTTATGTTTTAACTTGCTGAGTCAAGCTAACTATGCCTTGGCGCCCTAACAAGTTTGAACTTGTTCGAAAAAGATTCTAAAAAATGGCTCATTTCAAAAAAGAGAAATATCATGATTCTAGCGGGTTGATGACGAGTCACCAGCGATCTCCACCATCACAAGCTGCAACCCCATGGTCGTCGCCCATCCTCCACGGGGCCCGCCAGAAATCCAAACGGCGTGACAGCTCGCCCAATAGAATTCCGCCTCTCCGGATTCCGCGCGCCCGCAAGCCAATCAGCTTCGAGATAACCACCTCCCTGGGTCCCGCCGTTCCTCCAGTCCACTCCCATCGGGCCACGTCGTCGAAAAGGCCCTGCCAGGCCCACCGGCCCGCTCTTTTACCCGAATCACCCACACACGAACCCACGGGCGCTGCAGCGTGGGCCCGGGGTCGCCGTCCGGGCTCGCGGTTTAATAGAGCAAAAGGGCTCCGACCTCTCACCCCACACTGCTCTGAGTTAAGCGCTCGCTTAACTCTACTGAGCTAGTGTCAGCGGGGCAGGCGCGAGGGTGCCTAGCTAGCTCGGTCGCCCGTGTCTAGCCTGACGAGATCGATGGCGAGCGCCGGCGCGGCGATCGGGGCGCGCGCGGCCCGCGCCTGCGACGGCTGCATGCGGCGGCGGGCGCGGTGGCACTGCGCCGCGGACGACGCGTACCTGTGCCAGGCGTGCGACGCCTCCGTCCACTCGGCCAACCCGCTCGCGCGGCGCCACCACCGGGTGCGCCTCCCCTCCTCGTCCTCGCCGGCCGCCACCTCCTCCCTTCAGCACGCCGACCCCGACGAGCCCGCGTGGCTGCACGGCCTCAAGCGCCGGCCGCGCACGCCGCGGTCCAAGCCCGGGATGGTGGGCAAGCACGGCGCGCCCGCCGCCGCGAAGGCCGCGGCTGCCTCGGCGGTCCCCGATCTCGAGGCGGAGGACTCCGGCTCCGGCATCGTCGGTGACAACGACGACGGCCACGGCGTTGAGGTCGACGACGAGGATCTCCTGTACCGCGTCCCGGTGTTCGACCCCATGCTCGCTGAGCTCTACAACCCCATGCCGGTCGACGAGTTCCGGGAGCCCCTCGAGCAGAAGCCCGCCGTCTGCTGCTTCTCGTCGCTTGCCGGTCAGCTGTCGTCGGAGTATGCATCCGGCGTGGCGGACGCGGCCGACGGGTTCACCGGGTTCGACGTCGTGCCGGACATGGAGCTCGCCAGCTTCGCCGCGGACATGGAGAGCTTGCTCATGGGAGGAGTCGAGGACGGGTTCGACGACCTGCGGTTCTTGGACGAAGAGAAGCCCCAGCTGAACCTTGACTTCGACATGGCGGACTTCGATGATCAGAGCACCGCGGCGCCGGCGCCGGGGCAAGAGTTAGAGGACAGGAAAAGGAAGCGGTCGGACTCGGGGATGATACTTAAGCTCGACTACGAGAGGGTTATCGACTCCTGGGCCCATGACGGCGGCTCGCCGTGGTTCTACGGCGAGCGCCCCCACATCGACCCCAGTGATGATTCCTGGCTGGACTTACCGGTAAGCACTTGTCCTGACCTCCTAACATGATATCTATATACGCACTTATATTTCACTTCTGTATATATAAACTGGTCGTCTAATCAAGATCGATAATCTGTTGCTTGGCATGGGTAGGCGGGGAGCCGGGAATTCGGGCTCGGCGCTGCGGTGACGGCTGTGACCGGCGGCGAGCGGGAGGCGCGGGTGTCGCGGTACCGGGAGAAGCGGCGGACGCGGCTGTTCGCCAAGAAGATCCGGTACGAGGTGCGCAAGCTCAACGCCGAGAAGCGGCCGCGGATGAAGGGGCGGTTCGTCAAGCGCACCGCGCTGCCACCGCTGCCGCCGCGGCCGCCGATGGTGCTCGCGGCCCACGGCCACGGCGGCGCGCACGGGCGCTTCCGTTTTTGAAAGCAAGCGCTCGATCGTTCGTCCGTGGATGAAGCCGCATGCATGCACGCCTGTGCATGCACCGTCCTCGCCGCCGCTCGAACGATAATCCGCTAATAAAATACTTCACCTACGTAGCTCCTTCTTTCTTTCTAGTTTTGAGCAGAAACCTCTGTGAAATAGGACGCCCTCACCACGTACGTACGACTGAATATACACTTGTAGAATTTCATGTGCAAAGTAGTAGCTATGTACTGCAAGCATCTGTATATATACGTTCCATGGTTTAGGGTTATTGTTGTTGTTACTTCCGTCGTTTCTGTAAGGAAGGTGTACTGATTACAAAGGTTGTACTGTAGATGTTTATCTCAAAACGTAGGAGATACATTCATGGTACGATAGAGTTAGGGTGGGTAAGGACTTGTAACTGAGAATGGTAGAGGGAGATCAAGCCTAGTTCGTGTATGTCAATGCATGCCTTCCAGCCTTCCATTCATGATGTGTTGGGTAGCCTCGAACCAGGGCACCATCTCTGAATCACAGTCACAATGTGCTTATTTGTAAGTCTAGAAATCTGGTATTTTACTGGTGTAAAGGTTGCATGTCTTTTTTTTTCTCGATCAAAGCCTAGATACATCCATTTTCATCTATTTTGATGACAAGTATTTCCGAACGGAGGGAGTACCATTTTTTGGATCTAAACGTCTTGACACTTCGTATGTAGATATATATGAAATTTTTCGCTAGCTTTGCATCTAGTAGCTATAGACTGAAGAGCATGCCACTCACATATCTTAACGCCTCTTGGATTCAAAAAAAATTCTAAGGCTGGTCATAGTGAGAGTAACTTAGCAAGTAACATAACACATCCCAAGAAAAATTTGCTTACGTGGCATGTAGTTAATGAGGGGAGAGAAGGTTGGAGTAACATAATATGTTACTGTAACATAACACATATCAAGGCAAAATGAGTCTACATCTTAATAAATGCTGGCTTGCATGATACCAACTACTCCCTCCGTTCCTAAATATAAGTTTTTGTAGAGATTCCACTAGGTAGACTACATACGGAGGAAAATGAATGAATCTACTCTTAGTATGCATCTATATACATCCGTATATGGTTTATAGTGGAATCTCTACAAAGACTTACATTTAGGAACGGAGGGAGTATATGTTACTTCCCACTATGAATGTAGTAACATAGACTAGTAACATATGCATGTTACTAGTCTAAGTTACTCCCCACTATGACTAGCCTAAGGGCTCATTGGGTTTACAGGATTTCCGATCATAGAATCAGGAAAAGTAATGATTAGGGTGGCCTCTGTTCCCTAGGCTTTGGTTCAGTAATGGTAAACACAACCGTACTCGGAATGGGGTTGCGTAGGATGTACTTCACATATTTGTTGGAAATTCTCGGCGTAATTTATAATCTCCACATATTTATTTTGATGTGACAATGCATCGAAAATTACAAGACCAGCTCTTTGGATCATCTCTTTGAAATTCATGGAATTTTGAAGAGAGATGAGGTTCATGCAACCAATCTCGTGTTACAATTCACAAAATTCCTCTGGTTTGAGTTATCCAGTAGGATGTATATTTATACAACCTGATTCATATGGTCATAGGGGTATCCATAAGAATATTTTATCTCTCATGTACCTACACAAAGTCTGAACCCTTTGGTCTACATGACAGTCAGTTACTTGTCATCAATCTTTTAAATTTTGCAGAGTTTCCTCTGTACACATTCTGATTTGATTACATTTCTGTGAGACAGTTCAAGCCTTAATGGACTACTTGAACACAATACAATTAGCATCCCACCGCAGCACGTCGGGGGAAAGCCTTAACCCACCGCAACTCGTCAGGAGAAAGCCTGAACTCACATCACATGGCCGGCTCCTTTGCGGTTGTTGTGTCAATGTCCCGCCGAAATAGTGTAGCCGCGCTCGCCGGCGGCAATGGAAGCTCCAATGTGGACGACCGTTTCAGAGAAGAGGAGGGACGCTGATGCGTCACCAACAACGGAACAAGGTACAAGAGAGAGAGAGAGGAAAGAAGGTCGAGCAGTCTAGGGGAGTGAGCCAGAGAGATGACCAGCCGAATTGCTAACCCTAGCTCCAAATCTGAATCGCCCTGTCATGCTCAGGTATAGGACACAAAGAGGAGAAGAAGCAAAGAGGCGATGTCTTGGAAGAGGACTCTTCGCGCAAATGGATGATATCTGAGGATGAATATGGAAAATGTACCGGCAGCCCATATGTATATAGAATCAGGTCCCTCTATTGTCCATCTGGCGGCTCAGATTGCATTGGTGCATCCGTAGCTTGAGATGGCTCGTTGCACACGATACATCCTCAAGGTTCAAGAGGGGCATATGAAACCTCGAGGGGGATTCAAGTTATAACAGCAAACTATGTAAATGCCCACTCCCCTAATACTACTAGGAGAAATGGAGGATGGAGCAGACCTCCTAAGGGGTTTGTTAAGCTGAATGTGAATGCTCATGGTCTGCTTAGGGGCACAATCGGTGCTATAATCAGGGTTGACAAAGGAAAATTCATTGTTGAAGGAAATTGGAAGACTGATTGGTGTGTTGATGTTCTGACAGCGGAAGCGTTGGCGCTTAGGTTTGACTTATTATTGGCACACAAGGCAGGCTGCAATCGTCTCATGATTAACTCTGCTAACATGAAAGTTATTGACACGATGAAGAATACAGGACATTCTGCAGGAGTGGCGGCAGTAGTTTTTGATGATTGTTGTTTTATGGCAGGTGATTTTTCTCTTACTAGTTTTGAACATTGTAATAGGGAAGCGAATAAAGTAGCTCATGAACGGACGTGAAGTATCTGCTCCCGAGCTCAAATGACCCTAATGAATAATAAAAGAAAAGTGAAACAATTCAAAAAATTATTTTGTGGTAAACTTTGACAAATGTTTTGTATACTTGCAAAATTTCAACATGAAAGGACATTCGAGGAAGTCATGAAAAAAGCGATGCTCTAAACATGCTAGTTTTGAAGACATTTTGGAGCACTTTTTGTTTGCCACAACTTCCACGAATGTCATTTCGTGCTGAAATTTGTTAAACATACAAAACATGTTTAAAATTTTATCATAATTTTTTTAGAATTTTTTCTATATATTTTTTAATTTTACTGTGGTGCATTTGAGCTCAAGATCAGAATAGGACTTTTGCTCATGAACTTGCTAGGTTCGTGAAATGTTCCATAACAAGGGATTGTGAAATGTTCCATGACAAGGGATTGGTTCGAGGAGCCTATGGAAATATTGTACCTCTTCTTATAGACGATGTAACCATTGTTTCTAATTAATAAAGGTGTTGTTTTAAAAAAAGATCATGTTACCACACATTCACTTCCATGATGTAGACTTGTACGATTCCCATGGTTATATCAGTATAGCACACTACTGATGTGGAGGAGAAAAGAACGCCCATCATATTCCCTTTAACGAAGAGAGCGAGAGAAAGCCCAGCAACGAAAGTTCTTATGCCCCTAAAACTAGGATAACAGAGCCACCAAAAATGAACGCGAGAAAGGCAATATATATTCTTAATGGCATCTCTGGATGAGATGTAGGTACATCAAATAAGACACAGGTGCGATATTTATGTCAAAGCGCAAACGAAATTGTGGTATTTTGTCAAAAAAAATCTTACACTACTTCTGGACGGGGAGAAAAATGACATACCAAATCCTTCTCAAACAAAACAAAAAGTGACTGCTGAAATTGCACAACCTCATCCAGAGAATATGTCGACGACGACGTGATAAAATCAAGAAACAAATATGTGGGCAGCAGAAGACAAAGAATTGAATCTGCTGCTCTGTTACAAAAAGACCCGGTGAACTGATTATACTATGGGGCTTACTTACTAGCTAGACTGTCTTTCAATAGGAAAATACATCACACCTCTGTTAAACATACATTCTCAGTTCTCTCGGTACAAAGGAACTGCTCAATATAACTCTACATGCTGGAGTTAGTGTGCTACATACAATTGATGTACACGACCCATACCATTTACAAAATGGAAATTAACTATTTCTCAATACCTTGCTGCAAGTATTGAATCAAATCGTACCCAGCGGTGGTCCATTTGTTGTAGGCATCGACACATGTCCGTACCATGAAATTGGCCGCCTCCCGCTCATTCATCTCTGGATGAAACCGCTTCCGAAGATTAGCAATGGGCTCTCCCCTGCTAAAGCAAGGGAGTCCACTGTCCACCATCAACTGTACTGTAGTTACAATGCCATTCATGTGTCTCCTTCCCGCTAGGTATCCCTTGACACACAGTCTGGACAGACAACATTGTAATCAGAACAATGCAGTGCAAGGTGAAGGTCAATGCAGTCCATGGATTCGCATAAACTACGCTTCATATAGTGTTCAGTATCGTTTTCCAAACATCATAGAAAGTTTGCAGACGGACAATCTCCCTCCACAAATTCATACTAAGAGGGATAGCTACAGTTTGCATAACTTTATGTACAAAAGGTCGCCCAACTTTTTTTTCCCTCCCCTTACATTTTCTAGGCATAATTTTCTCTACAAAATGTCTCAACCTATATTTTCTATGCATAATTTTATCTACAAAGGTCATGACTTTCTTGCCTAGCTCCGTCACCCTCGTGGTGGAAAAAGTGTATCAAACTTGCATAAATTGCAAAGACATGTACTCCCTCCGTTCCTAAATATATCTTTTTAGAGATTTCAATTGAGACTATATATGGATGTATATAGACATATTTTAGTGTAGAACTGTAGATCCACTCATTTTGCTCCGTATGTAGTCCGCACTGGAATCTCTATAAAGACATACTCCCTCCGTCCCATAATGTAAGACGTTTTTTGACACTACACTAGTGTTGGAAAATGTCTTATATTATGGGACGGAGGGAGTATATAGGAACAGAGGGAGTATTAAAGAGTCGCTCCCAATTACAGTTTGCTAGAACTGTGAAAAAATTGCATACCTGAGAAACTGATTCCAGGTGTCACTCTTCATAGTTCCAGATGGATCAAGCAATTGAGTCATCTCATGGCTTAGCTTGAAATGTGCACTCTCAAACCCCATGTTTCCTCCAGGCGAAATCTCCAAAATAAATCCAAAATCAATATGGACTAGTCTCCCGTGGCTGCACAAGCAAGATGATGGTTAAGTGATAATTCCAGCTTTACGCGGTCAATTAATTATATAGGACTAAGTTAGAACCTATCAAAGAGAAGATTGCCATTATGCCGATCCTTCGGTTGAAGAAGCAGGCTGGCAACAGCATATCCAGCACTACTAACAATAAACATTTGACGTGCAGCTTCAAAAGAAGGTGACCCTACAGGGCCATAATCTTGCTGAAATATTTCTAATAAACCACCATCAGTTGTTTCACCCATTTGATTTCTACTCCGAGTATTTGGGACAACCTGCAGCATGCTCAGGTTAAGATGTATGAACCATACAGGAAAGCAAGAACAACAGCCAATAACTCTTTCCAAGACCACTAGTTGGTTCCGTAGTCCATAGGGTGAAAAATGAAACAATTGCAGGTCTATGCTGACCTCAATTATGCCTCGTTCAGGGCCAGTGGGCAAAACACCATAGGGAAAGAGATACAGGTTTAATCCGACTGCTTCAAATATGTCCCTTAATAGGGCAATAACTTGAAGGGCCAGCACATCCTGCCTACAGTCATCACCAACCTGTCATAGCATAGAAAGTTGCTTGTAAGAACTGTCAAGCACAGTGAACGATATAAGATTACCAGGACAGGATGAAAAATTATAACATTATCGGAAAGACGTCGTAGACATACTACCTTTTCAAAGTCCTGAACTACAAGTCAACTAAAATGAACTTGACCTCACTTTTAATTAGTTTACACTCGACCGAAGTAATTTGTGTACCTTTATCATTATGCCTACAATATTGTTTACGGTGTAAATTATAATGACGCAATTAATCAAGGTCATTTTAGTATTTCGCCATGTTACCTATAGTCCACATGATAACCATATTGTGGCAATGATAAAAGTGTATTTACTAACTGTCATGTCAAAGGAACTATTACGGTCTGTTGCCAGCAAAATCAGAATGAGAAATGAGCCACCATGCTGATAGCTAGCTTTTAGTTGCACAAAACCACGACAGCAGCACAGATAGGCTGTAATCAAGCCTAAAAAATAAATTGTGTTCAACTGCACCCAGAAAGCATATGTTTCAGTAGGACATGCACGCGCGTGTGCATGGGTGTGGTGGTGTGAGTGTCTGCAGTCTGCACTTGTAACTTTTTTAGAGAACATGCGAAAAGTAGTTGCATATCACGTATAAGTACCCAGGTGACAATGAAATGAAACTAATAATGAGATTTTATATCAGCAGTGAACAATGTGACTGAAACATGGTGGTAACTTTGTAAAATTGCCCACCCGATTTTGTAGAGGTGAAGATATTTCTCAGGTCAAGGTTCCTACCACAATTGATGTACCTCAACAAATTTAGCACTCTTTTTTTCCTAACCTCAAGCTGTACGTTTTTGTATCAAGAGAATGCAAGACACCAAAAAAACACTGTACAGTTCCCATGGGAGCCTCTGATCATACTTGAGAAGACTGTTCCCAACAGCCGCAGGTCGTACAGTGGTTTTAATTATGCTGGTCATCAGCTTATGACATTATTTGAAAATCGACGCTAAGCTTTCCAGGTCCTTGCTCTATAGGCACACATCGGCTTAAAACCTTGGTATGGAGTCAGCAATCTCATTGTCCTTCCAAAGACGGAAATGTGAGCTGAGGTTTATGTTCCCATAATAATAGATAAATACACATGACCCAGAATTATAGGTTTACGCCCATGAAAGAAATTAGTTGCGCAGATTTCATTGCGACAAAAGAGTTATTTACCTTAAAAATGCAAGCCTGTGGCATTACATCATTTGGGTTCCCGTCACGATCAATCACGTTAAAAGTAATCATTATTGGAACTTTTGCGGCAGACTGGAGAGGAATACCACTGTCCAGCTGTATGCCCCGTACTAACTTGTTTGTTGCAGTAGGTAGATAGAGGTCGTCACCTGGAATAGTAATCTTCTCCAGCTCCCTGCATGAAGAATTCAAAATGATGAGTTCACTAGCACAAATTTCCAGATGAGAAGTTCTCTTGGTAGTAGGGTCTTAGTTCTTCAACAAAACACAAGAATGAAATTTCTAAATACCTTTTAATACCAGCTCTTCGCTCTTCCTTGGGGAGAGGGAAAAGAACACCAGAAATCGAGGTGACCTTGTCAAAAAAATCAAACTCTCTTTCAAACATGTCCCGAGCTTCCTGAGTGAAACCGTCAACAATTTTCTGCCTAACAGCAGGAAGCAAGGACTGGAATGCATTGGGCTGAAAAAAAAATGTTTAGCATTATAAACATTACCTTCAAAGCTTGCAATGTGCTTTGGCAAAACAGCACACATTACTATGACTAAGTTACAAGATAAGAAATGACCAAGACAAGATTTTACTCAGAAAATGTTGTGCACTAGGCTAGAAGAGGCACTTGGCCCTGGAAGCAAGTTAGATATATAGAGATCACGGGGATCCTCTCCCTAACTTGGTGCTGGGTGGGCCATATACAGTACGTACAAAACAGAAAAGCATCAGACTAACAGGGCGACTGACATACAAGACATAGAGTCCTATGTTCATGCCTACTGTAAGTCTGAATATAATATGGATTCTTCCCATTCAAAATAACATTGCACGACTTAACTGTTCAATCCATCATTTATTCACCACTACAACAGCTTTACTTGCAAAAACGATGGAAATTAATTTCATGAAGCGCATGAGTCAAAAGTAAACAAACATTTCATAAAATCTTTCAGGTGCCTTATCAAATAAGCATAACCCTGATTACAAACTAACATTCTTGCTGTCCCTCAAGCTTATTAATTTATGGGGAACCAACCGTTACAAGGAACTTCCATAAAGGGGCTGTAATGGATTTTTTGGTAATGCAACAGGATACTTTGAAACCCAAAGGACAATGAAAGGAAGATTCCAGCTGTAGAAAGATGACAAGGTGTTGTACCTTTGGGGCAGCTCCTTCCTTTTCATTGTCATCTTCCTCACATTCCCCCTGGAATTTCCAGTTTGCAAATGAACAAGAAAGTCAGCGAAGAATTTCCCAGTAGGAATATGTTAGAGAATAAAATAAAATTTATATCTTCATTTGAACAAACACAAGTTCCCATAATTTTAGAAATATAGAAAATACAAACTAAATAATTTCACCTGCAGATGCCATATTAAGATGTGAGCAAATATATTACTTCTTCGAGCAGCTCCAAGCAAGTATCCTTCAACTAATTTCTGATGAGATAAAAGGAGAGGAAAAAAAGAGAAGCACATTATTATTTTTAAGAAAGTGACATGTCTTCTACAAGGAATAATAAATCAAAATGCAGATTTAATTATTACTACCTCCAACCCAAAATAAGTGTCGCAGTTTTGAACTGTAGTTAGTTCAAAACTCAAAACAGCGACACTTATTTTGGATCGGAGGGGGTAGTATTTTTTTCTGGTCTGCACTGATAGAAACACATGGAAGAAATTCTCACCCCATCATCGTATCTGAGAGACTGTACCAACTGTGGCATAAAAAAGGTGACAGTCTCAGGTGGATAAGTCTCCATGACACGAAGAACATATGCCATAACACGGGATGTCCTTTATAAGGAGAGGTAAAAAACTCCAATGCCTGCGTAACAGAACACGGAGCCCAGTGTGGAAGTTGCTGTAACAGTGCTGAGTTTTCATCCACTGCCTTTGGAGTGATGAAAAACGGTAATGCTTCAGGAATTGTACGGAGCTCCAGTATGTGTGTCTGCAAAGACAAAAAAATGATATGGCAATTCACCCTTATCCCTGAAACTGAGCAGTTGGTAGGGCTTAAAGATGCTCAATATAGAAGGAAGCACTTCTTTTTAAACACGAATGAAGAACATTAGACGCTTCATTTAATGGTCACATGCATTGAAGCATAAGCTTAATAATGTGAGAGCATCCACTAGTTACAAACTTCCAGTATTGAAGTATAATCATTGAAACTGAATCTGTGATCGACGGTCTTCCTAGCAAACCAGACCAGACAGTACTTCGGCTCTGGTTGAACCGGTCTGGTTCAGTTTTAATGACTATGGTTAAAGGTAAGGGAAAGTAATCTAGAAAAATGTAAGATAATGACAAGAAAATAAAAGGCTGAAAATGCTGAGCTTGCAAGCATCACACAGTGCACTTTCTTATCTTCAGATAAGACTTTTCTCATGCCATTTAAATATCCAGATGTCACACCCAAAAGAAACTGAAACCATAATAGCCCAAGCCAGCAGTATGTTATTAGGTATCATGATTAACAAGACATAACTGCCAGTTCGTCATTTTACCACAATATGAATTTTACCTCCATAGGTAAGGCAGCCAACATAACATTGTCACATATCTATCCTTGTACTTATACATTTTTCTGTGGTTGATACATTCAAGATATCCTAACTAATTCATTTCTGATTTGCCATTTGACTACATACTAATAAGACATAATGCATGGGGGCAAACAGATCACAGCAATGCCCTTAAAATAGTGGCAACTCTGATTAGGCAGTGATTAACATTATTGCATGTTATTCTAAATTAAGTATATTCATGACTACATTTCCCTGACTAATTTACAAATCTTTAAGAGTAGATAATTATGAAAGATAACATCTTCAGCTAACATTAAGTTGCGAAAATGCAACAAGAGATAAATATTACATTTCCTGTGAATGAATGCCTACAGTATAGATGAAATGCGGAGATATTCCAAAAAATAACTTAAATGTGAAGAAAGGGACACAATGGAGAACTATATCTGAAAGGCAGCAGCTATAGGCAAGAACCATACCTGTACCAACTGAGTAATTTCAGACTGCAATGTTGCATTTGTCGGAAACCTCATAGGCATAGAGAGTGCAATTCGAGGATCAACAGCAAAAGCAGTTCTGCAGTGATCAATCCATTTGTCTGAGCTAATTTTGCCACGAAATGTTGACGTGTCTCTGCCCAGATATAATATGCAACACATGTGAGTTTAAACTCATAACACAAATACGAAACAATAGATAACATAATATCACAGTAGTAGTTACTTTGTGTTTATTGGTTGTGCCCAGACTTCAAGCCTGTCCGCCTCATTCTGAGAAAGCATCAAAAGTAATTGCTTACGTTTTTCTTTCGCGGTTGCATAGTTATCCACAGAACCCCACACTGGGTGGATCTGATCCGCCTGCCACCAAAGGGAAAACAAGAGACAAATGTTAAGCTTTTCACATAGATAATAGAAGTGAATGCCACAGCACCCCCATGGGCACATGCGTGCAAGGAGGGCAGCAACAGCAATATTAACTTATTAAGCGTAGCAGCAAATTAGGTTCATGCATTAGGTTATATATTACTTTGTTAGTCACATTCAACAATCCATCTTTATCTACTGCTTGCATTCAATATTCAATTGGTCATCATATGTAAGAACTCCTATAAGTAGAGTCGATCTAGTTCAATTTTACCAAGAAAAGAATAAACTGGTAGCCATCTCTCTCTTTCTGTCTCTGTGGCGCACCTTCCCCTCCTGCCACACTCCTCCCTCTCTCCCTCCCAGAAGCTCTCCTCTCTCCACCAAGCTATCTCCCCGTGTTTTATATCACAAGCACAAGACAACTGGATATGCATTTTATGTTCGGTGGGGAGGACTATCATACCGTGTTAAGTTCACCTTCACGTCCCTGTGGCTTCGAACCAGAATCAGTGGAACTGGTATTTTGCAGATTGTGCACAAATATTGAAACAGACTGGGCCTCTCTCTGAGCAAAACTTTTGTTTGGAGACTCATAAAATTCAGGTGCATAAGCAAACCATCCCAAAGCAGCACTGCAAGAAAAGACAGGACAAGCAAACTATATTATCAAGTACCATAACATAATGGGAGGAAACAGAAAAGATGCAAACTTGCATATCATTACATAAGCATGACGCATAAAAACAAATTTTGAATATTACATGAACACGTTTAATGAAGAGGTAGACGACGCATACAGAATACTCAACTGCACAGTATCAAGCTAATAACAAGAGATAAGTGTCCTAACCACATGTTCATAAAGTATTTTATTGAATTACCAAATGTAACTTTTAGCAACTGTAGCAATTGTATAGTACTACTATCCACCTTGTGACGAATGATCTTCTCAACTCCCTAAACTTGCTAATGCTTGCACGTTTGCTCATAATCTCATGTAATTAACAGTATAAAGCGTTGTGGTATCTAGTCAGCTTGAGAATCCTGTGGCATTCAGTTCTCGTCTTTCTCAAATGCATTATCTCTCTCTTAATTACACCCTTTATTCCCAACCTTCCCATCCTAATTGACTCTGACATCTTCCTCTTAACATGATTTCCAAATAAATATTATTTGCACCAATATGATTGAAAGATATAGAAAGCAGCAAACCAAATATTGCAGCAGAAATATCGTAAAATACACTGAAGAGCAATATAGTAAGACAAGGAAACTGTGTAACGAATTGATTATTACCGGTATACTCTGTCCTCTAACAACTGAAGCCCCATATTACATTTCTGCAAGTTAAATTGATCCTGGCACGAGCAGAAGTTCAGACCAAGTTGCATCATGTAAAGAAAGTGCCAGTAGCAGCAGGATGGTGAGAAAAATGAGTTGGAGACTTCATCATCCCTTGCAGCATACGGCCTAGAAGTAGAAGTTGCTCAATGCTATCATGCCGAACCACCTGTTTAAATAACACGCACACAAGGTAGCTGATTAAACAGCACAACAAGAGAACAGCGGATGTATAAGACCTAGCTAGCAATCAATCAAAACATTGCGCAAAGGGTCAATAATGAATCTTCATTTTATCCTATGGAACATCACAAGGCGACTCTTATTTTGGACCACAAAAAATGCAAGCAACTTTAATTATGTACTGACGATAAAAGACATCAAGTTTTGTCACTTTCAGTACATACATAAAGATGGTTTGTAGACATAGTACGAGGGTAAGCAGCATTTGCTGATAATATGCAGAGAACAAATCAATCGCTCATGGAATGTTACAGATTCTAGTTCCACAAGAAAAAATATCAGGGCATTAAATGATACTCCCTCTGTTACAGAATATAAGGTGCATCAACTTTCATGGAAGTCAAACATTTGTATGTTTGACCAAGATTATAGAATAAAATATCAACATCTGCGATACCTAATAGATAAACTATGACAATACTTTTCATGATGTATCAAATTATAAAAAATTGGTATTGTATACATTGATTTTTTTTCTAGAAACTTGGTCAAACATGCACAGGTTTGACTTTTGAAAAAACTAATACACCTTATATTTCAGAACAGTGGGAGTAGTAACGTAATTGCTTGCGAAGATGTGGTTTAGAAATGCAACACATTTGCAGACTACCAAAAGTACCGCCAGACCATAAACACAAAAATATTACCCTATGGACAACCCTATATTCAAAATGTACAATTCTGATCAGTTTGAAGCATGTCTCAGCGCATCAATGAAAATCTAGATACTACTTGTGGTATAAGCGACATATACTTCTGCCAACAGGAGAACTGAAACCATTTAAACTGTTTATTATTCGGCGCTGACTGGTGTCAAATATAGAAGTTCTACACCAGATAAATTAATCCTGAGATAAGTGACAAGTAAATACCAGGGGAGAAATTTCCTTTATATAACTGTAACTTTCCTTATTTTAAATTATTTTAGAAAGGCGGAATTTTCTTATGCATTATTTGTTTTTCTTCTCCCTAACATATTTCCCTCCATATTATTTGGTCTGTCAAAATAGAACGTGTGAAGAACCCCTCTCTGCAGCAGCGGGTTTAAAAAAAAGTCATGAGTTATAGTATATCAGTAGATCTTCAGCGATGATGTCTGTCATGATCCAAACAAGACACAAACTGAACACACAAATTATACATCACAATACATTGTCATATAAGGTTCAACAGCTGTAGCATAAGAACAAGTGGAGTTTGGTTGCATGCACAACATCTTAGACAGGCAAAGGAAACAACTGTAGAAAATCACAAGGCAAACAATGAAAAAGTCTGGTTATAACCTCAAAGCGATCAATAAAGAAGCCGAGCCAGAGCCTATGGGCAATTATTGCTTCAACTGGATCCTTTTCTGGTGGTGCCTCAGGTTCACCAGGAATAAGATGTGGCCTCAATTTTGCATCAGGCCCACAGTACTTCATATCAGATGCAAACAAACCACGCTTTGTATCCATTGTCCACAGCCATGCATCAACAAGTTCCAAGCACAAGAGGACCTAAAGAAGGTGCTGCAGAAACTAGCCACGTCCAGATATAAATTCCAGTCTCCATTGCATCAGGGGTAGAAATATAAGCAGGGCACCAGCATAGAAGTCGTATAAGCTGAGAAAACCCTTCCAGATTCGTTCGAGAATCAGATACCTGTGGTACACATTAGAATACAATCAAAACCAAGAACTAAGGAAGTAACAAACCACCTAGGTGCAAACAAATTACCAGATGATCAAGAAGTAATGCTGTAGCCTGAGAACAAGTTTCACGAAATTGTGAATTATCTATTGGTTGTTTTTCCGCCGTAACAACAAAGTCCTGAAGAAGCCGAACAAATTTGGACAGAAAAACTTCATCAAATGACTGTGGGGCCTGCCCAGACTGTGTACCAGGAGGAGACACACCCATGTTTAAGCCGCCCATAGTACTGAACAGCCTTCTCATACCAGCAATCTCCCCTGCATGGTTACATTTCACAGTTGCACTCACTACTGCAGTTGACAGTACTTCCAGGGTGATGTCAGGTGCTTCTTTTCTCGCTCCTGATGCTGCTGCAGCAGAATCCATAACTGCTGGGATATTAGCAGTCCTGATGCCATTCCAATCATTCTTTCCAATACAAATACGTATCTCAGATAAAAGTGAGACAACATCTGCCGTATGCTGTGTTCTTTGTGCACCACTCGGCTTGCAAAAGTTTTCCTAAACAATACCATTAAAAATATTAACAATCAATATATGCATTGGGTGGCGGGGAAACAAAGAGTACAAACTTTATATGCCAGCTTAATGATGCCTCTGGCACAAAGCTTGTGCAATAAACGATTCAAGAAAGGCTGCCATAGAAGTATAGTGCTGTGACTAAATCCTGAACCCTAAAATAATCCAGCAGTTGGTGCTCACAAGCATTTTGTATCGAGAAAACTATAATTGGGTATGCAAACGAGGATAAAGAAGGAATTTCGTAGTCACAAGGCGAGAGGAAGAATAGATAAAAGAGGCGACACTTACTGCTTTAAGAGCATAGATTGTTTACCAAAATAGTGTGAAAACTGAAAAGCATGCTGCACCAAATATCTAATGAAATAAAAACAATGATGTTTCAGTCAAAGTAAAACTGTGCCCTACAAGTGACCTGCAACCTTAACATTTACCCGGCAATGACCATGTTCCAACAACAAATCATGCATCGGCTTCATACAAAGTAAGAATAATGGTGCTCAAAAGGCAAGGCCAAATAATGTTATATTGACTGAACCTGTATTAGGCCTTGAGTGGTACATGGAGCATATGAAAGAGCGCTTGTTATCCATTCCCTAGCAATCTTCTGATATAGTGAGCGTATAGTGGCAACCCAAGCAGGATCACTGACAGGACCAGAAGTCAACTCATTATGAACAGATATTAGAAGTAAATCCAAGCATGAGGAGTTCCACAGAACCTGAAAGTTCAGTATACTAGTGTCATCAGTGTGGCTCAAAACAAATAACTAAAACGTGAGAAGCCAAATCAAAGCACCTAACCTGTGGAAATTTTTCCTTTAGCTGAGTTAACAACTTAACACTCAGATCACGAACATGTTCATCCCTTTGTGACATGCTCTTTATAAGGAAGCCAGCATGAACGGAAAGAACAGATTCTCTCACATTAGATTCTTCGCCAATGTCAGACGTACGTTCCTCCTGGGAACATATAATACACTTTAATCTGGTGCACGGTTACAGCCTTACAGGTTACAAATTTCTCATCTCTCTAAAGATAAAATAACAGTAGTATAATTCGACAGATGAACTACAGTCTACAATGCAAAGTCGATGAACGGAGGACGGATAACACCAATGCAGATCAAATTCCTAATGTTGTATGATGCAACATCTAGAGCCGATTTAAAACCTTGGAACAAGATGCAAGTAATGTTTGATGTCTCATACTGCCCAAAGGAAAACTAAAACATCTGTCTGCCAATGCATCTTTGTGCATCTTTTCTAACAACTGGGTGTCTCAACAAGAATCCTAGATATGATAACATGCATCTGAAACACTAGGGAAATGTAAGTGCCTGGCAAAAGCTGTCAAGGATGCAACAATGGCGTAGAATGTGTGTTTCTTTCACAACAGAAAGCTGTAAGCCTTTTTTTACTTACAACAATCGAAGTTGCCATGAGATGGGGAGTGATTTGATTCAACAGAAAACAACAGAGGACATAGCACATGACGGGATACAAAGACAACAGAACAAATGATTACATATTCAGATATTCTCCACAGATTGTTAATTAAAGTATGAAACATACCAGCCATGACAACATTGTTTCAAAAGCTCTGTGCACAACTGCAGTCAAACACTGAGTTACTGCTGGTGTCAAGTTGGGAGTAAGCAGATACTCAAACACACAACCGAACGAACTATTTGATTTATTCAATGTAGCTGAAAGTATGCCACCACTGCCGCTAAAACGCAATATCTCAAGGAAAGCAACTGCGAGGAGATATGTAGCTTTAACTCCTGAAAATGAAAAATAATGTAAAAACAAATTAGTGGGATACTTCACAAAATTCCATCTCTCATGTGTACCATTCATGCGAATAAAGCCAGGGGAATGCAAATCCCGATAATTCAGAACAAGAGGGAGGGCAGTGGCGAACATTTTTTTTATTTTCTTTTAAACTGCAGATTTGCACTTGTGAAAGTTAATCCCTGTAGAGAGCAAAACAATAGCAAGAAACAGTGGTTGGAGGTGTAAATTGTGCAAGTGCAGCAAATGGAACATAACAGGATGTACCTGTTGCACTATAATGAACTGTAATTATGAGAAGAGAGGTTGGCTCTACAGGTAACTTCTGTAAGACCTGCTTTGTGATAGTATTTTCAAAATAAATTGCACCGTGGATCCCTTCTTTTATGGTTCTCTCACTTGGGTTCAAAAAATGCAAACTCATCCTAGTAGGTCTCACTTGTAGGTCTCGCAGAAATCTGCATGTTAGACTGTTAGTTCAATCATCCAAATATGTGGACATTGAAGCGTTTCCCAGCTCTTTGATCTTTGTCATGTTCTGCACGTCATCCAGTATAGCAGTTGTGGGCCACCAAGGTGTGTCAAGCCATGGCATCTGGATCGTCAGACACATTGATGGGGAGGATTGGGCATGGCTTCCACCTGATATACTGCTCAAACTACACGAGGGCTGTGGGGCTGCACATTCTGGTAGCTCAACTAGCACATAGATATATGGGCCATTTGGCTAGTAAACTGCCAAGAATATTGTGAAACATAGGGACTTAATGAGACAGCCCTGCATGTTAGAGCATGTCCAATGCCGTCCATCAAAACGGACACCCTAAACGTCCGCGGACACGTCCGCGTGTCCACAGACAGCGCTAGCGGGGCCAGACATCCAACCCTATATACATCAAATGTCCAACTGCTGGATCTGCGTCGGCTGGGCCTGCGACTGCTGGCTGTCCGGCCTCTAAGTGTTCGTCTGCTGGGTGTTCACCTCCGGCCGGGAGTCGTCCACTTGCCCGTCTTCGTAGCCACCTCCTCATCATCCACCATCGCGCCCGGCTGAGACATTCCGGCAAACAGAGACCGGGCACCGACGGGCGTGGAAGCAGGCATCCGCGAACGGACAAGCGCCGGCGACTGCGACTTTGTGAAGTTGTACTCCCCATTGAGGTCGATGTTGTACGGGACGTGATGGCCGGCGCTGATGGTAGGCGCGGGCTGCTGCTGACCGAGTAGTGATGGCAATGGGTTTTACCCACGTACCCTGTGGGTAAAAACCCTATTAGGGTAAGGTATGGGATAAAAAGTTACCCATGGGTATACAAATAGGAAAATCTGAAACCCATCGGGTAGAGCGGGTACGGGTATGGAATCGTATAACCCATACCTATATACCCATGTAGCCATATTAACGAGGATGGCCAAATTATGTCACACTTCGTGAATTTATGAACTCAAAATGTATCACTATGTGTTGCTATTTATGACTGTAATGTTGTTTTGATGTGTTGTTGTTTACGAGAAAGTGAAGTTGTTTATTAAATGTGTTGTTCTTTATGATGTGTTGTTGTTTATAAATTGTGACTATTTGTTGCTTTTTATGGATGTGAGTTGTACAAATTGATGCTTTGCAAACATGGTTAATTCTACCCACGGGTATAGTCAAGGATGATGGGTAAGCTCAAGGGGGGTGGGTAAAGGTATGGGGTGGCTCCACCCGTACCCAAACCCTGTCGGTGCCTTGTGTGGCGGCAAAGTAATATGGCGGAATCATCTGCGCCGGACAGGGCGGAGAAGATTGCACGACCCGCACCCGCCGAGTCGCACACTTTATCGAACGCCTAACTGGGTGACCGGCCGCTGGCAAAGCATCCTCCCTCTTCCTCTGTTTGTGGCGGCGGGTGGTGCGTGTCACCGTGTTGACCTTGCGGGCAGCCAGCACCGATGATCCTCCGCCTCAGGGCCCGTCGGGAATACGAATATCTCCATCGGTACCTCATCCGGCTCCATCGTGACGGTGGACGGCGAAACGAGCGGCAACTGGAGTAGGTGGCGACGGTGATCGGAGTGGAGACAGTGGGGAAAGGGCAGGCTTTCGTGCAGAAACAGTGCGGGAAATGTCCAAATGCATAGGCTCCGCCTGCTTTTGTGCGGGCCAGGTGTGTCGAAGTCCAAGGTGGCAGCTGTCCGGACGTCTGCAAACCTCCCCCAAGTTTTTTTCGACGTCATTGCATTAAAAAAAATAGGTACAGGTACAATCCTCCTAGGAGGTGTGGTTTACAAAGAAACCTCCCCCGGGTTTGCTTCTGGTTGCAGGAATTCGGACGTGCGGACGTTTGATGTACGGCGTTGGATGGTACAAAGTGTTCAGACAGCGCGGTCCGGACGTTTATGGGCGGTTTGATGCACGGTGTTGGAAATGATGCCCTTAGGTACCTATAATGCATCACACTCATCCTATATACTTAAGAAGTTCATCCTCACTACAGGATTTATCTCTACATGCAGCCTGCCCACATCAGCAATCTCGCCACATGAGCAAGTCTTGTCTTCCGTTTCTATTTGCATGATGCCACGTCGTGGCTTCCGTAATCAACATACGAGTAGGGTTCTCTTTTAAGACAGTCACCCAAGCCAAGCTATTGTTTCGTCTTCTGCCTTCAGTAACCGACCAGTCTTATAATTGCTAAATCCTTCAACAGTCAAGCCACCGATTCGTCTCCTAGTAGAAATTGCTCCTGCATAAAGCCCAATCCTCCTTACATGCTCCCTTGGCTCTCCCACGGTCCTGGTCAAGGTAATCACCCCATCTTCCATGCTCTCACCTTTTCTAGGACCGATCGATTAGTAGACGCTAACAACGGATTTTATTAGTCCCACGGCCTCTCGGCTTCTTCTCACTTCCGGCTGCCTTTCTTCTTCGAGGCGCATATACGTTGCATCGCACCACGGGAGGGGACTCGAGCTTCCTATCGCTTTCTACTTCATAGATAGGTATGCGTTGTTTATGTGATCGAAGTTGTTTTATCTCACCGGCAAAAAAGAAGAGATGGTTTATCTCTAAATAACAGGGAATGCTTACAGCAAGTCTAATCGTCTAGGTTTTACCAATCCAGTAAGCAATCCGTCCAACTCGCCGTCCTTAGATAACAGTGGAAATAAAAAAATTGTTACTATCCTGCTAATACTCTGCAATTCGTTGAGCTTATATCAGTGCAATTGATGAGATTTTATTCAATCAGTCGTGCTACAATTGTGATACTCCCTCCGTCCGAAAATACTTGTCATCAAAATGGACAAAAAGGGATGTATCTAGAACTAAAATACATCTAGATACACCCCATTTTATTCATTTTGATGACAAGTATTTCCGGACGGAGGAAGTATAATTTACATAATCTGCTACCAAACTTTACACATTTGAGTTTTCAAGGATATGAAGAGTCATCAGCTTCATGTCATCGCCTTTCTTCTTCCATTCCCAGAGCCCTTGGACTCATGAGGAGGAACTGTGTGGGGATGTGGCTCATGGACCCAAATTATGATGGAGAAGTTGTGCTAGAGCTCGATTCTGAGAGAGGCTACGTCGAGGTGCATGTGTATGGTGTACATCTGGTGCAGTTGTAGTAGAGGAGCAAGCCTAGGTAAGGTAGGGAAGTAGCATATGCAATGGACAGAAGCAGAATTTTTTTTACTATATGTAGAAACAACACAGTGTCGTGGCAGCTGCGGTCCGTTTAAGGCACAGTAGCACGAGGAAATTGGAGAATGAGGAGTTCTGGGCTGCACACAATGGATAACACCAACATTATAATTTTTAAGAGGTCTCTCTCTCTCTCGTGGGCGCGCACACACACACACATTCACACATTTTCATAATATTTTTATTTGCATTTCCTCACTTGGACAATGATGGTAGTTCGTTGGTACAAATGTTAGATCGCTCAAACTAAATAGGTATTTTTGAGATATCCTGCTAAACTTAGATCACTCTAATTGATGTTTTGCAATATATTAGCAATCCAACACATTAGCAATGCGTTTATCGACTACAATATACTAATTTTCTACCCCGCAAAAAATATACTAATTTTCTATCCAATAAAGATTCAAATAAACATATATTTTCATATTTCTTTAGTGGTTACACTATTTTATCACTGTAAATCCTTCTTCTATGCGGCGCTACAAATTCCCGTGGCAACGCACGGGGCATCTAGTTTCTAGAGTTTCTTTGTTATATTTGATGGAGGGCAATTTACATTTTCTGGAATCAAACAACTATCTGCATAAGCCATAAAGCACTCAACAGAGAATAAACATTGACCTGAAATTGTACTCATTGCTGCTACCTCAACTCGACCTCCCAAAGCTGCAGAAAGTGCAGTTCTCTGTCCAACAGCTGCCTTTTCATCACCATTGCCACGACGACTGCCTGGATTATGCAGAGCATTTAACTCTAGCTCATCTTCAAGCCATTTCACTGAACTGACAACCTGAAATGTAAAAGGTATACATGTGAGATACGAAGTCACAAAGTAATTCTGAATTTTCCAGTGAATATTATATACCATTTTAATTTATACAATCCCGTGTATCATACTCTTACCAAATATTGTAGTATCCATATCCACAAAATACAATAAAAACAGGCCCCTTTTAATGAGAAGTGGTAGATTTATTTTCTAAGTTTTCCAAAACATCTAGACAAGCATCATACAAATTACAACCTCACAGTTAAATTCACTGATCCAAGTTTATTCCCTGAGCCTACCACAGTCCTTCCAGAGATAAAATGATATTTATTCATATATTGGCCTGCTAAAAGAAAGCTAACAATAATATGGGGAGCACAAAGAGCTGTATGCAAAGTATACATTATATGAACCACATCTGCCCCCCTTACATTACAAGCTATGTATGCTCAGTGACAGGAAATGAATTCAAAGAAGTTCAGACTCCTAACTGCAGTATAATAATACTGTTTCCCAGCTCTTTGGTCCTAAAAAACTTACCAGCGGCGGAGATCCTTGTGCAATGCGTTGCACTGCTACAGACCATTGGCTATTCCACATGTAGGGTCCAGCAACAGCTTGCAGGGCTACACAGCTCTCCCCAGTGTTTAACGGAGTGGAAACAGGTTTTGTAGATGCCTGGTTGTTCTGTATCGGAGGAGCTAACCCAAACAAGACAATATAGAACCACAGGTTGCGAAACAATTTCAATAGAGATGGCTCGACAGAGGACACTGGATCAAAATCTGAACATATTTCAGCAACCGCAGGAAGTAACGGGCCCATCAAATCAGCACCACTCCTACAGTAATGACAATTACAGTAAGCACGGACAGTTAACTAGCACAAGCATAAGAGATGAAATAAAATTGTGTATGATAAATGAAGAGGGTACAAGAAAAGAATACCACGTACAGAATCAGGTGATACAACGTTAGTATTATACAAATTAGTAGATGGATTTATAATTTTACATGAGAGCCATTTAACCTTCGCAGGGAAAGCTGCAAGGGCTAGATTGTTTCCTTCAGACTCTTCTATTTTCAAGAGGTGAGGGTCCCTACAGCTCCAGTCCAAAATTAAAATCAAGATGGCACGTAAAACATATTTACAAAACAAACTACCTGTAGAAAGTGTATACTCGATGACCAGAGTCTAGCAAAAAAATTGTGGCATTTAAACCAGAAAACAAAAATAAATTCCTAGGAAACTCATACAAAACCACAAATGAACAGAGACAGACACTCATGACTGTTCATTCATTCACACCATGGTGAGTTAAGTATATCACAATCTAAGCAATACAACCTCCAGTCCATAATAGATGTTAGTTGACTTGAAAAAGGTCCAGTTTTTCAACTCGAAACTCTCCCTTAAGTCCAGTTTTCAACCCTGAACTCTACAACTGTCTTGAGTTACAACCTCAAACATACAAGAAAACATATTGGCGCCTAGCAAAAAGTGCGTACATCATTCAAGACTCAAAAACAAGATATATTTTAGCTTAAGAATAGAAAAATAAGATTGATGACAAAGCATCTCACCTCCCACTTTTAGATTCAGCGGCTAGCCCCACATCAGAGCACAGAGACAACAGCCTATGACGATAATCAGATCTGAGTTTTGTGCTAGTGAGGTTGGAAGCAACAAGTAAGAAACCTGCGGGAAGAGTCTAGAATTTTGTTGACACAGTTAGCATGGAACATGAATCAAAATTACAACTCTATGATAGTATATAATGTAAATTTCTTATTGGACTCATCACAGACCTCTGTTCGCTCAGCTGTTGCTTCTGATGGCAATGTGTTGTTCTCTGCAGCTCCTACAGCTTTAACCTTATCCAGGTAGCTTCTTGTCATCAATACAATGCTCTCACGGTATGATTTTTCAAAACCCAAGCATGCCACACGAGATATTGCATCTAACAACTGCAGTAGTTTAAATTAATTGATTACCATAAATGCTTTTGCTTAAACTTGAAACAATATCATCAAAAGTGACACATGGTAAGTATGTTAATGGGTAAGAGACAAAATTCCATACTTTTAGACGCAATAAACATGTAGATGAAGCGTCACCCTCCTCTAGATGTTCAATGAAAAGGGCAAGATCATGTCTACAACTTCCCATCTTTTCAAGCATACACACAACTCAGCCAGAAGGCGTACTACATTAAGTCGCATCACCGGAACTGTGTCTTTTCCTTTACCATCCTGCAATAGATTCACGCCTCAGTAAACAACCAGCAATTGACAGTTAATCATGCTACCGTGATGCATATCTTTAGTCGCTACAGTTAGCCAGTGTAAGTCCCATAAAGGAAGACTGACGGCAGCAGGGAAGCTTAATTTTTGTATAGAACACATTTTCCAAGTTCCAAGAATTTAAATTTCAGAATGACCCACCCTCAACAGTAAAACAAAGCAATGGGCAGAATTATGGTGCTTGTAATCTGCCACATCATGTATCTGCGACTCTGGTAGAAGAGATATTCCAAAATGTGCTAGATCCATCGCAAAAGACTCAACTAGCAAAATCAAAACAAAGATCATGTAGCTTGTTCTGCTTGCTGCTGGAAATTATTCTGATACCATGGGGAATATTGTCTTGATATATAACCTACCAGCACATCAGGTGATGACGCTGCAACTTTCTCCATGCACCCAAATAATGCAGCATACTATTACTAGGTTGAAATAAATTAAGGGTGGGTGCTTCCAGATTTCTGTGGTTGGATTAAATTAGCAGAAGGCTATATGACTATCCATTTCTTTGCTTACAGCACTAAAACACCCATGAACCTAAATCTGGAAGAAGAAAAAGGAAAAAAACATAAGTGATTGGAGTTTTACCGCAAACAGAATACTAGCTGGATACTCATGTTTTATGAAAGCCATGCAAACCTATGACTGATATTGCCTTCTCCTTATCTTTCATCTTAGTGAATGAGGAGAATCCAGGTTATCAGAATAAAAGTTTATCTGGTAGGCATATTAGTATTATCCCCTCCAGTTCAGAAAGAAGAGTTACAGGTAAAAGCTTCTTTAACATGACGAGTGCCATATATATTAATATCTAGATTGACAACTTTCCACAGGAAAATGACACCAGTCACGAGAATGTTCGTGATTAAAATCACTTTCCTAATAATAAATCTGTTATTATTTTTACTACCATACAACCATGAATATTGGCAGTCAAAATGAAAAAAATATGGACAACACGCCATGTAATAAATGTAAAGAAACAATACTAATTTTTGGACTGGTATAGAGCACATGGAAAGATTAATTGAAAACTCACAGGTCATGAGTCTACCACAACATAAAGAAGTTTATGGCCTCATAGGAAAGAAGGTAGCATCAATATTGTCTAGTCTAACCCAATTACAGAAAAAGTAAACACAGTTATAACTGTACAAATGATGCATCGTAGTATCTTCAAATTTTTGAAGATTTTAGGCGGACTGAGAGCACCAAATGCATGACCTTCTAGCTGTTTGCTGAGGTGATAAGTTCAGAAAACATCGCTTTTCAGTTCTCGGTTCTTCAATGTGCTGGCATGGTAACTTGTTATATAACCAAGCATTTTATGTGACTGACACATGCTGATTGACAACAATTTTAAGCATCTTGCGCAAAGTGACATCAAGTAAGGTTGGCTTGTGCAGCTATGCCCTAAGGGTTGCAGGAAACCTTACTAGGTCATGGAATTTTCATGTGGTGACAAAAATTAAGAAGAATACCTCTTCCTCATAATCATTCCGTTCACGAACATATGCAGCTAAACGCATAATGAATGTGTCAACTAGAGCCCTATCCTTTGTCCAGCCAAACTCTATGATCTCACAGCTCAACTTCACCACTGCCTCGAACAAAGCGCCAGGGCTACAGCCCGTCATGTCAGCCTGCAAGGGAATGATTGATTTCACATTAGGCAACACCTCCATAAAAAAAACAGTAGTCCAAACAAGAGAAGCATGAGACCAACATACCTGCGAACATGTGCTGACAACAAGCGGTTTCAAGGGAATCAGCAGAACCGGCAGGAGCTGGCCCCACGCGAGACTGTTATCTGGCTGATCCCATTGAGCAGAGTGCAGAAAAGCTCCTCGCAAATCTTGAGTTTTCGCCAGGATGAGAGGATGCACGACTTGGTGGCTTCGATGAACCAAGCAAGAGTCTGCTGAAGCATATCCTTGGAAGCTTTGCTATCAGCTTCCAAGGCCGAGACACTCCGGACCAGAACCACCACCGCAGCTTGGCAACACGATAATTTGGTGTTTATCCTCACCCTCAGTTGTGCACCCTGCTCCTTCCAGTCCCGCTTCCTAATCTGCCAGCCATCACCTCAAGCATGATCAGACCGCAAGCAAACATCTAGCTCAACCATGTACACGCGCAAATGCGAATGCAGACACTGACAGACGACAGGTAAAACGCGATATTACAGGCGAACGGAGAGAAGAGAAGAACACCGCCTCACCTTAAGAAAATCCGTGAGCGAACGGACCTGCCATGCGGCAGCATTCCTGACCTTGGCAACCTTGTCGGGCTCCAGCCCGCCCTCGCCCCCGAGCATCTGAACGATGAGCCTGAAGGCGACCTCCTTGCGCTCGAGGGCCTCGATCTGCTCCCCCTCGAACCTCTGCACCGCCTCCTTGATCCCTCCATTCTCCTGCCCCGCCGCGTCCTCCCCCTTCCCCTTGGCCCTGGGCGGGGCCTCGTCGGAGCCAGGGAACTCGAGGAAGAGGCGCTGGGCGACGGGCGCGGTGTCGGCGGGGAGGAGCTGCGGGGGCTTGGCGGCGGCGGCGGAGAGGAAGGCCCGGGCGAGCGGCGCGGAGGCGGGGTCGGCGGCGTCGAGCGCGGCGAGGAGCGCGGCGGAGAGCGCGGAGGAGAGGGCGGGGGAGGCGGGCGCGGCGGCGAGGAGCGGGAGGAGCTTGGCGAGGAAGGGCGCGGGCGCGAAGGACTGCGGCCAGAAGGCCGGCGAGAGGAAGGCGCGGGAGGTGAGGAAGGCGAGGAGCGGGGCCGCCGGCGGGCCGGCGCCCGCGGGGAGGAGGCGCGCGAGGGCGTGGAGCGAGTGGAGGTGCGCCCGGGACGCGCGCTGCGGGGGTGAGGAGGCGGGCGAGGCGGGCGGCGCGCAGCGGGAGGAGAGCCACGTGAGCCTGTCGGCGAGGAGGAGATCCGGGTGCGCGGCCACCAGGTCGCAGAGCTCGTTCAGCGCCTCCATCGGGTTACCGCGGCGGCAATGCGGTCAGATCATGGGGGGGGGTCGTCGCCGCTGCGGCCGCGACGCGGAGCAGATCGGGAGCGGGGGCAGACGCGGAGGGGAGGGGAGGGCGGAGACGGAGATGTGCGCCCCTCTCTTTTTTCTTTGACGCGAGAGTGATTGGTGGAGCCGAGGACGACGAGAGGCCCTTTCTCTCTCGGGTTGGGTAGAAGTTTTTGGTCGCTCGGCGAAATGTTGGGGACGGCAGGCAGACGCGCCAGAGAGGACGGGGCGAGAAAGCGAGACCGGTCCGACCTTTTATTTTCTTTTTCTTTTTGATCGATTGCACTTAATTATCAATCTTGTTTGGATAAAAAATGGTTGACATAGGTTTAAGCTCCCTCCACGCGAATTCAACGGTATAGCTTTTGTCACTCATACCACTCAAAAAAAAACATTTGTCACGCATAACCTACGTTTGGTTGGTTAAATCGATAATCAAAGTTAAAATTTTGAAATGGATGCGTGCCTTATTCGTTGAAACAGAGAGTGTGACGGTTGGGTTGTGTTGTTCTCCCTTCGTCTAGGTACATTGAACATATTGGCTCGACAAAGTCATCAAGACTCGGCAACGTTAAAAAGTGTGTTGGTTAGGTGAAATTAATAGCATGTGTTTGTAGCACATTGCCCAATTCTTTTGGCTGGTTCTTACATAATCTTGACAATCGAATCTTCACTCAGCTTCTTCCAGAATTTTGAATTCATATTTTTTTTTCACAATCCTAGTTGTGTACTAATATAAGAGCGTTTAGAACACTGCTTTAGTATTCTTAACACTCTTATACTCCCTCCGTCCGAAAATACTTGTCTTAGGAATGGTTGTATCTAGACTTATTTTAGTTATAGATACATCCATTTTCAACCATTTCTAAGACAAGTATTTCCGAACGGAGGAAGTATTAGTTTACGGAGGGAGTACATCCTAACTAGCTAGGATTGTAAGAGCATCTCCAACAGTTGCGCCAAACTAGCGTCGCGCCGTAAAATTGCCCATTTTAGCGGCACAAGAACCGTATAGTGGCTCCGGTGGCCAAGAAAAACATGCTGCATATCTAGTTTAGCGCGGGGGCCGAAACTCTATCGCGCCGCTTATTTGTCTGCGCCTCAAGGCCGCAACTCACCCTCCGTGGCGCCGCTCACGCCATCCGGCGACTGCTCTGGCGCTTCCCGGCCAATTCACGCCGTGGCGGCTTCCTCCGCCTCTAGTCACCGCCGCCCTGCGTCCGTCCTCCGACGATATTCACGCCGCTCGGCGCCCGCAAGGTGTTCGACAAAACGCCAAGAAGGTATGTATTGCTCAAACTTCATGAATTTGGTGCATGTTGATTGTAGTTTTTATAGCATAGTATTGAACATTGTAGATGAGTTCGTCGTATGATTCTTCCAAAGAAGAATTTGATATGGAAGAGGAGGAGGATCTTGCAATGATCCTAGCTATGCACATCAATAAAAGGCCGAAGCACGGTGGTTCGGTTATGGGTCGGCAGAAAATTTGGAGGGATAGGATTGATGCCCATAATGCATTGATGAGGCACTATTTCGTGGAGAATTCCACATACCCGAGTCGCACTTTCGTCAGCCGATTTAGGATGAGCACCGAGTTGTTCAGCGCATTGCGGAGAAACTAGCGAGCCATGACCGGTTTTTTCAAAGAAAGGAGGAATGCCGCCGGAGAGCTCGGGCATAGCACCTTTCAGAAGGTGACAGCCGCTTTGTGTATGTTGGCATACGGTATCCCGGCTGATTTAGTTGATGATCACTTGGCTATGGGTGAGAGCCAAGCCATCATGTGTGTCAAGCGCTTCGCAGTCGAAATTGTGCAAGTGTTTGGCCAGGAGTATTTGAGATCTCCCAATGTTGAAGACGTCGCAAGGCTATTGGAGATGAACAAAGCTCGCAGCTTTCCTGGTATGCTTGGCTCAATAGATTGCATGCATTGTCCAAAGGCATGGCATGGGCAATTCCACGGCCAAAAAAAGGGTTCCACTATAATCCTTGAAGCGGTGGCCGATCAAGAGATTTGGATTTGCTTTGAAATGCCTGGATCTTTGAATGACATCAATGTTGTCAACCGGTCGCCACTGATGAATAAGATTGCAAATGGTGATTTGCCACCGGTGCAGTTTGTAGCAAATGGTCGTACACACAACTATGGCTATTATCTAGCGGGTGGCATGTATCCAAAGTGGCAAACCTTTGTGAAGCCGTTGAAAAAGCCGGAAGGTAAGAAAAATCTTGATTTCCACAATGCTCAGGCGACGGCTAGAAAAGATGTGGAGAGAGCTTTTAGGATTTTGCAAGCCCAATTTGATATTGTGAGAGGACCGGCTAGATTTTGGGATCAAAAAATGCTTTGGTATATCATGCACGCTTGTGTGATCATGCATAACATGATCATCGAGAATGAGTGTGGCCAAGATGTAGACTACTCTCAGTATGAGGTTTTGGGACATCCCTGCGAGTGCGACGGAGGGCTGAAAGGGTGGCCCGTTTTGTTGCCTCCTATCATGTCATTCGACGTCCCGCAACGCATGATGATCTTCAGAAGGAATATCATGCACGCTTGTGTGATCATGCATAACATGATCATCGAGAATGAGTGTGGCCAAGATGTAGACTACTCTCAGTATGAGGTTTTGGGACATCCCTGCGAGTGCGACGGAGGGCTGAAAGGGTGGCCCGTTTTGTTGCCTCCTATCATGTCATTCGACGTCCCGCAACGCATGATGATCTTCAGAAGGATCTCATTGAGGAGTGGTGGGCATGGAATGAACGACCAAGAGCATCATGATTTGTGCGTTCGATATTGTATTATTGAACTATTTGTTGTGTTTATTGCACTATTTGTTGTATTGAACGATAAACTGTTTGTTTGAGTTATAATAACCAAATTGAACTATTTATTTTGATTTATTTTGTTTGTGTTTGATCTTTTTGCTTCTGTTTTGGAATGCATATGTTGTTTGTGCGAGAGTCGCTGCTGCATTTTTGGCAAGACCGCCGAGCTGCAAGGCTGCGCCGCTTTAGTGCGGGTTGGAGCCAGCTACGCCGCTACCAAACCAGGAGATGGGTGCGCGGCAAAGTAGTTTTTAGCGCGCGGCGCATTCGGCGGCTGTTGGAGATGCTCTAAAAAATATATGGGTTTAAGATTCTGGGACAAGCTGAAGGAAGGGGTGATTCTCAAGATTATGGGAGAATCACCCAAAAGAACTGGGTTGCGCTATCCCCAACAAGGCAGTGCGGCAGCCTACCTGAAAGAAATATGCCCTAGAGGCAATAATAAAGTTGTTATTTTATATTTTCGTATTCATGATAAAAGTTTATTATTCATGCTAGAATTGTATTGATCGGAAACTTTAATACATGTGTGAATACATAAACAAACATCATGTCCCTAGTGAGCCTCTACTAGACTAGCTCGTTGATCAAAGATGGTTAAGATTTCCTAACCATGGACATGAGTTGTCATTTGATAACGGGATCACATCATTAGGAGAATGATGTGATGGACAAGACCCATCCGTTAGCTTAGCATAATGATCGTTCAGTTTTGTTGCTATTACTTTCTTCATGTCAAATAAATATTCTTTTGACTATGAGATTATGCAACTCCCGGATACCGGAGGAATGCCTTCTGTGCTATCAAACGTCACAAACATAATTGGGTGATTATAAAGATGTTCTACAGGTATCTCCGAAGGTGTTTGTTGAGTTGGCATAGATCGATATTAGGATTTGTCACTCCGAGTATTGGAGAGGTATCTCTGGGCCCTCTCGGTAATACACATCATAAGCTTGCAAGCAAACGACTAAGGAGTTAGTCACGAGGTGATGTATTACGGAACGAGTAAAGAGACTTACCGGTAACGAGATTGAACTAGGTATGAAGATACCGATGATCGAATCTCGGACAAGTAACATACCGATGGACAAAGGGAATTACGTATGTTGTCATAACAGTTCGACCGATAAAGATCTTCGTAGTATATGTAGGAGCCAATATGGGCATCCAAGTACCACTATTGGTTATTGACCGGAGAGGTGCCTCGGTCATGTATACATAGTTCTCGAACCCGCAGGGTCTGCACGCTTAACATTCGATGACGATATAGTATTATGTGATTTGGTGACCGAATGTTGTTTGGAGTCCCGGTTGAGATCACGGACATGACGAGGAGTCTCGAAATGGTCGAGAGGTAAAGATTGATATACAAGACGATGGTATTCGGACACCTGAAGTCTTCCGGAAGGTACTGGGTACATATCGGGTCACCGAAAGGGGTTCCGGGCACCCCGGCAAAAGATATGGGCCTTATGGGCCAAGAGGGGAAATGCACCGGCCACAAGGGGCCGGTGCACCCCCCATATGGGCCGGACAAGGTGGAGAAGGAAAGGGGAAGGAGGAAAGGAAACAAAGGGAATATGATCCCCCCTTCCTTTCCCCCTCCCCCTCTTTCCTTCCCCCTTCGACAAATAAGGCAAGGGGGTGCGCCACTTGGGAGGACCCCAAGTAGGATTAGGCCTACTTGGGGCGCCTCCTGGCTGCCTCTCCTCTCCCTCCCACCTATATATATGTGGGGGCGCCCTAGCACAAACTAGACAATTGTTTAGCCGCGTGCGACGCCCCCCTCCACCGTTTACTCCCCCCGTCATTTTTTGTAGTGCTTAGGCGAAGTGTAGGACGAAAGTATGTCTAGAGGGGGGTGATTAGACTACTTGACCAAATAAAAATCTAGTCTTTCCCCAATTTTAAGTCTTGGCAGCTTTTCGCAACTTAACACAAGTCAAGCAATCAATCTACACATGCAATTCTAAGAGCATAGCAGCGGAATATAAATCAATGCATATGAAGGTAAATGAGAGGAGTTTGGAGGGAGCAAACGCAATGTAGACACGGAGATTTTTGGCGTGGTTCCGATAGGTGGTGCTATCGTACATCCACGTTGATGGAGACTTCAACCCACGAAGGGTAACGTTTGCACGAGTCCACGGAGGGCTCCACCCACGAAGGGTCCACGAAGAAGCAACCTTGTCTATCCCACCATGGACATCGCCCATGAAGGACTTGCCTCACTTGGGTAGATCTTCACGAAGTAGGCGATCTCCTCCTTACCCTTACAAACTCCTTGGTTCAACTCCACAATCTTAACGGAGGCTCCCAAGTGACACCTAACCAATCTAGGAGACACCACTCTCCAAAAGGTAATAGATGGTGTGTTGATGATGAACTCCTTGCTCTTGTGCTTCAAATGATAGTCTCCCCAACATTCAACTCTCTCTCTCACATATTTGGATATGGTGGAAAGATGATTTGAGTGGAAAGCAACTTGGGAAAGGCTAGAGATCAAGATTCTTGTGGTTGGATTGGAATGTCTTGGTCTCAACACATGAGTAGGTGGTTCTCTCTCGGAAAATGAGTAGTGAAAGTGTAGGCACGTTCTGATGGATCTCTCTCAGATGGAGAGGAGGATGGAGGGGTATATATAGCCTCCACACAAAATTTAACCGTTACACACAATTTACCAAACTCGGTGGGACCGAATGGTGAAACTCGGTGAGACCGACCTGGTTTAAAATGTGAACGTTAGGCTTTTCGGTGGGACCGAATGGTGAAACTCGGTGAGACCGACCTGGTTTAAAATGTGAACGTTAGGCTTTTCGGTGGGACCGACAATACCAACTCGATGAGACCGATGTGCTAGGGTTAGGGTGAAACCTTATCTCGGTGAGACCGATCACATGAACTCGGTGAGACCGATTTCAGTAATAAGCAAACGGAGACTTGGCCAGGCAAACTCGGTGGGACTGACGGTGAGACCAAAATGTTACGAAAAGGAAACAGAGAGTTTGCATTGCCAACTCGGTGGGACTGATCGCTCATCTCGGTTAGACCGAAATGTTACGAATGAAAACAAAGAGTTTGCAATCCCATCTCGGTGAGACCGAGATCCCTATCGGTGAGACCGAACTGATTAGGGTTTCTGGCTATGGCTATGTCAAGTGAACTCAGTGGCGCCGGATAGATCAAATTGGTGGGGCCGAGTTTGACTTTAGGTTTAGGACATATGTGTTGGGGAACGTAGTATTTCAAAAAAATTGCCTACGATCACACAAGATCTATCTAGGAGAAGCATAGCAATGAGCGGGGAGAGTGTGTCCACTACCCTCGTAGACCGAAAGCGGAAGCGTTTAGTAATGCGGTTGATGTAGTCGAACGTCTTCGTGATCCAACCGATCAAAGTACTGAACGCACGGCAACTCCGCGGTCTGCACACGTTCAGCTCGGTGACGTCTCTCGAACTCTTGATCCAGTTGAGGTCGAGGGAGAGTTTCATCAGCATGACAGCATGGTGACGGTGATGATGAAGTTACCGGCGCAGGGCTTCGCCTAAGCACTACGATGATATGACCGAGGTGTGTTTCTGTGGAGGGGGGCACCGCACACGGCTAAAAGATCAACTTGTGTGTTCTAGGGTGCCCCCCTCCCCACGTATATAAAGGAGGGAGGGAGGAGGAGGCCGGCCAAGGGTGGCGCACCAAAGGGGGGAGTCCTACTCCAATTAGGATTTGCCCCCCCCCCCTTCCTATCCCTACAAGGAGAAGGGGGAAAGAGGAGGAGGAGAGAAAGGAAAGGCCCCCCAACCCCTAGTCCAATTCGGTTTGGGCTTGGGGGGGCGCGCGCCTCCTCCTGGCTGCTGCCTCCTCTCTTCCACTAGGGCCCATGAAGGCCCATTACCCCCCGGGGGGTTCCGGTAACCCCCCGGTACTCCGGAAAATACCCGATACACTTCGGAACCATTCTGGTGTCCGAATATAACCTTCCAATATATCAATCTTTATGTATCGACCATTTCGAGACTTCTCATCATGTCCGTGATCTCATCCAGGACTCCAAACAACCTTCGGTACATCAAATCACATAACTCATAATACAAATCGTCATCGAACGTTAAGCGTGCAGACCCTACGGGTTCGAGAACTATGTAGACATGACCGAGACACATCTTCGATCAATAACCAATAGCGGAACCTAGATGCTCATATTGGCTCCTACATATTCTACGAAGATGTTTATCGGTCAAACCGCATAACAACATATGTTGTTCCCTTTGTCATCAGTATGTTACTTGCCAGAGATTCGATCGTTGGTATCACCATACCTAGTACAATCTCATTACTGGCAAGTCTCTTTACTCGTTCCATAATGCATCATCCCGCAACTAACTCATTAGTTACATTGCTTGCAAGGCTTATAGTGATGAGCATTACCGAGAGGGCCCAGAGATACCTCTCCGACAATCGGAGTGAAAAAACCTAATCTCGATCTATGCCAACTCAACATACACCATCGGAGATATCTGTAGAGCATCTTTATAATCACCCAGTTATGTTGTGACGTTTGATAGCACATAAAGTGTTCCTCCGGTATTCGGGAGTTGCATAATCTCATAGTCATAGGAACATGTATAAGTCATGAAGAAAGCAATAACAATAAACTAAACGATCATAGTGCCAAGCTAACAGATGGGTCTTGTCCATTACATAATTCTCTAATGATGTGATCCTATTCATCAAATGACAACACATGTCTATGGCTAGGAAACTTAACCATCTTTGATCAACGAGCTAGTCTAGTAGAGGCATACTAGGGACACTCTGTTTGTCTATGTATTCACACATGTACTAAGTTTCCGGTTAATACAATTCTAGCTTGAATAATAAACATTTATCATGATCTAAGAAAATGTAAATAACAACTTTATTATTGCATCTAGGGCATATTTCCTTCAGTCTCCCACTTGCACTAGAGTCAATAATCTAGATTACATAGTAATGATTCTAACACCCATGGAGTCTTGGTGTTGATCATGTTTTTCTCGTGAGAGAGGCTTAGTCAATGGGTCTGCAACATTCAGATCCGTATGTATTTTGCAAATCTCTATGTCTCCCTCCTTGACTTGATCGCGGATGGAATTGAAGCGTCTCTTGATGTGCTTGGTTCTCTTGTGAAATCTGGATTCCTTTGCCAAGGCAATTGCACCAAGATATTGCCACAAAAGATTTTCATTGGACCCGATGCACTAGGTATGACACCTAGATCGGATATGGACTCCTTCATCTAGACTCCTTCGATTCTTTGCTTCGAAGCAGCTATGTACTCCGCTCGCATCGTAGATCCCGCCACGACGCTTTGCTTAGAACTGCACCAACCGACAGCTCCTCCATTCAATATAAATACGTATCCGGTTTGTGACTTAGAGTCATCCGGATCGATTGTCAAAGCTTGCATCGACGTAACCATTTACGCATTTAGCTCTTTGTCACCTCCATAAACGAGAAACATATCCATAGTCCTTACAGTATTTTAGGATGTTCTTGACCGCTGTCCAGTGATCCACTCCTGGATTACTTTGGTACCTCCCTGCTAAACTAATAGCAAGGCACACATCAGGTCTGGTACGCAACATTGCATACATGATAGAACCTATGGCTGAGGCATAGGGAATGACTTTCATTTTCTCTCTATCTTCTGCAGTGGCCGGGCATTGAGTCTGACTCAACTTCACACCTTGTAAACACAGGCAAGAACTCTTTCTTTGCTTTATCCATTTTGAACTTCTTCAAAACTTTATCAAGGTATGTGCTTTGTGAAAGTCCAATTAAGCATCTTGATCTATCTCTATAGATCTTGATGCCCAATATATAAGCAACTTCACTGAGGTCTTTCATTGAAAAATTCTTATTCAAGTATCCTTTTATGCTATCCAGAAATTTAGTATCATTTCCGATCAACAATATGGCATCCACATATAATATCAGGAATGCTAGAGAGCTCCCACTCACATTCTTGTAAATACAGGCTTCTCCAAAAGTCTGTATAAAACCATATGCTTTGATCACACTATCAAAGCGTATATTCCAACTCCGAGAGGCTTGCACCAGTCCATAAATGGATCGCTGGAGCTTGCACACTTTGTTAGCACCTTTTGGATCGAAAAAACCTTCTGGTTGCATCATATACAACTCTTCTTTAAGATGTCCATTAAGGAATGCAGTTTTGACATCCATTTGCCAAATTTCATAGTCATAAAATGCGGCAATTGTGTAACGCCCACGATGCGGCTATATCTCTTACGTGTCGGGGCACGACTTAGAGGCATAACCGCATTGTGGTTTTGTCGCAAGAAGGGTCATCTTCACACAATCCCATGTAATGAACAAGAAAGGGATAAAGAGGGTTGGCTTACAATCGCCACTTCACATAATGAACATATAATTCATACATCATTCAGAATACACACATAGTCCGACTACGGACAAACAAATGAAAAGGAAGATAACCCAACTGCTAGATCCCCGATCGTCCCAACTGGGCTCCACTACTGATCAACAGGAAAAGAAACAACACAACGAACATGATCTTCATCGAGCTCCCACTTGAGCTCGGGCCATGCCACCGTGACTGTATCAACGGCACTGCAATCGCTAGATAGAATCTGTGAGTCACGAGGACTCAACAATCTCACACCCGCGAGATCAAGACTATTTAAGCTTATGGGTAGGAAAGGGGTAATGAGGTGGAGCTGCAGCAAGCCCTAAGCATATATGGTGGCTAACATACGCAAAAGAGAGCGAGAAGAGAAGCAAAGCACGATCGTGAAACTAGAAGTGATCGAGAAGTGATCCTGAAACTACTTACGCACATTCATAACCCAAACCGTGTTCACTCCCCGGACTCCGCCGAGAAGAGACCATCACGGCTACACACGCGGTTGATGTATTTTAATTAAGTCAAGTGTCAAGTTCTCTACAACCGGACATTAACAAATTCCCATCTGCCTCATAACCGCGGGCACGGCTTTCGAAAGATAATACCTTGTAGGGGTGTCCCAACTTAGCCCATTAGAAGCTCTCACGGTCAACGAAGGATATTCCTTCTCCCGGGAAGACCCGATCAGTCTCGGAATCCCGGCTACAAGACATTTCGACAATGGTAAAACAAAACCAGCAAAGCCGCCCGAATGTGCCGACAAATCCCGATAGGAGCTGCACATATCTCGTTCTCAGGGCACACCGGATGAACACTACATACGACAATCGAAGATACCCAAGTTGCCTAGGGGCGGCACCGCAAGTGGCTCTAATTTGGACCAGCACTCGGAGGAGCACTGGCCCGGGGGTTAAAATAAAGATGACCCTTGAGTCTGCAGAACCCAAGGGAAAAAGGCTTAGGTGGCAAATGGTAAAACCAAGGTTGGGCCTTGCTGGAGGAGTTTTATTCAAGGCGAACTGTCAAGGGAGTCCCATAAATCACCCATCCGTGTAAGGAACGCAAAATCCGGGAACATAATACCCATATGACGGAAACTAGGGCGGCAAGAGTGGAACAAAATACCAGGCATAAGGCCGAGCCTTCCACCCTTTACCAAGTATATAGATGCATTAATTAAATAAGAGATATTGTGATATCCCAACATATCCATGTTCCAACATGGAACAAGCTTCATCTTCACCTGCAACTAGCAACGCTATAAGAGGGGCTGAGCAAAGCGGTAACAAAGCCAAACAACGGTTTGCTAGGAAAGGATGGTTAGAGGCTTGACATGGCAACATGGGAGGCATGATATAGCAAGTGGTAGGTATCGCGGTATAGCAAAAGAGCGAGCAACTAGCAAGCAAAGATAGAAGTGATTTCGAGGGTATGGTCATCTTGCCTGAGATCCCGCAAGGAAGAAGAACGAGTCCATGAAGAAGACAAACGGAAGTAGTCGAATGAATCCTCACAACTCCGGAACGAAACCGAAGCTAACGAGGGAAGCAACCCGGAAACAAACAAACAACATAGTAAACAACCACCAAATACACATGGCATGATGCACAAACAAGTATGATGCATGTCCGGTTTAAATATGCATGGCATGGCAAAGTGCACAAACAATACCACAAATTAAGTGGAGCTCAATATGCAACGAGTTGCATATTGACGAAACACCACATTAAAATATTTAGTTCACTCTCGGTTATGTACCCAACAATATTAAATGTTGTTAAACATGGCAAGAGGTGAAGCATATGAAAACTACCTATCTAGGCAAGTTTAAATGAGGCCGGGAACAACAAACAACAAGTCCGGAAAAATCCTCATATGCATATTATGAATTTGGTACTGTTCTGCCCTAAAACATATTTTACTGTAGTAAAACAGGAAAATAAAGTGCAACATGTTAATCTATGCATTTTCTTACCCCATTTACATATATAATTTATTTAAATCCGAGCTACGGTTATTTAGTTATGAAATAAATCATTTTAACATGGCTTTTATGCAAATTTAAACAAACAGCATTTTAAACATTTTAAACATAGATGAAAGTGGCATATTATGAAACTAGATGAAATTCTAAGCATTTTACATATATAAAACATTTTAAACCGATGCATGGTTAATTAGTTATTACATGCATGAACATGAGGGTTTTTCTGTAAAACAGCAATCTCTGGAAAATATATAATTTCGTTCCGCGGAAAAAACAAGAATCGGGCCGCATCTGTTGGCCCAACAATGCACAGGGGGTCTTGCGGGCGATGCTCACGTTGGGCTGGATCTGGCCGGGCGGGGCGTAGGCGGTGAAGAGGCCGCTTTGGGGTCGCGGTCGCGGACGCGGCCAACGCACGCTGGCGAGTGCTCGCCCTCCCGCCGACGCAGAGGATGCAAGGGCGGCGGCCGTGGCCGACTTAGCTGGCGACGGGACGGGCGAGGCGAGGTGGAGCGCTGATCCTGGCGAGGGAGGTCGGCACGGGCGCGCCATGCGGGCGCGCTCGTTCTCGGGCGTAACGAGCAGTGGCGCGAGGCGCCGACCCCAAGCAGGCACCGCCTCAAACGACGATGGCGCAGCAGGAACTCCGGCAGGCGACGGGGAGGCCTGCAGGAGGCGGACGGCAGCGGGGATCCACTGGATCTGACGAGGGGAGCCGGTCCCCGATGGTGGGAGTCGAATAGGACGACGGCGGCACGGCTCCTGCGAAGAATTACAGAGAGCCAGTGAGTTCAGAGAGGAGAGACAGGGAGAAGAACGGAGGAAAGAACGGGCACAGCTTGGCTGACCAGAGATTCGCCAGAAGCGTGCGGGCACGGCGGCTGTTGCTGCTGCTACTGCTGGCAGCGAAGGCGAGCTCCGGCTGGCGAGGGACTTGGCGAAGGAACGACGACGCAGCAGGGACACGGCGGGAACGGCGCGGGAATGGAGGCAGGGCACGGATTCGGCCGGTCTTGGTAGCGTACGACGCGACGACGAGGACAACAGCGGCCATGGCGATCTCCTGCTACAACAAGTACAGGGACAGAGAGAGATATGAGAAAGAGCAACAGGGAAGGGAAGATGTGCGGGAGGAAGGAGAGGGACGGCCTGGGTGCTGGTCTTGGCAGGTTCGGGCGGCGGATGGAGCAGCTCCGGCGGTGGCGCTCGGGATGAGCAGGGAACGACCCCTGGCTCTCTCTTGCGGTTGTCCCTGGTTGGAGGGGATGGATCGATGGTGGTTGGCCGATGGGGATATGGAAGGATCCCAAGGAAGAAAAGACCAGAGGAGCGGCGGCGGCTAGGAGGATCCCTAGAAATTAGGGATTGGTCCGATGATTGCACTGATATTTATAGTAGGTGGGTGTGGGTCAGATTAGGGGCTAACTCATCCCTTCGATCAAAATCGGACGGTCAAGAAAAATAGGCTAGGGAGCCCAAATAAGAAAAGGTGATGTTTTATAGATGTTTGGGGATGATTCGGACCCAACGGTAACGATAGTCCGGTTCAGGTTCGGGGAAGTTTCGGACACGGGCAAGGGGGCGATGCACTGTGCAAAGAGACTCCGGTTTAGGCAAGAGGGAAAACGAAGAACAAGGTTGGTCTCGGAACGGTCAATGGAAGCAAGGGGGGACGCGGCAACTACGAGCGGATGCAAGTTTTATGAAAACATGATGATGCAATGCGCATGATGCCATGATGAATGCAACAAGCAAATAAATAACACAACAAAACTCGGAAAACATGGAAGGCGTCTGGAGCGTCGGTCTTGGGGCGTTACAAATTGCTAACATGATTTGGACAGACTTAAGCATCGCTATGGGTGAGAAGGTCTCATCGTAGTCAACTCCTTGAACTTGTCAAAAACCTTTCGCAACAATTCGAGCTTTATAGACAGTAACATTATCGTCAGTGTCAGTCTTCTTCTTGAATATCCATTTATTCTCTATGGCTTGCCGATCATTGGGCAAGTCAACCAAAGTCCACACTTTGTTCTCATACATGGATCCCATCTCAGATTTCATGGCCTCAAGCCATTTCGCGGAATCTGGGCTCATCATCGCTTCCTCATAGTTCATAGGTTCGTCATGGTCAAGTAACATGACCTACATAACAGGATTACCGTACCACTCTCGTGCGGATCTTACTCTTGTTGACCTATGAGGTTCGGTAGTAACTTGATCAAAAGTTTCATGATCATTATCATTAGCTTCCTCACTAATTGGTGTAGGAATCACTAGAACTGATTTCTGTGATGAAATACTTTCAAATAAGGGAGTAGGTACAATTACCTCATCAAGTTCTACTTTCCTCCCACTCACTTCTTTCGAGAGAAACTCCTTCTCTAGAAAGGATCCATTCTTAGCAATGAATATCTTGCCTTCGGATCTGTGATAGAAGGTGTACCCAACAGTTTCCTTTGGGTATCCTATGAAGACACATTTCTCCGATTTGTGCTCGAGCATATCAGGTTGAAGCTTTTTCACATAAGCATCGCAGCCCCAAACTTTAAGAAACGACAACTTGGGTTTCTTGCCAAACCACAGTTCATATGGTGTCGTCTCAATGGGTTTAGATGGTGCCCTATTTAACGTGAATGCAGCCGTCTCTAAAGCATAACCCCAAAACGATAGCGGTAAATGAGTAAGAGACATCATAGATCGCACCATATCTAATAAAGTGCGGTTACGACGTTCGGACACACCATTATGCTATGGTGCTCCAGGTGGCGTGAGTTGCGAAACTATTCCACATTGTTTCAAATGAAGACCAAACTCGTAACTCAAATATTCACCTCCACGACCAGATCGTAGAAACTTTATTTTCTTGTTACGATGATTTTCTACTTCACTCTGAAATTCTTTAAACTTTTCAAATGTTTCAGACTTATGTTTCATCAAGTAGATATACCCATATGTGCTCAAATCATCTGTGAAGGTCAGAAAATAACGATATCGCCGCGAGCATCAACACTCATCGAACCGCATACATCAGTATGTATTATTTACAGCAAGTCTGTTGCTCGCTCCATTGTTCCGAAGAAGGGAGTCTTAGTCATCTTGCCCATGAGGCATGGTTCGCAAGCATCAAGTGATTCATAATCAAGTGATTCCAAAAGCCCATCAACATGGAGTTTCTTCCTGCGCTTTACACCAATATGACCTAAACGGCAATGCCACAAATTATTAAACTTATATCTTTTGGTTTCAATACTATGAATATGTGTATCACTATTATCGAGATTCAACAAAAATAGACCACTCATCAAGGGTGCATGACCATAAGAGATATTACTCATATAAATAGAACAACCATTATTCTCTGATTTAAATGAATAACTGTCTCGCATCAAACAAGATCCAGATATAATGTTCATGCTTAACGCTAGCACCAAATAACAATTATTCAGGTCTAAAACTAACCCCGAAGGTAGATGTAGAGGTAGCATGCCGACGGCGATCACATCGACTTTGGAACCATTTCCCACACGCATCGTCACCTCGTCCTTAGCCAATCTTCGCTTAATCCGTAGCCCCTGTTTCGGGTTGCAAATATGAGCAACCGAACCAGTATCAAATACCCAGGCGCTACTATGAGCATTAGTAAGGTACACATAAATAACATGTATATCAAATATACCTTTCACTTTGCCATCCTTCTTATCCGCCAAATACTTGGGGCAGTTCCGCTTCTAGTGACGAGTCCCTTTGCAGTAGAAGCACTCAGTCTCAGGCTTAGGTCCAGACTTAGTCTTCTTCACTTGAGCAGAAACTTGCTTTCCGTTCTTCTTGAAGTTCCCCCTCTTCCCTTTGCCCTTCTTCTTGAAACTAGTGGTCTTGTTAACCATCAACACTTGATGCTCCTTCTTGATTTCTACCTCCGCAGCTTTTAGCATCGTGAAGAGCTCGTGAATTGTCTTATCCATCCCTTGCATACTATAGTTCATCACAAAGCTTTTGTAGCTTGGTGGCAGTGATTGAAGAACTCACACGACACTATCAACCGGAAGATTAACTCCCGGTTGAGTCAAGTGATTGTGGTACCCGGACATTCCGGTATATGCTCACCGACGTAACTATTCTCATCCATTTTGCAAACCGTAGAGCTTATTGAAGACTTCATATCTCTCAATCCGGGCATTTGCTTGAAATATTAACTTCAACTCCTGGAACATCTCATATGTTCCATGACGCTCAAAACGTCATTGAAGTCCCGGTTCTAAGCCGTCAGCATGGCACACCGAACTATCGAGTAGTCATCGACTTTGCTCTGCCAGCTTTCATAACGTCTGGCGTTGCTCAGAAGGGACTTGCACCTAGCGGTGCTTCCAGACGTAATTCTTCCGTAAGAATGAGGATAATCCTCAAGTTATGGACCCAGTCCGTGTAGTTGCTACCATCATCTTTCAACTTAGCTTTCTCTAGGAACACATTAAAATTCAACGAACAAAGAGTACGGGCCATTTATCTACAACAACATAGACATTCAAAATACTATCAGGTACTAAGTTCATGATAAATTAAAGTTCAATTAATCATATTACTTAAGAACTCCCACTTGGATAGACATCCCTATAATCATCTAAGTGATCACGTGATCCATATCAACTAAACAATGTCCGATCATCACGTGAGATGGAGTAGTTTTCAATGGTGAACATCACTATGTTGATCATATCTCATCAGATGATTCACGCGCGACCTTTCGGTCTCGGTGTTCCGAGGCCATATCTACATATGCTAGGCCTGGCCAAGTTTAACCCGAGTATTCTGCGTGTGCAAAACTAGCTTGCACCCATTGTATGTGAACGTAGAGCTTATCACACCCGATCATCACGTGGTGTCTCGGCACGACAAACTGTAGCAACAGTGCATACTCAGGGAGAACACTTGTACCTTGAAATTTAGTGAGAGATCATCTTATAATGCTATCGTCGTACTAAGCAAAATAAGATGCATAAAGGATAAACATCACATGCAAAATATGTGACATGATATGGCCATCATCATCTTGTGCCTTTGATCTCCATCTCCAACGCAGCGTCATGATCACCATCGTCACCGGCTTGACACCTTGATCTCCATTAAAGCATCGTTGTCGTCTCGCCAACTATTGCTTCTACGACTATCGCTACCGCTTAGTGATAAAGTAAAGCAATTACATGGCGATTGCATTTCATACAATAAAGTGACAACCATATGGCTCCTGCCAGTTGCCGATAACTGTTACAAAACATGGGCATCTCATACAACAATTTATATATCATCACGTCTTGACCATATCACATCATAGCAAGCCCTGCAAAAACAAGTTAGACGTCCTCTACTTTGTTGTTACAAGTTTTACGTGGCTGCTACGGGCTTCTAGCAAGAACCGTTCTTACCTACGCATCAAAACCACAACGATTTTTTGTCAAGTGTGATGTTTTAACCTTCAACAAGGACCGGGCGTAGTCAAACTCGATTCAAATAAAGCTGGAGAAACAAACACCCACTAGCCACCCGTGCGCGAAGCACGTCGGTAGAACCAGTCTCATGAACGCGGTCATGTAATGTCGGTCTGGGCCGCTTCATCCAACAATACCGCCAAATCAAAGTAAGACATATCGGTAAGCAGTATGACTATTATCGCCCACAACTCTTTGTGTTCTACTCGTGCATATAACATCTACACATGGATCTGGCTCGGATGCCACAGTTGGGGAACGTAGTATTTCAAAAAAATTGCCTACGAGATCACGCAAGATCTATCTAGGAGAAGCATAGCAACGAGCGGGGAGAGTGTGTCCACGTACCCTCATAGACCAAAAGCGAAAGCGTTTAGTAAACCGGTTGATGTAGTCGAACGTCTTCACGATCCAACCGATCCAAGTACCGAATGCACGGCACCTCCGCAATATGCACATGTTCAGCTCGGTGACGTCCCTCGAACTCTTGATCCAGTTGAGGACGAGGGAGAGTTTCGAGGTGACGGTGATGATGAAGTTACCAGCGCAGGGCTTCGCCTAAGCACTACGACGATATGACCGAGGTGTGTTTCTGTGGAGGGGGGCACCGCACACGGCTAAAAGATCAACTTGTGTGTTCTAGGGTGCCCCCCTCCCCACGTATATTAAGGAGGGAAGGAGGAGGAGGACGGCAAAGGGTGGCGCGCCAAAGGGGGGGAGTCCTACTCCAAGTAGGATTCGGCCCCCCCTTTCTTATTCCTACAAGGAGAAGGGGGAAAGAGGAGGAGGAGAGAAAGGAAAGGGGGGCCGCCACCAACCCCTAGTCCAATTCGGTTTGGGCTTGGGGGGCGTGCGCCTCCTCTTGGCTGCTGCCTCCTCTCTTGCACTAGGGCTCATGAAGGCCCATTAACCCCCCCCCCCTAGGGGGTTCCGGTAACCCCCCGGTACGCCAAAAAATACCCGATACACTTCAGAAACATTCTGGTGTCAGAATATAACCTTCCAATATATCAATCTTGATGTCTCGACCATTTCGAGACTCCTCGTCATGTCCGTGATCTCATCCGGGACTCCAAACAACCTTCGGTACATCAAATCACACAACTCATAATACAAATCGTCATCGAACGTTAAGCGTGCAGACCCTACGGGTTCGAGAACTATGTAGACATGACCGAGACACATCTTCGGTCAATAACCAATAGTGGAACCTGGATGCTCATATTGGCTCCTACATATTCTACGAAGTTCTTTATCGGTCAAACCGCATAACAACATACGTTGTTCCCTTTGTCATTGGTATGTTACTTGCCCGAGATTCGATCGTCGGTATCACCATACCTAGTTCAATCTCGTTACCGGCAAGTCTATTTACTCGTTCCGTAATGCATCATCCTGCAACTAACTCATTAGTTACATTGCTTGCAAGGCTTATAGTGATGAGCATTACCGAGAGGGCCCAGAGATACCTCTCCGACAATCGGAGTGACAAATCCTAATCTCGATCTATGCCAACTCAACAAACACCATCGGAGACACCTGTAGAGCATCTTTATAATCACCCAGTTATGTTGTGACGTTTGATAGCACACAAAGTGTTCCTCCGGTATTTGGGAGTTGCATAATCTCATAGTCATAGGAACATGTTAAGTCATGAAGAAAGCAATAGCAATAAACTAAACAATCATAGTGCTAAGTTAACGGATTGGTCTTGTCCATCACATCATTCTCTAATGATGTGATCCCGTTCATCCAATGACAACACATGTCTATGGCTAGGAAACTTAACCATCTTTGATAAACGAGCTAGTCTAGTAGAGGCATACTAGGGACACTCTGTTTGTCTATCTATTCACACATGTACTAAGTTTCCGATTAATACAATTCTAGCATGAATAATAAACATTTATCATGATATAAGGAAATATAAATAACAACTTTATTATTGCCTCTAGGGCATGTTTCCTTCAATATGTGGAAATGAGAAAGTGGTTTAGGCTTTTGGAGCATATCACTAAGCATTTTGAGCAAGCAAGCCATTAAGCAACACCTCATCCCCTTTTAATAGTATTGGCTTTTCCTATGGACTCAATGCGATCTTGGATCACTAAAATGAAAATGTAGAGTCTTGAGCTTTTGCCAATATGTGTCCTTAGTATTTTGAGGGGTCCACATCCTAGTCCATGCCATGCCAATCATTGAACTTTCTGAAACATTAATCTTGAATGGATATTAGTTCAATGAGCTATATGTTGTTACGAATTACCAAAACCACCCGGGGATTAGTTGCACTTTCAATCTCCCCCTTTTTTGTAATTGATGACAACATATAGATCAAAGCTTCGACAAATGATAATAAGAACTAAATACATCGTCGCTTTGAGAAGTATGTGATATGCAAGAGCTCCCCCTAAATTTGTGCATTATTTAAATTTGCTTTTGAATGCAAATGCACAATCGATTTGGATCATGGGTTACTCTTCCATGTCACATACATCTTGGTGGAGTGCTCAAAATGATAGAATGTGAAATATGCACTCATTACCAAGACAAGATGTGAATGATCATACATGAGAGATAGAATATCATTATTCAAGCACAACCATTAAAGTATGATATGATCAAGCACATGATCATATAAGTATCTCACACACACATAAGTAGAGTATGAACCAAACAAGCAAGCAAATAAAGTAACAAGAGAGACCAAAAAGCAAAACACTCTCTCTCTCTCTCTCTCGAAGCCTATGATCTATACACTTTCTCCCCCTTAGGCAACAAGTTACCAAAAAGCTTGAAAATGCATAGTGCTATGCGGCACTTTAAGCAAGATCTCTGGGAGCTCCGGAGTGCTGAGATGGCATGGAGAGAACAACATCTGCAAAGACTTCGGCTGACGTCTGAGGAGCTGGAGGGGTTGCCACTAGAGGGGCAACTGAAGTTGAGGCTGCAGGAGTTGAGGTTGTGGCTCTAGAGTCAATCACTGGCACTGCTGCAGACCTCTGTCTTCTAGGCACCCTCTGAGGGAGTCCTGGACTAAGGGGTCCTCGGGCTTCCAGCCTGTTATTCATTGGGCCGGAATGAGGAGCTATGAAGATACGAAGGCCGAAGACTATACCCGTGTCCAGATTGGACTCTCCTTGGCATGGAAGGCAAGCTAGGCGACCGACTATGAAGATTCCCTCTTATGTAACCGACTCCATGTAACCCTAGACCTCTCCCGTGTCTATATAAACCGGAGAGCATAGTCCGGATAGAGGGAGATTCATTACCATATTCATAGGCTAGGCTTGTAGGGTTTAGCCATTACGATCTCGTGGTAGATCAACTCTTGTAACACCCATATTCATCAAGATCAATCAAGCAAGAAGTAGGGTATTACCTCCACAGAGAGGGCCCGAACCTGGGTAAACATCGTGTCCCCTGTCTCCTGTTACCATCGATCCTAGACGCATAGTTCGGGACCCCCTACCCGAGATCCGCCGGTTTTGACACCGACATTGGTGCTTTCATTGAGATTTCCACTGTGCCGTCGACAAAGGACTCGATGGCCCCTTCGATCATCAGTAATGGCGCCATTCAGGGAGGAACCTTCCTCCCCGTACAAACCTTTGTATTCGGCGACTTCGTATTACGGGCCAACTCGCTTGGCCATCTGGAGCAGGTCAATAGTCACGCCCCTGGCCATCAGGTCAGATCTGGAAGCTTGAACTGCATCGCGGATACTCGCGGAGACTTGATCTCTGATGGATTCAAGACTGCAGCAGTCGCTCCCCCTCTCTCCGATGAACATGACTTAAATCTTTCCTCGGATCACACCCAGGAGATGGATCCTGTTGCTGCAATGGCCTCAGAACCGAAGCAGATCATGCCCTCCGAGGCCACAAAGTCCACGGCGTTGGAGCCGCACTCGGACTCAACATCCTACAATACTTGCATCAATGGAACTCCGGACTCGTTTTCGGCTACACGTTCCAGATCAGGCGCGCCTGCGGACACCGAGTTAGATCGGTTATCGATTTTCGAATTTGGCGTCGCAGACTTCTTCCAGCACTCACCTTTTGGTGACATGCTAAATTCTTGAAAGAACTTATCCTTGGAGGAGGAATCACAGCCGAACTATGTTCGGGTCGAGCTAGAGACGGATGACAAGGAATTTTGCTTCCCACCCGCCACCCACTTCATAGCCACTGTCGATAACTTAACCGACGTGCTTGACTATGGCTCTGAAGACATCGACGGTATGGATGACGATGCCGATATGGAGCAAGGCCAAGACCCGCTGTCGGTGTCAAAACCGGTGGATCTCGGGTAGGGGGTCCCGAACTGTGCGTCAAGGTCGGATGGTAACAGGAGACAAGGGACACTTTATTTTACCCAGGTTCGGGCCCTCTCGGTGGAGGTAAAACCCTACTCCTACTTGATTAATATTGATGATATGGGTAGTACAAGAGTAGATCTACCACGAGATCAAGGAGGCTAAACCCTAGAAGCTAGCCTATGGTATGATTGTGTATGATGATGGTTGTCCTACGGACTACAACCCTCCAGTTTATATAGATACCGGATAGGTTTAGGGTTACACAGAGTCGGTTACAATGGTAGGAGATCTTGAATATCCGCATCGCCTAGCTTGCCTTCCACGCCAAGGAAAGATCCTTCCGGACACGGGACGAAGTCTTCAATCTTGTATCTTCATGGTCCTGGAATCCGGCAAAGGTATAGTCCGGCTATCCGAACACCCCCTAATCCAGGACTCCCTCAGTAGCCCCCGAACCAGGCATCAATGACGACGAGTCCGGCGCGCAAATTGTCTTCGGCATTGCAAGGCAGGTTCTCCTCCAAATTCTGTGTACCTGTAGGAATAACGTCCGATTTTTATAATGTAGCGCTCCTTGGTTTCCACGCCCAATAATGTCTGTCTTCCAGATGTCAAACGAATGAGAAAAGCCGGGGCGTTTTTAAATCCACACCCCTGGCCGCATAAACGAGCCGCCTATTTAACGGGATGAGGATTCAGATCCAGATCACACCTCCCCTTTCACGAGAAATCATCAGAGCGTCTCCAGCGAAGGTCCATTCCAACATGGCCAGCCACCGCAGCTCCTCCTCTCGCCCATCCAGTCCTACCCCTGGAGACTGGGAGAGTTGTTCCATCCTGCAGAGCGAGTTAGTGTCGCTTCAGGCCAAGGGATTTCTCCCTCGGGCTTGCATGGTCCAGGTCCGAGGCGGACTCGCCACCTATGATGGCGGAAAACAAGCGGAAAGCTCACCTAGTCCCTCTAAAGGAGAGCGGGTGTGCCTAGTCCCTTATCTAATAAGGGGACTGGGATTTCCAATTCATCCATTTCTCCGCGGGCTCCTGGAGTTCTACGGCCTCCAGCTGCACAATCTTACGCCCGCTTCAATATTACATATCGCGGGCTTCGTCGCTCTTTGCGAGCTATTTTTGGGTGTTGAGGCGCATTTCGCACTGTGGAAGAGGATATTCTGCCTGGTGCCCCGCTCTCAAGAGGGGTCCATATATCAAGTGGGCGGAGCCGAAGTATGGCGCATCGCCGGGACCGGATATCTATCCGGCACCCCAAAGAAGGCGCCCGATGACTGGCCTCGGAATGGTTTTATATAGAGGACGTCCCACTACCAGATCCTATCCGGGTCGGTCTCCCTAAGTTCAAAAGTGCTCCATTAAAGAAACGCTTAAGCTGGCGTCCGCGGAGCTCTCAGGGAGAAAGCGACAGAGACGTTCTTTACTTGATGGGCCGGATAAGACTATTGGCTCATTCCGGACTAACCATGATCAGAGTCATGGCCATATGCATTATGCGGGGGGTGCAGCCGCTTCAATATAGAGGCCACCCCATGTGGGATTTCAACGGGGAGGATGACGCCACCCGCCACGGCGTAAGGGACCGGACTCAGCCGCCGCTCTAGTAAAGATCTTGTCCTCTTTGTACAAGGGAGAGGAGGAGGAATTCCTCTGCGTCGACCCGCAGGGCAGATTTTCCATGTACAATCCCCCGAATTGGGTAAGCAGACAATTGTGTTTTCCTATTTTTTTTATATTCCCGTGATTAAACATGCAGTCTAACGACTTCGCCGCAGGAATTGCGTCAGTAGGTAAAATATATAACCAGCCGTCCTCCACAGCCCGAGGACCCAGATCGGTCCCCCGATCCGGACTCCGAGGAGGATCCAGACATATCGGTGGAGCTTATTGATGGGGTGTTTCATCAGCTAAGCAAGGACAAGACCTTGGTAGCCATTATAGCTGATTACCCAGGGTTAATCCCGGCCTCCCAGGTGACAAATACCGGAGCTTTATCCCCTCAAGAGGGGTTCCATTCTCACGGATTTCGGTTATTCTGGCAGCAACCGTGTTTTGTAGGGGAGATTCCCAAGGCGGGAGGCCGATCCTGCGGCAGCTAGCCAACGAGGGGCCGCAGGGCCCCGTGGGGCAAAAAGAAATGTAGCCCGGACCGAGATGCCGGAGCAAAGGTATAGCGCACCCTCTTTTCCCCTGGTGTTTTACTCCTTCAGGGTATATTAACACTCGTGCTATCTTCAGGACGAAGAGACCCTGCCGGACTACATCCGGAGAGGTTGCCAATCGCGCCTCCACCAGCCAGGCTCCAACGCCCGGCCCGGAAGCGGAGGCCAGCACAAGGCACGCACCGGATGCCCCTCCGTCAGAGGATGCAGACAGGCTGTCTGCCACCAATTCCGAGGTGGAGAGTGCCATGAACCACAGGCGTCGCCGGACAGTCCTTCGCGACGCTTGTTTCTCCCAGGAGGCTTTAGATGCCTTCAATTCGGGAGATTCGTACCTCCGTGCTGCTCAAAATGGTTTAGCCAAAGCCACGGAGGAGTATGTAAAAGACATACGGGTAAGAAAATTTTGGTAAATATAGACATACCAGTAGCCCCCGAGACTTGAAGCAGTTAGGGTAACTGATTTAAGGATCATTCGTTATGCAGGTTCTTACAGAGAAGAATACCGTACTGTCCCAGGAGCTGAAAGAGTGCAGAGCCCAACTAGAGGCCGCACTAGCCGCGACAGGGGAGCCCAAGAAGACCCCCTCTGGTGATACATTCTTCAAGAAGATAAGTATTATGTGAAATGCGGCGAATGTGCTAATCTGTCAAATGGTATTGCAGATGGCGCCGGACTGGATCCGGAAAGGCAACAACTTCTACGCCAGTAAAGGCTGGTGAAAGCGTGCTAACAAAGGTGAGGCGGGAGAAGAATGACCTCCAGGATGCCAACACCAAGTTGGGCGTTGAACTGAAAGATGTTCGTGGCCAGTTGTCGGACTCCACGAAGGAGAATCAGCGACTTCGACGCGGCATATTTAGTAAGTGCTTGAACGAACCTTGAGAAAAAAGAGTTCGGCGAGGAAGTCGACTAACAGAATGATATCTGTAGGTATGCTTACAGGTCGTCCTGCAGAGGAGATGCCCAGTTCTACGGGTGACCTTCTTCCCGAACTCCTGCAACTGCACGAACGAAGTCGGCAGGCGATGCGAGGCATTGCCCAAGCCTTATGGCCTGCCCACTCCATGCCCGAGGGCCTTGGAGAGCTTGCGGAAAAGCTGAAGGGAGCTCGGCGGCGCTTCCGGTTGTGGAAGATATCAGCCTGCCGACAAGGCGCTAGGGAGGCCTGGGCCATGGTGAAGACCCGTTTTACGAAGTCTGACCCAAACCACATGGCCGAGGTCGGACCAGTGGGGCCTGACGGGAAGGAGATCCCTGTAAGCTTAGTATATGGCCAAGTAGAATTGGCCGCAAAGTATTCCCAGCAGGACTGCAAATTAGACAGCCTGTTAGATGGTATAGAGGAGGAATACAATCAGTCAGGATGACTATGTAATTTATAATTGACATGTGTAATGCCTTCTAGCCGGATTGTAGATCGTTTGTCGTTGCCGACCTTTCCGCTTCGACCTCGGGACCTGACAGTCCGGAGTGTGTCCGAATACCATAGTGGTTATATAAGACCCGGGGTATGCATGGAGACCAGGCGTAGGGGTCATTAGTGCTTTATCAGACAAGTGCCCAACTAGTTATGTTATATTACATGGTTAGTAAGAAACATCTTCCAGAGAGAATAGTTCCGTTAAGGGTTCCTTTATTTGGGAGGCATGCCCTAAAGTGCATGTCCTGACTGCAAATGCAGGAAAATCATCTGGGGCATATATATATATATATATATATATATATATATATATATATATATATATATATATATAAAAGGTTCATCTTTAGTTCACCGACCGAATATTCCCGTAAGAACGCTAGCTTTCGGCTTCACCCAGTCTGAGGTACACATCCGGCTTATCCGGCAGTAGCAATCACAGAGGTGCTTCCTTTACCGCCTAGCCGAACAATCGGGAACGTAGGGGTAAACACAGGAGCCAGGCAACCCAGCTTGGCCAAAACTTAAGTCATATCGATGCATATAATGGTGAAGAAAAGGTACATACGGAAGTTTGACACATGTGTTGGGCGTGAAACCTATATGAATAAGCTTCTGTTAAAGAAGCCCCCAGGTTTAAGGAGCGCGGGTAACACGTCACTTGATGAGCCTTTAAGGGCTATAAGAGGAAAGAGTGGAAGGAGACAAATAAAAACAAAAATATATATATAAATAATGGACAGAGGAAGGAGACAAACACAGAGTCCGGCGCTAGGCATAGAATCTTCGGAGACGTGCGGCGTTCCATGGGTTCGGCTCGAGTCGGTTATCCGACGCATCTCGCAGGCGGTACGCTCCACCAGTCAGGACTTTGTCGATTATGAAGGGACCTTCCCACTTGGGCTTGAGTTTGTCCTTTTTCTTATCCGGCAGGCGTAGAACTAGTTCGCCAACGTTGTAATTTTTGGCCCGTACTTCTCTGCTTTGATATCTTCGAGCCTGCTGTTGATAAAATGCGGAACGGGCTTTAGCCACGTCGCGCTCCTCCTCTAAGGCGTCCAAGTTGTCCTGCCGATGAAGCTCGGCTTCTCTTTCTTCGTACATGCGCACTCGAGGTGAGTCATGAATTATGTCGCAGGGCAGAACTGCCTCTGCGCCGTACACCATAAAGAATGGTGTGAAGTCAGTGGTACGATTTGGCGTGGTACACAGCCCCCAAAGTACGGAGTCGAGTTCCTCCACCCAGTGCGTATTAGATTCCTTGAGGGACCGCACTAGTCTGGGTTTAATGCCGCTCATGATGAGACCATTTGCACGTTCGACCTGGCCATTAGTTTGTGGGTGATAGACAGAAGCATAGTCGAGCTTAATGCCCATGCTTTTGCACCACAGCTTTACCTCGTCGGAGGTGAAGTTTGTGCCGTTATCAGTGATGATGCTGTGAGGGACGCCGTAACGGTGTACGACCCCGGATATGAAGTCTATCACAGGTCCGGATTCGGCCGTCTTAACAGGCTTGGCTTCTATCCATTTGGTGAATTTATCCACCATGACCAGTAAGTATTTTTTCTTGTGGGTTCCGCCTTTAAGGGGTCCCACCATGTCAAGCCCCCAGACCGCAAAAGGCCAAGTAATGGGGATAGTTCGGAGGGCGTTGGGTGGCATATGGCTTTGGTTTGCAAAGAGCTGGCAGCCGACGCATCGTTGGACCAAGTCCTGAGCGTCTGCTCGGGCCGTCGGCCAATAAAAGCCAGTATGGAAAGCCTTGCTTACAAGGGACCGAGCTGCAGCATGATGGCCACCGAGTCCGGCATGAATTTCAGCCAGCAGACCCCGCCCTTCCTCTTCGGAGATACATCTTTGAAGGACTCCGGTAGTGCTTTTCTTATAAAGCTCTCCCTCGTGGACTTTATAGGTTTTAGATCGCCGCACTATGCAGCGCGTGCCTCGCTCGGTCCTCTGGGAGTTCCCGCCTAGTTAGGTAGGCCAGAACGGTTACATCCGCAGGCGATGACCGCCATTATAACGTAATGAAAGGTGTAATTTCGATTGGCGAGCCACCAATTATGTCAGATTGTTCGGCATCGGGTGGTGTTGTTGTGTCCGGGCTGTTGTTTGTGGGTTCTCCCTCCCATGCTACGGATGGTTTAAACAATCTTTCTAAAAAGATGTTAGGGGGGACCGCATTGTGTTTTGCCCCGATGCGTGCCAGGACATCCGCTGCTTGATTGTTTTCTCGAGCTATATGATGAAACTCCAGTCCCTCGAACCGAGCTGACATTTTTAGGACGGCGTTGCGGTAAGCTGCCATTTTAGGGTCCTTGGCATCGAAATCGCCATTTATTTGGGATATCGCGAGGTTTGAGTCCCCGCGTACTTCTAGGCGTTGAATGCCCATGGATACTGCCATCCGGAGACCATGTAGAAGGGCCTCATATTCGGCTGCATTGTTGGAGTCCGTGTACATAATTTGGAGTACATATTGGACTGTGTCTCCCGTGGGGGACGTCAAAACGACGCCAGCCCCCAATCCGGCCAACATTTTGCAGCCGTCCAAATGCATAATCCAGTTTGAATATGTGCCGTACTCTTTAGGGAGTTCGGCCTCTGTCCATTCTGCGACGAAGTCGGCTAGGACTTGCAACTTAATAGCTCGCCGTGGTTTATAGGTTATATCGAACGGGAGGAGCTTGATGGCCCATTTTGCTATCCGGCCCGTTGCGTCGCGGTTGTTGATAATATCGTTGAGTGGTACTTCCGAGGCTACTGTTATGGAACACTCTTGAAAGTAGTGTCGTAGCTTCCGGGATGCCATAAATACCGCGTATGCAATCTTTTTGGTAGTCTTGGTACCGTGATTTGCATGGAGTGAGGACGGTGGACACGTAATAAACCGCCTTTGAAGGGGAGTTTGTGTCCGTCCGTTGCCCTTCGCCGACGATTTAGTGCAATGCTACGACAACTTGATGAGTTGCTGCAATGTACAATAGCATTGGTTCGCCAGTGTTCGGCGCGGCCAGGACTGGGTTTGTTGCTAAAATGGCCTTTATTTCCTCGAGTCCGGCCGTGGCAGCGTCCGTCCACTCGAAGTGTTCGGTGCGCCTAAGGAGGCGGTAAAGGGGCAGCGCCTTTTCTCCCAGGCGGGAGATGAAGCGGCTTAGAGCCGCCACGCATCCGGTTAATTTCTGTATTTGTTTGAGGTCTTTTGGGATATCCAATTGTGACAAAGCTCGGATCTTGGCTGGATTTGCTTCGATTCCTCTACCGGATACAATGAAGCCCAAGAGCTTTCCGGCAGGAACACCGAAAACGCATTTTTCCGGATTGAGCTTCATGTCGTATTTTCGGAGGTTATCGAATGTAAGCCTCAAGTCGTCTACTAGAGATTCGACATGTCTTGATTTGATGACCACATCATCCACGTACGCCTCCACTGTTTTGCCGATCTGATTTTCCAGACATGTTTGGATCATGCGCTGATATGTTGCGCCGGCGTTTTTTAGCCCGAAGGGCATTGTGTTGAAGCAGAATGGGCCGTATGGTGTGATGAATGCCGCTATGCGGCTTGGTCTGATTCTGCCATCTTGATTTGATGGTAACCGGAGTATGCGTCGAGGAAGCACAACGAATCGTGTCCTGCAGTGGCGTCGATAATTTGATCTATGCGGGGGAGGGGGAAGGGATCCTTTGGGCAGGCCTTATTGAGGTCTTTAAAATCGACGCACAGGCGCCAGGATTTGTCCTTCTTTGGTACCATCACCAGGTTTGCTAGCCAGTCCGGGTGTTTTATATCTCTAATGAATCCGGCTTCCAATAACTTGGCTAGCTCCTCTCCCATAGCCTGTCTCTTCGGTTCGGAGAAGCGCCTAAGGGCTTGTTTGACAGGTTTGAATCCTTTCTGGATGTTTAAGCTGTGTTCGGCCAGCCTGCGTGGGATTCCTGGCATGTCTGAAGGGTGCCAAGCAAAAATGTCCCAGTTCTCTCGTAGGAACTCTCGCAGTGCGGCGTCTATATCAGGGTTCAGTCGTGCCCCGATGGAGGCTGTTTTATTGGGGTCCGTTGGATGGACCTGGAATTTGACTATTTCGTCCGCTGGTTTGAAGGATGTGGATTTGGATCTCTTATCAAGTATCACATCATCCCTATTAACCGTGGATCGCAGCGCAGTCAGTTCTTCGGCCGCTAAGGTTTCGGATAGTGCCTCGAGGGCCAATGCGGCTGTCTTGTTTTCTATGTCCGGATCACTAGCGAGAGTGATAATTCCGTTTGGCCCAGGCATCTTGAGCTTCATGTACCCGTAATGGGGTATAGCTTGGAAAACTGTGAATGCCTCCCGTCCTAATATAGCGTGATATCTGCTTCTGAATGGGGCCACCTGGAACGTGACTTGTTCGGTCCTGTAATTATCCGGCGTGCCGAACACCACATCTAGTGTGATCTTTCCGGTACAGTGCGCTTCCTGACTGGGGATTATTCCTCTAAAGGTTGTGCTGCTTCGCTCAATGCGGTTCCAGTCTATTTCCATCTTTTGGAGGGTTTCCTCGTAAATGAGGTTCAATCTGCTGCCTCCATCCATGAGTACCTTTGCGAGGCGACAGCCGTCCACTATGGGACTGAGGACCAATGCGGCTGGTGCTCGGGCTGTTCGGAATTTAGGTTCGTCACTCGCGTTGAAGGTGATAGCAGTGTTACTCCATGGGTTTATTGTCGCTATTTGATAGACTTCAGTGAGGCTGCGGAGTGTTCTTTTTCGCATATTATTCGATGCGAAAGTCTCAAAGACTGTGAGAACGGCACTGGAGGCCTCGGGTTGGCTTTGTTCGGCCTCTGGAATTAGGAGGTCCTCACCAATTTTGGCCACCTGCCGGAGTATCCAACATGCTCTAAGGCGGTGAGTTGGGGTGGCGTCCTCTATACTGTGAATCTTACAAGGTCCATCAAGCCACCTTTCCAGTACGGTTCCATGCCCTCTAGGGGGTTTTTACTTTTTGATATTTAGTCCGGGTGCCTTACTGTGGTGCACCCTCTTAGTTCGGACGAGATTGCTATTCAAGGCCGGATTATCCCAAAATTTTATTTCGGTTTTCCGAGCGCTTTCCATCGCACAGTACTTTTGTACTATGGACGCCAAGTCAGCGAAGCGCGTAATATCACGACGACTTATGGCGTTAAGTATTCCCTCGTCCGTGCAATTACTGCAGAAGATTGAAATTGCGTCTCCCTCGCGGCAGTCCTTAGTCCTGTTCATAACCAGGAGGAATCTGCCCCAGTAATGATGTACTGTTTCTTCGGGCTTTTGCCTGATTTGGGAAAGATCGCTTATGATCGGGCGGGCGGGTGTCGTTGAATCTGAGACCTCACCTAACTTATGATTCGGAGGCCGAGGAACTTCCGAATTCTGAAGTCCGGAGTCTTGGATGTTGTCCGATGAGTCTAGCCCATTGCCTGATTCTAAGCTCAGGTCTTGGATTGTATCCTCCCCTCCGCGGGTATCCGGCCTGGAGGGTTCGGGAATTCGGACGTAGCTAGTCCTTAGGATAGATGAAGGGTCGCCGCACTGCACCCCTACCACGGCCACGTGGTGGGTGGCTTGGGGAGAGTTAATTTCTCTTAGATCGGATTTAAGCCCAACCTGGTCGTAATTTGTAGCAACCCCCAGTGCGGCGATGCGATCCAAGAGCTCGTTTACAGAAGAGAGCTCCATCGGATCCAACTGCTCGGCGAGTTCCGAGCTGACGTGAAGGTTGCTTTCGATGACCCGAGAGGTCACCGTCAGCGCAACGGCCGAACAGGCGGTCGTGAGAAAACCACCTAGCCGAAGGGTTTGGCCGACAGCCAAGGCTCCCTTAGTAATGGCGCCGTCTTTAAACACGGGAAGAGGCATCCTTCCTGATCGCGACGGCACAGAGGAACTCTCAATGAAAGCACCAATGTCGGTGTCAAAACCGGCGGATCTCGGGTAGGGGGTCCCGAACTGTGCGTCAAGGTCGGATGGTAACAGGAGACAAGGGACACTTTATTTTACCTGTGTTCGGGCCCTCTCGGTGGAGGTAAAACCCTACTCTGCTTGATTAATATTGATGATATGGGTAGTACAAGAGTAGATCTACCACGAGATCAAGGAGGCTAAACCCTAGAAGCTAGCCTATGGTATGATTGTGTATGATGATGGTTGTCCTACAGACTACAACCCTCCGGTTTATATAGACACCGGATAGGGTTAGGGTTACACAGAGTCGGTTACAATGGTAGGAGATCTTGAATATCCGCATCACCTAGCTTGCCTTCCACGCCAAGGAAAGATCCTTCCGGACACGGGACGAAGTATTCAATCTTGTATCTTCATGGTCCTGGAATCCGGCGAAGGTATAGTCCGGCTATCCGAACACCCCCTAATCCAGGACTCCCTCACCTGCCATTCACCCGACGTTGGATGACTACCTCTTCGTACGACGTGTACATGGTTGATACACCCAAAGGATCTGGCGACGACAACAAGGAGCCAGATGCGAATAAAACCTTTGAGACACAGTCCAAGCGGCAACGCCCCAAGCGACGTTCTAAGCCTCGCCGCTCAAAAGATAGCAATACTGGCACCGGAGGAAATAGTACTCCAGGCGACGTCGAAAACAACAAAGACCCTGTCGGAGCTACATCCAAACAGGAGGAACACGACAACATGCAAGACAACCCTGATGAACAGGCCATAGAAGATGACTCAGAGGACGATAGTTACCGTCCACCCTCCGAGGAGGAGACAAGCCTCGGCAACGAAGACTTCATCGTGCCGGAAGATCCTCTGGAGCAGGAGCGCTTTAAGCTTCAGCTCATAGCCACTACAAAGAGCCTGAAAAAGAAACAGCAGCAGCTTCAAGCCGAACAAGATCTGCTCGTCGACAAATGGACTGATGTCCTGACAGCCGAAGAATATGGCCTCAGGCGCCCAGCCAAGAGCTACCCGAAACGCAGACTGCTACCTCAATTCGATGAGGAAGCACCGGAGCGCACATCTCCCTCACAGACGCGGAACGACCACCACGTGGTCGAGACAGGGTGGCCGACCGGCCACCCCGCGGCCGGGATAAAGCGGCAACACAGGCCGAACAGCAGCTTGCCCCACCGCCTCGTAAAAACAGAGACGGAAGAGTTCAGGGTCACACATACGACCTCCGGCAGATCCTGGATGATAGAACAGGACACACAAGATTGATCTATGGATCGCGAGGGCGTTCCTCGAGGCACGACGACGTCTACCTATTTATACGTGATAAATCTAACCACGCCCGGGCCGAATACCGCAGACGGACTCCATCAGAGCTACGCCACGACGCGGCCCGATATAGAGGCGCCGCACACCCTCTCTGCTTCACAGATGAAGTACTGGATCACGAATCCCCGAGGGGTTCAAGCCCGTCAATATCGAATCATACAACGGCACAACCGATCCCGCATATGGATCGAGGATTTCATTCTCCATATCCATATGGCTCGAGGAGATGACCTCCACGCCATTAAATACCTCCCACTAAAGCTCAAAGGGCTAGCTCGCCGGCTTAACAAATAAGGCCTGAAAATTCTATCGGCAACTGGGAGGACTTGGAAGAAGCTTTCTTGGACAACTTCCAAGGAACCTATGTCCGGCCACAAGACGCCGATGACTTAAGCCACATAGTTCAACAACCTGGAGAATCAGCCAGAAAATTCTGGACTAGGTTCCTAACCAAAAAGAACCAGATCATTGACTGTCCGGATGCCGAGGCCTTAGCAGCCTTCAAACACATCATCCGTGACGAATGGCTAGCACGCCACCTCGGCCAAGAAAAGCCGAAGTCCATGGCAGCCCTCACGGCACTCATGACCCGCTTTTGCGCGGGGAGGACAGTTGGCTGGCCCATAGTAACAACACAGCCAGCGAGACAGGCCCCTCCGAGGGCAAGAATAGCACTAGCAAGCTCCGGCGCAATAGACACAAACGCCGAAGCAATGGCAACAACACTGATGACACCACGGTCAATGCCGGATTCACTGGCTCCAAGTCCGGCCAACGGAAGAAGCCCTACAAAAGGAACAATGAAGGGCCTTCCAGCCTGGACCGCATACTCGACCATCCGTGCCAGATACACGGCACCCCGGATAAGCAAGCTAATCATACCAACAGAGATTGTTGGGTTTTCAAGCAGGCTGGCAAGTTAAATGCCGAAAACAAGGAAAAGGGATCACAAAGTGAGGACGAGGAAGACGAGCCTCGGCAACCGAACACTTGGGGGCAGACGAAATTCCCCCCTCAAGTCAAAACGGTGAACATGATATACGCTACGCACATCCCCAAAAGGGAGCGTAAGCGAGCACTTAGGGACGTCTACGCGGTAGAGCCAGTCGCCCCAAAATTCAATCCATGGTCACCATTCCCGATCACCTTCGATCGCCGGGATCACCCAACTAGTATCTGCCATGGCGGTTCAGCCGCACTAGTCCTCGACCCAATTATTGATGGGTTTCACCTAACACGAGTCATGATGGACGGTGGTAGCAGCCTCAACCTGCTTTATCAGGACACAATGCGGAAGATGGGCATTAACCCCTCACGAATCAAACCAACAAAGACTACCTTTAAAGGAGTCATACCAGGCGTAGCGGCCCGCTGTACGGGCACAATCACGCTGGAGGTGGTCTTCGGTTCTCCGGACAACTTCCGAAGCAAAGAGTTAATCTTCGATATCGCCCCTTCCGCACCGGCTATCACGCACTGCTCGGACAAATCGTGTTTGCTAGATTCAACGCAGTGCCACACTATGCTTATCTCAAGCTCAAGATGCCCGGTCCACGCGGCGTCATAACAGGCAATGGCAATACGGAACGCTCCCTCCAAACATAGGAGCACACCGCCGCCCTAGCAGCAGAAGTACAAAGCGGCCTTCTCAAGCAGTACCATAGTACGACTGCCGAGCCCTCGGACATCATTAAGAGGTCCCGGCCTACACTGCAACAGGACGGCGCGGCTCGTCAAGAGCTCGACTAGCAATCCGGGCTCCGTCCCAGTCCCAATGAGGTAGTGGCATTCGTACCACGCGTACACAATTACGCACTCAAAATTCCATGGACATCGACGGAGGCACAAGATAACCCGGTCTCTGATTTGGCAGACGGATCCCGGACACACATACTTTTACCTTTTTCTTGTTTCGTGTTCCTTTTTCCATGGGCACAAGGCAAGTCCTTTAGAAGGATTGGCATACAACGGAGGCAAGCAGCACATGTGTGTAGGGTAACCTTTATACGTTCTTCTTGACGATATTCAAACTTATTTCCCAGGACCCGCACGCTGCGCCCTACTGATCCCGGCATTTTAAATAGCCCGGATACTTCTCGCACCATTTGTACAAGATACGCCTTGACGTATCCATCCAGTTATAATAAAAATGGTTCGTGGCCCAGTTTCTGTGGTTTTCGCTTCTTACCTCTTTTTATTTCGATCTACTTATTTGCGGCATCGATACTTTTCTGTATGTTTCATATTTGCTAGGGGCTACTTGTTGCCCCACAATACGGCAACAAAGTACAAACACTTCTTATATATAAGTTCGGCACCCCGAATTTAGCATTATATGCATTGGCTCCGAATCATGTCTTTGGTCAATAGTTGGGTTGCCCGGCTCCTGTGCTTGCTACCCTACATTCCGCTCTATCGGCTAGGGTAGTAAAGGGAGAACTATCGCGATTATGCCCAGCCTTGACCGGATGAGCACCTCAAGAGAGAAAGCCGAAAACTGATCATTATGATACAAATGAGAGCCGGTCAGCTGTTCGAGGGTTACAAAATCGTTGGAGATTTTTTCCATGTCATGCAAAGGATCGGCACTTCCCGATCAGATGCTGACAGCACCCTGGCCTGGACCAGGGGTTGCACACTTGCTTAATTATAAAACTCCTATGGCTAAGTGAGGGCGTTCAAGCCGTACAGTCCGATTGCCTTGTTCGTTGTGCTAAACAACTCCTCCAAAGGACCATATAATTTGATCAAGATTGTTTAGAATCCATCTCGAACACATCCGTACTACCTACATGAGGGCGTGTTTAAATCGCCAACCCTCGGACACAAATAACACGACCGCATTGTGAGGAAACAATTCAAAGCATAATAAAATTATTTTACAAACACCGGCTTTGTTCCCATAATACAAAGGCAAAGGCAACATGAATACATTTATTCAAATACAATGTCCTGCGAACATTGCACCACCACAAGTCGAGACCCTCTACGACATCAATGAAATATCGCTTCGGGTGTGCGGTGCTCCTTGCCCTCCGTGACCCGGCAACTTCAATAGCTCATCTTCGCCCACCACATCTTGCAATGACGAAGGCCATACGGGCACCTTCAATACAGGCGGAGCACTTGATGACGTCCAGCCGCGGACAGGCCTCCACCAGACGCCTCACGAGTCCGAAGTAGCTGTCGGGCATAGCTTCGGTTGGCCATAGCCAGATTGTCAAATCCTTCCACTACAAAAAAAATACACTTCCGTGATGATACGTGTTTGTCATAGTAGGTCACTTTTTTTGTCATGCATGTACATCCATGACAAATTTATGACAGAATCAAGATAGTCATACCTGTGCTGTCGTAGAAGTGTTCCATGACATTACCAAAATTATCATCACGGAAGTGTCCACTTCCATGATGATAAATCGCGTGTCACAAAGTGCTTTCGTCCAAGGGTGACCGACACGTGGCATCCACCGTGAACGGAACGCCGTTAAGCTATCGGGTCGGGTTTTGGATCCGATAACCCGTTAATAGCCCCGACCAATGGGGATTTTCCACGTGTAAAATCATCATTGGCTAGAGGAAACACGCGATGTCGGCTCATCGTCGGATGTATGTCATCCACTCACCGGATGTATAGGCGCCTATGATACGTCGACACGTGGCACGGCCCAACAAGTTTAAATGGGCGGCCCAACTAAAGGCCCACAAGATTTTATGACCATAATGGGCGGCCCACTAAAGGCCCACAATTTTATGACCATAATGGGTCGACCCAATTAAAGGCCCACAAGATTTTATGGGCCATAATGGGCCTACCGGTAAAGGCCCACAAGATTTTATGCGGGCCATAATGGGCCGGCCGGTAAAGGCCCAAAAGATTTTTGTGTGTCAGAATGGGCCGCCTGTAAAGGCCCACAAGATTTTATGGATCATAATGGGCCAGCCAGCTAAAGGCCCATGAGATTTCGCCGACATTAATGGGCCGCCCACTATAGGCCCGTAAGATTTTGAGGACCCTAGTAGGCCGCCCATTAATCGCTCGCCATGTTTTGGGCCAAATGCCGCCCATATTTGATCCGTCCATTAATGGCACCGCCACGCTCCGGGCCTAATAGTGGCCCATATGAGATCCGACCGTTAAAGGCCTACCACGTTACGGGCCAAATTACGGCCGAGATCGTGTCCAAACCCTTTAAGAGGCTTTGGGCTCAATTATGGCCCATATCGATTCAGCCATCAACTGGACACTATGCTTTTGGGCCCACTTGCTAAAGGCCCACTTAGTAATTCGCCCGATATTAGCTTTGGCACATTAAGGGCCCGTTTAACATTTCGCCCTATATTAATTTCAGCTGTTAAAAGCCCGTCATATAGTTGGGCCTAACTACGCCCGGTTTGCATCCGACTGCTTTCGCACCGATATCGATTGGGCCAAACAAGGACCGAGACAATTTTCGGCTGTTAAAAGCCCGTGATTTGATTCGCACAATCATGGGCGGGGTTCATTTCGGCTGCTACCGCCCGTGAGTCGATCGGGCACGCTTTCGTGCCCAACCTACATCGTGATTGCATGACGGGCCCGATTATGTACCGTAATTTTACGGTTTGGCCGGTTTATCGCGAAGATGGATATATATACAAGAAAATAACCGCAGCATCGTGAATAAGAAAAACCTAGACTATACAATAAAGAAATTACGGCATATTACATCCATGGGCATCAAAGTTCGCCACTATGATAATAAAGCACAAGCAGACAAAGAATTACATACACTTTGGGCATCAAAGATCGCCACTAGTGCAAATAAACACGCCGACATAATAATATACAAAACCGACAAGACTTCAATAGAGTTTAAGAAAGGTTAGCCCTCTTTGGGGAGCTGCGGTATAGCGGTGAAAGCAAGATGATGAGATCAAGGCTTGTTCAACACTTATATCTTCCTCACTCTGAAAGATAAACAAGCAGACAGATGACAGGTTTTGCACATAAAAGTATCAGTGCTGACAATTCATCACATTTCTTACTATTGAATAAAGTGACACAGTTTAAATTTGCATTAACATGATATGGTATTGTTCAGGTCAAGTCATGGCAGGAAATGACATTGTGAAGGAGTTGGCAGCTTCACGACACCACTAGATTACAGATCAAGAACTCATAAGTATCAATGGTTAGTATGCTGTCAATTTATACCATTTCAGATTGGCAAATAAAGAGATGGTTTAAATAATAGTAGAATGATATGACATTGTTCATAGTTAAGACATTGCAGAATATGACATTGTGTCAGAGTGGGTAGGTTCACCACACCAATCGGATTACGGATGAAGAACAGAAGCATACATGCTGTGCAAAAGAAGATCACTTGCTCTATATAGTTTAATTTACATGGTATGAAGAAGGAACTTGGTTGTACAACTGAAAACTTAAATTGAGAAAGGACAAACTTTTGTTTATGAACTACATATAATAAACTTTAAACAAGCAATTTGATGCAAACACCAAAAATAAAAATCTGTTGCAGTCATGCCTACCCAAAGATATACAACAAAGTTTGAAGGCTTGATATGGACAAACTTACATTATTGGTGAAGACAGGCTCTATAAAGGCCTTGTCCATGCCGATGGGGGAGGGCAATTCAAGAAGTTTACCACGTAATCTTCTTCAAAAGCATTGCCTTTATTCTACATTTGGTTAAGAGTAAATATAGATGTGATAATATACAAAAAATGGAGAATATTTAAGATAAGATGAAGAGTGATGCTACATAACCAAGTAGCTATAAATGTAAGTGCAGCGATACATGCAAAAGGTACAGCCAAGAGCAATGCACAACTAAACTTCTTCAGTACCAACCTTATGGTAAGAGTAAATATAGATCTGATGTGTAGAAAATGGAGGGCAAGGGAAAATAAGCTGCAGAGTGATGGTACATGAACACCTACACATCATTATAAGTACATCGATAAAGGACAAGATGTACTTACAAGAACAATGCAGAGCTAAAAAACATTGGCATTGGATATATTCTACACTAATGTAACCATTCATACAGATCGAGATAATTTGGAGCGAACAATTGATAAGCAAGCTATCATGCATACTACTATCACATAATGAACCAGGTATGTATGCAAGTACAAAGGATACAGACAACATGTACTAACAAGAGCAAAGCAGCGGGCAGCATATTTGCGATATCCGTCGTTCTTGTCAAACCAGAATTCTTCTTGAGCAGATTTCCTGCAAAAAAGATCCGTAGGGCACATGCGGAAAAGTAGAAGTTCAAATTGTCATGTGATATCATAGATTACCTCATCACAGAACGAGACCAAAGTGCATAACAAGGTTTTTCCATTCAATGTCTTCTAAATTTAGCACAGGAGAATTCACCGTAAATTTGTTTATAGACTTGCCATCAAAGTGTGATTTCCTCGGGTAACACCGACATCGCTGCAATGCTTCCTTGAAAAGCACAAGCAAGCTTTGCTCGTCATGACTATCCAGATTGACCCTCGCCTAGTTACAACAATGTAATGTAAATCATTGATGTGTTCAATCAATGAAAACAGGAAAATAATAACCATGAATATAGCACTTACACGTAAGTTGGACAGGAAGATGTGAAAATGGTGTTTGTCTTCACAATAATCTTCCCATGATGGGAATATATGCACGTAGTCCCTAACAACATTGAAAACATTGTCTTTTAAACTGGGAATAAATGGAATGGGGTTCCAATCTGCAGGAATTGGCCGTCTCTGCGGTTGGGATAGGTCTTGACGATTGGACTTGCCGTACTTTTTTCGGAGTGGGATTTTTACGTGGTACACCGGTGCTATGGCAAATGAAATCGGTATACCTTTTCTTTGAGTCAGTCACTGTGTGGTGGGGCTAGTGGTGTGGCCGGTGAAGTATGGGTACAGTCTGGAGTCGGTCCTAGATTTTGTGTCACCGGTTGTACACCAATATAAGTGGGTGTCTTTGTCGATTTCTCAAGACCACCACATTTTTCAAGGACTTTGCTGGTGCTCCTTCAGGTTCGCAATAACCCTCTTCCTTTTGATGTCCGATGCACAAGAACAGCATTTGAGTGGAAAAACATGGTACGATGGCGGATGGAATATGTATTGATAATGGATGGGCATGGCATCTCGACATATATGATGAGTAAACTAAGCAGATGGCGGTGCAACAAAGTAGAAGAAATGCAAGACAACATATGCAAGATACGCGCAATCAATAAAACCTTGCCAAATTAGAACATGCACCTTGATGGGTGAACAGGACAGGTCATCTGCCTTTGACTCCTCGAGGTTAGAATAGTCATTAGGATGATATTCTGAACAAGAATCAACAGGTGGGGAGCGTACGAGTTTCATTGCTTCCAGAATGGCACTCAATGCCTTACTGCCAATTTTGTAAGTCATTGCAGTGGTCCACAATATTCTTCTGATGTGCGGATTCTGATATTCACTGTAATTGCGTATGATATCTGAGAACCATGAAAACATAAATATTGTGAGATTATCTTTGTAATGCAGATGATATTCTAATATAGGGGTGCCCCTGTAAACACTTGTGTGCTATCACTGGATTCTGATGAGAGAGCTCATGTGTGTTGTAATATGGTGCGTGCATTTATGTAATCTGGCACAAGTACACAAAAAATAGGCTCGTAAGTAAGGATAGTGGCGGATGATAGGTTCATAATATCTTGTATAGAGAGTTTATTGCCAAACCATGATAACAAGAGCACACAACAACTAGGCGGATCATAGTGTACACAACAGGGTACACCATAACCAGGATATATAAATCGGGAAAGTGGAACTGGCCGGAAATTACGGTGTTGTATTGCCGCTAGTAATTGAAAGCCTATCGATCACGCATGTGCCAGCTCTATCACCTGTTGATCGCAGATGTCCCCTGCTCCCCTTCGACAAGGAACATACTGCGGCTTCCCATACGCATCAGACGGGTCACGCCGGGCCGAACCACCAGCCCCATCGCTCAGGTTCCTCCGGGCCACCCCCACCCCCACCCCCACCCACGTCGAGTTTTCTTCGTTCGACGAGGCCCCACCACCACCCCCCACAACCACCGTCCCCACCCGAGCCCCTTCGATCGCACCGAAACTCCGCGAGCTCAAAATCGATCAACCCAATTTTGAAATTTAGTCTACTGTGATTTAACTAGTGTGGAATATAAAAGGGGAAAACCATGAGCATTGCGAGTATGGTGTTGAGCGTGCCATGGCGAATCTGAAGGTGCAAACCGGACAAAGGCAACTTCGCAACCAAGACAAGAAATCAGAGTAAAGCAGGTGCGATCTATTTTCTTGCTGCGATAAATAAGTTGAGCAGAATCTGAAAGAGTACCGCCTCAGTGCGGCGCCGTGTCACGCATCTGCGAGAATTTGGACGGTCTTTGCGGTGGCGATGGCTGTCGGCGGCATGGAAGCAGATCTAGGAGGGTAGACGGTGGCGGCGGGGCGCGGTGGACGAGACGGTCGTAGGAGCGGCGCCGGCAAGGTGGACAATGGCGGGGATGAAGCGAGAGGACGGGATGCAAGGATCCCGGTCTGAAGCCGTGGATGAGAGAGGTCGATCTCTTGTAATGGACGGCGGCATCGGGGTATCAACTCCGACATGGTGGAGGAGGACGGCGGTGGATGGGGTGGCGGACGGAGGAGGGTGGGGTGGAGAGGGTGTTTTGGCACCCACGGAGTACGAATGGGGAAAAGGGAGGTAGAGAGGAAGGGGGGAACCATGTATTCAGGGCGCGCTTGTCTCAAATGCGAGGAAATTTACAAACTTAGCCCCCGTTTCAAATTTCTACTACTCCCTCCGTCCGAAAATACTTGTCATCAAAATGGATAAGAAGGGATGTATCTATAACTAAAATACGTCTAGATACATCCCCTTTTATTCATTTTAGTGACAAGTATTTCCGGACGGAGGGAGTACATCACAGCAACACTAGTCGGCCGGGAATAGGATGGTAATCTCGCATACACCGAATATTTGCTGACGAGAGTTTGTTTTTGGCGCCCACCGTGTATGAATATGAATCGGGGAGGGAGTCGATTTCGGCCGAGGACACACTGTGTTTTGGCGCCCACCGTGTATGAATCCGGGTGAGAGGCGCGTTTGGGTGAAATTACAAACCTACCCCTATCGAAACGTATAGAAATCCAGCATATAGGCTTTGCGTGGCAGGGATAGGCAGTAGTGATTTCCATCTCGCAGATTTTGGTTTCGGGCCAACTCAATTCGAATCCCGTTTGTATTCTATTTTTTTTCGGGCGGGATCCATTTTCAATTGGAATTACATTCTATATACATCATCTTTTTATATATACTTTCAAAAGCACAACACCATTTATACATAAATATGGTTTACAAATGGCATGATCTCAGATTCATAAGGTTGTATCCATCAATTTGGATTTTCAAATATTTGAGACCACTTTATGTTGAAATCCAATGTATGCATTCCTCGCTAACTGCCTCCAATTAATGTGTGTTTCATGTGGATTTTTTTTACTTCTCAAACATGTATAATGTGTTTCACACATGCAACATATAGTGTAATCCCGTTTAGAAATTAATTCCATATAAACCATGCATTGTTTGTAATTGAAGAAACTATGGATCACCAATATTGATAAACTATATAACATTACACGTGTGCCCAAATTCAAATGAATATGCATGTTTGATACACCAATTTATGCTATGATATTATCGATGTCGTGATCTCCAGTTTAAATATTTGAATCCCTTTAATCCGGATATTCGTCTCATATAGCTATCACTCATGCTTATATAGGACTATCTCTCCGGACCTATACGCGTTCATCGCCTCTCGTGTATCTCTCGTGCTACCAGTATGTCGATAATGATCTTTTATCTTCGTAACACCGACGATACTCTCTCCTCGACCTTCATCACTCTATCTCTCTCTAAGTATATCTCGCTCTCTGCTATGTGTCTCTAACTATGATTCTCCATGTGGAATCTCTTTCTCTCACACAAACACAAAACTTTGTCTCCGGGTTCTCATTTCTCTCTACTATTCCCATGTGTGCCACTCAAGACACCCCTCATACAGAGATGTCTTTCGCTCCTTAGATATGAGAACCTACGACTCTTCCTCTTCAATATCTCTTTCTCACACACAAACACAAACTCTGTCTCCTAGGGTCTCATATTTGTCCATTGTTCTCTTGTATGTCGCTCACACACACCCTCTCTCCCTAGAGATATCTTGCGTTCCCTCATATATCTCTCTAGCCATCACTCTCGTTGTGAAATATATTTCTCTCTCGCAGACACAAAACTCCGTCTCTTTGATATCTGTTTGTATGTGACTCACACGCACCCTCTCTCTATCTCTCTCACACCCACACACATAACCCAACCTTCTGATCCACTATACTCCTATCTCTAACGCACACTAGCTAGCATCTTTATCTTTCTATTTATCTATTTCTCCATCAACCTTCTTTCTCGCCCTCACTCTTGATTCCTATCACACACACTACATATGTTTCTCTCTACATGCAATCAAGTGCCCTCTCACACACACATATAACTTCACCCTTTTGAACCACCCGACGGTCATCTCCAACACCCAAACTAGCGGATGTCCCTCTAGTTAGCATCTCCATCTCTGTATCTATCTGTAGTTTCTCCATCAACATTTATTTCTCGCACGGAGTCTTGCTTCCTATCACCCACACTATATATATGTCTCTCCATACATATGCATTTATAGGTTGGTCTCTTTTGTGCAATCGTTGCACCTCACTCCCTCTGCTCTCCATAGATGCATGCTCCAGCCCACGCCACTATCTCTTAAAGACAAAAACACATGCTCAATTGTCGGGAATTCTTCCATGCATTCTCACATGCATGCATATTGTCGTACCGATCCGTCTCTCCCATGTCGTTGACCTTATGACTTATGTCTTCTTTCTTTTATCTCGATCATGCGCGCGCACACACACACATCCCACGTATACATGTATACCTCTCACACATGCACGTTCAAGGTCTCTATGTCTCCATACGTAGTTAATTACCCTCAATCCTAACGCCACATCGAATCGTTCTCCTCTTTTGTGCACATAACTTCCGCCTGGATGGGTAAAACACACACTGACACTTAACAATCTCCTTCTAGCTATCCCCCCGCCTCTCACTCTTCCCCTATATCCCTGAAACCAATAAGACCATCCCTTAGTTTAATTCCCACCTACATGCACCATCGATATATAGTAGTCTTCCTCGGTGTCTCTCGAACAAACACGTTCTCTCGAAGTCGACTCCTCTCACGCGCACACACCTTCTCTTCCTTCTCTACGGGCATTTTCTCTCTCGCACCCCATCGTTGGTGGCCTCTGCCATACACATCACCTCTCTATGATGAAATCCATGGACACTTAAATTACATCCGCCACAGAGGACCCCGTGACACACACACACACACACGCACCCCCCAACACACACACACACACTAAGACTCCATCTCTCTCTCTCTCACACACACACACAAACAAACACACACACACGCAAGCACGCACGCCCGCCCCCCCACACACACTAAGACTCCATCTCTCTCCCTCTCTCTCTCTCTCACACACACACACAAACTAAGACTCCATCTCTCTCTCTCTCTCTCTCTCTCTCTCACACACACACACACACACACCCCACACACACTAAGACTCCATCTCACACACACATGCTCTAGGCGGAGCATTTGTTCCTACCACCCTTCATCCAACCTTACCCGTATGATGAACAATCACCTTTATTTACTTGCATAACATGGACAAATTCCACTTTACTTTAGTAGTCAAGAAACTTATCATCCTGCCCTTATATAAAAATGAGTTGGTGGTGATGGTGTGCCTGCCATCTTGTAATACAGACCGTATGATCTATATCTAAGAATAGAAAGCAAACTATGATAATTTTACAAAAGATACCCGCACCTCTCTCCACATCATTATCTCCCGCAACCTCATTGCTCAACAATTAAAAAAGGAATAAGTCTCTGGAACAATCTAGCATGCATGGTGGCGGCCACCGGCCGGCGCCATCCATCCCCATGCCTCCGCCCATTCCGACCACCACCACCACCACGCCCACTCCTCCTCGCCTTATCTCTCATCTTTCATTTTTTCGATGACATTCTCGAGATACCAGTTTTCCGATAAAATTCTTGAGATATCATTAGTTTTTACACATGGGATTACTCTTGCATGGGTCAATCACAACAGTGTTCTCAGTAAAAAATGCATATTGATGTTCCGTGCAATGCACGAGAATCTTGCTTGTAATTATATAACGCAAATCATGAGAAGGAAGTGACATTTTTTTGACACAACCACGTTAACATGGCCACATAAATCACTAGCTAAAGTCAATACCATTATACTTATATCCCGATGCAAAAGGTTGAGTACATGTCCGAAGAGTAGAGTCGCACACACGCACTGCCTCTCGTAATCTCTCTCACACACACACACACACCGATTCGTGGACGCCCACTTAAGCGGCACATATGTTACAATTTGTGCACCCACGGGTACACGTGATGTCGCGCATTTATTTAAGCCGGGCGAACCCAAACAAGAGCTGCATTCATTCCCTCCGCCGCCTCTTCTCCGTCGCCGTCGCTTTCGGTAGCCATGGGCCGGCGAAGGTAACAACATACGCCATACTCCCGCCAGAGCGGGCGCTTTAATATGGAAATTTTAGTGGTCATGCATGCATCTTTTGTGCTAGCACTCCTATATAAGGGTTAACGGTCGCTTCCAGCAGACGTCGCGGGCGGTGGAAGAGGAAGGAGAAGGAAGCGGGCTGTGGAGTAACGTTTTACCACAATTTCCTAGGAAATCGAGTGCAATAATTGAGTAGTTTTGCAAACTACCAAGATTACACCTGAAACGGTTCAAAACCTATACTCCCTTGCCAGCGCTTCCGCGTGAAACGGTCGGCGTCATACAGGCGTCGATTGCCGCATTAATGCCCGGCCAGAGCGGAGGCGACCTCTCACCGGGCGCCGGCTTTTAAGTGGCGCGACGGCCGAGAGAGTGCCGCTTCCGGTGCCTTGCACGATCGCTCACGTCGAGACTGGCCATAGGCCATGTTTGGATCCATGGGTTAGAGTTAGTTTGAGCTAGTTGGGGCTCAAATAGCCCTAAACTATCCAAGCATGAGTGTTTAAATTGGAGCAAGTTGCACCGAACCCACCAAAAAAAACTGTCCCACCCAAGAGGTGCTAACTGGAGATAGTTCTCATTGGGACCACTGAAATCACTTTTCTCTCTCCATGAAGTGCATTTATTATCAATCTAACCCTGTCACCCAAACACCTTTTGGCTACAGTTAGTTCAGGGTTAGTCATGAGTTACTCTAACCTCTAGCTAAGTTAGAGTATCAAACAGGAGTAGTATAGGACATGCAAGTTGCTCAAAGCATACATGCAAATTAAATGCGTGAAAGGATTTTTTTCTTTTTGAAAGCGGAACGTGAAAGGAATTTTTTAGAATGCTCTTGGCATGTCGCTAACATGTGATAGTTAACCGACCTCAATAGACGGCGTAAACGCCAGCCCACCGCACTTTGATAGAGACGAGGAGGGAGAAGCGATACAAGTTCTTTGGATTACTAGAGATAGGTGTCGCACGGAAGCCAAGAAATATGGTGATAAGCGTGGGCTAGCCATGTACTAGTATGATGTAACTACACCGGGCTGCCGTGTTTCAGACTCTTCCAAATTCAATGTGGAGATGATTGGTTAATTTTATATCGCTGAATAATATTAAATATTATGAGTGCGTACGCCCACCACGAGGTTCCTTGCTCCTTCTCGGTCGTCCTAATCTATGTTCTTCCACTCTATCTTTTTACGTGAGCTTTGTTCATCCTTTTGCCAACACATGAGACATCTAGCATCAAGGTGCACGTGTTATGCAAGGATCGTTCCATCTATATGAAGAACACGTGGGATCGAACTACGAGACGAACATGTACCCGTGGAGTGGACGTCTGAACCCGAGTAATGTAGCGCAGTAAGTGAAGTAGAAAGGCACAAATGGTATGAACATGCGTGGCATATAGGGTGTGTTTGGTTGCGTTCTCGTCTCAAAGCATAGTTGTTCCCTCTTCATGCATGCTCAACTCAACACCCCTCTTCATGCATGCTCTCTTCATGCATGCTTCTAGTGTATTTGTGCTAAACTAGTGTGGACTCATGCACCCTCCATACACTCTACCAAACACCCAAAAGTAGGTCGAGAAGGGAACTCTTGGGCGGCATTTGTCTCTTACTACGTACTACCACTAAATGTTGTACGTGCAATGCACGGTGATGTTATGGAGTACGTTCCTAAGTACTCTACTACTACTATATTAGTTGGAGGCACATATTAACTTCTATATTTGTTTACGTGTATGCCCGAGACCTTCCAACTAGACGTGTCTTTGTCTCCGTGTCGCACTTTGTATCGTTCATACCACTAAGTACTACTACGCAGTGGTCTCCGACCCGTAAGTGGAAGAAGTGGAGACGCTCTACCACGCTGTTTTTTTACCGGGCTCTACCATGCTGTTCATGTCCCACTCCTTTTCACGACGTGTGGGACATCCAAAGACGCCCCGTGTTTGGCACCCTTCGTCATAAGAGCTGAAACGCTAGCATTCATCGTAAATAAAAAATAATTATAAATCGGCGGTGATACTATTTTTGCGAACCAATCAACAAAGGATACTATACCACGCGGTTTCCTTGCTCCTCGATATCGGAAAGAATACTTCCGTTCGCCAACATGTGGGACGTCGACCATCCTAGTCCACTTGCCATGCACGCAGAACTCCAAGGAGTCACCCAGTCGTCGCCGCCAAAGAACAATGACTAATGAGCCATCAAATCACAGGCCCACTTCCCACTTTGAAGTTGCTTGGACGAAGGAACCATCATGACTTCATTGAATTCCGCTTCTTGAAGAAAACTACTGCATCAAATGATCGCTAGCTACAGTAGTTACTACAACAGAGGCCTCCTTTCGTTCATAGGATAGGAATATGAAAATCATAGGAAGTGAGATGACATGCATCTCAATTCCTATAGAGAAAGAGATGCCATTTGATGCTTAGGATAGGAATTTTTCCATTTAGTCTAGGCTAATGTACTGGTAATTTGCTCCAAAAACTACAGTAGTAACTAGTAGTACTGGTACATGCTCGTAATCAAACACACACACACAAACACTAACTAACTACTAGTACTACTACTTCTCACGTGCTAGCTAGATGCCATCGTTCTCCTTCCCGGCTTTGTCGGTGACACCCCACCGTGCTTGGATCTCTGCCGACCTCTCCATGACGTAGCGTCGTCCTTTTCTTTCTTGCGGCGGCGGGCCTCTCTTTTCTTGAGTGCTTTCTGACTTTTCCGCTCCCTCTATGCGGCTTTGGCCGTCTCTTGCTCTACCGCCCATTTGGCCTTGGCATCTTCAAATTCCTCCCACATAATTGTGAGGTCGCGAGCGGCATTTAACTCTAAGACGGCGGGATGCCATCACTTCCCTACCATTTTGTGTGCGGTCGTATGGCGAGGAACTTGGCGGCGGGATGCTATCACCGCCTTACCGGTTAGTGTGCGGCGGTGGCATGAACGACGCTTGGTGAGAGCTCTGGGGTGGAGTGGCCGGACAACCGTATAGTGCATTGGCTTGTCAAGAGGTCAAGGACAGAAGACGAAGCAAATTTGGATTCCCCTTCAATCCTGGTCATTTATTACCGAGTAAAATGCATTGGCGGTCATCGAACTTGTCTTGATAGCTCACTTTGATCATTGTATATGAGACATGGTGATTATATGGTCACTGGCTCAGCGTATAGCTCCATATTTGTCTGGTTGACCAGTCAAACAGTCCGTATGCGCCTCATCAGCTCGTGTTCTTTATCTATCTACGCGGGCCTACCTGTCAATGGAGAAAGAAATACTGTAAAAACAAAAATTATGCTAGAGTCCAGACCGCTTCCGGAGCCCTCTCTCACCGCCCTGGCCCCTCAAGACGCCAGATGCCTGCCGCATGCATGCATAGCAAGTAGTAGTACTCCTTATGTAGAGGAGAGAGAGGCATTGACAAAGTCAAGGAGTGGGCTCTGCAAGAGCCCGTCTCTACACGTGCTCCTAGGTATAAAAATAATAATTCTAAAAAAGGCATAAAAAATAATTGTGTCTTAAAAAAGAAAGGTAAAAAACATTTGAGAGGAAATAGATAGAGAGAAAGTGAGAAAAAGGCAGAACTTTGGGCATTACATGAGGAAGGAGGGAGTGGTGCACATGCCAAGTTCACTGGCTGCCGTGTTTCACACTCCTCACCATAATAAAGGAGACAATAGCTTTCATCAAAAATAGACAATGAATACTTGTTGCTTGTCCTCTATATCGGAAAGAATACTTTCATTCGCCGACATATGGGACGTCGACCATCCTGGTCCACCTGCCATGCAGAAAATTATCCTGGTCTACCCCGGTCGTATCGCAGGCCCAACCTTTCCCAATGTAAGTTGTTCGGACGAAGGAACCATCATGACTTCGTTGAATTCCGCTTCTTCAAGAAAACTTCTTGTACCCATAATCGCTACCACACGCGAAGACTGGATGGCACTGTACCACGTCATATCACTGAAACCCACTAGGCCAAACTAGCCCGCCTAGGTCGTCTATTTTGGAACGGAGGGAGTACTTCTCTGCACTGCTATGATTTTGTGTTGCACGTCATATCACTGAAACCCACTAGGCCAAACTAGCCCGCCTTGGTCATCGATCGCTAAGCCTAGAATTTTAGGAGCTAGGGCTATTGGTCGATCGATGAGGGATAAGTATAAGCGTACCACGAGCTCATCAGCCCCAACATTTCTCTTCGGTGAGTGTTTTGCAAGTACTATAGCTCGCACAGTAGCTAGCCTACTAACACTAAGAATCATCAAACAAGCCCTGCTGATATGATAAACAGTTCAAACTTACATCTAATCATGCCATATATTACATCAAAAGATGGTGAGGATACATCTGTTTCCATAACTCGGAGAGGGTTCGCATGATTCACTATCAAACAAAAGTAGCAAGATCCGTGTCGGTGGCAAAACCGGCGGATCTCGGGTAGGGGGTCCCGAACTGTGCGTCTAGGCGGATGGTAACAGGAGACAAGGGACACGATGTTTTACCCAGGTTCGGGCCCTCTTGATGGAGGTAAAACCCTACGCCCCTGCTTGATTGATATTGATGATGTGGATATTACAAGAGTAGATCTACCACGAGATCAAGGAGGCTAAACCCTAGAAGCTAGCCTATGGTATGATTGTTGTTATGGTTGTTCGTCCCACGGACTAAAACCCTCCGGTTTATATAGACACCGTGGAGGGCTAGGGTTACAGTAGTCGGTTACAATGGTAGGAGATCTACATATCCAGATCGCCAAGCTTGCCTTCCACGCCAAGGAAAGTCCCATCCGGACACGGGACGAAGTCTTCAATCTTGTATCTTCATAGTCTTGGAGTCCGGCCGACGATGATAGTCCGGCTGTCCGGACACCCCCTAGTCTAGGACTCCCTCAGTAGCCCCTGAACCAGGCTTCAATGACGACGAGTCCGGCGCGCATATTGTTTGGCATTGCAAGGCGGGTTCCTCCTCCGAATAATTCATAGAAGATTGTGAACACCAGGATAGTGTCCGACTCTGCAAAATAAATTCCACATTCCACCGTAGAGAGAATAATATGTACACAAGTTCAATCTGCTGACGTATTTTGTGGCATGACGTCACACCACTACCAAGCCTTTACTTGAATCATTTTTTACTATACCACCTCAACGCGTTTAGCGGCGGTTTCCTTGGCACGTCTTGTCGAAGGTAGATCGTGTTCACCTTATTCCGGGATTCTCATCAATACGGACGTGGGTAACCCAACCGCGCCATTAATGGTGGCGCTTGGGAGATAAGTGAGTTTTACCAGGCCGGTGGGGACGCATAGTTTTCGTCTGCCCATATATAAGGGGATAAGGATCCACCTTTTCACCTACGCCTTCTTCCTCCTTTGCTTATCCATCTCCGCGCACTCGAGCTCCTGCGCCCAAGCCCGCACATCTCGTCTCAACCTTCTCCAGTCATGTCCGGAGCGGGAGGCAAGTGGATGGCCTCCTCCGTTACGGAGGGGCACATCGAAAGACTGCGCAACGCCGGATATCTGTCCAGCGACATCGCGCACCGGCTGCCCGACAAGGGGCAGCTCATCCCCACCCCCAGGCCCCATGAGAGGGTCGTATTCCTTCCCCACTTCCTCCGCGGACTGGGCTTTCCACTTCACCCCTTTGTCCGGGGGCTCATGTTCTACTACGGCCTGGATTTCCACGATCCGCGCCAACTTCATGCTCAACATCTCGGCGTTTATCATCGTGTGCGAGGCCTTCCTCTGCATCCAGCCCCACTTCGCTTGTGGCTCAAGACCTTCAATGTCAAGCCAAGGTAGTGAAGGGAATCGGTAGTCTTGAGGCGCCATGTTGGGTAAGATACCCAACGTCGTTTGGCTCGAGGGTGCCTTCGTGGAAACCATCAAGGGATGGCAATCGGGGTGGTTCTACATCACCGAGCCGCGTGACCCTAAATGGGTAGCGGCCCCCAAATTTAGATCTGGGATCCCCATGCGGCTCACCTCTTGGAAGGAGAGTGGCCTGACCTGGGGTGATTCGGGGGAGCTGACCGGACTCCAAGCCTGTATCCAGAAGCTGGTGAACAAGAAGCTCAAGCTTGTCAATGTGGTCCAAGTCATGCTCATCCGCCGGATTCTCCCATGCCAAGAACGGGCATTTAAATTGTGGGAGTTCAACCCGGCGCAGCACCAGACCTTGAGCAGGCTCTTCGACACTAGGTATGAAGATGCCTGGAAAGTGCTCTTCAAGGGCGCCGAAGCTCCTGCATCCGCCACTGAAGATCGCGGATTTCGCTCGCAGCATCCAGCTGACGAGGTAAGTGATTCTACCCCTTTACGGGACACTTGTTTTTAATAGTTTGACCCTACGCGGGTTTCAATCTCCCTTTTCCTTTGACAGGACTGGATGAAGAAGGCCGAGCAGATCATCTGTCCGGCTCCCATGCCAGAAAACCCAGTAGACGCCCGTCTAGCGGGGCTGCTGGTTCCGGCACCGCATGTGGTGCCGGAGAAGAAGGCCAAGAAGGAGGCCACGGGTACTCGAAAGAGTTCCCGTTTTCAGGTGTCCGACGACTCGAGGCGGACTCCTCACCCAAGACGAGGAGGAGAAAGAGGACTCTCTCCGGAGGAAGGAGAGAGGAAGAGGAAGGCTTCCCAACAGGGAGGCCGAAGGGTCCAAGAGGGGAAGGACTATTCCCCGGACAGCTCCGCCAACGCCAACGTTGGCGACGAAGAGTGGCCCTCAAGGGCCAGGCCTCCGGCAAGATCGTAAGTATCCGGATTCCTGAATGATTTATAATTTCTTTTTTGTGTCACATAGTGTCCTTCTAATGCCGCACGCTGCCTGCAGTCCGGCCGATGATGATCTCCCCGCTTCATCGAGCGGGTCGTTTGCTCCGTCGGATGTAGACTCCATCCCGACTGCCTCCACCCCTCGCGACGCTGAGGACGCCGAGGTGGGATCCCGAGAAGGGACCCATCAGGAGGAGGCTCCGGAGGCGCCACAAGGCAGCCTCCCGGACTTTGCACCGGACTCCACGCCGGAACCCGCAGTGGTTCCGGAGTCCGGCCGGCGGCCCCTTCGTAAGAAGGGCAAGACCGTGACGCCAGCGGCCTCCGTCCAACCGGAGGCGCCGGACAACTTGTTGGAGGCGCTCAAAGGCGCTTCCATCGAGGAAGAACACCGCACTATTATGAGTGCGGTGATTCTGAAGGTTCAGCTCGCCAAGAGCGGGCCGACTGGCCCGCAGAGCCTTCTAATGTGCTTTGAGGTAAGAAGTTAAAAATATGCAATGTAATACCGCATAGACAGTAGCCCCTGATGCTCGGTTCGGTGTTCGGAAAGAAAAGCCGGACTGAGGATCTAAAAAAGATATACGCGGGGTTGCTAAAAATTATGTCATTATGGGTTTGCAGGCTGCGCTGCTGACCTCTGCCGCACTGACTGCGGAGGTCGGTGATTTGAAGCAGGACCTCGAGCTGTCCGAGCAAGAGCTCGGCCGTGCCAAGAAGCAGCTCGAGGACAAAGAAGGTGAGTAACACCACTTTGAATTTTTACCTTACAGAAAAGGATTTAGGTTGCGACAAAAATAACAAGGATAACGTGGGTACTGCAGGGGCCACGAACGAGGTGGCAACCCCTCAAGGAGGCTGTGTCCATGCGCACGCGGCATAATCTGACATGAACGGGCAAAGGCGAGAGAAGCAGGAGGCGCGGGTGGCGGAGGTGCGGCAAGAGCTCCAGGCTCTCATGGAAAAGCATGAGAGCTTGGAGCGCGACTCAAAGACTTGAGAGTCCGAGCTTGCCTCGGCTCTCAAAAGTGCCAAGGCCGCCAAGGCCGAGGCCCATAAGTCCCTCCAGGAGATTGAGGCGGTGAAGTAGATAGCGGCGGGTAAGGCATTTTTCATGCAAAGCAAGCATGTGAATGTAAATTACCTGTTACTTACCCGAATTCGGAGCTCTCCAGGGGCGTTTGCAGATCTGCCTCGCAGCGTGTCCGATGCTGCCGCATTCTACCGAGCCGAGGAGGGGAGCTCAACGGAGAAGGTCTTCTGGTCTCAAGATGCCGAGGCCGCCATCCGGTGCCCCTAGCGACCAGTGAAGCAGCTGGTTGAGCTCCACAAGGTAGCCGAGCAGGCCATGAAGGGCCTCATAGTCCGGCTGTGGCTGGAGAGGCCATGCACAGGAGCTACTTCGGCCTTGTCTGCGGCTGGTGGATGCGTGCCCCTGGGTGGAGGTCATCAAGCGCTCCGCCTGTATTGAAGGTGCTCGTCGGGCCCTTGCCCGCGCAAAGGTGCACTAGGGCAGGCTGGATGCGGAGAGGCTTATCACTGACGCGCCGCCAGCGGGCAAGGAGTATCGTACGCCCAAGATGTACTATAAGACTGTCCTGAAGGGTGCCCACAAGATTGCGGATGAGTGCCCCAGAGATGTAATTATTGAGTAAATTCGCAATGTGTTATCCTGTGCGCTAAAAACTTCGTTCATATGCGCTAAGCAACGCTTATTGATTTAAAATATTACCTTCTGTGCGGCCGTTTATTAAATCTGAGAGATGGCAAGTCGTCGGCTTCAAATTTCCATGCCACGAAAGTCTTTGGGGTGTTCGGGATAAACTTGAGCACTCTTGTTCCCATTGTTGGGTCCATCTAGGGAGGCGCTCAACACAACGAACAAGGCAACCGGACTTATAATGCTTGAACACTCTCACTTAGCCATAGAATTCTATAATTTTAAATTTCGGCGAAGCCCCTAGTATTCGGAAGACCGAGTTCGGGCGCTATCCACGCCTTTGGCGGACATTATCCGGTTCTTCGTCAAGGGGGATAAGTCTTTAAGGACTCGAAAAAGACCTCTCGAACAGCGACCAGTCTCTCGCCTTATCATGACAGTCGGTTTAGCTTTCTCCATCGAGGCGCTCACCCAGCTCAACCGGGGCGCAATCGCAATGGTTCTCCCAGTGCTACCTTAGCCGACAAAACGGAACGTAAGGTACCAAAACATGGGAGCCGGGCAAACCCAACTATTGACCCAAGACATGATTCAGAGCCGATTCATATAATGCTATAAGTTCGGGGTGCCGCACTTGTGAAAGTGTTCGGACTTATCACACCATAATGCGGGGAACCTAAGCCCCTGGTGTATTCGGCCGTACCAAAATATACGGGTGCAAGATGTCATAAATGAACATATATGCAAAGTAATGCAATTATAGGCAAAAAGTGCTGCATTATTTATTCAAGGAATTCTGCTATGAGTGCGGAATGATACAAATAGTGCGATATGCAAGGGATTGGACTAATTAGACGTGTCTCCCTCCAGGGGTAGGCTGCGGAATGGTGTATTTAACAAATTTAATACTCGTAATGGAGACCACCTGAGTGTTCGTCGCAGCCTTTGTCCCTCCCTGGCTGTTGCATCTTGAGTTCGGCAGGTTCGCCGCCGGACAGAGCCTCTGGTGGACGGAGTCCTGTGTAAAAAAGAAGGAAAATAAAAATAAAAAAGAGCGACACACTTGGGAGCCCCTGGTGTGGTCGAGCCGCACTCTGGGTCTGTTGTGGTCGTGCCCCTCCCCCTATGCCCATGGTATCTCCAGAGCGTAATGATGTACGCGGAGAGCTTGTCTTGCAATCATGCGAGGGTTGGGGTTGGGGCCGCATTGCTACGCGTGCTCGGAACGTGCCAGGTGGTCTTGATTGATGTTGCTCCGGGCGCGTTTGGCCGTGTCCGGTCGTTTAACGGCCGGACTCGAAAATTGCCTTAGAAGGCTGCTCAGATTTCGCCGCGAGAGCATTGTATGTTCCTCCGTTCGGAGGGAGCGTTCCGTATTTCCGTTGACCGTGATGACTCCACGAGGGCCTGACATCTTGAGCTTGAGGTATGCATAATGTGGCACCGCGTTGAACTTTGCGAACGCGGTTCGTCCGAGCAGAGCGTGATAGCCGCTACGGAACTGGACTATGTCGAAGATTAACTCCTCGCTTCGGAAATTATCCGGGGATCCGAAGACCACTTCCAGCAGGATCGAGCTCGCATAATTGGCCTCAACACCTGGTATGACGCCTTTAAAGGTCGTCTTTGTAGGTTTAATCCTTGAGGGTCTATGCCCATCTTGCGACCGCATCCCGATAAAGCAGGTGTTCAGCTCTGCCGCCGCCCATCGGGACTCTCGTGAGGTGAAATCCATCGACGATTGGGTCTAAAACCAATCGCGCGAATCCGCCATGGCGGATCTTGGTCGGATGGTCTCTTCGATCGAAAGTGATCGGGCAAGAGGACCATGGATTGAACTTCGGGGCGACTGGCTCCATCGCATATACGTCCCTTAGTGCACGCTTCCGCTCCCTCTTGGGTATATGCGTTGCGTATATCATGTTTACCGTCCGCACTTGTGGGGCGAAGCCCTTCTGTCCTCTATTGTTCGGCGGCTGGGTCTCTTCCTCGTCATCGCTGTGCAGCCCCTTGTCATTGTTTTCGGCAATTAATTTTCCTGCCTGCTTGAATACCCAACAATCTCTGTTGGTGTGGTTAGCTGGCTTTTCAGGGGTGCCATGTATCTGGCAAGAGCGGTCGAGTATTCGGTCCAAATTGGACGGGCCCGGAGTGGTTCTTTTGAATGGCTTCTTCCGTTGACCGGGTTTAGAGCCTCGGAATCCGGCGTTGACTGCCGTATCCTCATTGTTGTCACCGTTAACGCGGCGTTTGTTTTTGTTTCGATGCGACCTGCCATTGTGGTCCTTGCTATCCGGACTGCCAGCATTTTTACTGAGGTTGTTGCTGCGAGCTAGCCAGCTATCCTCTCCCACACAGAAGCGGGTCATGAGTGATGTGAGGGCTGCCATGGATTTCGGCTTTTCCTGTCTTAGGTGCCGGGCCAGCCACTCGTCGCGGATGTTATGTTTGAAGGCTGCGAGGGCCTCTACATCCGGACAGTCGACGATTTGATTTTTCTTTGTTAAGAACCGTGTCCAGAATTGTCTGGCCGATTCGTCTAGCTGCTGAATTATGTGGCTTAGGTCATCGGCGTCTGGTGGTCGCACATATGTGCCCTGGAAGTTGTCGAGGAATGCGGCTTCCAGGTCCTCCCAACACCCAATTGACTCTGCGGGCAGGCTGTTGAGCCAATGCCGAGCTGGTCCTTTAAGCTTGAGCGTGGGATATTTGATGGCGTGGAGATCGTCGCCGCGGGCCATATGGATATGAAGGAGATAATCCTCGATCCAAACCGCGGGGTCTGTCGTGCCATCGTAGGATTCAATGTTGACGGGTTTAAACCCTTCAGGGATTTGATGATCCATTACTTCGTCAGTGAAGCATAGTGGGTGTGCGGCGCCTCAGATTGAGCAATATCACGACGTAGCTCAAGAGAGCGTTATGCTGCGTGTTCGGCCCGGCGGAGTTGCTTTGTATCCGGTGCGGCGGTATTCGTCGTGGGTCGTGGGCGCCCACGTGATCCATAGATAGATCTGGATTGTCTTGCCTTGTCCTCCAATATATCCCGCAAGTCCGCGCGTTCCCCATGGCTTGCATTTTTGAGCGGTGCCGGGTGCGGTTACAGTGGAGGGCCTAGATGCCTCTGTCAGCGCGCCACGAGGTGGTCGGTCCCGCCAGACAGCGCTGGTGATGAAGGTTTGTATGCTTCCTCCTCTAGTCGGGGAGCAACTTGCGTTTTGGGTAGCTTTTGGAGGGCGTTCGAGTTCATACTCTTCGCCGCAAGGACCTCGGTCCATCTGTCAGCCAGCAGGTCTTGATTAGCTTGAAGCTGTTGCTGCTTTTTCTTTAGGCTATTTGCTGTGGCCATTAGCCGGCGTCTGAAACGCTCTTGTTCGACGGGATCCTCGGGCACGACAAATTCGCCGTCGTCGAGGCTTGCCTCGTCTCCGGAGGGAGGTATGTAATTATCATCCTCGACCTCTTCGTCTGCCGCTCTCTCATGAGGGCTTGCTTCTGCATCCTCCTGCGCTGAATCTTGCTGGAGGGGGTTGTCTTCGGCACTTCCTGGGGTGTTGTTATCTCCTGTGCCGGAATCTCCATTCTTGCTGTGGCGGGATTTAGAGCGGCGCCGCTGACGTCGGCCCTTGGGCTGTTTCTTTAAGGAATCTGCCTCCGCTGCTTCTTCGCCGTCCCCATCTTTTGGGGTGTCCACCATGTATATGTCGTATGACGAGGTGGTCTTCCAGTGCCCTGTAGGCGCTGGTTCTTGATTGTCTCCGGCATCGTCGTCCATACCGTCGATGTCTTCGGAGTCGTAGTCTAGCATGTCGGTTAGATCGTCGACAGTGGCTACAAAGTGGGTGGTGGGTGGGTTTTGAATTTCTTCGTCGTCCGCATCCCAACCATCCTGGCCGTAGTCCGGCCAGGGCTCTCCGGATAGCGAGAGATGCTTTAGCGATTTCAGGATGTCGCCAAAGGGTGAGTGCTGAAAGATGTCTGCGGCGGTGAACTCCATGATCGGCGCCCAATCAGATTCGATTGGCAGGGGCGCAGGAGGTTCGGAGTCCGGAAGGGAGTCCGGCACCTCGGAGTCATGAGCTTTATAGGGGACGAGGTCAGTGTTCGGTCCATCGCCGTGGAAGTTGCAGCTCCCGAGGCGGTGTCCAGCCACCCGTCCTCGATCTGCGCGATCGGCTCCGGACTATGGGTCGGAGCGGATTTGTTTGCGGCCTCCAAGGTACTGTCCGGCGGCAGAGTTAGACCATGCCCATCATGACAGTGCGGCACGCTCGGCTGCGGCTCGGATCCATCGAAGATCAAGTCTCTGCGGATATCCGCCGTGGAGTTTAGGCTCCCAAATCTGACCTGATGGCCAGGGGCGTAGCTTTCGATCTGCTCCAGATGGCCAAGTGAATTGGCCCGCAGTGCGAAGCCGCCGAATATGAAGATCTGTTCGGGGAGAAAAGTCTCACCCTGGACGGCGTGGTTGTTGATTGAAGAAGCCATCAAGCCTATCAGTGACAACACAGAGGAACTCTCAATGAAAGCACCAATGTCGATGTCAAAACCGGCGGATCTCGGGTAGGGGGTCCTGAACTGTGCGTCTAGGCGGATGGTAACAGGAGACGAGGGACACGATGTTTTTACCTGTGTTCGGGCCCTCTTGATGGAGGTAAAACCCTACGTCCTGCTTGATTGATATTGATGATGTGGATATTACAAGAGTAGATCTACCACGAGATCAAGGAGGCTAAACCCTAGAAGCTAGCCTATGGTATGATTGTTGTTATGGTTGTTCGTCCTACGGACTAAAACCCTCCGGTTTATATAGACACCAGGGAGGGCTAGGGTTACACAGAGTCGGTTACAATGGTAGGAGATCTACATATCCGTATCGCCAAGCTTGCCTTCCATGCCAAGGAAAGTCCCATCCGGACACGGGACGAAGTCTTCAATCTTGTATCTTCATAGTCTTGGAGTCCGACCGACGATGATAGTCCGGCTGTCTGGACACCCCCTAGTCCAGGACTCCCTCAATCCGCCCACACAAGACAGTGCACTAGCCCTAAGATGGTTTGATAACACGCATCGTTCTGGTAATTAAACATAGGGCAATGCAAACTACCCTGAAGGATTAGCGCGACCAACTATTTGTTGTCATCGATCTCTCGGGCAATGACCACATCACGGACAACGGCATGGGAATCGATTTCTGGGGCGATGTCCGCAGGACTAACCGCGACATCGGAATCAATCTCTGGGGCGATGTCCACAGGATGGACAGCGGCATCGGAATTGATCTCCGGGGCGATGCCAACAAGACGGGCCACGACATCGGAATCATCAAGGACGTCCACCGGCACCTGCACAACCCTAACATATTAGCAAGCACATTGCAAATAATCAAAAACCACAACTATGGTAATAAGCCATTATTTTTTACCTTATGCAGCTCATCGGGGATCTCATCCCTCCCGTGGCCATCTCCTCGTCCTCGATGGGGCCATCACCTTGCTGGGGAATACCGCTTCTCAACGGTGACTATCTCCTCAAACTCGGTCTTGAGCCTCACATAGGTGGCAATCAGAGTTCCTGGGGTAGGCACGGTGGGGCCATTGTAGTTCTTCCAACTTTCTTGGAGGAGTTCGTCCGCCAACGTCCTCAACTCTTGGGCCAGTGGTTGTTTCTTGGAGTTCTTCGTCTCCATGGGTTGGCCCGCCAACATGGTCAACTTGTTGGTCGGTGCTCGCTTCCTGGAGATCGCTGTCTCCAAGGTTGTCCGCCGGCAACTCTTTGCCTAGTGCTCCAGGATCCATCAATGAACTGACAAACAAAAAGCAACCGAAAGGAAACCACAATCGCAATGAAAATGGGAAAAGAATAGGATGTGAGAATCGGTCGGTGCTTCGCAAAAAGAAGATTCTTGGAATGAAAATATAGCAGCATAACTGATTCGCCCACCTTTCCTTCGTCGGTACAGAAGAAAAATGTCAGAGGTGAGTAGCCTGGAGTGAGGTTTTCTTCAAGAAAGGGAAGAAAGGGCTTGAACAAGCGTTCGATTGAAATGATGGTTGCTTCGGCCCAAATTAACTTGGAGGCCACCTTACCACTGCTGGTAAAGGTGTGGGTTTTTTGTGATATGACGGGTCATGACGGCCACACCGGGGTGACAGGTGAGTCTTGACTGTAGCACCTCGCTGTGATTTGGTGGATGGCACGTGGGCCCGGATGCTTTGAAATGTCCCACATGTAGATAGAGCGGCTAGTCATATATAGGAGTGCTCAATATTGTGCACCGCGACCAAGGCGGAGAGGAAAACGAGAGAACTACGTAATTAATGCATGAGTTTAATTAGGGTAGTTTTGTAAAGTACGAGATACATTTCTCCAATCGCAAAATGCCTTGGTGCATGATATTTGAGATTTGGGCCCTATAAACCGGAAGGGAGGGAGTACTGCACACGGTGTAGTCTAGTCACTTGTTGAAATCTCTAGGAAGGCAAATACTCCTTTCCGGTTTACAGGGCTATACTACTCCCTCCGTCTAGGTGTGTAAGTCATCTATGAAAACCAAATACGTAGTCGCAAAACACTTAGGCGCGGTGCATTAACTTCTACCTTGTTTCTTGTTTCCTGACATATCAACCAATAAGAGATGAGAGGTGTGCATGCTTTTAATGACTTACAACGGCTAGTTCATTGCATGCAATGCTATTAATTAGCAAATAAACATTGGTGACCCCAGGAGGAAACGGTGCTAAGCGCGTGGACCTATGTAGAATGAGTATCAACCAATGGATAATTGAGTTTAATTGTTAAACAATAGCAATTTTGTCTCATGCAAGAGCCTGGCTAGTACTCCAAGGAACTGCACCACGCGGCGTTAGAATCGCCACGTTCGGGTTGCACTTGGCTCTTCGCCTCTTCGAGAAGACGAACAATGATGTTACTCCTACTTCTACAAAGATCGAATCCATCGCTGCATGTCCGTCCACCTCGCGGGAGGGATAGCGTGTAGCGAAAGCTTCTACTTACTGCTCCTACCTTTGCGTCTATGACAGGTGGGCCCAATCGGTGGTTGGCCCTCCTGTCTTGCAGCCACTGGCAGGTGCGGTTAAGGCACCGAGCTCGATCACAGGGAGAGGGCGTTGTAGTAATCAAATTTCTCGGTCTTGTACGAGTTGATGAAGATAGGGGTTGCTTGCTTGCTAGGGTTGCTTGCTAGGGTTGCTCACTACGTATATATAGGCCGGAGCCTCTGCGCTTGCTTGCTAGGGTTGCTCTATTCACACACTCTCATCCTCTCCAGATCTAAACAAGATAGGGGTAGTAACACTGTCTTTCTCCCTTAAAAACACTGGCTTTCTATCCTCACCGCTGGTTACAGATCCTGACGTATCCCCCTCCGCCGGCGAAGGGGAGGAGGGGAAGCGTTTAGGCCGTCGTCGACAGCGAGGGAGGAGACCCACTGCCGGCCGCACCGTTATCTCTGGCTGAGCGCCGGCGCGGGAGGTCCTCCGATCCCTTCGTCGTTGCCTGTGGGCGGATCTAGCCTCCCGCCGCCCACCTATCCACATCCCGATGACCTTCAGGTATATCTTCGTCGAAACCGCCTTAGCTCTACTTCCCATTTCGCTATGTCGCTGCATGTGCATCATTTTCTACCTCTCAGCCCCTCTCTATCGGATGGTCCAACGTCACATATTTTTTTTCTATTGTTAGAGGTAAAGCTACTTCATGGAGTCGAATCTTGTACTACTTGGTTCAAACAAGAAATAATGTGGGGGTGGGGGAATTTAGTATGTACATCGGACTTGGTACAAACAGGAAGGAAAGGGGGTGAAAGTAGTACAGACTAGTCATCCAACCGGTCTCTTGGTGAAAAGGAATTATAGGGTAACGCTGTACACAAGTGGTATGACCAGACTAGATTTGCTATCCACACATAGGAGTAGGTGGCTAGAGTGAACAAAATGGGACCAACCAGATATGTTTCTTGGATGTTTGTTTCGGGGCAACAAACTATGAATCACCACTTTATGCCCCCTGTTTACGTGACATGGTCTTTGGACTGCTTTGGTGCACCCACTGTCCCATGCCCTTATACCAAATATTATAAGCCATGACAAGTTTAGTTGTTCTTAATCTAATGTCCCTGGTAAAAATGAAGCCATGCCACTATTATAAGCCATGACAAGTTTAGCCAAATGTTTTTGCCTGTAATTGTTTGAGACTCTGACTATTTCCTCTGTGCCTTTTTGTGCAAATAGGGACATCCAATTCACACAGTTCTTTGTTGTGACCTTTTGGTGCACCGCACAAAACTCTTCTTAAAAGAAGTGACTTTTATCTTTGTTTAAGCTGGAATGTCAGAATGGAACAGTTGGTTCATTTTGGTGGAACTGCACAAAGGGAGGTATGTGTTCCAATCCTCATCATCCATATTGGCGCCATAACCTCCTTTAGGTAAGAATGATATTTAATGCATGTGTTCATCTCTATTTTCCGACTGCCATGAGAAAATAATGCTGTTTTTTACTAGTACACTTGTACTCCCTCACTGACAAAACCAATTCTGAATTAGAAGGCCAATCATGTACTTGGTTTCACCAACTGGTGAGGAGAAAGAGAAACAGAGCATGAGGAGGAAGAAGAAGAAGAATAAACAACGCCAAGGCGATCTTGCTGAAGCCAGAGGCCTCAGTCGAGGCCATTCAAGGGCTCCGGCAACGACTACCTTACATGTGAGACGATCCTCCAGGGAGCCCTTCCACTTCTGCTGTCTCACTTAATTAATTAGGAGTACTAAGTACCACTAATTTATTACTGCCTAATTTTCCTGTTGGAGTTAAACAAATCTTTAGTAGGACCATATGCTGAATCATGTACGTGTGTATGTTTGTCTATGGAGGTGAATCATGTGGTGGAGCAGGGAGGGAATATTATTAGTGTCATGACATAATAGTGCTATTGTTTTGCATGTCAATTTATTGCCATTGGTTCAATGAGGCAATGTTTCGCGTATTGTCCATCATGAATTTGATGCTACTGGTTGAGTAATATGCTAATGTCTTCCTATCCTTTCTCACTAAGCTAATGAAGGTTTCACCTTGTTCCTACTTGTGCAAACAGGGATCATGTCGTGCCAATCATACATTAAATGGAACTACACAAGACAATACAATGAACTGTATCCCAGCCAGTGCTTTAACTCTGCTGGAAGTTCTTGATAATCTTTCGATATAATCTCAAAGACTTTGGTAAACAAGAGTGATTTCAACCATACATTTGAAGTGCATAAAAATATATACTATTGTGTGATTCCAGTGAGTGCTTTATCATCTCTTATGGGACTACATGAATAAGCTTTTTTCTCAGGTTGGTACAGGCCTAAGGTGCTACTGTCATGAGAAACTCCTTTATCTTTGCACGTTAAAGTTTTGCAACCTATGATAAATGGCAATGCTTTGAGTGTTGAGTTGAGCTAATTGGCACTGATTAAATAAACTAATACCTCTATTTAAGCAAGACTACTATGTTGCTAACTTTACCCATTAAGATAATGAGGGTGCTTCTATTTGTTAGTGTATGTTTCATAAACTAGTCCCACTATTACAAAGAATCTCACTCTCTCAATATATGTGCCAACAGGATGCTCGATTTTGGTGGAACTGCACAAAAACTTTGGGTGCTTCATTGCCTCGACAGCTTCCGTCCTTTCCTCTCAGTCGCTAAACTCCGCATGCTTTCTTCCTTTGCTGTCAGTCGCTTGGCTTATCTCAAACTCCAGTCAAAGGAAATAGTAATTGATATGCTACCTCACAAAGTTGGTACTGGTCTTTATCCCGATTATTGTGCCTGTCATATGTATTGGTAATTTGGTATTGTGCTACTGTTTGCCGATTTCATAAAGGAGTAATTTGGAGCCTGAACTCGCAGCAAATAATTACATCGGGTGATTTCAGAGAACTGCACGAAATGATCGATGGATGTGTACTTATGCTGCTGATATGTACTCCAAAGTTCACTCAGACAAGCATCGATGTTGACAAGAAGTTCCTAAATTCATTCGAGTATCAGAAGGCGTCAACCAATTGTCAAGGCTAAGAGTTCAAAGGACAACATGAAATCCACAAAGCACATAAGAAGAAGATTGAAATCTGTCAGAAAATCAAGAAACTCCGGAGTAATAGCGTTGGATTATATCCAGACGGCTAAGAATCTGGCAGACCCTTTTACGAAAGGGCTATCACGGACGATGTTGACAAGAAGTGCCTATATTCATTCGAGTATCAACCGGCGTCAACCAATTGTCAAACTCCAAGTATTAGGAGAGTGAACGCCAAAAATATTGCTTGGTGCATAGCCCAGAAAAACGCAGTCCAGTCTTTGGTCGCAACTTGTGCCTTTTGGTTATCGGCACATATGGTAGCGAACTATACGACATGGAGTCTAAAGATTCCAGACAAGTTGGTTGACGCGTATATTCATCTGGCACTTAAGATGCTCCATTTCAGTTGAACTGCACAAAAAATTTGGGTGGTTCATTTTCTCAACCGCCTCCTTTCTCGTCTGCAATGTAGAATTTTGGCGAGATACAGGACCAAGATGAGCCAAGAACTGGTTGGATGAAAGTAGTGGCCAAGTTGCTCAAACCTCCCTCGGCACGAGGCCACTATTTGAGGATAAACCTGCAAGCAAAGTTCAGATTGTCTGTGCTGCCTCTTATGTACTCGAAAGTTTACTCGTACAAGAACTAATTTTAGCAAGAAGTACCTCCGATTGAACACCATTTACCAATCTGTACCCTAGGTAATTAAAGTTCGTCCATGGATCATATTGGCTGTGATCTCAATCATTTGGATGCATAAACATACTGAACATGTGTATATCTGAATCTTTTTGTAAATTATGTATGAATATTGTCGTGTGATCTATCAATCATTTGGATGCATAGATATGCTGAGCTTGTGTATATATGAATCTTTTGAGTTGTTGATTGTGAATGTTGGCTATGGATATGAACGTGTCCTGTGAACCTGAGTTTGATATGAATGTTTACCTTTTCTGTTGTATTTGTGTGTGAACTTGTTAGTATGCCTACTGTGGGGTATAAAACGCAGGTCTCTTATAAAAGTAATGCTGTGTCCAATTTGTGTTTTCCCTTCTAACCACATTATATATATTTATATTATTACTATTATCGTATATTTTATAGAGACTTATATATACATTATAAAAACATCCCAACTTATAAAAGTAAATGTTTAACGGAAGTTGGCAAGGAAAATCCTGGTTGTTTTTGACTCACGGGCAAGGAAAATCCTGGTGATTGCGAAGATTTTAAGGACCAATTTAATAATAACGCGCTAATTTTTATTTTGAGCAATAACTCGCTAATTTATTAATTATATATATATAAAATGTGCCTCTCCGGTTTATTCTTTGATATTAATTGCTCCTTCTAACATAACATTATACGTACATATAACGAGCCCACCTAATACGTGTATTTCAAGGAAGTGCAAATGGGTTGGGATTTCTTAGAAAATATAAATGGGCCTGATTGACGCGAAATTATTTGTTCACCCAGCCTAGCAAATGGACTGTACATTCTAGAAAATATGGGTTAAATATATGCCACATTTTTGCAGGCTGACATGTGGGCCAATAGGTCAAAGCCTACGCAGGGCCTTGTCAACTTGGTCAACAAATGATTGTGTCATCCACAGCCATTGGATTTATATCCAACGGCCGGCATGCACCTTCAATCTCTCGTCTTCTTCCTCCAGCGTCGCCGGGACCGCCTGGTTCGGCCTCCGGCGGCTAGCGGCTCTGCTTAGCACGCATCGCTGCGAAGCACTACCCCACCGCCGCCGTGCTATCCCTCCACCCTCGACACCTCCTGTTATTCTCCACAGACTACAGCCCCACGCCGCAACAGAACCAGTTATAACCCTTCTCCTCCTCTCAATCTGCGACTCCACTGCCGCGTTTTCCCATCTCTGAGTCGTTCCCGTCCGGGGCCTCGCTGTCGTCCACCGCCTCGCTGCGTTCGGTGCGGTGTGGTCAACAAACAAGAGTCATCAGAAGAGGACTTTATGTGGAGAGCCTGACGGCTGGGACCCACGAGGTCCATGGTCGCACGCAAGAAAAGTTCCTCCTTATTAAGCTGAAAAAAATGTTTCCTCCACCTGACAGCTGGGACCCACCGGCTGTATCTTCGCACGGAAGGAAGTGCCTCCTTGTTTTGCGAAAAAATTATTCATCCCGTTGATAGTTGGGACCCGTCAGATTTGGTGACTGACTTGTGGGCCTACTAAGTGGACGTGTACGCACGGCTTTGTCAATTTAATCAACAAATGATTCTAGCAGCTGGACCGTTGGATGTTAATCCAACAGCCGTGTTCCTTCTTCAACCTCTGTTCTTGCTCCTGTCTCCCGTGGGCAGCACCGCGGCTGTGCTGCCGCGCCCTTGAACCAGTGAAGTTTCCCACTCCTCCCCATCTGCGACTCCACTGCAGCTTAATAAATAGTAACGTCTAACCGAGCCAGTTAGTTAGATGCGTACACTTGGTGTAGTAGGATCTTTATTTAGCTTGATGCATACACTTGTTCTTTTTTGGTAGCCCTTTTGTAATGATGGCTGATGTTTGGTTTGGAAGAGAGAGCTGCGTCTTCACTCTTCTGGCCTGCTTACTGCTTCTGTTGCACCCCCAGCCCTGGTTGCTGCTGCTGTTTTCAACTAGCGGTGTGACCCGCGCGTTTGCGCGGCTAGATTTAATAATAAATAAATTTATGTTATTTTTATATTTTAATTGCATATTGTATGTTGCTTGACCATTGACCTAAGCCCAGTATTTATCGATGTATATTATCCGTAATCTCCAAAACATTCTATCTTATATAGTCATTATTTGTTGTTTTTCATGTCTATGTTTTATTTTCTTATATTCCTTTATTTTAAGTAAAATTAATTACAACCACATATTTTTAAACAATGTATATTACTCATATTTTGATGGATTGTTTTATGTGGATCATCTGTCATGCACTCATTTATTTTGCCAGTTTATACTCAGTTGAATCCTGACATATTTCGTTCACCCTTCTTATCATGGCTTTTTTTGGCGAATTTCTCCCTACCATAGCTTATTATGTATAATAGTACAACCATGTTGTTTTAATAGAACATAAAATTTTAGTGCAACTTAGATGACAAATTTTGATCTACATAGTCCACATAGATAATAATCATAAGTCGTGATGGGTTTACTTATATCCAATGCAATTCCATTGGTTAAATTTTTTAAAAGTTCTACATCTATTTTTTAGATATAATTCAGTTTATGAATTATAAATGTTTTTTCTTATATAGATATTCTCATATTCTTAACTCCTTCTATAGTACTCCATTCGTCCCAAAATAAGTGTCTCAACCTTAGTACAACTTTGTACTAAAGTTAGTACAAAGTTGAGACACTTATTTTGGGTAGAAGGAGTACTTAATAGGAGAAGCTTATTGATGGTAAAAAAAAGGAGAAGCTTATTTGTGGAATTTCCATACGGACATGCACGCACAAGCATTAAAAAAAACAGTAAGGATCTCCTAAAAAATAGAAGACTTAAACATGTGTAGAAAAAGATACGTGCAATTCCTGATTCAGCTCACATATTATGTTTTGTCCTTGTATGGTTTCATTTCTTTTTGCGAAACATTATTGAATGCTTTCATGTGATCCTTCTCAGGACTAATACTTAATTTAAAACTGAAGCATTTGAGTGTCGTACTTCTTTCCATTGATTTTTATAATCTCAATGACTGTAAATAGAGCATGCACCATGATTTATTACATAAAAATATTCACGTGTACATCGTACTTCTATTGTCCTTTAAAGCTCATGCATCTAAACTAATGTCCATATGAATTAGTTGCGTCTGGCCGGCCGAAGAACTGGATGCTTTTTTTTCCCGTATATGATATTGACAAACATACCTTTTGTTTCGCAAAAAATATACCTTTTTTAGCAAGACATACGTGATATAGCACATATTTTTGAGTCGTGACAGTGCTAATATTTGAACATGTTATTGTTGTACATAACTTTTAGATCATGTAATCTCAACCGTTAATCTCTAAATCGACGAAGTATTTATTTTAGCCTATATGGATAAATGTATGCTAGAGTAGTTTTTGTTATTTTTTATATTTAGGATAGTTGATGTCTTCCATTTGAAATTATGGTTTTGAACATATAGTATACGGAATTTCATAATTTTTTTATTCCCCCCTTATTTATTTTTTACAGCCTCAAGATTCATATGTATTTTCCAATTTCTCTATCTACTCTTATTTTAATTTTGTCTGACATTTTGTTTTAGTTTTTATTGCATTAAACGACCTTAGTTTTGAATCGGTTTTAGTATTTTGGGAAATATTTATAGTTTTTTAATTTCCAGCATGAATTTTGGAATTTAATTTATATATATATATATTCCTATGATTCAAAAATGTTTGTTGACTCTTACCAATCTTGCTGATTATGTAGAGGTGAAAAACCTATAGATTTAGATCATATGATCCTTTGACGAATGATGTATAAGTTTCATCCATATTTTTTTACGGGAAGTATATTCCTCTTTTTAAGAGAAATTTTTCACCGGCAAAAAAGAGAGCCGTTTTTCATGTGTTTTGATTTTTTCTATGATCTGTGTATTCTATACGAAGAATTTAAATAAAATATCTGTACCCAATCTTGCATAGCCGATGTATCATGTGTGTCATGCCCATAGTATTATGCCGATGTATCATGTGTGTCAAGATGATTACCACCCCATATTATTATTTTTCTAAGTAAAACAGCCCATAGTCCCAGTCATCGACATAGTAAAAAAAATCTATCTCTCCTTTCCCTATTAGTAAAATAAACAACTCTCCTCTCCTCTCGTATGATCCCCACCAGGCTCCTCGTACACATCTACCATTTCTTCCGATTTGCAACCGGCGAAGGACGGCGTCGCTGTGCCCCATCAGGAAACTAATCCTCATGCTATCCCAGATCCATATGTCGCTTCTTTTCTCCTGATTTTTCTTCCTTGGTGGTGGCACATGTGGCTGTATGCGCGTGGATCTCGGCGACCTCGCTGCCCCAAATTGTCGTAGCCGGAGGCCCTGGATGCTGGGGCTGCTTAGGCATTGAGGGAGGTCGCGGAGGAAGAAGTATCAGCAAGACGTGAGTATTTCTGAGTGGCTGTTAGTTGTTGCCCTCCTGCTGTCTGTACTTGTACCAAAATGTAAATGTTATTGGAACCATATAAGTTTTTTTTGAAGTTGAATGATCTAGAAATCAGAATAAGATTTTATCTTTCCATTGGTAAACAACTTTTCGTGTGAAATCAGGAACCATACCACAACTTTCTGTCTAGAGATAGGCACTTATACTTGTTCTCTGAATTCTGCAGTATAGAATAGAATACAGTAAAACACACATATGGATCTGCTTGAATTAAGTCTAACTGAACCTAGCAAGGGGCCCTTGTATCTAATTATTGATTGATAGTAAAAAAAGTAGTTTTAGATGCATCGTTTACTGATGTATGTAGCAACAGAATCAGCTTAATGTGAGAAATACATGAGTCCAGCTGCAGGTTAAGTTTTCAAGTTCAGTGATTTACGCTGCTAGTTTTCTTCTTCCAATCTCTTCATGTATGTACCGTCACACTTGGCCAGTGCGTTGACGCGTTTGTTGCATTCTCAAGGATATGGAATATTAGTTCTTGTACTTTATCCGTAGCAGTGTGGTACTCCATAGTATTTTTAATTTCCTTTTTAGCAAGAAATAATTTTCCACGGTGCCTTCTGTCTGAAAAATCACCTTAAGAACAGGATTGGTTCATATGTATCAATCATTTTTTTTTAATTTTCTTAAATTGTAAAGGCCTTACCTTTTGTGTGTTCAATTTGGTTACTAATTTTGGTATATGTTTGTTGAGATGAAGCTGGCTTGTTAATTATGTAGACAGCATCCTTGTTCTCCTGGGCTTTTGTTCATGTAATTCATCTTCATGTTCAAGCATTGTTTGTTTGGTTTTCATTTTTATCTAAAAGTGTCTATAAGATTCTTCCAAATAGTATCATGGATTGTTTGACCCTGTACAATCAAATATGGTTAGTAACTGTTCTTAATCTGACTGAAAAAATTCCAATCAAATATGTTCATAAACAGACCTGCTCATTGATCAGTATCATATCTAGGCTAAAAAAGTCAGTTAGCTGTACAGATTTGTTAATATCTCTATTCATGAAAGTAGTGTATGGTAACAATAGTCTGCATTGTCATGTTCTTTTTTTTCCTGTGGAAAAATAATTAGAAACCCAATATATAATATCCTTTTGTATACAGTATTTCTGGCCATATCTAACACATGGATGTCATGCTTTTGAACCATACATTGTATTGTTTAATCATTTTTTGGCCCTCATATGCACTTAGTTGAATGACAAAAATTAGAAGATCTCTTTGTATACTATATTCTTTATGCTTATCTTCGCTTGGGCACTCCGTGTCGTCAATCAGCACCTTTAATCCTTCTCTGTTTGTGACTCTTGATAATGCCACATATAGTTGGCCATGGCAGAATACTTGCTTAGGCAAATATAGACCCACCTTGTTTAGGGATTGACCTTGGCTTTTATTTATGGTCATTGCAAAACAAACTGATATGGGATATTGCCTTCTTTTCAAAGACGAAGGGCCACTTTGAGTCGCTTGGTGACATAATGATTTTAGGTATGTATACCTTGTCACTGACGTGTGTTCCTGTGATTATTTGTGCCTCAATGTACCTGTTTCCCAGCTGTGTGACAGTCATTCTTGTACCATTGCATAAACCTACCGCTTGATTGATGTTGCGTAGGAGCATAACCGGCAAGCCTACCTTCAGTTTTAGCTCGTGGTTTGGAATTCTGGGAAGGTCAATTTGTTAAGGAACTCTGTTGGACACATATTCTCCGTTGTGTTGTACTTTGTTGTTGCCTTGCATACAGTGTCCAAGCTTAGGTATGTCACCTCTTCACCTTGTATTTGGCTCATTACGTAGTCATTTATCTTCTCAACTGTTTCATTCCTTGGACATAGTATTGCTCTTTCTTCAAGAAATTCACGGTCACGATAGTTTTGGTGCAAGTTTGGGTACGTGCTTTTCACTATCGCTTCTTTCGGGTCTTCTCCTTATTGCAGAATTATGTCTTTAGGAATTTTTACCCAATCATCTCCTTCATCGTTTGTTTGTTTTCCATCGCCAATTTGTAATATCCATTCGCAAATTCAGCCACATTTTGCTTTTGTATTGGATCTTCTGACAGGCACTTCAGCCGCATGTTTTCAGTTAGTCTAAATATTTCGAAGTGCTTCCATAGGTATGACCTTTTGACTGGGGCATTTACTATCTGCTCTCTCTTTCCCTTTGTAACCACTGGAAGTATTTGTCTGAAGTCGCCTCCTAGCACAACTGTCATGCCACCAAATGGCCTTTCGTCACTGTTTTGGTTTTGGAACCTTAGAATATCCCTAAGGCTTTTGTCCGTGCCTCAAGCAGTGTTTGTGTGCCATAGGAACCTCGTCCCACAGTATCAATGAGGTCCTCTTTACCAGTTCAGCCAAATGTGAGCCTTGTTTTATTTCACATGTTGATTCTTCTGTGATATTTATTGGAATGTGGAATCTTGAGTGCGCTATTCTTCCACCTTGGAGGAGCAATGCTGCAATGCCAGATGATGCTACCGCAAGCACTATTTTCCCCTCTGATCGTAGCTTCGTCGTGATTGCTTTCCATAGATAAGTTTTGCCTGTGCCACCGTAGCCCTCTACAAATATCTGTTTTCCATGCCCTCTGTTAGCTGATTCCATTATGGCATCAAAGGCCATTTTCTGGCTATGGTTAAGATTGCTACTATGGTTTGGTGCTCAATCTTTAGTGCTTCCGTGTCGTAGCTAAGTTCTTCATTTATCATTCTGTTCCCAAGTTGTTCAAGTTCAGTAGCATTTGGTAGTTCTATGCCTGGATAGTCCTTTAGTGTCTTTCCAGCTTGCCTCATTAGTTTCTCTATCTCGATCGAGCATATGATTTTTTCTGTGAATCGCTTAGATGCAGCAGAGGAAAGTTTAGGATTATTCTTCTTTTGTAATCGATATCTTCAGATAGTGCCTCTCATGTTGAATCCCACAACACTTTTGGGCTGGTCACCTCACAATGGCATAATATTGTGGTGAATAGCTGCCGTAATCGTATCCCTGATCCCCAGCTTGATACTTCATTGATGCATTCAATCCACTCACTATCGTCATCAAGAAATCCAAGTGCTTGACATGCTATATTGTATGTTGGGTGAACTACTCCATTAACTGTTCTAATATCCTCAAATGATGTGCATCCTTTCTTGGTGTTTAGAAGCATTCTCATATAATACCGGTCACCACTTGCAGGGTGTGCATAGTAAATTCTTCCAATCGCAAAGCCCCTTTTCCGCTCCTCCCAAGTTTTGGAGTCACTTTTCCATACAAATTTTGATGGGAATTCTGCATAGGTTAATTCTTTTCCCACCTCATGTATTTTGTTTGCCTCCATCCACTCAGTGAACTTAGTACTTGTGGATCCCGGCAGTCTTACTATTTTTTCAATGTCACGAGTCCGTAAAATAACTTGTTGCTCATTTTCAATGTGGAAAGGCGGTCTCTCTCTTTGGTGGATCACGATGGTGTAGATCAAATCGAATATCCGCCAAAGATGCTTCGGTTGTTGATATGTATCTCATCTCTAGGTATTTCTTGATTTCATCATAGTCGTTTGTTGCGTCCCTTTCCTTTAGTAAGGCTGTTACTTGGTCGTCATCTTTATGGATGTACTTAAATAGGTACTTGATTGACCTGGACCTGTTGCACCACTCCACATTTATGTGAGCTTGGAATTTGACCAAAAGGTTTCGTTGTATGGCACAACAAATCTGTTATCGAGCATTGCTCCTCCCTTTTTGATATTCCTTCCATTGTCTCGCCTTCTATATACTGGAAACCCATCCTCATCGATTGTCGTATCGATATTGTACCGTTTTGGGAAGTGTTTAGTACATCTGTTGTCTATCATGCATGGTGATTTTGTATTTGCCTCTCCGCAAGGCCCGTGCATCATGAAGTTTTCAACAGCTTCATTTCCGTCCGGATCGACATCTTTGTCTGGGATCTCTGCACTAATTATTTGGTTGATTTCTGTTGGTCCTTTGCACTTGTAATTCTCCTTGAGAAATACCAATATGTGCGCATGCGGGAGTCCCCTCTTTTGGAACTCTATTGTGTAGATAACTGCATTGATTGAATATATAGTTTTATTTTGTTAAAATTTGGAATCATTTTAATAAATAGATAAAGGCTATTGTGTGCTTAAAATTGAAACATTAGGTGCTATTAGTTAGCGATTAGTAGTCGGGATCTTACTTGCTATAGTTTCTCCAAAGTGTTTCTTCACAACGATATCTCTCATTAGCTCCTTCCGTTTTATCATGAATACTCGGTCAACAATATCTGGTCGGTCGGCTGGCTTGAGGCCTCCTCCTGCTTCATCTAGCATGTATTGGATCTCAGGCCACTTTGCATTGCATGTGAATGTTATAAATAGGTCTGGATATCCAGCCCACCGGCATATTGCAAATGCGTCTTGCAAGTTTTGTGCCTTGTTTCTTCTACCTCCTGTATAAGATGAAGGTACAATTATCCTCTGTCCGACTTGCTCGCTCGTGTCCCTCGCTCAATCGCGTCCCTGCAGTCCACTGTAAAGTTCAGTTCGTAGCTTCCCTTGATTATTCCTGATCCAGTTTAGTCTGTTTTGCTCAATGCATGTGTAAACATCCACCCAAAATTGAAGCGATAGATGTCTAGACATTAGCAATGACATTCCTTGGTCGGGTCTTTGCTGTAGGTAGTATGCATAGTAGTCTAGAATAGTTACATATTTCCTGCTTTTGTCACCTTCTTTTGTTCGCTTGTAAGGTATTTCAAGCTTGAATCCATCTTCTCCGTATGGAAACAACAACGGGTATTGCATTGACATTAATTTCGGATGGATTTCTGATATTCTGTGAGGTTCCATATCTTTGTACTCGACAACAATGTCTCGTCCTTCGCTCTCTCCAAGAGGGTCTCTTACAACTAATGCCGCAACTTCGATGCGGATGGAAGGTTGTGTGTTCCGTTCCTTTTCCCAAGTATTCAAGCGTGTAATCGTGGTAGTCTTCTTCTTTGAATCTATCTCTTGCCATTCTGAATGACTTTGCAAGGATGTTGTTCTCATCAAGCATTTCTTGTAGTTCCTTGACAATGGCAGGGTCCATCGTTGTTTTTTTATCATTGCGTCTTGAAGCATCTATCCTGTTTTGCACCTCATTTTCTGTCTGATAGATGTATAGCTGGGCAAATCGAGGTTTGTTACCTTCTTCGGGTAGAAGAGTTCCAATATGGTGGTAGTTACGGCCATGCAGTCTAAAAACATATGGTCCTTTGCCTTTGTTTATTTCTTTTGTCAACAGTTCCTCCCATTGACGTGAATGAGAACATTGAGTTGTATGACCTTATATTTTCTCTGAAGTTTGTTGCATCACTTCCTTCACCTGTTAATAGCCCCTGCGAGGTAAGGTGGAGGATATGCTATCTTTGGTAGGTCAATTTTACCTTGTTTCCAGCAAATTCGAAAGAAGGTTTTTGGTTCCTCTATGAGAATTTAATCTTTCTTCACACCATAGTATTGCATTGCAATGTTCGCATCTATATGTTGGCTTTCAAGTTCCATATCGTGCTATAATAACTTCCGGACGTAGTGCTGCTGGTTCTTTCTATGATGTTGCTTTCAAGCTCATTGTCGCTTGCATTTGTTCTTGCATGCTTGACATCTTTTCTTTCTTTGATTTGTTCCTTTCTCTTACGTAAAGCATCTTCTTCTGTTTTATCGGTTGTTTCATGTGTATTCCTGCATCTCTTACTCCTTTTTTGTTGGAGTTGTTGTTTCCTCTTGATAATAGCTTCTCTAGCTTCTTTTGTAAGTTGGCCTGCTGATTTTGTTAGCATTGTCCCTGCATTTCTGCAACGGATATTCTTTTAGCAATATAGTATAATATAGTTGAATTCTAATTTATGCATAATGTCGTCAAGAAGCTAACAATATATGCAATAAATAGGAGATGCTGGCTGCATGGCGACAACCTATAATACTTATCGATCATGCTTTCAGGATTACTGTGTTTTGTGGTTTGAGCTGTGGTGTATGGCATTATTGGAGTGACAGTGTGCTTGTTTCTCAGTGAACGACAATTGTTCCATGGGAATTACTAAGGCAAAGTACTCTCTAAAATAATTATTAGCAATATACGTAAAGTTATTAGGTTCTGCAATATTAACAAAGGTAAATATTTGAAATGTATATGTTAGAAATGTACAAAAAAATTAGTGTGCATTACATGAAGATTGTAAAAATCTCAATGATATACCTGATAATGTTTTCTTGTCTTTGTTTTTCTAATTTTGTAAAGCTTCACACACATGTGCTAATTATTGTCGTAATTGTATCTTTGCTGCAAAGCAAATCCTGTAGCGATCCAGGAAAATATTTTATACCATGTACAAATTATTAGAGCATACATTTTTATTGCTGCAATGACTTTATCAGTCCGTGAGTCACTTTTAGTTCATCACAGAAGTTGGTACTATTTTCTCAAAGAAAATAAAGTTTATGTGAAGAGCCAAGGCAAGACATGTGTGTGTGTCTATATATGTAAAAATTAGGAGGTTGCTTTGAACCGGTGGTAAGTATTAGTTTTCCACGGAAAGAATTTACCTTCTAATCTGAAGTGTGGCAAGGCTGATTTGTGTGCAACTTCTTCCAGCGATTCAATGCAGGTCGATTCTGAGATGATACGATCCCTTGGTTAATCGATCAAGTGTATGTTCCTGCAATTTAAGAGCAGTACGCTAACGTGCTCAGATCAGCCTATTCGATAAGGAGTAGGAATCGAATTCATAAAGATTACGGTATAGAGAGAAAATTTCCAAACCCAGAGAGAAAATTCCAAAGCCAACATACACCACGTATGAAGCCTATTTAGGCCCAACAGTTTTGATGCAGGCCCATTTAGACCACCCGTATAAACAACCCGTACAGGTATCATCTACGTGTAAAATCTTTTTGTTGGGTAAAAAAACTCTTCTCTCGCAGCTTATTCGATCCCCACCAGCATCCTTATCCATCCGCATGCAGCACCTCTTCCGATTAGCTGCTGTTGAAGATTTCGTTCCTCGCCACCACAGAACCAATTCCCAATCCATCTCCACTTCTCCATTCATTTCTTTGAATCTCTTCCATTACTGGCGCAGTTGATGGTTGCGCGGAGAACGCAGACGCGTTCGTTTTGTTGGATGTGGATCCTTGAAGACCTCGTCGAGTCCGGCGGAGTGGCCATGGGGAGTAGTAGGGAAAACACGGGGCTGCACTGCTCAATCTCCTCATGGCCGGCGGCTAAGCCATGGCAGATTTGCTGTAGTTTGGCCTCATCTAGGAGGCTGTGTGGGAACCAATTGGTGGGAACTCACCAAGTCGCCTACTGATGATGAATTGTTGGATCTGACATCCGAGGTACGGGCCAGAGTTTGGGTTTGCTAATATTGTCCTCATAGGTATTAAAGTGGCAATGGTGAAACCTTAGTATAAGTAGATTGTGGAATATGAATAGCAGCACACGACCGTGAGATGCTGGCCTTCTCATTTCTGGTGCTGTCAGACTACTACCACATGTAAGTGCCAACTGATGATATGCATCATATGTAATGAAGATTATTTCTTGTACTTTATTTGTAGCAGTGTTGTACTACATAGTATTTTAATTTGCTCTTAGAAAGAAATAATCTATTCATGATGCCTTTTCTTTTAAAAAAGGCTTTATGAACCTAAAGTGCATGTCTGAATGTATTTCTAAAATTTACAATATGAATTGCTTTTGATAGTGTTGTATCGATGTTTTTCGTGATATTTTAGTTTTTGAAAAACCTTTTTTGAAAATTAGTTTGATGGATTATTCTGCTATTGGTAATTAGATTACCTTTTGTGTGTTAATATGTCACCTTGGATAGTAATCTGGGTATAGGTTTGTTGGAGCGTAAGCTTACATATTGAATTTTCTCAAGTAACTTCTGGTCACCCTATCAAGTAACCGAGAAACAATCTTCCAGTTGCCAACAATTTTTAGTGACCTAAGCAATTAATGTGATTTGATATTATATTTGCTTTGCTGCTAAGTCTGAATGTGGGAACTTTGTTTTTGGTCAGAATTGTGCTGCCGGGCAAAGCTAGCGTTATGTACATATCCGGTTGTGCTATGAAGTTACTGAAGCAAGGTATATTCATGTCTATTGTGTTGGCCCCATATTGATTTGCCAAAGTGAATCCTAATGCGTCAATCTCTGGTCTTGTAGTATGTTCCTATCTATTGTGCTGTCCTTGTACTGATTTGGATACAATAGCATGTATATAAAGGAAACTACATGAAGACAATTTTCGATCTGTTTTAGACTAAGAACATCGCTAACATCCACTCCCTCAATCTAATATGTATCCTTGCTATCCTGGTTAATGTCAAGTACTCTTACTTATCTTGGTCGATACAAATAGATTGCCATAATATTTATTTCATAAGCTACTAATCCAAATATTATCTAGACAGGATCCTTGTTCTTCTCGGCCTTGCTTTTCGTACGTCATCTTCATCTTCAGGCATTGTATTTTTGGCTTTGGCTTTAACTTGTTTCTTGTTCTCACTGACAGCTTTTTTCTTTTGTTCTGGCAAATTCGCCTTAGTGCATTCATCCTCTGAGTCATCTGAGGATATTACAACAGATCTCAGTCTCCTTTTATTGCCACTACGGAGCTGACGTGATGACGATGATGATCTTTTGTCTTGCTGCTTGTCTTTGGTTAATGTGGATTCATTGTTGTCATATGGCTCCTCTTTCACAGGCACCAGTTTGCAGGAAGGTGAAACTTTATTATTCTGTGACTGCATACATATACATTTTCAAAATAAGACACATCTCTAAAATTTGAAGTTTGTATCGTCAAAAAGTCAATCACCTTTTTATCTGGCATGTTCTGCTTCTTCATTAACATAGTGTCTACATCATCATCCATCAATTCCTGTGCAACAAATGTAATATGAATTGGTTAAGGAATTCTAAAGATGGTACTTTATTTTTGAAACAAAGGTAATGAAACTTTTACCTCCTCGGCTTTATCGTTCAAATAGAGCATCTCAAGCCTATCATCAGGCACAAATGTTCTCTTTACTGCATAGTTTTGTGTGCCAAATGTGAGATTACTATCACTGAGCTTGAATCGAAATATTAATTTTTTTCCACATAATTGTTGAATAATCTTTGGGGCTTCTTCTGTTTTCCCATCTAGTGAGTCCAGCAAGTCGATGCGTATGTATTAAGCAATCTTGCAGCCTCCTCGTCAAATAAAGTGCAACTTGTAGTAGATGTATGATCACTAATTTGGAGTCGAATACGATACCTAACATACCATTCATGTTAGTGGAGAGTAAATATAATATAACACTTACTGCTTATATTTAAGTAATATAATATGCTTACCGAGGTGTGACATTTTCTGGATATATACCACAACTCTTGCAATAATACTTGTCGGTTTCCTTGATAACCATTTTGGGACAGTTATCACATGACATGTACCACCATTGAATATTTTCTTGCAACCGATCTACTGTAGCTATTGTCGTGAACACAAAATCCTGAAAACAATCAACGTTAGCATTGGGGTAGGGGTGGGGGATTAAGTGACATATATAAATTCAAAATGGTTCCATTGTTACTAATATTGAACAAATTGTTAATGCAGGTCTTAACTCGTTCTCGCAAAAATTGATGATAGCCTTTATTGAAACTCCAATGAATTACCTGGTCTTGCCGGTTTTCGTGCCTCATTTTAGTAAGTTCTTGCAATGTTCTCCGCCTGTAAAACATTTGTTCTTCTAGAGTTCCCTGATTACTTCTATCTATACTCATCATTTTTGGTAAGGTTACTTGTGTTGAGTCCCTGCACATATATAAAACAAATAATAATATGTACAATCGTGAATCAACATGAGTCACTATTCATGAGTGGGAATTTTTAATTGGTAGTGTTTCATACCTTTCAAGAAGTTCTTGTGCTTCTGGTATATCCAGATCTATATATATTCTGGTGGCACTGGTTGACTTTAGGCACAAACCTATTTAATTAACCAATTAGAATTTGTAAATGATAAGAGTAGCATCTAAGATTTATGGACTTACCATTGAATCTCTGCACCATCGTTGATGTAATAATAATGACAGTTTGGCTGCCAATTACATCCTCGGTCAAAAAATAAGCAAACTTTCCCCATAACGTGATTCTGATTTTATCACCCCTAAAGAATTTAATTCGAGAAGTTATTGTTCACATGGGGTAGGCGTAGTTAAATTTCAGACATGCATATGCATATGCACTTACTCCGGCATTAGTATTTCAATCTCATGGATATATGAAGGTTGTGGGCTCTTTTTTGTTATTCTTGTCTCCACGGGATTCATTTTTGTTAGAAGTCCAATGACATCTGTTTATTTGGAAATTATAGTAATATAACAATTAGAAATATCAATTATTTGGAAGCCATAATTACAACTATAAACATACCTGAGCATTGTGTATCTTTTCCTGCCCTTTCTTCAAGTGTCTCCATGGTAGCAAACTCGAAGCAATAGTCCGGAAAAACTTCTGGAGATCCTTTTATCTCCTTTACCTTTGTATTGTATGCAAAAAATATTTTAATTTCATTGCTCACTGGCCTATATTTTGTGGATTCCACAACCTTAAAATTACTGAATCCATAAATAGACTTCTCATTGATCTTTGATTTAAAAGTGTCTATTAGATTCTTCCATATAGTAGCATGAATTGTTTCACCCTATAAAAACAAACAATTATGGTTAGTAACTGTTGCTTAATCTGAAAAAATCCAATTAACTATATTGAAAAACAGACCTGCTCATCCATGAGTATCATATCTAGGCTAATAAGCTCATCGGTAGTAGGATTAACTGAATCCCAAATCCTCATTACTTTCACTTGAATGTTCCAGTTCTGTCCCCTTGTAGTTAAGTCACTCAACTTTTTGTATGCCATAGTTTTATGTCTTCAAAATTAATCGGAAACAATTAGCCAATGGATATAGTATTTATGAAGATCCTATCCATAAAAAAAGGTTGTTAAATAACAATTACCAAGTCTGATGATTCAACCCAGAAGTGCTTTGTCGTCACTTCTTCCGACGTCGATAGGAGCAGATGGGCGTGGCTTTGTCGGATGTCGGCGAGCTTTGGTATGACTTCGCTGGACGTCTGTTTAAGCAGTTGGAGATGACTTCTCGTCGAAGCAGTTGGAGATGACTTCTCGTCGTGCTACCTATGTCGACTTCAAGTTGTGTGGACGGCGAGGCGTGTGTTTCGTCTGGTGTGTTTTACGACGTGGTGGTCGCCGATTTCTAATTGTTTGGTGCGTGCTTCTGTGGCCGACTGCACTTGTTTATATGGGTTGAGGTGGCTGGGTTGAGGTGGCCGAGACCGTGTGGGAATCTTGTACGTATTCGTTCCTCTCTTGGAACTTTTATCACGTGAGGTCTGGTGGGTGTCCTTATTTGTTTAGGTTTCTTATTTAATTAGGTTTGACTACTATATATGATTATCCTTGACCCATTGATGGAAATATTCTATTTTTGTTTTTGTGTCTTACCATGAGGATAATTCAGGCTAGTTGATGTTACAATGGACACACTATATTTGTATACGTGACGTGTTATACTACTTGTGTGGGTCGGTCTGTGCTATGCACTACACGTGATGGAACATGGATGTGTTGGTCCGTTCTATGCACGTACACGTGACAACACAACTTATCTTGTTTACGCGTTTATGTTAAATCAAGGCCGTTAATATTACAATCTAACGGATTAGATAATTTTAACTTATGTGGATGAATGTGGTGGCTTATTTTACTTCTGTTTTAATTATATAATAGATAGATAGATAGAAGATAGATAGATAGATTACAATCTAACGGATTAGATAATTTTAACTTATGTGGATGAATGTGGTGGCTTATTTTACTTCTGTTTTAATTATATAATAGATAGATAGATGTACAATCAGTAGTATATTTCGTCTGTTGGTTGAATAAATGTGTTATTAGAACGACAAACACAATGTTTTGGAAGTCGTTGCACGGTTCGATCCTTTAGTGCCCCGTACCATACGCAGCGCATACTATTTATCGTACGGAACATTTTTTTTTGAAACTCGGAACACATTTTCCACTTGTTGATAACATGCAGCCCACTGATGAAGGCCCAATAGAGAAGCCCATAATTAACTGGAAGGGAGGCTCTCACATGAATCCGGCCCAGGTACATGCTCATGGTCCCCTAAACATAAATAAGTAAATAAATAAATAAATAAAGCTAAATGCTCATGCACCAGTTCTTTGGGAAAATACCCAAGCCAGGCCTATTTGTTTTCTCCGAATTACTGGGCTGCAAATCTAGACGAGGAGGGATGCATTCCGGCCTGGCTTAAGAGTATGGTCAATGTCTGTTAAAAGTAATATCAAAAGGGGTTGAAAATTCCAAAAAAATTATAGCAAATGGGATATAAGTTTCTTCTTTTGTTTTTGTTCTTCACTGATATCTTATACATATTTCATTGGATTTAACATGACATAGTACTAATTTATTTTTAAATTTGTTTTAGTATGGCTATTAATTTTTGGATTAAGAATATTTCGTTCCCCAGCAAAAATTTGCGAATTTTCAAAATTTCCCACATATTTAGTTAATTTTTTGACCCTGGTACTGACCAGAAAATGGCCAGCAATTCTAAAAATGGAAAACGGGCTGCAATAAATTCCATATGAATTAGAAAATGAGTAAAAATTATAAAAATAATAGCAAATGGGCTGTACACGCCACAGATTTCGAGGCTGACTTGTTTACGCAAGGCTTTGTCAGTGAACACACGATTCTAGCAACAGTTAGTGTTGGATGTCCATCCAACGGCCTACGTGCTTCTTTAATCTCTGATCTTCCTGCTCCAGCCGCCTAAACTAGCGCCGGCGGGACTGCCTGCTCCCTCCTCTTGTGGCCCCTTTGTGATCTTTGTGAGCTTCCTCGGCCTACCCTACTCCCTCCGCTGGCCTGGCCGCACGCAATCAACTGTCTCCTTATTACGCGAAAAAAAGATTCCTCCCACTGACATCTGGGGCGCACTGGTTGGGAGGCTGACCTGTGGGCCTACTAAGTTGACACGTACGCATGGCTTGTCAACTTAGTCAACAAACGATTCTAGCAGCAGTCACCGTTGGATTTGAATCGAACGGTCCTGCTGCTTCTTCAACCGCTGCTCTTCTTGCACCAGCCGCCCAAACTAGCGTCGGGGAGACCGCCTGCTCCTACCTCCAGTGGCCGGCTATGCTGCCGATGAGGCCTCATCGCCCCTACTACTCCCACCGCTAGCCAGGCCCTGCGGCGACGGCAGCCTCACACCGCAGCCGAACCAGTGAACCCTCGTACTCCTCTCCGCGTGGGCATCCACTGCCGCGTCTTCCCCGGCTCTGCGTCGTCCCCTTCCTACGCCTCGCCGTCGTCCATCGCCTTGGTGCTCTCGGCGCGGCGTGGTCAACGTGGTCAATGACATTCCATCGGAAGAGTACTGTACGTGGAGAGGCTGACAGCTGGGTCCATGGCCACAACCCAGTTTTTTTGTGATTTGCCAAGTAAGTCGCTTTGTTAGGCCTGTTGGGTTGCAAATCTTTCAAGACGAGGAGAGCTTTCATTCGACTGGCCGAGAAAATGGCCCATCAGTAATGAGAAATGGACTGTACATTTTTAAAACACATCAAACCCGCAATTAGTTTCAAATATCTTTTTTTCATTTCGAGATTTGAAATTACATTAATTTTTATGCGTGGAGAATTTGTTGGATTTTATATTGATATACATTTATTTTTTAAATCAGTTTGAATGTGAGTCGAAATTTCGGGATTGAAAACAGTTCGGACCGCTTTTGAAATATGCAAAATTTCGTATAATTTTTTAACCGTGGCCACAATATGGGCTGTAGTGCTAACAAAAAGAATATGGGCTCCAAAAAAACCTTAATAATTAGCAAATGGGCTGTAAATTATTAGAAATAATGGCAGACGAGCTGTATGTTGTTTCCCACAGATTTGAGGCTTTCCTAAAAAAAAGGTTGACGCACAAGCAGTGACCGTTGGATGGCCATCCAACGGCCGTCGTGCTTCTTCAATCTCTCGCTTCTTCCCCGGCCCACCAAACAGGCGCCAGCTGGACTGCCTGCTCTCTCCTCCCTCAAGGCCGGCTCTGCTGCCACAGCCTCACCGCCCCATCAGATTCCCATCGCTGGCCTAGCCATCCCTCTACTCACCCACACCTGCTGTTATTCTCCGGCGACGGTGAGGCCTCAGACAACAGACTCCCCTCGATGTGGGAAACAACCGCCGAAGTCTTCCCCGCCTCCGTCGTTCCTTCCTAGGCCTTGCCGTCGTCCACCGCCTGGTGCTCTCGGCGGCCTGGTCAACGTGGTCAACGACCGACATGCATCTGAAGTGGACTTTAGGTGGAGAGGCCGACAATTTGGGTCCACGGCCGCACGCAAGGAAATGCCTCCTTATTACGCCGCAAAATAATGATTCCTCCACGACATCCGGGACCCACCGAAGGGCCTCTCAGATTTCGCAAAAGATGTTACCGCTACCGATGTGACTTGGACCCACCAAATATATCTTCGCACGCAAGGAAGTGCCTCCTTATTACACACAAAAAAATGAATACTCCCCCTATTAGTTGGGACCCAGTATAGTGGCAGGCTGACTTGTGGGCCTACTAAGTTGACGGGGACGGAGGGCTTTGTCAACTTAGTCAATATGCACGATTCTAGCTCTTGTGACCGTACGATGTCCATCCAACGGCCGTAGTGCTTCTTCAACCTCTGGTCTTCTTGCTCCAGCCGCCCAAACCAGCGCCTGTCGTGCCTCGTGCTCCTGCCTCCCGTGGCGGCTGCGATCTGGCGGAGGCCTCACCGCCCCTACTACTCCCACCCGGCCGTGCCATCCCTCTACTCACCCACACCCCCTGTTACTCTACGGCGACGGCAGCCTCACACCGCAGCCGAACCAGTGCCCTCGTACTCCTCTACGCGTGGGCATCCACTGCCGCGTCTTCCCCGGCTCCGCGTCGTCCCCTTCCTAGGCCTCGCCGTCATCCACCACCCTGGTGCTCTCCGCGCGGCATGGTCAACGTGGTCAAGGAACGGCTTCCATCGGACGTGGACTGTACATGGAGAGGCTGACAGCTGGGTCCACGGCCGCAGCAAGGAAGTGCCTCATTATTACGTGCAAAATAATTATTCCTCCACCTGACAGCGGGGACCCACCGGACGGGCCACTGTATTTCGTGAAAAAAAGTTTGCCCCTGACTGCTGGGACCCACGAGCTACATCTTCGCACGCAAGGAAGTGCCTGACAGTCGGGCCCACCTGGTCGAAGCGTACGTAGCGTTGTCATTCTGGTCGCGAACGTGTATGTACATATATACTGGTCGATGTAGAGGCACACATATGTCGTAGTAGAGGCGCGCACGTAGCATGTACATGTACGTACAGCGGTCAGGGTGCAAGAAAGAAAATACGGCCACGTATGTGTACATACGGGCGGGGTCTCGAACGCCTACTCGCGCATACGTACGGCGAGGGCTCGTTGACATGGCTGGGTCGGAACGGAGAAACAGCGTCGTCGTCGTGTTCATGGGGAGGCAACGGAATGCGTGGTCATGTTCATCGGGAGGGCTTGGACAGAACAGGCGTTGGAAACGAGGCCTGGCGTACCGCACAACGGAGGAAACGGACCTCCTACGGTCGAAACGGGGGTCCTGTTGATCGGGAGGGGTGTGCGTACCGCAAAACGGAGGAAACGGACCTCCTACGGTCGAAAGGGGGTCCTGTTGATCGGGAGGGGTGTGGTGTACCGCAAAACAGTGGAAACGGACCTCCTACAGTCAAGCGGGGGTACGGTTGATCGGGGGTGTGGCGTCTGCCAAACAGAGAAGCGGACCTCCCTACGGTCGAAACGGGGTCCTGTTGATCGGGAGGGTGTGGCGTCTGCCAAAAGCGGAGGAAACGGACCTCCTACGGTCAAACGGGGTCCTGTTCGCCGGGGAGGGTGTGGCGCCTGCAGGACTCCACGGGATACTGTTCATCTCCACCGTCGACCCCCTCCAGCCTCCACGAGCTATTGTTCATCCGCCGTCGACCTCCTCCAGCCTCCACCTGCGACTGTTCATCCACGGGCTCCTGTTCATCCAGCGTCCACCGCGCGCTACTCCACCGGCTACTGTTCAACCAGCCCTCTCCACGAGCTCCTGTTTAACCACCCCTCCACGGGCTACTGTTCATCCTGCCCTCCACCGTCTACTGTTCATCCAGGCCTCCACACCACGGGGTCCTGTTCATCCACCCCTCTACGGGCACCCCTCCACCGTCTACTGTTCATCCAGCCCTCCACCACACCACGGGGGTCCTGTTCATCCAGAGGCAACGCCAACGCCACAGATTCATCCAAACCCCATAGCGCTCACTGTTCATCCCATCGATCGGCTTGATTAGCAGCGATGGCGAAATCGCTTTCGATCGGGTTCGATTAACAGACCATCGATCGATCGATCGGGTTCGATGTAGCGTAGCCTGCGGTCTGCAATCGCTCGGGTTCGATTAGAGCCCAATGCCTCGCTCGGGTTTAGTTAGAGCTAACGCCTCGCACACGCAGCGCACGTGTCACGAGAAAGCAGCGCATCGCCGGCCCCGACCTCCCACCGTAATCGGAACTCCCGAAATTTTCCTCCCCCTCGCTTCTACCACGATTTTTTCCATCATGGACGGCCCAAAGAATGTCATGCAGCTGCGTCTCCAGCCTGCCCAGGACGAAAAGCCCATTTTCTGTCATGATTTTTTGTCATAGAAGTAGGAGCCCACCACATCTATGATGATATCGGGTTTTGTCACAATTATCATCATAGAAGTGTCATATGTATGACAAAATTTTTTTGTTTGGCCCAAAATGTCACGGATGTGTCTTTTTTTGTAGTGTTCATGGCTCGTTCGGCCACCCTGTGCAGATCCACCAGCTACTTCAGCTGATCGGTGAAGGACACGGGATGGTCTGGCGTCGCGTACTGCGACCAGAATAGCTTCTCCGTAGAACCTCCTACTTCGGCTCGGTAGAACTCTGCAGCGTCTGATACGTTGCGTGGTAGATCCACAAAAGCCCTTGGGGAACTCCGAACCCTGGTTAGTAAAAGGTATTGCTTCTCCACATACTTGCTTTGCATCTTAAATGCCTTACCCGCCGTGATCTTCTTGGCCTCCTGGATCTCCTGGAGGGCGGCCTGGGCCTCATTCCATGCGGTCTCCGCGCTCTGACGAGCCTTGGTGAGCTCGGCCTCTTGAGCCGACGCATCATTCTCCAAGGTCTCACATTTTTTCACCGCATCCTGGAGCTCCTGCTGGATTTCCTTGACCCGGGCCTCGAGCTTCTTACGGGCGGCTTGCTGCTGGACAGCTTTCTCCTCGGCCTCGCCCAGGGCCTTCCTCAGGGCCTCGACCTCGGTCGCGGCTCCTGCACATATTACGACACTACAGTCAATATACATCGCCTACGCTTTCTGTACATACAGCAAGTCGTTATTCACCTTGCTTCTCCTGGAGCCAAACCCTAACCTCGCCGAGCTCGTTCTCTGTCCGCCCCAGCCTCTGCCTCAATTCAGAGACTTTGGTAGCATGCGAGGTTGCGGCCAACAGCGACGCATGCTTATGCATACATGCTATGTTAGTCTCCTACAATAGATCCTCTGTCCCGTTCATCTCGCCGGACAGTATCTCAGGGGCTACTGACTACAAGTTTTTTTTCTCTTTCTATGTCACTTACCTTGAAACCTGTCAACAAGTTGCCACAGGCCTCATTCAGTCCACCCTTGGCGGACTGAACCTTCTCAATCACCGCGCCCATAAGGACACGGTGCTCGTCCATAACGGAGGCACCTCGTAGCGCCTCCATCAGGTTGTCCGGCGCCCCTGGATGGACAGGGACCACCGGCGGAAGCGGCGCACCCCCTCCTTCAAAGGGGGCTGCTCGCCCGACTCCAGAGCCATATGGGTCTCCAGAATCGTATTCGGCTGAGGGCCAAACTGGATGCGGCCCTCTTCGCCAGTCTCCATGGGGATCGTCTCCTCCATGTGTCCGGCAGTGGAGGCCTCGCCTTGTGGCGCCTCTCGGACAACATCCTGGGCTCCTCCCTTTGGAGCGGTCCTCCGGGACAGCACTTCGGTGTCGTTGTCGGTGTCAAAACCGGCGGATCTCGGGTAGGGGGTCCCGAACTGTGCGTCTAAGGCGGATGGTAACAGGAGGCGGGGACACGATGTTTACCTGTGTTGGGCCCTCTCGATGGAGGTAATACCCTACTTCACCTTGATTGATCTTGATGATATGAGTATTACAAGAGTTGATCTACCACGAGATCATAGAGGCTAAACCCTAGAAGCTAGCCTATGGTATGATTGTTGTTGTCCCTACGGACTAAATCCTCCGGTTTATATAGACACCGGAGGGGCTAGGTTACAGTAGTCGGTTACAAGGAGGAGATCTACATATCCGTATTGCCAAGCTTGCCTTCCACGCCAAGGAAAGTCCCATCCGGACACAGGATGAAGTCTTCAATCTTGTATCTTCATAGTCCAACAGTCCGGCCAAAGGATATAGTCTGGCTGTCCGGAGACCCCCTAATCCAGGACTCCCTCAGTAGCCCCTGAACCATGCTTCAATGACGATGAGTCCGGCGTGCAGATTTGTCTTCGGCATTGCAAGGCGGGTTCTTCCTCCGAATACTCCATAGAAGATCTTGAACACGAGGATAGTGTCTGGCTCTGCAAAACAAATTCCACATACCACCTCAGAGAGAATAATATTTCCACAAATCTAATCTGCTGACGCATTTTGCAGTACGACATCACACCACGACCCGGTCATTATTCGAACCGTTTTTCACAACCAGTCACCGCACATATCGTGAGGCGGTTTCCTTGGCACGCCTTGTCGAAGTAGAGATCGTGTCCTCTTATCACGAGATTCTCATCAATACGGGTGTGGGTAACCCAACCGCACCATCAATTACGACGCTTGGGGAATAGGCGAGTTTTACCAGGCAAGTGGGGAGGCGTATAGTTTCTCCGCCCCTATAAAGGGACAAGGATTCCTCTTTTTACCCACGCCTTCTTTCTCCTTGCTCATCCATTCTTGCGCACTCGAGCTCCAGCACCCAAGTTCGCGTTTTCTCCTCAACCCACTCCAAGCATGTCCGGAGCGGGAGGCAAGTGGATGGTCTCCTCCGTTATGGAGGAGGACATCAAAAAGCTACGGGGAGCCGAATACCTGGTTGCGGATATCGCACACCGACTACCAGATGAGGGGCAGATCGTCCCGACTCCAGAACCCCATGAGAGGGTGGTTTTTCTTACCCACTTCGTCCGCGGACTAGGATTTCCCCTCCACCCGTTCGTCCGCGGGCTCATGTTCTACTACAGGCTGGATTTTCACGATCTGGCCTCCAATTTTATCCTCAACATCTCGGCGTTTATCGTCGTGTGCGAGGCCTTCCTCCGCATCATGCCCCACTTCGGCCTGTGGCTGAAGACCTTCAATGTTAAATCGAAGGTGGTGGTCGGCCAGCAAGCGGAGTGCGGAGGCGCCATGTTGGGCAAAATGCCTAACATCACCTGGCTAAAAGGCTCCTATGTGGAGACCATAAAGGGGTGGCAATCGGGGTGGTTCTACATCACCGAGCCGCGCGACACCACTTGGGTGGCAGCCCCCGAATTTCGATCTGAAATCCCCATGCGGCTCACCTCCTGGAAAGAGAAGGGCCTGTCCTAGGGTTCCCCAGTAGAGCTGACCAGACTCCAGACCTGCATCAAGAACATGATGAGCAAGAAAATCAAGCTCGTCAACGTGGTCCAGGTCATGCTCTTCCGCCGGATCCTCCCGTGTCAACAACAGGCATTCAATTTGTGGGAGTTCGACCCGGCCAAGCACCAGACTCTGCGAGAGCTCTTCGACACGACGCACAAGGACGTCTGGAGGGTGCTGTTCAAGGGCGCCGAGGTGCCTCCTCCCCTTACCGAGGACCGCGGACTCAGCGCACAGCGCCATGCCAGTCCGGTAAGTTTTTTATATCTCATAGGGTGTTTATTTTCCCCAGTTTAATCATGTGCGGGATCTAAGCCTCCATGCCATTAACAGGACTGGGTAGAGACAGCGGAGCAGATCGATTGCCCAGCCCCCCTGCCTGAAGATCCTGCAGATGCTCTCCTAACGGAGATGCTGGTTCCGGCGCCTTACGAGGTGCCGGTGAAGAAGGCCAAGAAGAAGGCCACGGGGACCCGAAAGGGTCTCCGGCGCAAGGTTATATCGGACTCATCGTCAGATAACTCTAAAGCGCACTCCTCCCACGAAAACGAGGAGGAGGAAGAGGAAAGTTCTCCCCCCCAGCCGGTGGAGACAAGAAAAGGAAGGCCGCCCCAACCGGGGAGGCCGAAGGGTCCAAGAAGGGAAGGACCCTCCTTCCGGACTGCTCCGCGACCACCGCCTACAGTGAGGACGAGTGGTTGACCAGGGACAAGCCCCTAGCGAAGTTGTAAGTATCCGGATACCATAGTAATTCATGGTACGTTTCTATTGCACTGCTTCTCCTTACACCGAATATGATTATGCAGTCCGTCCCGAGCCCGTATCGACGTATCTTCGTCGGACGGTTCTTTGGACTCGTCGGATATGAATAGCCATTCACTTCCGACCGCCTCCACCCCTTGCCCTATGGACAACGTCGAGGTGTTGTCTCAAAAGGCACCGAGACAAGGGGAGGTAGTCCTGGAGGCGCCTCGAGGCGACCTTCCGGACCCTGGGCGCGAAGGGAGCAAGACTCCCATGGGCTCCAAGTTTGGCCCTCAGCCGAACACTGCGCTGGAACCTCCAGTGGTTCGGGACTCCGGTAGACGACCCCCCGTTAAGGGGGGCAAGCCGCCCTTGCCGGTGGCCTCTGTCCATCCAGAGGCACCGGACAACTTGCTGGAAGTGCTTCGCGGCGCTTCCATCAACGAAGAGCACCGCACTATCATGACTGCGGTGATCGAGAAGGTTCAGTCCACCAAAAATGGACTAACCGAAGCTTGTGCCAGCCTCCTAACAGGCTTTTAGCTAAGTAATCAAAATATAGGAAAATATTACCGCATAGACAGTAGCCCCTAATGCTTTGTTTGGCGTTCGCGAAGAAAGGCCGAATAGAGGATCAAATCATGACTCAAGAGTCTAATTAGAATATGTCTATGTGCATATGCAGGCTTCACTGCTGGCTGCCGCCGCACGTACTGCGGAGGTCGCTGCACTAAAGCAGGACCTTGAGAGGTCTGAGGAAGAGCTCGGCCTTGCCAAGAGGCAGCTCGAGGAGAGCAAAGGAAGCAATACCTTGTCTATATATTAGAAAGAAATTTGGTTGTAAAATAATAGGATCGTCATGAATTTGCCAGGGGCCACGACCGAAGTGGCGACCCTGAAGAAGGCGCTGTTCGAAGCCAAATACAAAGCGGCCAAGGAGCGCATCGAGCGGGAAAAGCAAGAAGCCCGGGTAGGCGAGGTGCAACAAGAGCTCCAGGCTCTCACCAAAAAACACGAGTCCTTGGAGCTTGACTCTAAGACGCGAGAGTCCGAGCTTGCGAAGGCCCTCGAAAGCGCACAAAACACCAAGGCTGAAGCCCACAAGGCCCTCCAGGAGATCGATGCGGTGAAGAAGGTGGCAGCGGGTAAGGCATTCATTATGCAAAGCAAGCATGTAAAGGAAACTTTCCTTTTACTTACCCGAGTTCGGAGCTCTCCAGGAGCGTTCGCAGATCTTCCCCGCAGTGTGTTGGATGCCGCGGAATTTTACCGAGCTGAGGAGGGGAGCTCGACGGAAAAGTTGTTCTGGTCTCGATATCAACCGAACACCCAATGCCCGTGGCGACCAGGTGAAAACAGCCCGGTCGAGCTACACAAGGCGGCCGAACAGGCCATGAAGGGTCTTATAGTCCGGATGTGGCCTGGTGATCCCCTGCCTGCCAGCTACTTCGGTCCAGTGAGGCGGCTTGTGGATGCCTGCCCATGGTTGGAAGTCATAAAGCGGTTCGTCTGCATCGAGGGTGCGCGCAGGGCTTTTGCCCGGGCGAAGGTGCACTGGGCGAACCTGGACAGCGTGAAGCTGGTGAAGGAGGGGCCGCCGGAGGGCAAGGAGCATCGCTGCCCCGAAATGTATTATGACAGTGTCCTGAAGGGTTCCTGCCTTGTGGCGGAGGAATGTTCTAAAGATTTAATTTTTGAATGAACGTGCTCATGTGATCCTGTAATGTGAAACTAGTTCGTTTGCACTATGCAACTCTTTTTTAATTTAAAATATTACCTTCTGTGCGGCCGTTTATAGAATCTGAGAGTTGGCCAGTCGTCGGCTTCTGCCCCCATGTAACTAGTACTGGGGTGGTCGGGATAAACCTGAGCACTCTTTTTCCCAATTTTGGGTCCTTCGAGGGAGGTATTCAGCACAACGAACCAGGCAATCAGACTATAAGGCTTTATCACTCTCACTTAGCCATAGAAGTCTACCATTTTAAATTTTGGCGAAGCCCCTAGTATTCAGAAGGCCGAATTTGGGGCGCTATATACGCCTGAGTCGGGCAAGGCCGACTCCTCGCCCGAAGCGGAAGAAGTCTTTAAGGACTTGAGACCTCTCGAATAGCGACCAGCTCTCGCCTTATCATGAAAGTCAGTTTTCGGATTTCTCTACTGAGGTGCTCGTCCGGAAGAACCGGGACACAACCGCAGTAGTTCTCCCAGCGCTACCTTAGCCGATATAGTGGAACATAAGGTACCAAAACATGGGAGCCGGGCAAACCCAACTATTGACCAAGACATGATTCGAAGCTGATGCATATAATGCTATAAGTTCGGGGTGCCGCACTGTTGAAAGTGTTCGGACTTCTCACACCGTGTTATGGGGTATACAAAAGCCCCTGGCGTACTGGCCGTACCAGAATGTACGGGTGCGAATTTTCATAAATAAACATATAAGAAAAAAGGATGGATAATGCAATAATAGACTAATGCTATGCATTGTTATTTAAATAATACGTCAAAGCTTACTGATACAAGTAGTGCAATAAGCAAAAAATAGGACTATTTGACATGTCCTATCCAAGGGCAGGCTGCGTATGGGTATTAAAAAACGCGTATGTTAATTATTATTAGAGACCACCTGGGGGTTCCCTTGTACGACTTAGCTTCTTGCCTCCTTGGTTGTTCCTTCCCGTAATGTGTCCGGCAATCATACTGCCGGAAAGGGCTTCTAGAGAGTAAGGTCCTGAAAGGGAAAAATCATAAAGGTATGCAACCCCTAGAGTGGTTGAGCCGCATTGCGGGACGTGCCCTGATCGTGCCCCCGCCTATGCCCATGGTATTTTCAGTGTGTAATTATGTACGCGCGGCATGGATTTCGTCGCTTGACTGGGACTAGGACGGGGGCCGAATTGCTAGGCGAGCTCTGAACGTGCCAGCGATCTGCTGCAGGTTACTCCGGACTCGCTTGACGGTGTCCGGGGGCTGTATCGCCGAATTAGCGGTTTGCCTTAAAAGGCTGCTTTGTGCTTTTGCTGCGAGGGTCGCAGTGTGCTCCTCCGTGCGGAGCGAGCGCTCTATGTTTCCATTGACTGTTATGACCCCCTAGGTCCTGGCATCTTGAGCTTGAGGTATGCGTAATGCGGTACCGCATTGAATTTTGCAAATGTGGTTCGCCCGAGAAGTGCGTGATAGCCACTGCGGAACGGGACGATATCAAAGATTAACTCCTCGCTTCGGAAGTTGTTTGGAGATCCGAAGACCACTTCCGGTGTGATTGAGCCCGTGCGATGGGCCTCTACACCTAGGATGATACCCAAAGGTGGTTTTGGTGGGTTTGATCCTCGAGGGATCTATACCCATTTTGCGCACTGTATCCTGATAGAGCAGGTTCAGGCTGCTGCCGCCGTCCATGAGGACTCGAGTGAGGTGAAATCCGTCGATGATGGGGTCTAGGACCAATGCGGCGGATCCTCCATGAAGGATACTAGTGGGGTGGTCCTTGCGATTGAAGGTGATCGGACAAGAGGACCATGGGTTGAACTTTGGGGCGACAGGCTCCATCGCATAGACGTCCCTTAGTGCACGCTTCCGTTCCTTCTTGGGAATGTGGGTTGCGTATATCATGTTCATCGTCTTCACTTGTGGGGGGACCTCTTCTGTCCTCCCGTGTTCGGCGGCCGGGGCTCCTCCTCGTCATCACTATGCAGCCCCTTGTCCTTGTTTTTGGCATTCAACTTGCCGGCCTGCTTGAACACCCAGCACTCTCTGTTGGTGTGATTGGCTGGCTTATCGGGGGTGCCGTGGATTTGACACGAGCGATCAAGTATTCGATCCAAACTGGACGGGCCCGGAGTACTTCTTTTGAATGGCTTTTTCCGCTGACCGGATCTAGAGCCTATGAATCCGGCATTGACTGCTGTATCTTCGGCGTTATCGCCGTTGTTGCGGCGCTTGTGTCTGTTATGACATGGTCTGCCGTTAGCATCATTAGCATCTGAAATTCTGAAGTGCCTGGATTCCGTGATGTATTTTTGCTGCGAGCCAGCCAGCTATCCTCGCCCGCGCAAAAGCGGGTCATGAGTGTCGTGAGGGCTGCCATAGACTTCGGCTGCTCCTGGCCAAGGTGTCGGGCGAGCCACTCGTCACGGATGTTATGCTTGAATGTTGCTAAGGCCTCTGCATCCGAACAGTCGACAATTTGGTTTTTCTTAGTTAGGAACCGTGTCCAGAATTGCCTGGCCGATTCCCCTGGCTGTTGAGTTATATGGCTCAAGTCATCAGCATCCGGTGGTCGCACATAAGTGCCCTGAAAGTTGTCAAGGAATGCATCTTCCAAATCCTCCCAATTGCCGACGGAGTCTGCTGGCAAGCTATTCAGCCAATGCCGAGCTGGTCCTTTGAGTTTTAGTGGGAGGTACTTGATGACATGTAGATCATCACCGCGAGCCATGTGGATGTGGAGAAGGAAATCCTCAATCCATACCGCAGGATCTGTTGTACCATCATATGATTTGATATTTACGGGTTAAAAACCCTCCGGGAATTCGTGATTCATAACTTCATCAGTGAAGCATAGGGAGTGTGCGGCGCCTCTGTGCCGGGCTATATCGCGATGCAGTTCATATGAGTCTTGTCTGCTGTATTCGGCCCGGCCGGATTTACTTTTAGTGTATTCGGCGTGACGGTCACCGTCCCGCGTTGGTGCGCGCCCCCGTGACCCGTATATCGATCTTGCATGTTTTGCCCTGCTTTCCAATACGTCTTGCAGGTCCCGTGTGTTGCCCCGAGCCTTGGTATTTTTGTTTGAGTGGCGGCGGGGTGCAGGCTGATCTTCAGACTAAAACGCCTCTCTGTCTCGGCCACGAGGTGGCCGGTCAGCCGCATCGTACGCTAGTGATGTAGGTTTCACTGCTTCCTCCTCGAGTCGGGGTAGCGACCTGCGCTTTGGGTAACTCTTGGAGGGGCGTTCGAGTTCGTATTCCTCGGCCGCAAGGACTTCAGTCCATCTATCTGCTAGCAAATCTTGATCAGCTTGAAGCTGTTGTTGCTTTTTCTTCAGGCTATTTGCTGTGGCTATAAGCCGGCGCTTGAAGCGCTCCTGCTCGATGGGATCCTCAGACACGATAAATTCTTTGTCGTCGAGGCTCACCTCGTCTTCGGAGAGAGGCATGTAATTGTCATCCTCCGTTTCTCCATCTGCTGCCTGTTCTGGAGGGCTAGCTTGTTCATCCTCCTGCTCTATTGTCGTCTTCGGCACTATCTGGAGTGTTATTGCCTCTTGTGTCGGTATCACTACTTTTGCTATGGCGGGACTTAGAGCGGCGCTGCTGACGTCGATGCTTGGGTTGCTTCTTGGAGGGTTCATCCTCTGCTGTCCTGTCGCCATTGCCTTCTTTGGGGGTATCCACCATATATATATATATACATATATACATATATATATATATATATATATATATATATATATCATATGATAAGGTGGCGGTCCAGCGCCCTGTGGGCGGTGGTTCCTGTACGTCTCCTGCATCGTCGTCCATACCGTCGATGTCTTCGGAGTCAAAGTCGAGCATGTCGGTTAAATCGTCGACAGTGGCTACTAAGTGGGTGGTGGGTGGGCAGCGAATTTCTTCGTTGTCCGCATCCCATTCTAGCCGGACATAGTTCGGCCAAGGTTCTCCTGACAAGGAGAGAGACCTTAATGAATTTAGCACGTCGCCGAAAGGCGAAAGTGCCGAAAGATATCCATGAGGTAAACTCCATGATCGGCGCCCAATCGGATTCGATAGTCACGGACGCAGGCGACTCGGAGTCCGTGGCTGGAGACGAGTCCAGTGGTTCGGCAACACGGCTCTCGTAAGGGGTGAAGTCAGTATCCGACTCTATCGCCACTGAGAGTGCGGCCTCCATGGCAGGGTCTATCCACCCGTCCTCGGATGGCGCAATTTGCTCCGGATTGAAGGCCGGAGTAGTTGCAGGTGTGATCTCCCGAACACTGTCCGACGGCAGAGCTAAATCATGCTCGTCGTGATCGTGCGGTGCACCTGGCATGGGGTCAAATCCGTTGAAGATCAAGTCTCCACGGATGTCGGCAGTGTAGTTCAAGTTTCCGAACCTGACCTGGTGGCCAGGGGCGTAGCTCTCGATCTGCTCCAGATGGCCAAGCGAGTTGGCCCGCAGTGCGAAGCCGCCGAATACGAAGATCAGTCCGGGGAGGAAAACCTCACCCTGGACCGCATCGAAGGAGCCATCAAGCATTACTGTGACGGCATAGTGGAACTCTCAATGAAAGCACCAATGTCGGTGTCAAAACCGGTGGATCTCGGGTAGGGGGTCCCGAACTGTGCATCTAAGGCGGATGGTAACATGAGGCGGGGGACACGATGTTTACCCAGGTTCGGGCCCTCTCAATGGAGGTAATACCCTACTTCCTGCTTGATTGATCTTTATGATATGAGTATTACAAGAGTTGATCTACCATGAGATCATAGAGGCTAAACCCTTGAAGCTAGCCTATGGTATGATTGTTGTTGTCCTACGGACTAAACCCTCCGGTTTCTATAGACACCGGAGGGGGCTAGGGTTACACAGAGTCGGTTACAAGGGAGGAGATCTACATATCCGTATTGCCAAGCTTGCCTTCCACGCCAAGGAAAGTCCCATCCGGACACAGGACGAAGCCTTCAATCTTGTATCTTCATAGTCGAACAGTCCGGCCAAAGGATATAGTCCGGCTGTCCAGAGACCCCCTAATCCAGGACTCCCTCAGTCGTCCCTGGCCCCGGGGGAGTAAGCAGGCGGTGGCGACTGGCTCGCCATCTCCGATGGAGCCAACGAACTTCCAGATGAGGATCGCTGGATAAGGTCACGGGCCGGACTACAATGGTGTAGTTAACCATGATTAAAATAATAAAGAGAAAGGGCTGGATGTGCGCATAAATAAGCCAGGTCACTTACGATGCGGCCTGGGGCTTAGTGCGGGGGCGCCGTTCCGAACTACTGTCAATGTCCCACGCGATGCTGACCGCTGGGGCGCCCTTCCCCTCTTTGGGCGCTTTTGCCTCCGGATGTGCCGAGGCCGCCCTCTTCTTCTTCTTCTTCTTCTTCTTCTTCTCGGGAGGAGGGTTGTTTTCCTCCTCTTCCTCCTCCTCCTCCTCCTCGTCGTTGTCCTCATGGACGGAGGAATGGGCCTCGTCGTCTTCGGACGTCGCGTCCGAAGTGCCCTTGCGACGGGGGCCACTCTTGGCCCCCTTGGCCTTCTTCTTGGCCTTCTTCTCCGGCGCCTTGTATGGCGCCGACACCAGCATCTCCGCTAGGTGCGGGATGACCGGTTCTTCGGGCAGCAGAGCCGGACACTGGATCCGCTTCACTCTCTCCATCCAGTCCTAAAGGAATCATAATAAAAGCTCAGACGTCACCCTCGAAACAATGAGGTTGGGGATACGTCAGAAATAACATACCTTGCTGGCGGGGTGTGTAAAATCGTGACCACGGTCTGAATCCGTGGCCGGTGGCTTCTCGTTGCCCTTAAAAAGCAACTTCCAGGCGCCTTCGTGAGTAGTCTCGAAGAGCCTTACCAAGGTCTGGTGCTTCTTCGAATTGAACTCCCACAAAGGGCGGCTTCGGCGCTGGCACGGAAGAATCCGGCAGACCAGCATCACGTCCTTGGTCACCATGCTTTGAACGTGCGTCTGCAGCGCTATCAGCTCGTCAGGTGAACACCAGTCCGGACTCTTCTCGACCCAGGAGGTGAGTCGCATGGGAGCACCGGAGCGGAATTCGGCGATGGCGGCCTGTGGAGCCGCGAGGTTCTGTGATGTAGAACCACTGCTTCTGCCATTCCTTTACTGTCTCCACAAAAGTGCCTTTGGGCCAGGAGACGTTGGATAGCTTGCTCACCATGGCTCCCCCGCACTCCGCGTGCTGGCCATCCACCACCTTTGGCTTCACGTTGAAGACTTTAAGCCACAGCCCGAAGTGGGGCTGGATGCGGAGGAAGGCCTCACACACGACGATACGCCGAGATGTTGAGGAAGGAATTCGGGGACAGATTATGGATGTGTATCCCGTAATAATACATAAACCTGCGGACGAAAGGATGGAGTGGAAACCCCAGCCCGCAGAAGAAATGAGGAAGGAATACTACCCTCTCGTCGGGCTCCGGCGTTGGGATGATTTGTCCCTCGGCCGGTAAGCGATAGGCTATTCCCTTCGCCAAATATCCGGCCGCTCGGAGCTCAGTAATGTCCTCCTCCTTGACGGAGGAGACCATCCACTTACCCTGACCACCGGATCCGGACATGGTTGCTTGAGTGGAAAGGAGATGAGAACTTGGGTGCTGGAGCTCGAGATCGGGAAGGCGGAGACAGACAGAAAGCGTGAGAAGAGGAGGAGGGAATCCTTATCCCCTTATAAAGGCAGCAAACATTAAATGCCTCCTCACTCTCCTTAAGATTCGCCTATTCCCAAGGGTTGTGCAAACGACGCGGTTGGGTTAGCCACACCCGCATTGATGAGAATCCCGCAATAAGGGGACACGATCTCTGCTTCGACAAGACATGCCAATAGCAACCGCGTCTCGAAACATGGGATGGAAGAAGAAAAACGGTTCGAAATTATAACCGAACAGACGCGATGTCGTGTTGTAAAGAAACTGTCAACAGATTAGATTCGTGCAAATATTATATTCTCTCTGCGGCTGTGTGTGGTGTATAACAGGTCCGGATACAATCATCACGTCCGAAGACTATCTTGGAGTTCGGAAAAAAGGGAACCCGCCTTGCAATGCCGAAGACAATCTGCGCGCCGGACTCCTTTTCATTGAAGCCAGGTTCAGGGGCTACTGAGGGAGTCCTGGACTAAGGGGTCCTCGGGCGTCCGGCCTGTTATTCATTGGGCTGGACTGAGGAGCTATGAAGATACGAAGGCCGAAGACTATACCCGTGTCCGGATTGGACTCTCCTTGGCGTGGAAGGCAAGCTAGGCGACCGACTATGAAGATTCCCTCTTATGTAACCGACTCCATGTAACCCTAGACCTCTCCGGTGTCTATATAAACCGGAGAGCATAGTCCGTATAGAGGGAGATTCATTACCATATTCATAGGCTAGGCTTGTAGGGTTTAGCCATTACGATCTCGTGGTAGATCAACTCTTGTAACACCCATATTCATCAAGATCAATCAAGCAGGAAGTAGGGTATTACCTCCATAGAGAGGGCCCGAACCTGGGTAAACATCGTGTCCCCCGTCTCCTATTACCATCGATCCTAGACGCACAGTTCGGGACCCCCTACCCGAGATCCACCGGTTTTGACACCGACACCCTCTGATAGGCATCTGTGGTTGTCTTGTCACTCATGTCCTCAAGTTCTTCTTGTATCTTCTCCACTGAAGTCTGAATCTCAGTCACTTTGACATCCAAGTCATGTAGCTTTGTCTCAAAGATCCTCTCAAGGCTCTCTTGATTTTGAGTCAGGGTAGCTAGTCCTTTCTCTGTTCTCATAGTGCCCTCAAGAAGATAGCTGAGCTGGTCCTGCTTGGTCTTGAGATGACGGCAGAAGGGTCTGGGATCTTTGAAGCTTTTTCAGCCTGTGCCTTCTCTCTCTTCTCTTGAGCCTCAACAAAAGTTGGATGTGAAGGATCCATCACAATAGTGTTATCCTCAAAATCAGGCCTCAAGGGAAGGTGCTCTCTGTCCAATAGATATGTGCTTGTTCCCATCTTGGAAATTATGAGCATCTGAATGTGTGGAGCATAGCCACATGATCCCTTCTGATCTGCTACAGTTCTCTTGATAGTCTCAACAATCAAACTCACCACTTTAAATTTTTGTGGCACATCAAACATCTGAAGCAAGTTGATGGAGTGGCCTCTGATCATCCTGTCATCTCCTGACTTGGGCAACAAAGTGTGCGTCAATATAGTGTTCATGGTGGCCAAACCAGACAACAAGTAATATACTGAGCCTAGCTTGTGTATCTCCAAGGCCTTGTCAGGTATCTCCTTGTACATACTGGCCATGGAGTTGTGATCATTCTTGCGCTTGGCATAGACATCAGTGTCATCCTCATGTTCTTCAGGGGCATTTATAAGCTTGGCCCACTCAGCAATTGTAGACTGGTACCTAGTACCCTCAGTCATCCAGACAATCTTCCCATCTGGGTAGAAGTGAGCAGTGGAATAGACCTTCATGATCAACTCATCATTCCATTTGGTCAATTTTTGACCCACAAAAGTGTCAACTCCATTGAGTCCGAAGCTCTCATGAACTCCAGGAAAGTGATCTTCGTTGTTGTCAATATATTTCCAGTCGACCCATCTCATGTCACACACAATGGGCTTCTTGTCCAGGAGCACAGTCTCATAGAAATCTTGTTGTTCCTTAGTATGAAATCTGTAGTCCACAACAGTTCTTCTTCTCACAGCATGGGGGTCTGACTGTCTCCACAATCCGAGTCCTGCATCTTTTCTTTCCTTCATTCTCTTAGCAACTGGATGATTGTCATCATGATCAAGAATCTTTGGTTCACTAGTGCAGAACCGGGCTATAGCACCGGTTCGTAAGGGCCTTTAGTGCTGATTTTGCAACCGGCACTAAAGGTTGGGGACTAAAGGTCCCCCCTTTAGTACCGGTTCTGCACGAACCGCCGCTAAAGGGCCACCACGTGGAACAAGCCAGCGCCGGGGGCGGGGAGCCCTTTAGTACCGGTTGGTAACACGAACCGGTACTAAAATGTTTGGGGGGTTTTGGTTTAATGATTTATTTTTCCTTTAATTTTGTGTTTTCCATTTAATTCTTTTCCGTTTGCTGGTATTTTACGAAACTACATATTGTACATGTTATGCATATATATAAATAGAATTTCTCGTAGAACCGATCACACATACACACATGTATATATATACAATTACGCATATACAATTTCTCCTACATGTTGGCTTTGGAGCCAGTGGCATTTGCCTTGGTGCCTTCGGAGCACGGTGATAATTGGGAGTGGTTCATGGGGGGCGGTAGCGGGTAACGGTATTCTCCTTTGGGATCTATGACCTGGTCGAGCAGAAATCCCGCTATTTCCTCTTGAAGTGCTCGTATGCGCTCCGTTGGTAGGAGCTGATCCCGCATCTCATTGAACTTTTTAGAAGGAGATCAATATGCATGTATTAGTTGTGTGATTATATATCGATAATGATGTAAAAATTGTGAATAGTTTTCTGGCAAACGTACCCATAGCTGTCTATCAGATCTGCTCCTTTCGGACGCCATCATGCGAATGTTCTCGCAAATGTAGTATGCACACACTTTAGTCCCCGGCGCCTGCTTCAGGGCCTTTACGAGAATAGAATTTAATCTAATAATAATTAATCAAGCATGATAATTATAATGGTATTGAAACAAGAATTAAAAGATGGTAGCTAGCTAGTACTACTTAATTACTTACCTTGGGTCGATACCAATACAATTTTTTTTGCCATTTTCCTAGAGTCATGCTGATGAACTTTTCCCATGTCCTGCCCGCCGACAAATAAAATGAATAAAGGAGTTATTAAATAGTTGATATCAGGAAATGACGAACTAAAGAGGCCGACATATAGTTAATAATGATTGAAATTACCTATCGACTATCCCCTTCAAGATTGAGTAGTCACTTTTTTTTAAGTAGCGAGTCCAGTACTTCAACTTTTCCTTCTTCAACTTTAATAATTAACAAGATCCAGTGGTAACTGCATGCGCACATGTTTGCATGTCTTAATTAAGCGAGCATGTGCATAACACTCATCAAATATACCCTAAACCCTATAGACTTAATTATTAACATCTAGCTAGTTAGTAAGCAAAAACAGAATTTGTAGTACAAGACAGTGTGACTCACAGGAAGTTGTTAGGAAGTAGTATATCTTCATTGGTATTGTGGCGCTTCAAGAACTCTAGCATTTTTTTCTCTACATCTGTTTTATACCATTCCAATTTCCATGTGTCTTCATTAATGGTATTTGGGTCAATGAACCCAATGCCATAGCGCCCAGCTTTTTTCATTTCATACATCTTCATCCTGCATAATACCACAGAAAAGAATATAGTGAGGATAATTATAGGTAATGATCGATCAATGAGCACTACAGCTAGCTTGAGACTTAAATTACAGAAATAAATCACTTACAGACAATAGCAACTGACGAGAGATTGGTCGAGTGCTTCTTGATTGAATAACTGAAATAGTTCTGAATACTCAACGGACAGAGCTAGCGCATGGAAGTAATGCTCTTCCTTGACGTTCACCATGAGGGACTCTCGATTGGAACTCTTGGTAATTTTCATGTACCAATCATGCAATTCATACATTCTCGTTGGGAGGTTCTTGACCTCCTCAGGCTCGACCAAAGGTTCGCCACGGACATATTTCTGTTATGCCCTCCTCTCTAAGCAGAGACATGGGCTCAATCTCGAGGAGTTGTCCAACAGTGATACCGAGCATTTCAGCCTGCCTTCTATGCTCGTCGGTTATTACCAACTGACCGGTGCCGGTACTCTCATGTGTTGGTACAACAAGCGGGGGGATCGATTGCGCCGCCTGTTCTCCCAGCTGGGGAACGGTTTTCCCACATTTTTTGCCAGCTGCTTGGCTTGAGCTCGAGCTCGACTCCTTCTGTAGTCGTGCTCGATGTGCCTTCCTGATTTTGTGCTCATAGTCTGAATCAACAGGCTTGGGAGTTGGTGCTCTAGCCATACGAATAAGTGGTCAATCTTATCCTCAGGCACTTTCTCCCTTGACGGCGGTGCCGGTTTCAGTCCAAAATGGGCGTCCACTTGGGCCTTCACTATGGTTGCATTTTGCTCCACAGTCATGTCGTAGGTCCTCTGCGGAAGAGGTGCGATGCTTGGACCATATTGAAATCGCTTGCCTCCGCCTGTACCTCATGTACTACCTCGACTTGTACCGCTACGCACCATAGCTGCGGCGGCTCTCTTCCGCGATTGCTGAGGCGGCGGAGATGGCTGACGTGGCTGAGTTGGAGTAGGAGGAGTGGCCTGACATGGTGTCGGACTTAAAGCAGGAGGAGTGGTCTGACGCTGTGCCGGACTTGAAGCAGGAGGAGTGGCCTGACGCTGTGCCGGACTTGAAGCAGGAGGAGTGGCCTGACGCTGTGCCGTACTTGGAGGAGGAGGAGTGGCCTGACGCGTTGGTGGACTTGGAGGAGCGGGAGTCTGCTGACGCGGTGGCGGACTTCAGGGAGGAGTCGGCTGACGCGGTGTCGGTGGCCTTCGAAAGATGATGCAATCCTTTCTCCATAGGATGATACGATGTATGGCCTCTCCCAGTGTGTGTTCCTCGTCACCTCTAGGAATGTCAAGCTCTAGCCCCGAATATTGGTCCACCACCTCATCAACCACGACAACAGCATAGCCGGATGGAATCGGGTTGCAATGGAAGGTTGCTTCGGGGTGATTTGTATAAGCAACGACGTCCGCCACCTTCATGGATATGTTCTTCATTTTGAAGTGTAGCTCACAGTTAGTGTTCTCCATGATGTCATCCACAGGGTATCTATCCAGCAGTGCGTCGCCCGGAGCGGAACCCATGTTGCTTCTCGGCATGGATGGGATGGTGCTATCCAATGCTGGATCATCCGCTAGCTGCTGCTACTGAGACCCCCTTTACTGGTTAAGTGAGTCGATCTGCTGCTGCTGCCGCTGGAATTTGAGTGCCAAGTCCGCGTGCGCTGATTCTAGGCCTTGAAGGCGTTCTGCTTCCTGCTTCCTCTGCTCCTCCTCCAGCTTCCTCTTCTTATCCTCCTCCATCTTCCTTCTTGCAAGGCTTCTGTAGTCGGTGTTCCATTCCGAAAAGCCCTCATACCACGGAACAACGCCCTTGCCTCATGTTCTTCCTGGGTGTTCAGGATTTCCCAGGGCGCGCGTAAGCTCGTCGTTCTCTATGTTGGGCGTGAACACCCCCTTTCGAGCATCTTCTATTGCATCAAGTAACTTATCTTCGGCTCCTTTAAGACATGCCTTCTTCAAAACCTGGCATGTCTTCGGGTCCAACGCCCCCCATGTGCATAGAACCAAGTTCTGCACCTGGGGGCTAGCTCTTAGTAACTGGAGTGACCTCTGCATCCAGCATCTCTTGCTCAGACTTATCCCACTTAGGCATTGCCACCGCGTAGCCACCTGGCCCCAGCCTATGGAACTGCTCCTTTTTTGCGGCATTGGCCTTGTTTTTTCTCGACCGTTCCTTAGATAATTTTGATTCCTTGAATTTCACGAAAGCGGGCCAGTGTTCTCTTTGCTTCTCCAGTGTTCCCTTGAATTCTGGAGTCTTCTTTCCTCCTTTGACGTACTTGGCCCATACAGTTTTCTTGTGGGTGTTGAATACAATTGCCATCTTCCTAAGAGCAGCGTCCTTGACTTTCTGCACATCTGCATCTGTGAAATGATCTGGTAGGGTGAAATGTTACATGAGTTTTTCCCAAAGTAGAGATTTTGCTCTATCGTCGACAAAAGTAAGATCTAGATGTTTCTTTGCTGGCTCTTTCCATTCTTGAAGGGAGATCGGGAGTTGGACCTTCTCAAGAACTCCGCACTGACGAATGAACTTGTTCGCAATGTTCTTAGGTGCTAGTGGTTCGCCATCAGTTCTAATGGCATCGATGTTGTACTTTACGCCCTCCTTCAACTTTTTGCCCAGGCCTCGCACTGTCCTGCTGCCTGTAGAAGATTTGCTCGATCCGGAGGGCTGAAAGATGGAAGATCGATTCGTTAATATATCTTCAGATCATTTAAAACATGTGATGATCACCAGATGCCTGCTTATATAAACATACCTGTCTCTGTTATTTCAAGATCAACATTTTCGGCGTCATCATAATCATAGTTCATGACTTCATCAATTCGGTCGTTGCTATCGAATATCATATCATCACCCTCCCCGGTATTGTTCAGATATTGGGAGTCGTCATCTTCTTCATTCTAATCATCTGGCCCGCGAGGGGAGTGTATGATCTCGAACAGGGCCTCTTCTCCATCTCTGCCGGCATTGTCCGCCATAGCTTTTATTTAACTAATCTAGAAGAAATATAAAACAATTTAGTATTCAAATTACAATGCATGCATGCAATCAATAAGGAAAAACTGAATCATAGTACATAATATGCATCGTCTCGAATAATATATATAATCTCGAATACATCATCTCGAATAATATATATAATCTTGAATACATCGTCTCGAATATTATATATCGAATACATCACTAGCTAGCTAGCTAATATAGATCGAATACTACAGAATAATCTAGGCCACTCGCGGTTCCTGAGGCGCGGGTGGTGGACACCCAAAGAGAAGGAACCATCACAGGATCATAGCTCCGGTCATCTCCCAAAAGAACCTGCCAGGTATTGGAGAACCTGACGTCCATAGCAGCCATGTAGCGACAGACGTGCTCGTACTCCTCCCTGACACGACGATGCACCACCTCCGGTGGGGCCGGCTCCCTTCGCATCGAAAGTGGCCCACGCGAATGCCACCAAAGGAGCTCAGGGTCGAGGACGGGACCCGCGGTCAGGTTCCTCACCAAGCGGCGAGCCCCTGAAGCTAGCACCTCTCAGTGCTAGCCCGACGGAGCCCAGTCCCGGACATGGGTCCTCTGAAGCAGGACATCATCGCGAACGGGTCGACGACGAGGATGCGGGCCGGGCACCATCGAGAACAAATACTATGTGCCGCAAAAGTAACATTTTTAAATGATTGGATTGTGATTTCTTGTATGCAAATTCTAAATTTCTATAACTAAAATTATCAGAAACTAAAAAAACCTCGATCATCGTCTAACAATTCGAAATTAATCTAATTCATCTAGCTAAAACTAACATTTCTAAAATTTCTAACATATATATATATAACTAACATTTCTATATAACTAACATTTCTATAACATTAATATATCTAAAACCTTTGACATTATACTATTTGACAGAAAACCTTTGTATAAAAAACAGAAAAACCTTTGACATTATAACTAACATTTCTATATACTATTTGACATTAATCTTATCTAATTAATTAATTCATCTAAAACCTTTGTATAAAAACAGAAAAAACTAAAAACTAAAAACAGAAAAACATCTATAGCTAAAGCATCTACAACATCTAGTGCAAAAGATGAACAAATTGGGTGTGTGTGTGTGTGTGTATGTGCGCGTGCACCTACGGTACCGGCGGCGCGGCGGCTTCAATTGGAGGGAGGAGAGGGGGGAGATGGGCTCACAGCGCGGGCAAGGTCGAGGCGACGGCGACTGCGAGGCGAGGTCCAAGGCGACGACGAGGCAAGGGGACGGCGACGGGCCGGTGCGGCGACGGGGGTGGGGCGGAGTCGACGGGGACGACACGATGAGGACGGGGGCGGCGTGGAGTCGACGGAGACGGTGACGGCGCGGGACAGGGCGGTGGCGCGATGTCGAAGCAGAGAGAAGTGGGAGATGAGAAACTAAATTTTTTGAAGAGTTTCTTATATAGGAGGCACCTTTAGTACCGGTTGGAGCCACCAACCGGTACTAAAGGCCTGTTTTGGCCAGGCCAAGCGGCGGGAAGGCGCACCCCCCCTTTAGTATCGGGTGGTGGCTCCAACCAGTACTAAAGACCCCCCCCCTTTAGTACCGGTTGGTGACATGACCCGGTACTAAAGGGGGTGCGCTGGCGCAGGTGTGGTGCGGAAGTTTAGTCCCACCTCGCCTAGCAAAGAGTGGCAACACCTATTTAAAAGCCCCGCCGCCGCAGCTTTCTCCAGCTCCTCTCTAAAGCAGGCCTTCTGGGCCTACCTCTACTGCGATGCCCTGTTGGGCCTACTGGGCTAGCGGGCCTGCATCCTGGCCCAACTAGAGGTTAGGTTTCTAGTCGTATGCAGGCCGCTGTGACCCAGTAGGCGGGCTTTTTTATTTAGTTTTTTCTTCTTCTTTTTTCTTTTTTGCTATATTTATTTTTAGTTGTTTTTTGTTGTATTTAGAGTTTCTTTGTGAATATTTTTGCTTTAGGTACAAAAAATTACAAACTTTCTATTAGTGCCGGTAGTTTTCAAATTTGAATAGTTTAAATTTGAATTATTTGAAATTTGTGTGAATCACTAGTTTGTGAATAACTTAACTTTAAAAATAGTTTTTTCAGTGATTCTTTTTTATTATGTTTAATATTAATGTGTTTTATCATTATATTCAATTTGGTAATACTTAGGTTATTTTAAAATGAAATGCCTTTGTAATGTATGAGTTTTCGTCCAAACCACGATACTTGAAAGAGATTGTCCATTTTGTACACGAAGTGCATCCAGTTTTGCCGTAACCCTCTCTACTTTTTTGCACATGCTATGTTGGTGAAATGATGATATCATGCCAACTTTCAACCTTTTCAGAGTTCATTTGAAGTGTTCTTCAATTTCAGGGTCATTTAGCTGAAAAAAATCAGTAAATGCATGAAAGAATTTGTTTGCACATAAAATTTCTTCGCGTTTCAAATGCCAAAACACATGAGTACGCCTAACTATTACAAAGATTCCCTCCGGTTTGTTCAAAGCGGGACTTTCCATATATATAAGTCCGGAAACTCAATAGAGAAGAAAGTGATGACAGTGAAGCTGATCACATCCCAGAGTGGGATCTTTGGGTGTGAAATTTTTTCTTCGTGTGTGTCCCTTTGTGCCGTAACCATGGACAATCTTCATCATTTAACTGGATGCTCGGGTCAATATTCACTGGGAATGGAGCAATTTCATCAAACTTTTCATAATCTTCTGACATGTCTGTCTTGTCATCCACTCCGATGATGTTTCTTTTCCCTGAAAGAACTATGTGGTGCTTTCGCTCATCGTATGATGCATTCGCTTCCTTATCTTTTCTTTTTCTCGGCTTGATAGACAAGTCCTTCACATAGAAAACCCGTGCCACATCATATGCTAGGACTAATGGTTCGTCTGCATATGCAAGATTCTTGAGATCCACTGTTGTCATTCCGTACCGCGGGTCTTCCGTTACCCCGCCTCGTGTCATATTGACCCATTTGCACTCAAACAAAGGGACCTTCAAACCACGTCCATAGTCAAGTTCCCATATGCCCTCTATGTAACCATTATATGTTTCCTTTCCCATCTTGGTTGCTGCATCAAAGCGGACACCACTGTTTTGGTTGGTGCTCTTCTTATCTTGGGCGATCGTGTAAAATGTATTCCCATTTATCTCGTACCCTTTGAAAGTCATTATATTCGAAGATGGTAACTGGGACAACAAGTACATGTCATCTTCAATAGCGGCGTCATGCATGGCACGTGTCTGCAACCAACCGGCGAAAGTCCCCGTTTGTTCACATGTAGTCCAGTCGTCAGACTACTCCGGGTGTTTGGAGCGTAGAAAATTCATTCGTTCCTCCACATACGGAGCCACCAAGGCAGAATTATGTAGAACTGTGTAGTGTGGTTGAGTGAGAGAATGCCCGTCCATACATATTATTTGATCCCCTCCTAGCATGCCTTTTCCATCCAGTCTTCCCTTATGCCGCGATTCAGGAACACCAATCGGCTTAAGGTCAGGAATAAAGTCAATACAAAACTCAATGACCTCCTCATTTTCATGGCCCTTCAAGATGCTTCCTTCCGGCCTAGCACGGTTATGAACATATTTCTTTAAGACTCCCATGAACCTCTCAAAGGGGAACATATTGTGTAGAAATACAGACCCAAAACGTTAATCTCTTCAAGATAGGTGAACTAGGACGTGCGTCATGATGTTGAAGAAGGATTGTGGGAACACCAAATCGAAACTGAAAAGACATTGCACCAAATCATTCTCTAACGTTGGTATGATTTCTGGATCGATTACCTTCTGAGAGATTGCATTGAGGAATGCACATAGCTTCACAATGGATAATCGAACGTTTTCTGGTAGAACCCCCCTCAATGCAACCGGAAGCAGTTGCGTCATAATCACGTGGCAGTCATGAGACTTTAGGTTCTGGAACTTTTTCTCTGCCATATTTATTATTTCCTTTATATTCGACGAAGCCGACGGTACCTTCATATCGAAAGACATACAAAGAAGATTTCCTTCTCTTCTTTGGTAAGAGCATAGTTGGCATGACCCTGATGTATGTCATCTTTTTCGTGCATACGTTGCTGGTCCTCCCGTGCCTCCGGTGTATCTTTTGTCTTCCCATACACGCCCAAAAAGCCAAGCAGGGTCACGCAAAGATTCTTCGTCACATGCATCACGTAGATTGCAGAGCGGACCTCTAGGTCTTTCCAATAGGGCAGGTCCCAAAATATAGATTTCTTCTTCCACATGGGTGCGCGTCCGTCAGCGTCATTCGGAACAGGTTGTCCGCCAGGACCCTTTCCAAAGATTACCTTCAAATCCTTGACCATATCATGTACATCAACACCAGTACGGTGGCGAGGCTTCGTCCGGTGATCCGCCTCACCTTTGAAATGCATGCCTTTCTTTCTTACGGGATGCCTGCTTGGAAGAAATCGATGATGTCCCAAGTACACATTCTTCCTACAGTTATCCAAATATATACTGTCGGTATCATCCAAACAGTGCGTGCATGCGCGGTATCCCTTGTTTGTCTGTCTCCGAAGGTTACTGAGAGCAGGCCAATCATTGATGGTCACGAACAACAACGCCTTTAGGTCAAATTCTTCCTGTCTGTGCTCATCCCATGCACGTACACCTGTTCCATTCCACAGCTATAAGAGTTCTTCAACTAATGGCCTTAGGTACACATTAATGTCGTTGCCGGGTTGCTTAGGGCCTTGGATGAGCACTGGCATCATAATGAACTTCTGCTTCATGCACAACCAAGGAGGAAGGTTATACAAACATAGAGTCACAGGCCAGGTGCTATGGTTGCTGCTCTGCTCCCCAAAAGGATTAATGCCATCTGCGCTTAGACCAAACCATACGTTCCTTGCGTCACATGCAAACTCCTCTTTCTACTCTCTCTCGATTTTTATCCACTGTGACCCGTCAGCGGGTACTCTCAACTTTCCGGCTTTCTTACGGTCTTCTCTGTGCCATCGCATCGCCTTGGCATGCTCTTTGTTTAGGAACAAATGTTTCAACCGTGGTATTATAGGAGCATACCACATCACCTTGGCAGGAATCTTCTTCCTGGGGCGCTCGCCCTCGACATCACCAGGGTCATCACGGTTGATCTTATAGCGTAATGTACCGCATACTGGGAACACGTTCAAATCCGCGTACTCACCACGGTAGAGGATGCAGTCATTAGGGCATGCATGTATCTTCTGCACCTCTAACCCTAGAGGGCAGACATCCTTCTTTGCTTCGTACATACTCTCGAGCAATTCATTGTCCTTTGGAAGCATCTTCTTTAACTTTACCAGCAACTTTCCAAATGCCTTGTTAGATACACCATTCTCTGCCTTCCATTGCAGTAATTCCAGTGTGATGCCCAGCTTTGTATTGTCAGCTTCGCAATTCGGGTACAACAATTTCTTCTGATCCTCTAACATGCGCTGCAACTTCTTCTTCTCCTTTTCACTTGCGCAGTTTCTCTCTGCATCAGCAATGGCCCGACCTAGATAATCGGTTGGCTCATCTGATGCCTCTTCTTCAGCTTCTTCCCGCATTGCCGGCTCAGCTTCTTCCCGCATTGCCGGCTCAGCTTCTTCCCCCATTATTGTATCATCGTATTCAGGGAAACTGCCATGGCTAGGATAGCTATCGTCGTCCTCTTCTTCTTCATTTTCTTCCATCATAACCCCTCTTTCTCCGTGCTTGGTCCAAACATTATAGTGAGGCATGAAACCGGACTCAAACAGGTGGATGTGAATGGTTCTTGAGTTAGAGTAATTGTGATCATTCTTACAGCCAGCACCTGGACAAGGCATAAAACCATCCGCTCGCTTGTTTGCCTGAGCCGCAATCAGAAAAGTATGCGCGCCTTCAACGAACTCGGGAGAGCATCGGTCATCGTACATCCATTGCCAGCTCATCTTCATTACACAACACCGAATAGACCAAAATAATACAAGTTCATACATAAAGTTCATGCAACACTTATTCTCATAAAGCAAACATATAATAACTCTCTAGCTGAAGCATTTAAATACAACAACAAATGCGATCAAGATTGCAACTAAGGTAACAATTGATCCAACAGCATAATGATACCAAGCCTCACTATCAATGGCATATTTTCTAATCTTTCTAAACTTCAAGCGCCTTTTCTCCATCCTGATCTTGTGATCATTGACGACATCGGTGATGTCTACTACACAACCTTCTTCTTGTAGACGTTGTTGGGCCTCCAAGTGCAGAGGTTCGTAAGACAGTAGCAAATTTCCCTCAAGTGGATGACCTAAGGTTTATCAATCCATGGGAGGCATAGGATGAAGATGGTATCTCTCAAACAACCCCGTAACCAAATAACAAAGAGTCTCTTGTGTCCCCAACACACCCAATACAATGGTAAATTGTATAGGTGCGCTAGTTCGGCGAAGAGATGGTGATACAAGTGCAATATGGATGGTAGATATAGGTTTTTGTAATCTGAAAATATAAAAACAGCAAGGTAACTAAAGATAAAAGTGAGCACAAACGGTATTGCAATGCGTTGAAACAAGGCCTAGGGTTCATACTTTCACTAGTGCAAGTTCTCTCAACAATAATAACATAATTGGATCATATAACTATCCCTCAACATGCAACAAAGAGTCACTCCAAAATCACTAATAGCGGAGAACAAACGAAGAGATTATTGTAGGGTACGAAACCACCTCAAAGTTATCCTTTCTGATCGATTTATTCAAGAGTCTGTAGTAAAATAGCACGAAGCTATTCTTTCCGTTCGATCTATCCTAGAGTTCGTACTAGAATAACACCTTAAGACACAAATCAACCAAAACCCTAATGCCACCTAGAGACTCCAATGTCACCACAAGTATCCGTGGGTATGGTTATACGATATGCATCACACAATCTCAAATTCATCTATTCAACCAACACAAAGAGCTTCAAAGAGTGCCCCAAAGTTTCTACCGGACAGTCAAGACGAAAACGTGTGCCAACCCCTATGCATAGATTCCCAAGGTCACGGAACCCGCAAGTTGATCACCAAAACATACATCAAGTGAATCAATAGAATACCCCATTGTCACCACAGATAAGCACATGCAAGACATACATCAAGTGTTCTCAAATCCTTAAAGACTCAATCCAATAAGATAACTTCAAAGGGAAAACTCAATCCATTACAAGAGAGTAGAGGGGGAGAAACATCATAAGATCCAACTATAATAGCAAAGCTCGCGATACATTAAGATCGTACCACCTCAATAACATGAGAGAGAGAGATCAACCACATAGCTACTGGTACATACCCTCATCCCTGAGGGTGAACTAGTCCCTCCTCGTCATGGAGAGCGCCGGGATGATAAAGATGGCCACCGGAGAGGGATTCCCCCTCCGTGCGGTCTTGGGAATAGGGTCCCGATTGGTTTTGGTGGCTACAGAGGCTTGCGGGCGGAACTCCCGATCTAGGTTATGTTCGGGGTTTCAGTATATATAAGAGGTTTTGGCATCGGAACAAGTCGGGGTCTCGAGGCCCACGAGGGGCGCGCCAACCTGGCGCGCCCCACCTTCGTGGGTGCCTCGGGACTCTTCTGGCCCATCTCCGATTCTCCGTGGGCTTCTTCTGGTCCAAAAATAATCTCCGTCAAGTTTTAGGTCAATTGGACTCCGTTTGGTATTGCTTTTCTGCAATATTTAAAAACAAGGAAAAAACAGAAACTGGCACTGGGCTCAAGGTTAATAGGTTAGTCCCAAAAATCATATAAAATAGCATATAAATGCATATAAAACATCCTAGAAGGATAATATCATAGCATGGAACAATAAAAAATTATAGATACGTTGGAGACGTATCAAGCATCCCCAAGCTTAATTCCTGCTCGTCCTCGAGTAGGTAAATGATAAAAACAGAATTTTTCATGTGGAATGCTACCTAACATATTCATCTATGTAATCTTCATTACTGTGGCAAGAATATTCAGATCCATAAGATTTAAGACAAAAGTTTAATATTGACATAAAAATAATAATACTTCAAGCATACTAACCAAGCAATTATGTCTTCTCAAAATAACATGGCCAAAGAAAGCTTATCCCTGCAAAATCATATAGTTCGGCTATGCTTCATTTTCATCACACAAAAATGCTCTCATCATGCACAACCCCGATGACAAGCCAAGCAATTGTTTCATACTTTAGTAACCTCAAACTTTTTTCAACTTTCACGCAATACATGAGCGTGAGCCATGGACATAGCACTATGGGTGGAATAGAGTATAATGATGGGGGTTGTGTGGAGAAGAAAAAAAAAGGAGAAAGTCTCACATTGACGCGGCTAATCAACGGGCTAGGGGGATGCCCATCAATTGATGTCAATGCGAGGAGTAGGGATTGCCATGCAACAGATGCACTAGAGCTATAAATGTACGAAAGCTCAACAAAAGAAACTAAGTGGGTGTGCATCCAACTTGCTTGCTCACGAAGACCTAGGGCATTTGAGGAAGCCCATCGTTGGAATATACAAGCCAAGTTCTATAATGAAAAATTCCCACTAGTATATGGAAGTGACAAAATAAGAGACTCTCTATCATAAAGACCATGGTGCTACTTTGAAGCACAAGTGTGGAAAAAAAGATAGTAGCATTGTCCCTTTTATTTCTTTTCTCTTTTTTTGGGCCTTTCCCTTTTTTTTAATTTGGCCTTTCTCTTTTTTTGGACTTCCTCTTTTTTTTTGGCCTTCCTCTTTTTTTTGGCCTTCCTATTTTTTTGGCCTTCTTTTCAAGGGACAATGCTCTATTAATGATGATCATCGCACTTTTATTTATTTACAACTCAATGATTACAACTCGATACTAGAACAATATATGACTCTATATGAATGCCTCCGGCGGTGTACCGGGATGGGCAATGAATCAAGAGTGACATGTATGAAAAATTATGCATGGTGGCCTTGCCACAAATACGATGTCAACTACATGATCATGCAAGGCAACATGACAATGATGAAGCATGTCATAATAAACGGAACGGTGGAAAGTTGCATGGCAATATATCTCGGAATGGCTATGGAAATGCCATAATAGGTAGGTATGGTGGCTGTTTTGAGGAAGATATAAGGAGGTTTATGTGTGATAGAGCATATCATATCACGGGTTTGGATGCACCAAATGAAGTTTGCACCAACTCTCAAGGTGAGAAAGGGAAATGCACGGCATCAAGAGGCTAGCAATGATGGAAGGGTGAGAGTGCGTATAATCCATGGACTCAACATTAGTCATAAAGAACTCACATACTTGTTGCTAAAATATACAAGTCATCAAAACCAAGCACTACGCGCATGCTCCTAGGGGGGGTAGATTGGTAGGAAAAGACCATCGCTCGTCCCCGACCGCCACTCATAAGGAAGGCAATCAAAGAACACTTCATGCTTCAAATTTGTCACACAACGGTTACCATACGTGCATGCTACGGAACTTGCAAACCTCAACACAAGTATTTCTCAAATTCTCAATTACTCAACTAGCACGACTCTAATATTACCATCTTCATATCTCAAAACAATCATCAAGTATCAAACTTCTCATAGTATTCAATGCACTTTTTATGGAAGTTTTTATTATACCCATCTTGGATGCCCATCATATTAGGACTAAATTCATAACCAAAGAAAATTACCATGCTGTTCTAAAGACTCTCAAAATAATATAAGTGAAGCATGATAGTTCATCTATTTCTTCAAAATAAAACCACCGCCGTGCTCTAAAAGGATATAAGTGAAACACTAGAGCAAATGACAAACTACTCCAAAAGATATAAGTGAAGATCAATGAGTAGTTGAATAATTATGTAACTATGTGAAGACTCTCTAACATTTAAGAATTCCAGATCTTGGTATTTTATTCAAAAATCACGTAAAACAAAAGAAAATAAAATTACGCTCCAAGCAAAACACATATCATGTGGTGAATAAAAATATAGCTCCAAGTAAGGTTACCGATGAACGAAGACGAAAGAGGGGATGCCATCCGGGGCATCCCCAAGCTTAGGCTCTTGGTTCTCCTTGAATATTACCTTGGGGTGCCTTGGGAATCCCCAATCTTAGGCTCTTGCCACTCCTTATTCCATAGTCCATCGAATCTTTACCCAAAACATGAAAACTTCACAACACAAAACTCAACAGAAAACTCGCAAGCTCTGTTAGTATAAGGAAATAAAATCACCACTTTTGGTACTGTTGTGAACTCATTCTTTATTTATATTGGTGCAATATCTAATGTATTCCAACTTCTCTATGGTTCATACCCTCCGATACTACTCATAGATTCATCAAAATAAGCAAACAACACATAGAAAAACAGAATCTGTCAAAAACAGAACAGTCTGTAGTAATCTGTATCAAACGTATACTTCTGGAACTCCAAAAATTCTGAAATAAATTGGTGGACGTGAGGAATTTGTCTATTAATCATATTCAAAAAGAATCAACCTAAAATCACTCTCCAGTAAAAAATGGCAGCTAATCTCGTGAGCGCTAAAGTTTCTATTTTTACAGCAAGATCACAAAGACTTCACCCAAGTCTTCCCAAAGGTTTTACTTGGCACAAACACTAATTAAAACATAAAACCACATCTAAACAGAGGCTAGATGAATTATTTATTCCTACACAGGAGCAAAATGCAAAGAACAAAAGTTAAATTGGGTTGCCTCCCAACAAGCGCTAACGTTTAACGCCCCTAGCTAGGCATGATGATTTCAATGATGCTCACGTAAAAGATAAGAATTGAAACATAAAGAGAGCATCATGAAGAATATGACTAGCACATTTAAGTCAAGCCAACTTCCTATGCATATAGGGATTTTGTGAGCAAACAACTTATGGTAACAATAATCAACTAGCATAGGAAGGCAAAACAAGCATAACTCTAAAACTTTAAGCGCATAGAGAGGAAGCTTGATATTATTGCAATTCCTACAAGCATATGTTCCTCCCTCATAATAATTGTCAGTAGAATCATGGATGAATTCAACAATATAACCATTACATAAAGCATTCCTTTATCATCCACAAGCATAGAAATTTTATTACTCTCCACATAAGCAAAATTCTTCTCATTCGGAATAGTGGGAGCAAGCTCAACAAAATAACTATCATGTGAGGCATAATCCAATTGAAAATTAAAATCAAGATGACAAGTTTCATGGTTATCATTAATATTTATAGCATACATGTCATCACAATAATCATCATAGATAGCAACTTTGTTCTCATAATCAGTTGGAACCTCTTCCGAAATAGTGGAATCATCACTAAATAAAGTCATGACCTCTCCAAATCCACTCTCATATTTATAATCATCATAAATAGGAGGCATGCTATCATCATAATAAATTTACTCATCAAAACTTGGGGGACAAAAAATATCATCTTCGTCAAACATAGCATCCCCAAGCTTGTGGCTTTGTATATCATTAGCATCATGGATATTCAAGGAATTCGTACTAACAACATTACAATCATGCTCATCATTCAAAGATTTAGTGCCAAACATTCTAATGCATTCTTCCTCTAGAAATTGAGCACAATTATCAGAATCCTTATTTCACGGAAGACATTAAAAAGATGAAGCATATGAGGCACCCTTAATTCCATTTCTTTGTAGTTTTCTTTTATAGACTAAACTAGTGATTAAATAAGAAACTAAAAGATTCGATTGCAAGATCTAAAGATATACCTTCAAGCACTCACCTCCTCGGCAACGGCGCCAGAAAATGCTTGATGTCTACTACACAACCTTCTTCTTGTAGACATTGTTGGGCCTCCAAGTGCAGAGGTTCGTAGGACAGTAGCAAATTTCCCTCAAGTGGATGACCTAAGGTTTATCAATCCGTTGGAGGCGTAGGATGAAGATGGTCTCTCTCAAACAACCCTGCAACCAAATAACAAAGAGTCTCTTGTGTCCCCAACACACCCAATACAATGGTAAATTGTATAGGTGCGCTAGTTCGGCAAAGAGATGGTGATACAATCGTAATATTGATGGTAGATATAGGTTTTTGTAATCTGAAAATATAAAAAACAGCAAGGTAACTAAAGATAAAAGTGAGCACAAACGGTATTGCAATGCGTTGAAACAAGGCATGGGGTTCATGCTTTCACTAGTGCAAGTTCTCTCAACAATAATAACATAATTGGATCATATAACTATCCCTCAACATGCAACAAAGAGTCAATCCAAAGTCACTAATAGCGGAGAACAAACGAAGAGATTATTGTAGGGTACGAAACCACCTCAAAGTTATCCTTTCTGATCGATCTATTCAAGATTCCGTAGTAAAATAGCACGAAGCTATTCTTTCCGTTCGATCTATCCTAGAGTTCGTACTAGAATAACACCTTAAGACACAAATCAACCAAAACCCTAATGTCACCTAGATGCTCCAATGTCACCACAAGTATCCGTGGGTATGATTATACGATATGCATCACACAATCTCAGATTCATCTATTCAACCAACACAAAGAACTTCAAAGAGTGCCCCAAAGTTTCTACCGGAGAGTCAAGATGAAAACGTGTGCCAACCCCTATGCATAGATTCCCAAGGTCACGGAACCCGCAAGTTGATCACCAAAACATACATCAAGTGAATCAATAGAATACCCCATTGTCACCATAGATAAGCACATGCAAGACATACATCAAGTGTTATCAAATCCTTAAAGACTCAATCCGATAAGATAACTTTAAAAGGAAAACTCAATCGACAAGAGAGTAGAGGGGGAGAAACATCATAAGATCCAACTATAATAGCAAAGCTCGCGATACATCAAGATCGTACCACCTCAATAACATGAGAGAGAGAGAGATATCAAACACATAGCTACTGGTACATACCCTCAGCCCCGAGGGTGAACTACTCCCTCCTCGTCATGGAGAGCGCCGTGATGATGAAGATGGCCACCGGAGAGGGATTCCCCCCTCCGGCAGTGTGCTGGAACAGGGTCCTGATTGTCTTTTGGTGGCTACAGATGCTTGCGGTGGCGGAACTCTAGATCTAGGTTATGTTCTGGGGGTTTCTGTATATATAAGAGGTTTTGGCGTCGGGAACAAGTCAGGGGGGTCTCCGAGGTGGCCACGAGGTAGTGGGGCGCGCCCCCACCCTCGTGGGTGCCTCGGGACTCTTCTGGCCCATCTCCGATACTCGGTGGGCTTCTTCTGGTCCAAAAATAATCTCCGTCAAGTTTCAGGTCAATTGGACTCCGTTTGGTATTCCTGTTCTGCAATACTCAAAAACAAGGAAAAAACAGAAACTGGCACTGGGCTCTAGGTTAATAGGTTAGTTCCAAAAATCATATAAATGCATATAAAACATCCTTGAAGGATAATATAATAGCATGGAACAATAAAAAATTATAGATACGTTGGAGACGTATCAATCGGCAACATGCAACTCCAATTCCATGTTCTCCCCGTCAATTCTTTTCAATTTTTCTTTCAAATACTTGTTTTCTCTTTCAACAAAATTTAACCTCTTGACAATAGGGTCGGTTGGAATTTTCGGTTCACATACCTCCTAGATAAAAATATCTATGTCAACTTGATGGTCATAATTTGTCATAAACACGAAATGCAACAACATAGTTATAAAAGAAAATATACCACATCCAATCATAACCCGGACGAGGGCCGACGGGGACGGTTATCAAAACCATGGCACTATGAATAACAAACAACATACGGGTAAGATAATTATGCAAACAAAGAGTTATTTTGAGCTCAAATTTCATATAAATCAAATAAACTACCACATATAATTCCTCCCAAATTACTAAAACCCACAAATTAATGACTATATAAAGCATTGCAAGAGCTAATCTAGCAATGAGAGATGAAAGGACAAAGTTGCTTACCTTTGTGATCACTTGAATGGATGGGGGCCTTCAAATCTTGACAAAATTTGGGTAAAATGTGAGATGAGCTCGAGGTAGAGGGGAAGAACAGAGAGGAGAGGGGAAAGGGGAAAAATAGAGCGAGCTCGATCGCGGGTGGACGAAGGGTTTTATAGGACGACCTTTAGCACCGGTTCGTGCCACGAACTGGTACTAAAGGTGCTGGAGGGGCCCCAGACTAACAACATCCTGCCACCACTCTCTTTAGTACCGGTTCGTGGCACGAACCGGTGCTAAAGGTTCGCCATGAACTGGTACTAATGAGGGCGGCCCGCCTAGCCGTTGGAACCGGCACTAATGGTCACATTAGTGCCAGCTCAAATACGAACCGGGACTAATGAGCTGAACATTTGACCCTTTTTCTACTAGTGGTTTGAGCTTTCTGAGCACTTGGGGCTCTTCTTCTTCTTCCATTTCAGGCACTGGGACCTTGTTCTTCTCAGGAGCTGGTATGTTCCTAGTTGACCCTATGAATAGATATAGTTGAGACATAGTAGATGAGCATCACAAACTGCAGAGATTTTGCAAAACAAATGAGTCAAAAACTTAGTTTCAGTTTTCTACAGAAAGCATTTCGGAGCTACCGATTTGTTGAATTCGGTGACACCGAAGCAATGTTAGAGTCTAAACTAGTGAAATCGGACATACCGATCCACAATTCGATGAGTACGAGATTGCCAGGGTTTCACTGAGAATCGAACTCGGTCATACCGATTTGTAAGTTTCGGTAAGACCGAAAATCACAAGTGCAATGGCCTAGGCCAAATCGGTGAGACCGATTTCTACAACTCGGTCGGTCCGAGATGAATTCGACGGAAACCTAGCCCTAAATTTTCGAATAAAAACTAATCTAAAGGATGTTTTTGCTGGATTGAACAATCTCAAACGTGGCAAGAATCATGGCATTGTCTTCGTGCTAAGAATCGGAGTGAGAAAGCACAAAAGATCGAACTCATACCCTAAGTTGGCGATGAGCTCGCTACGGCGACAACGGCGGCAGAGACCAGCGGCAGGGGGTCGCTGGCGATGAGGAGACGATCCGAAGACCTTGAGTAGGCAGAGCTGGATATGCGCGGGCGAAGGGTTTCGGAGAAATTTCCAAAAATTGACCAGTGGGTATATATATCCAGACCCTGTCGGTGTGACTAAGTGGAACGACTCAGTGGCACCGAGATGCAGAATCGTAAGCAGTTACTGCAACTCGGTGTGACCAAAAAGTCAAATCGGTTGCACCGAGATTGAACCCTAGATCAACTCAATGAACTAGGTATGACCGAAAGGAATGAATCAGTTAGACCAAAATACACTAAGAGGTTTTGGAAGTTTAATTCCATGACGAATCGATGGCTCCGAGTGCTCCTCACCCAGAGGGTTCGAATCTGACTTGATCAAACTTTGTGATGTAGCATGAATAGAGTTTGAGACGAGAAAAGCACAGATATCTAGAGGGAGTTCTTAGGCATTCTTGTCCATCCACTTGGCAGAAGAAAAAACCAAACAATAAAAACAACAAGTGGATGTCCTCGAATGGAGAAAAATATGCAATCAACATGCTCACACAATAAGATAGCAAATAACGTATGTGTCAAAGCATGCACAAACACTCTAGCATCTATCAAGAAATTGGCAATGACTAGGTCTGAGTATATTGACTTAGGAGTCAAATGAGAACATTTGATCATAGGTCATACTCATCGTTTAAGCACAAGTGGGGTTACCACTTTTACATAAAGCGTTGATATGTTCACACCATTAGAGTTGCTTTAGCTCAATTCTTTAGAGCAAAGCTCCCCCTAGATGTGATATCCCCCCTAAGAGGGATGAACTAACCTTGGGTTTTATCGATGATGACTTCATGTAGGTGTTGAAGATGTAGATGCTCAATGTTGATGTAGATCATTTGGAGCAATCCATTGGAGTGAGTTGTACTTTCAATACCTACATGGGTTACTCCCACAAGGAACAAACAAGGATATCCATAGACATAGAGTGAAGTACACACAAGATGATGTCCATGAAAGCATTAGGTTACCTTGTCCCTTGACTTACCAACAAGAGGGTTTGTGACTCCTTGAACTAGTGTAAGATGTGGAAGTTGATTGCTCTTGTTCTTGCCAAATGAATATGAGTGAAGTATGTTGGCGGAGTCACCCTCAAGAACTCTCTAGTTCTTCTTCTTCTTCTTCAGGATCCACATCATCTTGATGGGAATCCTTGGAGTTGTATTCGTACTTGATGAAGTAGAACTTGATGTAGTCTTGGGAACCCACTTAACCAAGGCCTTTGGAGCTTCTTCAAATGAATCAATCTCCTCTTGAAGCTTGTCCTTGCCTTTTAGCTTATGGTCTTGTGGTGGAAGATCGTCTTGAGCTTGTGTACCCTTGAAGGAAGTAGGATCATACTTCTCTTGTTGAGGAACAAACTTCATCTACGGGTATTGATCTTCTTCCCACTCAACTCCATTGGCATTGAACTTGCGTTCAAAACCAATACTTTGATTCTTCTGGTGCCTTCCTTTCTTGTGTACAATTTCCTCAAATTGCTTACTCCCGGCAAGGCTCTTGTAAACACCTTTCTCTATAATTCCCTTCAATAAGCTATTTTCTTGCTCAAGTGTAACTTGGCTAAGAGAATCATTAGTGGAGTCAAGAGAACTACTAGAAGCAACAACATTGGATTTAGCATGATTAATGTTACTACTAGAAGAAAAATCTTTCTTACTCTTGTTGCTAGATTTTACTTCTGGCATGTAAGTAGACAAGAGTAAACGCTTGGCAATGTAAGAAGAACTTTTCTTACGAAGATCATCATTGATTGCTTTTAAGAACCCATGCTCTTGATCTAGATTGAGCTTTTCAAAGCGTAGCTTCTCATGAGTATTTAAAAGCTCTCGATGATGTTCTAAGGTAGTTTCATGAGGTAACTTAAGAGTGTTTTGTTCTTTAGTTAGATGCTCAATCTCCTTATTATCATCGTCATTCGTTTTATCTTGATTAGCATGATCAATAGCAAGTTCATCATAGTTTTCATCACTAGAGTTGTCAACAAGTAAATCATCATCACCTAGCAAATCATCTCCATCACTATTGAAATCAACATACTCGGGGTGTGATACCTTTGGATCTTTAGCCATGAAGCATCTTCCAATTCCTTCATTCGGTGATTCAAATATGTCATAGGAGTTTGTTGACACAAGTGCTAGACCAACAACACCTTCATCTTGAGTATATTCTGAGTCAGAGTGATAACTTATCTCGGAGTGGTGGTCGGAGTCGGAACCGGATACCCATTCACCAACATGAGCTTGATGTCTTCGTTTTGTATAGCTCCTTGATGACTTGTCCTTCCTTTCCGAATCCTTGCTTCTGTGAGAGGTTCTTCGTTCATAGCGACCATCTCTACTCCTTCTCTCTCTTGGAGGTGATTCTTCTCTTCTACTTCTCCTTTTAGGTGAGTCTTCTCTCGCCGTACACTCACTTGAGTAGTGTCCAGGTCTTCCACAATTGTAGCAATTGCGGTCACGACTAGAAGATCTTTTGCCATTGTAGGACCTTAACTTGGAACTTCTTTCTTTGCTTCTACTCTTGTAGAACTTGTTGAAGTTCTTCACCATTAGGCTCAATTCCTCATTGAAGACTTGTTTCTCACTTAATGATGTAGGAGCATCACATGAAGCTTTATAAGCACCACTATACTTGTTATGAAACTCTTGTTTGTCCTTGAGTGACATCTCATGAGCAACAATTCTACCAATGACTTCCGTTGGCTTGAGATCTTTGTAATTGGGCATCATTTTGATCAATGTGCACACAGTGTCATATTTTCCATCCAAGGCTCTTAGGATCTTCTTGATGATGAATCTGTCGGTCATCTCTTCACTTCCTAAGCCGGCAATCTCATTTGTGATGAGAGCAAGCCTAGAGTACATTTCAGCGACACCTTCACCATCCTTCATTTTGAACTTGTCAAGTTGACTTTGAAGCACATCCAATTTGGATTCCTTGACGGAGTCGGTACCTTCGTGCATATCAATCAAAGTATCCCAAATTTCCTTTGCATTCTCAAGACGACTAATTTTGTTGAATTCTTTGGGGCACAATCCATTGAAGAGGATATCGCAAGCTTGAGCATTGTATTGCAACATCTTCAATTCTTCAGCGGGTGCTTCACGATTCGGTTCCCTTCCATCGAAGAATTCACCTTGCAAGCCAATACACACAATAGCCCAAATGACGGGGTTATGTCCAAGAACATGCATTTTCATCTTATGCTTCCAACTAGCAAAATTTGTACCATCAAAGTAAGGACCTCTACGGTGGTAATTTCGCTCGCTAGACGCCATACTCTCCTAGGTTGTGAAACCAAGGCTATGATCACCAAAGCTATGGAAATCAAGGCAAATGGAGAACAAAGCTCTGATACCACTTGTAGGATCGAAAGTATGACTAGAGGGGGGGGGGTGATTAGACTACTTGACCAAATAAAATCTAGCCTTTTCCTAATTTTAAGTCTTGGTAGATTTTAGCAACTTAACGCAAGTCAAGCAATCAACCTACACATGCAACTCTAAGAGTATAGCAGCAGAATGTAAATCATTGCATATGAAAGGTAAATGGGAGGAGTTTGGAGGGAGCAAACGCAATGTAGACACGGAGATTTTGGCATGGTTCCGATAGGTAGTACTATCGCACATCCACATTGATGGAGACTTCAACCCACGAAGGGTAACGGTTGTGCGAGTCCACGGAGGGCTCCACCCACGAAGGGTCCACGAAGAAGCAACCTTGTCTATCCCACCATGGCCATCGCCTATGAAGGACTTGCCTCACTTGGGTAGATCTTCACGAAGTAGGTGATCTCCTTACCCTTACAAACTCCTTGGTTCAACTCCACAATCTTGACGGAGGCTCCCAAGTGACACCTAACCAATCTAGGAGACGCCACTCTCCAAAAGGTAATAGATGGTGTGTTGATGATGAACTCCTTGCTCTTGTGCTTCAAATGATGGTCTCCCCAACACTCAACTCTCTCACACAGATTTGGATATGGTGGAAAGATGATTTGAGTGGAAAGCAACTTGGGAAGGCTAGAGATCAAGATTCTTCTGGTTGGACTGGAATGTTTTGGTCTCAACACATGAGTAGGTGGTTCTCTCTCAGAAAATGAGTAGTGGAAGTGTAGGCACGTTCTAATGGCTCTCTCTCAGATGGAGAGGAGGGTCGAGGGATATATATAGCCTCCACACAAAATCTAATCGTTACACACAATTTACCAAACTCGGTGGGACTGAATGGTCTAACTCGGTGAGACCGACCTGGTTCAAAATGTGAACATTAGGCTTTTCGGTGGGACTGACAATACCAACTCGGTGAGACCGATGCGCTAGGGTTAGGGCGAAACCTTATCTTGGCGAGACTGATCACATGAACTCGGTGAGAACGATTCTAGTAACAAGCAAACAGAGACTTGGCCAGGCAAACTCGATGGGACCGATTGCTCATTTCAGTGAGACCGAAATGTTACGAAGAGGACACACAGAGTTTGCATTGCCAACTCGGTGGGACTGATCGCTCATCTCGGTTAGACCGAAACGTTATGAAGGGAAATAGAGAGTTTGCAATCCCATCTCGGTGAGACCGAGATCCCTATCGGTGAGACCGAACTGATTAGGGTTTCTGGCTATGGCTATGTCAAGTGAACTCAGTGGGGCCGGATAGATCAAATCGGTGGGGACGAGTTTGACTTTAGGTTTAGGACATATGTGGAAATGAGAAAGTGGTTGAGGGCTTTTGGAGCATATCACTAAGCATTTTGAGCAAGCAAGCCATTAAGCAACACCTCATCCCCTTTTAATAGTATTGACTTTTCCTGTGGACTCAATGTGATCTTGGATCACTAAAATGAAAATGTAGAGTCTTGAGCTTTTGCCAATATGTGTCCTTAGAATTTTGAGGGGTACACATCCCTAGTCCATGCCATGCCAATCATTGAACTTTCCAAAACATTAATCTTGAATGGATATTAGTTCAATGAGCTATATGTTGTTATGAATTACCAAAACCACCCGGGGATTAGTTGCACTTTCACGAAGCCCTGCGAGGATCACTTCACTATCACTGTCACCACGCCGTCGTGCTGACGGAACTCATCTACTACCTCAACATCTTGCTGGATCAACAAGGCGAGGGACGTCACCGAGCTGAATATGTGCAAAATGCGGAGGTGCCGCATGTTCGGTACTTGATCGGTTGAAGCGCGACGAAGTTCGACTACATCAACCGCGTTGTGAAACGCTTCCTATTACGGTCTACGAGGGTACGTAGACACACTTCCCCCGTCGTTGCTATGCATCTCCATGGATAGATCATTGCGTGTGCGTAGAATTTTTTTGTTTTCCATGCAACGATTCCCAACACTACCACCCGCGTGTGCGCAGGAGAAATGCATGCGAACAACTCGCTAAGGCTAGTCATAATGGGAGTAACTTAGCTAGTAAGATACTCCCTCTCTCTCTCGGTTTACAAGGCGTGCGTGTACCCCTAGGTCGTCAATTTGACCAACCTAATAGAAGTCATATATTATAAAAAATATACCATTATAAACTTCAGATGTTCTTCTTTCAGACGATAATTTATATTATGGTGATAAAATTGGCAACCTAGGTCTACGCGTTAGACTTGCAAACTGAAATGGAGGGAGTAACACATTCCAGGACAAGTTTGCTTATGTGATAGTTAGTTAATAAGGAAACAAGTGTTTAGAGTAACATATTACTCCCTCCGGCCATCAATAGTCTGTGTCTAAGATTTTTCCATTTTCCCTATATGCTTTGCGTGATCCACTTTTTTTAGCAATTGTTTCCAAATATACCCCTCATTTAGGGCAGTGCATGCAGCCGGGGAGTAATTCCAGCTAGAGATGGCACCCGTAGGGTTTGGGTACGGGTGGATCCACCCCATACCCTTACTCGTCATCACAAACCTTACCCACCACCCGTACCCATACCAGTTGACAGGTATAATTTTTCCCCGTACCCGTCACCCATCAAGGTAAATGGGTACCTGCGGGTAAAATTACCCAAATTTGCAACACATCAATTTGAGCATTGCATGTTCATAAACAACAACTTATAATAATAATTTATAAACAACAACACGTGATGACAGCAACGCATACTCGTTCGTGGGCTATCTATTGTGGTGTGGCGGCCTAACATGAATGCACGATGATGTCTTTTTAGGTTTGTGAGATTTATGTATATATAATATGTTTAATATGTGAATAAATAATACATAAGATCTATTTGTCAGAATATATGCGGGTACATGGGTACATCGGTATGGGTTATACTAAACCATACCCGTACCCACTATACCCGATGGGTATGAAATTTTTCTATTTATGTACACATGGATATATTTTTACCCATACCCTTGCCCTAATAGGGTTTTTACCCACAAGGTACGTGGGTAATGGGTATGCATTTCCATTCCTAATTCCAGCCCAAAGGCATGCATGCATAGAGGAGGCAGGGAAGCACGCATGCAGAAACCAAGAAGATTGACACATGAATACGGGAAAAGGAGCCAATGACTCCATGCATATTAATAGCTATATATACATCTTTCCAGGTCCGTTGCATGCAGGGGTGAAATAGGCCAAAATAACTCATCGGCTGGTTTGCTTGGTATGCGTGCACTAAGTTATACACAAACTAAAAAAGAATGGAGGGAGTATGTTACCATCACATAGCGCTTTCCAAGAAAAGTTGAGTCTACAAGTTAATAAATGCAACCATACATGCATATGACACTAGTCTATGTTACTACTACCTGGGTGGAGGTTCGATTCTCAAGACATGTATGTTCTCAAACCTATGACACTACCCACTATGGAAGTTGAGTCTATTTCTATGTAGACAAAGTAATAAACGAAGACATGTATGTTCTCAGAGCATCTCCACTCGCGCCCCCAACAGGCCCCAGGGCGAGTTTTTTTCCGCCGGTGCTAGAAAAAAAAACCCAGTCGCCCCTCAGGACGCCGAATTCCGCCGGTTCGGCCCTTTTTTGGCCCGGCGATCCTAGGCCGAACGCAGCGCACTAGGGGGCGCTTGGGGGCTCCGGCGGAATGAAAAGTGGCGCCTGGGCCACCACTATCAGGTGAAAAAAGTTTTTTGCACGTCTAGACTCGCCCCCCGCACGCACTACCCCTTCCGCCGTTGTTCCGATCCCGGCGCCGCCTAACTGCCCACCGCTGCTAGAAAGGCCATTTCCCCGCCGGAAAGAGAGGGTTCATCGCGGAGGCCTCCACCCCGCTCCTCGATACATCTCCAACATATCTATAATTTTTGATTGTTTCATGCTGTTATATTGTCAATCTTGGATGCTTTATAATCATTTTATAGTCATTTTTTGGTACTAACCTATTGACATAGTGCCAAGTGCGAGTTGTTGTTTTTTGCATGTTTTTTACATCGCAGGAAATCAATACCAAATGGAGTCCAAATGCAGCGAAACTTTTTGGAGATTTTTTTTGGACCAGCATGGAAACGACACGTATGTATCGTTGCTACTAAGGATAAAACAATGGGGTATATCTCTACATAGGTAGATCTTGTCTACATCATGTCATCATTCTTACTTCATTTTTCCTTAATACACTAGATGCATGCTGGATAGCGGTCGATATGTGGAGTAATAGTAGTAGATGCAAGCAGGAGTCGGTCTACTAATCTTGGACGTGATGCCTATATAATGATCATTGCCTGGATATAGTCATGATTATTTGAACTGTGCCCAACGTTAATTTGTTTACCCACCGTTTGTTATTTTTCTCGAGAGAAGCCACTAGTGAAACCCGTGGCCCCCGGGTCTCTTTCTCATATTATTTGCCTTGGCGATCTATTTTCCTTTGCTTTTATTTTCAGATCCATTAAACCAAAAATACAAAATACCTTGTTGCAATTTATTCTTATTTATTTCATTTGGCGTTCGATCTATCAATCTACTACAATTTTGTCGGCGTTCTGGAAACGGGGGTACCCAGACTTGCCTAACTGCGGCTGATGTCTACTAAACAACCTTCTTGTTGTAGACGTTGTTGGGCCTCCAAGTGCAGAGGTTTGTAGGACAGTAGCAAATTTCCCTCAAGTGGATGACCTAAGGTTTATCAAACCGTGGGAGGCGTGGGATGAAGATGGTCTCTCTCAAACAACCCTACAACCAAATAGCAAAGAGTCTCTTCTGTCCCCAACACACCCAATACAATGGTAAATTTTATAGGTGCACTAGTTCGGCGAAGAGATGGTGATACAGTGCAATATGGATGGTAGATATAGGTTTTTGTAATCTGAAAATATAAAAACAGCAAGGTAACTGATGATAAAAGTGAGCACAAACGGTATTGCAATGCTTCGAAACAAGGCCTAGAGTTCGTACTTTCACTAGTGCAAGTTCTCTCAACAAGGATACCATAATTAGATCATATAACTATCCTTCAACATGCAACAAAGAGTCACTCCAAAGTCACTAATAGGAGAGAACAAACGAAGAGATTATTAAAGGGTACGAAACCACCTCAAAGTTATTCTTTCCGATCAATCCATTGGGCTATTCCTATAAGTGTCACAAACAGCCCTGGAGTTCGTAGTAAAATAACACCTTAAGACACAAATCAATCAAAACCCTAATGTCACCTAGATACTCCAATGTCACCTCAAGTATCCGCGGGTATGATTATATGATATGCATCACACAATCTCAGATTCATTTATTCAACCAACACAAAGAACTTCAAAGAGTGCCCCAAAGTTTCTACCGGAGAGTCAAGACGAAAACGTGTGCCAACCCCTATGCATAGATTCCCAAGGTCACGGAACCCGCAAGTTGATCACCAAAACATACATCAAGTGAATCAATATAATGCCCCATAGTCACCACGGGTATCCCACGCAAGACATACATCAAGTGTTCTCAAATCCTTAAAGACTCAATCCGATAAGATAACTTCAAAGGGAAAACTCAATCCATTACAAGAAGATAGAGGGGGAGAAACATCATAGGATCCAACTATAATAGCAAAGCTCGCGATACATCAAGATCCTGCCATATCAAGAACACGATAGAGAGAGAGAGATCAAACACATAGCTACTGGTACATACCCTCAGCCCCGAGGGTGAACTACTCCCTCCTCGTCATGGAGAGCGCTGGGATGATGAAGATGGCCACCGGTGATGATCCCCCCTCCGGCAGGGTGCTAGAACAGGGTCCCGATTGGTTTTTGGTGGCTACAGAGGCTTGTGGTGGCGGAACTCCCGATCTAGGTTATTTTCTGGAGGTTTGTGGATTTATAGGAGAGTTTGGCGTCGAGAGCAAGTCAGGGGGCCCCACAGGAAGTCCACGAGGCACAGGCGCGCGCCCTCCACCCTCGTGGGGCCCATGGGCCTCCCCTCCCAGAACTCTTCGCTCCAAAGATTTTTATATTTTCCGTAAAAATCTCCGTTGATTTTCGTGGCATTCCAAGAACTTTTATTTCTGCACAAAAACAACACCACGGTAGTTCTGCTGAAAACAAATATCATCCGGTTAGTTCTAACCAAATCATACCAAAATCATGTAAAAATATTATAAACATGGCATGAATACAAAAAAATTATAGATACGTTGGAGAAGTATCAGCATCCCCAAGCTTAATTCCTGCTTGTCCTCGAGTAGGTAAATGATAAAAACAGAATTTTTAATGTGGAATGCTACCTAACATATTTATCAATGTAATCTTTTCTATTGTGGCAAGAATATTCAGATCCATAAGATTCAAAACAAAATTTTAATATTGACATAAAAACAATAACACTTCAAGCATACTAACAAAGCAATCATGTCTTCTCAAAATAACATGGCCAAGGAAAGTTATCCCTACAAAATCATATAGTCTGGCTATGCTCTATCTTCATCACACAAAATATTTAAATCATGCACAACCCCGGTTTCAGCCAAGCAATTCTTTCATACTTTAGTATTCTCAAACTTCTTTAACTTTCACGCGATACATGAGCATGAGCCATGGAAATAACACTATAGGTGGAATAGAATGGTGGTTGTGGAGAAGACAAAAAGAAGGAGATAGTCCCACATCAACTAGGCGTATCAATGGGTTATGGAGATGCCCATCAATAGATATCAATATGAGTGAGTAGGGATTGCCATGCAACGAATGCACTAGAGCTATAAGTGTATGAAAGCTCAAAAATAAACTAAGTGGGTGTGCATCCAACTTGTTTGCTCATGAAGTCCTAGGGCATTTGAGGAAGCCCATCGTTGGAATATACAAGCCAAGTTCTATGATGGAAAATTCCCACTAGTATATGAAAGTGACAACATAGAAGACTCTCTATTATGAAGATCATGGTGCTCCTTTGAAGCACAAGTGTTGTAAAAGGATAGTAGCATTGCCCCTTCTCTCTTTTTCTCTTATTTTTTGTTTTCTCTTTTTTTTTTTGGGGGGGCTCTATTTTTGGCCTCTTTTTTTCGCTCGAGTCTCAACCCTACTTGTGGGGGAATCATAGTCTCCATCATCCCTTCCTCACTGGGACAATGCTCTAATAATGATGATCATCACACTTTTATTTACTTACAACTCAAGAATTACAACTCAATACTTAGAACAAAATATGACTCTATATGAATGCCTCCGGCGGTGTACCGGGATGTCCAATGACTCAAGAGTGACATGTATGAAAGAATTATGAAAAGTGGCTTTGCCACAAATACGATGTCAACTACATGATCATGCAAAGCAATATGACAATGATGAAGCATGTCATAATAAATGGAACGGTGGAAAGTTGCATGGCAATATATCTCGGAATAGCTATGGAAATGCCATAATAGGTAGGTATGCTGGCTGTCTTGAGGAAGGTATATGGTGGATGTATGGTACCGGCGAATGTTGCGCGGCACAAGAGAGGCTAGCAATGGTGGAAGGGTGAGAGTGTGTATAATCCATGGACTCAACATTAGTCATAAAGAACTCATATACTTATTGCAAAAATCTACAAGTCATCAAAACAAAGTACTATGCGCCTGCTCCTAGGGGAAGGGTTGGTAGGAGTTAACCATCGCGCAATCCCGACCTCCACTCATAAGGAAGACAATCAATAAATACCTCATGCTCCAAGTTCATCACATAACGGTTCACCATACGTGCATGCTACGGGAATCACAAACTTTAACACAAGTATCTCTCAAATTCACAACTACTCCACTAGCATGACTCTAATATCACCATCTTCATATCTCAAAACAATCATAAAGAATCAAACTTCTCATAATATTCAATGCACTTTATATGAAAGTTTTTATTATATCCCTCTTGGATGCCTATCATATTAGGACTAAATTCATAACCTAAGCAAATTACCATGTTGTTTAAGACTCTCAAAATAATATAAGTGAATCATGAGAGTTCATCAATTTCTTCAAAATAAAACCACCGTCGTGCTCTTAAAAGATATAAGTGAAGCACTAGAGCAAATGACAAACTACTCCGAAAGATATAAGTGAAGATCAATGAGTAGTCGAATAATTATGAAACTATGTGAAGGCTCTATAACATTTAAGAATTTCAGATCTTGGTATTTTATTCAAACAACAAGAAAACAAAAGAAAATAAAATGACGCTCTGATAACCCACAAGTATAGGGGATCGCAACAGTTTTCGAGGGTAGAGTATTCAACCCAAATTTATTGATTCGACACAAGGGGAGCCAAAGAATATTCTCAAGTATTAGCTGTTGAGTTGTCAATTCAACCACACCTGGATAACTTAATATCCGCAGCAAAGTATTTAGTAGCAAAGTAGCAGAAGTAACAGTGATAGTTTTGTAGTGATTGTAACAGTGGCAACGGTAAAGTAACTAAGCGAAGAACAGTATGTGAAAAACTTGTAGGCATTGGATCGGTGATGGAGAATTATGCCGGATGCGGTTCATCATGTAATAGTCATAACATAGGGTGACACAGAACTAGCTCCAATTCATCAATGTAATGTAGGCATGCATTCCGAATATAGTCATACGTGCTTATGAAAAGAACTTGCATGACATCTTTTGTCCTACCCTCCCGTGGCCGCGGGGTCCTATTAGAAACTAAGGGATATTGAGGCCTCCTTTTAATAGAGTACCGGACCAAAGCAATAACACATAGTGAATACATGAACTCCTCAAACTACGGTCATCACCGGGAGTGGTCCCGATTATTGTCACTTCGGAGTTTGTCGGTGTACTAGAGTAGGGGTACCCTGGTACCCCGAACTCGTGCACGGGCAGTCGCAGCACCCCGCGGCAGGGCTGGCCTAGTGACCGCCAAGATCCTCAGCGGCTCCTTTTGGAGCCAATCAAGAACGAAGTACTCAAGGCCCCGGCAAGAGGAGCTTGCCGGGAAGGCCACTCGAGGCACGAAGGAAACAAGACCCCGGCAAGAGGAGCTTGCCAGGAAGGCTCGGTGAGCGACAAGCTCCCGAGTGCGACAAGGATTCAGCCGCGGCAAGACGCTTGCCGCGGCAAGCAACTCTCTCCATCTCCGCTCTAGCTCATCCCCCAACGTGTCGCCGTGGGGCTACTCCAGGCACGCGTGTCAAGGAGCTGTGCAGCCGCCGGGAGCAGCGATAAGCAGCGGCGCTGACAAGCCACCATCGTGGCAAACGGAGGCGCACTTGACGGTCCCTATTGCACTGTTCAGGCGACAGGGACGGACATTTATTACTCTTGTCCCTTGCCGTCAGAGTTAGGTATAGATCACTGTACACTGTACAAGGCGGTGTACCAACTACTGTTTTTCCTATTTTACCCTTGTCTACTTGCCACCTGTGGTGACCCCTTGAGCCTATAAAAGGAGGCCCATGTGCAACGTAGAAAGGGTTCGGCTCCGGTTCAGTTCATTCGACTCATTCGAGACCACACTCACTCAGGCTAGGTTTTGTAGCTCCCATTGCTCCCTAGCAAGAATACAATCAACCAAGCAGCAGTAGGAGTATTATCTCTCCGGAGAGCTCCGAAGCTGGGTAAATCTGCTCGTGTGCATCGCCTCGATCTGCTCTTTGTGCAATCTCTGCCCCCCTCCGAACCACAAGGGACTCGGTCCCATAGGTGTTCGTGGGTCACGATCAGCTTCCCCGACATCTTTGGCACGCTAGGTAGGGGGCGTCGAGGCTGTGTGAACCTGATCCAGCGGTCACACGAGCAACTTCATCATCACCTTCATCAACATGGCACCGAAGAAGAAGTCTTCAGCGGCAGCAGAGCCGTCCGCGTCAAACCCACCACCACCGGAGCTGACGAGTGGTGGGGAAGGCGCTGGCGGAGGAACGGGCGTCGTTGAGGGAGTCCACGACGCCGCCAGGTCCAAGGACAAGGCGGCGCAGGCTTCGGCGTCCGAATCCGCACCGTGCCCGTCTCAAGAGGCGCGAGACCGACATCGTCATGGTGCTCGCAGCGCCATGCGCTCGTTGGATCAAGGCCAAGCTGGAGGATCCCGAGGCCCTCGAGACCCGCATGCACGCCAGCGCGCTGGTACGAGCGGAGTACGATTGCTTGGACGGGATGATGCTCCTCCTAATTTGGTTAGAAGTTCGAGCACATCCCGTTCCTCGCGCCGTACGCCTTTGCCACCCACCACTCCAGCGGAAGCCTTGGCGAGCTCAATTGCTTCTAGACTACTTCTCCAACGGCCGACAAGGTCGATTTAATGGAGGGCCACAATCCAGAGTCTCATCGGCTTTGCCAATGGCGACGTTCCGCGGCAACCAACTGCGTCCTTGCCGCGGCGAGACGACAAGACATGAGCCGGTGGCGACGAGACCTGCGGGGGTGACACCACCATGCACTCCCCTTCCCGAAGGCCAAGATCACCAGCTCCTCGGATCCACCTCGACAGCGACTCCACCGCGTCGTCGGATCCACGAGCTCGCCGTGATCAGCACCAAGTTCTTAAGGAACGGCAACAAGAAGACGCTCGAACCCGCATCGAGCGCCGAAGAGAAGCGCGGCGTCAATCTGATCAGCGCGCTGGGCCTGCTGTTGACATGCATGCGCCAGGGGAACCAGGTGACTTGCCGTCAGACGCGTAGGTTGCCCTGCTCACCCGTGAGCTGCGGCAAGTCCAAAGGGTCTGACAAGAAAAACTTCAAGCCAGATGTGCGTAGAAGTATGATGGCGTGACACACCCATCGGAGTTCCTTAGCATCTACACCATTGCGGTGCGAGCTGCGGTGGGGCGACGACAAGATCCTCGCCAACTACTTCCCGCTGGTACTCAAGCCAAATGTCAGATCTTGGCTCATGCACTTGCCGGACAGTTCCATATCTTCTTGGGCAGATCTGTGCCATCAATTTGTCGGTGCCTTCACAGGCGGCCACAAACCTCATGGCCAAGAGAGTGACCTTCACCTGCTTGCCCAGAAGGAAGGAGAGTCCCTGCGCAAGTTTATCCAGAGATTCAGTCGTGTGCACTACAACATCCTGCACGCCCACCGCCGCGGTGATCAGCTGCTTTCATCGTAATACATGCGGAACCGCAGGATGAGGGAGGAGATGGCGATGTGCAAAGTCAAGGACGTCAGTGAACTGTATGCCTTGGCCGACAAGTGTGCACGGGCTGAAGAGGGAAGAAGGCTCCCAGGAGAGAACGTTGGAGCAGGATCTGACAGTGAAGAAACCGCCCCGGCAAGGAAGAGCCGGCGGCGGAACAACAGAAAGAAGAAGAACAAGGAGGTACTAGTTGTCGAGCAGTCCGGCAATGAAGGTGGCGCCAACAAGGCGAAGGATGGTGGCTTCGGCAAGGAGGTTGCTGCTGACACCGACCGCCAAGCTGTGGCGGCCGCCGACAAGCAGGACAGCTCCAACAAGCAGTACTGCAAAATTCACCGCACAAAGGGCCACGACCTCCAGAGCTGCAAGAAAGTCGAGCAGCTTGTTGAGTTGCGTATATGAGTACGAAAGCGCGAGACAAGGAGAAAGCCCAAGAAGGTGCTGGTGCAGCTAGCAAGAAGAGACCCGGCCGGGGAGGACGCCGCGGCAAGGCCAAGCAGCGGCAAGGAGACAGACCTCCCCGCGGCCGCGACAAAGATGAAGACGATGATGATGACGAAGACATGGAAGACGATGAAGCTGATGAGCAGGAGTTTCAGAAGGCAACAGAGGTTCTCTGCGTTGACGGTGGTGCTTCTCTGCATACCTCACACCGCCAACTCAAGCAATGGATGCGGGAGGTCAATGCAGCAGAACCATCCGTGGAATCACGTAGACCTCAAGTGGTCCAAAGACGCCCATCGCCTCTTTGACATTGAGGACCACCCTGATCGCATAATCGCGGTCGGGTGCTTGCCGATGTTGGTCTCACCAACCATCCGCAACCTCAAGGTCACTAAGATGTTGGTTGACGGCGGGCCGGGCTGAACCTGATCTCCTCTCTGCAGCGCTCTAAGCTTCAAATCCTCGACAATGAGCTCAAGAGACCGACACTTTCCAAGGAATCAACCCAGAAGGAGCAAGCCGAAAGGGAAGATCACATTGCCGGTAACATTTGGCAAAGGAGCTGAATTTCAGGATCGAGAGGGTCACATTCGACGTTGTTGATTTCCCATTGCCCTACAATGGAATACTAGGTCGCCCAAAGACTCGCCAAGTTCATGGCAGCCTCTCATTACGCCTACAACTTACTCAAGATGCCCGCCCGATAAGCGCCATCTCCGCCCATGGCAACAAGAAGGATGCGCTTATCTGCGCCGACAAGATTTACCGGGATGCAACAGCTGCGACGGATAGCAAATCACTTGCCGCTGAAGCTCCCGGGGGAAAGAAGAAGACCACTTTGTCCGGCAAGAGCTCTGATGCCCACTCCGGCAAGCGCACCTCTTTGGAGTGCTGCGCTACCGTCGAGGACGCACCATCGAGCTCCACCGCAAGTGCAAGAAGATGATGGCAGCTCAACAAGACCAAGAAGGTGTCCGCCAAGGAGGACGGCACCGTGGTACTTTCACCATCGGTGCCACACTTGACCCTAAATAGGAAGGCAAGCTCGTTGCTTTCTCGCGGCGAATGTCGATGTGTTTGCATGGCAACCATCCGACATCCCCGGCGTTCAGAAAGTAATTGAGCACCACCGGCTGTTCGTCCTCACGCGGCCCGTCAAGCAAAAAGTCAGGAAGCAAGCGGTGGAGCGCCAAGAATTCATAGCAGAAGAAATCAAGAAGTTGGAAGCAGCAGGCCTTGTTAGAGGAGTACTCCATCCCACGTGGTTGGCCAATCCGGTAGTTGTACGCAAGGCAAATGGGAAATGGAGACTTTGTATTGACTTCACAGATGTTAATAAAGCTTGTCCCAAAGATCCATTTCCCTTGCCACGCATCGACCAGATTGTTGACTCCACAGCTGGTTTTTATCTGCTTTCATTTCTTGATGAATCTTCAGGATATCATCAGATCTTCATGGCAGAAGAGGATGAAGAGAAAACGCATTCATTACACCATGTGGCACATACTGTTTCATACGGATGCCTTTTGGTTTGAAGAATGCTGGTTCAACGATTGCAAGAGTAGTCCATGATGCTTTTGAGCCCCAAATACACAGAAATGTAGAAGCCTACATGGATGACATAGTGGTCAAAAGCAAGGACAAAGCAACTCTGGTTCAAGATTTGGATGAGACCAGATCAACCTCAAGCTCAATCCCGAGAAGTGCGTGTTTGGAGTCCCTTCCGGCAAGCTTCTCGGATTCTTCGTGTCTCAGAGGGGAATTGAAGCCAACCCCGACAAGATCAAGGCCATTGAGCAGATTGAAGCACCAAAGCGCGTCAAGGATGTAAGAAGGCTTGCCGGTTGCGTGGCTGCTCTCAGCAGGTTTATCTCTAGGTCAGCTGAGCGCTACTCGCCATTTTTCAAGATTTTGAAAAAGGCAGGTCCAATGAAATGGACTCGAAGCGGAGGCTGCGCCGCAGGACTTAAAGAGGTACCTGTCCTCTACTCCAATACGTGTCGCACCTAGGCCACAAGAGAAGTTGCTGCTGTATATAGCGGCAACCAATCAAGTGGTTAGTGCTGCGTTAGTAGCGGAGAGGGAGGCGGATGATGAGCTGGCAATCGAGGCATATGCATCCAGCGACAAGCAGGGGGCTTCGCCGTCAAGCTCTGGTCCCGACAAGGACGGATCTGCGCAGGATTGCGAGAAGATGCAGAAAAGGATGGTGCAACACCCAGTCTACTTTGTCAGTTCCCTTCTGCAGGGGGCTAGGTCAAGGTACTCTGGTGTGCAGAAATTGCTTTTCGGCCTCCTCATAGCCTCGAGAAAGCTGCGCCATTACTTCCAAGCACATGAGATAACAATTGTCACTCATTTTCCGCTGAAAAGGATATTGCAAAATCCAGAAGCAACAGGCAGGATTGTCGAGTGGGCACTGGAACTGTCAAGCTTTGGCCTCAAGTTTGAAAGCACTTCAACTATCCAAAGCAGAGCACTGGCAGAGTTTATAGCAGAGTGGACGCCAACGCAAGATGAAGAAATTCCAGAGACGAGCATCCCCGTCAAGGAGGCAAATAAAGAGTGGCTGATGTATTTTGATGGTGCCTTCTCGCTGCAAGGCGCCGGTGCCGGGCGTCGCTTATCGCACTCCACCGGAGAGCACCTCAAATACATAGTCCAAATGCACTTTCCCAAGGAGCAAGCAACAAATAATACCGCAGAGTATGAAGGTTTGCTTGCCGTCTCGTGGATTGCAGTGGACCTTGGGATCAGGAAGCTTATTGTCAGGGGTGACTCGCAGCTTGTCGTCCACCAAGTTAACAAAGATTATCAGAGTCCGTTGATGGAAGCCTACGTCGATGAAGTGAGAAAGCTAGAAGAACACTTTGAAGGCTTGCAAATGGAACATGTTCCAAGAGCTCAGAATGATATTGCTGATGGCTCACAAAGTGTGCTGCACTCAAGTTACCGTGGAACCAGGAATTTTTGTGCTCAAGCTGACTCAACCGATCAGTAACACCATCAACCGGACAAAGCAAGAAGAGGAAGTTGGTTTCGGTGACTACTTTCGGCAGAGCTCCCGAAGCCGCCGCCAAGAAGGTCCCCAAAATCAACACAGATATCGCCGAGGAGCAGTCTCCGACAAGCCCTAGGGTTTGCTTCTGCTGAAGCAGACGCTCCCGACAAGTCTTGCTCCGGCAAGCTTGCCGGGGAACATCAAGCTCCGGCCGAACCGCAGGTTCTTGCCGTGGAAGCTGATGTTCCCGCAACGGCAGATGTGCCTTTAGTCCTTGTTGTTGAGCCGCAAGCTCCAACATGGGCGCAGAGATCGCCCATTTCCTTCGTGACAGAGAACTTCCCAAGAACAAGAAGAAGCGGAAAAAGTAGCCCGACAAATCAAGTATGTACCAGTTTGTTGACAACATCCTGCATGTAAGAAGACTCAACAAAGGTGAAATTGAAGTGTATTTGCCGGGACGATGGATGTAAGCTGTTGGCGAGAGATACGGAGGCATATGTGGTCACCACATTGGCGCAAGAGCCCTTGCCGCAAAGCATTCCGGCAAGGTTTCTTCCGCCGGAAGCCCTCCAGATGCAACCGCACAAGTAACCAAGTGTGAAGCGTGCTGGCCCATTCAAAGCAGATACACCAGCCAGCTCAAGCTCTCCAGACGATCCCTTTATCCTGGCCATTTTCGGTCTGGGGGCTCGACATCCTCGGCCCCTTCCCCCGGGCTGTCGGGGGCTTTGAGTACTTGTACATCGCAATCGAAAAGTTCACAAAGTGGCCGGAAGTGGAAGCAGTGAGGAAGGTGACGGCACACTCAGCAGTCAAGTTCTTCAGGTCAATTGTTTGCCGTTTTGGGATACCTAACCGGATCATCACCGACAACGGCACCCAATTCACGAGTCGCACCTTCATGCAGTACGTCCAAGATCTTGGTGCCAAGGTCTGCTTTTCTTCGCTGCTCATCCGAGAAGCAACGGTCAGCGTAGAAGGGCAAATGCTGAAGTGCTGCGAGGACTCAAGACCGAACTTTTGACAGGCTGCGCAAGTGCGGAAGAAACTGGATTGAGGAGCTGCCGGTGGTTCTTTGGTCGATCAGACGACGCCAAATCGAGCCATCGCCGCACACCTTCGCTCTAGTCTATGGAGCGGAAGCAGTTCTCCCACGGAACTCGTGATACGGATCGCCTTGAGTACTCGCTATGATGAGCTTGAGCAAGAGCAGCTGCGACAAGATGACGCTACCGCTCCTTGAGGAAGATCGCCTTCAGTCATTGTCGAGCTGCTCGCTACCGGAAGCTTTGCGCCGCTACCATAGCCGCAGTTAATGCCGAAGCTTCGAGGAAGGCGACCTTGTTCTTCGGGCGCGTTCAGTCCGCCAAGAATTCCAACAAGTTGACGCCAAAGTGGGAAGGCCCTTATCGGGTGAAACGAGTCACTAGGCTCAAGCGCTGTCCGCTTTGAGACCGAAGATGACGCGTTCGGTGAGCAACTCCTGGAATATAGAGCATCTTCGCAAGTTTTACCCATAAAGCGCGGTTGTTGAACCCTGCTCAAGCAACCATCCCTTTGTACAAGTCTTGCCGCTGTTGCATGTAATCCTTTGTACAAAGCCGGGCGCAGACCCCGTGCATCAGTAAAGCCTATGTGTTGCGCACAACTTGTCAAATACATGCTTTCATAATTCTATATGCATGTGTTGTCTAACATTTTGTGCAGCATCAACACCCGGTAAGCAATACGAGCCACTAGGCTCCATAACTTTATTTTCTCTTCTTTCTTCTCAAAAGAATGGAAGGCCCCTTCGCCCACAAGTTAACCGGGGGGGCAGGAGAAGATAATGGTGTGGGCCGCCAAGTGTCGCTCGAGGAAGTATCGCCTTGCCGGGAAGCAAACGACGTAAAGCTAAGTTGCCAAAGTTTGAGCAATCAGTTTTGAGCAATCAGTTTTTAAGTTATCTTCCTCGAACGATAGTACTTTGTATGGAAAACCTGTGCGCGAAGGAACCAACTCGCGGCTGGTTTGCGCCCTTACTTTGTTTCGAGTCCGCTCAACAACTTAAGTGAGCTGCAACCAGTTGCGACAAGGTTGCTTGTCGGAGGCGGCATCGCCAAAGAGGTCTTGACGTTCAAGACTTCAGCGCCAAGGCAAAGATGCCCGCGCCGACAAGTTCCCTAAAAGCGTAGGGTACAAACATACAAAGGAAGAAATCAAGTAGAGGAAATAACATTGCGATCGATTGCCTAAGATAGTGTATATTACAAAATGACTTGTCGCAGATCTAATAAATTGTTCTCCTAACATGATCTGCAGCGACAAGGAAAGATAAACTTGGCGGCCTAGTCTACGGGTCGCCATCAACCCTCTTCACTCCGCTCACCCTGTCCACAATGGGTGCGATAAGGGCCTTGAGCGCTTCAACGCCGCCAGCTGGCGGCGAGGACTTGAGGATCGCCATGGCGAAGCTGACGCCTGGATTGCGGAAGGCCACCTTCATCAAGACCTTCTGAAGAGCCTCAACACAGATTTGGCGCGACTCGTCGGCCAGCTGCTTTGGGACCTCCTCCCGGAGCCGCTGGAGAGCCGCCAACACGCTCTTGAAGAACAGGCTGAGCTTGGTGCTGGGTTGGAGATGCTCGTCGGTGGGGTACCCGAGATCCACCATCCCCAGCTCCATCAGCTCCTTGTCGATGGCGGCGGCTGTATTGACAAGACCCTCGGTCCAGAGCATCACGTTCTCTCTGAGGGTATTGTGGGCGTTGGCGGTCGCCAGCAGCCTCGGCCGCCTTGATCTTCTCCAACAGGCCCGCTTCCCGCTCCTTGGCGCCGTCCAACGTCTCCGTCAAGGTGGTCAGCTTCAGCTCTAGATCCGCCTTGGAGTCCTTGGCGGCGTCGACCTCCTTGATCTTCTCAGCGAGACGACCCTGCAACTCACCAAGAGTGTAGGCGTCCTTCTCGCGCTCGTGCTTCAGCCCGGTGACCTCCTCACCGCTCTTCTGGAGGGTGGCCTCCAGCTGCGCCACCCTCGTCCCCAATTCCTTCTTGGCGGCCTCGGCAGCTGCGGCGGCGTCCTTTGCTTCCTTGAGTGCTCCGCCAATGGATTCCTCACGCGTGGCAAGATCTTCCTCATAGCTGTCGAGGTTGATCTTCCGCTGCGCCAGCTCACCTTCTTGCGCAGAGAGCTTCTCACCGGCAAGCCTTTGCTGCTCCTCGACCTCGGCCTTCTACAGGATGAAGGCCGTGCGCTCCTCAGCAAGCTGCTCCCGCGCTTCTGCTATGTCCCAGAGAGTTTCCTTGTTGGCGGGCCGGAGCTCCTCTGCGCGCTTCTCCATGTCAGCTCCCGCCCTCGCGACAAGCGCCTCCCTGGACTCCAGTTTGGCTTGGCGGGCGCGGTAGAGCGACAACAGCTTCTCCAGCAGCTGCTCTTCTTCAGACTCGCCACTACTGCTGCTTGGCGCGTCAACCATGCCCAGTGAGGCGAGCAGCCTCGTCAAGGTCTCTCCTCGACCGCGCCTGAGCTCGACGCCCATGGAAGCTTGATGAAGACACCGTCGCCGGCCTTCGATAGGCGCGCTGGGCTGGGGCTCTTCGAGCCTGGTGTCAGATCGGTGGCGGAGGGATCGGCGGTCGGCGTGGCGCCTGCCGCTCCTGCGCCTCGTGGTCGCTGGTCGACCACCTGCACCCCTCCCAGCCTCTGCGCTAGCAGCCTTGGCGGCCTCGCCGGGCGGACCTGCTGGCGTCGGCCTCCTCCTCCGTGGTGGCGGCGTCGTCATTGTTGCCGCGAGCGCCCTCCCTCGTAAGCAACCTCGGTCTCCATCGGCTCTCCGCAGATGGATCTCAAGATCGAGAAAGAAAAGAACAAGTCAAGCAAATGTTCAAAAGAAGAACAAGAAAAGAACCCAAGGGAAATTCTCAAGTAAGAAGATTACCTGCAAGTGGGATCTCAGAGTCAGCTTCCACCACCGGAGGGTCGTCGGCGCTGCCCCTTGTCGGAGAAGCTCCCCTTGTCGGAGAGGCCTCCCTTTCCGGAGAGCGCTCCCTTGGCGGAGATTTCTCCCTTGGCGGCGTAGTCGAAGCAAGCAGAACTTCGGGGGTGGCTTCCGGGGCCTCCTGATGAGGCTGCCCTGCTTCTACACAATTCAACAAGTCAGATACCAGTGAAAAAGGAGCACCCAAGCACACCTAACCGTAAGAAATAAACCAAACACTTACGCTGGGGGCTGTGCTGGGGGCTGCTCTAAAGAAGGGTTGCCGGGTCCGGCAACGGGGTCTCAGACGCGCCTCCTGTCGCCACAGGAGAATCGTCTTCGACGACAACCACCGGAGTCTTGGCCCTCTTCGATGCCCTCTGAGCCAACGTCCTGAAGAAGGAAAGAGCTCAGAATGAAGCAAGTCAAATACATGACAAATCAGCAAATTGAAAAATTACAAGTAACAGCGACAAGATCTTACTCTTCCTCTTCTTCCTCGGAGCTGAGAGCGGAGAAGTCAAATTCCGCTCCGGTGCGACGAGCTGGAGGAGTAGGCTCCCTCGGACGCTTGGCGGTTGCGGGGGCCGTGGCTCCAGAAGGCCCCGCTCCCGTTGCTGTGGCGGCATGAGGCGCTCCCGCGGCAACTGTACTTGCCGCGGTGGAGCGCGTCGGGCGGCGAGGCGGTTGTTGGCCCGTCTGCCGCCCCGCCACTTCTCCAGTCTTGCGGAGACGTCTTCTTGGCGGGGCCGCGGGTTCCTCCCGCGGCAAGCTACTTGACGGCGGAGGGGAAGCGCCCCCGGCAGGCTCGTTCGGCTCAGCGTCGGGCTCGGCCTGCTCCTCCTCACAGACAAATTCCTCTCAATCGGCAAGGCTTGCCGCCTCGGCTGCCTCTGCCTCCTCGACAGTGAACCCAAACACGCCGGCGGCAGTAGCTTCTGCCGCCTCCTCCAAGCTTGTGGCGATGCGCGCCATCTCTTGCTCAGTGGTGTCGTGGGTGAGCCGCTTCTGCTCATCAGCACGGATTGGCAGTTCTTCCAAGTTGTCGAAGAACTGCTGCACGACGTCGTCGGCGGGCTCTTGCCAAGTTGGAACGATTCCATGGGAATCGCACAACGGCATCATCGTGCAGATGCGGCCAAGCGACGAGTTGTTGCAGAAGGGCACGACTCCCTTCAGCAACATGAACCACTCGGGGTGATCTGCATCAGGCTTGAACAGCTCCCGCAGCATGGCATCCAGCTCCAAGACAGTAAAGTTCCAGTTGAGGCCCGGACGCAGCCTCATGATGTCCGCCGCGTTTTGGAATTCCCAAGCAGGCCTCCCCCACTCCTACAAGGGCGCAATGCGGCGGCGAAAGAAGTCCGCACCAACAACCCCTACGGTAAGCCCGGCATGCCTGAGGCGCAGGATTCAGGTCACGGCAATCTTCAACTTGGCATCCTCCGGCACCAAGTTGCTCCAGTCGTTGCCGCGCACTATGGGAGTTTGGCGCAGGGCAGTGAAAGGCTGTGGGTCCTCCTCTATAATCCAACACCAATCGGCTCTCCACTCTTCCCACTTGTCATGCAGCTCTCCGTCAAGATATGCTTCCTTCTTGCCGATCCCGGAGATCCATGCAATCCCTCCCAAGCGGCTCTCCTCTCTCTGGCTGGGCATGAAGTAATGGCGGAAAAGTGCTACATTTGGGTGGACCCCGACAAAGTTCTCGCAGAGGTGTGCGAAAACTGCCATGGTGAGGACGGCGTTGGGGGTGAAATTAAGGAGGCAGAGGCCATATGTGTTCATGACGTCACAGAAGAATTCGGAAAAGGGCGGGCAGAGCCCGCAGTGGAAGAAAAGCGCAAAGAAGGGGTACCCGATGGAAACTTTCGCGGAAGTGGCGGCGGAAATCACCCTCGTGCGCGGGTGCGCCCGCGTCTCCGTCGACCAGAAGAGGTAGTACAACTCTCGCAGCTCCTTCGCGCCGAGTAGCGGGTCGAAGAGGGCCCGCTCCTTCCGCAGTGCCGCGAGCCGCTGCGCCTCGGCCGATTTCACCCCTTTGCCCTTGTCGGCTTTCGGAGCCATGGCGGAGGTGGTGGAGGAATCCGACGGCGTTGGTGGCGCCGGTGGCAATGGGGAGGGGGCGGAGCGTCGCTCTCTTTGGATTCGAGAAGAGGGGGGGAGCGGCGGTGGTTTTTGATGTGACAGCAATGGCAAGTGGGCGTCATGCCCCTGTTCCCCCTGCTTATAAGGGGGGAGAGGGGACGGGCGTTCCGATTTTCCCATTAAAGAAAGCCCCCACGATCTCTCCCACGACGCCACGTCCGCAGACGTGCTGCCTGTGGGGGACGTGGTGGGTCCGAGGCGAATAATCGCGCGATCTAGGCTGCGCGTGCTGCAGACTGCTTTTGGGCCCGCCCAACAGAGCTCGGCGCTGCAGGTGGCCCAGCCCGGGCTCTGTCGGTGTACTAGAGTAGGGGTACCCTGGTACCCCGAACTCGTGCACGGGCAGTCGCAGCACCCCGCGGCAGGGCTGTCCTAGTGATTGCCAAGATCCTCAGCGGCTCCTTTTGGAGCCAATCAAGAACGAAGTACTCAAGGCCCCGGCAAGAGGAGCTTGCCGGGAAGGCCACTCGAGGCACGAAGGAAACAAGACCCCGGCAAGAGGAGCTTGCGGGAAGGCTCGGTGAGCGACAAGCTCCCCGAAAGTGCGACAAGGATTCAGCCGCGGCAAGACGCTTGCCGCGGCAAGCAACTCTCTCCATCTCCGCTCTAGCTCATCCCCCAACGTGTCGCCGTGGGGCTACTCCAGGCACGCGTGTCAAGGAGCTGTGCAGCCAGCGGGGAGCAGCGATAAGCGGCGCTGACAAGCCACCATCGTGGCAAACGGAGGCGCACTTGACGGTCCCTATTGCCTTTGTTCAGCGACAGGACGGACATTTATTACTCTTGTCCCTTGCCGTCAGAGTTAGGTATAGATCACTGTACACTGTACAAGGCGGTGTACCAACTACTGTTTTTCCTATTTTACCCTTGTCTACTTGCCACCTGTGGTGACCCCTTGAGCCTATAAAAGGAGGCCCATGTGCAACGTAGAAAGGGTTCGGCTCCGGTTCAGTTCATTCGACTCATTCGAGACCACACTCACTCAGGCTAGGTTTTGTAGCTCCCATTGCTCCCTAGCAAGAATACAATCAACCAAGCAACAGTAGGAGTATTATCTCTCCGGAGAGCTCCGGTTGGGTAAATCTGCTCGTGCATCGCCTCGATCTGCTCTTTGTGCAATCTCCGCCCCCCTCCGAACCACAAGGGACTCGGTCCCATAGGTGTTCGTGGGTCACGATCAGCTTCCCCGACAGAGTTGCCGGATCATAACACATAGTAGGTGACTATAGACTTGCAAGATAGGATCAAGAACTCACATATATTCATGAAAACATAATAGGTTCAGATCTGAAATCATGGCACTCGGGCCCTAGTGACAAGCATTAAGCATTGCAAAGTCATATGAACATCAATCTCAGAACATAGTGGATACTAGGGATCAAACCCTAACAAAACTAACTCGATTACATGATAAATCTCATCCAACCCATCACCGTCCAGCAAGCCTACGATGAAATTACTCACGCACGGCGGTGAGCATCATGAAATTGGTGATGGAGGATGGTTGATGATGACGACGGTGATGGATTCCCCTCTCCGGATCCCCGAACGGACTCAAGATCAGCCCTCCCGATAGAGTGTAGGGCTTGGCGGCGGCTCCATATCGTAAAATGCGATGAATCCTTCTCCCTGATTTTTTTTCTCCCCAAACACGAATATATAGAGTTGGAGTTGAGGTCGGTGGAGCTCCAGGGGGCCCATGAGGCAGGGGGCGCGCCCCCACCCTCGTGGAAAGGGTGTGGGCCCCCTGGCCTTGATTCTTTCGCCAGTATTTTTTATTATTTCCAAAAATAATCTCCGTGAAGTTTCAGGTCATTCAGAGAACTTTTGTTTCTGCACAAAGATAACATCATGGCAATTCTGCTGAAAATAGCATCAATCCGGGTTAGTTCCATTCAAATCATGCAAGTTAGAGTCCAAAACAAGGGCAAAAGTGTTTGGAAAAGTAGATACGACGGAAACGTATCAACTCCCCCAAGCTTAAACCTTTGTTTGTCCTCAAGCAATTCAGTTGACAAACTGAAAGTGATAAAGAAAAACTTTTACAAACTCTGTTTGCTCTTGTTGTTGTAAATATGTAAAGCCAGCATTCATGTTTTGAGCAAAGATTATGAACTAACCATATTCTCAATAACACTTAGGTCTCACGTTTACTCATATCAATGGCATAATCAACTAGCGAGCAATAATAATAAATCTCGGATGACAACACTTTCTCAAAACAATCATGATATGATATAACAAGATGGTATCTCGCTAGCCCTTTCTGAGACCACAAAACATAAATGCAGAGCACCTTTAAAGATCAAGGACTGACTAAACATTGTAATTCATGGTAAAATAGATCCAGTCATAGTCATACCCAATATAAATTAATAGTAATTGATGCAAATGACAGCGGTGCTCTCCAGTTGGTGCTTTTTAAATAGAGGGTGATGACTCAACATAGAAGTAAATAGATAGGCCCTTCGCAGAGGGAAGCAGGGATTTGTAGAGGTGCCAGAGCTCGATTTTGAAATAGAAATAAATAATATTTTGAACGGCATACTTTCATTGTCAACATAACAACCAAGAGATGGCGCTATCTTCCATGCTACACACATTATAGGCGGTTCCCAAACAGAATGATAAAGTTTTATACTCCCCCTCCACCAACAAGCATCAATCCATGGCTTGCTCGAAACAACGAGTGCCTCCAACTAACAACAGTCCCTGGGGAGTTTTGTTTGCAATTATTTTGATTTGGTTTGCATAAAGCATGGGACTGGGCATCCCGGTGACCAGCCATTTTCTCGTGAGTGAGGAGCGGAGTCCACTCCTCTTGAGAATAACCCGCCTAACATGGAAGATACGGACAACCCTAGTTGATACATGAGCTATTCGAGCATACAAAACAGAATTTCATTTGAAGGTTTAGAGTTTGGCACATACAAATTTACTTGGAACGACAGGTAGATACCGCATATAGGAAGGTATAGTTGACTCATATGGAGTAACTTTGGGGTTTTAAGGGATTGGATGCACAAGCAGTATTCCCGCTTATTACAAGCAAAGGCTAGCAAAAGACTGGGAAGCGACCAACTAGAGAACGACAACAGTCATGAACATGCATTAAAATTAATAAACATTGAGTGCAAGCATGAGTAGGATATAATCCACCATGAACATAAATATCGTGAAGGCTATGTTGATTTGTTTCAACTACATGCATGAACATGTGCCAAGTCAAGCCACTTGAATCATTCGAAGGAGGATACCACCCTATCATACCACATCACAACCATTTTAATAGCATGTTGGCACGCAAGGTAAATCATTATAAGCTCCTAGCTAATTAAGCATCGCATAAGTAACTATAATCTCTAATTGTCATTGCAAACATGTTTATTCATAATAGGCTGAACCAGGAACGATGAACTAATCATATTTACAAAAACAAGAGAGGTCGAGTTCATACCAGCTTCTCTCATCTCAATCATTTTATCATGTATCGTCATAATTGCCTTTCACTTGCACAACCGAACGATGTGAATAATAATAATAGTGCACGTGCATTGGACTAAGCTGGAATCTGCAAGCATTCAATAAATAGGAGAAGACAAGGCAATATGGGCTCTTGGTTAAATCAACAATAATGCATATAAGAGCCACTTCAACAATTTCATTATGGTCTTCTCCTATCGACCGCCAGAGAAAAGAAAATAAAACTATTTACACTGGAAAGCTCCCAACAAGCAAAAGAATAACGGGAAATCTATTTTTTTGGGTTTTCTTTTAGTTATTACTACTACAGCATGGAAGTAAACTAGCTAAAAGCTACAACTAATTTTTTTGGTTTTTCTTAAGGTTTTTCAAACACACAAGAATAAAGCAAGAAAAATAAAATAAACTAGCATGGATATTACAGTGAAAAAGTATGAGCACCGACAACTAGCATGAGTGTGTGAACATAAATGTAATGTCAGTGAGAAATACGTACTCCCCCAAGCTTAGGCTTTTGGCCTAAGTTGGTCTATTGCCACAGCTGGCCTGGCGGATATCCAAAGTTGTAGGGGTCGTACTGAGATGCAACAGTTATTGCATCATGGGATGTAGCTTGGAGGCGAGCTCTCTCAGCCCTCCTCTCGTACTCGTTCGCCTCCTCCCTGGTTATGAAATATCTCCCCTTTGCCTGAAAATCAAAGAAAGTGGGAGTAGGAAGAGCGACGTGATAGGTGCGTCTGCTGTCAAAGATTAGTCGGTACTGGAGGAACGGCGTTCCTCTCAACAAAACGACGACGAACCATAGCCTCATAATCTAAATAAGCAGGAGGCAACTCAATATCATATTCACGTATGGGTATACCAAGAAAATTAGCTAAACGGGTTGCATAAATTCCACCAAAGAATCTCCATTAAATCTATTGTTATGCAACCTACGTGCAGCAATGGCTCCCAAATTATAATGTTTACCTCCTAACACAACACTCCTGAGAACACTGAGATCAGGGACACACATGTGACATGCTTCATCCTTACCATTGATGCACCTACCTATGAAGAGAGCAAAATAATGTATAGCAGGAAAATGAATGCTCCCTATGGTAGCTTGTGTTATATCTCTGGACTCCCCCACAGTTATACTAGCAAGAAAATCTCTAAACTCAGATTTGCAGGGCTCACTAGTGCTACCCCATTGTGGAAGTATGCAAGCAGTATTAAAATCCTCTAAATCCATAGTATAAGAATTTTCACAAAGATCAAATAGGACAGTTTGAGAATTGCATGAAGATGAAAATTCAAACCATCTCACAAAGGAATCAGTGAGATAGTAATGCTGACGACACTTATCTGCCTCGAAGCTCTCAAGATCAGCGTTACGCACATATGCGTTAAATTCTTCCTTGATTCCTGCTTGATCCATAAAGTTCTCTGAAGGCCATTCACAAGCCCGCACTTGAGCTTCCCTTGGTGGTTCATCGACGGCATTGCGTATTGCGAGCCTGGGTCCTTGCTTCCTTGAAGGACCACCTTGGTACATTTTCCTAAACATATTTCTTCCTCTGAAAAATTTCTGAAAATTTTTGTAACTTGAAAATAAAAGTGAACCAAACTCAACAAAATTGATAGCAACTAATCCTACAAGTGCCTAGAGACTATATCATGCATTAGAACTACTTGGGACCATAACAATTTGACATGCAAGCTCAAGAATATGGTCACCTAGGCAGCAAAAATTTGCAATAAATAAAGCACTAGAACAAAAACTAATTGGACCATTGGAGGAGTTACATACCAAAGAACAATCCCCCAAAGCAGTTTTGTGAGAGGTGCTTTGAGCAAGGAGATCGAAAATCGCAGCAAAATGAGCTAGAACTCGTGCTTGAGCTGGTTGGTGATTTTTTTGGGAGGAAGAAGGAGTGGGTGGTGGCTGGAATAAGTGGAGGGGAGCCACCATGGGCTCACGAGGCAGGGGGCGCGCCCAGGGGGTTGGGCGCACCCTAGACCCTCGTGGCCAGGTGCTTGCTCCCCCTGCTGTGTTCTCAGTGCCAGATATTCTCAAATATTTTAGAAAAAATCATATTTAAATTTCAGGGCATTAGGAGAACTTTTATTTTTGGGGTATTTTTATATTGCACAGATAAATCAGAAAACGGACAGAAAATACTAATTTTACTTTATTTAATCTAAATAACAGAAAGTAACAAGAGGGTACAGAAGGTCGTGCTTTCTAAATTCATCCATCTCATGCTCATCAAAAGGAATCCATTAACAAGGTTGATCAGGTCTTGTTAACAAACCCATTCCGAATAACATGGAACCGGAGAAATTTCGAATAACACTAAGTTACCTCAATGGGGATATGCACGTCCCCAATAATAAGAATATCATATTTCTTCTTGATAGTAGGTAGAGGAAATTCAAAACCTCCAAAAATAATCGATGGAATTTTTCCAATAGAATTAATACTGTGGACTTGAGGTTGTTTCCTCGGAAAGTGTACCTATGCTCATTACCATTGACATGAAAAGTGACATTGCCTTTGTTGCAATCAATAACAGCCCCTGCAGTATTCAAAAAGGGTCTTCCAAGGATAATAGACATACTATCGTCCTCGGGAATATCAAGAATAACAAAGTCCGTTAAAATAGTAACGCTTTGCAACCACAACAGGCACATCCTCACAAATACCGGCAATTATAGCAGTTGATTTATCGGCCATCTGCAAAGATATTTCAGAGGGTGTCAACTTATTCAAATCAAGTCTACGATATAAAGAGAGAGGCATAACACTAACACCGGCTCCAAGATCACATAAAGCAGTTTTAACATAGTTTCTTTTTATGGAGCATGGTATAGTTGGTACTCCTGGATCTCCTAGTTTCTTGGGTATTCCACATTTGAAAGTATAATTAGCAAGCATGGTGGAAATTTCAGCTTCCGATATCTTTCTTTTATTTGTAACAATTTCTTTCATATACTTAGCATAAGGATTCATTTTGAGCATATCAGTCAAACTCATACGCAAAAGGATAGGTCTAATCATTTCAGCAAAGCGCTCAAAATCCTCATCATCCTTTTTCTTGGATGGTTTGGGAGGAAACGACATGGGTTTCTGAACCCATGGTTCTCTTTCTTTACCGTGCTTCCTAGCAACAAAGTCTCTCTTATCATAATGTTGATTCTTTGATTGTGGGTTATCAAGATCAACAACAGGTTCAATCTCTACATCATTATCATTGCTAGGTTGAGCATCAACATGAACATCATTATTAACATTATCACTAGGTTCATGTTCATTACCAGATTGGGTTTCAGCGTCAGAACTAGAAATATCATTGGGATTCTCAGGTGTGTCAATAACAGGTTCACTAGTAGCAGGCAAAGTCCTATCATTTTTCTTTTTCTTCTTCTTAGAAGAACTAGGTGCATCAACATTATTTCTCTGAGAATCCTGCTCAATTCTCTTAGGGTGGCCCTCAGGATACAAAGGTTCCTGAGTCACTTTACCCCCTCTAGTTGCAACTCTAACAGCAAAGTCATTATTCTTACTATTCATTTCATTGAGAAAATCATTTTGAGATTTAAGTACTTGTTCTACTTGAGTGGTAACCATAGAAGCATGTTTACTAATGAGTTTAAGTTCACCCTTAACTCTAGACATCTAATCACTCAAGTGTTCAAGCATATAAGAATTGTGTTTTAATTATCTACCAACATAAGCATTGAAGTTTTCTTGTTTGACAATAAAATTATCAAACTCATCTAAGCATTGGCTAGCAGACTTATAACGAGGAATATCACCTTCATCAAATCTATAAAGAGAATTTACCTTTACTACCTGTGTCGGGTTATCAAGACCACGTGTTTCTCCAATAGGTGGTGGATTAAAACCATGTATTTCTTCAACAGGCGGTAAATTAAGACCATGTATTACTTCAACAGGAGGTAAATTCTTAACATCTTCAGCTTTTATACCTTTTTCCTTCATAGATTTCTTTGCCTCTTGCATATCTTCAGGACTAAGAAATAGAACACCCCTTTTCTTCGGAGTTGGCTTGGGAGTTGGTTCAGGAAGTGTCCAATTATTTTCATTTGTCAACATATTATTCAATAGAATTTCAACTTGATCAACTGTTCTTTCCCTGAAAACACAACCAACACAACTATCCAGGTGGTCTCTGGAAGCATCGGTTAGTCCATTATAAAAGATATCAAGTATTTCATTTCTCTTGAGAGGATGATCAGGCAAAGCATTAAGTAATTGGAGAAGCCTCCCCCAAGCTTGTGGGAGACTCTCTTCTTCAATTTGTACAAAATTATACATTTCCCTCAAAGCATCTTGTTTCTTATGAGCAGGGAAATATTTAGCAGAGAAGTAATAAATCATATCCTGGGGACTACGCACACAACCAAGATCAAGAGAATTAAACCATATCTTAGCATCACCCTTTAATGAGAACGGAAATATTTTAAGGATATAATAGTAGCGAGTTCTCTCATCATTAGTGAATAGGGTGGCTATATCATTTAATTTAGTAAGATGTGCCACAACAGTTTCAGATTCATAGTCATAGAAAGGATCAGATTCAACCAAAGTAATTATATCAGGGTCGATATAGAATTCATAATCCTTATCAGTAACAAAGATAGGTGAAGTACCATAAGCAGGATCATACTTCATTCTAGCATTCAGAGATTTTTGTTTCAGCTTAGCTAGTAATTTCTTAAGATCCTTTCTATCATTGCAAGCAAGAAAGTATCTAGAAGTTTCTTCATCCATAACATAACCCTCAGGCACAACAGGCAATTCATATCTACGGGGAGAATCTTCGTCATCACTTTCATCAATATTATCAGTTTCAATTATTTGATTCTCTCTAGCCCTAGCAAGTTGTTCATGAAGAAATTCACCAAGTGGCACAGTAGTATCAAGCATAGAAGTAGTTTCATCATAAGTATCATGCATAGCAGAAGTGGCATCATCAATAACATGCGACATATCGGAATTAATAGCGAAGCAGGTTTAGGTGTCGCAAGCTTACTCAAAACAGAAGGTGAATCAAGTGCAGAGCTAGATGGCAGTTCCTTACCTCCCCTCGTAGTTGAGGGATAAATTTTAGTTTTCTCGTCTTTCAAGTTCTTCATAGTGACTAGCAGATATAAACCCCAAGTGACTCAAAGAATAGAACTATGCTCCTGTGACGCCCTCGATTCAATCGTACACTAATCATACACGCAAAGGTGTACGATCAAGATCAAGGACTCATGGGAAGATATCACAACACAACTCTAGACACAAATTAAAATAATACAAGCTTTATATTACAAGCCAGGGGCCTCAAGGGCTCGAATACATAAGCTCGAAAACACAAGAGTCAGCGGAAGCAACAATATCTGAAAGTACGTACATGAGTTAGACAAGTTTGCCTTAAGAAGGCTAGCACAAAAGCAACATCGATCGAAAAGGCAAGGCCTCCTGCCTGGGAGCCTCCTAACTACTCCCGGTCGCCGGCGGTCTCCATGTAATAGCTTGAGCATCGACGTGCATCCGCTCTCTCCGGCTCCGACATCTGGTTGCATCAACCGGAAAGAAGAAAGGGGAAAAGGGGAGCAAAGCAACCGTGAGTACTCATCCAAAGTACTCGCAAGCAAGGATCTACACTACATATGCAACATTATCAAAGGAAGGTCAGATATGTGGACTGGGTGAAAATGCCAGAATAGAGAGAAGGCCTAGTCCTATCAAAGACTAGCATCTTCTGGAAACCACCATCTTGCAGCAACAAGAGGGAGTAGGGTAGCATAAAGTAAAGTACTAGAAGAGTTATCAACCTCGGCCAGAGATCCTTTCTCGACACCCTGCGAGAAAGCAATCCCAGAGCCATACTATCCAGTTATCATCACAATCCAATTCTCATCACCATCCAGTTCTCATCACAAGTATCCAGTTCTAGTTGTATCGATCGGGATACAACTCCAAGTGTCCGTAACCGTAGGACAGGCTATCGATAGATGTTTTCTTCCCTGCAGGGTGCACCAACTTACCCACCACGCCGCTTAACTCCGGCCGACACACTTTCTGGGTCATGCCCGCCTCGGCCAAACAATACGCCGCAACCCGACCTAGACTTAATAGAGAGGCCAAGACGCGGACTAAACCTATGCCCCAGGGTCATGGACCATCTCCCTGAACTCCTTGCGTTGCTAGGGCGGCGGTGAGCAGACCTAGCTACCTCCCTAAAAAGGCAGGAGCTTACCGGTCCAACCCGACGCCGCTCGATCGGCCGACGTCTATTAAGCTTGGTGATGTATCTGACGCGTAACGCCCATACTATGCCCACATGATGGTTAGTGCTATCGTGCCGAGGCCCTCGGATCAAATATCCAAATCGTAGTGGATTAGGGAACGCGGTAACAAGCGAGACTCACGAAAGATGTGACCCGTTGCCCGTCTCGAGGACTTGCGGCAAGGGCTAGGAATGCCCGCCACGCCTCGTAATTATCTCGCGGGCACCTTCCAGTGTCCGCCTGACTCCACATCACTGCAATTAAGCTCGCGCGGGTACCCCTCAGGGTCGACCCGTCTTTCCAAGTAACAGTGGTAAAATCCAAGTATCCGTGTGTCCAAACATCAAGGGGAAAACCCGAGGAATCACCCCCGATGAATTCCACTAGATGTAATCATCAAGATGAATGTAAGAGGAATCACCCTCGAAGTTCACACTTGACGGGTTGCACGACAGAGCCGTATCGGAAGTGGTTAAGGCGGAATCACCCTCGATGACCACGACCGAATAGCTACACTACAGGGTAACATCAGAAGTGCTGATGAGGGCTCACCCCGGCACTCGATACTAACCCAGTAGTGTCGAGCAACTAAGGGGAAAGTGATGTGCGGTGCTGGGGCCTGGTCTTCGATCCCGTTGATCGGGTCTTCGATGATGAAGCAGGGGCAACAAGGACAAGGTGGGGGTCACTGATGGATCACTAACCAACCTATACTAAGTAGTTTAGGATAAGCAGGTGGTACAACAACAGATACAAAAGCAGGCTATGCATCAGAATAGGAGCAAACAATTACAGTAGCAAAATCTAATGCAAGCAAGAGAGAATGGAATGGGCGATATCGGGATGATCAAAGGGGGGGATTGCCTGGTTGCTCTGGCAAGGAGGGGGTCGTCGTCGATGTAGTCGATCACAGTGGCATCGGCAGCCATCACGGGGTCTACCGAAGAGAAGAGGGGGTGGGGGGAGAAACAGTAAATACATAGCAAGCAAGTGTATAACAGGACAACAGGCATAGCTAGACGTGTTCTAACGCGGTGCTACACGATACCGGCGAAGGGGGATAACATCCGGGAAAGTTTTCTCGGTGCCGGACCTGCGTCAGACAGATGACCGGAGGGGGAATGTTCCATGTTCGCTATGCTAGAGACGTGTGGCGGGCGAACGGACTACGTATTTGGATTCGTCTCGTCATTTTGAGCAACTTTCATGTATACAACTTTTTCATCCGAAATACGGATTATTTTATATGATTTTTCAAAGTTTTAAATAATTTCTGGAATTGTTTAATACGAGTTTGACTAAGTCAAAAAGACTGGTCAAATAGAGAAAGGGTGGCCCACATGTTATAGGCTATCCCTAAACAAATAAATAAATCTATATCTATACTTTTATATTATACCTATTAATAAAGCAAGGTGATATTTTTGGTTTCGTCCCGCTTTGGCGATTTTATATTTAAGCCATATAAGCGAGGTGGTACTAATCCAGGGACCAATTTTTGGTTTCTTCCACCCGGCTGGGCTGAATCCGCCTACGTACACATAGCTCGATTGGGCCTCAACTTGGGCCTGCCCTCACGTTCCATAAGGCAGATGTGTATAAAAAAAAAAGCAACAGCACAATTTTCTTGAGACAGGGCTGTTATTACCCCTAAATTTTATCTCAGAAAAAGGTTATTACCCTTAAATAAAAATGTTTTTTCCTCACTCGGTCGTTTGCATTTCATCACGTAAGTAAATATAAATAAAAACGTTTCATGTCTGTCCAGATGCGAACTCGAGTTGGCAGAAAAAATAGCCAACACAGCTTGACCGGCTACACAACTCAACCATGCCTTGTTCGTGTCAAAGTGAAAACACAAATATTTATTTAATCATTGCACGGGGCTTGCATAGCATGGACCGACCTGCCCACGCATGCAGCCAGGGCCTTGCATCCCTGATTCAACTGTGTCTGAACGTGGGTATATATCCAATAAATCAGTCAAAGTCGGTAGAAAATATGATAAACCAGTCAAAGTGCTTGGTACAAAATATGATAAACCAGCAAAAAATTAGTCCCACCTTGCCTCCTTACGTCATTTTTTTGCAATTTATATACACTTTGAGTCTTTTGCGTATCAGGACGTTGTGTCCGGAATCAATTAGCAAAGGACGAGGAGATAATAAGGAACGAACTCGAGAATTAGTGGCGAATTAATCCTTGGAAATGGAAATAAGGAAGGAACGCCAGAGAAAGGAGGGCGCTGGAGGCAGCGACCGGTGGCGCATTGTCGCCAGATCGGAGGGCTTGCACACACTATTTCAATGGTCCCGAGAAAACGCAAAGAGACATGTTGATGGGTTTTGAATAAATCGATGGGTTGTAATCGGTAGCCTCTCTACACTATTAAAAGGTTATAATCGGTAGCCTCTCTACACCTACTTACAGAAATATTTGAAGGGCACTTGGGCTAATTATTAAACATATGTATTACCATAATTAAATGAAAAACATCGGCATATGTTGTGACGCGAGGGTGTGTTAGCTCACAACACTCGCCAAGTGCAGAAGCCCTCCTTGCACATGTCCGGAAGAGAACTAACCACTAAATGCGGTTTTATGTATTACAGTTAGAGGCATATGAAGATTTATCACCCGTTACAACACACGGGCATTTTTGCTAGTCTAACTTATTTAAAGGGGGCCTACAAGTCATCTACTAATAATAGACTAACTTAGCACTAGTTTAATCCTAACTAGACTAAACAAGGGCCGACTCACACTCAACACACACACACACAGCACGCACACACCACACACAGAGCACGCACACACCTGCTCTGCCATGGCCAGGGGCGGCCACATACTCAACACACACAGGCACACACTCATCTAGCCGTGGCTAGCACCGGAGCAGCGGCGGCAGTGAGCGGCAGCAGCGACGGACAACAGCCAAGCGCAGCACCAAGCAGCAGCTAAGAGTAGCAACAACACTTGGCGGTAGCAGCTAGCAGTGGCACTAGGCAGCGGCTGCACTTGGCAGTAGCGGCTGGAGCAGCAGTAAGGCAGAGCAGTAGCAGCGGCATAGCAGCAGTAGCAAATCAACAGCCGCAGAAGCAAGCAGCTAGTAACGACACTAGCAGAGCCGCAGCAGTATGCGAGCAGCAAGGCGAGCGCGGGAGCAAGGGCGCGCCACAGCGTGGGCCTGCGTGGGCGCGCGCACGGAGGGCCGAGCAGGCCGCGCGCGCAGGGGAGAGCAGCGGCAGCGCACGGGGTTGGCGCCCAGGAGCAGCAGCAGCGCCGGCGACGCACGGAACCGGCGGCTTCGGCGACCAAAAGGACGGCCGCGACCTCCTATCGGACGAGCAGGACGAGTCACATCGTCCGGTGCACGTAAAACAAGCGGGGATGGCCGGGGAGATGGGCTAAAACGACGGTGACGAACTAGACGGCGGCTACAGAGCGACGGCGGAGCTCGGAGGCGGCTAGCGTCAGCTCCAACTTGAATATGAGCTTCTACAGAAAGGAGAAGGGTGCGGATGCTCACAACAGAGCTTGGGGAGGGCTCGGCGAGGCCGGGGGCTGTCGGAGATGCGCGGATCGACGCGTCGAACGGTGGCTAATAGAGGTTGAAGATGGGCTCGATCCCCGCGATGTAGAGGCGCCCGGCTCGAACCGATCCTCGTAGTGGAAGCAGCAGAGGCAGACGGAGCTTTTGGACAAGCTCCTTGCCGGCGAGGACGACGAGGAGCACGCCGGAACGGTCGGCCGTGGCGGTGATGGCGTCGGGTTCGCGTTGGGGAGAAGAGAGCGAGCGAGGGAGAGGGGAAAGTGGGCGCTAGGGTTCGCCAGGGAGCCGACGACGTTCTTATCCACCAGGAGGACCGCGGGATGCCCGACACGACGACGGCAGCAGCCATGGTGGGGGTGGATGCATGCCACGCCATGGCCCCTGTCTCCTCTCTGTACAGAGGAACAGAGGAAGGGGAAAAAGGCCGTGGTGGGCTGGGCGATGTGCACTGTGCACTTAGGCCCAGACCACGGTAGATGTTTAGGGCCTTTTCCTTTTTCTTTTCTGTTTTCTTTTTACAGAAGAATTTTGCAGATAAATGAGCTGCCAAATGTATTTTGTAAAATGTGAAACTTGGTCACACAGATATAATGCCTTATCCAGCACTGCCACAAAAAGTTTGGGGCCATCAGGAGTTGTCCAAGCATTTTTAGAAAATGAAAAGGACATCTTAAATAATGATGGACCAGATAATAAATTTCCAGGGGCAATTTGGGAGTTCCAAAAATGTTGGTTTCAACATGACAATTATCCAGGGATTATTTACCATAGGATGAACTATTTTATTTGCATGACAGAAGAAGCAAATATTTGACATGCAATTTAAATTTGAATTTGAAGCAGATTTTGGACAAGTGGCAAGCTGCATAGTAATCACGATGACATGGCCACCATTAGGGGGAGATTACTGTAGCTTGATTCTCGGGGTGTTACAGCTCCCCGGCACGGCGCCAGAAAATAGTCTTGATAACCCACAAGTATAGGGGATCGCAACAGTTTTTGAGGGTAGAGTATTCAACCCAAATTTATTGATTCGACACAAGGGGAGCCAAAGAATATTCTCAAGTATTAGCAGTTGAGTTGTCAATTCAACCACACCTGGATAACTTAATATCTGCAGCAAAGTATTTAGTAGCAAAGTAGTATGATAGTAACGGTAATAGTAGCAGAAGTAACAGTGATAGTTTTGTAGTGATTGTAACAGTGGCAACGGTAAAGTAACTAAGCGAAGAACAATATGTGAAAAGCTCGTAGGCATTGGATCGGTGATGGAGAATTATGCCGGATGCGGTTCATCATGTAACAATCATAACACAGGGTGACACAGAACTAGCTCCAATTCATCAATGTAATGTAGGCATGTATTCCGAATATAGTCATACGTGCTTATGAAAAGAACTTGCATGACATCTTTTGTCCTACCCTCCCGTGGCAGCGGGGTCCTATTGGAAACTAAGGGATATTAAGACCTCCTTTTATAGAGTACCGGACCAAAGCATTAACACATAGTGAATACATGAACTCCTCAAACTACGGTCATCACCGGGAGTGGTCCCGATTATTGTCACTTCGGGGTTGCCGGATCACAACACATAGTAGGTGACTATAGACTTGCAAGATAGGATCAAGAACTCACATATATTCATGAAAACATAATAGGTTCATATCTGAAATCATGGCACTCGGGCCCTAGTGACAAGCATTAAGCATAGCAAAGTCATAGCAACATCAATCTCAGAACATAATGGACACTAGGGATCAAACCCTAACAAAACTAACTCTATTACATGATAAATCTCATCCAACCCATCACCGTCCAGCAAGCCTACGATGAAATTATTCACGCACGGCGGTGAGCATCATGAAATTGGTGATGGAGGATGGTTGACGATGATGACGGCGACGGATTCCCCTCTTTTGGAGCCCCGAACGGACTCCAGACTAGCCCTCCCGAGAGAGTTTAGGGCTTGGCGGCGGCTCCGTATCATAAAACACGATGAATCCTTCTCCCTGATTTTTTTCTCCCCGAACACGAATATATAGAGTTGGAGTTGAGGTCGGTGGAGCTCCAGGGGGCCCACGAGGCAGGGGGCGTGCCCAGGGGGGCAGGCACGCCCCCCACCCTCGTGGAAAGGGTGTGGACCCCCTGTCCTTGATTCTTTCGCCAGTATTTTTTATTATTTCCAGAAATAATCATCGTGAAGTTTCAGGTCATTCCGAGAACTTTTGTTTCTGCACAAAGATAACAGCATGGCAATTCTGCTGAAAACAACGTCAGTCCGGGTTAGTTCCATTCAAATCATGCAAGTTAGAGTCCAAAACAAGGGCAAAAGTGTTTGCAAAAGTAGATACGACGGAGACGTATCATGCTCGAAGCAAAACACATATCATGTGGTGAATAAAAATATAGCTCCAAGTAAGGTTACCGATGATCGAAGATTTAAAGAGGGATGCCTTCCGGCATCCCCAAGCTTAGGCTCTTGGTTGTCCTTGAATATTACCTTGGGGTGCCTTGGGCATCCCCAAGCTTAGGCTCTTTACACTCCTTATTCCATAGTCCATCGAATCTTTACCCAAAACTTGAAAACTTCATAACACAAAACTCAACAGCAAACTCGTAAGCTCCGTTAGTATAAGGAAATAAAATCACCACTTTTGGTACTGTTGTGAACTCATTCTTTATTTATATTGGTGTAATATCTACTGTATTCAAACTTCTTTATGGTTCATACCCTCCGATACTACTCATAGATTCATCAAAATAAGCAAACAACACATAGAAAACAGAATCTGTCAAAAACAGAACAGTCTGTAGTAATATGTAACTCTCAAATACTTCCGTAACTCCAAAAATTATGAAATAAATTGTTGGACGTGAGGAATTTTTCTATTAATCTTCTACAAAAAGAATCAACTTAAAATAACTCTTCTGTAAAAAATGACAGCTGATCTCGTGAGCGCAAAGTTTCTGTTTTTTTACAGCAAGATCACATTAACTTTCACCCAAGTCTTCCCAAAGGTTCTACTTTGCACTTTATTGAAACAAAAGCTACAGAACATGATTACTAAAATAGCTTAATCATGTGGACACACAAAAACAGTAGGGGTAAATATTGGTATGTCTCCCAACAAGCGCTTTTCTTTAATGCCTTTCTAGCTAGGCATGATGATTTCAATGATGCTCACATAAAAGATAAGATTTCAAATATAAAGAGAGCATCATGAAGAATATAACTAGCACATTTAAGCCTAACCCACTTCCTATGCATAGGGATTTTGTGAGAAGACAACTTATGGGAACAAGAATCAACTAGCATAGGAAAGCAAAAAAAGCATAGCTTCAAGATTTTCAACACATAGAGAGGAAACTTGATATTATTGCAATTCCTACAAGCATATGTTCCTCCTTCATAATAAATTTCAGTAGCATCATGAATGAATTCAACAATATAACTATCACATAAATCACTATTTTCATGATGCACAAGCATATAGATTTTATTACTCTCCACATAAGCAAAATTCTTCTCATTCGGAATAGTGGGAGTATCATAAGAAACTCGAATACTATAAATTGTTTCCACATTAAAAGAGTGATGTTCAGAAAAAGGGTAAGCATAATCATGACAAGTTTTATAAATATAATCATCACTACTTTTTATAGCATAAGTGTCATCACAATAATCATCATAAGTAGCAACTTTGTTCTCATTATAATCAATTGAAACCTCTTCCAAGATAGTGGAATATTTACTAAATAAAGTCATGACCTCTCCAAATCCACTTTCATAATTTTTACAATAAGATTCAACACCCTCCAAAATAGTGGGATCATTACTTCCTAAAGTTGACACTCTTCCAAACCCACTTTCATCAATATAATCATAATAAATAGGATGCATGCTATCATCATAATAAATTTGCATATCAAAACTTGGGAGGTTAAAAATATCATCTTCAAAAAACATAGCATCCCCAAGGTTGGGCCTTTGCGTATCATAAGCATAATTAGTCTCATCATTAATAGTATGGATAGCACCAATAGTATAGCAATTATCATCATCACAGTGACTAATAGGAGCCACATCATTTGGAAGGGATACCTTTTTACCTTTGCTTCTTCGTCTTTTCTTTTTCTTCTTCGCATCATGTGTGGGTTTAATCCTCTTTTTGGATCTCCTTATTAATGAGATTGGTTGAATAGAAAGCTCCTCCTCGTTACCCGATTCATCATAAGAAAGAATAGGAGGATATTGGGAAATCTCTTCCCTTTCATTAGTATTCTCTTCATCTTCTATTTGTTTTCTTGTCTTTATGTAATTGGCAATATAAGGATTTTCAATGCAATTCACTGCACAATACATATAAATTTCCTCTAGATCAAAATCAAGAATTTTATCTAGAACAAATTCTGGAAGATCATTAGTTATACGTTTCATTTGTTCATAACCCACAAGCAAACTAAGTTCAAGCAAGGGAAATCAAGTCATCACAATTTTTGGACACGATACGATCATGAAACAATTTGCATTGGAGATTTAAATGATCACGTTCATTGCAAAGTTCACAAGGATGTCAAATAAATTTTAAATTATTAGCACAAGCATCTAGCCTCTCTTGCAACCATTTAGTTTCTAAATACTTATGCCTCTTGCAACATCTATCTTCCCTATTTGGTGTGTACTTGCAAACTCTATGCACTCCACAAAAGTTGACATGCTTATAAGAGACATTTTTATCATGACTATCATCATTAGTACTATGGATATTCAAAGAGTTCATACTAACAACATTGCAATCATGCTCATCATTCAAATATTGCATGCCAAACATTTTATTGCATTCTTCTTCTAATACTTTGGCACAATTATCGGAATCCTTATTTTCACGAAAGATATTAAAAAGATGCAGCATATGAGGCACCCTCAATTCCATTTTCTTTTTGTAGTTTTGTTTTATAAACTAACTAGTGATAAAACAAGAAACTAAAAGATTTGATTGCAAGATCTAAAGATATACCTTCAAGCACTAACCTCCCCGCAACAGCTTTAAAAGAGCTTGATGTCTACTACACAACCTTCTTCTTGTAGACATTGTTGGGCCTCCAAGTGCAGAGGTTTGTAGGAAAGTAGAAAATTTCCCTCAAGTGAATGACCTAAGGTTTATCAATCCGTGGGAGGCGTAGGATGAAGATGGTCTCTCTCAAACTACCCTACAACCAAATAGCAAACAGTCTCTTGTGTCCCCAACACACCCAATACAATGGTAAATTGTATAGGTGCACTAGTTCGGCGAAGAGATGGTGATACAAGTGCAATAGGGATGGTAGATATAGGCTTTTGTAAACTGAAAATATAAAAACAACAAGGTAGCAAGTGGTAAAAGTGAGCGTAAACGGTATTGCAATGATAGGAAACAAGGCCTAGAGTTCATACTTTCACTAGTGCAAGTCCTCTCAACAATGATAACATAATTGGATCACATAACTATCCCTCAACATGCAACAAAGAGTCACTCCAAATTCACTAATAGCGGAGAACAAACGAAGCAATTATGGTAGGGTACGAAACCACCTCAAAGTTATTCTTTCCAATCAATCCGGTGGGCTATTCCTATAAGTGTCACAAACAGCCCTAGAGTTCGTACTAGAATAACACCTTAAGATACAAATCAACCAAAACCCTAATGTCACCTAGATACTCCAATGTCACCTCAAGTATCCGTGGGGTATGATTATACGATATGCATCACACAATCTCAATTCATCTATTCAAACCAACATATAGAACCTCAAAGAGTGCCCAAAAGTTTCTAGCGGAGAATCACGACGAAAACGTGCGCCAACCCCTATGCATAGGTTCATGGGCGGAACCCGCAAGTTGATCACCAAAACATAAATCAAGTGGCACGTGATATCCCATTGTCACCACAGATACGTACAGCAAGACATACATCAAGTGTTCTCAAATCTTTAAAGACTCAATCCGATAAGAATACTTCAAACTCAATCCATTACAAGAGAGTAGAGGGGGAGAAGAAACATAAGATCCAACTATAATAACAAAGCTCGTGATACATCAAGATCGTGCCAAATCAAGAACACGAGAGAGAGAGAGAGAGAGAGATCAAACACATAGCTACTGGTACACACCCTCAGCCCCGAGGGTGAACTACTCCCTCCTCGTCATAGAGAGCGTCGGGATAATGAAGATGGCCACCGGTGAGGGATCCCCCCTCCAGCAGGGTGCCGGACCAGGGTCCTGAGAGGTTTTTGGTGGCTACAGAGGCTTGCGGCAGCGGAACTCCCGATCTATTCTCTGTTCTGGAAGTTTTAGGATACGTAGGTATATATGGGTGCAGGGAGTACGTCGGTGAAGCTACGGGGGCCCCACGAGGCAGGGGGCGCGCCCCTACCCTCTTGAGCACCTCCCTCACCTCCTGACGTAGGGTCCAAGTCTATCCGGTAAGTTTCCTTCCAAAAATAACTTCTCCAGTTGATTTCGTTCCGTTTCGACTCCGTTTGATATTCCTTTTCTTCAAACACCGAAATAGGCATAAAACAAAGAAATCTAGGCCTCCGGTTAATAGGTTAGTCCAAAAATAATATAAAAGTGGATAATAAAGCCCAATATTGCCCAAAACAGTAGATAACATAGCATGGAGCAATCAAAAATTATAGATACGTTGGAGACGTATCAAGCATCCCCAAGCTTAATTCCTGCTCGTCCTCGAGTAGGTAAATGATAAAAAAGATAATTTTTGATGTGGAAAGCTAGTTGGCATAATTTCAATGTAATTCTTCTTAATTGTGGTATGAATATTCAGATCCATAAGATTCAAGACAAAAGTTCAATATTGACATAAAAATAATAATACTTCAAGCATACTAACAAAGCAATTATGTCTTCTCAAAATAACATGGCCAAAGAAAGTTATCCCTACAAAATCATATAGTCTGGCTATGCTCTATCTTCACCACACAAAGTATTTAAATCATGCACAACCCGATGACAAGCCAAGCAATTGTTTCATACTTTTGACATTCTCAAAACTTTTTCAATCTTCACGCAATACATGAGCGTGAGCCATGGACATAGCACTATAGGTGGAATAGAATGGTGGTTGTGGAGAAGACAAAAAGGAGAAGATAGTCTCACATCAACTAGGCGTATTAACGGGCTATGGAGATGCCCATCAATAGATATCAATGTGAGTGAGTAGGGATTGCCATGCAACGGATGCACTAGAGCTATAAGTATATGAAAGCTCAACAAAAGAAACTAAGTGGGTGTGCATCCAACTCGCTTGCTCACGAAGACCTAGGGCATTTTGAGGAAGCCCATCATTGGAATATACAAGCCAAGTTCTATAATGAAAAATTCCCACTAGTATATGAAAGTGATATCATAGGAGACTCTCTATCATGAAGATCATGGTGCTACTTTGAAGCACAAGTGTGGTAAAAGGATAGTAGCATTGTCCCTTCTCTCTTTTTCTCTCATTTTTTTATTTGGGCCTTTTCTCTTTTTTATGGCCTCTTTTCTTTTTATTTTTTTTATTTTTCGTCCGGAGTCTCATCCCAACTTGTGGGGGAATCATAGTCTCCATCATCCTTTCCTCACTTGGGACAATGCTCTAAAAATGATGATCATCACACTTTTATTTTTCTTACAACTCAGCATTTACAACTCGATACTTAGAACAAAATATGACTCTATATGAATGCCTCCGGCGGTGTAGGATATGCAATGAATCAAGAGTGACATGTATGAAAGAATTATGAACGGTGGCTTTGCCACAAATACGATGTCAACTACATGATCATGCTAGCAATATGACAATGATGGAGCGTGTCATAATAAACGGAACGGTGGAAAGTTGCACGGCAATATATCTCGGAATGGCTATGGAAATGCCATGATAGGTAGGTATGGTGGCTGTTTTGAGGAAGGTATATGGTGGGTGTATGATACCGGCAAAAGGTGCGCGGTATTAGAGAGGCTAGCAATGGTGGAAGGAGGAAAAGTGCGTATAATTCATGGACTCAACATTAGTCATAAAGAACTCATATACTTATTGAAAAAATCTAGAAGTTATCAAAGCAAAGTATTACGCGCATGCTCCTAGGGGGATAGATTGGTAGGAAAATACCATCGCTCGTCCCCGACCACCACTCATAAGGAAGACAATAAATAAATAAATCATGCTCCGACTTCATCACATAATGGTTCACCATACGTGCATGCTACGGGAATCACAAACCTTAACACAAGTATCTCTCAAATTCACAACTACTCAACTAGCATGACTCTAATATTATTACCTCCATATCTCAAAACAATCATCAAGCATCAAACTTCTCTTAGTATTCAACACACTCATAAGAAAGTTTTTACTATTCTTGAATACCTAGCATATTAAGATTTAAGCACATTACCATGCTATTTAACACTCTCAAAATAATATAAGTGAAGCATGAGAGTTCATCTATTTCTTCAAAATAAAACCACCATTGTGCTCTAAAAGATATAAGTGAAGCACTAGAGCAAACAACAAACTACTCCGAAAGATATAAGTGAAGATCAATGAGTAGTCGAATAATTATGCAACTATGTGAAGACTCTCCCATTAAATAATTTCAGATCTTTGTATTTTATTCAAAAAGCAAGCAAAGCTAAAGAAAATAAAATGACGCTCCAAGCAAAACACATATCATGTGGTGAATAAAAATATTGCTACAAGTAAAGTTACCGATGAACGAAGACGAAAGAGGGGATGCCATCCGGGGCATCCCCAAGCTTAGACGCTTGGTTGTCCTTGAATATTACCTTGGGGTGCCTTGGGCATCCCCAAGCTTAGGCTCTTGCCACTCCTTATTCCATAGTCCATCGAATCTTTACCCAAAACTTGAAAACTTCACAACACAAAACTCAACAGAAAACTCGTGAGCTCCGTTAGCGAAAGAAAACAAAAGACCACTTCATGGTACTGTAATGAACTAATTATTTATTTGTATTGGTGTTAAACCTACTGTATCCCAACTTATCTATCGTTTATAAACTATTTTACTAGCCATAGATTCATCAAAATAAGCAAACAACACACAAAAAACAGAATCTATCAAAAACAGAACAGTCTGTAGTAATCTGTAACTAACGCAAACTTCTGGAACTCAAAAAAATCTAAAATAAATTGGTGGACCTGAGTAATTTGTCTAGTAATCATCTGCAAAAATAATCAACTAAATAGCACTCTCCAGTAAAAAGTTCTAGCTAATCTCGTGAGCGCTAAAGTTTCTGTTTTTTACAGCATGATCATAAAGACTTCACCCAAGTCTTCCCAAAGGTTCTACTTGGCACAAACACTAATTAAAACACAAAACCACATCTAAACAGAAGCTAGGTGGATTATTTATTCCTAAACAGAAGCAAAAAGCAAGAAACTAAAATAAAATTGGGTTGCCTCCCAACAAGCGCTATCGTTTAACGCCCCTAGCTAGGCATGATGATTTCAATGATGCTCACATAAAAGATAAGAATTGAAACATAAAGAGAGCATCATGAAGAATATGAATAGCACATTTAAGTCTAACCCACTTCGTATGCATAGGGGTTTTGTGAGCAAACAACTTATGAGAACAATAATCAACTAGCATAGGAAGGCAAAACAAGCATAACTTCAAAACTTTAAGCACATAGAGAGGAAACTTGATATTATTGAAATTCCTACAAGCTTATATTCCTCCCTCATAATAATTTTCAGCAGCATCCTGAATGAATTCAACAATATAACCAGCACCTAAAGCATTCTTTTCATGATCTACAAGCATAGAAATTTTACTACTCTTCACATAAGCAAAATTCTTCTTACTCGGAATAGTGGGAGTATCATAAGACACTTGAATACTATAAATTGTTTCCACATTAAAAGAGTATTGTTCAGAGAAAGGGTACTCATAATCATGACAAGTTTTATAAATATAATCATCACTACTCTTTATAGCATAAGTTTTATCACAATAATCATCATAAGTAGCAACTTTGTTCTCATCATAATCGATTGAAACCTCTTCCAAAATAGTGGATACATCACTAAATAAAGTCATGACCTCTCCAAATCCACTTTCATAAATATTATAAGATTCAACATCCTCCAATATTGTGGGATCACTACTTCCTAAAGTTGACACTCCTCCAAACCCACTTTCATCAATATAATCATCATAGGTAGGAGGCATGCTATCATCATTATAAATTTGCATATCAAAACTTGAGAGGCTAAAAATATAATCTTCATTAAACATAGCATCCCCAAGCTTGGGACAAACATTAATTGCAGCAAATATATTCTCAAATATGTCATCCTATTAAACATAGCTTCCCCAAGCTTGGGCCTTTTCATATCATAAGCATAATCACTCTCATCATTAATAGCATGGATAGCACCAATAGTATAGCAATTATTATATTCTTCCAAGCAAGTGCCAAAAAGATTTTTAAGATCATAAGAAGTATCATTATCTTCCCAATCATAATCATCACAACAAGCAATAGGCATAACAAGATCATCATCAAGTGTATCATCTTCATTTTCATGAGGCACAACAACAATAGGAGCAACTTTATTTGGGAGAGATACCTTTTTAACTCTCTTATTTTTTATTTTCTTCTTCTTCACATCATGTGTGGGTTCAATCCTCTTTTTGGAGCTCCTTATTAATGAGATTGGTTGAATAGAAGGCTCCTCCTCGTTACCTGATTCATCATAAGAAATAATAGGGGGATATTGGGAAGTCTCTTCCCTTTCATCAGTATTCTCTTCATCCTCTATTTGTTTTCTTTTCTTTATGTAATTGGCAATATAAGGATTTTCAATGCAATTCATCGCACAATACATATAAATTTCTTCTAGATTAAAATGAAGAACTTTATCAAGGACAAATTTTGGAATATCCTTAATTCTACATTTAATTTCTTCATAATCCAAGAGCAAACTAAGTTCATTATGATGTGCAAGGGAAATCAAGTCATCACAATTTTTGGACACGATACGCTCATGAAACAATTTGCATTGGGTACTAAAATGATCACGTTCATTGCAAAGTTCACAAGTAGTGCTAAGAAAAGATAAATTTTCAGCACATTCATCTAGCTCTTCTTGCAACACTTTGGTTTCTAAGTACTTATGCCTCTTGCAATATCTATCTTCCCTATTTCGTGTGTACTTACAAACCCAATGCACTCCACAAAAATTGACATGTTTATAGGAGGCATTTTCATCATAACTAGTGCAATCATTATTTGCACCATGGATATTCAAAGAATTAGTACTAAAAACATTGCAATCATGCTCATCATTCAAATATTTAGTGCCAAACATTTTAGAGATTTCTTCTTCTAGCACTTGAGCACAATTATCCTTTCCATCATACTCACGAAAGATATTAAAAATATGAAGCGTATGATACAAACTCAATTCCATTTTTTTGTAGTTTTCTTTTATAAACTAAACTAGTGATAAAACAAGAAACAAAAAGATTCGATTGCAAGATCTAAAGATATACCTTCAAGCACTCACCTCCCGACAGCGGCGCCGGAAAAGAGTTTGATGTCTACTACACAACCTTCTTCTTGTAGACGTTGTTGGGCCTCCAAGTGCAGAGGTTTGTAGGACAGTAGCAAATTTCCCTCAAGTGGATGACCTAAGGTTTATCAATCGTGGGAGGCGTAGGATGAAGATGGTCTCTCTCAAGCAACCCTGCAACCAAATAACAAAGAATCTCTTGTGTCCCCAACACACCCAATACAATGGTAAATTGTATAGGTGCACTAGTTCGGCGAAGATGGTGATACAAGTGCAATAGGGATGGTAGATATAGGCTTTTGTAAACTGAAAAATATAAAAACAACAAGGTAGCAAGCGGTAAAAGTGAGCATAAACGGTATTGCAATGATAGGAAACCAGGCCTAGGGTTCATACTTTCACTAGTGCAAGTCCTCTCAACAATGATAACATAATTGGATCACATAACTATCCCTCAACATGCAACAAAGAGTCACTCCAAAGTCACTAATAGCAGAGAACAAACGAAGAGATTATGGTAGGGTACAAAACCACCTCAAAGTTATTCTTTCCAATCAATCCGGTGGGCTATTCCTATAAGTGTCACAAACAGCCTAGAGTTCGTACTAGAATAACACCTTAAGATACAAATCAACCAAAACCCTAATGTCACCTAGATACTCCAATGTCACCTCAAGTATCAGTGGGTATGATTATACGATATGCATCACACAATCTCAATTCATCTATTCAAACCAACACATAGAACCTCAAAGAGTGCCCAAAAGTTTCTACCGGAGAATCACGACGAAAACGTGTGCCAACCCCTATGCATAGGTTCATGGGCAGAACCCGCAAGTTGATCACCAAAAAATACATCAAGTGGCACGTGATATCCCATTGTCACCACAAATACGCACAGCAAGACATACATCAAGTGTTCTCAAATCTTTAAAGACTCAATCCGATAAGAATACTTCAAAGGGAAAACTCAATCCATTACAAGAGAGTAGAGGGTGATAAGAAACATAAGATCCAATTATAATAACTAAGCTCGCGATACATCAAGATCGTGCCAAATCAAGAACACGAGAGAGAGAGAGAGAGAGAGAGAGAGAGAGAGAGAGAGAGAGATCAAACACATAGCTACTGGTACATACCCTCAGCCCCGAGGGTGAACTACTCCCTCCTCGTCATGGAGAGCGCCGGATGATGAAGATGGCCACGGTGAGGATCCCTCCTCGTGAGTCTTTAACAGGGTCCTGAGAGGTTTTTGTTGGCTACAGAGGCTTGCGGCGGCGGAACTCCCAATCTATTCTCCGTTCTGGAAGTTTTAGGATACGTAGGTATATATGGGTGCAGGGAGTACGTCGGTGAAGCTACAGGGGGCCCACGAGGCAGGGGGCGCGCCCCCTACCCTCGTGAGCACCTCCCTCACCTCCGAACGTAGGGTCCAAGTCTATCCGGTAGGTTTCCTTCCAAAAATAACTTCTCCAGTTGATTTCGTTCCGTTTCAACTCCGTTTGATATTCCTTTTCTTCGAAACACTGAAATAGGCATAAAACAACAAATCTTGGTTGGGCCTCCGGTTAATAGGTTAGTCCCAAAAATAATATAAAAGTGGATAATAAAGCCCAATATTGCCCAAAACAGTAGATAACATAGCATGGAGCAATCAAAAATTATAGATACGTTGGAGACGTATCAATGGCCCTAGTCAACCTAACAAAAAATGGGTTGCAGATATATTCAGTTAAAAGTCCGATTCACCGATTAGTCCCTTATCAGCTGCCGGCCTATATGGTACCAGCTACCGATATCCTGAACAGTGAGCAGATATAAGCCATGGGATGAAACTAACCTCGATGGAAAACATCAGTCGTTCCCAAAATTGTCACCGTAGGTACATCGAGAAGCATGTTAAGCACAACAGCTAAACATCAACCACAATTATACATGGCATATAAAATAATCTCCAAAAGATAGCTTGATTAATGCGAGTTTAAGCATGCTAGTAAAGCAAAACAAGTGGAAAGGTGTGCTAAGCGCAACAGGCCTAACATTTAACAACAAGCAAACATAGTCATTCAAACTGGTATTGTGCGGTCTAAGTACACTGGTTATGGTTAAATAAAAATGGAAAGACGTGCTAACTACAAGATGCAAGAACCAAATGTAGTCATTCATAGTGGTATTGTTGAACCACAATGCTGATGAAATTGAACTGCACAGTTCATACTCGCACATATAGAACATCACGTTGTGAATAACTGGAATAAACAAGGCATACTACAAACAACCAAACATAGCATTTGAAACTGGACATATGCTAACTACAAACAACTGAACAATCAAAAAACTTTAAAAGAGGCGTATGCTAGCTATAACAGGCTTAACAGCAAGCAAATATATGCATTCCTATCGGTATGTTTAAAACTGGATTGATGAAATGTACTCACAGTAAATAATTGCACATATAGAGCATCACATTGTGAACAACTGAATTAAACAAGGCATACTGCAAACAACCAGATATAGCAATTAAAACTGGACATATTCTCACTACACTACAAAAGGGACTCGACAAAACAAATCATGGGTTTCCCCCTGTGAAGAGGCACGACAAAACAAATTATGGGTTTCCTCATTTGTCACAGATGGGCTCGTTCCCTTGGGAAGAGCACGGACCCTGGATGCGCTCCATGTTGTTGCAGATGGGCTCCTTCCCCTTGGAAGAGCAAGGCTGTAGGGTGCCCTCCCTGATGTCGCAGACGGTCCCCTTGGAAGAGCAGATGGGCTCTTTCCCCTTGGAAGAGCCGGAGAGGGCGCCCTCTTCGTGGTCACCGTCGATGAGGTCTGACTTGGAAGTTGTGGATCCCAAGCCAACATCGCAGAATGTGTCCTTCAGAAATGACAAAAGGGGCTCGATGGCGATGTAGAATCGCAAATTGTTGACAACGAGCCAAAGGAGATCAGCGGCGGGGCCATGGATGAGATCGACGATGGTTGAACCCGAGGGGTTGGGGGTGGGCCACTTAACCTGTGACACAGCCCGCCTCAGGCCGTCGCTGTCGATGACCTCGATGTCGTAGCCAGTGGCCGAGACATGCCCGCATACTCTAGCCCACTGCTTGAGTGCCTGCCGCCAGTAATGGTCGTTAGCTTCGTCGGCGACGTTGGGCGAAGAGATCGCTATACACCTCTTTTGGGCCAGTCGCTCCTCGAGCTCCACGGGAAGCGTAGCCGGGCTTAGGCTGCGACGCTCTGGAGTGGGGGATGGGGATGGGGATCTATGGGAAAGGGGGCGTTTGGCAGGCGTCATCTAAGAAACTCAAGGCAGCTTGGTATGGAGATCGGTGGGTAAGCTGCACGGGCAAACTGGCGGATGTTGACAATGGAGCCATGAAACCACTTTTCCACCGCCGCAACCTTCTGTACCAGTGAGATCCCATCTTGGGGCCTTTTCCGGCGATCTGTCGGAGGGGGATTTGATCACGGAGGGCTTCTACATCAACACCATAGCCTCTCCGATGATGTGTGAGTAGTTTACCACAGACCTTCGGGTCCATAGTTATTAGCTAGATGGCTTCTTCTCTCTCTTTGTATCTCAATACAAAGTTCTCCTTGATCTTCTTGGAGATCTATTCGATGTAATACCTTTTTGCGGTGTGTTTGCCGAGATCCGATGAATTGTGGGTTTATGATCAAGATTATCTATGAACAATATTTGATTCTTCTCTGAATTCTTATATGCATGATTTGATAACTTTGCAAGTCTCTTCGAATTATCAGTTTAGTTTGGCCTACTAGATTGATCTTTCTTGCAATGGGAGAAGTGCTTAGCTTTGGGTTCAATCTTGTGGTGCTCGATCCCAGTGACAAAAAGGGAACCGACACGTATTGTATTGTTGCCATCGAGGATAAACAGATGGGGTTTATATCATATTGCTTGAGTTTATCCCTCTACATCATGTCATCTTGCCTAATGCGTTACTCTGTTCTTATGAACTTAATACTCTAGATGCATCTTTGGAGTCGATGTGTGGAGTAATAGTAGTAGATGCGTAATCGTTTGGTCTACTTGTCACGGACGTGATGCCTATGTTCATGATCATGCCTAGATATTCTCATAACTATGCGCTTTTCTATCAATTGCTCGACAGTAATTTGTTCATCCACCGTAATATATGCTATCTTGAGAGAAGCCACTGGTGAAACCTATGGCCCTCGGGTCTATTTTACATCATATTAGTTTTCTGTCAACTAGCTATTTCTCTCGCCATTTATTTTGTAGTCTTTACTTTCCATTCTATACAGCAAAAATACCAAAAATATTTATCTTATTATCTTTATTAGATCTCACTTTTGCAAGTGGCCGTGAAGGGATTGACAACCCCTTTATCACGTTGGTTGCAAGGTTCTTGATTGTTTGTGTAGGTACTAGGCGATTTGCGTGTAGTCTCCTACTGGATTGATACCTTGGTTCCAAAAAACTGAGGGAAATACTTACGCTACTTTGCTGCATCACCCTTTCCTCTTCAAGGGAAAATCAACGCATGCTCAAGAGGTAGTGATACGTCTCCAACGTATCTATAATTTTTGATTGCTCCATGCTATATTATGTACTGTTTTGGACTTTATTCGGCTTTATTTTCCACTTTTATATTATTTTTGGGACTAACCTATTAGCCAGAGGCCCAACCCAGAATTGCTGTTTTTTTTGCCTATTTCAGTGTTTCAGAGAAACAGAATATCAAACTGAGTCCAAACGGAATGAAATCTTCGGGAACGTGATTTTCTCACCGAACGTGATCCAGGAGACTTGGACCCTACTCCAAGGAGTCAAAGAGGCGGTCATGAGGGTGGGGGCGCCCCCCGAGGACGCGCCCCCTGCCTCGTGGGCCCCTCGGTGCTCCACAGACGTACTCCTTCCTCCTATATATACCTACGTACCCCCAAACGATCAGAGACGGAGCCAAAAACCTAATTCCACCGCCGCAACTTTCTGTATCCACGAGATCCCATCTTGGGGCCTGTTCTGGAGCTCCGCCAGAGAGGGTCGTCAGCACGGAAGGCTTCTACATCATCATAGCCTCTCCGATGAAGTGTGAGTAGTTTACCTCAGACCTTCGGGTCCATAGTTATTAGCTAGGTGGCTTCTTCTCTCTTTTTGGATCTCAATACAATGTTCTCCCCCTCTCTTGTGGACATCTATTCGATGTAATCTTCTTTTTGCGGTGTGTTTATTGAGACCGATGAATTGTGGGTTTATGATCAAGTCTATCTATGAATAATATTTGAATCTTCTCTGAATTATTTTATGTATGATTGGTTACCTTTGCAAGTCTCTTCGAATTATCGATTCGGTTTGGCCTACTAGATTGGTTTTTCTTGCCATGGGAGAAGTGCTTAGCTTTGGGTTTGATCTTGCGGTGTCCTTTCCCGATGTGAAGGGCAGCAAGGCACGTATTGTATCGTTGCCATCGAGGATAACAAGATGGGTTTTTTATCATATTGCATGAATTTATCCCTCTACATCATGTCATCTTGCTTAAGGTGTTACTCTCTTTTTAACTTAATACTGTAATTGCATGCTGGATAGCGGTCGATGAGTGGAGTAATAGTAGTAGATGCAGGCAGGAGTCCGTCTACTTGTCTCGGACGTGATGCCTATATACATGATCATACCTAGATATTCTCATAACTATGCTCAATTCTGTCAATTGCTCAACTGTAATTTGTTCACCCACCATAGAATACTTATGCTCTTGAGAGAAGACACTAGTGAAACCTATGGCCCCCGGGTCTATTCTCATCATATCAATCTCCATCACTTTATTATTTGCTTTGCTTTTTTACTTTGCTTTTACTTTTCACTTTGCATCTCTATATAAAAAATACTAAAAATATTATCTATCATCTCTATCAGATCTCACTCTCGTAAGTGACCGTGAAGGGATTGACAACCCCTAATTGCGTTGGTTGCTAGGAGCTATTGTTTTGTGTAGGTACGAGGGACTTGCGTGTGGCCTCCTACTGGATTGATACCTTGGTTCTCAAAAACTGAGGGAAATACTTACGCTACTTTGCTGCATCATCCTCTCCTCTTCGGGGAAATCCAATGCAGTGCTCAAGAGGTAGCAGGTAGCAAGAAGGATTTCTGGCGCCGTTGCCGGGGAGATCTACGCTCAAGTCAAGACATACCAAGTACCCATCACAAACCCTTATCCCTCGCATTACATTATTTGCCATTTGCCTCTCGTTTTCCTCTCCCCCACTTCACCTTTGCCTTTTCTTCCCGTTTGTCTTTTTGTCTGCGTTTCCATGTGCCTTCTATTTGCTTGCATCTTTGCTTGCTAAAAATCTATTGATATGGATCCACTTAAAGTGTTCTACTTGGATCATCTTCGATCCTTATCTTTCGTCTTTGAAACCCCAACTAGCCTAGTTGATGGGAAATCTTTAGATGAGCATGCTCATTTTGTGCGTCACCGTTTGTCTGAAAAGGGAGACTCTTATGGGATCAAATAAACAGATTGTTGTGTTATGCTTGGAATCTTTGTGAAATTTATGATTTTACTTGTTGCTCTAAGAACCCTAAAAAACACCTTCCCTACCTATGTGAGTTTAATGATAATGAAATCTTATCTTCTTATGCAAAGGGTGTTTATAGTTACTATGATATCGAACAAATTGAAGAATTTGTTGCTTTTAAGGGCGCTTATGAAGTTGCTTCTTTGATTGAAAAGTATGATATTACTCTCTACGAATCAGAAAATTTTGACATACTTAAATATTGCTATATGAAAACTATGCTCATAATGTCTATGTCAAAGAATTTATTGAGAGAATGACCGTTGCTTTGGAAGGAAATAATGATATGCATGAATCTATAGATAATGATGATTCCGATGATTTAATTTAAATATCCCTTGATGAACATGATGCTTGCTATTCTTGTGGCCATGATACCAATATTTATGAAGATGAATTTGCTATAGTTCCTTATGTTAAACATGAGATCGTTGCTATTGCACCCATACTTGGTAGTTCCTTCGATGAAAAGCATGATTGCAATGATGTTATTATAAATTCTCTTAATGACAATTGTGTTAATAATATGCAAAATCCTAAGCTTGGGGATGCTAGTTTTACTATGACTACTATTTGTTGCAATGATCATGATTGGGGTGATATATTCTTCTTACAATCTTGAAAACTTATTTAAGCCCCATGATGAATATGAGATTGATAATAATGCTTGCAATATTATTGAAAGTGGGTTTGGAAGAGTGTCAAATTTAGATCCCACATATTTGGAGAATGTTCAACCTTATGAGGTTTTTGAAAAAAGTGGGTTTGGAGAGGTCATGACTTTAGTTAATGTTAATCCCACTATTTGGGAAGAGTGTCAACTTTGCATACATGTGGATCGTGTTAAGGATATGTTTTGTGATAGATATTTTGTTGAATTTTCATATGATTCCAGATGTAATTATTATGAGAGAGGAAAATATGGTTGTAGAAATTTTCATATTACAAAATCACCTCTCGTTATGTTGAGATTGCTTTTGTTTCTTTCCACTTCCTTGCACATGCTAGTTTTTGCTTGCTATGATAATTTGTTTGCCTATAAGATTCCTATGCATAGGAAGTATGTTAGACTTATATGTGTTTGTCACGTGTTTCATGATGCTCTCTTTGCGCTTCAGTTCTTGTCTTTCATGTGAGCATCATCGAAATCTCAATGCCTAGCTAGGGGTGTTAAACGATAGCGTTTGTTGGGAGGCAACCCAATTTTATTTTTGTTCCTTGATTTTTGTTTCTGTTTAGTAATAAATAATTCATCTAGCCTCTTTTTGGATGTGTTTTTATGTTTTAATTAGTGTTTGTGCCAAGTAGAACCAATAGTATCTTCTTGGGTGATAGTTGTTTGATCTTGCTGAAAAAGACAAAAACTTTGCGCTCACAAAAATAATTGTTAAAATTCACCAGAATGTGATAAAATACTAATTCTTTTTGAAGTAGATCAATATACAAACTATCCAGGTTGTCCTAGTTTTTCAGAATTTTTGGAGTTCCATAAGTATTCGAACAAATCAGATTACTCTGCATTACATTTTGATGATTCTATTTTTCGTGTGTTGTTTGCTTATTTTGATGAATCTATGGCTAGTATCGGGGGGTATGAACCATATAGAAGTTGGAATACGGTAGGTTTAACACCAATATAAATAAATAATGAGTTCACTTAAGGTGGTGTTTTGTTTTCTTACACTAATGGAGCTCATGAGATTTTCTGTTGAGTTTGTGTTGTGAAGTTTTCAAGTTATTGGTAAAGATTTGATGGAATATGGAATAAGGAGTGGCAAGTGCCTAAGCTTGGGGATGACCAAGGCACCCCAAGGTAAAATTCAAGGACACCAAAATCCTAAGCTTGGGGATGCCCCGGAAGGCATCTCCTCTTTCGTCTTCGTCTATCAGTAACTTTACTCGAGGCTATATTTTTATTCACCACATGATATGTGTTTTTGCTTGGAGCGTCTTGTATGATTTGAGTCTTTGATTTTTAGTTTACTAAAATCATCCTTGCTGTACACACCTTTTGGGAGAGAGACACATGAATCAGAATTTATTAGAATACTCTATGTGCTTCACTTATATCTTTTGAGCTAGATAAATTTTGCTCTAGTGCTTCACTTATACCTTTTAAGAGCACAGTGGTGGTTTTATTTTATAGAAATTATTGATCTCTCATGCTTCACTTATACTCCCTCCGTTCGGAATTACTTGTCGCAGAAGTAGATGTATCTAGACATATTTTAGTTCTAGATACATCCATTTTTGAGACAAGTAATTCCGAACGGAGGGAGTATTATTTTGAGAGTCTTTTAGAACAACATGGTAATTTGCTTTGGCTATAAAATTGGTCCTAATATGATAGGCATCCAAGATGGCTATAATAAAAATGTTCATATAGAGTGCATTAAATACTATGATAAATTTGATACTTGATAGTTGTTTTGAGATATAAAGGTGGTAATGTTAGAGTCATGCTAGTTGGGTAATTGTGGAATTGAGAAATACTTGTGTTGAGGATTGCAAGTCCCATAGCATGCACGTGTGGTAAACGTTGTGTGACAAATTTGAAGCATGGGGTGTTCTTGTAACATCCCAAATTTTCAATTTGGAATGTTATACATTAGATCATCATTGCATATCATATTTTTATTTTGCTTTTGGTTTGATCCAAGAAATTCTACGCAACTCAAGGACCCTCGGAGAGAGTTGGGGATTTCGTTATTTTCATATTTGAGCTTTCTCAAATTTTGAGAATAGGATCATTTGGTTTTGATTATTTTATCTTCAATTATTTCAAATTATAAAAAATATGAGAGAGGGAATAAAATGACTTTCCTAAAATAAAGAAATATTGAAGATTTCATAATAAAATCAAATAAGATATTATTTCGGAGTTTTTCGTTATTTTATTTGAATTTAGGAAAAATGTGCGTTTTTCAAAATTGCATTTAGGTCCCAAATAAATGTTCATCTTGTTTGGCTTGATTTTAGAAGTCGGGGAAAATTTATTTCTGGATTATTGGAGTTCGTTTAGTTTTTCTTTGGTTTGTTTTTCTGTGTGAATAATTTTAAAAAACCGCGCGCCCGACTAGGCCGAAGCCCAGCCGAGCCAGGCCGGCACGCCCGCGCCACCGCCTCCCGCAAGCGGATCAGGACCGGAGTCCCGCCGCCGCCGTGTTTGGGGAGGGCACGCCTCCCGAGGCCGCCCCCTTTATAAACCCAGCCGGAGCCCCCCAGGAGCCCCAAGTCGCCGCCCGCCGATCGCAGCGCCGCCGCCGTCACCAGCGCCGCCGCCCGCATGACCGCCCAGCCGCCTCCGCCTCCCGCCAGCCCGCCACATCACGCCGCCCGCTGGAGTCCGCGCGAGCCGAGGTAGCCGCCCCGGTTTTCTAAAGAAAACCATTCGGTTTTTTTAAAACCCTAGATTTCGTTTTTTTAAATAGATCATGTTTTTCGGTTTATTTATTTAGCGAGCGTTCGCTCATTCGTTCGTTTTAAAGAACGCGTTCTTCTTTAGATCCAGATAACGAACATTTGTTAATCTATTCGTCGGTTTTCTTTTTCTCAGATTTATTCCGCGATTTTTCTGATCGCGATTTCTGATCCGAACTTAGTTTCTGTTTATCTTTTCTCTCGTTTATTGGAATCAGGCGATTCAAGCACCTAGATTTTCGTCTCAAAACCCTCTTTCCGTTAACAAACTCAAACAAGTTTTTGCTACTGTAAAATTTGACCTAGTTCTAGATTAGTAAACGAAGCTTCTTTCTTTCGCCGTTTGAGTCTCGTTGCTCCGTTTGATTTGATTCTTTTTGTGAACCGGAGTTCTTAAGTTGAACTTTCTGGTCAACTTCTCTTACTTGAGTTTTGCTTGTGCATGATTGCTTGTTACTTATGTACGCTATTGTTTTCTTACGATAGAATTCCCGGAGTGCGAAGCGTGTTACTACGAGTCTCTAGGATTCGCGGATCGTCAGCAAGGCAAGTAACACATTGATCATACTCTTTTCATACCCAGTTTTTATGCATTAGTTTCAATCCTCAAACATTGCATGATTAGGATGACATTAATTTGTGGGTTGGGAAGTAGTTGATGAGGTAGAACCTACTGCCCTGTTATATTCAAACCCTTGGGAGTTACTTCTACGCTTGCTTATATTACTATGCCACGCTATGCTCATAGACGTGGTTTGGGTTTGAGTGAAATCCATGACATAAGTGACATTGTTAATTAATGGTTCAACTCAAGGTGGCAACTTAATCAAATAACTAGGTGGATTGAGGCACCTGGGGAACCCAGTGTTGCCTGTATTTTTTGAGATCCCGGGTTCCGTGTGATTTTCCTATGGACCGCCACCCAGGCTCAAAGGGAACTGAGATGATTCATGCTAGAAACTTCCGTGTCCAGCCACAAGCTATTATGGGCTCTAGCATAGTTGAGTAAGTTACGTGAAGCTCTTGAAGAGGCGGTCGGCAGGTAGTGGGATGTAGGTTTGGTATGGTCTGTCCGGAGTAGAGAGTTAATGTTTCTGAAAGACTGTGTCTCGGTTATCCGTTTCTCAAACACCATGTAGTGCGAGAAATCCAACGGAGGCAATCGAGTCTTGTGGGGAAAAGTGTGCAAACCTTTGCAGAGTGTACAATCTAATCATGGTTAGCCGTGTCCCCGTTATGGACAATTCTTGAGTATCTAGTACTTGGGTTATCACATGTATCTCATCATGTTTAATTAATATTGTTGGGTTGTTAATCACTTTAATTGGGATTGAGTTGGAGGAACCTTCTCAATGATGTTTCAACCACCATGATAGTTAAATTAAAATCTATTCCTTTGTTGTAGGGAAAAATTGGCTTTTCGCAAAACTATAACCATAGAGCTTTTCCACCAACCATATATGCATGTAGTGATAACATTATTCTGTTCTTGCTCTATTGTGTTATATTGCCAGCATATTCCATGTGTTGAACCGTTTTAGGGCTGCAACGTATTATGTTGCAGACTTTCCAGACGAGGAGTAAGGTTCGTTAGGTCGTTGCCGTGCAGCTCAGCTATGTCGTTGGAGTTGATGGACTCACTTTATCTTCCAAGCCTTCCGCTGTTATCGTATTAGATGGCCTTAAGACATATTATTGTAATAAGTTCTCTCTTGAGACATTCGATGTAATAAGTGTGTGATTGCTACTCTGTTATAAATCCTTGAGTATTGTGTGTCAAGACATTACCGATCCAGGGATGACACTGAAGCACAGAGACTTGACCATCTGAGGTCGGGTCACTACATGATGGTATTAGAGCACACGCTGAGTGTAGGACACGACCACTAATATAAAAACCCTAGGTCACCCTTCTCTACTCATTTCTGACTCCTCTCCATTTTCTACTCTTTAGGATGACGGAGATGAAGAACAAGTTTGCACAGCCGGATGAAGACACACCTTTTGGACGCCACTTGAAGGAAGTCACTAGGTACTTGAACATTGGAATACCAAGCTTCACCGGGACGTACAACGCCACTTTACCTGAAAAGGAGCGCTAGATGATTCAAGTACAAGTTCCAGGAAGGACGTTCTCGCCAACTTCTAAACCCATAGAGTTTTCTTTCGAAGCACCCACCTAGAGTCTAGGCAAGAGCATGGCAGCCCACATTACCATGGGACGCATTGGAGAAGTTTACAGCAGGGATCTTAAGGACACTATATATCAAATATGTGGGCGCCGAGACGAGCAATGGGAAGTAATCAGCACCAGGAAGGATAGATCCATTGCAGCTTTCATCCAGGAGTTAAACCAGCACATTCGATGTCAGGAGAACCAGATGTGCGCGGACATGATGGACTTGAAGAAGGCGAAGACTAGGATCATCGAACTGGAGGAAGAACTCAAGTTTCACGCGATGGATATGAAGAGAAAATCAAGACACTACTGGAGAAGAATGACGACCTAGTCAAGAAGATCGGAGTATTCATGGGAGGACCAGCACCGGGAGAAGAAGACGACGATCCCACTTGCCCGGACAACTACATCATCATCGACGACACCGACTCCAACCCTAGTGATGATGACTTTGAAGACGAAGCCGAGTCGACATCATGGAGTCTTCCACCGATCAAAATTTCTAGATGACCACCAACTATTAGTAGTATTTCCCCCATGTATTTAGTAGTAGTTGAGCACTTGTGCAATAGTTCTAGACCGTTTGTATGCCCTTGCTTGATTGATTGAGTGAAATGATTGTGTTTGTCTCATGTGCATAAGGGTAGTGTTTTCTCATTAGACCTCTTTTCTATTCTAATCTCTTCCATCTAAACCCATCAGATGCCTCCAAGACGTGACACCGGTTTTGCTTTCCCACCGGAGCTCACCCAGTTGCTCCAGCAGCAGAATGCGTTGATGCAATTGCTAGTTCAGAACCAGGGCAACAACAACAACAACAACAACAACAACCCGCCGCCAGTGGACAACCTAGCCCGAGGTTACAGCCGTCGGTGTTTTCCAGTAGCACTGAGCCCATAGTTGCTGATGATTGGCTACGCCGTATTGGAAGGGAGTTGACCACCGCAGGTTGCACAGATGCTGAGAGAGTGCGCTTTGCCGCACATCAATTGGATGGACCAGCAGCCTCATGGTGGGAGAACTACACAACCACTTTTCCTATAGACAATGTCACTTGGGACCAGTTTCAGCAAGGTTTCCGCACAACCCATGTCTCCATTGGAGCTATGCAAATGAAGAAGCGGGAGTTCCGCAACTTACGCCAGGGGAACCGTACTGTGGCTCAGTACGTGGATGAGTTTAGCAAGTTATCTCGCTATGCCCCTGATGATGTGGCCATAGATGTCGCGAAGCAGGAGAAGTTTATGGAAGGACTGAATGATGAGATGAGTATTCATTTCATGGTAGCAACCTTCAACAACTACCAGGAGTTGGTAGATAAGGCTCTTATGATTGAAGGGAAGCAGCACCAGATTGAGAGTCGCAAGAGAAAGTATGGACAAGGGAAGTATAACTCAGGAACTCAGCAGAAGCCTCGCCTAACCCCAAACTTGGGAGGACTTGTTCATAACCATGGAGGTCACAACCACACTGGAGGAGGATCGCACAACCACAATAGTTCTAAGAATGGGAATGGGAACGGAGCCAATAATAATCAGAACCGCCCCAATCCATCCACACCCGCCAAAAGGGACTTAAGTCATGTTACTTGTTTCAAGTGCGGGAAGACTGGACATTACGCCATGGAGTGCCCTGAAGGAAGGAATGGAAACGGAAATGGGAGCGCTGGGAAGAAGCCCAATCCATTCAAAAAAGGAAAAGTCAACCATGTTAACGTGGAGGAGGTTGAAGAGCAGCCGGACGCGGTAATAGGTAAGTTTTTGGTTAAGTCATTTACCGCTCTTGTTCTTTTCGATACTGGTGCATCGCATTCATACATATCAAGGGGATTCATGGATAAGTTTAAACTACCAACCCAAACCCTTAGGACCCCTCTTTTAGTGAGTTCACCCGGAGCAGAGTATATGGCTAGCCGATGGTGTGACCAGATACCTTTAACCATTGGTACACATGTTTTTCCGTCCGACCTAATTATCTTGGAGTCACAAGGATTGGATGTGATATTGGGTATGGACTGGATGTCAAAGTATGGAGGAAGTATTGACTGTGCTAGTAAGTCGATTTATCTCACCACCCCGGAGGGAAGAAGGATTAAGTATGTGTCTAGGCATGTGCCTAGGAGGAGCCAAGTGAATGCCCTTATCGGAGTTGTTCAGGAGGAAGTGCTTGTAGTAAAGGATTACCCGGATGTTTTCCCAAAGGAGTTACCAGGCATGCCACCGGATAGAGACATTGTGTTCCTGATAGAGCTGTTGCCAGGTACAGGACCAATATCCAAGTGACCCTATCGGATGCCCGCAAATGATCTGGAGGAAATTAAGAAATAGATCAAGGAGTTATTGGAGAAAGGATACATCCGAAGAAGTTCATCACCTTGGGGAGCCCAAGTACTTTTGGTTGAGAAGAAGGATAAATCCCTGAGGATGGTTGTTGATTATCGAGCCTTGAATGAAGTGACGATTAAGAACAAGTACCCACTGCCGATGATCAATGATCTGTTTGATCAGTTGCAAGGAGCTAAAGTGTTTTCGAAGATCGATTTGCGATCGGGGTATCATCAGTTGAAGATACGAGAGAAGGATATACCGAAGACGGCGTTCACAACGCGATATGGATTATACGAGTATACAGTCATGTCATTTGGACTGACTAACGCCCCTGCATATTTCATGAGCATGTTGAACAAGGTGTTCATGGAATATTTGGACAAGTTTGTTGTGGTGTTTATTGATGATATTATGGTATACTCGAAGAATGAAGAGGAGCACAAGGAGCATTTGAGCTTAGTTCTCGAGAAACTCAGGGAACACCAGTTGTATGCTAAGTTTAGCAAATGCGAGTTTTGGTTGAAGGAAGTCGGATTCCTTGGACATGTTATATCAGGACAAGGTATAGCGAAGAGACCCAAAGAAGGTTCGATCGATCCATCGAATGGTTGGCACCCACTTCAGCTTAGCGAGATCCGCATTTTCTTGGACTCGCAGGATACTACCGGAGATTCATTGAGAACTTTTCCAAGATTGCGAAGCCAATGGTGAACTATTGAAGAAGGATACTAAGTTTAAATGGATGTAAGATTGCGAGGCAAGTTTCCGGAGTTGAAGAAACGTTTGACTCTGAGAGCTGCTAACACTGCCAGATATACATAAGGAGTTCCAAGTGTATTGCGACGCCTCTCGCTTAGGACTTGGATGTGTGCTTATGCAGGACGGAAGAGTTGTTTCGTATGCCTCACGACAACTAAAACCTCATGATTTGAACTATGCCACACATTATTTGGAGTTAGCAGCCGTAGTGCATGCGTTGAAGACCTGGAGACATTACCTTATTGGAAACCGTTGTGATGTGTACACGGACCACAAGAGTTTGAAGTACATTTTTACCCAGAAGGAGCTGAACCTTCGACAGAGGAGATGGTTGGAGCTTATAAAGGATTATGACATGAAGCTACACTATCATCCAGGAAAGGCCAATGTCGTAGCAGACGCCTTGAGCCGGAAGAGTTATGCTAATATCCTTGAAAGTAAGGGATTGCCGAAGGAGTTAGCAGGGGATATCATGGAACTTCGATTAGAGATTGTTCCTAGAGGAATCATTGCAACAATGGAGGTTCAGTCGACATTGCTGGGCAAGATTCGGGAAGCTCAGAAGGATGACAAAGAGATTGCCGAGATAAAGGAGAAGACGGACAAAGGAAAAGCCAAAGGGTTTCGTGAGGATGAGCATGATACCTTATGGTTTGAGGACCGAGTTTATGTGCCCAATAACCACGAGATCAGGAAGCTAACACTTCAAGAGGCCCATGACTCACCATACTCGATACACCCCAGAAACACCAAGATGTATTTGGATTTGAAGGAACGTTTCTGGTGGACCGGTATGAAGAAGGATATTTCCGAGTATGTAGCCGTATGTGATGTATGTCGAGAGTAAAGGCAGAGCATCGTAAGCCGGCAGGATCTGTTATGTACCTATGCCGATACCCGAATGGAAGTGGGATAAACTTGGCATGGACTTTATCACTGGATTGCCCAGGACCAAAGCAGGATATGATTCCATATGGGTAGTAGTTGATCGCTTGACCAAAGTAGCTCACTTCATCCCAGTGAAAACCACCTATACAAGTGCAAAGCTGGCCAAGATATATATGTCCAGGATCGTATGTCTGCAGGGAGTTCCGAGGACCATCGTATCAGATCGAGGAACACAATTTACCTCAAAGTTTTGGCATCAGTTACACCAGACTTTGGGAACGAGATTGAAGTTTAGTACAACATTCCACCCGCAGACAGATGGACAAACTGAAAGAGTCAATCAAATTTTGGAGGACAAGCCTGTGCGCTAGATTATGGATCTAGTTGGGATGACAATTTGCCGTACGCAGAGTTCTCATACAACAATAGCTACCAAGCCAGTCTAAAGATGGCACCGTTTGAAGCCCTGTATGGACGAAGGTGCAGAACACCGTTGATGTGGGATGAGGTAGGAGACCGACAGTTGTTTGGACCAGACTTGATCAAGGAGTCTGAGGAGAAGGTTAAAATGATTCGTGACAGACTGAAGATTGCTCAGTCCAGGCAGAAGAGTTATGCAGACTCGAAACGCAAGGAGGTAACCTATGAAATTGGAGATAGAGCATATCTGCGAGTATCACCCTTGCGAGGAGTGAAACGTTTTGGAGTTAAGGGAAAGTTAGCCCCGAGATTTGTAGGAACGTATCGTATTTTGGAACGGATGGGAGAAGTTGCCTACAAGTTGGAGTTACCTGAGGGATTGTCAGGAGTTCATGACATGTTTCACGTTTCACAGCTGAAGAAGTGTCATGCTGAGATGGCCGATATACCGTTAAGAGATACAGTACTCCTGGAGGCGATTCAGTTGGACAATGATTTGACTTATGAGGAGAAACCTGTTAAGATTCTTGAGTTTGCCAGCAGAGTCACCCGCAGTAAGGTTATCAAGTTTTGCAAAGTTCAGTGGAGCCACCATACCGAGGATGAAGCCACCTGGGAACGAGAGGATGATCTCCGCAAAGACCACCCACTCCTATTTTCTAGCCAACCCGAATCTCGAGGGCGAGATTCATCTTAAGGGGGGTAGGTTTGTAACATCCCAAATTTTCAATTTGGAATGTTATACATTAGATCATCATTGCATATCATATTTTTATTTTGCTTTTGGTTTGATCCAAGAAATTCTACGCAACTCAAGGACCCTCGGAGAGAGTTGGGGATTTTGTTATTTTCATATTTGAGCTTTCTCAAATTTTGAGAATAGGATCATTTGGTTTTGATTATTTTATCTTCAATTATTTCAAATTATAAAAAAATATGAGAGAGGGAATAAAATGACTTTCTCAAAATAAAGAAATATTGAAGATTTAATAATAAAATCAAATAAGATATTATTTCGGAGTTTTTCGCTATTTTATTTGAATTTAGGAAAAATGTGCTTTTTTCAAAATTGCATTTAGGCCCCAAATAAATGTTCATCTTGTCCGTCTTGATTTTAGAAGTCGGAGAAAATTTATTTCGGGATTTTTGGAGTTCGATTAGTTTTTATTTTGTTTGTTTTTCTACGCGAATAATTAAAAAATCACATACTCGACCGGGCCGAAGCCAACCGAGCCAGCCGCCCGCCCGCCACCGCCTCCCATAAGCGAATCGGGACGGAGTCCCGCTGTCGCCCGCCGATGTCCGGGAGGACACGCCTCCGAGGCCGCCCTTATAAACCCCCGAGCCCCCTGGAGCTCCCAAGTCGCCGCCAGTAGCCGCCCGCCGCCGCTCGCCCGCCCCTGGCCGCTAGCCGCCGAGCTGCCGCCGCCTCCGCCGCAGCCAGCCACCCCACGCCGCCCGCCACAAGACCTGAGTCCCACGAGTCTCACGAGCCGAGCCTAGGTAGCCGCCCCGGTTTTCTAAAGAAAACCGTTCGGTTTTTTAAAAACTAGATTTCGTTTTTAAAATAGATCGGTTTTTTTCGGTTTATTTATTTAGCGAGCGTTCGCTCATTCGTTCGTTTTAACGAACGCGTTCTTCGTTTAGATCCAGATAACTAACATTCCTTCGTTAATCTGTTCGTCACTTTTCTTTTTCTCGGATTTATTCCGTGATTTTTCTGATCGCGATTTCTAATTCAAACTTAGTTTCTGTTTATCTTTTCGCTCGTTTATCGGAATCAGGCGATTAAAGCGCCTAGACTTTCGTCTCGAAACCCTCTTTCCGTTTAACCAACTCAAACAAGTTTTTGCTACTGTAAAATTTGACCTAGTTCCAGATTAGTAAACGAAGCTTCTTTCTTTCGCCGTTTGATTTTCGTTGCTCCGTTTGATTTGATTCTTTTTGTGAACCGGAGTTCTTAAGTTGAACTTTCTGGTCAACTTCTCTTATTTGAGTTTTGCTTATGCATCATTGCTTGTTACTTATGTACGCTATTGTTTGCTTAAGATAGAATTCCCGGAATGCGAAGCGTGTTACTACGAGTCTCTAGGATTCGCGGATCGTCAGCAAGGCAAGTAACACATTGATCATACTCTTTTCATACCCAGTTTTTATGCATTAGTTTCAATCCTCAAACATTGCATGATTAGGATGAGATTAATTTGTGGGTTGGGAAGTAGTTGATGAGGTAGAACCTACTGCCCTGTTATATTCAAACCCTTGGGAGTTACTTCTACGCTTGCCTATATTACTATGCCATGCTATGCTCGTAGACGTGGTTTGGGTTTGAGTGAAATCCATGACAGACGTGAGATTGTTAATTAATGGTTCAACTTAAGGTGGCAACTTAATCAAACAACTAGGTGGATTGAGGCACCTGGGGAACCGAGTGTTGCCTGTATTTTCAGAGATCCCGGGGTTCCGTGTGATTTTCCTATGGACCGCCATCCAGGCTCAAAGGGAACTGAGATGATTCATGCTAGAAACTTCCGTGTGCAGCCACAAGCTATTATGGGCTCTAGCATGGTTGAGTAAGTTACGTGAAGCTCTTGAAGAGGCAAATCAGCAGGTAGTGGGATGTAGGTTTGGTATGGTCTGTCCGGAGTAGAGTGTTAATGTTTCTGAAAGACTGTGTCTCAGTTATCCGTTTCTCAAACACCATGTAGTGCAAGAAATCCAACGGAGGTAATCGGCTCTTGTGGGGAAAAGTGCGTAAACCTCTGCAGAGTGTACAATCTAATCATGGTTAGCCGTGTCCCCGGTTATGGACAATTCTTGAGTATCTAGTACTTGGGTTATCACATGTATCTCATCATGTTTAATTAATATTGTTTGGTTGTTAATCACTTTAATTGGGATTGAGTTGGAGGAACCTTCTCAATGATGTTTCAACCACCATGATAGTTAAATTAAAATCTATTCCTTTGTTGTAGGGAAAAATTGGCTTTTCGCAAAACTATAACCATAGAGCTTTTCCACCAACCATATATGCATGTAGTGATAGCATTATTATATTCTTGCTCTACTGTGTTATATTGCCAGCATATTCCATGTGCTGACCCGTTTTCGGGCTGCAACGTATTATGTTGCAGACTTTCCAGACAAGGAGTAAGGTTCGTTAGGTCGTTGCCGTGCAGCTCAGCTATGCAGTTGGAGTTGATGGACTCACTTTATCTTCCAAGCCTTCCGATGTTATCGTATTAGATGGCCTTAAGCCATATTATTGTAATAAGTTCTCTCTTGAGACATTCGATGTAATAAGTGTGTGATTTCTACTCTGTTATAAATCCTTCGAGTAATCGTGTGTGTCAAAGATTACCGATCCAGGATCACATCAAGCACGTAGACTTGACCATCTCGAGGTCGGGTCGCTACAAGATGGTATCGAGCACACGAAGTGTAGGACACGACCACTAAGATAAAAACCCTAGGTCACCCTTCTCTACTCATTTCTGACTCCTCTCCATTTTCTACTCTTTAGGATGACGGAGATGAAGAACAAGTTTGCACAGCCGGATGAAGACACACCTTTTGGACACTGAAAGCACAAGTGCTCCTTGGGTGGTTTTGGTAATTAATGTCAACATATCTCATGTTGGACTAACACTTTTACCTAGTATGTTTTAGATAAGTTCAACAATGGAGTGGCATGGACTAGAGGATGTGGAACCCCTTCAAGATGCTAAGGACAAAGGATTGGCTCAAGCTTCAAGATCAAGACTCTACATTTTCTATTTTAGTGATCCAAGATTACATTGAGTCTATAGGAAAAGCCAATACTATCAAGAGGGGATGAGATGTTGCTTAATGGCTTGCTTGCTCAAAGTGCTTAGTGATATGCTCCAAAATCCTCAACCACCTCTCCACATCCACATATGACCTAAAACCAAAAGTCAAACTCGGCCCCACCAATTCTTTCTATCCGGCGCCACCGAGTTTCACATGTCATAGCCACTGCCACAAACCCTAGCAAATCGGTTTCACCGATAGGGATCTCGGTCTCACCGAGATGGGATTGTAATCTCCCGTTGTATGTCCATTACCAAAATCGGTCTCACCGAGTTTGAGCAATCGGTACTACCGAGATTACAATGCGAACTCTCTGGTTAGCTTATTACCAAAATCGGTCTCACCGAGTTTGTGTAATCGGTCTCACCGAATTTGCCTGACCAACTCTCTGGTTAGCTTATTACCAAAATCGGTCCCACCGAGTTTGTGTAATCGGTCACATCGAGATTACGTTATGCCCTAACCATATCGGTCCTACCGAGTTGCATCTCAGTCCCACCGAAAATCCTAACGGTCACTAGGTTTGTTGAATCGGTTCGACCGAGTTTAACCATTCGGTCCCATCGAGTTTGGCAGATTGTGTGTAACGGTTAGATTTTGTGTGGAGGCTATATATACCCCTCCACCCACTCTTCATTCGTGGAGAAAGCCATCAGAACACATCTACACTTCCAATACACATTTTCTGAGAGAGAACTACCTACTCATGTGTTGAGCTCAAGATATTCCATTCCAACCATATGAATCTTGATCTCTAGCCTTCCCCAAGTTGCTTTCCACTCAAATCTTCTTTCCACCAAATCCAAATCCTGTGAGAGAGAGTTGAGTGTTGGGGAGACTATCATTTGAAGCACAAGAGCAAGGAGTTCATCATCAACACACCATTTGTTACTTCTTGGAGAGTGGTGTCTCCTAGATTGGCTAGGTGTCACTTGGGAGCCTCCGACAAGATTGTGGAGTTGAACCAAGGAGTTTGTAAGGGCAAGGAGATCGCCTACTTCGTGAAGATCTACCGCTAGTGAGGCAAGTCCTTCGTGGGCGACGGCCATGATGGAATAGACAAGGTTGCTTCTTCATGGACCCTTCATGGGTGGAGCCCTCCGTGGACTCGCGCAACAGTTACCCTCCGTGGGTTGAAGTCTCCATCAACGTGGATGTACGATAGCACCACCTATCGGAACCACGACAAAAACATCTGTGTCTCCAATTGCGTTTGAATACTCAAAACCCTTCCCTTTACATTCTTGCAAGTTGCATGCTTTACTTTCCGCTGCTCATATACTCATTGCATGCTTGCTTGATATGTATTGTGTTTGTTAAAGTTGTGCTTAAACTCCACCTAAACTTAATAATATTAAAAACTGCAACTTTTGGCACTTAGTGTCTAATCACCCCCCCCCCTCTAGACACCTCTTCTCGATCCTTTCAATTGGTATCAGAGCTTTGGTCTCCATTGCCTTGGTTTAAACACCTTTGGAGGAAGATGGATGTGTCTACTTTGGGAAGTCTTAGACATAGAGTGCCTATTCTTGATGGAGAGTATTTTCATGAGTGGAAAAATGAAATGCTTGAGATTTTCAATGAACATCATTTGAACAAGTACATTACTTGCCCTTGTGCACCTCATATCGATCCCTTGCATCCCACACCCGAAGAAGATCTTGACATGATTCGCAATCTTAGAACCATCAATCTTATCATAAGAGGATTGCCCAAAAATTTGATTGCTGTTTGCCTACTCTTGATTGTGCCTATACAATATGGAAATTTCTTGAGGAACGATTTCCCGATTATTCCTTCAAAAATTTAGACGAAATTCTCCATAAGTCTATTTCTTTGAGTAAGATGAACTCTAGTGATCCTAATTTTGGTGATTGTCTATTTGAGCTTACCAATCTCATGTGTGCTAAAGGAAATGTTGGAATCATTAGCGATATCATATCCGAAGCTATTAGAATTCATAAAGGTAACCATTGTGATGATCATTTATCTAATGAATTACCCTCTCTAGGAATTGATCAATCACAAGATGATGTTGAACATGGATACTATGATGAAGATGATGATAGTGACTATGATCTTGATGATGCAATGAGGCATTTTGGTCTTATGGCAAATCTTCGCGGCTACATGGCCGGAGGAAAGGAATGGGTCCTTGATAGTGGATGTACTGATCATATGACCGGAGATGAAGATATGTTCCTTGAGCTTGCTGAAAACGACGGCCCTCGAAAATATGTCACTTTTGGTGATAATTCAAAGGGTAAGGTGGTTGGCCTTGGTAAGGTGGCCATCTCACATGATAGCTCAATACAAAATGTCATGCTCGTCGAATCCCTTGCATACAATTTACTTTCAGTTTCCAGACTTGCTGATTTCGGTTTCAATGTCCTATTCACTGAAGTAGATTGCCAAGTGTTTCGTAGAGACAATCATAAAATGGTATTTATTGGTATACGTAGAGGAGATCTTTACATTGTTGATTTCACTAAAAAGGCTCAACCTAAAACTTGCTTAATTGCTAAATCTTCTAAAGGCTGGTTGTGGCATAGAAGACTAGGTCATGTTGGTATGCGAAATCTTGATAAGCTTATTAAAGGTGATCATATCCTTGGAATAAAAGGTGTCATTTTTGACAAGGATAGACTTTGTAGTGCTTGTCAAGCAGGGAAACAAGTTGGAGGAAGTCACTTGTGAAGAACATCATGACCACAAGAAGACCACTCGAGCTACTTCACATGGATCTCTTTGGTCCAAATGCCTACAAGAGTCTCGGTGGTAACGCATTTGGTCTAGTCATAGTTGATGATTTTTCAAGATTTACGTGGGTGTTCTTTCTTGATGACAAGTAGCAGGTCCAAAAGATCTTCAAAATTTTTGCTAGGAAGGCCCAAAATCAGTTTGACGTGAAGATCAAGAAGGTTCGGAGCGACAACGGAACGGAGTTCAAGAACGCAAATGTGGACACCTTTCTTGATGAAGAAGGGATTTCACACGAGTTCTCGGCTACGTACACACCTCAACAAAATGGAGTTGTTGAGAGGAAGAACCGAACTCTTATCGAGATGGCAAGAACGATGCTTGATGAGTACAAAACACCAAAGCACTTCTGGGCGGAAGCGGTTGAGACAGCTTGTCATGCAACAAATCGCTTGTATCTTCACAAGCTATTCGGCAAGACGGCATACGAGCTCCTCACCGGTAACAAACCCCAAGTTGGATACTTTCGAGTATTCGGCTCAAAGTGCTACATTCTTGATAAGCATCGTAGTTCTAAATTTGCTCCTAAATCTCATGAAGGTTTCCTACTTGGTTATGGCTCAAACTCTCACACTTACCGTGTTCACAACAATTTCACCCGAAAGGTTGAAGAGACGGTAGATGTGAAGTTTGATGAATCTAACGGCTCGCAAGTAGAGCAATTGCCAATTGATGTAGGAGACAAAGACCCTTCGGAAGCAATTCAAGACTTGTCCATTGGCAAGATTCGTCCAACGGAAGGAAAGGAGAGTACCTCGTCCATCCAAGTGGAAGCTTCTACCTCACGACAAGGTGAACCAAGTGTTGATACGGAAGCATCCACAAGTGGGACACGCCAAGATGAAGAAAACGAGGAAGTATACCAAGATGAACATCAACAACCTCCTTCTCAACCATGACAAGAGAACGACAACGTCAACAATGAAGAAGGCCAAGAAGAACAACAAGATGAAGAGGATGTTCCACCCCGACCCAAGCAAAAGCTTTCACGAGTTCGAGCAAGAATTGCCAAAGATCATCCCGTCGAGAAAATCTACAATGATATCCAAACCGGGAGAATCACTCGCTCTAAAACTCGTTTAGCTAACTTTTGTGAACATTACTCATTCATCTCTAGCATTGAACCTATGAAGGTTGAAGAAGCATTGAAGGATCCCGATTGGATAAACGCTATGCATGAAGAGCTACACAACTTTGAGAGAAATCAAGTGTGGACATTGGTTGAGAAGCCCGACAACAACCACAACATCATTGGTACCAAATGGGTGTTTCGCAACAAGCAAGATGAAGATGGAAAAGTGGTTCCCAACAAAGCACGTCTCGTCGCCCAAGGCTACACACAATTTGAAGGTATGGACTATGGTGAGACATATGCTCCCGTTGCTAGACTTGAGTCCATTCGCATCTTACTTTCCTATGCTAATCACCATGATATCACCTTGTACCAAATGGACATTAAAAGTGCTTTTCTAAATGGCAAAATTGAGGAGGAAGTTTATGTTAAACAACCTCCCGGCTTCTTCAATCCTAAGAAACCTAATCATGTTTACAAACTTCACAAAGTCCTTTATGGTCTTAAACAAGCTCCTAGAGCATGGTATAAATGCTTGACCAAGTTCCTTACTGAAAAAGGCTTTGAAATTGGTAAAATTGATTCTACTCTTTTTACTAAAAGGGTTAATGGAGAACTATTTGTGTGCCAAATTTATGTTGATGATATCATATTTGGTTCAACTAACCCTCATTTTAGTGAGAAGTTTGGAAAGCTAATGTCGGAGAAGTTTGAGATGTCTATGATGAGTGAACTCAAATTATTTCTCGGTTTGCAAATCAAGCAAACTAAGGAAGGTACCTTTGTCTCTCAAACGAAGTACACCAAAGACTTATTCAAGAAGTTCAATATGCAAGAATGCAAAGATATGACTACACCCATGCCTACTAGTGGACATCTTGACTTGACAAAGATGGTGAACCGGTTGATCAAAAAGTTTATCGCTCTATGATTGGTTCATTGTTATATCTATGTGCCTCTCGTCCCGATATTATGCTAAGTGTGTGCATGTGTGCACGATATCAAGCTGCTCCTAAAGAGTGTCATCTTAAGGGTGTGAAAAGGATAGTGAGATACCTAATCCATACACAAAATTTTGGCATTTGGTATCCTAAGAGGTCCTCTTTTGATCTTGTTGGCTACTCCGATTCGGACTATGCCGGAGACAAGGTTGATAGAAAGTCCACTTCGGGTACTTGCCAATTCCTTGGTAGATCTCTTGTGTCTTGGTCTTCCAAGAAACAAAACTCGGTATCCTTATCCACCGCCGAAGCAGAATACATTGCCACCTGGTTCATGTTGTGCTCAATTACTTTGGATGACCCAAACTCTTAAAGATTATGGGATATATGTGAAACATGTTCCATTGCTATGTGACAATGAAAGTGCTATTAAGATTGCTCACAATCCCGTGCAACATTCTCAAACTAAGCAAATTGAAGTTCGTCATCATTTCATTCGAGATCATGTTGCCAAAGGGGACATTAACCTTAAGCATGTTCGCACCAATAAGCAATTGGCGGATATATTCACTAAACCACTTGATGAGAAAGTGTTTTGCAGGTTGAGAGGTGAATTGAACATCATTGATGCTTCAAACTTGGAGTAGGAACTCCATTTGATACATGCGGGGCACGAACCTATGACTAATCCTCAATATTTCTCTTATGATGCTATTCATAATTCTTGGATATATTTGTACCTTGCATGTTATCTAACCCATGTAGGTACTTGGTTGAATCTAAATCTATGAGATTGCAACTCACTCACATCTTGAGCAATTTCTACATCACCAAGTCTCTACACAATGGTGGTTGAAGACAAGAAAGCACGAAACCATTCAAACATATCCTTTGACAAATTCTATTGTGAATCCTATAATTTTCATTTTGGATACACAAGTGCTCTTCCTTGCAAGACTAACCCATGTAGGTAGATGAACTCAAACTCCAAGTGGTGCTCCCAACTCTTGATGAACTACATCAACCTTGAGCAACCCACACAAGTTCAACTACATGATCAAGATCAACACCACCACCCAAGGTATGTTATTCCATCTTAGAGAAGCTTTACTCCAAGTCATGAGCCAAAGCAACTCGACAAGATGTGAATACATCAAGATGCTTAAACGAAAAATGGTAACCCCATCTTGAGCTTAAACGATGAGTATGACCTATGATCGAGTGATCTCACTTGACTCCTAAGTCAATATACTCTAACATAGGTGACTTTGTCGCCGCCCAACTCTAGATGAAGTTCTCTTGTGTTCTTTTCTGTGTTATTGCATTTGTCTCTTGCATATTTAAAAAAAACTTCATCTAGAACTTTTAGTCTCTTTTCTTTTCTTTCATTTTTGTTCTGCATCCAATTCATTGCAAATCTTTCAGTTAATTCCTTGCAAATCCTTGTGAGATCTTACTTGACTAGTGAGCTGAGGTGACAAGTAGTTTCACTCTGATGAACTCGGTCACACCGAGGTTTGTTCTCTTCGGCCCAACCGAAATCTTTCGGTGCAACCGAAGCACACAACTCGGAGTCACAGATTTCACCACAGGAAAACCAACTTGCCATTTATTCCTGATTTCTGTTTGCTCCAGCTCCACTCAATGATTCTAGTCCTCTACCAGCATCATATTAGACATGCTGCTTTGCTCTGTGACTCAAGGACCAACCCATTTGTATCACATGTCAAGAGCCCTTCTTGGAAATTGATGTCAAAGAGGGAGAGAGAGATCACATCAAAGCTTAATCTTTCCTATAGGGGGAGGAAGAGAGAATACTCGAGGGGAGAGAGTTTCTCAACAAGGAGAAAGTAATATCATCAAAGACCCCAGATGCTTGGTGTTCAAGAGGAGAGATGTCACATGTCTTTAAGAGGGGAAAGACATGTTTGGTTGCTTGCTTTAGCTCAAGCTCTGTTGTTTCTTTTTGTTGCTCTAATTTTCTGTTCCCTATCCTCTCCCAATATCCCATGCAGATTCAGGGGGAGCAAGACATCTAAGGGAAGGAAATCTCTGATTTTATTGCATATCTCTACCTTTGGGGACATGTCTATATCCAATGTGGTACTTAGTACTCACTCTACATGTCATCCCAGTCTTGGTTCTCTTGTGGTTTCTCTTGTTTGCTCTGGTCAGTATGTGTATTTGTGTTATCTAACCTTGTTTGCGCAGGTTCATCCCATCCTAAGCCAACTCAAGACCACAAGGTAAGTATATGAATCACAGTCATGTGAATGAGAAGTTCTTGCTGATGTACATACTATTTGCAAGAAGGACTCATGAGCATAAAGGTACATTTCTCACTTTCACATCATTTGCTCTGATGCATATAGCCAAGATACATGTAACACATTGCTTACTCTGTCATGTTTACGCATTCACATGCTCCTATATTCAATATTCACATGATTGCATACATGTAGGGGGAGCCTATGCATGTTACATGTCTTTCCAAAGCTTTACTTGCTATTCTCTATATCTTTATCTAAAGCTTTGATGTATGTTGTCATCAATTACCAAAAGGGGAGATTGAAAGCACAAGTGCTCCCAGGTGGTTTTGGTAATTAATGTCAACATATCTCTTGTTGGACTAACACTTTTACCTAGTATGTTTCAGATAAGTTCAACAATGGAGTGGCATGGACTAGAGGATGTGGAACCCCTTCAAGATGCTAAGGACAAAGGATTGGCTCAAGCTTCAAGATCAAGACTCTACATTTTCTATTTTAGTGATCCAAGATCACATTGAGTCTATAGGAAAAGCCAATACTATCAAGAGGGGATGAGATGATGCTTAATGGCTTGCTTGCTCAAAGTGCTTAGTGATATGCTCCAAAATCCTCAACTACCTCTCCACATCCACATATGACCTAAAACCAAAAGTCAAACTCGGCCCCACCGATTCTTTCTATCCGGCGCCACCGAGTTTCACATGTCATAGCCACTGCCACAAACCCTAGCAAATCGGTTTCACCGATAGGGATCTCGGTCTCACCGAGATGGGATTGTAGTCTCTCTGTGTATGTCCATTACCAAAATCGTTCTCACCGAGTTTGAGCAATCGGTACTACCGAGATTACAATGCGAACTCTCTGGTTAACTTATTACCAAAATCGGTCTCACCGAGTTTGTGTAATCGGTCTCACCGAGTTTGCCTGACCAACTCTCTGGTTAGCTTATTACCAAAATTGGTCCCATCGAGTTTGTGTAATCGGTCACACCGAGATTACGTTATGCCCTAACCCTAACCATATCGGTCCTACCGAGTTGCATCTCAGTCCCACCGAAAATCCTAACGGTCACTAGGTTTGCTGAATCGGTCCGACCGAGTTTAACCATTCGGTCCCACCGAGTTTGGCAGATTGTGTGTAACGGTTAGATTTTGTGTGGAGGCTATATATACCCCTCCACCCACTCTTCATTCATGGAGAAAGCCATCAGAACACATCTACACTTCCAATACACATTTTCTGTGAGAGAACTACCTACTCATGTGTTGAGCTCAAAATATTCCATTCCAACCATATGAATCTTGATCTCTAGACTTCCCCAAGTTGCTTTCCACTCAAATATTCTTTCCACCAAATCCAAATCCTGTGAGAGAGAGTTGAGTGTTGGGGAGACTATCATTTGAAGCACAAGAGCAAGGAGTTCATCATCAACACACTATTTGTTACTTCTTGGAGAGTGGTGTCTCCTAGATTGGCTAGGTGTCACTTGGGAGCCTCCGACAAGATTGTGGAGTTGAACCAAGGAGTTTGTAAGGGCAAGAAGATTACCTACTTCGTGAAGATCTACCGCTAGTGAGGCAAGTCCTTCGTGGGCGACGGCCATGATGGAATAGACAAGGTTGCTTCTTCGTGGACCCTTCCTGGGTGGAGCTGAAGGAAATATGCCCTAGAGGCAATAATAAAGTTATTATTTATTTCCTTATTTCATGATAAATGTTTATTATTCATGCTAGAATTGTATTAACCGGAAACATAATACTTGTGTGAATACATAGACAAACTAAACGTCACTAGTATGCCTCTACTTGACTAGCTCGTTGATCGAAGATGGTTATGTTTCCTAACCATAGACATGTGTTGTCATTTGATTAACGGGATCACATCATTAGGAGAATGATGTGATTGACATGACCCATTCCATTAGCTTAGCACCGATCGTTTAGTATGTTGCTATTGCTTTCTTCATGACTTATACATGTTCCTATGACTATGAGATTATGCAACTCCCGTTTGCGGAGGAACACTTTGTGTGCTACCAAACGTCACAACGTAACTGGGTGATTATAAAGGTGCTCTACAGGTGTCTCCAAAGGTACATGTTGGGTTGGCGTATTTCGAGGTTAGGATTTGTCACTCCGATTGTCGGAGAGGTATCTCTGGGCCCTCTCGGTAATGCACATCACTTAAGCCTTGCAAGCAATGCAACTAATGAGTTAGTTGCGAGATGATGTATTAAAGAACGAGTAAAGAGACTTGCCGATAACGAGATTGAACTAGGTATTGAGATACCGATGATCGAATCTCGGGCAAGTAACATACCGATGACAAAGGGAACAAAGTATGTTGTTATGCGGTCTGACCGATAAAGATCTTCGTAGAATATGTGGGAGCCAATATGAGCATCAAGGTTCCGCTATTGGTTATTGACTTGAGACATGTCTCGGTCATGTCTACAGGAGTTGAAGTTAATATTTCAAGCAAATACCCGAGTTGAGAGATATGAAGTCTCCAACAAGTTCTATAGCTAAAAGATGGAGGAGAATCGCTCAACTAGTGAGCATGTGCTCAGATTGTCTGGGTACTACAATCGCTTGAATCAAGTGGGAGTTAATCTTCCGGATAAAACAATTGATTGATGTAATTCTCTAGTCACCATCACCAAGTTACTAGAACTTCGTGATGAACTATGATATGCAAGGGATAACGGAAACGATTCCCAAGCTCTCCGTAATGCTGAAATTGACGAAGGTAGAAATCAAGAAAAACATCAAGTGTTGATGGTTGACGAGACCACTAGTTTCAAGAAAAGGGCAAAGGGAAAAGGGGGAACTTTAAGAAGAAAGGCAAGCAAGTTGCTGCTCAAGTGAAGAAGCCCAAGTCTGGTCCTAAGCCTGAGACTAAGTGCTTCTACTGCAAAGGGACTGGTTACGGGAAGTGGAACTACCCCAAGTATTTGGCGGATAAGAAGGATGGCAAAGTGAACAAAGGTATATTGGATATACATGTTATTAATGTGTACTTTACTAGTGTTTATAGCAACCCCTCGGTGCCAATCTGGTTCGATTGCTAAGAGTAGTAACTCAAACGGAGTTGCGTAATAAACAGAAACTAGTAAAAGGCGAGGTCACGATGTGTGTTGGAAGTAGTTCCAAGATTGATATGATCATCATCACACTCTCCCTATACTTTCGGGATTAGTGTTGAAATTAAATAAGTGTTATTTGGTGTTTTGCGTTGAGCATGAATATGATTTGATCATGTTTATTGCAATACTGTTAATCATTTAAGTTAGAGAACAATTGTTGTTACATTTACATGAATAAAACCTTTTATGGTCATACACACCAACGAAAATGGTTTGTTGGATCTCGATCGTAGTGATACACATATTCATAATATTGAAGCCAAAAGATGCAAAGTTAATAATGATAGTGCAACTTATTTGTGGCACTGCCGTTTAAGTCATATTGGTGTAAAGCGCATGAAGAAACTCCATGTTGATGGGATTTTGGAATCACTTGATTATGAATCACTTGATGCTTGCGAACCATGTCTCTTGGGCAAGATGACTAAAACGCCGTTCTCCGGAACAATGGAGCAAGCAATAGATTTGTTGGAAATCATACATACTGATGTATGTGGTCCGATGAATACTAAGGCTTGCAGCGGGTATCATTATTTTCTCACTTTCACAGATGATTTGAGCAGATATGGGTATATCTACTTAATGAAATAGAAGTCTGAAACATTTGAAAAGTTCATATAATTTCAGAGTGAAGTGGAAAATCATCGTAACAAGAAAATAAAGTTTCTACGATTTGATCGTGGAGAAGAGTATTTTGACTTACGAGTTTGGTCTTCAGTTAAAAAATGTGAAATAGTTTCACTACTCACGCCACCTGGAACACCACAACATAATGGTGTGTCCGAACGTCATAACCGTACTTTATTGGATATAGTGCAATCTATGATGTTTCTTACCGATTTACCACTAACGTTTTTGGGGTTATGCATTAAAGACAACTGCATTCACGTTAAAAAAGGGCACCATCTAACTCTGTTGAGACGACACAATCTGAACTATGGTTTGGCAAGAAATCAAAGTTGTCGTTTCTTAAAGTTTAGGGTTGCGATGCTTATAAGAAAAAGTTTCATCATGATAAGCTCAAACCCAAATCGGAGAAATGTGTCTTCATAGGATACCCAAAGGAGATAGTTGGGTACACCTTCTATCACAGATCCGAAGGCAAGACATTCGCTGTCGAGAATGGATACTTTCTAGAGAAGGAGTTTCTCTCGAAAGAAGTGAGTGGGAGGAAAGTAGAACTTGATGAGGTAGCAGTACCTGCTCCCTTATTGGAAAGTAGTACATCACAGAAACCGGTTTCTGTGACACCTACACCAATTAGTGAGGAAGCTAATGATGATGATCATGAAACTTCAGAACAAGTTACTACTGAACCTCGTAGGTCAACCAGAGTAAGATCCACACCAGAGTGGTACGGTAATCCTGTTCTGGAAATCATGCTACTAGATCATGGTGAACCTACGAACTATGAAGAAGCGATGGTGAGCCCAGATTCCGCAAAATGGCTTGAAGCCATGAAATCTGAGATGGGATCCATGTATGAGAACAAAGTATGGACTTTGATGGATTTTCCCGATGATCGGCAAGCCGTAGAAAATAAATGGATCTTCAAGAAGAAGACTGACGCTGACGGTAATGTTACTGTCTACAAAGCTCGACTTGTCGAAAAAGGTTTTCGACAAGTTCAAGGGATTGACTACGATGAGACCTTCTCACCCGTAGCGATGCTTAAGTCTGTCCGAATCATGTTAGCAATTGCCGCATTTTATGATTATGAAATTTGGCAGATGGATGTCAAAACTGCATTCCTGAATGGAGAAGAAGAGTTGTATATGATGCAGCCGGAAGGTTTTGTCGATCCAAAGGGAGATAACAAAGTGTGCAAGCTCCAGCGGTCCATTTATGGACTGGTGCAAGCCTCTCGGAGTTGGAATAAACGCTTTGATAGTGTGATCAAAGCATTTGGGTTTGTACAGACTTTTGGAGAAGCCTGTATTTACAAGAAAGTGAGTTGGAGCTCTGTAGCATTTCTGATATTATATGTGGATGATATATTACTAATCGGAAATGATATAGAATTTCTGGATAGCATAAAGGGATACTTGAATAAGAGTTTTTCAATGAAAGACCTCGGTGAAGCTGCTTACATATTAGGCATTAAGATCTATAGAGATAGATCAAGACGCTTAATTGGACTTTCACAAAGCACATACCTTGACAAGATTTTGAAGTAGTTCAAAATGGAACAGTCAAAGAAAGAGTTCTTGCCTATGTTACAAGGTGTGAAATTGAGTAAGACTCAAAGCCCGACCACGACAGAAGATAGAAAGAGAATGAAAGTCATTCCCTATGCCTCAACCATAGGTTCTACAAAGTATGACATGTTGTGTACCAGATCTATTGTATACCCTACACTAATTTTGGCATGGGAGTACAATAGTGATCTAGGAGTAGATCACTGGACAGCGGTCAAAATTATCCTTAGTGGAATAAGGATATGTTTCTCGATAATGGAGGTGAAAAAAAAGGTTCGCCGTAAAGGGTTACGTTGATGCAAGCTTTGACACAGATCTGGATGACTCTACGTCTCGATCTAGATACATATTGAAAGTGGGAGCAATTAGCTAGAGTATCTCCGTGCAGAGCATTGTTGACATAGATATTTGCAAAATACTTACGGATCTGAATATAATAGACCCGTTGACTAAAATTATCTCACAAGCAAAACATGATCACACCTTAGTACTCTTTGGGTGTTAATCACATAACGATGTGAACTAGATTACCGACTCTAGTAAACCCTTTGGGTGTTGGTCACATATCGATGTGAACTATTGGTGTTAAATCACATGGTGATGTGAACTAGATTATTGACTCTAGTGCAAGTGGGAGACTGAAGGAAATATGCCCTAGAGGAAATAATAAAGTTATTATTTATTTCCTTATTTCATGATAAATGTTTATTATTCATGCTAGAATTGTATTAACCGGAAACATAATACTTGTGTGAATACATAGACAAACTAAACGTCACTAGTATGCCTCAACTTGACTAGCTCGTTGAATGAAGATGGGTATGTTTACTAACCATAGACATGTGTTGTCATTTGATTAACGGGATCACATCATTAGGAGAATGATGTGATTGACATGACCCATTCCATTAGCTTAGCACCCGATCGTTTAGTATGTTGCTATTGCTTTCTTCATGACTTATACATGTTCCTATGACTATGAGATTATGCAACCCCATTTGCGGAGGAACACTTTGTGTGCTACCAAACGTCACAACGTGAATCGGGTGATTATAAAGGTGCTCTCTGGTGTCTCCAAAGGTACATGTTGGGTTGGCGTATTTCGAGATTAGGATTTGTCACTCCGATTGTCGGAGAGGTATCTCTCGGCCCTCTCGGTAATGCACATCACTTAAGCCTTGCAAGCAATGCAACTAATGAGTTAGTTGCGAGATGATGTATTACGGAACGAGTAAAGAGACTTGCCGATAACGAGATTGAACTAGGTATTGAGATACTGACGATCGAATCTCGGGCAAGTAACATACCGATGACAAAGGGAACAAAGTATGTTGTTATGCGGTCTGACCGATAAAGATCTTCGTAGAATATGTGGGAGCCAATATGAGCATCAAGGTTCCGCTATTGGTTATTGACTTGAGACATGTCTCGGTCATGTCTACATTGTTCTCGAACCCGTAGGGTCCGCACACTTAACGTAACGATGACAGTTTCATTATGAGTTCATATATTTTGATGTATCGAAGTTTATTCGGATTCCCGGATGTGATCACGGACATAACGAGGAGTCTCGAAATGGTCGAGACATAAATATTGATATATTGGACGGCTATATTCGGGCACCGGAAGTGTTCCGGGTGATTTTGGAGAAAACCGGAGTGCCGGAGGGTTACCGGAACCCCCCGGGAGAAGTATGGGCCTAATGGGCCTTAGTGGAGAGAGAGAGGGGCGGCCAGGGTGGGCCGCGCCCCTCCTCTGGTCCAAATTGGACTAGGAAAGGCGGCGCCCCCCTTTCCTTCTCCTCTCCCCTTCCTTTCCCCTCCTAGTAGGAGTAGGAAGAGGGAGTCCTACTCCTACTAGGAGGAGGACTCCTCCTCCTGGCCAGGCCCTGAGGGCAAGCCGGCCTCCCCCCTTGCTCCTTTATCTACGGGGGCGGGGGGCATCTCTAGAGACAGAAGTTGATCTTCGTGATCGTTTTCTTAGCCGTGTGCGGTGCCCCCTCCACCATAATCCTCGATAATATTGTAGCGGTGCTTAGGCGAAGCCCTGCGACGGTAGAACATCAAGATCGTCACCACGCCGTCGTGCTGACGGAACTCTTCCCCGACACTTTGCTGGATCGGTGTCCGAGGATCCTCATCGAGCTGAACGTGTGCTAGAACTCGGAGGTGCCGTAGTTTCGGTGCTTGGATTGGTCGGATCGTGAAAATGTACGACTACATCAACCGCGTTGTCATAACGCTTCCGCTGTCGGTCTACGAGGGTACGTAGACAACACTCTCCCCTCTCGTTGATATGCATCACCATGATCTTGCATGTGCGTAGGAAATTTTTTGAAATTACTACGTTCCCCAACAGGAGCCCTCCGTGGACTCGCGCAACCGTTACCCTCCGTGGGTTGAAGTCTCCATCAACGTGGATGTACGATAGCACCACCTATCGGAACCACGACAAAAACATCCGTGTCTCCAATTGCGTTTGAATACTCCAAACCCTTCTCTTTACATTCCTGCAAGTTGCATGCTTTACTTTCCGCTGCTCATATACTCATTGCATGCTTGCTTGATATGTATTGTGTTCGTTAAAGTTGTGCTTAAACTCCACCTAAACTTAAGAATATTAAAAACTGCAACTGTTGGCACTTAGTGTCTAATCACCCCCCTCTAGACACCTCTTCTCGATCCTTTCAGACACCACTTGAAGGAAGTCACTAGGTACTTGAACATTGGAATACCAAGCTTCACCGGGACGTACAACGCCACTTTACCTAAAGAGGAGCGCTAGATGGTTCAAGTACAAGTTCCAGGAAGGACGTTCTGAGATATATGGCCATGCAACTTTCGACCGTTCCGTTTATTATGACACGCTCCATCATTGTCATATTGATTTGCATGATCATGTAGTTGACATGTGTTGTCATTTGATTAACGGGATCACATCATTAGGAGAATGATGTGATTGACATGACCCATTCCATTAGCTTAGCACTCGATCGTTTAGTATGTTGCTATTGCTTTCTTCATGACTTATACATGTTCCTATGACTATGAGATTATGCAACTCCCGTTTGCCGGAGGAACACTTTGTGTGCTACCAAACGTCACACCATAACACGGTGATTATAAAGGTGCTCTATAGGTGTCTCCAAAGGTACATGTTGGGTTGGCGTATTTCGAGATTAGGATTTGTCACTCCGATTTTCGGAGAGGTATCTCTGGGCCCTCTCGGTAATGCACATCACTTAAGCCTTGCAAGCAATGCAACTAATGAGTTAGTTGCGAGATGATGTATTACATAACGAGTAAAGAGACTTGCCGATAACGAGATTGAACTAGGTATTGAGATACCGACGATCGAATCTTAGGCAAGTAACATACCGATGACAAAGGGAACAAAGTATGTTGTTATGCGGTCTGACCGATAAAGATCTTCGTAGAATATGTGGGATCCAATATGAGCATCCAGGTTCCGCTATTGGTTATTGACTTGAGACATGTCTCGGTCATGTCTACATTGTTCTCGAACCCGTAGGGTCCGCACGCTTAACGTTACGATGACAGTTTCATTATGAGTTTATATAGTTTGATGTACCAAAGTTTGTTCGGAGTCCCGGATGTGATCACGGACATGACGAGGAGTCTCGAAATGGTCGAGACATAAAGATTGATATATTGGACGGCTATATTCGGACACCGGAAGTGTTCTGGGTGATTTTGGAGAAAACCGGAGTCTTGGGAGGTTACCGAACCCCGGAGAAGTATGGGCCTAATGGGCCTTAGTGGAGAGAGAGAGGGCGGCTGTGGTGGGCCGCCCCCCTCCCCTCTGGTCCAAATTGGACTAGGAGAGGGGGCGCCCTTTCCTTCTCCCTCTCCCCCTTCCTTTCCCCCTCCTAGTAGGAGTAGGAAAGAGGGGAGTCCTACTCCTACTAGGAGGAGGACTCCTCCTCCCTGGCGCGCCCACAAGGGCTGGCCAGCCTCCCCCTTGCTCCTTTATATACGGGGGCAGGGGGGCACCTGTAGAGACAGAAGTTGATCTTCGTGATCGTTCTCTTAGCCGTGTGCAGTGCCGCCCTCCACCATAATCCTCGATAATATTGTAGCGGTGCTTAGGCGAAGCCCTGCGATGGTAGAACATCAAGATCGTCACCACGCCGTCGTCTTGTGGAACTCTTCCCCGACACTTTGCTTTGGATCGGAGTCCGGGATCGTCATCGAGCTGAGCGTGTGCTAGAACTCGGAGGTGCCGTAGTTTCGGTGCTTGGATCGGTTGGATCGTGAAGACGTCTGACTACATCAACCGCGTTGTCATAACGCTTCATTTGTCGGTCTCACGAGGTGCGTAGACAACACTCCCCTCTCGTTGCTATGCATCACCATGATCTTGCGTGTGCGTAGGATTTTTTTTGAAATTACTACGTTCCCCAACAGTGGCATCCGAGCCTAGGTTTTATGTGTTGATGTTATATGCACGAGTAGAACACAAGTGAGTTGTGGGCGATATAAGTCATACTGCTTACCAACATGTCATACTTTGGTTGGCGGTATTGTTGGATGAAGCGGCCGGACCGACATTACGCCAGACGCTTACGCGAGACTGGTTCTACCGACGTGCTTTGCACACAGTGGCTGGCGGGTGTCAGTTTCTCCAACTTTAGTTGAACCAAGTGTGGCTACGCCCGGTCCTTGCGAAGGTTAAAACAGCACCAACTTGACAAACTATCGTTGTGGTTTTGATGCGTAGGTAAGATTGGTTCTTGCTTAAGCCCGTAGCAGCCACTAAAACTTGCAACAAACAAAGTAGAGGACGTCTAACTTGTTTTTGCAGGGCATGTTGTGATGTGATATGGTCAAGACATGATGCTTAATTTTATTGTATGAGATGATCATGTTTTGTAACCGAGTTATCGGCAACTGGCTGGAGCCATATGGTTGTGGCTTTATTGTATGCAATGCAATGCATCTGTAATGCTTTACTTTATCACTAAGCGGTAGCGATAGTCGTAGAAGCATAAGATTGGCGAGGCGACAACAATGCTACGATGGAGATCAAGGTGTCGCGTACCGGTGACGATGGTGATCATGACGATGCTTCGGAGATGGAGATCACAAGCACAAGATGATGATGGCCATATCATATCACTTATATTGATTGCATGTGATGTTTATCTTTTATTCATCTTATCTTGCTTTGATTGATGGTAGCATTATAAGATGATCCCTCACTAAATTATCATAGTAAAAGTGTTCTCCCTGAGTATGCACCGTTGCGAAAGTACTTCGTGCTGAGACACCACGTGATGATTGGGTGTGATAGGCTCTACGTTCAAATACAACGGGTGCAAAACAGTTGCACACGTAGAATACTCAGGTTTAACTTGACGAGCCTAGCATATACAGATATGGCCTCGGAACACTGGAGACCGAAAGGTCGAGCGTGAATCATATAGTAGATATGATCAACATAGTGATGTTCACCATTGAAAACTACTCCATCTCACGTGATGATCGAACATGGTTTAGTTGATTTGGATCACGTGATCACTTAGAGGATTAGAGGGATGTCTATCTAAGTGGGAGTTCTTAAGTAATATTATTAAATTGAACTTAAATTTATCATGAACTTGGTCCTGATAGTATTTTGCAAATTATGTTGTAGATCAATAGCTCGCATTGTTGCTTCCCTGTGTTTATTTTGATATGTTCCTAGAGAAAACTAAGTTGAAAGATGTTAGTAGCAATGATGCGGATTGGATCCGTGATCTGAGGTTTATCCTCATTGCTGCACAGAAGAATTATGTCCTTGATGAACCGCTAGGTGATAGACCTATTGCAGGAGCAAATGCAGACGTTATGAACGTTTGGCTAGCTCAATATGATGACTACTTGATAGTTTAGTGCACCATGCTTAACGGCTTAGAATCGGGACTTCAAAGATGTTTTGAACGTCATGGACCATATGAGATGTTCCAGGAGTTGAAGTTAATATTTCAAGCAAATACCCGAGTTGAGAGATATGAAGTCTCCAACAAGTTCTATAGCTAAAAGATGGAGGAGAATCGCTCAACTAGTGAGCATGTGCTCAGATTGTCTGGGTACTACAATCGCTTGAATCAAGTGGGAGTTAATCTTCCAGATAAAACAGTGATTGACAGAATTCTCTAGTCACCATCACCAAGTTACTAGAACTTCGTGATGAACTATGATATGCAAGGGATAACAGAAACGATTCCCAAGCTCTCCGTAATGCTGAAATTGACGAAGGTAGAAATCAAGAAAAACATCAAGTGTTGATGGTTGACGAGACCACTAGTTTCAAGAAAAGGGCAAAGGGAAAAGGGGGAACTTTAAGAAGAACGGCAAGCAAGTTGCTGCTCAAGTGAAGAAGCCCAAGTCTGGTCCTAAGCCTGAGACTAAGTGCTTCTACTGCAAAGGGACTGGTTACGGGAAGTGGAACTGCCCCAAGTATTTGGCGGATAAGAAGGATGGCAAAGTGAACAAAGGTATATTGGATATACATGTTATTAATGTGTACTTTACTAGTGTTTATAGCAACCCCTCGGTACTTGATACTGGTTCAGTTGCTAAGAGTAGTAACTCGAAACGGGAGTTGCAGAATAAACATAAACTAGTAAAAGGCGAGGTCACGATGTGTGTTGGAAGTAGTTCCAAGATTGATATGATCATCATCACACTCTCCCTATACTTTCGGGATTAGTGTTGAAATTAAATAAGTGTTATTTGGTGTTTGCGTTGAGCATGAATATGATTTGATCATGTTTATTGCAATACGGTTATTCATTTAAGTTAGAGAACAATTGTTGTTCTGTTTACATGAATAAAACCTTTTATGGTCATACACACCAACGAAAATGGTTTGTTGGATCTCGATCGTAGTGATACACATATTCATAATATTGAAGCCAAAAGATGCAAAGTTAATAATGATAGTGCAACTTATTTGTGGTAATCGCCGTTTAAGTCATATTGGTGTAAAGCGCATGAAGAAACTCCATGTTGATGGGATTTTGGAATCACTTGATTATGAATCACTTGATGCTTACGAACCATGTCTCTTGGGCAAGATGACTAAAACGCCGTTCTCCTAACAATGGAGCAAGCAATAGATTTGTTGGAAATCATACATAATGATGTATGTGGTCCGATGAATATTAAGGCTTGCAGCGGGTATCATTATTTTCTCACTTTCACAGATGATTTGAGCAGATATGGGTATATCTACTTAATGAAATAGAAGTCTGAAACATTTGAAAAGTTCATATAATTTCAGAGTGAAGTGGAAAATCATCGTAACAAGAAAATAAAGTTTCTACGATTTGATCGTGGAGAAGAGTATATTGACTTACGAGTTTGGTCTTCAGTTAAAAATGTGAAATAGTTTCACTACTCACGCCACCTGGAACACCACAACATAATGGTGTGTCCGAACGTCATAACCGTACTTTATTGGATATAGTGCAATCTATGATGTTTCTTACCAATTTACCACTATCGTTTTTGGGGTTATGCATTAAAGACAGCTGCATTCACGTTAAAAAGGGCACCATCTAAGTCTGTTGAGACGACACAATCTGAACTATGGTTTGGCAAGAAATCAAAGTTGTCGTTTCTTAAAGTTTAGGGTTGCGATGCTTATAAGAAAAGGTTTCATCATGATAAGCTCAAACCCAAATCGGAGAAATGTGTCTTCATAGGATACCCAAAGGAGATAGTTGGGTACACCTTCTATCACAGATCCGAAGGCAAGACATTCGTTCTTTGAGAATGGATACTTTCTAGAGAAGGAGTTTCTCTCGAAAGAAGTGAGTGGGAGGAAAGTAGAACTTGATGAGGTATCGTACCTGCTCCCTTATTGGAAAGTAGTACATCACGTAAACCGGTTTCGTGACACCTACACCAATTAGTGAGGAAGCTAATGATGATGATCATGAAACTTCGTAACAAGTTACTCTTGAACCTCGTAGATCAACCAGTAGTAAGATCCACACCAGAGTGGTACGGTAATCCTGCTCGAAATCATGCTACTAGATCATGGTGAACCTACGAACTATGAAGAAGCGATGGTGAGCCCAGATTAGCAAAATGGCTTGAAGCCATGAAATCTGAGATGGGATCCATGTATGAGAACAAAGTATGGACTTTGATGGATTTTCCGATGATCGGCAAGTCGTAGAAAATAAATGGATCTTCAAGAAGAAGACTGACGCTGACGGTAATGTTACTGTCTACAAAGCTCGACTTGTCGAAAAAGGTTTTCGACAAGTTCAAGGGATTGACTACGATGAGACCTTCTCACCCGTAGTGATGCTTAAGTCTGTGTGAATCATGTTAGCAATTGCCGCATTTTATGATTATGAAATTTGGCAGATGGATGTCAAAACTGCATTCCTGAATGGATTTCTGGAAGAAGAGTTGTATATGATGCAGCCGGAAGGTTTTGTCGATCCAAAGGAGCTAACAAAGTGTGCAAGCTCCAGCCGGTCCATTTATGGACTGGTGCAAGCCTCTCGGAGTTGGAATAAACGCTTTGATAGTGTGATCAAAGCATTTGGGTTTGTACAGACTTTTGGAGAAGCCTGTATTTACAAGAAAGTGAGTTGGAGCTCTGTAGCATTTCTGATATTATATGTGGATGATATATTACTAATCGGAAATGATATAGAATTTCTGGATAGCATAAAGGGATACTTGAATAAGAGTTTTTCAATGAAAGACCTCGGTGAAGCTGCTTACATATTAGGCATTAAGATCTATAGAGATAGATCAAGACGCTTAATTGGACTTTCACAAAGCACATACCTTGACAAGATTTTGAAGTAGTTCAAAATGGAACAGTCAAAGAAAGAGTTCTTGCCTGTGTTACAAGGTGTGAAATTGAGTAAGACTCAAAGCCCGACCACGACAGAAGATAGAAAGAGAATGAAAGTCATTCCCTATGCCTCAACCATAGGTTCTACAAAGTATGACATGTTGTGTACCAGATCTATTGTATACCCTACACTAATTTTGGCATGGGAGTACAATAGTGATCTAGGAGTAGATCACTGGACAGCGGTCAAAATTATCCTTAGTGGAATAAGGATATGTTTCTCGATAATGGAGGTGAAAAAAAAGGTTCGCCGTAAAGGGTTACGTTGATGCAAGCTTTGACACGGATCTGGATGACTCTACGTCTCGATCTAGATACATATTGAAAGTGGGAGCAATTAGCTAGAGTATCTCCGTGCAGAGCATTGTTGACATAGATATTTGCAAAATACTTACGGATCTGAATATAATAGACCCGTTGACTAAAATTATCTCACAAGCAAAACATGATCACACCTTAGTACTCTTTGGGTGTTAATCACATAACAATGTGAACTAGATTACCGACTCTAGTAAACCCTTTGGGTGTTGGTCACATATCGATGTGAACTATTGGTGTTAAATCACATGGTGATGTGAACTAGATTATTGACTCTAGTGCAAGTGGGAGACTGAAGGAAATATGCCCTAGAGGCAATAATAAAGTTATTATTTATTTCCTTATTTCATGATAAATGTTTATTATTCATGCTAGAATTGTATTAACTGAAACATAATACTTGCGTGAATACATAGACAAACTAAACGTCACTAGTATGCCTCTACTTGACTAGCTCGTTGATCGAAGATGGTTATGTTTCCTAACCATAGACATGTGTTGTCATTTGATTAACGGGATCACATCATTAGGAGAATGATGTGATTGACATGACCCATTCCATTAGCTTAGCACCCGATCGTTTAGTATGTTGCTATTGCTTTCTTCATGACTTATACATGTTCCTATTACTATGAGATTATGCAACTCCCGTTTGCCGGAGGAACACTTTGTGTGCTACCAAACGTCACAACGTGAATCGGGTGATTATAAAGGAGCTCTACAGGTGTCTCCAAAGGTACATGTTGGGTTGGCGTATTTCGAGATTAGGACTTGTCACTCCGATTGTCGGAGAGGTATCTCTGGGCCCTCTCGGTAATGCACATCACTTAAGCCTTGCAAGCAATGCAACTAATGAGTTAGTTGCGAGATGATGTATTACAGAACGAGTAAAGAGACTTGCCGATAACGAGATTGAACTAGGTATTGAGATACCGACGATCGAATCTCGGGCAAGTAACATACCGATGAAAAAGGGAACAAAGTATGTTGTTATGCAGTCTGACCGATAAAGATCTTCGTAGAATATGTGGGAGCCAATATGAGCATCAAGGTTCCGCTATTGGTTATTGACTTGAGACATGTCTCGGTCATGTCTACATTGTTCTCGAACCCGTAGGGTCCGCACGCTTAATGTAACGATGACAGTTTCATTATGAGTTCATATATTTTGATGTACCGAAGATTGTTCGGAGTCCCGGATGTGATCACGGACATGACGAGGAGTCTCGAAATGGTCGAGACATAAAGATTGATATATTGGACGGCTATATTCGGGCATCGGAAGTGTTCCGGGTGATTTTGGAGAAAACCGGAGTGCCGGAGGGTTACCGGAACCCCCCGGGAGAAGTAAGGGCCTAATGGGCCTTAGTGGAGAGAGAGAGGGCGGCCAAGGTGGGCCGCGCCCCCCTCCCCCTCTGGTCCAAATTGGACTAGGAAAGGGGGGCGGCGCCCCCCTTTCCTTCTCCCTCTCCCCCTTCCTTTCCCCCTCCTAGTAGGAGTAGGAAAGAGGGGAGTCCTACTCCTACTAGGAGGAGGACTCCTCCTCCCTGGCGGGCCCACAAGGGCCGGCCGGCCTCCCCCCTTGCTCCTTTATATACGGGGGCGGGGGCACCTCTAGAGACAGAAGTTGATCTTCGTGATCGTTTTCTTAGCCGTGTGCGGTGCCCCCTCCACCATAATCCTCGATAATATTGTAGCGGTGCTTAGGCGAAGCCTGCGACAAGAGAACATCAAGATCGTCCTGCACGCCGTCGTCTTGTGGAACTCTTCCCCGACACTTTGCTGGATCGGTGTCCGGGGATCGTCATCGAGCTGAACGTGTGCTAGAACTCGGAGGTGCCGTAGTTTCGGTGCTTGGATTGGTCGGATCGTGAAGATGTACGACTACATTAACCGCGTTGTCATAACGCTTCCGCTGTCGGTCTACGAGGGTACGTAGACAACACTCTCCCCTCTCGTTGATATGCATCACCATGATCTTGCATGTGCGTAGGAATTTTTTTGAAATTACTACGTTCCCGAACAGGAGCCCTCCGTGGACTCGCGCAACCGTTACCCTCCGTGGGTTGAAGTCTCCATCAATGTGGATGTACGATAGCACCACCTATCGGAACCACGACAAAAACATCCGTGTCTCCAATTGCGTTTGAATACTCCAAACCCTTCCCTTTACATTCTTGCAAGTTGCATGCTTTACTTTCCGTTGCTCATATACTCATTGCATGCTTGCTTGATATGTATTGTGTTCGTTAAAGTTGTGCTTAAACTCCACCTAAACTTAAGAATATTAAAAACTGCAACTGTTGGCACTTAGTGTCTAATCACCCCCCTCTAGACACCTCTTCTCGATCCTTTCAGACACCACTTGAAGGAAGTCACTAGGTACTTGAACATTGGAATACCAAGCTTCACCGGGACGTACAACGCCACTTTACCTAAAGAGGAGCGCTGGATGGTTCAAGTACAAGTTCCAGGAAGGACGTTCTGAGATATATGGCCATGCAACTTTCCACCGTTCCGTTTATTATGACACGCTCCATCATTGTCCTATTGATTTGCATGATCATGTAGTTGACATCGTATTTGTGGCAAAGCCACCTTGATAATTGTTTCATACATGTCGCTCTTGATTCATTGCATATCCCGGTACACCGCCGGCGGAATTCACATAGAGTCATATTTTGTTCTAAGTATCGAGTTGTAATTCTTGAGTTGTAAGTAAATAGAAGTGTGATGATTTTCATTATTAGAGCATTGTCCCATGTGAGGAAAGGATGATGGAGACTATGATTCCCCCACAAGTCGGGATGAGACTCCGGACGAAAAAACATATTAAAAAAAGAGGCGAAAGAAGCCCAAATAAAAAAGAGAGGCCAAAGAGGCCCAAATAGAAAAAGAGATAAAAAGAGAGAAGGGACAATGTTACTATCCTTTTCCACACTTGTGCTTCAAAATATCACCACGATCTTCATGATAGAGAGTTTCTTATTTTGTCACTTTCATATACTAGTGGGAATTTTTCATTATTGAATTTGGCTTGTATATTCCAATGATGGGCTTCCTCAAAATGCCCTAGGTCTTTGTGAGCAAGAAAGCTGGATGCACACCCACTTAGTTTCTTTTGATGAGCTTTCATATATTTATAGCTCTAGTGCATCCGTTGCATGGCAATCCCTACTCCTCGCATTGACATCAATTGAGGGGCATCTCCATAGCCCGTTGATTAGCCGCGTCAATGTGAGACTTTCTCCTTTTTGTCTTCTCACATAACCCCTATCATCATACTCTATCCCACATGTAGTGCTATATCCATGGCTTGTGCTCATGTATTGCGTGAGGGTTGAAAAGCTGAAGCGCGTTAAAAAGTATGAACCAATTGCTCGGCTTGTCATCGGGGTTGTGCAGGATGGGAGCATTTTGTGTGACGAAAATGAAGCATGGCCAAACTATATGATTTTGTAGGGATAAGCTTTTTTCGCTATGTTATTTTGATAAGACATAATTGCTTGGTTAGCATGCTTAAAGTATTACTATTTTTATGTCAATATTAAAACTTTGTCTAGAATCTTTTGGATCTAAACATTCATGCCACAATAAACAGAATTACATTGAAAATTATGTTAGGTAGCATTCCACGTCAAAAATTCTGTTTTTATCATTTACCTACTCGAGGACGAGCAGGAATTAAGCTTGCGGGTTCTTGATACGTCTCCAACGTATCTATAATTTTTTATTGTTCCATGCTATTATATTATCTGTTTTGGATGTTTAATGGGCTTTATTATGCTATTTTATATTATTTTTGGGACTAACCTATTAACCGAAGGCCCTGTGCAAATTGCTGTTTTTTTGCCTATTTTAGTGTTTTGCAGAAAAGGAATATCAAACGGAATGAAGCCTTCGTGAGGATCTTTTTTGGAACAAACGCAATCCAGGAGACTTGGAGTGGAAGTCAAGGCAGCAACGAGGCAGGAGGGCGCGCCCCCCACCCTTGTGGGCCCCTCGTAGCTCCACCGACCTACTTCTTTCGCCTATATATACCCTTATACCCTGAAAACATCCAGGGGAGCCACGAAACCACTTTTCCACCGCCACAACCTTCTGTACCCATGAGATCCCATCTTGGGGCCTTTTCCGGCGATTTGCCGGAGGGGGATTCGATCACGGAGGGCTTCTACATCAACACCATAGCCTCTCTAATGATGTGTGAGTAGTTTACCACAGACCTTCGGGTCCATAGTTATTAGCTAGATGGCTTCTTCTCTCTCTTTGGATCTCAATACAAAGTTCTCCTCGATCTTCTTGGAGATCTACTCGATGTAATACCTTTTTGCGGTGTGTTTGCCGAGATCCAATGAACTGTGGGTTTATGATCAAGATTATCTATGTACAATATTTTATTATTCTCTGAATTCTTATATGCATGATTTGATATCTTTGCAAGTCTCTTCGAATTATCGGTTTAGTTTGGCCTACTAGATTGATCTTTCTTGCAATGGGAGAAGTGCTTAGCTTTGGTTTCAATCTTGTGGTGCTCGATCCCAGTGTCAGAAAGGGAACCGACACATATTGTATTGTTGCCATCAAGGATAAAAAGATGGGGTTTATATCATATTGCTTGAGTTTGTCCCTCTACATCATGTCATCTTGCCTAATGCGTTACTCTGTTCTTATAAACTTAATACTCTAGATGCATGCTGGAGAGCGGTCGATGTGTGGAGTAATAGTAGTAGATGCAGAATCGTTTCGGTCTACTTGTCACGGACGTGATGCCTATGTTCATGATCATGCCTAGATATTCTCATAACTATGCGCTTTTCTATCAATTGCTCGGCAGTAATTTGTTCACCCACCGTAATATATGTTATCTTGAGAGAAGCCACTAGTGAAACATATGGCCCCCGGGTCTATTTTACATCATATTAGTTTTCCGTCAACTAGCTATTTCTGTCGCCGTTTATTTTGCAATCTTTACTTTCCAATCTATACAACAAAAATACCAAAAATATTCATCTTATTATCTTTATCAGATCTCACTTTTGCAAGTGGCCGTGAAGGGATTGACAACCCCTTTATCGTGTTGGTTGCAAGGTTCTTGATTGTTTGTGCAGGTACTAGGTGATTTGCGTGTAGTCTCCTACTGGATTGATACCTTGGTTCTCCAAAACTGAGGGAAATACTTACGCTAGTTTGCTGCATCACCGGGAAAACCAACGCATGCTCAAGAGGTAGCAGTAGTCACTTGTGTAATTGTATGCTTAATTTGGTTATGCAATGCTATCTTTTTAAGTATATATGTTGATGCTCTATAGACAGAGCGTAGATATTGTGCGGAGAAAGAAAATCACATCTCACACGGACTAAACAATGGTCGGTGATGTTTTCATCAATCACTCACAATTGTATACCAACAATTGTTTGCTCACAACACACACGGCTTGTTAGCAGTAATCGTTTGTGTTCTTATCGGTCTTCGCACACGTTTTCGATTACAGACCTGTTTGCCTCGTATCACACACATCTTGTTCATTTGAACCGTTTCTGTTCTCATGTCTCAGTGCAAACAGTTCATCCGAGTGAACCGCATGCCGTATATCGCACACACCTTTGATCTGGCTGACTATTTCTTTTGTGTTGCCTAATCACAAACAGTTCATCCGAGTGAACCGTATGCTATACATCGCACACACCTTCATCTGGCCACCCGTTTCTTTTGTTCCTCCTCATCGCAAATGGTTAATTGAGCTGAACCGTATGACCTGCATCGCACACAGAACTAAAATCTGAACCGTGTTTGATGCATCCTCCATCGCAAACGTTTTGCACCTGTTTTGACGGTTTTTTTACACCACCGTTTGCGATTACGGCATCGCACACAGTTTCATCAAAGGGTCTCTGATAGTAGTGTCGCATTAGCAGCATCCTACAGTAGTTCTTCGCATGCACCCCAGAGTTCGAACCTCTCAAGGGTCTGCAGAACCCGAAATCCGAGATTTGGTGCGCCAGGTAGGGGTGCATAGGAGATCCACCACCTTTTCCGTTGTGCTCTGCTGTTCTGCTCTCATGGCAGACGCTTCTCCATCGACTGGATCAACGCGCGCTCTCGGAGGAACCGAGGGCCTCCAAGCCTTCACCCCTGGCTCGCGGCGGGTGCAGTGGCCGCTTAAGTTCAGGCCGGACATGCCGCCCCGATATGACGGCGCGGCAGACCCGACAGGCTTTCTCCAAGCATACAAGGAGGCTGTTTGGGTGGCAGGCGGCGACGACAAGGTCATGGCGAACTAGCTCCCCATGGCCCTGGCGGGCGCGTCACGTGCCTGGCTTCTCAAATTGCTAGGGTCTTTTGTGGTGTCCTCGGAGGAGCTGCACGGCCTCTTCATTGTGTGATATGCGTTACCAGCACCCCACGCTGTCGCAACCCTCCTCGGTGGCTCGCAGGCGCCGCCCTCGGACTGCCATGTCAAGCAGTTCTTCCGTCAGGTGGGTGCCGCCCACGTGCAACACGGAGCTCCTCGGAGATGGGCGGCGCCCAAGGCCGACCTCACCTTCGACTCGAGAGACCACCCCACGACCACCGCGGGCGCCGGCACGCTCCCGATGCTCTGCACCCCCACCATCTGCAACGTGGTGATCACTAAGACCCTCATCGACGGCGGAGCTGGCTTCAATGTGCTCTCTATGGAAGCTTTCAGCTTGCTTCACGTGCCACATGGCCAGCTCCACCCCACCAAGCCTTTCTCCGGGGTCATGGACGGCTCTACCTATCCCTTAGGGCAGATCCGCCTCCCCGTCACCTTCGGCACCCGCGACAACTACCGCACTGAGTTCATCGACTTCGACATCGCCCGCATTGGCCTCCCGCGCAACGCCATCCTCGGGTACCCGGCCCTGGCCAAGTTCATCGCAGCGACTCATCCAGCCTACAACCTCATGAAGATGCCGGGGAGCAGCGGCGTCCTCACTGTGGCCGGTGACACCAAGGAGGCCTTGTTGGCCCTCAAGCTTGCCTTCAGGGCCGTGACTGCCATGCGACCGAGGAAGGAAGGATCCCCAGGGGCTCTGGCGACTGCGCCAGCAAAGAAGAAGCAGCTATTCTCCCAAGATCGCACCGAGATGAAGCAGGTATCGGTCGACGAGGACGGGGCATCGGGCGCCACCTTCACCATAGGCGTCGGCCTCCCTTCAGATCAAGAGGAGGCATTGGTTAGCTTCCTGCAAGAATAAGGACGTGTTCACATGGGAGCCCAAGGATCTGGTCGGGATCCCGAGGGGGATAATCGAGCACCACCTGAGGGTGTGCCCCAATGTGCACCCGGTGAAGCAGAAGGCACGGCGGCAGTCCACGGAGAAGCAGTATTTCATCTTATAGGAAACCCGCAAACTATAAGAAGCTGGTGTCATTCGGGATGTGCGGTACCCGGAATGGTTGGTGAACCCGGTCGTTGTCCCCAAGAAAGGCGGGAAGGAACGCATGTGTGTCGACTTCACCAACCTTAACAAGGCTTGCCCTCAAGACCGGTTCCCGCTTTCGTGCATTGACCAGATCGTCGACTCCACACCCAAGTGTGACCTGCTGTGCTTTCTGGACGCCTTCTCAGGTTATCACCAGATCAAGATGGCGGTGCAGGACATAGAGAAGACAACCTTCTTGACCCCATGCGGGGTGTATTGCTACACCTGCATGCCTTTTGGGCTACGCGACACCGGAGCGACTTTCCAGGGGCTGATGCACATCTCTATGGGCCGGCAGCTCGGGAGGAACACCGAGGCCTACGTCGATGAAATAGTGGTGAAGTATCGGGAGGCAAGGACCCTTATCGAGGACCTGGAAGAAACATTCGCTAGTCTGTGCAAGGTGGACCTACGGCTCAACCCGGAGAAATGTGTGTTTGGCGTCCCCTCAAGTAAGATGCTAGGCTTTCTGGTGTCGCACAGGGGAATCGAGGCAAACCCAGAGAAGGTCAAGGCGATAGAAGAGATGAGCCCGCCACAGACTCTCAAGGAAGTGCAAAAGCTGGCGGGCTGTGTGACCTCGCTGGGGCGCTTCATCTCCAAGCTGGGGGAGCGCGCCCTCCCGTTCTTCAAGCTGATGAAAAAGAAGGGCCCGTTCGAGTGGACTCTGGAGGCTGATGCGACATTCCAAGACCTCTTGCCATCCACCTTGAGATCACAGGTATATAGTCCACGATCATGAGGTGATTCGCATTGAGTCCACGTTCCACCATCCCCTTGCACCGGAAGACTTCCTGGTCCATAGCTTCAAGACTGGCCTCCACGGACCCCGTCCCCTTGGGGCCTTGCACATCGCGTATGTGGATCACCCCCTCATGCATCTGGATAGCCTAAGGGTGCTGCATCACCTCCCGCAAATATGGGTTGATGACGTTCTCGAAGAACTTGTCCTTGGAGGAGCTTGAAGCGTCCATGGTGGATTGGGTCTGTCAGAAAACAGCAAGGAAAAGAAAACAGAAGATTTCTCCGCGATACAGTGGTCAATAGGTTCGGGGGTATATAAAGAATTTTTTTTATCTTGGGAAACAAGCAAACGGAAGAAAAACGGAGTCCGGAAGGTACCCGAGGTGGGCAGGCGCGCCCTGGTGTCTTGGGCCCACCTGGATGACCTTCCTGGTTGTTTCTTATTTTCCTAATTTTTGTTATTTTCCAAAACGGACAGAAAATATTTTTGCGTTCGGAGTCCATTTACTTACCGTATCACGTACCTCCTCTTTTTCACGATTCTGGAGTGTTCCCGAAGGTTTCTTTTATGTGTTCTTCTGGTGTCATAGTTTGGATAATATTGCTTTCGACATTAATGGGCGTACCTGAGATATAATGTTTTATTCTTTGCCCATTTACAACCTTCGGGTTGGTACCTTCGGCATTATTTATTTTGATAGCTCCAGATCGGTAAACCTCCTCAATAACATAGGGTCCTTCCCATTTGGAGAGGAGTTTTCCTGCAAAGAATCTGAAACGAGAGTTGTACAAAAGAACATATTCTCCAACCTTGAACTCACGCTTTTGGATTCTTTTATCATGCCATCTTTTGACTTTTTCTTTAAATAACTTGGCATTTTCATAAGCTTGGGTTGTCCATTCATCTAATGAGCTAATATCAAATAACCACTTTTCACCAGCAAGTTTGAAATCATAGTTGAGTTCTTTAATTGCCCAATAAGCTTTATATTCTAACTCGAGAGGCAAATGATAAGCTTTTCCATAGACCATTTTATAAGGAGACATGCCCATAGGATTTTTATATGTTGCTCTATAGGCCCAAAGTGCATCATCTAATTTCTTAGACCAATTCTTTCGAGACCTATTGACGTTTTTTTGTAAAATTAACTTTATTTCTCTATTGCTAAGTTCAACTTGACCACTAGATTCAGGATGATAGGGTGATGCAATTCTATGGTTAACATCATACTTAGAAAGCATTTTACCGAAAGCACCATGAATAAAGTGTGAACCACCAACAGTAATTAAATATCTAGGGACTCCAAACCTTGGGAAAACGACTTCCTTGAGCATTTTAATAGAGGTGTTGTGATCATCACTACTAGTTGGAATAGCTTCTACCCACTTAGTAACATAATCAACAACAACCAAAAATATGTGTATACCCATTAGAGGAAGGAAAAGGTCCCATATGATCAAAACCCCAAACATCAAATGGTTCAACAGCAAGTGAATAATTCATAGGCATTTCCTGACGCTTACCAATATTACCAATTTCTTTGACATTAATCACAAGATAAAACAAACTTATGGGCATCCTTGAAGAGAGTAGGCCAATAAAAACCAGATAGAATGCCTTGTGAGCAGTTCTATCTCCCACATGATGCCCTCCATAAGCTTCGGAGTGACATTTCCATAGGATTTGTCCCTGTTCATGCTCAGGTACACAACGTCTAATAATACCATCTACTCCTACTTTATAAAGATGTGGGTCATCCCAAAAGTAATGTCTTAAATCATAGAAGAATTTTTTCTTTTGTTGGTAAGTGAAACTAGGTGGTATATATTTAGCAACAATATAATTAGCATAGTCAGCATACCAAGGAGTGTTATGAGAAACATTTATTGCGACTAATTTCTCATCGGGAAAACTATCAATAATAGGTTGTGGGTCATCAAGAATATTCTCTAACCTAGACAAGTTATCGGCCACGGGGTTCTCAGCTCCATTTCTATCAGTGATATGTAAGTCAAATTCTTGTAGCCAAAAAACCCACCTAATGAGTCTAGGTTTAGCATCTTTCTTTTCCATAAGATATTTTATAGCAGCATGATTAGTGTGAACAATTACTTTAGAATCAACATTGTAAGATCTAAATTTATCAAAAGCAAACGCAACTGCTAAGAATTCTTAGTAGCATAATTTCATTGAGCATTGTCTAGAGTTTTACTAGCATAATGAATAACATTTAATTTCTTATCAACTCTTTGTCCTAGAACAACACCAACAACATAATCACTAGCATCACAGATAATTTCAAAAGGCAAGTTCCAATTAGGTGGTTGAACAATAGGTGCAGAAACTAAGGCTTTTTTAAGTGTTTCAAAGGCTTCTACACAGTCATCATAAAAAACAAATGGAACATCCTTTTGTAAAAGATTTGTAAGAGGCCTAGAAATTTTAGAGAAGTCTTTAATAAACCTCCTATAGAAACTAGCATGACCGATGAAACTACGAATACCTTTGATATCTTTAGGACATGTCATTTTCTCAATTGCATCAACTTTAGCTTTATCCACCTCAATACCTCGTTCAGAATTTTATGTCCCAAGACAATACCTTCATTAACAATAAAGTGGCACTTCTCCCAATTTAAGACAAGATTAGTCTGCTCGCCTCTCTACAAAACTCGATCAAGGTTGCTCAAGCAATCATCAAAAGAAGTTCCGTAAACAGAAAAATCATCCATGAAAACCTCAACAATCTTTTCACAAAAGTCAGAGAATATAGTAGTCATACATCTTTGAAAGGTAGCAGGTGCATTACATAAACCAAAAGGCATACATCTATAAGCATAAGTTCCAAAAGGACAAGTAAAGGTGGTTTTCTCTTGATCAGGTTGTGAGACAGGTATTTAAGAAAAACCGGAATATCCATCAAGGAAGCAAATATTTGTGTGCTTAGATAATCTTTCTAGCATTTGATCAATAAAAAGTAGAGGGTAATGATCTTTTCTAGTTGCTTTATTTAATTTTCTAAAATCAATTACCATGCTGTAAACAATGACAATTCTTTGTGGAATAAGTTCATTCTTATCATTAGGAACGATAGTAATACCTCCCTTCTCAAGGACACAATGAACGGGACTTACCCATCTACTATCAGCTATAGGCACTGTTCAAGAAATCTTCCGATTCAATGATTTATCGTCCGATTTATCGCTACTCATGGGGTGACCGATAAGATTATGCCTTATCTTCATCGTTTATCATTTCGGCCAATTTATCACTCTGACACGCGATTTATCATGAATCTACCGATAGATTGGGCCTATTCCTAACATTATGTTTGCAAAACTACGTTTATTTGTGTTTTGTGGACCTTGTTTTGCAATATGTACTATTGTCCTATTTTGTTTGTCATTATAAGCGGATTCGGAGGCTAGGAACCAAGCTAACACTTATGTCCAATATTGGTTTGGTGTTGAATATAACATGTTTTAGTGTTGGGAACCCGGGATTTGCAAAAAATGGCCGATTAATAGTCCACCGATAAAATCGGTTAATCGACCGATTTCTGATTAATCTCTAATCTCCAGCGACCGAGACACTAACAATAAGCGATATCCTCAACATTGGCTATAGGATAGATTATACCTGCTTCCAAAAGCTTCAGTATTTCAATTATTACCACTTCTTTCATTTTAGGATTCAAACATCGTTGGTGATCAACAATGGGTTTAGCATCAGGCTCCATATTAATTTTGTGCTAACAGGGAGTGGGACTAATGCCCTTTAAATCATCAAGAGTATATCCAATAGCAGCTTGGTGCTTCTTCAGAACCTTCAATAATCTTTCTTCTTCATGTTCTAAAAAGTTAGCACTAATAATAACAGGATATATCTTTTCTCATCAAGATAAGCATATTTCAAAGTGTTTGGAAATTATTTTAATTCAAACACAGGATCACCTTTAGGTGGAGGAGGACCTCCTAGAGTTCCAATAGGCAAATTGTGTTTAAGCACAGGACGTTGTTCAAAGAAATTTTTACCTATTTCATTTATTTCATACAGATGCATATCATTTTCATGGTCTAGCAAATATTGTTCTAATGGATCACTAGGAGGCACAACTATAGAAGCACGACCAATTATTTCATCTTTACTAGGCAATTCTTTCTTATGATGCTTTCTACTAAACTTGGAGAAATTAAACTCATGAGACTCATCGCCAAAACTAACACCGACAGTTTGTTTCTCGCAATCTATTTTAGCATTAATGATGTTCAGGAAAGGTCTACCAAAGATAATGGGACAAAGTCATCTTGTGGGGAACCAAGAATAAGAAAATCAGTAGGGTATTTTATTTTCCCACACAAGACTTCAATATCTCTAACAATCCCAAGTGGTGTGATAATTTCTCTATTAGCATTTTTAATAGTAACATCTATGTATTCTATTTCAGCGGGTCCTATGTCATTCATAATTTCTTGATGTAAGGTAAAAGGAATAGCACTTACGCTACCACCTATGTCACATAAACCATGATAACAGTGATCTCCTATTTTAACTGAGACAACAGGCATGCCAACAACAGGTCTATGTTTATCTTTTTCATCGGGTTTGGCAATTCTAGCAGCTTCATCACAGAAGTAAATAACATGCCCATCTATATATTCTACCAAGAGATCTTTAACCATAGCAACACTAGGTTCTACCTTGATTTGTTCATCTGGTTTAGGTGTTCTAATATAACTTTTATTGACCACAGTTGAAACTTTAGCATGTTCCTTTATCCTAATTGGGAAAGGTGGTTTTTCAATATAAGCAGTAGGAACAACTGGATCAATATTATAAATAATAGTTTCATCTTTAGCTATTACCGGTTCTTTAATTTCTTCTTTAATAGGTGGGAGATATTTAAACCACTTCTCCTTCGGGAGATCAACATGAGTAGCAAATGATTCACAAAAGGAGGATATTATCTCAGAGTCAAGTCCATATTTAGTGCTAAACTTTTGAAAAGCGTCGGTATTCATAAAAGATTTAACACAATCATACTTAAGTTTAATACCTGACTCTTTACCTTCTCGAGTTCCCAATCTTCAGAGATGTGTTTAATTCTTTATAAAATATCCCACCAGAAGTCAATACTCTTCTTCATAAAGGAACCAGTACAAGAAGTATCGAGCATGGACCGATCATCATGAGAAAGCCGAGCATAAAAATTCTGAATAATAATTTCTCTTGAGAGCTCAAGATTGGGGCATGAATATAACATTGACTTAAGCATCCCCCAAGCTAGAGCGATACTTTCTCCTTAAACTTTTGCATCCAAATCAGTCCCTTACGGAATAGCGCATAAACTAGGGTTTAAGCTTCTGTCACTCTCGCAACCCATCATCTAATAACTACTGCACAATGCATTCCCTTAGGCCCAAATATGGTGAAGTGTCATGTAGTCGACGTTCACATGACACCACTAAGGGAATAACAACATACATACCATCAAAATATCAAACACATATCAAGTTCACATGATTACTTGCAACAAGATTTCTCCCATGACCTCAAGAACAAAAGTAACTTCTCACAAATGATAATCATGCTCAAGATAAGGGGGGTATTAAATAGTATATTGGATCTGGACATATAATCTTCCACCAAATAAACCATATAGTAATCAGCTACAAGATGTAATCAACACTGCTAGTCACCCACAAGTACCAATCTATAGTTTTGGTACAAAGATTGAACACAAGAGATGAACTAGGGTTTGGGACGAGATGGTGTTGTTGAAGATGTTGATGGAGATTGCCCTCCCCAAGATGGGAGCGCGAGAGTTGTTGGTGATGATGATGATGATAATGATTTCCCCCTCCGGGAGGGAAGTTCCCCCGGCGAAATCGCTCCATCGGAGGGCAAAAGTGCTCCTGCCCAAGTTCCGCCTCGAGACGGCGGCGCTTCGTCCCATAAGTCCTTCCCTTATTTTTTGGGTCAAAATGACTTATATACCAGAAGAGGGGCACCTAAGGTGGGCCGAGGAGGGCAAAACCCACCAAGGCTGCTGGGCTCCTGGCGCCAAGTGTGTTGTGCCATGGTGGGCCCCTCCGTACTTATTGGCTCCAATATTTCTTATATATTCCATAAAAATCTCCATAAAGTTTCAGCTCATTTGGAGTTGTGCAGAATAGGTAGCCTGACGCAGCTTTTTCAGGTCCAGAATTCCAGCTGTCGATATTCTTCTTCTTTGTGTGAACCTTGCATATTATGAGAGAAAAGGCATTAGAATTGCTCCAAAAGGCATTATTATGCCTAAAAACAATATACATAACAGTACGTAAACATGAAGCAAAATGGACGTATCTAGTTACGTCGATGTTAGCTTTCACACTGATCCAGATGACTCGAAGACACAAACCGGATACGTATTTATTTTGAATGGTGGAGCAGTCAGTTGGTGCGGTTCTAAGCAGAGCATCGTAGCAGGATCTACATGTGAAGCGGAATACATAGCTGCTTCGGAAGCGGCGAATGAAGGAGTCTGGATGAAGGAGTTCATATTTGATCTAGGAGTTGTGCCTAGTGCATCGGATTCGATGACTCTCTATTGTGACAACACCGGCGCCATCGCATAGCCAAGGAGCCACGGTTTCACAAGAAGACAAAGCACATCAAGCGCCACTTCAACTCATTCATAATAACATTAAGGATGGAGACATAGACATTTGCTAAGTACACACGGATCTGAATGTGGCAGACCCGTTGACTAAACCTCTTCCACGAGCAAAACATGATCAACACAAGAACTCTATGGGTGTGATATTCATTACTATGTAACTAGATTATTGACTCTAGTGCAAGTGGGAGACTGTTGGAAATATGCCCTAGAGGCAATAATAAAATGGTTATTATCATATTTCCTGTTAATGATAAATGTTTATTATTCATGTTAGAATTGTATTGACTGGAAACCTAAATGCATGTGTGAATACATAAACTACACCGTGTCCCTAGTAAGCCTCTACGAGACTAGCTCATTGATCAAAGATGGTTATGATTTCCTAACCATGGACATGAGTTTTCATTTGACAAGGGGATCACATCATTAGGAGAATGATGTGATGGACAGACCCAACCGTAAGCTTAGCATCAGATCATTTAGTTATTTGTTATAGCTTTGTTCATGTCAAGTATCAGTTCCTTAGACCATGAGATCATGCCACTCCCGAATACCGTAGGAATACCTTGTGTGCTATCAAACATCACTTTGTAACTGGGTGATCATAAAGGTGCTCTACAGGTATCTCCGAAGCTGTCTGTTGGGTTGCATGGACCGAGAGTGGGATTTGTCGCTCCGTGTGATAGAGAGATATCGCTAGGCCCTCTCGGTAATATAACATCACAAGAAGCTTGCAAACATGTGACTTATGAGTTTAGTAACGAGATCTTGTATTGCGAAACAAATAAAGAGACTTGCCGGTAACGAGATTGAACTAGGTATGGAGATACCGACGATCTAATCTCGGTCAAGTAACATATCGCCGGACAAAGGGAATTGCATAAGGGATTGATTGAATCCTTGACATCATGGTTCAACCGATAAAGATCTTCGTGGAATATGTAGGAAACAATATGGGCATCCAGGTCCCACTATTGGTTATTGACCGGAGAGGTGTATCAGTCATGTCTACATGATTCTCAAACCTGTAGGTCTGCATGCTTAACGTTTGATGATGCAAGAGCAGTATTGGGATATGTGCATTGGTAACAAATGTTGTTCGGAGTCCCGGATGAGACCCCGGACATCACGAGGAGCTTTGGAATGGTCTAGAGGTAAAGATTCATATATAGGAAGTCCTGTTTTGGTTGCCGGAAAAGTTTCAGGCATTATTGGTATTGTACCGAGAGTGCTGAAAGGGGTCCGGGGGTCCATCGGGGGGTCCACATTGGCTGTAGGGGGTGCGCCCTGGTCTACATGGGCCAGGGGCACCAGCCACAAGAGGCCCATGCGCCTAGAACAAGGAAAAGGGGAAGAGGGGGGAAGGCACCCTCTAAGTGCATTGGGGAGGGAGGACTGCTCCCTAGGCCGGCGCCCCCTCCCTTGGAGGAGGGGCTAAGGCTGCACCCCAACCCTTCCCCTTGCCTCCTATAAATAGTGGGGGAGAGGGAGAGGCTGGACACACCAAATCCAACGCCCCGACGTCAGCCCTACCTCACCCAAAACCCCGTTTTTTCCTCGGGCCGGTTCCGACAGCGTTTGGCAAAGCACTCCCGGGATTGCACCACCACCATCTCCACCACGCCGTCGTGCTGGTTGAGATCCCATCTACTTCTCCTGTCTAGACACACTCCTCTCTCGTTGCTATGCATCTCCTAGATTAGATCTTGGGTGTTCCGTAGGAATTTTTTTGATTTTCATGCTTCGTTCCCCATCAAAAAATTCCTATAAATTGAGAAACCCCTGAAAAGTAGCCTAGAACTTTTACTCCGCCACCGCAAGCCTCGGTTATGAAGCGATCTTGTCTGGAAGCCTTTTCCAGCAGCCTGCCGGACGGGGAAGCCATCACGGAGGTCATCTTCATCATCCTTGTTGCCTCCATGGTGATGCGTGGGTAGTTCATCCTCGGAGCTGAGGGTTTGTACCAGGAGCTATTTCTTTGATCTCTCTCTCTCTCTCTCTCTCTCTCTCTCTCTCTCTCTCTCTCTCTCTCTCTCTCTCTCTCTCTCTCTCTCGTGTTCTTGATTTGACACAATCTTGATGTATCATGAGCTTTTATCAATATAGTTAAATCAAATGATGTTATCTTCCCTTTCTTATTTGTGTGGTGAACTGAGTCTTGCTCTTTGAGGTTTCTTTATGTTCGATTGAATATTTTGGTTTTAAGATCACTTGATGCATGTCTCACTCACGGAAACTCGTGGCGACATTTGTGTATCTAGATGAAATTAGAGTTGATTGATGCATATCATATGATGCTGTCGTAGTACGATCTCTACAAATATTCGTGACACTTTGGGATGGTTCTTTAAAATTGATTGGAAACCCAACCTTGAGGTGGTTTACTACCTACACGATTTTAAACTACTTTCTCCGATGGGAATAGAGACTTTGGAGTGATTCTTTGCCGCACTCTGAGGGATTATGTGATTCAGTTATGTTAATGATGTTGGGAGATTGCACTAGCGAAAGTATGAACCCTAGGCCTTGTTTTGTAAGCATCGAGACACCGTTTTCACACTTTTTTTACATGCTACCTTGTTTTTATCTATTCAAATTATACAAACCTATTTCTACCATTCATATTACACATCTATCATCACCTCTTCGCCGAACTAGTGCACCTATACAGCTGACAATTATATTGGGTGTGTTGGGGACACAAGAGACTCTTTGTATTTGGTTGTAGGATTGTTTGAGAGAAAAACACCTTCATCCTACATCTCCCACGGATTGATAAACCTTAGGTCATCCACTTGAGGGAAATTTGTTATTGTCCTATAAAACTCTGTGTTTGGAAGCCCAACGGAGTCTACAAGAATAAAGCTACGTAGTAGCCATCAGCGCGCCACACTTCTTCCTTGGCGACGTGTTGCCGCTCTTACTTTACGCTGCGCCATGCACTGCGGAGAGCCGTGTGCAGACACGGGCCCACTCATGCATTGCGGCACCACTCTTGCTCTCTAGCCAGCTCCGACTGGTTCTCCTCCTCGAGGAGGTTGATGACAGAGGCGGCGCTTCGCGGGTTGGCATGCTTGAAATGGTAGAGGGGATATAGGCTGCGCTATGGCTGGTGTGTAGCCGCCTAGCATTTTTATGCCCACTCTTGTTGGTGGCGGGAAACAGAATGGTGAGTGGCGGAAAACGGTGGAGTGTTCAGGTAACGCCATTAATATGAAAAACGTAGGAAAGAAGGAAGCGTGAGCTAGCACGACATGACGACGCGTGCACACACAATGCTTACCCGCAGGTGTGCTAGTGCTATGCAGTGAATATCGTAGACACTCACTGTTTAAGAATTCACCTGATTAATCAGTTAACGGGCCAGTTAATCGCTACTCATAGCATGGCCGAATCGAATAGCACCTATTCGCCGGGTTAACTTGTCAGACCGATTAATTGGTCGGTTAAACCGATTAATCAGTTGTTAAGCCGATTAATCCCCGCTGGCCCATTACTGGGTGGGCAAACAAAGCCTAAATTTTTGGCCCGTAATCCCTTATAGCCCCATACCTACCGCTCCCTAATATCTAGGATTAGTAATTTTACCTCCTCTCTATGCTATTTATATGTGTACGACATCAATTTTTGGAATATTACATAGCTGGGAGCATGAGATATGGTATAATACAAATAAAAACATATATGTTGGCAAGTTTCTATTCAATCTACCGATTAATGGTCGACCGATTAATCCAGTTAATAGGTGCCGATTTACCGATTAATCGTTACTCTTGCACTAACCGAGCAGCTACCAGTTAACAATTTCTTTTTAATGAAAGCAAAATGTGTGCCGAACTTAACAAATGAGCACACATTTTTCATAATAATACCATCAAGCTACTACATGTTATCGCACACCATTCCTTTAGTTCTATTGTGTACCCAATAGAGCACACAATTCACACGACAAAATCATATGCGTTGTCACGAGATATTACACCCAAGTTGCCTTTACAAATCGTGTGCCTAACTTTCAAACAATCACGCACGAGTATACATATCACGCATGGTGTGCGATGCTCCAAGCCATCACAAACAATTTGATTACGTAAAGTGTTTGCCAATCAACGCACACGTTCACAATATAGGAATCATGTGTGTTTCATTTCTGGCACATGAGTTTATTTTTCTACTACTGTTTGTGATGCCTACATCACACAATTTGGTCTAGTGGTGTGTGGGGATGTATCTGGTGCACCGGGGCAATTTGTGGTACCGGTGCACCGGTCGCCCGTTGCACATTCAAAAATGTTCCAAAAAATCTGAAAAAGAATCTAGTGCATTGACACAACATCAATGTACGTTGTTAGAAAATTTTAAATCAATATTTGAAACATTGCTCAAGATACAAAAATAACAAATTTGATACTGAATAGTACATAACACAAGTTAGGCTTCAGTTTTGGCCAATGAAAAAAATAGCGCGCTACAGCAAAATAGCGGTGACCTCAAAATATGCTATTAGCATGCTATATCGTGTTATAGCGTGCTATTAGCGAGACGTTGTACATCGATATATTTAGCGAGGCAATTCTCAATACGCTATAGCGTGCTATTAGCGATGCTATAACGCGCTATTTTTTCCAGTGGTTTTGGCCCATTAGCACACTGAGGTCAAATTTGTCATTTTTGTATCATGAGCATTGTTTTGAATTTTGATTTGAATTTTTGTGACAACATACATTGATGTTGTGTCGATACACTAAATTTTTTGTAGCTTTTTTTGAATATTTTTGAATGTGCAACGGGTCCGGTGCACCGGTAGCACCAATTGTCTTGGTGCACCAAATACGTTCCCGGTCGTCTCAGGCCCAATCTGCAGTAGTGGGTGCAGCTGTACCATTAAGTATTGGACCATAGTATCTTGGGAGCGCTTTTCCGAGCAAACACCAAACTTGCCATGGCAACTTTGTAGGATTTACCATGATTGGTGGTGAAAATTGCCATGCGGCGCAAAAAAAAGCAGAAAAATTGTCGTCTGTCTGATCGTGATCAAATGACGTTGAGGGTGTCCGCGGGTAGGCCCAGAGAAAAATGACTTTAAACACTTATCATTCTCATGGGTATTTAGAAATTTTACGTGCGAGGGAATGTAGGGGACTGGGAGGGAATGTGGAGGATTGGTGAATTGGAGGGATTCACCAAATCCCAGGTAATGTCGGTCCCTTTGGGGCTTGAAAACCCCCTCTGCCAAACAAGGCCTAAAATAGCTTCCAGAGCGATGGCCAGAGCTGCCCTTTATGTTACTTTATTAATTTTTAAGAACTTCAAAATGTGGCTTTTGCTAAATTCGAAACAAAAACCAAATTATATGCACGAGTGTCCAGAAAATTCATTTTTATCTAGCATTTTCTACTCATTTTTGAAACCGTCTGAACCCAAAATGTGCAATTGGGACACCATCTAGTACATTAAAAATATGTGGCCAACATGTCACTCGAAAAGATAGTTTAAAGTATATATAATCTCAGATACCTTTGGGCCAAGAAATATTTTTCTTCCAAATCGGGTTACTCCATGGGTTCCATATGCATGGACAAAATTCAGTATCATCTATGCATATTAAAGATAGCAGGGGACGGGAAAGGGAAAGCCGATTGAGCAGCCCCAGGAAATTGCTTCTTGGTAGTATGTGCGATGAGAACCGTAAGGCCCATAATGTATGTTGCTTCTTGGTAATCTGTGCTTCATGGATTCCTCTTAGGGGATGGACGATTGTTAAGCTGGATTAGTTGCTAGGTACTCCTGCAGAAGATGAAATTTTCCAGTTAATTTACATTATATGCTGCTTATAACAATAAGAGAGGTGCATCCTGGAGAGTGGTTATTACAAAATTGACATTCAGTTTGAGCACATAAATGTTTTCCCCTACATCTTTCAAAATAATGCGACACTGACGATCAAATAAACCCATGATTCAAGATCTCCTAACAAAACATTCTATCAGTTTATTGTAAGCCTTAAAATAAGCATAGTGGGAGTGTTACAAACAAAACATATACTCGATAATATTCTAGAAAAAAAGGTGAGTTCTCACGAATAACTAGATTTGACATGGAAGATTAATTTTAGATAGATTCTTCTTCTCGCGTTAGGAAATATTCAGATAATACAATATTTATAGAAGGTTCTAAAAGAGATAATCAACTTAGAAATGTCCACGGGTGTCCTACTGAGAGATTAGTAAACTAGCAAAAGACAGACGTGCGTCTTGTTGTATAAGGGCATCTCCAAGCTGACTCCAAATCGGACACCGTATCCGTCTGTGGACCGGTGAGGACTAGTCCACAGATATTGATGTGGGAGCCGGTCATCCAACCTTGTCCGCATAAATTTCAAACATGATTTCAACATACGGAAAGAAACATGATGGAATTCTGCAAAATTCAACTAAACCAAGCCCCCGCAACAATCAAAATAATTATAGAAAATAGCACAATTCATCCATAAGTTGCATGCAAATATCTCTAATACAACAATAGTTCAACTAGATAACCAGATGTTCAACAAGTTTTTCATGTCGATGCCCTAACAACTTCACATTGTGTTCATGGATGATGCGCATGTCGTAGGGCGCAAAGTGCTTTCGCACATGAAACGAGCGATGCACGCTCTGCCAAAAGACCCCGCCCCTTGCGCTCCTGCCTACAAAGTCCATAGATATAACCAACCACGCATCACACAACAACTTATCATCCTTCACCGAGTACCCCGCCCTCGTGCTTTCTCTAAGAAACAAGACGAAGTTTAAAAATAAGCTCAATGTCATTTGACCGAACACATGTCGGGTGTGGTGTTTGCTATGGACGTCGTCGGTACTGGGGCAGAGGGTACATGGTTGCGGAGGGATTCTGGGTGGACGGCGGCTGCGTTGGTGGGGGCTGCGACGTCCTACGATGTGCGGGAAGGTGTAGATGCAAGGCAAGGGGGAGCATGACGGAGTGGAAGAGAAGTGGATCGGAAGGGGGAGTTGGGTGGGACAGGGGTGTCGGAGTCCTACGTGGTGAAGGTCCGAACCGCTCCGCAGACCAATAGGGTACCAAATTGGATGGCAGACTGGATCTAGACAGTTTGGTCCGAAAGGATGAGGACCGTTTGAGGATCCGCGTTGGAGATGCCCTAAGATCTCTAGGAAGTATTAACGAGTTGAGTTGTCCCATGTGTGAGAACGGCCGGCGAGTGCGGCTACACGTCCTCATGTGGTTCACAGAAAGCATAATGTACAAAGGTTCAAATGTCTTATTATTCTTACAGTGTGGGCCTTAAAAAGTATAGGCCATATAACAACCAAAATTAATGTGAACATTATGTAATTGATGAAGTTCAGAAGCATGTACCTTAACGATATTATGCAAAACTTTGGCTTCATTGTTTTTGTTGAAGTGGTCACGAACAGGCTGTGGTAGAAGAGAAACTGGTAAGATCATAAATACACTACAAGTGTATTTCCAAATAAAAAACTGGAACACGGAAAAGGCAAAATTGATTTTGTAATAGGTTCAGTTTACATATAAAGTTGGAAAGTGTATTTTACCTGCAATATGTCATTTATTGCTTTTGCAAGAGAATTTTTCACATCACGAGGATGCAAAGCACCACTATGATAATCCGCAACGAATTCTTCCATTCCAAGGTAAGTTCTGTTTAAGAGGGCACAAGTTAAGATCTACCAAAATAATTGAACTGCTGTCATATCCAGAGCTCATAACTTAACTGGTGCTTAATAATTCAAATTTTGGAGTAATTTGTAACTGATAATAGCATAAAATGTGCGACTTCTTTATTGCTCATGCATAACCTATGGCAAATAATAAAATTTCTAGTTATAGTTTATCTAGAAGAAAAATATTACCTGCTACCACCATGACTTTCATGCTGAACTATCTCAAACTTTTCAAGACTAGGGAAAACAATGTGTTCAATGTACTCCAAGCATATATTTCCTTCAACAATTTTGATAGGGCAGAAAGCTTTATTTATCTTCAACTTCACCAAACCCTGAATAAACAAGTCCATCATGAAGTCATTATCACCACAAAAGAAAAATGCGTAAATATCAATTGATATTTCTAGTGATTAATAACTTAACTGTTTGAAGTAACTAAAAGTTATTAATAGAAGAAAAATCGTGATACAAACCTCGCTATCATCCATAAATATATCCAAGGATGGATTACTCTTTGACATCTTTTGGCCTTCTTTGAAACTAGTTAGCATGTCTAGTTAGTGTTATGGATAAGCACATACACCACAGACCTAGCTATCTCTAACCATGCATACCGACAGTAAAATAGATATACAAATTACATATTCATTAAAAAATGGATACGATGTAGCAATATAATTGGTTTATTCTTTCCCATGCATTCACAATATTCCCTAGCCATGATATTCTCCTCTCTTTGATCTATGCCCACCAGGCATATGTCTACCTACAAAAAATAATTAAAAAAATCATAACGGCATGTTATTAATAAGTCAGTAAAACTAAGAAAAAAGTCGTAAGCTTGTTAGGTTTCATTGAATCATATATAAATACCATACTATAGCATGTAAGCTTTGAATCATATATGCATGATGTAGATGTTCATTTAATTCGTATAATTCATCTCATTCAAAATTAATTAGTTTTATAAAAAAATAATCTATTTTAAGATTCACGGAGTTGTGCATTGTAAAGCATAAAGTAAAAAAACAAATAGTGGCAATTCATTAACAAAATTTTTTTTTGGCAATTAAGATATGGAAGATTCTATAACAAAGGAAAAGTACTTGCGTTTTGAGGTTTGTGCATTATGCTTAAGTTCAACCATGGAGTCTTCTAGATTATACATGTGGCATGATCTGGTGGAATGTAGATGATATCCAACGGCCAGTAGTGCTCGGATTTGCCATCTATGCACCGTCGGATTGGCTTCATTCAACGACCAACTTTCAAAGTTATTCGCACACTATATAGTGGTATAGACTAGTATGTGCGGAATTTTATAACAATATACTTTTCACATGTGGCATAAAAAAAGATAAGTTTGTATTTCAAATGGGCAGATTTTTTTGTTGACCCGATATTTTGTCCTTTCTGTGTATCCACAAATCACAATATTTTCAAACAAAATTTCACAGAACCATACTGCATACATATAAGTTTTCACAACAAAATAGTTTTTTTTACTTTAAATATGTTTTTTGATTATTTTTAAAAAACACCAAACTCCAAACTCAGCAGCCATAAGTCAGCACTCATATAGGCTTCCTTATCACGGAGCATGTTGCGTATTCACAAAATACTAGGATGTGAACATACTAACCTCCGTAAAGAGTATGTCAGCACACCGCATGATGGGGTCTAAGAGCTTGGTAGCACTCACGTGAACCGGGTTAAGTTGCAATCTAGCAAATGACAGATCATATGTTAATATCTGGAAGGGGCAAATATAACATTAAAGGTAAACGCAATCTGGATGGGAAATACCTCATTAATCTTTCAACTTTATTTCTCCGCGCAATGTCCATTACAAGTGGCCAATACTCTTGTGCACGGTTGTTGATTTGTTCAGGGGACCATATAAATTCCACCTTGTCTATGTTCATGCCAAGAGATTTCCAAATCTCAATCATGTAGCGACTGATTGTTCTAACCTTGTCCAAATCCTTTGCCGTCTTCTGGACCGCTACCAAAATCTTCACTTTACATCCAGCTCTGACCATTCTATTTACATTTATCGCTTTCCCAACACCCTGAAAAAAAATGTCTGATTTATTTTTTTGACATAATAGATGTGCATGTAGCGAAGTTATAGGCACAACTAATTGATTCGACGGAGAAGATGGATTTATTAAGAACCTGGGCGATGTGCACGCGGCAAGAGGGCTCGAAGTCAACATAGCATACCGGGTTGTGCTTGACATGCAGCAGGGGTAGCAGCTCGTCCTCCCCGATGCACTCTTCCGCGATGCTCAACACCGTCGCCAAGCGCTCTTCCGGGGTCATCACTGCCATGGTATTCGAGAGCTCCTCCGAGGCAGACATTACGGCTGGTCACCGCGCCAGGCAGTGTGGACGCGATCGATTACGTTGATGGGGCGTGGACTGCGGATCCGCCGGAGGAAGGTCTTCCCCCACCCCCTCTTATATACAAGGAAAAGACGTGTAGAGAGGCGAATCGACGGAGAGAGAATCTACATATATAGATTGAGAGAGATCGTGACGGGAGGCGGCCGGACAAGAGGGGGGCGGAACAAGAGATTCGTACGGAGTATATATCTTTCCCTAATACTATAATATAATAAATAATAACAATAATAATAATAAAATACAATATATAATATAATAATAATAAATACTTTTACAAAATAGTCCCGGTAGTTTTTGGTAATTAACCCGCAGTACTGTTTTAAGTGTTAAAACAGAGAAAAACGTTTCGTTTTGCATTTTAGTCCCTCAAAAAGTACCATATCAACCCGCAGTCCATTGAATTTGCCCCGTCTTTCGCCGTCCTCCCGACCCCCATCTCTCGATCTCTCTCCCGACCACCCACATCTCTCTCGCGAACTAGGGTTAGGCGCCGCCACCGTCTTCCTGGTCAACGGCGAGCTCCAGCGTCACCTACGGCCAGGCCCATCCCCGCCTCCCTATCTGCCCACAGGAGCTCGACCCTGCCGCCCTCTCCCGATGGGAGCTCTACCACAACGACCGAAAGCCACAGGACGTTGGTCCTCCTATCTCACGTCGCCGCCAGCCGCCTGGACGACGCGCTGGAGGCCCTCGCGGCCGCCGGGACTCGTTCCTCCACAGAGCCCTGATCCGGGCTTCACCGACGCAGGCCTCCATGCTAGCCTGTCACGCCCCGGAAGGGATCCGGGCGGATTCGAACGGGAGGATCACAGATCTCGCGAAGAAGAAAGGGGAAAGTAGGAACCGAACTAGGGTTTTGTATTGATGTAAGATATATGTTTGAGTAATGAAATGGTTCTTAGAATAAGGAATGCATTACAAGACGAGGGGTGCAAGCTTTATAGCTCAGCTGGCACGCGGTGACGGCAACAGTGCCGTAAATGAAACGCTACAGGAAACGGCCGAACGCAGACAGCCGGGACTAAAGCAACGTGAGCCGTTCGATCGTCGGTTCGGTGGTAGATCCTGGCCGGTCGTTAACTGAAGAAGGGAGACACTAGTTAATTGAAGATGCAGGCCTGACAATGCCCCCGGGCGAAATCGAGCTTGTCCTCAAGGAGGTGATCTGTTGAACCAGCGATCAATGGTTGCTTTGAAGAATGCAGGAAAGGTCTTCTTCATGAATGACGCGTCTTCCCATGATGATTCGTCAGGTGGCAAGTTTGCCCATTGGACGAGCCATTGAACTACCGGCAGGTTGTTGCGCGGTACCTGGCGAGTCTCTAGTACCAGAACAGGTTCAGTAAGTATCAACCCATCTGCTCGAACCAGAGGGAGGTCAGCACAAGGAACGACCGAGTGCCCAACATGTTTTTTCAACTGGCTGACGTGGAACACTGGGTGGATGTTGGTGCTGTCAGGTAAGAGGAGCTTGTAAGCGACGCGCCCAACTTTGGCTATGACACGGAAAGGCCCATAGTACTTGCTCTATAGCTTGATATGAGAGCATGCGCCGAAAGCATTCAGGCGGTAGGGTTGCATCTTGAGATATACCATATCCCCCACTTCTAGTACTCTCTCAGTGCGTTTACGATCTGCATACTTCTTCATGCGGGCTTGAGCAGCTGTTAAGTTGGTTTTCAGGTGCTGGAGGAGTGCATCTCTGTCGGTGTAAAACTGCTGAGCCTCTGTTGACAGGTTATTGGGCAGAATGTTCTCGCAGATGTTGGGAGGTGGGTATCCATAAGCTGCTTCAAACGGTGTTTTCTATAGAGAGGAATGGTATGACGTGTTATACCAGTACTCTGCCATGGATAGATGTTGTGCTCACTTCTTGGGCTGAGTTGATGTCAGGCAACGAAGGTAGTTTTCAATACATTGGTTCATACGCTCCGTTTGGCCATCGATCATGCGAGTGGTATGCGTAATCAGAAGCAGTTCGGTGCCCATTCCTTTGAAGATGTGTTGCCAGAGTTGACTAATGAAAATGCAATCTCTGTCAGAGACAATGGCTACTGGAGGGCCATGTAATTTCAGCACATTGTCGATGAATGCAGTGGCAACTATATGGACAGTGTATGGATGAGAGAGAGGGATAAAGTGAGCAAACTTGGATAATCTGTCAACCACCACAAAGATTACATCCTTTCCCTGAGATTTAGGCTGGCCCTCAATAAAATACATACTGATGTGTGTCCAGACCATATCAAGCAGTTGAAGGGGATCTAAATATCCTGGATAAGGGCAATTTTCTCCTTTATTCTTCTGACAGACAGGACATTCAGTTACAAATTTGTCCACCTCTTGCTTGAGACCTGGCCAGTAGAAGATCTGCTTAACTCTGTGATAGGTAGTTTTCCTGTCTGAGTGGCCTTCCAAAGCAGAAGCATGTAGTGCAGACAGTAGTTTCTTTCTCAAAGCTAAATCCTTGCTCACATATATTCTTCCTTTGTGTCCGATAATTCCAGAGTGCAAGGTGTTTTGGTTCACTGAATGGTCAGGGGACAGTAGTAGCTTTTCCGGAAGAGACTGTCATGTGTTGTCATTGGCATAGGACTCCTCTACTGCAGAAATCCATTGAGGAGTAACCAGTGAAATAGCCATGAGTGAGTTTTTTCTTAATAGGGCATCAGCCACAATGTTTTCCTTGCCCTTTTTGTACTGCAGGGTAAACTTAAACTCTTAAGAGCTTCAACATCAGCTTGTGTTGAATGCTGGTGTTGACCTTTTGGTCTGTCATGAACTGTAGACTCTGGTGGTCTGATTTTATGATGAGATTATTTCCCAGGAAGTAATGTCTCCATTTTTTCAATGCAGCTAGAATTGCTAGTGCTTCCTTCTCATAGGTGGAAAGGGCAGCATTCTTTGGACAGAGGGTGGATCTGTAGTATGCTATGGGTCTCCCCTGCTGCATCATGACTGCTCCTATCCCAGTCCTGTAAGCATCTGTCTCTAGGACAAAGGGCTCGAAGAAGTTTGGTAGGGCCAAGACTGGGCATTTGTCATAGCTTGTTTCAATTGTTGGAAAGCACCGTTTGTTTATCCTGTCCCAGAGAAATTGTCTTTCTTGAGCAGATCATGCAAAGGTCTTGCTATAGTTCCAAAATTTCTGACAAATCTTCTATAGTAGCCACAGAGGCCCAAGAATCCTCTGAGTTGTTTAGGTGTGGTGGGAGTTGGCCATTTAGCTACTGCTGCCACTTTAGAGGGGTCAGTAGAAACTCCTTCAGCATTGATAACATGGCCCAAGTAATCCACTTGTGTCACTGCAAATACACACTTGGAGAGTTTGGCATATAACTGATGTTCTTTCAGCAACTGTAACGCTATCTGCAGGTGTTCCAAGTGTTCTGACAAGGATTTACTGAATATGAGGATATCATCAAAGAAAACCAGCACAAACTTCCTCAAGTATGGGCCAAAGATGTTCATGAGAGCTTGGAATGTTCCAAGAGCATTTGCAAGCCCAAAAGGCATAACTAGGAACTCATAGTGCCCAAAGTAAGTCCTAAATGCAGTTTTGGGTATATAATTTTCATCCATTCTCACTTGATGATATCCAGACCTGAGATCCAACTTAGTGAAGTAAGTTGCTCCATGTAATTCATCCAGCAGATCTTCAATCACTGGGATTGGGAACTTGTTCTTTATTGTTGCTTCATTCAACTTCCTGTAGTCAATGCACATCCTCCAAGTACCATCCTTTTTCATTACTAGGATTGCTGGAGAGGAGTAGGGACTTTCACTAGCCCTGATGATTTTATCTCTGAGCATTGCATCAATTTGCCTTTCCAATTCATTCTTTTGCATGTGAGGTACTCTGTAGGGCATGGAGTTAGGAGGAGTTGCTTTTTCTTTCAGGGGTATTTTGTGATCATGTGATCTTTTAGGGGGCAGACCCTTCGGTTCTTGAAATACTTCAGGAAATTGCTGCAGAACCTCTTCCACAGGTTGTGGAACTGAGTGTTTCTCTGGTTTTGTCATAGTAGTATCTCTGATAAGTTGTAACACATAACCAGGAGCTCCTGAAGAAAGTAGTTTGTCCACTTCTGCAGCTTCAATTGGAGTAGCTTCAGATAGAGTGTCACAAGCTCTAATTGTGACAGGAGTGTTCTTGTTCTGCATCACTGTGATCTGTCTGGGGTTGTAGTGAAAAGCAACAGGGTTGTGCTTGGCCATCCAGTCACTGCCCAGCACCATGTCATGTCCAGGGAGATCTAGCACTCTGAGTTGATGTTGGAATTTGGTATGGCCGGCAGTGAATGTGGTTGAGGGTATATAAGAACCAGACCACAATGTTCCTCCCCCAGCAACAGTGACAGCCCTAGTAGTGTCTTTGAGGATAGTGCAAGAAGTGGTCAGAGCAAATTTGAGGCTGATAAATGTGGAATTACTTCCTGAGTCAACTAGAGCAATGCCCTATTTGCCCCCAATTTGCACTAGTATGGAGATGGTGTTGACATTATCTGATTGCATTGCTTGTGCAGAAATTGTCATGCATTGTTCTTCTGTTTGTGGTTGTTCCTCTACATCCTGTTCCTCTAATTCCTCTTGCTCTCTTTGTTGATCAGTAGGCTCCTCACCAGTCAGAATATTAAGTGCAGGGGCCAGTTTGCACTTATGGCCATGAAACCAAGCATTACCACACCTCCAGCACTTGTCAGGTTCTCTGGCTCTTTGGTTCACTATAGTTGGCTTGGGATCTGCAACTTTCTCTGTTGCTGGGCTATAGGTTTTATGAAAACCAGTATAGCTTTTGCTGGTGCTAGTGTGGGCTTGAAGTGCTTTCTTTTCTATTGTGCCTTTCTCCATGTCTACTGCCAACCAGTAAGCTTCTGTGAGAGATGTAGGTCTCAGTGATCTAAGCTGAAACTTGATCTGTGAACGAAGCCCATTAACATAGCATTTGACAAACCACTGTTTATCCATGATTGGGTTGTTAGTCTGAATTTCTGCCATCAACTCTTCAAATTGATCGGTGTAGTCAGACACTGACGAAGTGCTCAGCTTCAGGTTGTTGAACCTTTCAGTTAGTTCGTAAGAGCTAGCAGATGAGAAACGGTGCATGATTTCTTCAGTAAATTGTGCCCATGTGGGTTGCTTCTTGAGGATGCCCGAACGGCGCAGCCACACATCAGCTTTTTCCCACGACATTGAATGGGGGACTTTCCAGGGTTTTTGTTCCATCACGGGGGCTCAGGCAAGGAGACCCCCTGTCCCCGTATCTGTTTTTATTTTGTGTTGAAGGCTTTTCAGCGATGTTGAGGAAGGCTCAAGCAGAAGGAGGCATCAAAGGTGTGGGGTTTGGGATCACTGGCCCCCAAGTCACGCATCTTTTGTTTGCAGATGATAGTATTGTGTTCCTGCAGGGTACGCCAGAAAATGTCCAGGTTCTAAAGGGCATTCTGAGTAGATATGAGGCATCATCGGGGCAGCAAGTGAACCTCCAAAAGTCGTCCATCTTCTTTGGGAAAGGATGTGGACAGCAACAAAAAGATGCCCTCAAACAGACCATAGGGATTGAACAGGAAGCCCTTAGTGAGAGATATCTGGGTTTACCAACGGTGGTTGGGAGATCTAAGGATGGCACGCTTAGATATGTTACAGAATGCTTAAAAGGAAAGGTAACGAGTTGGAAAGGGTAGGGCCTATTGAAGAAGGCGCGGGAAGTGCTTGTGAAATCGGTCCTTCAAGCTACACCTACTCTGACTATGAGTTGTTTTCACCTCTCGAAGAAGATGTGCCGGAACTTGACTTCAATCTCTTCAAAATTCTGGTGGGGTGCAATGAATGGTGAGAGGAAGGTGCATTGGATTGCATGGGATAAGATGTGTCAGTCCAAACGCATAGGTGGTATGGGGTTCCGTGACCCCGAAGCATTCAACCAAGCACTACTAGCAAAACAAGCATGGAGGATTTTGCAGGCGCCGATGTCTCTTTGTGCTCGGGTTCTTCAGGCCCGGTATTTCAGTGATAGTTCCATCATGAGTGCCACATGCCCTTCGAGGGGCTCCTATACTTTCAGGAGCATACTACATGGGAGAGACCTACTAAGGGAGGGGATTATTTGGCGTATAGGAGATGGCTCGGGAGTGAATATCCATCACGATCCATGGATCCCACTGCAGGGGAGTCTGCTGCCACTGGGCGCAGTCTTCGTCCCAGGAGTGCACAGGGTTGCTGACCTGCTGGACAATACCGGTACCACATGGGATGACATGAAGCTTCAAGCAATGTTTTCTGAGGATGATGTAAATGACATAAAACAGATTTCTGTGGGAGGCCCGGGCTGCCAAGATTATATGGCATGGAACTTTACAAAAAACGGTGTATTCACCGTGAAATCAGCCTACCACTTGCGGATGTCTCTGAATGCAGCAAAACTAGGAAAGCAAAACTAGGAAAACTACCACCGAGCCTACCACTTGCGGACTCACCGGGGCTGGCTGTCTATGTGGGATACATCGGCCTCGGGGAAAGCAAAAATCCACATGTGGCGGTTGATGAAAAATGGGCTAGCAACGGGAGCAGAATTACTGCGAAGGCGAATCAAGGCGGGTGTTTTCTGTGTGGCATGTGGGCGTGAAGAAACCAGCTACCATCGTTTTTGGGGATGCCCACATTCGATGGGTTTCTGGACGCGGTTCTGCTCGGAGTTGGGAGTCTCGGTGGCCTACCCACCACGCAACATCGACTCTCAGAGCAAGCTGGCTAGCTGGTTACTGGAGTGGTTCGCACAAGCTCAAGATAGCGAGAAATCAGCGATGATTCAAGCAGTGTATGGTCTCTGGTTAGCGCGCAATGAGGCGAGAGATGGGCGGAAGATTGCTGACGCACATGAAATATCACGCATTGTGACTGCTCTGGTCAAGGAATGGGATGAGATCCATCCGAGGGAGGCGAAACAGAAGACTCCTAAGGAAAAAGCCAAGTGGGGAGCACCTGACGATGACTGGATCAAAGCCAACACGGACGGCTCGGTGGCCAAAACGCGCGACAGGGGGGGTGCGGGTGTAGTCCTGCGTGACCATGTGGGTGCATTCCGAGCAGCCTCCTGTCACTTCTTTGCATCGGCGAGCGAGGCGAAAGCAATGGAATTGATGGCGTGCAAGAAGGCAATCGAGCTGGCGAGGAGCACGGGCGTCCTGAAGCTCCATCTCGAGTGCGACTCGGCAGGTGTAGTGGCTATGCTCAACAACAAGGAAAAAAATCTCTCGCGTATGGTCCAATCGTTGAGGAAATCAAAGTGAAGCTGAAGAACTTTCATGCATTCAGAGTTTCGTGGGTTAGCCATAGCGCAAATGCCGCTGCTGATAGGTTAGCAAAGGTGGGAATGGGGGATGGAATAAGCTCTGTTTGGCTCTCTTCTCCACCAGACTGCATTTTAAGCATTGTATCGGATGAGATTCTGGCACTCTTTTAATTGAATAAAAGCGGCAAAGCGTTACCCTAAAAAAAACAGTTTACTCTGTACTCAGCAGGGGCACCAGCCATTTGGAAGTACTTTTCACACCGTTGTACCCAGCCAGCTGGGTTGTCTCCGTCAAAGCGAGGGAAATCCATACGTGGTCCCTTTGTGATGCTTTTGAGGAACTGGGTGCGCATATCCAGTTCATACTGCTTCTGAAAGTCGTCCCAACTCTGACGAACACCAGGTGGCTGAAACCCGTGAAATCCAGGGGTACGGGCAGTTTTATATGCCGCTATGGGTGTTCCATTGCCCGAGTGAATCTCCAGAACTGGGTTGGTTCCAAACCCTGGGGGAGCCGAGTGTCTGGGCACTTGAATGGGCGCCAAGTGAGGAGGGATTTGGGACGCTACATGTCGGGTTTTCTCTTGTTCTAGGGCCAGTCTTTTTCTGAGTCTTCTGTCAGTTGCCTGTCCTCGGGTGCAGTAGTTTCCTTGTTCGCTTGCTGTTGTTCAGGAACAGGTTGGCTCGAGTGTGACGATGTCGAGGCACCAGTAACCGTCAATGATTTGAGCACATCTGCCATGGTTGCGAGCTGAGTGTTTAGAGATGATACTGCTTTTTGGACCCCATCCATTACTGAAACCATGGTGTCTTGTTTGAGGCCGATGCCGTGTACATCCTTGCGCAGGTCATCAACTTCGCCTCGCAGCTCTGCTGTCTCTTCACGATGCTGTAGAAATTCACCTTTCATCGCCAGAAGTTCAGCTACCTCAGCTTCATCCAGGCTGGGCTTCGCGCGCCCCATCTTGGTGAGGTCGTTCAGAGGGGAATTTTACCTCCAGGACTAGCCGGGAACCAGATCTGAACGCTCACCCTGCCGCCGCCGAACGAGATCGCCACCGGAACAGCACCGCATGTCGCACAACCTGGGATTTTACTGAGTGAGCAGTGTGCTCAAACAACCAGTCGGGCTCGACGAGCTGCCGTCGAATAGGTCTACCGCTACCTGCGCCGCCTACTCCGCCGCCAACACCACCAAAACTGCTGCCGCCGACGAGAAAAGGGAGGGAAGGGTGGGAATTCACCGTCGCGGCTCCGATCTGTCGCGCCGCCGAGGAAAACCTACGCTCATGATACCAATTGTCACGCCCCGAAAGGGATCGGGGCGGATTCGAACGGGAGGATCACAGATCTCGCGAAGAAGAAAGGGGAAAGTAGGAACCGAACTAGGGTTTCGTATTGATATAAGATGGGAAAGTAGTGGCTGCACCCACTCTCGGTGCACCCACGGTGCACCCACGCAAGAAAACATATCAAAACATTTCGAAAAATCTGAAACTTCGTGGAAATGATCATCAACAAATGTTATGAGGGCTTGCAAAGTTTGGTGGTCAAATAACATTCAAGAAGCGCTCTACAAAAAAGACAAAATTGCAAAATCTGCTCAAACAGTGCACGTACATTTTGGCTAATTTTCAGTGATTTTGTCTTTTTTGTAGAGAGCTCCTCGAATGTTATTTGACCACCAAATTTTGCAAGCCCCCATAACATTTGTTGATGATCATTTCCACGAAGTTTCCGATTTTTTCGAAATGTTTTGATATGTTTTCTTGCGTGGGTGCACCGTGGGTGCACCGAGAGTGGGTGTAGAAGAACCACTCTCATTTATAAGATATATGTTTGAGTAATGAAATGGTTCTCAGAATAAGCAATGCGTTACAAGACGAGGGGTGCAAGCTTTATAGCTCAGCTGGCACGCGGTGACGGCAATAGTGCCGTAAATGAAACGCTACAGGAAACGGCCGAACGGTACAGTGGGATGGCGAGCAACGTGAGCCGTCCGATCGTCGGTTCGGTGGTAGATCCTGGCCGGTCGTTAACTGAAGAAGGGAGACACTAGTTAACTGAAGATGCAGGCCTGACATAGCCGCCGTCGCGCACGCCGGCCGCTTCACCTTTCCCAATCTAGGAAACCAGCTTTGCCGCTCCCCATCTCTTTATACGCAGGTGATGGCAAAGGAGGAAGAGGAGTTGTCAAGGTAAATGAAGAAGAGGAGGCCAGAAAAAGAGAATCAGCAAGGCAGAAGCTTTTTGGTCTCACGGTACAATTCTGCAGGTTGGACGAGCTGCTGACAAAGGCACATCTGTATTCTGAATTTCTACTTGAAAAGATGGACCATCAGCTACAGATTATGTTGGAAGTTATATAAATGAAAAATTCAGAGGAACATGTGGAAGATCTGAACAGAGGGCATGGTATAAAAAGGATAGCAAAGCCTAAACAGTACAATGATGCAGGTTCAGATTTCATATCTTGTGTTCCCTGCCTCATGAATATGCTAGCAGGGTTGTCTTCTAGATTATGCACATGTATTTGTTTGTCGTATACTAAGAGCAATAACTAGTTGGACGCTCTTGAATAAATTCATTCACTATTTGATTTTTAGTCTATCCTGAATCCTGATTGATAGATAGTTCGTACATCGTTCCTAAAATATAGCAATTTAATTTTAATCTTCCATTTGCAGTTGTATTCAGGGAGGAAGAAGACCATGATGATGAAATGGAGAGAGGCTGTATAGGTTATGGTAATACAAAGAAGCTGGAAGGGTTCTGAATCTTACTTTGTGTGATTTGGGATGCTGGGAAAACTATGCCATGTATGTTCCATCTCACTTTGGTCACTGCTTGTAGTTTCCCTAAGTGAAAATCTCCAAGTTTTGATTGCATCTATTAGAATTTATTTGCCGTCTGTGTCGCGCATTTGAAGGATCTCCGTGACTAAACAATTTTGTCACACTATTTCGGAAGATCCCTCGTATTGGCGGCGGAGGTTGATGTTAGCTGACCAAGTACAACCATTGTTGCTTCTGCATCTATGAGGCCATAAATATTCATACCCTGCATTGTTATGGATCCTATTAACTGATTCATTACCTTTGGTGTTTGATTTCATAAAAAAGTTACATTTGGTGTTCTGCATCTGTCCTTAGGATTATAAAAAATTGGCTGCAAATGTAGTGTTTTATATTTTCTTCTTATATTTGCGGAACCTTGGAAACTCAGCCATGGCGCCGTCATAGTCAATATGCGAGGCCACCTCCATCTGATTTCCTATGCCGGGAGGTGCGCGCCGTTGACGCCAACGCATCTCCTCTCCGATGAATCAGTAAATCTCATAGTGGTTAATGAAGTGGCAGAAAGGGACAGGATTTCTGCTAGATTTGCTATTCCATTGTTTTCCTGAAGAATTACTGGGAGATGCTGCACTCCACACCCCATGTGGTTAGCGATGTGAATTGGAAGCGTCCTATGCATGAAATCCCGAAACCTAATACAGGAAATTTGGAGACAGTTGCATCATCCTGGACCATGACACCAGCCAGAGTGATCAAGATAAATACGGATGCCTCATTCCTGACAGTCTAGGGATCAGCTTGGGTAATAGTCGTTGAGAGAAATAGCAGTAGCGTGGTGATTTTTTCGGAAGGTTGTCAGCTTACTAAGTGTGCTGATGCTGAGGACACCGAAGCCGAGGCAGTATTGGTCTGTTTATGCATACTGCTAGCGATTGACAGGGGGGCAATGATTTTAGAAACTGATTGCACAAGGGTGGCCGTGTCACTGAATGCTAAAACTGTTAAGTAAGGCCAGGTGTTGGGCAACGTATGGAGATGCTCTCGGCGTGTTGAAATGCTTTGTTTCTTTCAACGTGACCAAGATCAATAGTGAGAGTAACAAGGCTGGACATGAGCTTGCCGCGTATGCACAGAACAATGGTGAATTTTTTCTGGCTAGCTATGTGCCATTTAGTATCAAGAATGTAATTGAGAAAGACTATTGGTTCACGAAATGAAATAAAGTGGCACCATGTGCAAGTCACTACTGTGGAATGCCAAGTTGCATATAATGCATTTTTTATTTTACTTTCCCAAATTTGGTATCTCTAGGACTCCTGATTAGCCCTCGGACAAGATGGATTTGCAATTTACATGGCTTTACCTATTTCTTGAACTGAATAGGGTGAATTGTAGCAAAAAACGTGAACAATAATGTGTTTATGATGGTATTGGCTACAATATGTATGTTTGGCCTTCGTAAATGTTATCTGGCACAAAAAACTAAAACACATGGTTTCATAGTTGCCAGTCTATATCTCAAATGCTTTTTGAGTTTTATGTTTTGATAAATGCATTGTTGTTGATAATTATTCTTTCTAAGTAACCTCCTTAATTTTCAAGCTAATAGAGCAGGAAATGTCTATTGTTCAGGATAACCAGAAATTGTGACAAGAGCTGGTAAGTGCTTTCACAACTGCTATAGTTCTGAACCAATGTTGTATTCTACGGTATTATATTCTTGGAAAGAATTCCCTCATTTAGTGTTGTTCACCCAGAGCAGACATCATATCCCACGTTCCAAACTAGCATCCAAATTTTTTTGCCCTCAATTGATCCATCAAATTTCTTTTCCCCGTTGCAACGCACGGGCCCTTTTGCTAGTATATACCTATAATAATAAATATAATAATATAATAATATTAATCTTTATTTTTATCTTTTATTACCTACTCTCTTATCTCTTATCTGGTGCGTGTTGTAGAGGCAAAGCTGGGAGGTGGAGATGTGCAGAGGCGAGGTCGGAGGCGTCTATGGGCAGAGGAGGCCGATGCAGGGAGGCGATGGTGTGGCCATGCAGTAGAGGACGAGCGCGGGAGGCGGCTCTTGGCGGGGTTGAGGATCAGCAGCAGAGCAGCGGCACAGGCTTAACCCACAAGTATAGGGGATTGTTTGTAGCCTTCTCCGATAAATAAGAGTGTCGAACCCAATGAGGAGCTAAAGGTAGAACAAATATTCCCTTAAGTTCTATCGACCACCGATACAACTCTACGCACATTTAATATTTTCTTTACCTAGAACAAGTATGAAACTATTTTGCAAGAATAAAACTACGAGTACTTTGCGAGAATAAAACTATAAATAAATTGCAAGGTAATAAAAGTAGGTAGCTTTTGTCAAACAAGAAAGTCATTTATCCCTAGGAAATCGATAACTAGACCGATAATCATTCTTATAGTTTTATATGAGGGGGAGGCATGAGCTAACATATTTTCTCTACTTGGATCATATACACTTATGATTGCAACTCTAGCAAGCATCCGCAACTATCAAAGATCATTAAGGTAAAACCCAATCATAGCATTAAGTATCAAGTCCTCTTTACTCCCATATGCAATAGCCCACTTACTCGGGTCTGTGTATTCTGTCACTCACGCCACCAACTATAAGCAAATTATGAACGTATTACAACACCCTACAGCAAGGATCCCTCACGTTTGCGTGACATGGAGGGCATCATAGGACAACACCATAAATAAAATATACACTCATACCAACCAAGATCATGATTAGCCCACATGACAAAACGAATCTACTCAAACATCATAAGATAGCCATATATCATTGGGAAATAATATATAGTGTTGAGCACCATGTTTAAGTAGAGATTACAACGTGGAAAAGAGGTGTTACACCGCTGCATAGAGGGGAAAAAAGTTGGTGTTGACAGTAAGATTGTTGGTGTAGATCGCCGTCACGATCCTTGCCCCGGCCCCGGCGGCACTCCGGCGCCACCGGGAGAGAGAGGGGGAGAGAGCGCCCCTTTTTCTTCTTCTTCCTTGGCCTCCCCCCGAGATGGGAGAAGAGTTCCCCCTCTGGTCCATGGCCTCCATGGCAGCGGAGGGGCGGGAGCCCCTCCGAGATTGGATCTCCCTCTCTATTCTCTTCCGTTTCGCGCTCTCCAGATCTGGCCAAAAACTGTTTCTTAAATATCCGGAGATCCGTAACTCCGATTGCGCTGAGATTTTAACATGATTTTTTTCGGATATAAGTTTCTTTGCGCCCGAAGTAGAGCTCCAATCGACATACGAGGTGAGCACAACCCACCACCGCGTGCCTAGCCCCTAGGGCGCGCCTGGTGTCTTGTGGGGGCTGTGGGCCCCTGTTTGCGTTGATTCCAAGTCCCAAAAATCATATATATTCCAAAATAATTCTCCATAAATTTTTATCGCATTTGGACTTCGTTTGATATAGATATTCTGTGAAACAAAAAAATGTAAAAAAACAGGAACTGACACTAGGAACTAGATCAATATGTTAGTCTAATAAATCATATAAAATGTTGCCAAAAATACTTGAAAGTTGTATGATATTGGCATGAAACCAAAAATTATACGACGGCGATGTATCAACATCCCCAAGCTTAATTCCTGCTCGTCCTCGAGTAGGTAAATGATAAAAAAGATAAATTTTTATGTGGAATGCTACCTAGCATAAACTTGATCATATATCTAATCATGGCATGAATATTAAGACACAAGTGATTCAAAGCAATAGTCTATAATTTGACATAAAGACATTGATACTCAGTCATCCCAACAAACAATCGTGTCTTTCAAAATATCAATGCTAAAGAATGCCATTCCTAGCCCATCATGCTCAATCATTGATCCATTCACAAAACACACTCAAATATTAGCTGCATCAATGCACAAGTATGATCATAGTGCTCCCTAGTTGGTGCTTTATAAAAAAAGATGCAGACTCAAATAAAAATAAAAATTGCATACAAGTAAATAGATAAGCCCTTCGCAGAGGAAACCGGAGATTTGTAGAGGTGCCAGAGCTCAAAGCAAAAATTGGGAGATAAAAACATTTTGAAAAGCATGCTTTTCCTGTCCACGCTACGGCCGAGAGTTCCCAACATCTTCCATGCTAGACACATTATAGGCGGTTCCCAAAAAGAAAATAAAGTTCATTTCCTTCCACCATTCTTTTACAATCCATGGCTAGCCGTATCCACGGGTGCCTTCCATACCAACACTTTCCAAGAAATTTTGTTGTTATTATTTTTGATTCATTGTGGGATTGGGCATCCCTAATACCGCCATACTCTCGTGCAATGACAAGTGAATAAACACTCATCGTGAGAATAACCCGCCTAATCATGAAAGACATCTGCCACCCCCTGCCGCCACATCAGCGGTACAGGCACACAAAACGGAAATTTATTTTGAAAATTAGAGTTGACACATACAAATTTACTTAAAACAGCACGGAAATACCGCATATAGGTAGGTATGATGGACTCATATGGCAAAATTGTGTTTAAGGATTTTGGATGCACAAATAGTATTTCTACTTAGTATAAGTGGAGGCTAGTAAAAAGATTGAGAAGCAACCAACCAAGAAATGAAAATTCTCATAAACGAGCATTAAGCATACAAACACCGAATAATGCACCACAAGTAGGATGTAATTTCATTGCATAACTATTGACTTTCATGCTTGCATAGGAAACCACAAACCTTAACATCAATATTCTTATTAACCACAACCATTTACTAGTACCTCCCACATATTATCAGCTCTATATCGCAAAACTATTGCAAGGAATCAAACATGTCATATTCAGTTATCCATAAGTTTTATGTAGGATTTTATGACTAACCATGCAAATGACCAATTAACTGATGCGGGCTTAAACAAGCTCACATGGAGTGGCATGAGAAGTTCGAAAGAACATTAACTGCTGCGGGCTTTGTTGTAAACGAAGGTGACAAGTGTGTGTACTATCACCATGGTGGGGGTGAAGGAGTTATTCTTTGTCTGTATGCCGATGACATACTGATCTTTTGAACCAAACTTGATTTAGTCAAGGATGTTAAGGATTTGTTATCTTGTTGTTTTGAGATGAAGGATCTAGGAGTAGCTGATGTTATCTTAAACATCAAGCTGTTGAGAGATGAGAATGGTGGGATTACACTGCTTCAAACTCGCTATGTGAAAAAGGTTTTAATTTGTTTTGGGTATAGCGACTGCAAGCCTTCTCCAACTTCATATGATGTTAGTGTGTTGCTTCGAAAGAATCGACGGATTGCTAGAGATCAACTGACGCCATACGACTTGTCTCGCGAGGTGCCTCGCGGGAGGCCTCACGAGGGGCTTCCTTTGAAGCGGCCAAGGCAGGGCCATCCTTCATGGGCCGGCCCGAATGTCGCCTCCTGGGCCGGAGGCAGATAGGCCTTGGTACCCCGGTTTTCATTGGGCCGACAATGATGAGCTGAAAATACCACCGTCCCTCTAACTATCCAATCATAGTTTGGGAGGGATACCTTTTTACCTTTGCTTTTCCGTCTTTTCTTTTTCTCCTTCACATCATGTGTGGGTTTTATCACCCTTTTGGAGCTCCTTATTGATGAGATTGGTTGAATAAAAAGCTCCTCCTTGTGACCTGATTCATCATCTCAACTCTTATAAAAAACCGAGTTGGTGATGATGGTGTGCCTGCCATCTTGCAATGTAGACCGTCTGATCTATATTTGACGGATAAAAAGCAAACTATGGCAATTTTACAAAAAGATACCCGCACATCTCTCCACATTTGTAGATAAGGCCTTCCCTCGTTCATCCTTATCTCCCATAACCTCATTGTTGAGCAATTAAAAAAGGAAGTCTCTGGAACAATCTTGCATGGTGGCCACTGTCGGCATCGTCCATCCCCATGCCTCCGCTCAGTCCGACCATCAATCACCACCACGCCCCACTCCTCCTCACCTTATCTCTCCTGTTTCTTGAGATATCATTAGTTTTTACACATGGGATTACTCCCGCATGGGTCAATCACAACAGGTGTTTTGTAAAAAATGCATCTTGATGTTTTGTGCAATGCACGGGCATCTTGCTAGTAAGAGAAAATAGGAGGATATTGAAAAACCTCTTCCCCTTCATTAGTATTCTTTTCATCTTCTATTTGTTTTCTTGTCTTTAAGTAATTGGCAATATAAGGATTCTCAATGCAATTTACCGCACAATACATATAAATTTCCTCTAGATCAAAAGCAAGAAATCTCTCAAGGTTATATTCTGGAATGCCCTTAGTTATACGTTTCATTTCTTCATATCTCAAAAGCAAACTAAGTTTCTTATGATGCGCAAGGGAAATCAAGTCATCACAATTTTTGGACACGACACGATCATGAAACAATTTGTATTGGAGATTTAAATGACCACGTTCATTGCAAAGTTCACAAGGATGGCTAAAAATATTAATTTTTTCAGCACAAACATCTAGCCTCTCTTGCAACCATTTAGTTTCTAAATACTTATGCCTCTTGCAAAATCTATCTTCCCTTTTTGGTATGTAACTGCAAACCCTGTGCACTCCACAAAAATTGACATGCTTATAAGAAACATTTTTATCATGACTAGTGCAATCATCATTAGTACTATGGATATTCAAAGAATTCATACTAAGAACATTGCAATCATGCTCATCATTCAAAGATTGTATGTCAAATATTTTATTGCATTCTTCCTTTAGCAATTTAGCACAATTATCAAAATCGTTATTTTCACGAAAGACATTAAAAAGATGAGGCATATGAGGCAACCTCAATTCCATTTTTTTGTATGTTTCTTTTGTTGACTAGACTAGTGATAAAATAATAAACTAAAACATTTGATTGCAAGATCTAAAGATATACCTTCAAGCGCTAACCTCCCCGGCAACTGTGCCAGAAAAAAGCTTGATGTCTACTACGCAACTTTCTCCTTGTAGACGTTGTTGGGCCTCCAAGTGCAGAGTTTTGTAGGACAGTAGCAAATTTCCCTCAAGTGGATGACCTAAGGTTTATCAATCTGTGAGAGGCGTAAGATGAAGATGGTCTCTCTCAAACAACCCTGCAACCAAATAACAAAGAATCTTTTGTGTCCCCAACACACCCAATACAATGGTAACTTGTATAGGTGCACTAGTTTGATTACACGATATGCATCACACAATCTCAGATTCATCTATTCAAACCAACACAAAGAACTTCAAAGAGTGCCCCAAAGTTTTCTCTTTGGAGAGTCAAGACGCAACGTGTGCCAACCCCTATGCATAAGTTCACAAGGTCACAGAACCCGCAAGTTGATCACCAAAACATACATCAAGTGGATCATGTGAATATCCATTGTCACCACAGATAAGCACATGCAAGACATACATCAAGTGTTCTCAAATCCTTAAAGACTCAATCCGATAAGATAACTTCAAAGGGAAAATTCAATCCATTACAAGAAGGTGAAGGGGGAGAAACATCATAAGATCCAACTATAGTAGCAAAGCTCGCGGCACATCAAGATCGTGCCAAATCAAGAACACGAGAGAGAGAGAGAGAGATTAAACACATAGCTACTGCTACATACCCTCAGCCCCGAGGGTGAACTACTCCCTCGTCGTCATGGAGAGGAGGATGATGAAGATGGCCACCGGTGACGATTCCCCCCTCTGGCAGGGTGCCGGAACAAGGTCCCGATTGGTTTTTGGTGGCTACAGAGGCTTGCGGCGGCGGAACTCCCGATCTAGGTTTCTTTTCAGGGGTTTCTGTATTTATAGGAATTTTCGGCGTCGGTTTCACGTCAGGGGGGGTCCACGAGGAGCCCACAAGTACGGGGCGCGCCCAGGGGGGTAGGGCGCGCCCTCCACCCTTGTGGAGGCCTCGTGGCTCTTCTGGCCTAACTCTTTTGCTTCGGGGGCTTCTTCTGGTCCATAAAAATCACCGTAAATTTTCAACTCATTTGGACTCCGTTTGATATTCCTTTTCTGCGAAACTCAAAAAAAAAGGAAAAAACAGAAAACTGACATTGGGCTCTAGGTTCGTAGGCTAGTCCTAAAAATAATTAAAATAGCATATAAATGCATATAAAACATCCAACATAGATAATATAATACTCCCTCCGTTCCAAAATATAGTGCGTCGTCGGTTTCCGTGCTTCAACTTTGACCATTAATTTAACCAACGAGACCGACTGCGGCGGGAGAAAAAAGTATACCAATGAATTCGTATTCAAAAGAAGTTTTCAATTATATAATTTTTGATACCGCCGCAGTCGGTCTCGTTGGTTAAATTTATGGTCAAAGTTGAACCTCGAAAAGCGTGGGCGCGCTATATTTTGGAACGGAGGGAGTAGCATGGAACAATAAAAAATTATAGATATGTTGGATACGTATCAACGACCAAAATACCAACACCGTCTGTTCTTTTACTTTAAAATAAAAAACATTCTACAACACGTGCAGGCTCCAACACGCCACGTCTTCTGTCTGCTAGTCATATATTTATTGGTACTCCCTCCGTTCCTAAATATAAGACTTTTAGAGATTCCAATATGACCACATACGGACAATATGAGTGAATCTATAATCTAAAATAAGTCTATGTACGCGCAAAATGCCAATGGCTGGCGACCTCCATGGAGGTTGTTCTAAAAAATAAATCGAAAAACATATTTTGAAGTTTCAAAAAATTCTGAAACAAATCATACATGTTTACATGGATGTATTCTATATGTGTGTAAATTTTGATGATGAAATACATTATGGTGAAAGCTACACAAAAAAGACAAATCATGATTTTCAAACTGATGAACAGTGCAAACACTGTTCACTATTAGACTTGCAGGATTTTGTCTTTTCTGTGTAGCTCTCATCATAATATATTTCATGGTAAGATTTTATACACATGTAGAATACATCCATATGAATGTGTAGAATTTTTTTCAGAATTTTTTGAAACTCCAAAATGTAATTATCAGATTTTTTTAAATATCCACCTCCATGGAGGTCTACGGCCAAAAGCCCTCACTCGCTCTATGTAAACGGAGCAATATGAGTGAATCTACATTCTAAAATAAGCATATATCGAAGGTGCTTAATATACTCGTACCCATTACTATCTACATGCATTAGTCTAAAATTCGACGGCCAAGAGGTAAGGAGCCTAGGCACCCCAAACAGTTAATAATGCATTTGAAAAAAAGTTAAACATGTATATAAAAAATGTTTCTGATGTATACAAAAAATGTACAATGTTTATGTGAAAAGTATACATAAAAATATATTTAGAAAAATGATAATTATGTGTATAAGAAATGATAAACATGTATATAAAAATGTTCTCGATGTACAAAAATCTACATTATGTATATAAAAAAGTAATTATAAAAATACATGTCTTAAAAAATATTAATCATGTATTTGAAAAATGTTAAATGTGTATATAAAAGATGTTCCCGGTGTATAACAAAATATACAAATGTACAGACACAAGCACTCATACATACATGCATACACTCACCCCTATGAACGTACACACGCACACCCTACCCCTATGAACACCTACGAGAGACTGAGCCAGCATATCATCCAACCATAGTTTGGTTCGCACGTAAAGAATGTCGTTGGTGTATTTGAAGAGGATATCGCAAGCTTGAGCATTGTATTGCAGCATCTTTAACTCTTTCGCGGTAGCTTCACGGTTCGGTTCTCTCCCATCAAAGAATTCACCTTGCAAGCCAATACACACAATAGCCCAAACGGCGGGGTTATGTCCAAGAATATGCATTTTCATCTTATGCTTCCAAGTAGCAAAATTAGTACCATCAAAGGACCTCTATGGTGGTAATTACCCTCGCTAGACGCCATACTCTCCTAGGTTGTGAAATCAAGGCTATGATCACCAAAAGCTATGGAAATCAAGGCAAATGGACACCAAAGCTCTGATATCACTTGTAGGATCGAAAGTATGTCTAGAGGGGGGGGGGTGATTAGACTACTTGACCAAATAACAACCTAGCCTTTTCCAATTCTAAGTCTTGGCAGATTTTAGCAACTTAGCACAAGTCAAGCAATCAACCTACACATGCAAATCTAAGAGTATAGCAGCGGAATGTAAAACATTTGCATATGAAGGTAAATGGAGGAGTTTGGAGGGAGCAAACGCAACGTAGACACGGAGATTTTTGGTGTGGTTCCGATAGGTGGTGCTATCGTACATCCACATTGATGGAGACTTCAACCCACGAAGGGTAACGGCTGCGCGAGTCCACGGAGGCTCCACACACGAAGGGTCGATGAAGAAGCAACCTTGTCTATCCCACCATGGCCATCATCCATGAAGGACTTGCCTCACTAGGGTAGATCTTCACGAAGTAGGCGATCTCCTTGCCCTTACAAACTCCTTGGTTCAACTCCACAATCTTGTTGGAGGCTCCCAAGTGACACCTAACCAATCTAGGAGACACCACTCTCCAAAAGGGAATAGATGGTGTGTTGATGATGAACTCCTTGCTCTTGTGCTTCAAATAATAGTCTCCCCAACACTCAACTCTCTCACACAGATTTGGATTTGGTGGAAAAATGATTTGAGTGGAAAGCAACTTAGGGAAGGCTAGAGATCAAGATTCTTGGGGTTGGAATGGAATATCTTGGTCTCAACACATAAGTAGGTGGTTTTCTCTCAGAAAATGTATGCTGGAAGTGTAGGCATGTTCTGATGGCTCTCTCCACGAATGAAGAGTGGGTGGAGGGGTATTTATAGCCTCCACACAAAATCCAACCGTTACACACAATTTGCCAAACTCGATGGGACCGAATCATGAAACTCGGTCAGACCGATTTAGTTCAAAATGTGAACGTTAGGATTTTTGGTGGGACCGACATGTCCACTCGGTACGACCGATTTCATTAGGTTTAGGGCATAACATAATCTCGGTGAGACCGATCACATAAACTCGGTAGGACCGATTTCTGTAATAGGCAAATAGAGAGTTGGTCAGGCAAACTCGGTGGGACCGAATCACTCATTTCGGTGGAACCGAAACGTTACAAAAGGGAAACAGAGAGTTTGCATTGCGAACTCGGTGGGACCGATCACTCATCTCGGTTGGACCAAAATGATACGAAGGGAAACAGAGAGTTTGCAATCCCATCTCGGTGAGACCGAGATCCCTATTGGTGAGACCGAAATGACTAGGGTTTTTGGCAGTGGCTATGTCAAATGAACTCGGTGGCGCCGGATAGATCAAATCGGTAGGGCCAAGTTTGAATTTTGGTTTGGGACATATGTGGATATGAGAAAGTGGTTGAGGGCTTTTGGAGCATATCATTTTGAGCAAGCAAGCCATTAAGCAACACCTCATCCCCTTTTAATAGTATTGGCTTTTCCTATGGACCTAATGTGATCTTGGATCACTAAAATGAAAATGTAGAGTCTTGAGCTTGAGCCAATATGTGTCCTTAGCATTTTGAGGGGTGCACATTCCTAATCCATGCCATACCAATCATTGAACTTTCTGAAATGATCATCTTGAAATAGCATTAGTTCAATGAGCTATATGTTGTTAGGAATTACCAAAACCACCCAGGGATAGTTGCACTTTCACCTGGCGATCTTGTCTCTATTCAGAAGGAAATCAAAGTCCTCAGTGATGAATTTGACCAATACCATGCTAATTGGCTAGGATTCAAGGTCACCTTTGTCAAGGCAAGATCGTGAAGAGCCTCAAGGCAAGTGTTGCATCTCCATCGCAACAACAAATTCCTCAGGCCGAAGTTTCTGCTCAGCCTGCTGAAGAAACTGTAAGCGCAGCTGAAGAAATTCAGGCTACTGAAGAAGCTACCAGGGCAGCTGAAGAAATTACTGCTCCTGAAGACACTGACAGGGCAACTACCAATGTTGCACCTGAAGAACAACCCAGGCCAGCTGAAGAATCTGTTGCGCCTGAAGAAACTGAGAATGCCAGGGCGACTGCATTAGTCATGCCTGAAGAAAATGCACCAACTTCATCCTCTGCTCCTCCTGCAAAGTCTTCAAAGATGAAGAAAAGAACACTTCCTTGTGCATCAGAAGTGAAGAAAACTAAAGCTAGGGAGAAGGAAGCCGCAAGGAAAAGGAAAGCATCAACCTCTGCAGAATCCTCAGATCCCAGGAAAGTGAGGACTTTGACGAGTTCTTTCAATGAACCAATTGATGTTGTTCCAATTTCTATTGTGCCATCAAAGGAACTAGTTCCGTTTGGTGAAGAATATGTCATTCTAGATGACGAAAATGATGAAGAAAAACATTTTGATGCTTCCTCAGAGCAGATAGACGAAGAAATTGAGGTGGAAGTTGTTGCTTCAACACCTTTGGTATGATCGCCTATGCCTCAGTTCACTGCTGAAGAGGCGGTCATCAAAGAAATTGATGAGGATGTGGATATTGGCTCAACTACTCCTATCCTAAATGATGATTATTGGGAAACTCTTCACCCTAATTCACCAATCGCCACACCTCTCCATCAAATTCCTCAGTCCCATGTGCATACTGAAGAAATATTGACAGGGTCTAAAGGACATCAAACTTCTCTCCAATCTATTCCTAAGGAAATTCTAGCTGCATCAACTAAAGAAATGGAGAACCAGACAACTGCTGATGAAACTGCCGCTTCAATTCCTTGGCCTACTGCACCAGAAGTTGTGACTGAAGAGGTTTTGAGGCCTACTACTGCAAATCTTCAGCCCAAGCCTCAAAATCTTCAATTTGGCACAAGGAGGACTAAATTAAAAAATGTTGATTTCTTCACTGAGCATCATTTCTTCACCGATGAAAATCCTTATGACTCGGCAAGATTAAGGTGCAAGAGGTTTTGGACTGCAAGTCAGATGAATTTCTATGCCTCTGTTCTGTTTGACAAGGACAAAGTCTTCCAACACCATCAAATCCATCATGTGGATATGGAGTCCATTCCATGCTTTCAACTAGTTTTGAAGGTTCTTCACGAAGCTAGACTGCTCAATTTCTGTGCTGACATTTGTGATTGGAATGAAGAGCCAATTCTTCAGTTTTATGCAACTCTGTACCTCACTGGAAATGTCTCAGATGTCAATTCATGGGTTCTGGACTAGATGACAGAGAACACTCACTACAAAGCTCCAGCCTCTGAATTGCTTCATGCCATCCCAGTAAGCCCTCCGGCAGAAGGTGCAAGGCTCATGTACGAGGAACCTGAACTTCAAAATCATCTCATGCAAGTGTTGATGAAGCCTTTACGCCCTGGCCAAGCTCCAAGAACCACTTTCCTTGTGAAAGATTTGTTGTATGTGCCCAGGACCGTCTACCGCATATTGACCAAAACCCTCAGTCCGATCAAAGGTCACAACTCTGAGGAAGAAGTTGTTAGCATCATGAAGAATCTGCTGTCAACATCATTCATGGTATTCCCATTAACTATCATGATTTCTTCATGAGGACTTTGGCCAATGTTGCGTTGTCGCCATTTGAATTGAAGCCCTATACTCCTTGGATCATGAAATTCATCAGGACCAAATCTTCAATTCCATACGAGTCTAATTTTCAGAATCACCTCGGCTTTCTGCCTCCTATTAAAGTCCTCAAAAAGACCATTTCCTCACTTGATGAAAAAGGCAAAGCTATTGTTATTGATGAAGGCACTCGTCCATTCGATGGTCAATTTCATAAGGTTGCATCTTACTCCATCAATGATGACTCTGCAACCCAGGAATCTGCTGCTAAAGCCACAAATCAAAATCCTCAAGCCACTGCCCCATGTGTGATGACTGATCGTGAGCTTCTTCTAAGTCTTCACCAAAAATTCGATCGCAATCACAAGTGGGTCAAGCGGCAATTTGGCTCAATTCTTCAGAACATGACTGCCACTCAGAATACTTGAAGAAGAATCATTATTATGTGCATGAAATCTTTGATCGCACTTGGGATATACTTTCTCATCTTTATGGTGATGAAGACCTCAAGCAGATGGACTTTCAGCAGAACTTTGGCTTGTTACATCCTCATTCAAAGAAATTCAAGAAGGTCAAAGTTCCTCAGTTGGTCACAAGTTCATTTTCTTCATTGCGTGAGATGGATGAAGCTGGGGATCTCGACGACACAGCGGCAGACCCTACTCCAACAAACGACCCCGACAACGCTGGCGCTCCTCCACCAACTTCAAGATGATATTCTTTGGGGGCGTTAGTCCTCATTTGTCGTCCCTTTTGGTCATTTGATGAGAAAGGGAGAGAAATTTGAGTTAGTCTTCAAGCGGGTCTTTATATGGGTGGTTTTTCTTTAAGTTACAACTCTCGTTCTTCTGAGGTGTTTGTTTGATGAGTTGTAAACTTAAGTCCGATGGTGGTCTGATACTTTTGAACTGCTTTCTTATTTCCTCAAGTACCTTAATGCACGCATGCAGAGTTTCGTCAGACACCATTTTCCTTCATGCATTTCTCCCCCTTTGTCATCAAATGACGAAAAGGGACTTCTCCCGTGTTGATGGGGAATGGGTCACATGACATTGTTCGAGGTGTCGGTACGGTCGATCTAAAGTTCACTTCGGGGAAGATCGTGCGCTTGGAGAACGTTCATCATGTGCCCTCCATCAATGAAAATCTTGTTAGTGGTTCCCGTTTTATGTCGAGATGGTTTTAAGTTCGTTTTCGAGTCCAGTAAAGTTGTAATTTCCAGTATGGACAATTTGTTGGAAAATGCTATGAGTGCAGAGGCTTGTTCCGCCTGTCTCTGTCAGATATTTGCACTAAAATTATTAATCATGTTTGCCACGATAATGAGTCTAATATTTGGCATTCACGACTTTGTCATATTAACTTTGGTTGCATGACGTGACTAACCAATATGAGTTTAATTCCGTTCACTAATGTCAAGGGCTCCAAGTTCCAAGTGTGTGTGTGCAAGCTAAGAAACCTGGCAAATCCCATAAGACTGCAGAGGCAAGATACTTGGCACCACTAGAGCTTATACATTCTGATCTTTGTGAGATGAATGGCGTGGTGACAAAGGTGAAAAGAAACACTTCATGACGTTGATTGATGACTCCACTAGATATTGTTAGGTGTATCTTCTGAAATCAAAAGATGAGGCTTTATTTTTTTCAAAAAAATATAAAGCTGAAGTAGAGAACCAACTTAATTGGAAAATTAAAGGCTTAGGTCTGATCGTGGTGAAGAGTATTTTTTCAATGAATTTGATTTGTTTTGTGCGAAACATGGTATAATCCATGAGAGGACGCCTCCCTACTCGCGCCAGTCAAATGGGGCGGCCAAAAGAAAGAACCGAATTCTAACTGATTTGGTTAACGCCATGTTAGACACATCAGGTCTCTCCAAGGCATGGTGGGGGGAGGCGCTAATGACTGCATGTCATGTCCTAAATTGAGTTCCCACAAAGCATAAGACCATGCCTCCATTTGAGGAATGGGAAAGGAAACGATTGAAACTCTCCTACTTACTTACAAACTTGGACCAAAAACTATGCATTGTGTTCTTCTAGGCTATGCTTCATAGCATTGGCTATAGATTGTTGATAATAAAATCTGAGTTATCCGACATGCATGTTGGTACAATTATGGAGTCGAATGATGTGACTTTGTCTGAGGACATATTTTCTATGAAGGATATGTCGAGTACATCAAATCAGGAGATACCTACTCCATCTAGTCAGGAATTTGCTGTAATTCCTGAACCCACCATTGCTATGGAACACGTTGAGAATCCTTTGGAGGATGACAATGAAACCATGTAAGGAGTAAGAGACAAAGGATTGTAAAATTCTTTGGTGATGATTTCATTGCGTACCTCGTGGATGACACATCATGACTATTTTCAAAAGCCTATACATCTTCTAGTGCTAACTACCGGAAGGAAGCTGTCCGCATCGAGATGGATTCCATCTTAGCTAATAGAACCTGAGCAATCACTGATCGTCCTTATGGGTGTAAACCTGTAGGATGTAAGTGGGTGTTCAAGAAAAAGTTTAGACCTGATGGTACGATTGAAAAGTACAAGGCACACCTTTTGGCCAAGGGTTATACCCAGAAAGAAGGTGAAGACTACTTTGATAATTACTCACATGTGGATAGACTGACCACTATTCGGGTGCTACTAGCACTGACTGCCTCACACAGTCTTCTCGTTCATCAAATGGACGTTAAGACGACTTTCCTCAATGGAGAGTTGAACGAGAAAATTTACATGGATCAGCCAGATGGTTTTGCAGTACCTGGTCAGGAAGGACAGGTGTGCAAGTTATTAAAGTCTTTATATGGCCTTAAACAAGCTACCAAGGAGTGGCATGAGAAGTTCGAAAGAACATTAACTGCTGCAGACTTTGTTGTAAACGAAGGTGACGAGTGTGTGTACTTTGGGGCGAAGGAGTTATTCTTTGTCTGTATGTCGATGACATACTAATCTTTGGAACCAAACTTGATTTAATTAAGGAGGTTAATGATTTTTTATCTCGTTGTTTTGAGATGAAGGATCTAAGAGTAGCTGATGTTATCTTAAACATCAAGCCGTTCAGACATGAGAATGGTGGGATTACGCTGCTTCAATCTCACTATGTGGAAAAAGTCTTGAGTCGTTTTGGGTATAGCGACTGCAAGCCTTCTTCAACTTCATATGATGCTAGTGTGGTGCTTCGAAAGAATCGACGGATTGCTAGAGATCAACTGACGTCGTACGACTTGTCTCGCGAGGGGCTTTCTTTGGAGCGGCTGAGGCAGGGTCATCCTTCGTGGGCCGTCCCGAATGTCGCCTCCTGGGCCGGAGGCAGATATGCCGTGGTACCCCGGTTTCCATTGGGCCGACAATGATGAGCTGAGAATACCACCGTCCCTCTAACCATCCAACAATAGAGAGAGATCAAACACATAGCTAATGGTACATACCCTCAGCCCCGAGGGTGAACTACTCCCTCCTCGTCATGGAGAGAGGATGATGAAGATGGCCACTAGTGATGATTCCCCCCTCCGACAGGGTGCCGGAACAGGGTCCCGATTGGTTTTTGGTGGCTACAGTGGCTTGCGGCAGCGGAACTCCCGATCTAGGTTTCTTTTCAGGGGTTTCTATATTTATAGGAATTTTTGGCGTTGATTTCACGTGAGGGGGGTCCATGAGGAGCCCACAAGGACGGAGGGTGCGCCCAGGGGTAGGGCGCGCCCTCCACCCTTGTGGAGGCCTCGTGGCTCTTCTGGCCCAACTCTTTTGCTTCGGGGGCTTCTTCTGGTCCATAAAAAATCACCGTAAATTTTCAGCTCATTTGGACTCGTTTGATATTCCTTTTCTGCGAAACTTAAAAAAAAAACAGAAACTGACACTGGGCTCTAGGTTAGTAGGCTAGTCCCAAAAATCATTAAAATAGCATGTAAATGCATATAAAACATTCAAGATAAATAATATAATAGCATGAAACAATAAAAAATTATAGATACGTTGGATACGTATCAGCGACCAAAATATCAACACCGTCCGTTCTTTTACTTTAAAATAAAAAAAACATTCTACAACACGTGCAGGCTCCAACACGCTGCGTCTTCTGTCTGCTAGTCATATATTTATTGGTACTCCCTCCGTTCCTAAATATAAGACTTTTAGAGATTCCAATATGACCACATACGGAGCAATATGAGTGAATCTACAATCTAAAATAAGTCTATGTACGCGCAAAATGCCAATGGCGGGCGACCTCCATGGAGGTTGTTTTAAAAAATAAATTGAAAAACATATTTTGAAGTTTCAAAAAATTCTGAAACAAATCATACATGTTTACATGGATGTATTCTATATGTGTGTAAATTTTGAAGATGAAATACATTATGGTGAGAGCTACACAAAAAAGACAAATCATGATTTTCAAACTGATGAACAGTGCAAACACTGTTCACTATTAGAATTGCAGGATTTTGTCTTTTCTGCATAGCTCTCATCATAATATATTTCATGGTAAGATTTTATACACATGTAGAATACATCCATATGAATGTGTAGAATTTTTTCAGTATTTTTTGAAACTCCAAAAATGTAATTATCAGATTTTAAAAATATCCACCTCCATGGAGGTCTACCGCCAAAAGCGCTCACTCTTCCCTCAAAAACAAAAGCCCTCACCCGCTCTATGTAAACGGAGAAATATAAGTGAATCTACATTTCAAAATAAGCATATATGTAAGGTGCTTAATATACTCGCACCCATTACTATCTACATGCATTACTCTAAAATCCGTCGGCCAAGAGGTAAGGAGCCTAGGCACCCCAAATGGTCAATAATGCATTTGAAAAGAAGTTAAACATGTATATAGAAAATGTTTCTGATGTATACAAAAAAATGTACAATGCTTATATGAAAAGTATACATAAAAAATATATTTAAAAAAATGTTAATTATGTGTATAAGAAATGATAAACATGTATATAAAAATGTTCCCGATGTACAAAAAATCTACAATGTGTCTATAAAAAGTAACTATAAAAATACATGTCTTAAAAATATTAATCGTGTATTTGAAAAATGTTAAATGTGTATATAAAAGATGTTCCTGGTGTATAAAAATATATACAAATGTACAGACGCAAGCACTCATACATACGCGCATACACTTACCCTGTGAACGTACACATGCACATCCTACCCCTATGAACACCTACGAGAGACTGAGCCGGCATATCATCCAACCATAGGTTGGTTCGCATGTAAAGAATGTTGTTGATTTATTTGAAAAATGTTGAAAAGGTGATTGCAGAAGTTGAACAAACAAATGGGCCGGCCCACCTTGCGTTGCTGTCTCTGTATTTTCGATTAGCCCATCCTTAGTGCCGCAACCCTAACCCTAACCTCTGGAAAATTCCCCACCACCCCAACCCCGACCCTTTCTTCCTCCTCTCGAAAATTCCGCACCACCCCGACCCCGACGCCATCTTCCTCCTCTCGGAAGTTCCCCACCACTCCGACCGCAACCCCTTCTTCCTCCTCTCGGAAGTTCCCGACCACTCCGACCAATGGGGCTCTCAATTTCGGTCTTCCGCTCGCATTCCGCTAGCCTTGACGCTGACGAGACGGCGCCGCCGCAGCCATGGGTGCTCGTGCCGTCCGTCCCCGCGTTGGTGATTGCATCTGGATTTATGCGCTCAAGTATCTACCGAGTTCCCGTAGATCATCCGTTCGTGTCTGCCGTGGATTCCTCTGGATTGTTGCTATGCTCCTCCAACTACATCGCAGACAACCCGAGGCAGTATTTCCTTTGGGATGCCGCGGGGCACACATCGGCAGAACTGCCTCAGCCCGATCCCCTCAAGGTTGGCCACCCCAGTGGAATTGGTCTGCTACGCAAAGGCACTGCTGTGCTCGTGGCTGACCTCCAGAGAACAGTGGATGGGCCTGTACTGTGCTACTGGGAGGCTGGGAGTGATAGATGGCTGCTCAAGAGACCCTCAGGGTGTTCACTTCGAAATTTCTCATGGAGTTCTTTCCCACAGAGGAAGGCTTTTCTGGTTCAACCTTGCAAAAGGTATATCCCATTGTGACCCATTTCTTGATACCCCTGTGCTGTGCTTCATAGCTCTTCCGTTGGATTGCGAAAAGTGCAATGATGGTGGGTTAGATGAACTGGCAAGGCGACGCTGCATCAAGTTGAGTTTAGGACAGATATGCCTCATTGACATTCAGCAGTCATGGGATACTCCTGCTCTTGTCATGTGGTCGATGAACCTTGCTGATGAGGGAAGTCAATCAGACTGGGTCCGCACCTATCATGTTCCTCTGTGTGATGTATGGAGTGGTTGGGAACCTCCGATGCTCAGCCTTGTCCACCCGTATAATCCGAATATCCTCTATCTTTCCAACGGTCTCAAAGTAACTGCAGTGGACATGCTTACAAGGAGCGTGATTGAAGTGCAAGACTTGTCGACGGGCTCCTCTTCGACGATACACGCTTGGATTTTGACCCCAGAGCTGCAGAAGCACATAAAAGGTATGAGACTCCCCACATTAAAATGCATAGCTTGTTTGATGTTGCCAGGTGCAAAATTTGCTTTCCAGCTTATGCTTGCTGTCTATATGCAACTCTGCGATTTACTTGTACCTAGCACCCGTCACTTGAACATTCATATACTGTGGGTAATTCAAATTTGATAATCTGTTGAATCACTTCTATGGCAGGCTCAGGAAAGAAGAGTGTGCGTATCGTCCTTGGTGGAATGCCAATGCTGTCCCGACCAGTGAAGACCCAGAACTCTCCTCATGAGTTGTCACTGGATTCCTGCCCTTTGAATCTTGATATCCTTCTCGAGATTGTAAAGCGATGCAGCCTCACCTCGGTTGTCAAATTTGCTCTTTCCTGTAAGCTCATCCGCAGGAACATATCAAGCCGTAATTTTCTTGGGCAGCTGGGCCGAGGCCGGAGGTTCACCTCATCAATTTACCTTGGTCATTTTGAGAATTACTGCAGCCGGCTGATTACTAGACCACATTTTATCCCGTCACCACTGCCCAATGCTGGGGTGTTGTCTAGAATGGTACATTCATCTGTTATGGAGGAATACTCGATCGATAGCATTGGAGATCTGACGGTGGCTGGAATTCATGACGGTGTCCTGGTTCTGTTAGGTAATGTTGATCGAGTGGTCTGTTTATGGTGCCCACTGAAGCGGTATTTGGGTTTTGCACCTCAAACTGCGGGCAACTGTGGTTGTATCCTGTCAACCGGAACCAATGGAGGGATGGAACTGATGCTGGTGAAAGCCCGCCCATGGCTTGGGGTCATAAGGACAAAGATATTCACTCCTGTGAAACAAGATTTTGCTGTTGTGAGCCGCCATGGTCGGCCTCCGCTGTCTGGGGTGTGGGGTCCTGTGGTTCACAGGCAAATCATCGGGGATCGCTCCAGGAATGTCAAGCCCTTTGCATTTCCGTTGGTTGTTGATGCAGCTGCTCACTGGCTGTGCAAGTCTTCTGGAAAGTGTCGTGTACTGAAGATGCCAATCAATGACACTAGCATGCCATCATATATCCCACTGCCTACCACATGCTGCTCGACAGTTGATTACCACAAGGACACACTACTACTTGTGTCAGCTTCAGCAGATGGGCATGTTGGTGGGAGCGACCAGGGAGGGCTGCTCGGGCTACTGTCACTCGATGCCAAGGGGATCACGGTCTGGAGTTTCAAATCTCCCACAGGCTGGACACAACATGGCACCATCTGCAGAGATAGGATCATCCAGTGTCTTGATCTTCCATACAATATCCAGTTTTCTCTTGAATGGTGCTCGGCTAAGAGTGGGGTATTGGCAATGACTGCACATGGTAAAGGGCACACCGCTGAACGTGTAATCTTCAATTTAAACACATTGGAGGGGGGCCACAATTCTAGGCCCGAGGGTGCTATAAGAGGTCTCAAGTTACGGGCAATGTGCCCGTATGAGGCTGACTGGGTGGGTGTTCTGTCAAGTTTGAAGATGTTGCGAGAAGCTGCTAGGGCGATCAACGTGGCTATTCAGGAGTTTTATGCTCGAAAGCCTGGATGGCTTGTAATGTTTTGTTGCTTCTTCTTGATGGTTGTGGGAATGACCAGGCCTGGAAGTGTTTACATTCGTGGTCGGCTGTGTTGCCATTCCTTGATATCGTTTGAGTTTTGAGCCATAGATTTTTGTTCTTAAAACTGTGAGGAGAAATGGTAATGTGGTGATGACTGATGGTTCCGAGTTGTTTCTGTTGAGATTTCGGATTATAAGTTTCAACATGTGCTTAGTTTGTTTTCCTGGTTCTTGGTTAGATTTCTCAAACTAATAGTAGTTCTTTCCTACATGGATCTGGAATCATTACGGGTGTGTTTGGTTCAGGTCATCAACTGGAATGTAATGGGTCGGTCCTGTTCCGAGGAGTGGTTCTCGCGTTTGGTTCGCGTTTGGTTGGGTCGAAGAACCCGAACCAAGTCATTACCTGGATGCGGAACTCGCTAGTACCTCCAGATCGGAGGAACCACACGGAACGCCTCGCGTCTTCCCTTCTCCCCTGACTCTGCCCTCTCTCCCTCGACCATGCCCCAGCCTCGACCTTTCACCGCCGGCACACTCCTGTCCCTCGTGTCTCCCCGTCGAAAGGACGACCTGGTCGCTGCGGCGGGATCCTTGGGTCTGACCGGGAAGAGGCGGAGCAGCGCGGGCGTCCGATCTGACAGGCAGAGCCATGGCGGCGGCGTCCGATCCGACAAGCGGAGCAGCGGCGGCGGCGGCCGATCTGGGAGGTAGAGCAGCGCCCGCGACTCCCACTACCTCCTGCTCCGCTCGGCCTCTCGGCACCGCCTCCACGTGGGCACCATCGTCCATCAGCTCTGCTCGACTTTCCCTGCCTCCTCGCACATGCTCTGCAGTGCCCGTCCCTGGGCTACGAGATACAGATGGGCAAGCAGCGGCAAGCTGTCGCAGCAATCAGCGGCAGTAACGACCATTTTACTTGCTAGCTTCTCGTAATCACAGCAAGCTCTAATGGGGAAGATAATTATGTTCTGCCCCTTGCTAGCTTCCTTTTCCTAATGAATAAGTAGTATTTTCCTTGGCAATTATTTATTATGTGTCAAAAATATGAAGACTAGTGACAACTGTGCATATATATGTGAGAAGAAACATCATTATTTTTATGCAAAAGGTGAGATGAACCAAAATGCATTCCATTCCATATCTCCAACCAAACACTAAAATGGAACCGTTCCATTTCACCTATTTGCTCAAACCAAACATAGGAACGGAACCAACCCATTCTAGTGGAATGGAACCATAACATTACATTCTACTTCGTTCCCCAACCAAACACACCCTACATGATGAATCACTTTCTGGCTTGTTAATTGGTGTCCGAGCTTAATGCGTATATCTTATTTTCCTGTATTTTTAGCAAAAACATTATGCTATGTAGCAAAATCAGTATGTCATGTTCTCTAGCAGCTGTGTTCCTGGGGTTGTTGGGGGGAATGGCAGAATGTTTCCTATTAGAATTGTCTTTTTGTTGTTTTCTATTAGCTTGTTATCTGTCACGCGCCCAGTATAGCTTTGCGATTCGTTGTATTGAATGCCTCTGGCAGGTTGTGGGTCCACCTGGAACAGATGAATCGATATATACGTATCCAGGATCGCTGTGGGAATGCCCAGGCCTTTACATTCGGGGTTGGCTGTGTTGCCATTCCTTGCTATCTTTCGAGATTTGAGCCATAGATTTCTGTTCTTTTTTTTTGAAATCAAGCAAGGCTTGTATTACTTAACGGTGCTGGGCCATATCGCCCAAAGCACAAAAGATGCCACATGGGCAGGTACATCAGAATCCCATTCCACAAGTTGGTTGGGAGGATACATATGACCAATCTTAGCTAGCTCATGGGCTACCGAATTCGCCCTAAGACCACAGTACATGATTTTATGTTGGGAGAACCATAGCTTGAGTTGCATTTTCGAGTCCTCAATCACTGCAGCGTAGGCAGATGAGTCCACCTTGCCGAGGTCAAGGGCATCCACAAGAAGCTGGGAGTCAGTCTCGAAGAACACCCGGGTTAATCCCAGATCCGCAGCAAGCGTAACAGCCTGTGACATAGCATAAACTTCAGCCCCAAACGCATCTTGAACATGATCTTGGCGGCCTGCTCGAGCACTTACAATGTGGCCTGATCCATCTCGTGCAACCACACCCCATCCTATGAAGGACTCGCCAGGTGTAAAGGCCCCATCAAGGTTTATTTTGATCATATCATCCCCAGGCGGCTTCCAAATATCCTTGGCGCCGTGTTTTTGATCTGGTGGCTTGAAAGCTTCAGCATAGTCGAACACCGTAGCCCGCGCACGTCTCGCAATCTCACTGGTTCCTATTGGCAGCTCCCCCTCCCTGAGCTTATTCCTATTGTTCCACCACAACCACCAGGCCGTTAGGATTAGGACACGTGTCTCCTCCTTCAAACCCCACATGAAATCAAGCATAACATGCACTGCGTTATTTCTTCTAGCTGTGCTCTAACATTTTCTAGGCCTAGCTCCCGCTAGACCGGCTTGATTGATTTGCATCGTATGAAAAGATGCACTCCGTCCTCATCAGCCCTGCTACAGAATAGGCACTTTGTGTCCTCTATGGGTATACCCCTTCTTTGCACGTTTGTTCGGAGAGCCAAGGATTCATGTTTTAGTCGCCAAACGAACATCTGAATGTTTTTGGGGCATGGTAGTTTCCAAAGTCTCTTCCAAGATTCATCCATGCATGTGTTCAGATTGCCAACATGTCCATTACTTGCACCCTGACCTCCATTCTTTGCCTGCTTACCGAGGTGCACATGAAGCTTGTAGGCGCTTTTCACCGAGTGTTGTCCTTTGTCATCAAACTGCCAGGCTATGAAATCAGGCACCCCTTCCCGCAATGGTTCTGCAGAATGTGTCGAGTATCGTCCGGCCAGAACGTGTCGCGGACAAGCTGCTCATCCCATGTCCTGGTGACTGGAGAGATCAGATCAGAAACACACTCGAGTAAGTTGCCTCCTCTTGGGGTGATGATCTGTCGCGACCCCGGACAGGGAATCCATGGGTCGTTCCATATCTGAACTTCAGACCCGTCTCCAATTCGCCAGATATAGCCTTGTTTAACTAGCTCGAGTCCATGTAGCAGGCTTCGCCATGTGTAGGAGATCCCGTCCCTCGGAGTAGACTCAAGAACATGATTATTTGGGTAATATCGAGCTTTCAGAATCTTTGCACACAAACTCTCAGGGCATTGGATGAGCCTCCAAATCTGACGGGACAACATGGCAACATTAAAGCTATACATATCCCTAAACCCCAGTCCGCCTTTCTGTTGGGGAACGTTGCAGAAAATTAAAATTTTTCCTACGGTTTCACCAAGATCCATCTATGAGTTCATCTAAGCAACGAGTCATGGGAGAGAGATTGCATCTACATACCACTTGTAGATCACGTGCGGAAACGTTCAAGGGAACGGTGATGATGGAGTCGTACTCGTCGTGATTCAGATCACCGATGACCAAGTGCCGAACGGACAAAGACGTCTGCGTTCAACACACGTCACGGAACGGACGGCGTCTCCTCCTTCTTGATCCAGCAAGGGGAAGGAGAGGTTGATGAAGAAGACTCCAGCAGCAGCACGACGGCGTGGTGGTGGTGGAGAAGCAGTACTCCGGCAGGGCTTCGCCAAGCTCGTGACGGAGGAGGAGAGGTGTTGGGGAGGGGAGGGGCTGCGCCTTGGATGTGTGTTGCAGCCCTCCCCTCACCCCTCTATTTATAGGGGAAGGGGCAAGGGGGCCGGCCCCCTCTAGATGAGATCTAGAGGGGGGTGAGGGCTTGCCCCCTGCCAAAGGGGCACCCCTTTAGGGTTTCCCAACCCTAGGCGCATGGGCCCTAGGGGAGTGGCGCCCAGCCCACTTTGGGCTGGATCCCTCCCTCATACAGCCCATAAGGCCCTCCGGGAGAGGTGGCCCCTCCCGGTAGACCCCCGGAACCCCTCCGGTGGGCCCGGTACAATACCGATATGCCCCCAAACCTTTCCGGTGACCGTATGACGACTTCCCATATATAAATCTTCACCTCCGGACCATTCCGGAACTCCTCATGACGTCCGGAATCTCATCCGGACTCGAACAACATTCGGTAATCACATACAAGTCTTCCTAATAACCCTAAGCGTCACCGAACCTTAAGTGTGTAGACCCTACGGGTTCGGGAGACATGCGACATGACAGAGACGTCTCTCCGGTCAATAACCACCAGCGGGATCTGGATACCCATGTTGGCTCCCACATGCTCCTCGATGATGTCATCGGATGAACCACGATGTCGAGGATTCAAGCAACCCCGTATACTATTACCTTTGTCAGATGGTATGTTACTTGCCTGAGATTCGATCGTCGGTATCCCAATACCTCGTTCAATCTTGTTACCGGCAAGTCACTTTACTCGTAATCAGAATGCATGATCCCGTGACCGGACACTTGGTCACATTGAGCTCATTATGATGATGCACAACCGAGTGGGCCCAGTGGTACCTCTCCGTGTCTGAGTGACAAATCGATCTCGATCCGTGTCAACCCAACAGACACTTTCGGAGATACCTGTAGTGCACCTTTATTGTCACCCAGTTACGTTGTGACGTTTGGTACACCCAAAGCACTCCTACGGTATCCGGGAGTTACACGATCTCATGGTCTAAGGAAAAGATACTCGACATTGGAAAAGCTCTAGCAAACGAACTACACGATCTTGTGCTATGCTTAGGATTGGGTCTTGTCCATCACATCATTCTCCTAATGATGTGATCCCGTTATCAACGACATCCAATGTCCATAGTCGTGAAACCATGACTATTTGTTGATCAACGAGCTAGTCAACTAGAGGCTTACTAGGGACATATTATGGTCTATGTATTCACACGTGTATTACGATTTCCGGATAATACAATTATAGCATGAATAAAAGACAATTATCATGAACAAGGAAATATAATAATACTTTTATTATTGCCTCTAGGGCATATTTCCAACAGTCTCCCATTTGCACTAGAGTCAATAATCTAGTTACATTGTGATGAATCGAACACCCATAGAGTTACGGTGTTGATCATGTTTAAGCTCATGAGAGAGGTTTAGTCAACGGATCTGCGACATTCGGATCCGTATGTTCTTTGCAAATATCTATGTCTCCATCTTGAACATTTTCACGGATGGAGTTGAAACGACGCTTGATGTGCCTGGTCTTCTTGTGAAACCTGGGCTCCTTGGCAAGGGCAATAGCTCCGGTGTTGTCATAGAAGAGTTTGATCGGCCCCGACGCATTGGGTATGACTCCTAGGTCGGTGATGAACTCCTTCACCCAAATTGCTTCATGCGCTGCCTCCGAGGCTGCCATGTATTCCGCTTCACATGTAGATCCCGCCACGACGCTCGCTTGTTGCTGCACTACCATCGCTTCCACCATTCAACATATACACGTATCCGGTTTGCGACTTAGAGTCATCGGATCTGTGTCGAAGCTAGCGTCGACGTAACCCTTTACGACGAGCTCTTCGTCACCTCCATAAACGAGAAACATTTCCTTGGTCCTTTTCGTGTACTTCAGATATTCTTGACCCATGCGGTGTTCCTTGCGGGATTACTTTGGTACCTTGCTACCAAACTTACGGCAAGGTTTACATCAGGTCCGTACACATGGCATACATAATAGATCCTATGGCTGAAGCATAGGGATGACACTCATCTCTTCTTTATCTTTTTTGCCGTCGGGCATTGAGCCGAGCTCAATCTCACACCTTGTAATACGTGCAAGAACCCTTTCTTGGACTGATCCATTTTGAACTTCTTCAAAATCTTATCAAGGTATGTGCTTTGTGAAAGACCTATGAGGCGTCTTGATCTATCTCTCAGAGATCTTGATGCCTAATATATAAGCAGCTTCTCCAAGGTCCTTCATTGAAAAACACTTATTCAAGTAGGCCTTAATGTTGTCCAAAAGTTCTATATCATTTCCCATCAAGAGTATGTCATCTACATATAGTATGAGAAATGCTACAGAGCTCCCACTCACTTTCTTGTAAACGCAGGCTTCTCCATAAGTCTGCATAAACCCAAACGCTTTGATCATCTCATCAAAGCGAATGTTCCAACTCCGAGATGCTTGCACCAGCCCATAAATGGATCGCTGGAGCTTGCATACTTTGCTAGCATTCTTAGGATCGACCAAACCCTCCGGCTGTATCATATACAGTTCTTCCTTAAGATGTCCGTTAAGGAATGCCGTTTTGACGTCCATCTGCCATATCTCATAATCATAGTATGCGGCAATTGCTAACATGATTCGGACGGACTTCAGCTTCGCTACGGGAGAGAATGTCTCGTCGTAGTCAACCCCTTGAACTTGCCGATAACCCTTAGCGACAAGTCGAGCTTTATAGATGGTAACATTACCATCCGCGTCCGTCTTCTTCTTAAAGATCCATTTATTTTCTATCGCTCGCCGATCATCGGGCAAGTCTGTCAAAGTCCATACTTTGTTTTCATACATGGATTCTATCTCGGATTTCATGGCTTCAAGCCATTTGTTGGAATCTGGGCCCGCCATCGCTTCTTCATAGTTCGAAGGTTCACCATTGTCTAACAACATGATTTCCATGACAGGGTTGCCGTACCACTCTGGTGCGGAACGTGTCCTCGTGGACCTTCGAAGTTCAGTAGGAGCTTGATCTGAAGTATCTTGATCATCATCATTAACCTCCTCTCTTGTCGGTGCAGGCACCACAGGAACATCTTCCTGGGTTGCACTACTTCCTGTTTCAAGAGGCAGTACTTCATCAAGTTCTACTTTCCTCCCACTTAATTCTTTCGAGAGAAACTCCTTTTCCAGAAAGGACCCATTCTTGGCAACAAAGATCTTGCCTTCGGATCTTAAGTAGAAGGTATAAAAAATGGTTTTCTTAGGGTATCCTATGAAGACGCATTTTTCCGACTTGGGTTCGAGCTTTTCAGGTTGAAGTTTCTTGACATAAGCATCGCATCCCCAAACTTTTAGAAACGACAGCTTAGGTTTCTTCCCAAACCATAATTCATACGGTGTCGTCTCAACGGATTTAGACGGAGCCCTATTTAAAGTGAATGTAGTTGTCTCTAGAGCGTATCCCCAAAATGATAGCGGTAAATCGGTAAGAGACATCATAGACCGCACCATATCCAATAGAGTGCGATTCTGACGTTCGGACACACCGTTCTGTTGAGGTGTTCCAGCGGCGTGAGTTGTGAAACGATTCCACATTTCCTTAGGTGTGTACCAAATTCGTGACTTAAATATTCTCCTCCACGATCTGATCGTAGGAACTTTATCTTTCGGTCACGTTGATTCTCTACCTCATTCTGAAATTCCTTGAACTTTTCAAAGGTCTTAGACTTGTGTTTCATTAAGTAGACATACCCATATCTACTCAAGTCATCAGTGAGAGTGAGAACATAACGATATCCTCCGCGAGCCTCAACGCTCATTGGACCGCACACATCGGTATGTATGATTTCCAATAAGTCGGTTGCTCGCTCCATTGTTCCGGAGAACGGAGTCTTGGTCATTTTTCCCATGAGGCATGGTTCGCATGTGTCAAATGATTCATAATCTAGAGACTCTAAAAGTCCATCAGCATGGAGCTTCTTCATGCGTTTGACACCAATGTGACCAAGGCGGCAGTTGAAAGGATCGAGATGGACCTAGAGGGGGGGGTGAATAGGTACAATTACAAATTTTAATTATTACTTAGCAATTTTAGGCAATAGTGCGGAATATGAAAGTGAGCCTAACAATTGCTAGTAGGTACGTAAGTACTAGGTAAGTAACACAAGCATATAAGTGAGCAAGCACAATATGATGTAAGTAAGTGCAAACCAAACAAGTAACCACAAGTATAGAGTTAGGGTTAGGAATAACCGCAACTCCAGGAGACAAGGATGTATGCCGATGTTCACTTCCTTGGAGGGAAGCTAGTCACCGTTAGAGAGGTGGATGTTACCACGAAGGCACACCAACGCCACGAAGGCTCACCCTATTCTCCCTTTGAGACAACACCACGAAGATGTTTCTCAACCACTAGTGGTAGACCTTGGGGTGGTCTCCAAACCCTCACAAACTTATCCGGGGGTAATCACAAAAGTCAATTCCTCTCCGAAGACTCCTACCGCCTAGGAGTCTCCAACCTCCAAGAGTAATAAGATCAATGGGGATTTGCTCAAGACTTGCTCAAATCATGAATTCCTTGGGTGCAAAGAAGGAGGAGAAGTGGATCTATCACTTGATCGGACAACTTCTTTTCAAAGCTCTCAAACCCCTTGGGGATCTAAGATTTGGTGTGGAGAGTTGAGAGAGAGTGAGTGAAGTGTTCTAGGATTTGTTCAAAGTGAATGGTCAACCCCAACCCGTGGAAGGAGAAGGAGTATATATGTGGTGGGAAAAGGTGACCGTTTAGAAGTGCAGGATGGCGGACGTCCGAGAACGCCGGTCGTCCGGAGGCTAAATGGGTCCGGACGTCGGCTACCATCGGACGACCGGATCACCGTGGAAAAGTGTGACCCACAAACCAATGTACAAGATACGGTCGTCCGAACAGGCCCGACATCCGTAAGAATGCTTCGATGTGAAAGTGTCGGACGTCCGGAGAGTTCCGGACGTCCGTAAAATGTTTCGCCATTTGTGAAAAGTGTGACTCACAAATCGATGTACGGGATACGGTCTTCCGAAAGGGCCGACATCCGTAAGAAAGTTTACGATGCGAAAGTGTCGGACGTCCGGAGGGTTCCGGACATCCGTAAAAATGTTTCATTGTGGAAGTGTCGGACGTCCGTAAGCGTCCGGACGTCCGGCAATCAGAAGGACCGGACGGCCGTAGAGAGCCGGACGTCCTATGGTATACCAGCTTTGAGCAAGTTTTTCACAGATCCATCGATCCCCTCTTAATAGTGCGGGATCCCTATACTCAAGAACAACCCTTAAATGAAGTTAACACCTTGTATCTCCATTCTTGAGTTATATGCTTTTGTCCCTAGTCATGATCCATGCATACGGTCTTTGGAACACAATCCTGAGATATACTTGATAAACATGATTAGTCCGAGCATATGTGTTGTCATCAACATCAAAATATGATTTAAGGGCATGATTGCACTTTCAATCTCCCCTTTTTGGTAGTTGATGACAACTCATATGCATACTCATAATAGTAATCGGAAGTATTTGTTGTGGAGCTCAATAACCATAATAACCAAAATAAGAATAGGTAGCGAGTAGCGAGAGGGCTCCCCCTCAAACTGATGCCACAATAGTTGGATCACTTCATATAGATCAATTCATATAGATTCACCAAACGCATAACCAACAAACTGATCAATTCATATATCATATAGATTCATAACTAACAAACTCATAACATAGTTCAACAACCCATAACATAGTTCAACAAACTACTTCTAACATAGGTTCGATTACATAATGAGCTAGAGTAATGCATATGGAGCCTACTCCCCCTTTGGCATCAAGTATCCAAAAAAACAAAGAGGGAATGATATGATAGTATTAAAGCTCATCCTCATCATCATCATCATGAACACCACTGCCACCAGTCTCACAAAGAAATCAGCCCACTCAGACCGGAGGAAAACCAAAATCAGAAGGGGTTCTGCAGGAAGACGCTCATCGTCACTCACATCATATACGCTTTGAGTCTCGCAGACGAGCCTTGAGCGTTCTTGGAAGTGACCATGCGGTGACCACATCGTGGTGTTGGGAGCAATGGAAGGTGAACATCTTCATCATGGCTGAATGAGCCTTCCCAAGAAAAGCGAGCAATGCGCCCAAAGGAGGCATCACCGAATGAGGATGGTTAGCGTGCGAGGGAAAACTAGCGGCAGTGTGAGTAGCGATGGCGGGAGAAGGAGGAACATGGTCAGCCGCCATGTGAGGTGGGATGACCCATCTCTCATGTATATGAGTGCGTGCAATGGGAAAGGGAGCTACACTCTCGATAAATGCACGAAGAAAAGGTGCATGAGGAAAAGCCCGCTTGTCTTTGGAAGCTAGCAAGGCGAATCTCATGCCATAGAAAGTGTGGAACATTTATCTTCCCTTTAGGAGATGTGTAAAGGCGATGCATGAGATCAATGCAGAGTCGCTACAGAACCCTTGTCACCCATCTTGGGATAAATGGTGCGGATGACACAGCGATAAATGATGTTGAATGGAAAACGCCAAATAGAGACTTGGTTTAGACCCTTTTGTTTTTCAAGATTAGACAAAGATGATATGGGTCTAAGGAGATCCGCACAGAACCGCAATGCCTTTGGGCTTATGGTTGGGGTCATCTTTGTGGATTTTGAACCCAGTGTCGGGAAATCCAAGTGCGGTGACAAACTCGGCATAAGATCTTTGTGAGAGAGCGATGTCGGAGGTCATCCATGTGACAGTGTTATCGTGAGCAAAGTAACAAGTGGCATAAAACCGATGGATGGCAGCCTGGTTAAAATCGTGTTGAAAGGCGAATGGGGCAGCTAGGTTTGACGACTCAATGAGCTCAATGGCTCCGGATATTTCTCCGGATGAGTGCGAATGTGCTCAAGATCGATGCAAACATGAAGTGACAAGCCTTTAGGAATGACAATCGTGGTGAAGATGTCGGCTTGGACATTCGTGCAACGACTATCCTAAGAATCCCTAGCAACAGTAAATTGATCTACATCACGATGCAATTTGAGATATGAAGATTTGGGGACTTCATTGAAACGCTTAACATGACGGCCTAGTGATAGTGGAGGCTCAATGGAGATGTGACGGGCATCACCGTGGGGTTGCACCGGAGGAGGAGGAGGTTGAAATGTTGGACTGACGAGTGCCGGGCTTGGGGGCAGCGACGCGGGCGCCAATCATCGTGGACGGATCCACCTCTTCAAGCTCATCCTCAAAATCGACCCCTCCGAAGAGGAATCACTCGGCGAGCTGTGAGGACGAGCGGCACGCTTCCGAGGGCGATCTTCCTCCTCGGAGTCGTTGGAACCACCACGACGAGACGGACGCACGACCCTCCGGTGACTTGCTTGCGTGCGGAGTGCTTGGACCGAGGCATCAGGACCTAGGGGAGAAGGAAAGCACATGTCAACACCCCTCCATAGACCAGGGTGACAAGTGAAGAGAAAGGGGGGGTTTGCCCTACTAGGCGAGGAAGAGCACGGAGGAGCCAAGCGACGTCCGGAGCGAGGATCGAAGGACGGACGGGAGAGAAGCCCCAGCGAAGCGGCTGGACGGGCCGGACGGCAAGTCTCAGATCCATGGCGGGAGACACCCGAGGGGTACGCGCGCGGTCGCGAGGAGGGGCCGCACGACAGAAACGGCGGCGGCGGCTGACTGGAGAGACGTACGGCGGCGGGCGGTTGGTTGACTAAGAAAACCTAGGGCGCAGTATATATAGACCCGCGTAAACGCATTTGACGTCTGGGCCTCCGGACGTCCGGAGTTATATATGTGACCGGACATCAAATGCAGACGGACCGAGTCGGGACCATCAAGAAAGAAGGATAACGAGGTTGCTTTTACGGACGTCCGATGGCGTCGGACGGCCGGGCACATTGTAACAGAAGCGGTTCTTACGGACGTCCGAGTCTTCCGGACGTCCGAGGCTTCATTTGCTAGGCCAAACTTGAGTGAACCAGAATGGTTTTACGGACGTCCGGCGAGGCCGGACGACCGGTCAAAATAACCAGTAGAATATCACGGACGTCCGAGTTTTGCGGACGTCCGGCAAGGAAATACCACTCGGACGTCCGGAACCCTCCGGACGTCCGAGCTAGAAGTTTGGACAGAGGGCTGATAATGATGATGAGGAAAACATTTTCTCACAGTAAAACTTATTTATGTAGGAAATCAGATCCCACCTTACTCAATCATAGGCATAAACTATTCCATCATATTAAACTATGATAACTTTGAGAGTGTTTGTTCAATTTATGCATTATGTAAGGTGAGAGAACTCATGAATTGAGTGTCTCCCCTAAATATATGCCTACATCACGACTAGACATTAAGTTTAAGCATGGATGAGTACTAGATTTCACATAATGTTGTCAAGCTCCAAGATACCAAGTTCACGCCTAAGTCGTGAACCTTGCTTCATCCAATGGTTTCGTGAAAATATCTCGCCAGCTTGCAAATCTGTCCCAATGTGATCAATGTGAATATCGCCTTTCTCAACATGATCTCTCAAGAAGTGATATCTAATATCAATGTGTTTGGTGCAGAGATGATCCTTGGGGTTCTCAAGCAATGTTGATAGCACTTTCATTATCACATAAAAGAGGCACATGTCTATAGGTGATACCATAATCCTTCAAAGTTTGCCTCATCCATAATAACTGAGTTACAATCAAGCGGCAGCAATGTATTCAGCTTCTGCGGTAGAGAGGGCAATACAATTTTGTTTCTTCGATGACCAACTTACCAAAGAGCGTCCAAGAAATTGACATGCACCGGAGGTGGACTTACGATCCACTTTGTCTCCGCCCAATCCGCATCCGTGTATCCAATGAGATCAAACTTAGCATCCTTGGGATACCATAGACCCAACTTTGGGGTGTGAACAAGGTATCTAAGAATATGCTTAACCGCCTTATGATGACTTTCCCTAGGGAAGCTTGAAATCTAGCACACATGCATACACTAAACATGATGTCCGGGTCTAGATGCACAAAGATAAAGCAATGAACCAATCATAGAGCGGTATTTAGATGGGTCAAGGGGATACCGTCTGTGTCTTCAATGAGTGTTATTTTCGTTGGCATTGGTGTCTTACATGGACTAGCATCGGACATACCAAACTTCTCTAGGATATCCTTGAGGTACTTTGCTTGAGACAAGAAAATTCCTTCTTGAAATTGTTGAATTTGGAAACCAAGGAAGAACTTCAAATCCGCATTGAGTGACATTTCAAAATTCTTGGTCATTGAAGCCGCAAACTTCTTGCACAAATGAATGTTAGGAGAACCAAAAATGATATCATCTACATAGATTTGGCATAAGATCAAATCACCCTTATCCCTCTTAGTAAAAAGAGTAGGATCGATCACCCCTCTCACAAAACCATCATCGAGTAAAAACTTCTTAAGATGATCATACCAAGCACGAGGTGCTTGTTTGAGGCCATACAAAGCCTTATGAAGTTTATACACATAGTCTTTGTGATCGGGATCAACGAACCCAGGTGGTTGTGATACATATACTTCTTCTTGTAGAGGACCGTTAAGAAAAGCACTCTTCACATCCATTTGATGTAATGTAAAACCATTGAAAGCAGCATAAGCAAGTAAGATGCGAATGGATTCAAGACGGGCAACGGGGGCAAAAGTCTCACCAAAGTCCAAACCTTCAACTTGTGAGTACCCTTGTGCCACTAACCTTGCCTTGTTCCGGATGATTACACCATTCGGATCAGATTCTTCTTGAGCAACCATTGCCTTTCCATCTCTCTTCTTGAGCTTGGAGTTCAAAGGATTTGGCAACTTCTTCTTGGGAAAGGTCTTGGGAAACCTTGGTTTATCTTCTCTCTTCTCATAAGGGCACTCGTTGGAGAAGTGATTGGTTTCTTCACAGTTGTAGCATTTTCTTACTTTCTTCTTTTGGAATCTTCCCTTGAACTTACCCGCGCTAAACTTCTTGACAAAAAGAGCCATGTCTTCATATGTAGGGCCCTCGTCAGATTCAATCTCATTACCATCTTCGTCATCCTCTTCTTCATCTTCACTTTGTTCATCTTCACATACATGCTTGGCCTTCAATGCAAGATTGATCTTTGATGATGGAGAACCATGCATGGCAAGATGTTTTGTGGCATTAGTCTTTGACTCTTCATATAGTTGAAAGGTGGATACGATGTCATCTGTAGTCATTTCCTTGAAGGTATGATGTTGTCTTATGTCCCACACCATTTGATGGTGAAATGGAGCAAGAGCATGGAGTAACTTATCCACAAGGAATCTCTTTGTCATGTTGAATCCATCTTGTGTCTTGTCACACTCACATGACTCAATATCGGCAGTGAGTGTCATGAGACGCTCATGGAGTTGATTGGGGTTTCACCTTTCTCCATACAAAAGTTTTGCAATTGCCCTTGGCAATTTCATATTGAGCACTCCGGAGGGTAGAGGTGCCAGTTTTGGATCGCATAACAGTTTCCCATAGTTCCTTGGCACTTGTGATGTGTATGAATGGTCTCCTTTGCTTTTCATCCAAGCCTCTCCTTATCCACATGATTGCAGTGTCATTGAGGTTCTTGTCATATATTTCTCTTGGAGTGGGGTTCTTTGGATCAACCACATGATAGCCATACTCCAAGATCTCCAACATCTCATCGTTTCCATGTCGAAGATGGTCCTGCATAGCAACTCTCCACAAAGGAAAATCGGAAGTGGCACTAAGCAGAGGAGGACTGCCTTGAGGATTATATCTTGGTTTCTCAACCTGAGGTCTTGCATAACGCCAAGGAACACTGGCGTGTTCATTGTTAGGAGGTTGTTGACCAAGTGATGGAGTAGGCACAGTTGGCCTTGAGGCAACACCACCCGAGAGTGGTGCAAGCACCGAGGACAACATGGCTAATCTCATTTGGACCAAGGCCTCAAGAGAAGCATCATGCTCCTCTTTTTGCTTAGCAAGGGCCCGTTCTAGATCCTCCGTCGTAAAGGACTTGACTTCAGAAGAAGCCCCGCCTTTATCCTTAGGATCTACAACAAGGGGAGTCCCATCTGGGTTCATCTCGCTCTAGGGCGGTTAAGCCACAAGAATAGAGCACGAGGCTCGATACCAATTGAAAGGATCGAGATGGACCTAGAGGGGGGTGAATAGGTACAATTACAAATTTTAATTATTACTTAGCAATTTTAGGCAATAGTGCGGAATATGAAAGTGAGCCTAACAATTGCTAGTAGGTACAGTACTAGGTAAGTAACACAAGCATATAAGTGAGCAAGCACAATATGATGTAAGTAAGTGCAAACCGAAACAAGTAACCACAAGTATAGAGTTAGGGTTAGGAATAACCGCAACTCAGGGAGACAAGGATGTATGCCGATGTTCACTTCCTTGGAGAGAAGCTAGTCACCGTTAGAGAGGTGGATGTTACCACGAAGGCACACCAACGCCACGAAGGCTCACCCTATTCTCCCTTTGAGACAACACCACGAAGATGTTTCTCAACCACTAGTGGTAGACCTTGGGGTGGTCTCCAAACCCTCACAAACTTATCCGGGGGTAATCACAAAAGTCGATTCCTCTCCGAAAGACTCCTACCGCCTAGGAGTCTCCAACTTCCAAGAGTAATAAGATCAATGGGTATTTGCTCAAGACTTGCTCAAATCATGAATTCCTTGGGTGCAAAGAAGGAGGAGAAGTGGATCTATCACTTGATCGGACAACTTCTTTTCAAAGCTCTCAAACCCCTCGGGGATCTAAGATTTGGTGTGGAGAGTTGAGAGAGAGTGAGTGAAGTGTTCTAGGATTTGTTCAAAGTGAATGGTCAACCCCAACCCGTGGAAGGAGAAGGAGTATATATATGTGGTGGGAAAAGGTGACCGTTTGGGGTACAGGATGGCCGGACGTCCGGAGAACGTGAGTCGTCCGGAGGCCCAAATGGGTCCGGACGTCCGACAGTCATCGGACGACCGACCGCTGTGAAAAGTGTGACCCACAAACCAATGTACAGGATACGGTCGTCCGAACAGGCCCGGACATCCGTAAGAATGCTTCTGATGTGAAAGTGTCGGACGTCCGGAGAGTTCGGACGTCCGTAAAATGTTTGACGGCTGTGAAAAGTGTGACCCACAAACCAATGTACAGGATACGGTCGTCCGAGCGGGGCCGGACATCCGTAAGAAAGTTTCTGATGCGAAAGTGTCGGACGTCCGGAGGGTTCCGGACATCCGTAAAAATGTTTCTGTTGTGGAAGTGTCGGACGTCCGTAAGCGTCCGGACGTCCGGGCAATCAGGAAGGACCGGACGTCCGTAGAGAGCCGGACGTCCGAAGGTATACCAGCTTTGAGCAAGTTTTTCACAGATCCATCGATCCCCTCTTAATAGTGCGGGATCCCTATACTCAAGAACAAACCATAAATGAAGTTAACACCTTGTATCTCCATTCTTGAGTTATATGCTTTTTGTCCCTAGTCATGATCCATGCATACGGTCTTTGGAACACAATCCTGAGATATACTTGATAAACATGATTAGTCCCGAGCATATGTGTTGTCATCAACATCAAAATATGATTTAAGGGCATGATTGCACTTTCAGCAGTGCCACAAGTATGTGGGACTATCGTTATCAACTTTACATCTTTTGGTATTCACACTATGAATATGTGTAATAGTACGCTCGAGATTCATTAAGAATAAACCATTGACCATCGGAGCATGACCATAAAACATATCTCTCATATAAATAGAACAACCATTATTCTCGGATTTAAATGAGTAGCCATCTCGTATTAAACGAGATCCCGATACAATGTTCATGCTCAAACTTGGCACTAAATAACAATTATTGAGGTTTAAAACTAATCCCGTGAGGTAAATGCAGAGGTAGCGTGCCGACGGCGATCACATCGACCTTGGAACCATTCCCGACGCATCGTCACCTCATCCTTGGCGGTCTCCGTTTATTCCGCAGCTCCTGCTGTGAGTTACAAATATGAGCAACGGCACCGTATCAAATACCCGGGAGTTACTACGAAAATTGGTAAGGTACACATCAATTACATGTATATCAAATATACCTTTAGTGTTGCCGGCCTTCTTGTCCGCTAAGTATTTGGGGCAGTTCCGCTTCGATGACCCTTCCCTTGCAATAAAAGCACTCGATCTCGTGCTTGGGTCCATTCTTTGACTTCTTCCGGCAAGAATCGGCTTATCGGGCGCCGCAACATCCTTGCCGTCCTTCTTGAAGTTTTTCTTGCCCTTGCCCTTCTTGAACTTAGTGGTCTTATTGACCATCAACACTTGATGTTCTTTCTTGATTTCAACCTCTGCTGACTTGACATTGAAAATACTTCAGAATGGTCTTCACCATCCCCGCATATTGTAGTTCATCACAAAGCTCTTGTAGCTTGGTGGGAGCGATCAAGGATTCTGTCAATGACCGCCTCGTCTGAGAGGTTAATGTCCAAATTTGGGACAAAGCGGTTGTGCAACCTGACATTTTGAGTATGTGCTCACCAGCGTAACTATTTTCCTCCATCTTACAACTATAGAACTTGTCGGAGACTTCATATCTCGACCGGGCATGAGCTTGGAAAACTAGTTTCAGCTCCTCGAACATCTCATATGCTCCGTGTTGCTCAAAACCCTTTTAGAGCCCCGGTTCTAAGCTGTAAAGCATGCCGCACTGAACGAGGGAGTAATCATTAGCACGTGATTGCCAAGCATTCATAATGTCTTGGTTCTCTGGGATGGGTGCTTCACCTAGCGGTCCATCTAGGACATATTGTTTCCTGGCAGCTATGAGGATGATCCTCAGGTTCCGGACCCAGTCCGTATAGTTGCTGCCATCATCTTTCAGCTTGGTTTTCTCTAGGAACACGTTGAAGTTCATGGTGACATTAGCGGCGGCCATTTGATCTACAAGACATATTTGCAAAGGTTTTAGACTAAGTTCATGATAATTAAGTTCATATAATCAAATTATTTAATGAATTCCCACTCAGATTAGACATCCCTCTAGTCATCTAAGTGTTACACGATCCGAGTCGACTAGGCCGTGTCCGATCATCACGTGAGACGGACTAGTCATCATCGATGAACATCTCCATGTTGATCGTATCTTCCATACGACTCGTGTTCGACCTTTCGGTCTCTGTGTTCGAGGCCATGTCTCGTACATGCTAGGCTCGTCAAGTTAACCCTAAGTGTTTTTGCATGTGTAAAACTGTCTTCTGACCGTTGTATGTGAACGTAAGGATCTATCACACCCAATCATCACGTGGTGCTTCGAAACGACGAACTTTAGCAACGGTGCACAGTTAGGGGAGAACACTTCTTGAAATTGTTGTAAGGGATCATCTTGTTTACTAAGATGCATAAACATAATAAACATCACATGCAATTATATAAAGTAGTGACATGATATGGCCAATATCATATAGCTCCTTTGATCTCCATCTTCGGGGCTCCATGATCATCTTTGTCACCGGCATGACACCATGATCTCCATTATCATGATCTCAATCATCGTGTCTTCATGAAGTTGTCACGCCAACGACTACTTCTACTTCTATGGCTAACGCGTTTAGAAATAAAGTAAAGTAATTTACATGGCGTTCTTCAATGACACGCAGGTCATACAAAAAAATAAAGACAACTCCTATGGCTCCTACCGGTTGTCATACTCATCGACATGCAAGTCGTGATTCCTATTACAAGAACATGATCTCATACATCACAATATATCATTCATCATTCATCACAACTTCGCCATATCACATCACATGACAATTCTTTGCAAAAACAAGTTAGGCGTCCTCTAATTGTTGTTGCATCTTTTACGTGGCTGCAATTGGGTTCTAGCAAGAACGTTTTCTTACCTACGAATAACCACAACGTGATTTTGTCAACTTCTATTTACCCTTCATAAGGACCCTTTTCATCGAATCCGCTCCAACTAAAGTGGGAGAGACAGACACCCGCCAAACCACCTTATGCAACTAGTGCATGTCGGTTGGTGGAACCGGTCTCACGTAAGCGTGCGTGTAAGGTTGGTCCGGCCGCTTCATCCCACAATACCGCTGAAGCAAGATAAGACTAGTAGCGGCAAGCAAGTTGACAAGATCTACGCCCACAACAAAATTGTGTTCTACTCGTGCAATAGAGAACTACGCATAAACCTGGCTCATGATGCCGCTTTTGGGGAACGTTGCAGAAAATTAAAAATTTTCCTACGGTTTCACCAAGATCCATCTATGAGTTCATCTAAGCAACGAGTCATGGGAGAGAGATTGCTTCTACATACCACTTGTAGATCGCGTGCGGAAACGTTCAAGGGAACAGTGATGATGGAGTCGTACTCGCCGTGATTCAGATCACCGATGACCAAGTGCCGAACGGACAGCACCTCCGCGTTCCACACACGTACGGAACGGACGACGTCTCCTCCTTCTTGATCCAGCAAGGGGGAAGGAGAGGTTGAGGAATAAGACTCCAGCAGCAGCACGACGGCGTGGTGGTGGTGGAGAAGCAGTACTCCGGCAGGGCTTCGCCAAGCTCGTGACGGAGGAGGAGAGGTGTTGGGAGGGAGGGCTGCGCCTTGGATGTGTGTTGCAGCCCTCCCTCACCCCTCTATTTATAGGGAAGGGGGCAGGGCGGCCCCTCTAGATGAGATCTAGAGGGGGGCGGCGCCAGGAGGGGCTTGCCCCCCAAGCAAAGGGGGGCGCCCCCTTTAGGGTTTCCCCCAACCCTAGGCGCATAGGCCCTAGGGGGGAGTGGCGCCCCAGCCCACTTTGGGCTGGATCCCTCCCTCATACAGCCCATAAGGCCCTCCGGGAGAGGTGGCCCCTCCCGGTGGACCCCCGGAACCCCTCCGGTGGCCCCGGTACAATACCGATATGCCCCCGAACCTTTCCGGTGACCGTATGACGACTTCCCATATATAAATCTTCACCTCCGGACCATTCCGGAACTCCTCATGACGTCCGGAATCTCATCCGGGACTCCGAACAACATTCGGTAATCACATACAAGTCTTCCTAATAACCCTAGCGTCACCGAACCTTAAGTGTGTAGACCCTACGGGTTCGGGAGACATGCAAACATGACCGAGACGACTCTCCGGTCAATAACCAACAGCGGGATCTGGATACCCATGTTGGCTCCCACATGCTCCTCGGTGATGTCATCGGATGAACCACGATGTCGAGGATTCAAGCAACCCCGTATACTATTCCCTTTGTCAGACGGTATGTTACTTGCCCGAGATTCGATCGTCGGTATCCCAATACCTCGTTCAATCTCGTTACCGGCAAGTCACTTTACTTGTACCGTAATGCATGATCCCGTGACCAGACACTTGGTCACATTGAGCCCCTTATGATGATGCACAACCAAGTGGGCCCAGTGATACCTCTCCGTAATACGGAGTGACAAATCCCAGTCTTGATCCGTGTCAACCCAACAGACACTTTCGGAGATACCTGTAGTGCACCTTTATTGTCACCCAGTTACGTTGTGACGTTTGGTACACCCAAAGCACTCCTACGGTATCCGGGAGTTACCCGATCTCATGGTCTAAGGAAAAGATACTCGACATTGGAAAAGCTCTAGCAAAGCGAACTACACGATCTTGTGCTATGCTTAGGATTGGGTCTTGTCCATCACATCATTCTCCTAATGATGTGATCCCGTTATCAACGACATCCAATGTCCATAGTCAAAACCATGACTATCTGTTGATCAACGAGCTAGTCAACTAGAGGCTTACTAGGGACATATTATGGTCTATGTATTCACACATGTATTACGATTTCCGGATAATACAGTTATAGCATGAATAAAAGACAATTATCATGAACAAGGAAATATAATAATACTTTTATTATTGCCTCTAGGGCATATTTCCAACACTTTCCCCTTGGGCATTGTGAGCTTTTCCCAGCTGATCTAGTGCATGGCACTTTCCTTATCCTGCTGGCTCCACCAGTAGTTACATATAAGAGAACTGATTTCTTCGCAAAAGGTTTTAGTGAGGTAGAAACAAGACATGGCATATGTGGGGATCGCTTGAGCGACAGCCTTGACTAATGACTCCTTACCAACCTTAGCGATAAGTCTTTCCTGCCAGCCATAAACCTTCCCGACAATAGCACCTTTGACATAGGCAAACGCTTTCCTCTTGGATCTTCCAACATGCACCGGCAGACCGAGATATTTGTCATTCCAATTCTTGCTATGGATATGAAGAGCGGCCTTGACATCTGCTCGAGACGTTGGTGATGAATTCGGACTAAACATGAGGGCCGATTTTTCCATGTTGATGCACTGCCCCGAAAAATTCTCATACAGATCAAGAATCTTCCTTAGTTCAGCAGCCTCATGCTGGTTCGCCTTCATTAGCAGGAGCGAGTCATCCGCGAAGAATAAGTGTGACACAACAGGAGCAACAGGACATATTTTCACCCCACTAAGCTTCCTTTGCTCAATTGCATCATTAAGGAGCGCTGAGAGCCCTTTAGCACATATGACAAATAAGTACGGCGACGATGGATCTCCTTGCCGCAGCCCCCTGGAAGGACTGAACTGCTCAGTAAGTGCTCCGTTCACCTTCACTTGATACCTGACAGTAGTGACACACTTCATAATGAGGTTAACCCAGCCTTGCCTGAATCCCATTTTGGTAAGCATTGCTTCCAGGAAGCTCCATTGTACGCGATCATACGCTTTGCTCATGTCAGCCTTGACAGCCACATACCCATCATTTCCTCTTTTCTTATTTAGGAGATAGTGAGTCAGCTCATATGCAATAAGTGCGTTATCAGTTATCAACCGTCCCGGGACAAAAGCACTTTGATTATCAGATATGAGCTCCGGTAGAATCAACTTTATTTTGTTGGCCAACACCTTGGACACAAGTTTATAAAGCACGTTGCATAAGCTTATAGGCCTCAGGTCTTTTATTCGACTCGGGTCTTTCACCTTGGGGATTAGCACAACCGTCGTATCATTCCACCCCTCTGGCATCATTCCATCATTTAGGACCTGCAAGACCTCCTGCACAATACAGTCACCCATGAGGGGCCAATTCTGCTTGTAAACAATGGAGGGCATTCCGTCTGGACCTGGTGCTTTGAGGTTTCCTATATGATCAAGCGCGGCCTTGACTTCCTCCCTAGTGAGTTCAGCCTCAAGGATTTCATTCATGGCATCGGTTACTCGTGGTTTAACCTTACTGATGAGCTCATTCAAACGGTCACCACTTGACAATGAGAAGAGATCCTGAAAAAACGAACAAACGTAGTTAGTCATCTCCTCTCCCTCCTTCACCACCGAGCCGTCCTCCTTCTTCAACCATTTCACCCTATTCGCCCTCTTCCGGCTAGAAGCAACAGTCGTGTAGTATCTAGTGTTATTATTCCTATTTCCATCCTTCAGCCATGACATGTGTGACCGTTGTTTCATCTTGATGTTTATCTTCTCCTCCAACTCTTCAACTACACCCCGCAGTCTCGCCTCCTCTCTGATTTTGGATCCTGAGACCGGTTCCTTCATACATTTCTCCAGCTCCCGACGGCCTCGTTTCAGCCTCTCTTCAAGAACGCCCGCTACCTCCTTGCTCCATCTCCGCATACCCCCAGCAAGACTACACATAACTTTAGACACGTTGCTTGCCCCATCCGTCCAACCCTTCTCCCATTCATTCTTAATAACTTCACTACACCCTTCCTCCTTCAGCCACCAAGCTTCAAAGCGGAAACTTGTGTCTCCCCTTGGGCAACGCCTGCCATCATCGCTAGTCATTACAACAACTGCTCGATGGTCCGAGTGACACGGCCTTCCATTTATGACAACAAACTCGGGGAAGATTTCACACCACCTGGCATTTGCAACAGCCCTATCCAGCCTCTTACAAATATACGTATCCACTTCTTTGCTATGGTTCCTCCAAGTGAACTTGTCTCCGGTAAACCCAATATCTGCCAGATCACATCCTTCGAGCACCTCTCTGAATTTATCCATGCACTGTTGAGGTTTTGCAGCCCCCCCCCCCCAACTTTTTCATCACTCGATAGTATTTCGTTAAAGTCCCCCAACGCTAGAGCAACTCCAACCGGGCTACCCTTTTGGTTCTGCGCGAACATAAACGCTGGAGCAACGCAGAGACCAAATTTTATTTTGCGTCCGCTTTGTGTCCGCGCGGACCTATTTCCACCCCAAATTTGAGTCACATTTGGGTCCGAGGCGGACACAAAATGGACGCGCGAGCTCTCTTTTCTGTCCGTATGCGTTCACCGCTGGCCCACACGGCAGCCAAATAAATATTCCGTCTCTCTCCCTTACGCTCCAACTCGCCGCCGCCCACCGCGCAACATCCACGCCGCCGTCCACCACGCCCCCTCGCAGAAGCACATGCGCCGCCGTCCATCCGCGTCTACTCGTCGGAGCCGCACCCTAGCTAGCTAGCTGCCCAGCGGGCGTGCTAGCTAGCTAGCTGTCAGGTACCTTCCTTAGCCCATGCATATACTTGGGCTGGCCCTTGGATATCACATGGGATGGGTCTAGCTGTGTATTGCTGTCTGCTACTCAGCTACACTGGGAGAGGAAGCAACGACAGGGCATCCGCGTAGGATTAGGCAACGGCGGCATCGACACCTCTCTCTCCCCTACCAACCCCAAATTCCCCATTCATGTATATTTAATTCCTTGTAATCAAGACCTAGAACTGTGATTTGTATGATCAAGTGAGTGTAGATCGTGTGTATCACATCTGTATCCTAACATCTGGTATTCAGAGCCAGACCACCATCCTTCCACCCCTCAATTTTCCCAATTTTTTCCCCTACACACGATTCCTTCTGTTCCACCAGCGACGACACCATGCTACTATCTTACCACCGGAGTGGGATGCCATGTCCGCCAAGGAGCAGACGATCTGGTATCTCGCGTCGTTGATCGATAGGGCCAAGGGCATGACAGTGGAGCTCGTCGCTTCTACCTCGCGACTCAGTTCGGCCGCCCCGACCACCATCACTCAGGCTGCAAGTGGGGGTGGGACTAAGTGGGATTAGCCATCCCATCCCACTTAAATTGTTTTAATGGGATCCCATTGGACAAGAAAAAAATTAGGTGGGCTAGCCCTATTAGCCCATTGGAGTCCCACTTAATCCCGTTGCCAATAACAGTGATCAGCAACAGCTTCTCATCTTCTGAAAAGAAAGCAACAGCTTCTAGGCGCCAATGGCAGCCGGGATCTCCACCGCAGCAGTTTCAGCGTTCTCGTCGGCGGCCACGGTGACGATGATTGGGATGTGGCCGGACGCAATGGTCGGGTGGAGCCAAAGTTTCAGATCGTGGGCGAAAACAGCGCGATCGCGTGCTGGAGCCCTTCCCGCGACGGAATCCCATAAAAAACGCGATCTGCCGCTAACCGCGCGATCACGCGCGAAACGGCGCTATTTGACTTCGCTATCGCTGCAAAATCGCGGGCATGGGCCGAAAGACTGAAACACAAGGGCCCAAATGCCCCAAACAGACCAGAACGGCCCAAATTCGCGATGGTATATAATACCGCCTCCAGAAAACCTAGCTCGTGTCCCCCATTCCCTTCTCTCCCTCCCACTAAAAAGTTTGCGGCGGCTGCGCTGTTCTTCCCAGCAGCGCCGACTGCTGCTTCGTTGGAAGCCAGATTCGGTTGCGGGGGAGGTGGAAAGGCGACCGGCGACGAGGGGCCTCTGCACGACGCCGCCTCTACGACCACGATGACATCTCAGTCTCAGTCTCAAACGGTTCCAGCAGCCGGGGCAAGCACATCGCCAGGAGGTACATGAGTCCTACGATTCCATAGCTCATTTGTAGAATATTCAGACTTGTTTGTTGATTCAGATTGTAGGCTCTGTTGATTCAGATTGTAGGCTCTTGGGATTGCATTGTAGACTTGTAGTTGTAGGTTTAGATTGTAGCTTAGGTTTTCAACATAGCTCATTGGTAGAATATTCAGATCTGCCACTCAAATTTTTCTTTAGATGATGGTTTGTGATGCCCTGATCTGCTGCTTTAATTTGCTTGTGTTCAATGAATAAGTCACAGCTCAAGAACTTGTGTAAAGAATAAAGATATTGTTGTCTTCTTGGCTACTTCCATAACCTGTGTAAATAGAATAACAGGGTTTTTATTATTTTTTCATGTGAGTGTAACAGTGAGGTGCTTTGTAGTGTATTGTGTCTGATTATGGACATGACAAGAAGACCATGATTTGCTTCTCAGTAACCCACTCAAATGCGTTGTTCATTCCATTTTGAAGACTCTGATGCTGTCAATTTCTCTATGAACTGAAGTGCAGAACTAGTGATGTTATACTTGCTGTAGACCTTGAGACTGAATTTATATTTATATTTATATATTGAACTTCTGCTGACCTCTATTATACTTCTATTTATCTGGTGATGTTATGCTTGCTGCAGCCCTTGAGATCTTTATATTGGATTCATGGTTTTTGTTCACACTCTTCATTTGTTCATTTTGTAGGTTCACACAAAGAGACGCAGCAGGTTGGTGCATGACAAGATGAGTGACCTTGTTTTCATCAAGTTCAACTCCAAACTGAAGGACAAGAAACTAAACAAACTCAAGGACCCCATTGAGAAGCAGGTGGTAGATGTTTTAGAAGATGATGAGAATGAATGGATCACTGGTGTGGTGCCTAATGGTGATGAAGAACAAGTTGAAGGTGAAGATCAAGATCAAGAAATTCCATATGCAAGCTCGCATGCTGGACCAGGAACTTCTGCTATTAATCCCCTTAAAAGGAAGAGGGGTGTCTATGGTAAGAAGAAGAAGAAGATGATCCCTGTTACTCCTCAAGAAGATCTGCTCTCTGCTTCAGAAAGTGACGACGACGAGGACACCAACATGAGTTCTGGTTCTGACATGTGAGCTTGTCGGTTTCTTTATGAAGTTCGTTTTGGCGCTCATGATTCTATCCTTTCCTGTGTGCTTTTGACAAATGAATTCTGAAGACTATGGACATGTAATGGACTATGGACATGCTGCTGTTGTTACTTAACTTCTGCCGAACTGCTGATGTTATGCTTGATGCAGTCTTGAATTTATGTTTTTATTTATCTGTTGAACTGCTGCAGATCTCTTCTGTACTTGTTATGTTCAAATTTATATTGAGAATCCTCTGTTTTCCCGCCGTACTTCACCACCGCCGTCTTGCTCTTGAACCTGTGGATGAAGGCGAGGGCCTCCGGCAGGACGTCCGCGCAGTTCAGCACCACGGCCGCGGGATGGGATGCGGACGCACGCCGCGCTGGCGCAGCGCCAGGGAGGAGACCGAGACGCAATGTAGCTGTTGTTCTGAATACAATGTCCTGCGATTGTATTTTTTTAGTGGGATCCCACTTCCACCCGCTTAATCCATGTGGGCTAACCCAATATTTCCCACCAATTCATAGTGAGATCAGGTCCATCACCGAGGAGGTCCGCGACACCAACAACACCGCATACGACTGCTCCGAACTCGCCATCGACATCCCTGTGACGGCCAGCACCAGCACGCCGGCCCACGTCCAGGACCCATCCCCCAAGTCCTCCCCCGACGACATGCGCCGCGTCGCTGTTGCCGGTACGGACAATACGAACTCGTGGCGGCCACTCCATACGTCGCAATCAAGCTCACCGTCCTCCCCGGAGTCTCCTCCTCCACCACCAAGGCCAAGGAAGTCCTCCGTGATGCGTCCTCTGACTGCATCGCCCGTGACCTGTACGACGTATTGCTCGAACCAGTTCATGGGCACTCCGTCGCTCTCATTCCCAACTACGCCGAGGTCGCTACTTCCTGTAGCCTCCAGGGCGCCTGCTACCGATGTCCTTCACCCAGCCGGGGACCGTGATTCTATCCTACGGGTGCCCCTGGCCATGGAGGACGTGCTCATACTCTCTCAAGCCCCACCAATGGTCCCAGTCGCCAATTTGATGCAGCTGTCCATCAACCATGAACTCGAAGTGTTGAAGTCCATAGTGCATTCATGCTTCTGCCGCCCTGAGAGACCTATGTTATCACTGATAGTAAACCCACTTCCGACGCACAAGTGGCTGCTGATATGGCCAAGGTCGTGTCTACTGTTTCTGGCAGATCATATTGCAGAGGGAAAGGAAACTCGACCAATTCCATGGCCATCGTTCCCAATCGGTGTGTCTGGGAGCCCTTGTCCTTGATACAGCCTAAGCCCTCATGGTGCACAATTACAGCATGGGCGTCCACCAAATCAGGCACCATCTAATATTAGAGGCTTGACTGAATTAGAATTTCTCTATGTGTGTACTTGGTCTCAGGATCTGGGTGATCAAAGAACATTTTCTGCTATATAGTTCAGTTCAGAAAATTACACACGGTCAATTGCGCAGGAAATACCTTGCGTCGGATCCTTTGGTACACATCACCAACCACCCAAAGTTTCAAGGTTCAGTGGTGGCCACCGGACCACCAGTTCACGATGAAGAAGGAATCACAAGCATGGTTACCTCCTACTCAGCATGCTACTGTGGTTGTGCATCTGTTTCAGAGCGTGAAGAACCCGGGTACTTTTTTTTTTTTGCATGGAAGAACCCGGGTACTTGGAGTGCAGAATTGGCAAGCCAATATAATCTTCAATTAACACAGTTCAAGCAAACTCAGTATTCCATGGATTGTGCACCATATAATACAGAGGTACAGAGCACCAGGAGTCGTCTGCAAAACGCAATCCAGCTCCGTTCAGTGGATATCATTTCAGGGTTCTGTATGGCAGGGTTGGAGGGAATTTCTTGCCATGGTACATTTGTTATACACATAGCTTATCTGATTCCTCATATGTGCAGACCATGCCCATGACCGTTGTTCGATTGCTTTCATGAAGGTGCGCAACTGAGGTACACATGGCCGCACATTCCTTATGTGATGCATTATTTTGCCGGTACTCTGAATTCTCCGACAGAATCCTTGAGATGTCGACAAGGTGTGCACCTGAAACTACATGACAATTCTTTTCAGCTCCGGCCACATGACATGAGGGTCCATGGTTCAGTTCCAGACTAGTTATGTTCTTATTTGGAGGTGACAATTCTTTTAAAGTCTGCGATTGTGAACTGATTCCAATGGATAAGCCTTTCAGTTGTTCTCAAGGCGAACATGCTGATACACATATCGGTGAACTCGGTACTTGGTATCCACCAGATGGTCCAACAAATAATGTAGAAGTACAGAACACTAAGAAGCATCTGCAAAAATCGATACAACACTGGGCATTTGATACCTATGCATTATTTGTTGGGATTTCCTGCCATGAAAATTTTGCTATACATGCTGGTTGTCGATTTTCTTGGGATTGCCGCAACATGGAAATGGTGTTTACAGCAGCATCACAACAGGAGCAAAGGCATTATCAGGGTCAGCAACCTAATGCACACTACATCTTGCAACCGATGGGCAGTGCTGGACATTTGTTTGAATTCGGTTCGAGAAAACTTACTATGGTTAGCATCTCTCCTTCAACGAGTTGGTTTTGTGAATTAGTAGTGTGTGCAATTGCTAGTTCAGTTACAAGACTAGCATCCCTCCAGATTGATACTTGGTCTGACTACCTGCTGTCATCAAGTGCGATTGTTCCTATGTTCTTTGCAATCTTCTCTAGCCATAAAACAGTGATGCCCTGCAGCTGGGTTGCGACCTTGGTGTTGGTGTAACAACACAATAGTACGACTCTCTATGGCTTGTCTAGTTCGAGCAGCAGTTCGATATGTGAGCTTCCAGCACATGATATGTGTGGAGCTATATCCCATGAGCTTGTGATATGCATAGATCATCAGCTGGACATCACAAACTTGCAGATTGCTGAATATATTTGCTGGTGCTCCTTGTTTGGTCTCCATTCAGATTATCTGTTGACGTATGCTATTGATGTGTTGGGGTCTGACATGGGCATCGTCCAACCAGGTGCGCCTTGGGATCCAGGAGAGCTTGCAGTGTTCTTGTTACTGGAATTCACTCGATGAGTGGTCCCTCAAGGAGGGAGGGGCGTTATAGCTGTTGCTGCCATCTTCACGCATGCCGGCGACCGCAAGTACTACCTCGGCTTCGACCACGACTGTGCTGACAATGGCTACATCCTCAACACCCTCTTCGGTTGGGTTTCCTTTGACCACAACAATTACTTCTCCCTCGTTGAAGCCTACCCTGACTCCGACCAAGACCAGGAACATGGAGTGCAATGGGATCCGGGTATATCTCGGTGGCGTCGGCTTGGGGTCAAGCCGCATTTCAAGGAGGGGATGTCAGGGACCTTCCTTAGCCCATACATATACTTGGGCTGGCCCTTGGATATCACATGGGCTGGGCCTGGCTGTGTATTGCTGTCTGCTACTGAGCTACAAAGTACTGGGAGAGGAAGCAACGCAGGGCATCCGCGTAGGATCAGGCAACGGCGGCATCGATACCTCTCTCTCCCCTACCAACCCCAAATTCCCCATTCGTGTACCTTCAATTCCTTGTAATCGAGACCTAGAACTGTGATTCGTATGATCAACTGAGTGTAGATTGTGTGTACCAAATCTGTATCGTAACACTAGCTAGCCGCCGGCTGTCTACCGGCCCGCGGGTGCTAGCTAGCTACTCCCTCCGTTCCAAAATACTTGACTTCCATTTATTCAAAAATGGATGTACCTATATACTAAAACATGTCTAGATACATCTATATTTTGACAAATGGAAGGCATGTATTGTGGAACGGAGGGAGTAGCTAGCTGCAAGCTGATGTTCCGGGGCTCCTCGCCTCCCCCCGCTGCACCCGCTCCCGAGCTCCCGGTCACGTCCGGCCATGCCCGCTGCCCCGCGCATAGCAGCAGCAGAGGACAGGTGGGCTCGTCCTCCTCCGGCCCCGTGCTCGCATAATAGCATCAGAGGACAGGCGGGTTCGTCCTCCTCCGGCGCCTGTGCTCCGCCGTGGTGGGCTCGTGCTTCTCCGGCACCCATGCTTCGCTGTTCCGTTGTGGCGGGCTCGTCCTCCTCCCTGCTTGCTACGTGTTCGATGGAATGTGCGGACATGACAAAAAATGCGTCTGTCTCCATTGGGCGCACCGGCTGACCCATTTGAAAAAGCAGACGCGGACGAGCGGACGGGCGACCCAAACAGATGAAAAGCGGACAAAATCAATGTCCGTTTGGGTCACCGGTTGGAGTTGCTCTTAATGCTTGCTGTGTTGCCAAAATTGCGAGGAGAAATGGTAATGGTGTGATGACTGATCCGAATGAAATATGCCCTAGAGGCAATAATAAAGTTGTTATTTTATATTTCCTTATATCATGATAAATGTTTATTATTCATGCTAGAATTCTATTAACCGGAAACTTGATACATGTGTGGATACATAGATAAAACACAGTGTCCCTAGTAAGCCTCTACTAGACTAGCTCGTTTATCAAAGATGGTTAAGTTTCCTAACCATAGACATGTGTTGTCATTTGATGAACGGGATCACATCATTAGGAGAATGATGTGATGGACAAGACCCATCCGTTAGCTTAGCATAATGATCGTTAAGTTTTATTGTTATTGATTTCTTCATGACTTATACATATTCCTTTGACTATGAGATTATGCAACTCCCGGATACTGGAGGAATACCTTGTGTGCTATCAAACGTCACAACATAACTGGGTGATTATAAAGATGCTCTACATGTATCTCCAAAGGTGTTTGTTGGGTTGGCATAGATCGCGATTAGGATTTGTCACTCTGAGTATCGGAGAGGTATCTCTGGGCCCTCTCGATAATGCACATCATAATAAGCCTTGCAAGCAATGTGACTAATGAGTTAGTTACAGCATGATGTATTATGGGATGAGTAAAGAACTTGCCGGTAACGAGATTGAACTAGGTATGAAGATATCGATGATCGAATCTCGAGCAAGTAACATACCGATGACAAAGGGAATAATGTATGTTCTCATTATGGTACGACCGATAAAGACCTTCGTAGAATATGTGGGAACCAATATGAGAATCCAGGTTCCGCTGTTGGTTATTAATCAGAGAGGTGTCTCGGTCATGTCTACATAGTTCTCGAACCCGTAGGGTCCGCACGCTTAACGTTCGATGACAATTTTGTATTATATGAGTTATGTGATTTGGTGACCGAATGTTATTTAGAGTCACGGATGAGATCACGGAAATGACGAGGAGTCTCGAAATGGTCGACAGGTAAAGATTGATATATAGGATGATGGTACTCGGACACCGGAAGTATTTCGGGATGCACCGGGTACTTATCGGGTCATCGGAAGGGGTTCCGGGCACCCCGACAAAAGATATGGGCCTTATGGGCCAAGAGGGGAAACACACCAGCCACAAAGGGGCTGATGTGCCCCCCATATGGGCTGGCCAAATTGGAGAAGGAAAGGGAAAGAAGTAAAGGAAAAAGGGAATAGGATTCCCCCTTTCCACTCTTCCCTTCCTACTCCGAATAGGAAAGGGGGGAGGCCGAATTGGGAGGACCCCAAGTAGGATTCTTCCTACTTGGGGCGCCCCCTTGGCTGCCTCTCCTCCCCTCCAACCTATATATATATATATATGTGGGGGGGGGGGGGTGGGGACGGGGGGCACCGCTAGAACACACACCAACAATTGTTAGCCGTGTGCCGCGCCCCCTTCACAGTTTACGCCTCCGGCCATATCTTCGTAGTGCTTAGGCGAAACCCTGCGCGTATCACTTCACCATCACTGTCACCATGCCGTCGTGCTGAAGGAACTCTCCCTCAACATTATCATCGTCACCACGCCGTCGTGCTGACGGAATTCTCCCTCAAAGCTCGCCTGGATCGGAGTTCAAGGGACGTCATCGAGTTGAACGTGTGCAGAACTCGGAGGTGCCGTACGTTCGGTGCTTCATCGGTCGGAACGAGAAGAAGTTCGACTACATCAACCACATTGTCAAACGCTTCCGCTTTCGGTCTACGAGGGTACGTAGACACACTCTCCCCCTCTCGTTGCTATGCATCTGCTAGATAGATCTTGCGTGAGCATAGGATTTTTTTGAAATTGCATGCTACGTTCCCCAACAGTGCTCCCCATCGTTCATTATCATAATCATACTTGAGGTCATTCGCATCTTCGCTTGATTCATTCTGCATGTTATCTAGTTTGTTTTGGAAAGAGAGGGAAAAAAGAGAGAGAAAAGAAAATAAAAAGAGAAAAAAAGAGGAGAGAAGAAAAGATAAAAAATTAAAGAAGTGAGAGAAAAAAAGGAAGAAAAAAAGACAAAGTCCGGGATCTGTCTAGACTCAATCTCGTACCTGAATTCGGATTAAAATCTGTTTTGTGCAGTGTTCAGTAAAGCAGCCATATATTTCTCATATGAAGTCCGTTTTGACTCCAGAGTTCTCAAACTAAAGCTAGCGATGAGCCGCATTTGAATACTTGCAAAAGCTTGTTCAATATTTGGCACCTCAAAATCTGCTTCTAAATAGGTCTTTTTGGCCTCCGAAGTTCCTGAACACAGTTTTTTAGGCCAGTTTTAGATTTTTCCTCCTCATACCAACTGTCAATTGAGTGATTCTTTTTGCATTGGAAAGCTTGACTTGGTAGCATTCTTAAGAAAAATTATCAAAAAATTGGCACAAACATTTCCAGAGGAATATTGGAGATAGAGTGTTTGGTATATCCTGCTTGGGAGTTGTTTCTCATCATTATCTTCACTGCCATTGTGATCTTCAGTTATATCTTGCCGTCTAGAGCTACTTCATATCCTTTGTTTCTACTAACTATGCTACGTCGTGGCCCCATTAGTGTTATGGGCTCGCGTCTCTAGTCCGGTCTTGCCTAGGACCATCATAATATCGTTGTTGAGTATTTATTCAACATTGCATCTCTAAATTAATATTGCTAATATTTTGCTACCATATATATAAAGCAAACCCAACACCACATATTTTTATGCCGTGCATATTTACATTCACCTGGCAATCTCTTTCTCAATCTTTGGAGTTATTTGGTGCCGTTGGTTGCCGGTCACCACCTGCTGCATGGTAAGAACTTGTAAGACATTGATATTTACTATACTGTGAGCGTTTTACCACCACATCAGTTCGTAAGAACATTATTCTTGGATTTTGTTTCTTGTTTTCTACTAATTATGACAGGTTCTGGCGTTGTTAGTTCTTGGGCTTCATCGATCATGGGATACTTGTCACCACCTAAGAAAATACAACAACCATCACGAGAGAAGCAACGACATTAGAATGCGCATAATCAGGTTAATGTTTCCATTCCACCATTTAATGATCGTTCTCGGCCTGATTTATATATTGAATGGGAGTACAAAATAAATCTTATATTTGCTTCCCATAATTTTGATGAGTGTAAAAAAGTTAAAGCTACGGTTAGTACTTTCAGTAGCTTTGTGATACATCTCCAACGTATCTATAATTTTTGATTGTTCCATGCTATTATATTATCTGTTTTGGATGTTTAATGGGCTTTAATATGCTCTTTTATATTATTTTTGGGACTAACCTATTAACCGAAGGCCCAGTGCAAATTGCTGTTTTTTTGCCTATTTCCGTGTTTGTGAGAAAAGGAATATCAAACGGAATCCAAACGGAACGAACCTTCGCGAGTATCTTTCTTGGAACAAACGCAATCCAGGAGACTTGGAGTGGAAGTCAGAGACGCAACGAGGCGGCCACGAGGCAGGAGGGCACGCCCAAGGGGGTAGGCATGCCCCCCACCCTCGTGGGCCCCTCGTAGCTCCACCAACCTACTTCTTTCACCTATATATACTCTTATACACTGAAAACATCCGGGGGAGCCACGAAACCACTTTTCCACCACCGCAACCTTCTTTACCCATGAGATCCCATCTTGGGGCCTTTTTCGGCGATCTGCCGGAGGGGGATTCGATCACGGAGGGCTTCTACATCAACACCATAGCCTCTCCGATGATGTGTGAGTAGTTTACCACAGACCTTCGGGTCCATAGTTATTAGCTAGATGGCTTCTTCTCTATCTTTGGTTCTCAATACAAAGTTCTCCTCGATGTTCTTGGAGATCTATTTGATGTAATACTTTTTGCGGTGTGTTTGCCGAGATCCGATGAATTGCGGGTTTTTATGATCAAGTTTATCTATGAACAATATTTGATTCTTCTCAGAATTCTTTTATGCATGATTTAATATCTTTGCAAGTCTCTTCAAATTATCACTTTGGTTTGGCCTACTAGATTAATCTTTCTTGCAATGGGAGAAGTGCTTAGCTTTGGGTTCAATCTTGCGGTGCTTGATCCCAGTGACAGAAAGGGAACCAACATCTATTGTATTGTTGCCATCGAGGATAAAAAGATGGGGTTTATATCATATTGCTTGAGTTTATCCCTCTACATCATGTCATCTTGCTTAATGCATTACTCTTTTCTTATGAACTTAATACTCTAGATGCATGCTGGATAGTGGTCGATGAGTGGAGTAATAGTAGTAGATGCGGAATCATTTCGGTCTACTTGACACAGACGTGATGCCTATGTTCATGATCATGCCTAGATATTCTCATAACTATGCGCTTTCTATCAATTGCTCGACAGTAATTTGTTCACCCACCGTAATATATACTATCTTGAGAGAAGCCACTAGTGAAACCTATGGCCCCCAGGTCTACTTTACATCATATAATTTTCCGATCTATAATTCTAGTTTACTATTTATTTTGCAATCTTTATTTTCCATCTATACAACAAAAATACCAAAAATATTTATCTTATTATCTTTATCAGATCTCACTTTTGCAAGTGGTCGTGAAGGGATTGACAACCCCTTTATCGCGTTGGTTGCAAGGTTCTTGATTGTTTGTGAAGGTACTAGGCGATTTGCGTGTAGTCTCCTCTTGGATTGATACCTTGGTTCTCAAAAGCGAGGGAAATACTTACGCTATAGTTTGCTGCATCACCCTTTCCTCTTCAAGGGAAAACCAACGCATGCTCAAGAGGTAGCAAGAAGGATTTCTGGCGCCGTTGCCGGGGAGATCTATGCCAAGTCAAGTCATACCAAGTACCCATCATAAACTCTTCTCCCTCGCATTACATTATTTGCCATTCGCCTCTCGTTTTCCTCTCCCCCATTTCTAAAACGATTTTCGAAAACCTTTGCCTTTTCTTCGCCCCTCTTCCGTTCGTCTTTTTCGTTTGCTTGTGTTGCCATGTGCCTTCTATGTGCTTGCATCTTCGCTTGCTAAAAATCTATTGATATGGATCCTCATCCCCTTGCTAATCTTTTTAAGAGATCCAATTATGATGAACCAATTGCTCGTGAGTTGTGTGCACTAGATTATCTTTATGAGGTTTTGCTTGAAATCCATGAATCTGGAAATTGTCATGAAGTACTTTATGAAGTGATTCATGGTAGACCTTTAAATGAAAAGCATGATTGCATTGATGGTATTATAAATTCTATTAATGTTAGTTGTGCTAATAATATGCAAAAACCTAAGCTTTGGGTTGCTAGTTTTGCTATATCCTCTACTTGTTGCAACAATCATGATTGGGGTGATTCTTCTTATGATCTTGAAAATTTATTTAAGCCTCATGATGAATATGAGATTGATAATATGGGGGCTTCACCATTAGACTCAATTCTTCATTGAAGGTTTGCTTCTCACTTGATAATGTGGGGGATTCACACGAGGCTTTGTAAGCACCACTTGACTTTTTGTGGAGCTCTTCCTTATCCTTGAGTGACATCTCATGTGCAACAATTCTTCCGATGACTTCCGTTGGCTTGAGATCTTTGTAATTGGGCATCATTTGGATCAATGTGCACACAGTATCATATTTTCCATCCAAGGCTCTTAGGATCTTCTTGATGATGAATCTATCGGTCATCTCTTCACTTCCTAAGCCGGCAATCTCATTTGTGATGAGAGCAAGCCTAGAGTACATTTCAGCGACACCTTCACCATCCTTCATTTTGAACTTGTCAAGTTGACTTTGAAGCACACCCAATTTGGGTTCCTTGACGGAGTCGGTACCTTCGTGCATATCAATCAAGGTATCCCAAATTTCCTTTGAATTCTCAAGACGGCTGATTTTGTTGAATTCTTCGGGGCACAATCCGTTGAACAGAATATCACAAGCTTGAGCATTGTATTGTAGCATCTTCAACTCTTCCGCGGTAGCTTCACGATTTGGTTCTCTCTCATCAAAGAATTCACCTTGCAAGCCAATACACACAATATCCCAAACGGCGGGGTTATGTCCAAGAATATGCATTTTCATCATATGCTTCCAACTAGCAAAATTCGTACCATCGAAGTAAGGACCTCTACGGTGGTAATTTCCCTCTCTAGACGCCATACTCTCCTAGGTTTTGAAACCAAGGCTATGACCACCAAAAGCTATGGAAATCAAAGCAAATGGAGATCAAAGCTCTGATACCACTTGTAGGATCGGAAGTATGTCTAGAGGGGGGGGGGGGTGATTAGACTACTTGACCAAATAAAAATCTAACCTTTTCCCAATTTTAGTTCTTGGCAGATTTTAGCAACTTAGCACAAGTCAAGCAATCAATCTACACATGTGTCGGAGTAATGGGCCACGGGTAGGCTAACCCGAGTCCCTGAACCTTTCAAGACATCGGGGCTGGATGCGCCCCTCAAGGCATCAAGACAAAGTGCCGCCTTCTGGTGGCCGGCTAGAGGAATAGCCGGCTGCTCGGAGACGGCCGAGTTCCGGCGGGCGGCCGACTCCTCCCTCGAGACAAGCCGACTCCTAGTGGGCGGCTTCCAGAGAAGTCGGCCCCTAGCAGTCGACCCGTGACGCCTTCGAAGTCTGTGCCCTTGTCAAGAGAGACAAGATAGGGAGTGGCTACAGCGTAGCCCATCCCTCCCAAATCCAGGGCCGGACGTGGCTATAGTGCCCCGTACAGACGGATCTCCGCACGACGCGACACTGTTGCTACTCCCCCCTTGACGTCATGCCAAACAGGCAGAGCCCTGTTCCCACGACGGCCTGTCGATACGACACGCAGGCGGCGGGTCCCACCAGGCAGAGAGCCCAGAAGACGGTAGGAGCCGAACCAGCCGGACCTAAGGGCGGCCGAGTTCCGGCAGGCGGCCGACTCCTTCCTCGAGGCCCGTGCGCCATTAACCATACAAGATGCGGAGAGGCTACAGTGATCGCCCGCCAGGCGGCAGGACTGTAGCCACGCTCCCCCAATCGAGCCTGCATCATTAGTGTCACGGCTACAGTGATCAGCAGCCGGCAAGACCCGCGAGCGGTGGAGGCGGACTGTCACCTGCACTGCACTGGGCCGGCGGGGCCCACTCAAGGGCTCCAAAGAGCCGGAGAAGCCGAGGTCGGAGACACCCGACACGGGTCCTACACCGGCGAGATTACCAATGTACCCCTGGGGGGTAGGTCTATATAAACCCCCCAGGGCACCCATGCAAAGGGTTCCCAACTTGTTAGAAGTAGATTCACACATAGAGAGAGAGAGGAGAGGGCTAGCCTTGCCTTCTTCCACCTCTAGCAAACAGCTCCAGGAGCACCATTGTATCACTAGTGCCTTAGTGATCATGCGGAGACCCCGCAGAGCAGGACTAGGGGCGTTATCTCCACGGAGAGCCCCAAACCTGGGTAAAGTTCGCCGACGTTCGTGTCTACGCCTTATCCCGCTTCCAGGCACCAGCGATGTTCTACTCGCTCCCACCATGATAGGCCATCCATTGGCATATGTCGCACCCAATCCCCAACATTTGGCGCCCACCATGGGGCGAGGTGCACCGTCGTCCGGAGACCTGTTCTGGACGGGAACCCTTTTCCTCCCTTGCGAGCGCAGCCAGCCCGGCACGCCAGACAGAGTCTGCGCGGACGCGCTGCATGGCGCGGAAGTCACCTGCGCAGCGAGCTGCCTCTCTGATCTCGTTGGCGAGATCTGCCTCTCTGACGAGCCCGCATCCGACGCGGGCACAGAAGGCCCCGAGAGCCGCCTCATCAGCCTCCTCGATCTGCTCCACGTCGCCGGCGAGCCTGCTGTAGACCTGGAGTCTGTTGGCTCCACCGACCCGATGCTTGTTGACTCCGACACCGCATCGCTCGACGCGTTCCCCACCAATGTGGTGGTCTACGACGAGCCGCTTCCTTGCACGGAGAGCAGCGGAAGCATCGTCACAGAGGTGCTTGTCATTGGCCATGGCGAGCACTCCGGCGGAGGTACCCATGACCCGCTCGATGCGGCACTGCAAGACCTGGCGGCGCCCATTCCAGAGGACGCCGACGCCGAGATGCTGGAAGCACACCGTGCCCAGCTCATCGAGAGTGCCGAGAAGTTAGCCAGCATGAGACGCCTGTCAGAGGCTTACCAGCGCGAGATGGACCGCGCTGTGGGTGGCACGCCGGCTCCTGGCGGGCCTAGCCGCATCGGCACGGTTCAGCAGCGCGGCGTGTCCATTGCCAGCCTGTTCGGAGCAGATCACCCCGTCTACGCCACGCCTGCAGAGAACATACGAGCTGATCAGGCGGCAGCAGAAGAGCTGGACAAGTTCGAGGGCGAAGAGCGTTGCCAGATGGCGGAGCGCGTCCAGCGACTCCTCGACGCGGCTGTTGAGCAACACGAGGCCGGCTGCCGCACTGAGGTGCCCCATCGGCAAAATGACGATCCGCCTCCCCGCTGAGATCAAGGCGCGACCTCTCGGATGCCGACTGGTGGCGTCCGCGAAAGAAGAGACAAGGAGCCGGCTGCCAGCCACAGTCGGACTCGCATCACCATCGAGCGCGACCAAGACGGCCGCCCGAGAGAAGTGGAACGACGGGACGAATGTCCTCTCCCCGCCAGGAGAGGCGTGTCTCCCTGCCGCCTGTTGAACACCCGACACTCGGCGACCGCCTTGGCCGCCGAGAAGGAGTCGGAGAGAACGATGCCCGCCATCGAATCGACCGCCTCAACCGATCCTTGGCGCTAGAAGAAGAAGATGAGTTGGGTACGCCTTGCTTTGGCCACCGCATTCGAGAGGAGCCCTTCCCCAAAGGGTTCATGCTCCCAAGAGATACGCCCAAATACACTGGCTCCGTGAAGCCGGAGGACTGGTTGGTCGACTACTCCACAGTTGTCAACATCGCAAACGGCAACAAGCGCGTTGCCGTGAAGTACGTTCCGCTCATGCTCCAGGAAACGACCTGGACATGGCTGAACAGTCCGAAGCCCCGCAGCATCAACAACTGGGTTGACTTCACTGAGGCCTTCATTCGCAACTTCACCAGCACCTACAAGCGGCCGCCCAAGCCCCGCCAGCTCTCCTTGTGCGTCCAAGGCCCCAACGAGTTGACTCGCGACTATCTCACGCGCTGGGCCGAGCTGCGCAACTCTTGCGAAGGCGTGCACGAGGTGCAGGCCATTGAGTACTTCACCGCAGGGTGCTGAGAGGGAACCCTTCTCAAGCACAAGCTTCTCTGCGACGAGCCGGCGACCCTCGACGAGCTGCTGAGCATAGCAGATAAATACGCCACGGCCGACTCCTCCATGAAGGCAGAGATCCAAGTTGATGCCTCAGGCAAAGTGGCTCCTCGGGCTCCGGCTGGCGACTCCAGTCGGCGTCAGCAACCCCATGACAACAAGCGCAAGACCCCGCAGCCGGCTTCCACAAGCCGGCAGGTGGCGACAGTCGAGGACCAGCAGCCAGAAGGGCAACCTCAACCCAAGCGCTGGAAGGCGGCAAGCCCAATTGGCTACCCGCTTTCAGACGAGCGGACTCTTGATGCACCTGCAAGTTTCACGCGATGGCGCGAAGCCGTCCAACCACACCACTCAGAAGTGCCATTGGCTCACCAGGATCGCCAAAGGTGACGACCTTCTGCCCCCTCCGCCTGCTGGGCAGCCGCCTCCTCCTCCCCCCAGCAGCCGGCAGTTCGACCAGTCGGAGCCATACAAGATGAGTATCCCGAAGAGCACGGAGCTTATGTCGTGTTCACCAGTGTGGCAGACGACAAGCACAGCAGACAGCAACGACAGCAAGAAGTCAACGCAGTGGCATCAGAGACCCCCGAGTTCATGCATTGGTCTGGAAAGCCCATCAGCTGGAGTAGAGCCGACCACTGGGAAGTAATGCCCAATCCCGGCTCCTACGCCCTGGTTCTGGATGCCACCTTTGCCACAGATAGGCGAGCTGCCCGTTTTTCCCAAGTTCTGATAGATGGCGGCAGCCGCATCAATATCCTGTACAAAGATACTGTGGAGAAGCTAGGAATCAAGTAGAGGCAGCTTCAGCCCAGCCGGACTGTATTCCATGGCATAGTTCCTGGCCTTTCCTGCTCACCAATCGGCAAGACACAGATAGACGTCCTCTTCGGAGACAAGGATCATTTCCGCCGAGAGCTAGTCTGGTTTGAGGTGGTGGACCTTGAAAGCCCCTACCATGCACTACTTGTCCGGCCTGCTCTGGCCAAGTTCATGGCGGTCCCCCATTATGCTTACCTCAAGATGAAGATGCCGAGTTCCAAGGGAATTCTGACCATAGTAGGGGATTACAAGAAGTCGCCCGCCTGCGCAGCAGATAGCAGCCGGCTGGCCGAGTCCCTTGTGATTACGGCTGAGAAGCGGCTCCTTGACCGAGTTGTGGCAATGGCAGGCAAGCAGCCGGAAATGTCGCCCAACCCCAAGGAGTCAGAAGCCGCCGACTCCTTCAAGCCGGCCAAAGAAACAAAGAAGATACCCTTGGACCCGGAGCACCCGGAGAGGTATGCTGTCATAGGATTTCCTCCGTGAGAATCGGAATATCTTCGCATGGTCCCCCAAAGACATGACGGGTGTTCCGACGGACTTCGCCGAGCACAAGTTACATGTCCGGTCTGATGCCAAGCCCGTCAGGCAGCCCTTGCACCGCCTGTCAGAAGAGAAGAGAAGAGTTGTTGGAGAAGAGATAGCCCGGCTGCTGTCAGCCAGCTTCATCATGGATGTGTTCTTTCCGGAGTGGCTAGCCAACCTAGTCCTTGTGCTGAAGAAAAACAAGCAGTGGCACATGTGTATTGATTATACCCGCCTCAACAAAGCCTGCCCCAAAGATCCGTTTGCTTTGCCAAGAATTGACCAAGTGATAGACTCCACAGCCGAGTGCGAGCTGTTGAGTTTCTTGGATGCATACACTACAAAAAAATACACTTCCGTGATGATACGTGTTTGTCACAGTACGTCACATTTTTTTTCATGCATGTACATCCATGACGATTTTATGACAGAATCAAGATAGTCATACCTGTGCTGTCGTAGAAGTGTTCCATGACATTACCAAAATTATCATCACGGAAGTGTCCACTTCCATGACGATAAATCGCGCGTCCGCAAGTGCTTTCGTCAAGGGTGACCGACACGTGGCATCCACCGTAACGAACGCCGTTAAGCTATCGGGTCAGGTTTTGGATCCGATAACCCATTAATGTACCGACCAATGGGAAATTTCCACGTGTAAAATTCTTATTGGCCGGACGAAACACGTGTCGACTCATCGATTGGGTCGATAAGGCGCCTATGATATGTCGACACGTGCCACGACCCACCACTGGCCCATTTAGCTTACAAAGCCGGCCCGTTTGACTCGGTCAAAAGTTAACGGGCTGGCCCATGAAAAGCCTGTTAACGGTCTCTTCGCAAATAGCCCATTTTACAGCCCGTTAACTCACGGCCCGTTAGGCCCTAAAGGAAATTGGCCCAACAACGTCATGTGGGCCATCGAATATAACACCAGCCCATTTCACTTTTGGCCCATGTATGGCCCACGACGTCTTTCGACCCATATGAGGCCTTTGTATCTTTCGGCCCTTTACAGGCCCACGGTGACTCTAGCCCATAATGAACAGTAATTTTCTTTATACCCGTTAACGGCCCGTGATTTACATGGGCCGTTTCCAGCCCGTGTTAGCTTTCGGCCTATTGACGACCCGTACGTTCTTGGGCTCCTTTTTGGCCCTCGATTACTTCCGGCTCGTTACTGGCCTGTTCCCCTAATGGGCCAAATTCGGCACATGGCAAGAGTAGGCCCGTTACTGGCCTGTTCCCCTAATGGGCCAAATTTGGCCCATGGCAAGAGTCGGCCCGTTACTGGCTTGTTACCCTAATGGGCCAAATTCGGCCCATGGCAAGAGTCGGCCCGTTTACGGCTCGTTAACTCGCTATACCGCTTTCCACCCGTTCTATATTCTCGCCCATTAACGACCCGTTATGCCCGTGATGTAATTAAGCCTTTTGCTGTCCCACTACCGTTAACGGCTGTTACCGTGCTGGGCCGATAGCAATTACGCCCGATTACGGCCCATGTAGACCCATTTATCCGACGGCCTGAGGCCCACCGATTACGGGCCCATTTATCGATGGCCCGTAGGAGACCCATGGATCCTACGGCCCGTATATGGCCCATGGTAGTTGCGACCACTAGCAAACCAGGGAAAAAGAAGACTAGGAAATAAATAAGGCCGAAACTAACGCTAGGCTATTAAGGCGATTGCACAGATTACATCCATTCGGCATCAAAGATCGCCACCAGTGCAAATATAGGGAACACCCTACACTATACAAAAATGGCTTGCTGTTTTCTTCAGCCGGTGGCTGCACGTTAATAATAAATTTTGTATCACACCAAAACAAATTACAACTATATAACAAAAGTTCAGAAGTTCAGAAGCTCAGTTCATTTGACCTGTCTGTTACGTTTTCATGCTGTATTGTCCGATGGAGCACCATAACCCTCGCCTTCATTTCCCCTAGGCTCCTGAACAACATAGCAAATGTCTGATAGTATGGTTTCAAAACCATGCATATCTTGACGACATTGAGCAATGTTTCTCCTTGTTTCACAAAGGGTCTCTGTTAGGGAATGGACTTGTGTCTGGAGCGCAGATACAACATTGCTTTGAGCTTGCATATCTTGACCATGAGGCAGTTTGGACGATATTGCCTTAACAACCAACCCAAAGATTACGCAGAACGTGCTTTTGGCAATCGTTAGTGGATGTGCATTAACCCACCGCAGCAAGAGTCGACATTGCGGTTATAGTTGCCTCGCCACCTTCGTATAGGTGGCGGTTCCACCATTTTTCCTTAGCTCGCTGAAAATTGAGGTTTTACATTAGTAGCACTAGAACATAAGATATTAAGGAGGCAAAAAACCAAACAAAATAGCTTTGGTATATATACGTAACTTATTACGGTGAACCCATGTAAAATATTAGTTGTATTTTATTGCAAAGTACATAATAAAACCAGGTTCCAAACATATGACCATGTACCATCGCTAATGTATTGTCTATTTCTTCACATTGTATTGAGGGCTAAGGATAAAGAGACGAAGTTTATAATACGGTAAGCATAGTATGACATCATTCATATCACAAAACAAGCGAGAATGCATAAACATGCAATTGTAACGTTGTGTGGGCAAGTCCAAAGACGGAACTAGATTACGGGTCAAGATCAAAGGAACATCACTCCTCTCTTTTAAACCTTGTAAGGTGCAATGATACGCTAAGACAATTGTGTATAAAATTGAAGAGAGTAATAGACATTAGCTGCAAACCATGCAGTTCAAGGCACAAGTCAGAGTAAGTAGTAGTTAAAAGGCATGAGGATTAAGGACTTACAACAGCGGCTTTGGACCGGTGTAGTCATGCCCTTCTTCTTTGGTGTGACAGTCCTTGAAGATTTCCACAACATTTGGTTCAGTTACTTTTTGGTCCTTGCGGGCTTTCCTCTGCATTTCGAACAAGTCAATATAGATCTGATAATATGGTACAACGAAAAGAGTGAAACAACAGCTAATTACAAGAGCCTCGCAGTGTGCAATATAGCTACGAGATCTTGTCGCCTGTTGGAATTTCACTTTCGTACAGTTAGCCTTGTTCTTTGAACAGTTCGCCTACAAGAAGATAGATTTGTGTGGCACATGCGTAAATAGGACTTCAACATGTGATCTGATCACATATATATAATGTACCTGATACTTCGGATCAGACCAGTGTTTAACAAGGCCCCTCCAGTCTTCATCTGATATATTTTCCACTAGAGATGTTTGGGAAAGTTCACTGTTAGCCTTGCCTTCAAAGTGAGTTTTCCTCAAGTTATACCGATACTGTCATAGAGTAGACTTGAAAACATGGGTGCAAGCTTGTTTGGTTGCATCATCTTGGCTATCCAACTTGAACCTCATCTGTTGAAAATTATGGGAGTCTCATTATCAGCAACCTAGAAAGTACGGGATAGAGCAAGACGATATTACTAGTTTCCATACATAACCATACTTACGTATAAATGGTCGAGGAAGGTGTTGAACTGGTTTCGTCTTTGTCATTCATGTAATCAATCCATGTTGGGAGGATACGTACATGACACCTAACAAAGAACCGCTGCCTCGATACTAACTTGGTGACTCAGAAGCATCACATGGCCTTTTTAAACCTGCCTCAAATCGGATCTCCATTCCTCCTCCTCTAGATTTAGTTAACCTATCGAGCATTATCCCTGATGTTTGTTTCCTCTTGCGCCTAGGTGCTAGTCCAACAACAAACATAGGAAGTGCTAGTGTACATCAAACTGTGAGACTACATATAAAGAAGCATGCAATCAGAACTTGACTCCAAGCAACTACCTTCTTGCTGTTGAAGCTCACAAGGTTCATCTAATATTGCCAACTCGTCTTGTGTCAAGAGTGCTTGGGAAGTAGTGCCAGTGTGGCAAGGGAGCTTGGGAACGTCTTGCTAGCTCGGTTGACGACGAGTAAGTCGTGCATGGTAGTAATCTTGTGGTAGGCGTTGCAAGAACTAGGGCTGTCTCTGCTTGTTTGGTGGAAGCTATTTGTTTCTGTTTGGCTTTTTTTGCAACTCGTGTAGCATGGGATGCCGTGTTTGTAGAATTTTCCATCGGACTTTGACCTTCTATTGCACCATCGATTGCAAAGAGAATCTGCAAGATTCATCCGCTTCTCATTCCCTGCCATTCTGTGTTTCTTCCTCTTTCTCTGTGCCATGTTAAGTCAAGCCGACAAGAAAAACGAATAACAATTTCATTCTTCAAAACAAATTGATGCGTGATGCAGACGAACTGAACTTTGATGTTAGACAACCACATGATAGGAGCATGTAATATGTATGAAAAATAGGACGAAAGAGATAACCAGAACTATGATATGTAAACTAAGAAGAAGACATTTCACCAAATTAGAAGCAATGCAATGGAAGGTAGACACCATATGAAAGATGCTACAAATATCGCTCTGCCAAGTTAACAGTGTCTCATCATAAATGGCGTTTAAACAAATGTGAAGCAGTACAAGAAATAAATCATATGCAAGATGCAAACAACATCGCACTACCATGTTAGACGTCTCTCGTCATTAGTGTCATTGCATATTCACAGCATTGCATATTCACAGCTTATGATGTGTAAACTAAGAAGAAGGCATTTCAACAAATTAGAAGCAATGAAAGCTAGACACCATATGAAAGATGCAACGAATATCACTCTACCAAGTTAAAACTGTCTCGTCATAAGTGTCATTTCAACAAATTAGTAGTACAAGATAGAAAAGAATGTGAGATGTAACCTATATCACACTCCGAAGTCAAACGTGTCTTATGATAAGTGATTGTTGCAGGTTACACAATAGTAGTAATTTGATGTAAGAACATGGTGTGATAGATGATATTGCATGTTCTAGAAACGAGGAACGTGTCTTATTCAAGTATAATGTGTAAAGTAAGCAGATGGAATTCAACAAAATTAGAAGCAATACAAGCTAGACATCACACATAACATGCAACCACATATAACAAAGGCCAAGTTAGAGGGAGCACCGGTGATGCTGCACTAGGGGAGACGTGCTCATCATAAACACAGCTTTGTTGAGTATCTATGCATGTGTTTTCTTGGAAATCATCTTGGGGGTGTGGAGGAGTAGAAATCAGAGAGGCCCTCCGTTCGGAAGGAGCACCTTTATCCACTGCCTTGCTAACTTCCTTACGCTTTATTGATTTTGAATTATCAAGTAAAACCAACAAGAAAAAGCAATAAAATTCTCTCTTCAGAACTCATTCATGCATGATACTGACAATCACTACTTTGATGTAAGGCAAACACATGATACCGATGGAATATGTACGAAAACAGGACGGCATGGCATGTTCACAACTGTTTGTGCAAACTAAGCGAGAAACCATTCCAGCAAATAAGAAGCAATGCAAGCTAGACACCACATGAAAGATGCAACCAATATGACTCGCCAAGTTAAAAGCGTCCCATCATAAATGGAATTTCAACAAATTAGAAGCAAGCGCATGCTATAAATCATATGAAAGATGCAACTAATATCGCATCGCATATACTAAAGGTGTCTCGTCATGGTAAAAACCGCCACCTGCTCACAAGACCGCTTTTGGGCCTAGCCCAACAACGCTGGCGCTTATGTGTGGCCCAGGCCCGGGGCTCTGTCGATTATTACAAAAAGAGGGGTACACTTTTGTACCCCTATAATCTGCAGGCAGTCTGAGCCACGGGCACCACCACACCAAGCACGGCAAGGGAGGTGAGCCAAGGTAAGACCAAAGCTCAAGAGAAGCAGAACGACGCCAAGACCAAGACCACAAAGAGCAAAGGGGACGAAGCGGACTCCCCCGGCAAGATCCTTGCCGGGGGGTAGTTTTAGCAACCCCGACAAGACCCTTGCCATGGCAATTCGCCCCACACCTGCGAAGCGAATCACCCTTGAGTCCACTGCCCCCATGGGGCAAGGATTCGGGAGACATCCCCATGGTGGCATGCAGATCTTTGTGAAGACGTTCAAGATCAGATACACACTATAGAAGATGACGACCCTTGGCAGGATCTCAGCCAAGGAGGACCACAAGGCCCCCGGCAAGAGCCTTGCCGGGGATGACAGCAGGCGCCTCGGCAAGACCCTTGCCAAGAACACCCGTAGGGCCACCATCAGGCCCATGCCGACCAAATCTCGCCGCCGTGCGCATGCAGCTGCCGACCCAACCAGCTGGGCAGGCACCTGCGTGGCGGCATGCAGATCTTCATGGAGACCCACCACTGCGCCACCTCAACTGCCCTCCTACCTACATGGCATCGCAGGCACCGCTGGCGTGGCGCGGTTTATTAAGAGGGAGCGGCGACCAGAGACATGTCTCTCCCCCGCCCCGATAAAGCAAGGACACCTAAGCAAGGCGCATTAAATGCGCCTTGTCATGTAATGCAAGGGATAACCTCGCGTTACTGTACCCTTTCCACCTCCTGTGTGCCACTGTGGCAACCCCTTTTCCTATAAAAGGAGGCCCGAGGCGACCAGGAGAAGGATTCGGCTTTTTGGAGCTCCTCACGCCCCACAGCTAGCTCAAGAACACAGATATACAATCCACCAAAGCAGGAGTAGGGTTTTACGCATCCTCGCGGCCCGAACCTGGATAAACGAACCGCATGCTATCTGTTTGATCCGCTCTTCTCACGACCCCGCGCCCCGCTAACCGTAGTAGGGATTCTTGTGATCCCATAGGTGTCGTTCCCACCGGCACTGCATGAATAGAATGTGATTAACTTGTGGGTATTGGGAAGTAGATGATGAGGTAGAACCTATTGCCCTTTTATTATCAAACCATGGGAGTTACTTCTACGCTATGCTTATATTACCATGCTATGCTCGTAGACATGGATTGGGTTTGAGTGTATCCATGACAGATGTGAGATTGTTAATTAATGGTTAACTTAAGGTGGCTACTTAAACACACATCTGGGTGGATTGGTTGCGGGCACCTGGGGACATACGAGTGCTGTCCTTTGGTTCGCCACACAGGCTCAAAGGGATCATAAGATTATTCATGCTAGAAACTTCCGTGTGCAGCCACAAGCTATTATGGGCTCTAGCATAGTTGAGTATGTTGCATGACCTCTTTCAGTGGTAGGCTAGCAGATGTAGGGGAAAGTAGGTGTAACTGTCTACCCAAAGTAAAGAGTTAATGTTTCTGAAAGACTGTGTCTCGGTCATCCGTTTCTCAAGCACCATGTAGTGCGAGAAATCAATCCAACGGAGGAGATCGAGTCTTGTGGGGAAAAGTGCGCAAACCTCTGCAGAGTGTACAAACTAATCATGGTTAGCCGTGTCCCTGGTTATGGACATCTTGAGTATCTGGTTCTTGGATTATCAGGTTGATCTCATCACGCTAAATTAATTTGTTGGGTTGTTAATTACTTGTTTAATTGGGATTGAGATGGGGATTTGCCATTCTCAATGTTTATCAACTACCATGATAGTTAAATAAAAATATATTCCTTTGTTGTAGGAAAAAATTGGCTTTTTGCAAAACATTATAACCATAGAGCCTCCACCAGCCTCATATGCATGTAGTGATAGCATTTACTTGTTCATTGCTCTATTGTGTTATCTTGCCAGCATATTCCATGTGCTGACCCATTTTGGGCTGCAACATATCATGCTGCAGACTTTTCAGACGAAGAGTAAGGTACGCTAGGTCGTTGTCGTGCACTCAGCTATGCCGTTGGAGTTGATGGACTCACTTTATCTTCCAAGCCTTCCGCTGTTATCTTATTTAGATGGCCTTAAGCCATATTTATTGTAATAAGTTCTCTTTTGAGACATTCGATGTAATAAGTGTGTGACTGCACTCTGTTATAAATCCTTCGAGTACTGTGTGTGTCAGCATTAGCGATCCAGGGATGACACTTATGCACAGAGATTTGACCGTCTGAGGTCGGATCGCTACAACCATCAACAAAGCATGATCTTCCACTCTCGTCAGCCTTGCAGAAATTTATGAAGCATCAATAGTTTGATTATGATACAAAACATGATGCCTATGGAACAATACGAATCATGGAAATGAAGCAAACTAAACACAACTTGGAAGCACAAGTGTGAAGCACATGAAGCAAACCATACACAATGATGAAGCATAAACTATGGCACATATGAAGCAAATTGTGCACTATGAAGAAGCACATGTATGCTACAAATGAATAATGAAAAATCCGATGCATTATATTCATGGAATCTCAACATGACTTCTACATAGTGGAAGCACATTTTTTAAAAGGTGATATAAATGATTTACGCATAGTCGTTTAAATTAAGACAATGAAGGGGGCTGCATGCATCTTGTCCATCATATATGTGAAGTTTAGGACGCATGACAAGTATGAGGCATGGAGATGAAGCAATACTGAACACAATGTACAAGGACAAGTTTGATGTCAGTGATCCATTCCAGGAGATCCTCTCTGGCTAAGAATCTGCGAACATTGAGAAGATTACCCCCTTTTTTGACGAATGAGGTCTTTCCATGCCTTGGTGAGACCTAGGACAAGATCGTGTAACTGACCAGCTGCATATCGACTCTGCAGCATGCACGACTCTTCTTTTAGTCATTTTTGAGTGTGACCCGAGAACATACTGAATATAATGCGTCATCATTTCTGAAAGAACTGTTAGAAGGAAATAAATTGATACATTCACTGTGTGGTGGCAATTAGTTGTATGGAAGCAATACATGAGAACTGACAAACGTATATTTGTTGTCTGATGACATCAAGAATGTGGTAAGCACAAAATATGGACCCCACATGTCAGTGACACAAAGGGGGGCATATGATCAAAGGCGCGCGAACTGGGGGGGTTATCATCAAATGCCCCGAGAGGACTAGGGGCAGCCGTGATGCTCCATGGCGAGGATCGAAGGAGGAACGAGGAGGGTGGAAGCTGCCTGGAGAGGTGGAAGTGGGAGGCGGATCAAGCTGGCCGGGGAGGTGGATGTGTGATTCAGATTGAGCTGGGCGGCGTAGTGGTGGATCTCGCGAGGAGAGCTGGTAGCGACGCGGAGCTGACGACGAGGCGAGCGAGGTGGATCTATTGGCGATGCGAGCGAGGTAGGGATATAGCTCAGGCGGTGCGGGCTATTATGGATGATGGGCTCGTGAGGGATTATGGGGAGGAGATTACGCGTGGGGTTTAATCTGGTGGTTTTCTTTGATCTTTTTTATTTCCACAAATACGAGGCAAAATCTTGAGCGTGAGATTTCAAACGAATCAACGGCCTTCTAGCGATCTGTCGCTGGCATTCCTTCAGACCCCGGATAGGAAGAGTTTAGGGGAGCGCTAGGGATCAGACTACTGATCCCTGGCTTCCCATTAGACCAGTGGATGGTCGTTGGATTAACATCACGTTGTTCGTTCGATTTGACTCGATGATTAGCCTCTCACTTTTTCCTTCCTAATAAGTGCTTCTAGTAATCACTCCGAGTATATAGCATCTCCTCCTACTAATCTCTCCAACTTTTCTAAATTGTGTGCTTCTAGTAACTAATTGCTTCCCAGAAATTTTGCTGATTGTTTTGGTAAGTCATGATTGCTTCAAACAAGCAGATACAAACGAACCAACATGTGGTTGGATGGTTAGAGGGACTGTGGTATCCCCAGCCCACTAGGGTTCAAATCCTGGTGCTCGCATTTATTCCTGGATTTATTTCAGGATTTCCGGCGATGTGCATTTAGTGGGAGAAGACGTTTCCATCGATGACGAGATGCCTACGGTAACTAAGTAAATTTCAAGATGATATGTCGGCTCAGTCTTTCGGAGGTGCTCATAGGGGTAGGGTGTGCGTGTGTGCGTTCATAGGTGTGAGTGTATGCGCGTGTATTTGAGTGCTTGCATCTGTACTGTGTTAAAGAAAACAAGCAGATACAAAATATAATTCTTCCCACTAATTACGGATTTGCTTCCACTCAACAAACAAAGAAAATAAATTGAACAAGAAGATACAAAATATAATGCTTCCCACTAATTACGGATTTGCTTCCACTCAACATGATATTTCCTTACATACATGATATTTCCTTATTAGCTCATAGAATCAAATGTAAATATAAGGATAGTCTAGTCTCCTGGATAGCCTCTCTCTCATAGATCTCTTGTAAGTATTACTTTTCTTTGCTTTCTGATTCTCTGTAATTATGTAGACCTATTTTTATCTAATAAAGCACCGTGAGGCTGTTGCCTTGCAGTACATAGTCAAAAAAACAAACAAAGAAAAGAAATTCCTTCTGAATGCTTTTTTTTGCAACACAAACGTGCCAAGGAAACATTTTTTCCAATGGAAGCACATGTGATGGAGAAATATTATTCAGAAAAACAGCTTCCAAAATAAAGGTACTCCAAAATTCATTCCATATGTATATATTCTCAACTAAAAGAAAGTGTATATATATATTCTCAATTCAAACTAGGACGTCTAAACTGAAACATCAGGCAACATGTAATCCCTTGAAGCATGAGGAAGCACAGTGTGGTTTTGTTAGAAGCATGATTAGTGTCTAACCGAAACATTGTTCAACTATGTAGGAAGCATAAATGTTTCATGAAACCGACAAAACTTAGTTATTGTGTAAGTGAAGCTTCATTAATTTGCGCAGGAAGCAAAATAGAGACATGTTGGATACAAAATTAATAAGTTGGTGCAGCATGCATGTGCGACGAACAATTACATCTGCTTCAAACAAAACGAGCATGTGCTTCCAATGAAGTTGAAAGTTGTATCCACCATTGCACATACATATTCTCAATGGCCAACTTTCTAATTGATGTATACTTCCATGAACATTGCTTACAAATGAGATCATAATTTGCTTCCAAAGAAAACGAAGTTTTCTTCGAATATACATTGGACATTGCTTCCATACAACAAGACATCCAAGAAGAAGAAACGAAGCACCCACCGAGGCTCCTCGGAGCTTAGAGCATTTCGTTCGTTCGATCAATTTCCTGATGCGTTTTCGGCCATCCGATCCCCCTCCCGAACGCCCTGGGCCGTCGGATAAAAATCAAGGCGCTGGAAATGAATAGTGCCCTCTCCAGCGTGCCACCGCCTGTAATTTTGCTTCCCCGTCGAGGGCATTTTGGTCATTCCGTGTACAGGGGTACAAAAGGGGGCCGCTGACATGGGATGACCTAGCCGCCTCCTCCCTCCCGCACTCGCGCTCCTCGCGCCTCCCCCCGCCCAGCTCCTCCCGCCTCACCGCCACCTCCTCTCACCTCCGGCGCACCTCCTTTCCCCTCCGCTTCCCGCGCCTCCTTTTCTCCCACCCACATCGTCGCCTTTGCCATCCACCGCCTCGAACCGCGCCGTCGGCGGCCAGATCCGTTGCAACAACGCCCCCCCCCCCCCAACGACGACGAGCAGCAGCGGAGGGAGGACGAGGAGTACGACGGCGGCGGCGGCGGCCGGGAGCATCAGCAGGCCTTGGGCGAGGTCGATGAGCAACGAGCAGTAGCGGAGGGAGGATGAGGAGCACGAAGGCGGCGGCGGTGGGGAGTGGTTTACAACGCCGCCAGGGCCGTGCTGGAGCGGCTCGATGCGCCGGCCACGTGCGCCGAGGAGCCAGCTGCTAGCAAGGTGAGCCCCCTTTGCTTGGATTTGGACCCGCCTCCAATTCCTCCTCTGCCAGCGACCAAGACCTAACTCCTTATCTCTCTCTCTCATGTTGCTCCTCACCTCTCTCTTCCTCTGCTCTTTCACAGGAACGCCGCCATGGATGCCTCGACTAGACAAAGCACAACGCTCCTCGTCCTTGCTCCCACACCGCGGCCCTTTTCCTTCGGCGGCGGCGGCGCTGGTGAGTCGCCGGGGGGCCGCGCCCCTTTTCTTCCTTCTCCTTGTTGCCTTCTCTCTCTTTCACATCTCTCTCTCCCCGTGTGGACAACAGCCATGGATAGAATCTGGAGCTGTAGATTTCAGGTTGCTTGGCGTGGAATAGAAATCAATTTTACAGGAAGTGCTCACATATCAAATTCCAGTTGTACATTCATCTATTCTTGTTGGTGTTAATATATTTTGGCCTGCAAAGAGTAATGAGTCATGTTTATTTGCTGAAATGTATTGGTTTTATTATAAATGGTTCTACACTCTTTAACTGGTTTATGACTTGCCCATTGATATTCATGTCTAGGTAGGTTCCTGCAAAGGGGATATAATAGATGTTCGGATCTAGCTAAGCTCCACCACAGGATATTTTTTGTTGCCCTTTTAGGTTAATTGGCCAGCCACTCATTTGTTGCCTCATGCACAAGAGATGCTCATCTCTTGGGCATCACTTTCTTTTAGAAATCAAGATGAAACCAACCTGTATCCATTCTTGATTCATCATTTATGCATTGCAAATTCTTCATGTACTAAAAAAATCCTTTGTTATCCTGATGCAAAGAATGATTTAGTTATCCTTTCTGCTATAAATTTTGCATTTGATTTCATTATCATAAAGATGGAATGCATTTTTTGTACTACATGTTTGCATCATCAGCGTAAAGATGGAAATGCGGGTTCAGGGAGAAACATCGGGTGGATCTGCTTGAAGCTCTGGATGTCGACTTCATTTACTCATATATAAGGTAAGGATTTAAAGTTCAAACATCTCATGCTTGGTTACTTTTACTTCTTGGTGGAAGGACAACACACTCAAGGTTCAGAATACCACTGTTTATTATGACACCACTATTTGTAAATTTCCAGATTATGGTCAGCTAAGAGGTTATGGTGTGACACTCAAGTGATCCAGATTATGGTTAGCTAAGAGGTTAGAATTACTCGTGTAAATTTCCAGTTATATATAGTATAAATAGTATAATGCAACAGTATTAGCCCCTGAAAATTGTGCCTACTATTGTGTCTCCAGGTGTTATTTCACTCTTACTGCTTGGTGGAAGGACAGCACACTCAAGGTTCAGGATACCACTGTTTATTATGAGACCACTATTTGTGACATAAAAGGGGTACAAATCTTAGCAATCCTTTGAAAGAAACTTCCTTTATCATTTGGGGTGAGGCTTTAAGGACGAGCATGAATTTTCTTGAACCTTTTGATAGAACTTTACGTAATGTACTGTCTGATGATAATCCTTTGCTTTGTGGATATTCCTTTTGGTAGTATGGTTGTAGTTCTCGGTGGGAACCTGAGACAAATATTGCCTATTATCGAGGGAGGGACACGGCCACTGATAGTCGATGCAAGTATCACACCCTCATCGTTGTGGCGGTTTATGTGACTGTCCATTGGCATGCACCTTTATGTCACTCATCGGAGTGTCCGCTGTCACTAGATTTTCCTCCTTGGGTAATCACCGGTTATATGGTTCATGTTTTGACTGCTGCTGTTTTCTTCTCCCCACGGTACCGTTAGCTGCTGTTCGGGTTGCTTTTCCAAGTTCTCATGGTTGCTCTTTCTCTGCCAGATGGAATTCAACACTCTCTCCGAGCCAAAAGTTGGCGCCGCTCATTGGAATGTATATGTTTGTTTCACAATTGTGGCGCCATTGCGGTGCAACGGATACTGGTCATATTAAACATACTGATATGGTCTTGCTTGACAATTTGGAATTACTTATTTCCTCTGGTTGGCAGTTCTTTTATTGCATGTTCGTTGTGCCTCGTGCCAGTTGACTGAAATTGTGTTCTCCATCCATATAGGGAAACCATATCTATGCAGAGATTTTAGAGAAGGTTGTCCACCAGTTCATAGATCTTATTTAAGAAATCATGGTATATGAGCTTAGGAAGTTCTTTGTGCTCTCAAGGAAGTATCAATTCAGGCCTGTTGAGGGGATCTTGCATGATTAAGATCACTTTGTTCACTACTGATTTCATAAGGCCTGACACTGAGCCAGATTTCCTGTTCTGTATGCTTTAACTCTACTGGCTCAGCTCCCTTACGCCCAACTGATATGCCTGAAAAGTTCACATGTATTTTCCTACCACCCGTTCATCTGCCTATGCCTTTCTATAGTGTTGTTTACCATATATAGTAATTATTTTTTTGGTTTATTCGTGTAAACGTGTTCTGGCTCATTTGTGGTGTATAAGAGAGGTTGTTCAGTACCATAGTGCAAGCAGGGCCGAGCCATCGACTAAGAGGCTCTTATATATCAAGAACCTCACATGTGTGTTCTGATATTTATGGTTGTATCACTTTTTCTTTGTCATAACAGTCTTATTTATACTTTGCTATTTATAGAGGCAAGCAAACCAATGTGGTGCTCTGGGATCAGATTGCCTTGGAATTTGTAGCTGATGAAGTTATCGAACTAGGCAAGAAAGAACTGGTTGTTGCTACGTTTGTTGGGATGCTGGTCAAGAAATATGAAGGTAAGGCCATTTGTACGGATGCATTATTCCTGCCTGTTTACTTCAGGAATTAAACTCTTCATATTGCTTTTCTAGGTCATAGAGGAGTAACTGTCTCCACTGCCTAAAATGTAGTTACTAACCATTCTCAGCCTGTCTTGATTAATCTTGTGTGTTAGCTTTGTAGCATGTATCTACTCTGCAATTTTCTTTATGCAAGTTTAGCAGACGGTACGGTAAGAACATGGATGGATCGTTTGCATATATATGCCTACTCTGTCATTTTGTTTATCAAGCGTGTAAATTGAAACAACTAGTTTCATATGTACTTTATGCTTGTTCCTTTTGATCTCTGAATGATATAGGAGATTCTGTTGGTGCTCTATTGACATGATTGTTGTGTGTGTTTCTATTGCGTAATAATATTGCAGACAAGGTATTTCTGAAATTAGGATCGAAAGTTGTTGCGCGTCGGGTTGGTCTACAAGAGGATGCTTCCCCCCTCTCTCTCACTGCGTAATTAACATGAATTCAGCTAGGCATTAACGTGCAGTAAGAGGCAAGGTACCATCTCTCTCTCTCTCTCTCTCTCTCTCTCTCTCTCTGATATGATCTATTTAAGCTTCTACGTCCTAATCATCAATTAGATTACCAAAAATTAGGTCTGGATTTTGAGGTTATAAACGCTGCACCAACAAAAGCAAGTTTAGGTATGCATTATCTCTAGGGGCATTGGCTTTGTAGATTTACTTGCATTGAGACAGTCACTATCTAACTTCCAGTAGCAAGTTTAGTCTACCTTACTATGCATTTCTGAAGGCTTGGTTCCCTCCCTGATCATGATGTGTGTAGACGCACGCACAAAGTTAGGTCTTGGGATCTGTTTCAGGAACAATTGTTGCTCGCCTTGTTTGTTGCCACCAACAATTATGCTTAGTGCCTCTCGGGTTTCTATTTTTCTTCTTTGCTAGGCATATCATCTAATCTAATTTTCTTATAGTCAAGTGCATCCCATCAATCAAATCAATAAAATAATGGATGGTATTAGAGTCCGTCAGAGATTTCTCCCTCTAAGAAAGATCAACAAGTTATTATTTACTAGGAACCTGGACGACCTGCAAGACAGATTTACTAGTGATGCATGTCAGATCTATCCTCTCTTCATCATATACTTGTTGTACTAGATTAAATAAATGCAGGGTTCAAGCACACAACTAAACTGTACTGTAGCTTTGAACAAAGCGATGGATGCATATTTTTGTGTAGCTCTGGACAAAGCCCAGACATTTTTTTGCATTCCATGCTTTATATTGATAAAAATGATTATGACATGCACTGGTACGCGTCGGTGCTATACAAACGGTTTTTAACCCTTTTCCGCGATGGCATTTGAAACTGTCGCCAAGTGAGTGTGGGTGATAGGGGGGTCATTCCCACATGACTCAGAAACCTTTGGGGATAGGGAGCCTTCATGCATACAGTTGTCCCTATATAATTGTTTCCGATATCTCGAATATCCCAAACGCTTCGTCCTTGCTACTCGTTTGTGCTCGCATTGCAATTGTAGTTGGAGTTTTGTGGTTTTACCTAAAACCAGGCAGATTCCAGGCACGGGAGTTTTCCAGGCACGTACCAAACCGGCTCTATGTTTACGATGCCTCGCACATCACAAACAGTTCAGGATTATAAACTGTGTACGATAGGTAGACAATCACACACATTTAGTTTCCCCGCACCGTATGTGATAGTGTCTGACATTACAAACGCTTTGCAAACGGTAACTATGTGCATTGTTACACACGTTTCCTCTCCGTGAACCATGTCGAATTATGATGTATATCGCACACGCTGTGCTTTATTAATTGTGTGCGCCGTAATGACATGCACACCATAATTTTGCCCTAATTTAATTGCCGCTATTTAAAACTGCACCTAATTTAACCTTGAAAGTAGGCTATAGCTTTATTCATATCCATCAGGTTGAAACAAGCAATGCATTATTCGATTCAAAGGTACATTTGTTTAAGAATTACATAAGCACCAAATAAAGAATGATGAACCAAGGTTCTATACTTGTACTATTATAGATGGAAAAGAAAGAGGCGATAGACATTCTGGTTGATGAACAAGGTGAAGCGGAATAGCCCTATTGTGCTCTCCTGGATGCAGAAGGTACGCACGACTCTAGTCCAACCCCTTGTGATGGCCGGCTGCTAACCATGTAGTTTGAGAGGTAATCTTAAGTAAACTGCTTCAGGATCCACTACAAAGGAAAAAAGATTCAGACATTGTCATCTAACATAACTCATTACGGGTAGTAAAAAGAAGGCTCCAAGGTTCTTACTTACCATCCTGCAGTTCACTGTTGTCTTGCATAAAGTGTAAACAAATAGTTCGATTGACATCTTTTGACCCATTTTAATAACAATATTTATCAGTTTCCTCACTTGATGCTGGTTCATGTATATCTCATTGCCCCATACACAGAAAGGGTCGAAGTGTGGATCTTTGGCAATGACATATGTACCTAAAAGCACCAAGTTAATATTAGAAGCTAAACAACAATTGATGATGTAGTACAACACTCCCTCCATCCCATTATATAAGATTTTATTACATGTATATCTAGACATCATCAGAACATTAAGGTAGCACTCTTCCTTGTTGCTATGTAGCCTGGGATTGCATATTTAGTCATTCAGTACACATGTTGCTATGTAGCTTCAGTGTGCAGGCTTAAGCACGCTAGTTAAGAAAAACAAGAAGTGAAAAGGTGTGTTAACTGCATCAGGCTTAACATTTAAAAACTAGGAAATAGTCATTCAAACTGGTATTGTGCAGATCTATAGTACACTAGTTATTGTTAAAAAAACAAAATGGCATGTTAACTACAATAGCCTTAAGCAACCAAATATCATAATTCATAATGGTATTGTTGAAACTGTTATTGATGAAATTGATCTGCACTGCACATAGTTGCACATATAGAACATCACATTGTGAAGAACTAAAATAAACAAGTCATAAGGCCATCTCTAGCCGATCCTTTAGAAGTTAAAGGACTAAAACCCTTAGTGGATATATATATATATATATAGATATATATATATATATATATATATATATAGAAATTCTATTAATAACCCAGGGTGAAGAATAAGTAATTCTTCACGCTGGTCGGTCGGCCGAGCTGGACCAGCCCAGGGCTCCATCGTAGGGTGGTGTAATTTTACCCCCTTTTTCTTACCTCCCCTGATGCGGTTCGGAACAGGCCCACTACCGGCCGATAAAAAAAATCCCAAGGAGCGGTTTGGTGGCTAGGCGAGTGGTGGGCGGCGTCGAGGCGGCGATCTGAGTGGACCCGGCCGAAGCTTGGCCTCCGGCGCCGTCGTCTCAACCCATTGGTGCGAGATGAGCATCGCGGGAATGGTGATTATGACGAGGTCGAGGGGCCCGAGCTGTCCCGACTTGAGACAGACGTCCGTGTGATGGACGACGTTCACGGTGATGAAAACCTGGCGAAGTCGGGCGCAGTTCATGAACCCGGGGTTGGGGCGTCCTCCTAAACGACGAGCTGGTCATGGTCGGGCGGAGCAGCCGGTCGGCTGCGTGAAGAGGTACTTCGTCGCTTTCCGGTAGACGCCCCCAATGATTTTGCTTCAGGATCCAGCCCTTTCAGTTTGATTCTTTCTTACCGGAGCTATGTATTTCTCACTACAACTTAATCATCGATCGCTTTATTATGCCCGAGTACCTACGTAGATCAAGATCCTCGCAGGCTGAGAGCCATGGCTGGATTTGCTTCAGTAACCTCACTTTATGGCCGTAGCCTTATTCGTGTTGGCTCATATCTTCGACTATTGCTTCAGAAGCAAACACATATTATAACAATAAATCAGATGCATGCGCATAATACTTCACCGCACACGGTATATTTGATCCGGCAGCTAGTTTATCCGTATCGTTGATTGATGCGGAACAAACATACTAATGGTTAATTTCGCAGTTCAGTTCTTGTTCTGGCCCACTAATCAAAAAAAGCGACCAAATCCTTATCCTACACTTGCTGCTAATAATTCCCAAAAGAAACCAAGCAAAGGGTTGGGAGTAAAAACTAATTCCTTGCCCAATACACTATTAATTCCCACCTCTAAAACCATATCCCTCTTCCCATTATTGCCAAATAGGCTATAGATGAGTTGCTCTGTTTGAGGGTGGACTGAAGCAAAATAAGAACCATTAATTTGTACTCCAATTGGTTAGCAGCGTCATTTTATTGTTCTTCAGTTTATTAGTGCGGTTGGTTGCATCACCGCTTCAGGAGATAGTCATGTGTGCCACGAAATTAGCTTGACTCGAAGATAGTATGAGCAGGCATACCTCCTAGTCTAGCTATCTCTGCTATGCAGCTATCTCGATTGTAATTCGTAACTAGTGTCTTTGGTAGTTCCAACAAATCAGGGATTCAAGACAAAGCTTCTTTGGCGTTCGGTATTCGAGTTTGTTTGTTTTGCCTCAATAATATATAGTGATAGCTCTACAAACCGAAGGAAACAAATGTTGGCTGAAAGCTCTACCATTATCTTGTACAGACTGGAAAGTTGGATAACATGAACCGTGAAATAAGGGTTCAGTTATGTTTTCAGGAGTGGAGAAGTAATATTTCAAGTAGGCTCATGACCGTCACCTATTCACTTTGATTCTGTTTTCAGCAGCTTGAATTAGGCAATCAACGTTGGATATAGTATATGGGTATCTACTGATTTTGGGATTTATGTTAGCTTCAAGGCGTCAGTTTAGCCCAAATAAAGTGAAGCAAACATTATCGCTAGTACTGAGATGGGAAGTATCTCAGGTCTGTAGGTGCAGAATCAGGGTGGACTATAATGGAGGATATGCATTAGCTTGAAGACAATAGTTTTGCTCAAATAAGTCAAAGCAAAAATTATAACTAGCACCGAGATGAGAAATATTTAGGATCTGTAAGTGCGAGAATCAGGATAGATAATAATGTGGCTTAGCTGTATTTTATTTTGGTGATGCCGACTAACCTATGACTAGCGATGCAGCTTTTCATGTAAAAATAAAGGAAAACCATGGCTTATGTTCTATATGCTGCCAAGGCTTAATTTTTATCCATCATAGAACGGAATTTTTTCTAATCATGAACAACATTTGTTGCTACCAAAATAGAATACACACATCAACCATTTATTACTAAACGAAGAATCCTTTTTATCAAGTTTCTACTTTGTACTAGAGCTTTCAGATTTGGCATCTGTTTTGGCACCTTACGGAAACAAACATAATTTACTGTTTATTGCCCAGCCATTAATCCTACAGGATATCAATATCACCATTTTTCCAGGTTCTTATAAACTACTCCCTCCATCCCATAATGTAAGACATTTTTTGACACTAGTATAGTGTCAAAAAACGTCTTACATTATGGGACGGAGGGAGTATATGACATTGATTTTGATCTTCTATAACATGTCTTCCTGTCTTTCAGAACTATCCATTCAAATGTCAGGTATTCTGGGTAATCTTTTTGTGAAGTCATGTTCAGCACCATAGTTTTCTAAGTAAATCCAACCTTCCAGAATCTGATTTATCTTTTGTGTTTCCACGGTTTTATCTGCATTAGGTGGAGTAAGTTCAAAATCAAAACATAAGTATTGGCAATATTGTTTTTCAATATGCCTTATTCAAATTCTTGCATACTATAACTTCTGTAAATTCTTCAAGTAGGTTTGTATGTCGAAGCTATCATCACTACTGTGAAACAAAGTGTAATTTACATCTGTTTTATGTACTAATTATGATCACATATGCATCGTCATTTCGTCACTCGTATACTCTATCGTAAGTCCGTGTTTTTGAGTTGCTTCATTTTTATTTTCTTTGCATCTGGCAGGTATTTGTTGTAGTTGTTACCGTGATCATCTTGACATTGAATTTATCATGCAACAAGATGGCATGCATAAAGTTGGACGGCTAGCTATTCACACCCATAGTGCTCCTCTGGTTCATTTAATTGGAAGTGTCAGAGCACTGAACATACACAAGCATGATAGCTCTGTATTAAAAACGTAGAATCTAGTCTATATATACCAGTACTTCCCAAACCAAGGGAATTCTTCTTACGGCTGGACCATTCTTGGAGAAATCATGCTTACCATCATAGTTCTGGCTGTTTTACTTATTCGGGTTTAGGGATTACCTTGCATCAACTTATTATATAACCCGTCTGACATGCTGAAAAATGTTCCTTTCCCTCCAGGACCTGAAGCATTATTTGCATATCTATGTCATTTCCTGTGTTGGCCATTCAGTTAAGATGTCTTCCATGTGTCGTTGTAATATATCTGTATGCAATTACGAATCCCTAAATTAAAAATGTTTATTTGCAGAATACATTCACCTTCATTGTATTCCCATACCTTCTAATCGTAAGATAGATCCTTGATAGTACGGCAATCAGTAATCTGGAAAGATCTGAATCCAGGTGCCATAATAATTATTTGAACAACTATGGTCATCCCAGCTATCCTGTAATTGTAATATCTATATTTGTACAGGCAATGATAAGAAGATCTTCCAGGAGGGTGAAAACTACAGTCGTTCTGTCGATTGTGCGAAATGATTGGTTCTTGTACATGATAATTATTTCAGACTGGTGCTCCACAGTTTTTTTGTTTGAAACTATGTGGCAGTGATCATACTCTGTAGTGAAAGTTACTGGGAAGTTGGGTTATCGTTCCTTATTTGTCAAGGTCATGATGGTGATTACGTTTTTTTTTCAGTTTAAGGTTGCGAAACCTGAAAATCCTGAAGTATTATATTTGCGTGTGTGTTGGTGGCCTCTACCTGTTTGTTGGCATACTTCTAAGAACTGAAAATATTCTGTTTTTCAGGTGTCTGTTTAAGTGGGTGTCAGCTTATATATGAGGGGCAGAGAATAATAATTCATATATGCTATCATTGAACTATTATGCACAGGCAAAAAACATCAGATGAAAAGTAAACCCAACGTTAGAAATTGGTACTTGCCAAACAACCCAAACGACGTTGGCCTGTCATTTTTGCTAGAGGCCCGGGGAACTGAGTCAATATGAAATATTCATAAATCTAGCCGGACATACCTATAATGCAGGGGGCACACTATTATCCATAAAAATAGCTAGCAAAGCATCCACTACTCATTCTGTAAAATTACGACAGTTGTAACACGCACGAAGTAAATTAATAGCATGCACGAGGTAATCTTAGGGCTCTCCCATTTTCTTTACGAAAATAGATGCTCCCTTTTCAGGTTGTAATTTTAGCTCACATGCTTTTCTTTCCTACGTTCTGCAATCTACCACGGGGATGGGGTGGGGTGAGGAATAAGAATTCCTCACCCAGGGTGACGAATAGTCAATCCCTATATATATATATATATATATATATATATATATATATATACCAATAATATAGAGATACTCAATTTTTATTTAGCTTAATATGTGATTAGATTTATATTAAGTTAATTTGGGATTAGGTAGAAGTGGTAGACAAGTATGCTTTTTATCTTGAATAGTATTTACTATTCACTAGGTTATTCACAATAGTGCTCCACTATTGAATACACTATTTGGAATAGTATTCCACTATTTACAATAATATTTAATTCAATATGATTACCTTCATGTTCTAACTTTATTATATATTTAATGCAGGATCTATTTAGAGGCTGACGAGGCCAACAATTCGTCCGGCGATGTGCGCAAAGGTGTAAAATCCTACTCAGTACTCACCATATTTTTCATTATGTTGCATCAGATGTAGCTAGTTACGTTCACTTAGCAGTTTAAATTGCAAATTTATGGGGTAAATTCCTATCGTCTTCCCAGGCAGTTCCACCCGAAGGGAACACTTCTCACGGCCACAAGGTTCTCATTCAAACGCCACTGGGCTACACAGAGAACTACACACGCAGAGGTTTCTCCTATAGGATCCCTAGCATAAGAACTCGTCCCATAAATTCATAAATAAAAGCACTAAGTGAAACCAAGAAACTACATCATTTCAACAACATAATTTACATATGGTTTTCCCTTTCGAATGCCCGAAGGGATTACACACAACTAGGAAATTACCTTCAAACTCTTGGCGAACTAAGCGCCTTCTTGGCTATTCTACTAGTAGTGGTGATGGCTAGACTATGAAGGAAGTGGTGCTCTGGTGGAGAGTCTCGATGCTCTGAGTGCTTCGTGCTCTCCCTTCTCTTGTGTGTTGTTGTGTTCTTGAGCCCAGCGTCTCCTTTTATAGCCGCGAGGGGTGACTGCAAGGGAGGCCTTCGGGAGCCTTCCTTCACTTATTTTACACACGGTAGCATGCATACGTGTCCTACTAGGGTACACGCGTGTCCTTCTAATAATATAGAAAAGTGCGAGAGAGTGCCGACAAGCTTCAATCTTCAGGAATCTTTGCTTTCTTCACGTGGCATTGTCTCTCGGTGAATAATTGGCTGGCTCTTCTTTTCTTCTTCGCTTGCCAGCGATGCACTTCTTCATGCCTTCAGATAGGTAGCTCTTCTTTAGGAATCCTTGTGTCGTTGTATGCGTACATACATGCCAAGGCTGCTAAAATATTCACCACTGCTTAATCAATTAATTTAAATTTAATTTAACTTGCTTAAATGTTAGACATTGCTTAATTTATATATATATATATATATATATATATATATATATATATATATATATATTTACAGGGGGGTCCTCCCTGCCCATATAATTGATAATACCTTATCAATATTTAAAGGATCTATTATGGGAATTTCTATCAATATTCGGGTCGGGTATAGGTCCTCCGCGTCCGAATAATTGATAGCAATATCAATATATGCAATTTAGGCTTTATTCAGGCCGCTGCCCATGCCCTGCTATGTCCATATGATCCTCATCATTTAACAGATTGAAATCATATTTTTCATCACATTCTTTCTTTATTTCTTCAAAAATTTCATCCATTTCTTGCCTTAATTCTTTTAATATTTCCTCCTTTAATTCTTTCTTTATTATCTTTGAAAATTCTTCAAACCTTTTATCCATTTCTTGATCCATGTATTCACTGTCTAAAGGGTCAAGCCCTTTAGAAGGCATTCTTGATATGTCTTATATTTTGGGGATTCTTCCTTCTTTATATTTTTTGAGCTTGATGCCTCCCCTTTGTGGGAGTTGGTGAAGTGGTATGCCACTTTTCATTTGGATATAGTCTTTAGCCTTTGGGTCAATATAATAATCTGGTCCTAATACCTTCCTTGCCCAAAGTAAGGCCTCATCTATACTGTAATATCTTTTGAATGTTAAATCTTGTCCATTCCTTTTTGCATCTATTTTTTCAATCATAATATTTTCCCATTCCAAATATATGCCAGGTTTATTTCCATCGAATATGAGATATAGAGTTTCTCCTTTTGGTATTTCAACCTTTGCTGGCTTTGGCACATTTTTGTTTAATTCGTTAAAATATTCAGCCAAACTGTTGAGAATTGATAGAAAATATCCTTGTTCCTCTCTTTTGCGAGTATATTGGAACCAAAAGTTATCCAATATGCATCTTTGAGCTTCATTGAGCTTAATATGGGATTTTGGCTTAAAATTGAATGTATTTGGCTGAAACATTTTCAGCCTATTTTCTTCTCCAAAGAAGAGATATTCATCCTTGTTGGCGAATAATCCTTTCCTCATTCCTGCAAATTTGATGCACGAGAAAATATGTTAGGTAAGGTATTATCCTTCCCCTTAATATGCTCAAAAATAACTTTATAACCATTCCCAGCTATGGTGTCTTCAAATAAGACCCATCTTCTGGTTGAGCTTTTCTTACTATTAATTTTATTGTAATATCGGCATATGGCTTCACAGTCTGTTCAGATCAGTAAATTCTTTAAATCCTAGATATAACCTAAATGCATTTATTGCATTTACAACTGCAAGAATTTCTCTATCAATATTATTTACCGTCTTTAATTTGTAACTTCCTGAAGCATATCTGCATATTTTTTTCGCCCCGCCTTTGGAGAGTATTTATTGGGCTTTTGTTTTAGTATCGCACCCCATCCTACCTTAGATGCATCTGTCTCAATTATAAAATAATTGTCTTACGGAGGCAATTCTAGGGGTTTTAAATTCTTGACCTTTTCCTTGATGGCCTTTACTAATTTTATATCTTCGTAATTGAAGTATCTTTGACCATTTTTTCTTAATTTAGCATATAAAGGTCCTGCTAGCTTTGCTAAGTTATCTATATAGTTTCACAGCATAGTTTACAATTCCTAAGAACTGTTGTCAAACCTTTTTATCACTCATATTATCAGGAAACTCTAGTATTTTCTTTGCAATATGTTCTTGTAGATATATCTTTCCTTCTCCTATTTCATGACCAAGGAAATTTATTTTTTCTTTGCAAATTTCCATCTTCTTTTTGGATAGTATGAGCCCATTTTGTTCTACCTTTCGAAAGAACACTTCCAGATGGGCTATATGCTCTTTGTACGATTTTGAGAATACTAACAAATCATCTACGTATACTAATATAAATGCTTGATTCTCATTAAATATATTTTGCATCTTTATTTGAAATAGTGCAGGTGCATTCTTTAGGCCTAATGGCATTACTAGCCATTCATAATGGCCTTGTGGACAAGTAAATGCTGTCCAGGGAATAGATTCTTCAGCCATTTTTACTTGCCAAAATCCTGCCTTTAAATCGAATTTGGAGAAATATTTACTTCCTTATATTCTGTTAATCCATTCCTGCTTATTGGGTATGTTGTATGCATCGTCAATCAGTATTATCATTAAGCCTTTTAAAATTAATTACCATTCTAGATTTACCTCTAACTTCTTCAAGATGATTTCTAACTATAAAAGCAGCAGATCGATGAGGGCTTCGCTTTCTCTTATAGCTTTTAACTTTAATAACTCTTCAATATGCATTTTGAACTCTTGATATCTTTAGGAGTAGCTTCTATTGGTCCCGACTTAATTATATAATCTAGATTTATGATATTTATTTTGCAAACTATAGAGTTCTTATCCCAATGCTTCATTGGTATTTCTCCAATAATTTGTATGCTTTCTAGTCTTTGCACAATCTTATCTATATCCTTTTTAGATTTTATATCTCTATACCAATTTGGAGAGAATGATTGCAACCCAATGCATTATGTACATGTATTTTCTATATGATATTCTTATATGGTATCACTAAGTTCTTCGCCTTTCTGAGAATTCAAGGGGATCTGGACTTGTGCTATATTCATCATCTAAATTAGATATTTCTACATTTTGCAAGGACTTTCTTTGTTTTCGCACTTCAGATATGTATGGAACATTATCTTGATAAGGAATAAATGTTACCCCCTCTTCATGTATGATTGTGGTTTGTAAAGATTGTTGTAAAAATCTTAACCCTATTATCATGTCATCATTTATTACTGACAAATCTCTTATTGTAATTTCATCTATTATATATTTTGTGCCATTTATGTAAGCTTCAATATTATATGCTAACTGGTTATGGATCTTCTTTATTCACGACATATCGGTAGATACTTGACTTTATTATCATCTATAGTTTCAACTATTTCGGGACATCTCATAAAATATTTATCATGGATGATATTCTTAGTGCAACCAGTATCTAATAGTGCCAGTATTTTATATGAAATATTTGGCTTCAGAACAATCTTAACTGGGATCCTTATTCCTAACACTTCTTTGAATGGTAATCGAACAATATATTTGTTTCCAAAACTAGTAATTGCATCTTTCAATTGTATTAATTTGTCTCCTTTTTTATCCCTTACCGTTATCATTTGCTCTTTCATTTCTGTGTTTTTTGGAACATTATCTTTTTCCTCTTTACTATTATCTAACTCATCTTTAAGTTTTTCTAGCTCTGCTTCTAGCTTATTTATTCTATTTTCTGAATTTCTAACCCTACTGGATAATATTCGCTCTTCTGGTTCCAATTCTATCTCTTGTCTCCACTTTTGATTATTGGCTCTTAGACATGAGGCACATGCTTGTTTTAAACACAAGCTACATGTAAACCTATTATCTTGGCTTGAATAATATATACAGAAAGCACATTTTATGTTATAATCACCTTTTCCTCTAATCCAATCATGTTCACAATCTACTTGGTTCATCATTTCAATTTTTAAACCGGCTAAATCATCTATTAGGTCTATTTCATCTTCACTTGATTCATATTCTGGAGCCTCATTTTCTACTTCATCTGTTTCTATAATTGAATATATTGACTCATCGTCCTTTATTTCATCATCACATACTAATATATTTTCATTAACACTATCTATAATGAACACTCTCTCTTGTTCTTCATATTTGCTAGAGTATCTTTTCTGGTCCTTATTAGGGCAAGTTCTACTTAGATGATCAGGAGAGTTACATATGAAACACCTACATTTTTTATCATAGGTTTTCTTGGGATTATATCTTCTTACATTTCTTTTATGCAAGAATGGGGCTCTATTGTCTGACCTTCTTAAGAAATATCTTTTCTTAGTTTTAAAATTTCTATTATCTCTCCTTTGTGGTTTATAATATTTGTTTTTCCTATGCCTTTCTTCTCCATATGTTAGTGGTATTTGGACTATGTTATTGCAAAAATTATAATCTGATTTCTTCATAGATCTTTGGGCTTGAATACTAGTACACACCTTTCTTAATTGTTTGAAAACAAATGTTACAGCTTGAGATATATTTACCACGTTTCCCGCCGCTTTCCTTTTTATATTCTTCAAATATTATTGACCCTAGGGGTCAGCAACTTATTAAAATATCTTTCTACTACGCCTACATTAAAACCTTGTTTAGCAGTAGTAGCATTATACAAATAATGCTGAGAAAATTCTTTAATACCTTTCCAGTTAGTTAATGTTAATTTTTCTATTTCTCTTAACCTTTCATTTTGCAATGAGGTATGTCCTAATTCTGGATCTTCTGCTATGATCATATTTGAGATAACATTCGCAAAGTTATTAGGTTTACTTCCTGCCCTTTTTAATTCTTCATATTGACTAGGGTATGATTCTACCCATTGTTCCCAAAGAACTTTTACAGATTCTCCTAAAATTGTTTCAAGATATGTTAACATATCTTCTACCTTAGTGCCTATATTATACTGATTTTGTATATATTTTTGCACTATTAAACCTTTCCATATGCTGATTATATTCGGCCAATCTATTGGATCATGAGCTGCTAGGTTTAATATAGCACCATCATTTTTATAATTTTGAAATTGCACTGGTTTTTCAAAATCTCTTCTTTTAGTACCCATGTATCTATATTGTCCTGGGATATATGTAGGTTGATAATCATCTTTTTCTGGAGGCCATTGTCCAACTGTCCTGGTAGGTCTCTCTCTTTCTCCTTCTCTTTTTACAGATGATTCTCCATATCCCCTTCTTCTTTTACCACTACTTTCTACTTCCATGGCTTCCATAGAACTGTCTAAATTATGTATTCACACAACATAAATTGAGTTATACAAATCACAAATTTGTTCTTAATCATCATATCTTTCATCTTCTAACCACATTTCTTTTATTAATTCCTCCTCTTCCTCATAACTTTCTAATAATAACTTATTATTGATATCCCATTGCTCTTCTTCACTAACAATTTCTTCTTTTTGAATAATATTCTTATCTTTATTATTATTATTATTGATAGGATTTTTATTAATAATAGCATTTGCTTTTCTTTCTGCGGATGCTATAATTTTATCTTCCATGCTAGAACTACTAGTGGTAGACATTTTATGGTTTTTTAGTTTCTTTAACCTTGCAATATCTTCCAATCCTTTGTCATAGAATGACTATATTCCCATTCAATATGCTTTAGCTTCTTTTCCCAATGAATTATTTCGTCATCTAAATTAGCCTTTTCCATACATTCAGATATACCTTTATTCTTATCATCATTAATTTCTGATTCTGACATAAATGATTCGTAGTCTTCTATTGATGCAGCTTTATAGTTCATAAATCGAATCGCTACTTCCTTCACAATTTTGATAGCTTATGTAATTTTCAGGTTGCTTTAATTCTCTTTTCTCTATTAATTCTCCTATCTTCCATTCTTCTCCTGCTCTTTCTTCAGAGCCAATTTTAAGAGGATTCATAAATTTAATACCTTTTGATTGCATGCTATCAATTACGTCATTCACATTCACTCTATATCTGGAGCTACTTCTATTAGTGAGCCTTCCTATAAATTCTATGCTTACTAGCAAATTTGTTCCTTTAAAATCTTCATAACCTTTAGTTTGGAAACCAAAACTCATTTTTCAATAAATTCTTTTACGGGCATCATTAGGTCCGGAGCTATATAGGTTATTAATCTATTTTCATTCATGTCTCCTTCCAAAAATCCTAATGCTGCTTTGTCTACTGATTCCCATCTTACGTCTAATAATGTTATCAAAACCTTTGCACCTAATTTCTTCCTTGTCATACCTTTGACTCCTATGATATACATGCCTTGATGAATATATTTGTAACCACAATATTTTAGTTCATTTTCGATATTTTTGCTTACAATTCTTAAATCTACTAGGTGTGTTAACACACTTAATTCTACTTCTCTGGATATTCTATATAGACCACTTTTACTTTCAAACATGCCCATGTGGTATACTTGTCATGGCTTTATTTTTCTCGTGGTATCTTTTTGATATCTTTCTAGATCTCTTTGTATATCTATAACTTCTTCAATGCTATCAATATCATCAGCTTTGCATGATAATCTATGCTTCATGGCTAGAGGTCTTGAATCTTGCCTTACTAATTGGAGAGTTTTGTCTCTTCTAAGGAAGCCTTTAGATACGTCCATTTTTCTGAATTAATATTTCTAGTAGAGGCAACTATTCCGGATGATGATAACACAATTTCTTTGTTGGTTTGAACACTTTTTAGCTTATCTAATACTTGAATTAATAGTTGGATGATTGTGTTATTTTGTCTTATTATTACTTTGGAATCTTCCTTTGGGGAGTCGTGGACCGGAGAATCCGACAGAGGTGACAGTATTTTGCTACTTCGTTTAATGCTTGAGTATATTCAGTCATAAAATTATGAGATAATCAAAGTTTTAACCTCTTGCACCAACTTTTTAATTTCAAGTATATCTTGTCTTGTATCGGTCGTGGGAGTGACTCTTTGCCTTTACTTAAGTAACGGCCTATTGACAACACTTCCTCTTTAATATAATCGTTATTCTTGCAAGCGTATTCTGTCTTGCTTTTGCTTCCTCTAGCTTATGTAAAGCTAGATCAATTTTATTATTCAAACCTGAATACTTATCCGCAAGTTTTTGGTATTCTTTAAATAAACTTTCAAATTTTTGGTCTAAGTTATCTTGTCTTTTTCCCCAAGATATGTAAAAGTTATATATCAAATCGACGATCAGTATATAATCGGCTATGAGATGAATGCGGATATGCTCTTCAAGGATTTACTCTACACCTTATATTTAGATTTTCCTTAGTATTTATTACTTTACCCGCGCTAACTTCTAAGTTTAAATATTTTAACCTTTCAATGATTAAACGCTGGACCTGATACCATCAATATAGGGATACTCAATTTTTATTTAGCTTAATATGTGATTAGATATTGATTAGGTTAATTTCGGATTAGGTGGAAGTGGTAGAAAGGTATGCTTTTTATCTTGAATAGTATTTACTATTCACTAGGTAGGGCACTATTCACAATAGTGCTCCACTATTGAATACACTATTTGGAATAGTATTCCACTATTCACAACAATATTTAATTCAATATGATTACCTTCACGTTCTAACTTGATTATATATATAATGCAGGATCTATTTAGAGGTCGGCGAGGCCAACAATTCGTCCGGTGATGTGCGCAAAGGTGTAAAATCCTACTCAAGATTACTCACCATATTTTTTCATTATGTTGCATCGATGTAGCTAATTACGTTCACTTAGCAGTTTAAATTGCAAATTTATGGGGTAAATTCCTATCGTCTTCCTGTGCAGTTCCACCCGAAGGAACACTTCTCTGACCACAAGGTTCTCATTCAAACGCCACTCTGGGCTACACAGAGAACTACACCTTGAGAGGTTTCTCCTATAGGATCCCTAGCATAAGAACTCGTCCCATAAATTCATAAATAAAAGCACTAAGTGAAACCAAGAAACTACATCATTTCAACAACATAATTTACATATGGTTTTCCCTTTCGGGATGCCCCGAAGGGATTACACACAACTAGGAAATTACCTTCAAACTCTTGGCGAACTAAACTCCCCGACCCCCGCCTCACCGGATCCGCCCCGTCGCCGTCGGCCGCCTCCCCGCCCCCTCCTCAACGGTCGCCACCGACCGCCGACGAGCAGATCTCATAGACCCCGCGCTCCCCCACCGTGAGCTCCCCCCCCCCCCGTGGATCCCCTCGTCTCCCCCTAGTTCCCTCCCGAACGGCGCCGTCGCCCCTGGCCTCCCCGTCGCCGGCTCCGGCCGAGCCACCACCACCATCGGATGCGCCGCCCTCTCCCCTTCCGAACGCACCGGTCCGCGCCCCGTTTGACCACCGAAGTCCGCGTGAGCTCGGCGCCCTCCTCAGACGCCCACCGGGCTCCACAGCCGACGGCGTGGCCACCAGCCACCGCTGAGCCATCGACTAGTGGGCCCAGGCCCCCACCGGTCTGTTGACTCGGTCGATTAGATGACCGCACTGCATCACTTGACATGGGGGCCCCACCCCCAAAGAACGTTTTAAAATAAAAAGAAATGAAAATGAAATTAGTTAAATATAAATATTATAAATAAAAATGAATAAAACTAATTAATTAATTAAGTAATTAATTAAGTATAATTTAATTAATCCTGATTAATTAAACCTAATGACTAATTAACCTAATTAACTATTGTTAATTAAACTAAGTTAGGTTAATTAGTTAACAGGGTATGACGAACGGGACCCACATGTCAGGGTTGACTTAGTCAACCCCCTGTTGATTCTTGACGTCAAGATGACATCATCTTGGCGTCATAAATACATTTTTTCAATTAATTAATTATTTAATTAAATTCCGTAAATTATTAAAATCTTTTAAAAATCATATCTTTTAATCCGTAACTCGGATTAAAATATTTTCAACATGAAAGTTGCTCGAACGACGTGATTTAATCCGGATACGCAATTCGCTCGTCGCCACACCCCTAACCTATCGAACCTGCAACTTCCCCCTCCGGCTCCTCTGCCGAAAACACGAAACACCGGGAATACTTTCCCGGATGTTTCCCCCCTTAACCAGAACCGCCTCATACCACGTTAGGGCACGCCTAGCATCGCTTCTTGACATGTCATGCATCGATATGCATTTGTTTACTTGGTATTCATTGTTTCTTCCCCCTCTTCTCTCCGGTAGACTACGAGACCGACAACAGAATGACCAGTTCGACTACGGTGTTGACGACTCTCTCTTGCCAGAGCAACCAGGCAAGCCCCCCTTGATCACCGAGATATCGCCTACTCTTCTCTATCTGCTTGCATTAGAGTAGTATAGCATGTTACTTTTCGGATACTCCTATCTTTCTTTGCATAGCATGTCCTTGTAACTTCTGTTGTTACCTTACCTGCAATCCTATATGCTTAGTATAGGATGCTAGTACTTTCATCTGTGGCCCTTCATTCTTGTCCGTCTGCCGTGCTATACTATCGGGCCGTGATCACTCGAGAGTTGATCACGGGTATATACCATATACTTATACATGATACATGTGGAGACTAAAGTCGAATTCGGTGATGGAGCACCGCGAGTGGATCTTTGAGGCGGAGCGACAGGCAGGTTGAGACCGCCTAGGAGAGGTGGGCCTGGCCCTGTTCGGGCGTTCGCGGTTACTTAACACGCTTAACGAGGTCTTGGTATTTGATCTGAGTTGGCTCTGAGCTTATACGCACTAACCATCTACGCTGGAGTAGTTATGGGTATCCGGCGTCGTGGTATCGGGCACTTCAGACGTCGGCTGAGCGGCTGCCGCGGATTGGACTGGAACGCTGTTAGGCTAGGTCTGCTTCGGCGGCGTCACATAACGTGCAGGTGTGCTTTCGAGGCGATGGGCCCGGACCCTGGCGCTTAGGTTTAGACCAGCGTGTTGGCCTCTCTGTTGTGCCTAGGTGGGGCTGCGGCGTGTTGATCTTCCGCGGCGGGCATGACCCAGGAAAGTGTGTCCGGCCAAATGGGATCAAGCGTCTTTGGGTAAGATGGTGCACCCTGCAGTGAAGTTAATCTATTCGGATAGCCGTGATCTTGATAACAGGGCGACTTGGAGTTGTACCTTGAGCTTATGACAACTAGAACCGGATACTTGATAAAACACACCCTTCCAAGTGCCGGATACAACGGTGGTCGCTCCCTTCGTGGATACGAGGAGGATCGCGGGTAGGATTATTGCTATGTGATGTTACTTGGAGGACTTCAGATTGCCCTCCTCTACCTGTTGCAAGACAGGTGTCCAGAAGCGTAGTCTTCGTTAAGACTAGCTATCCCCCTCTTATTCTGGCATTCTGCAGTTCAGTCCACAGACATGGCCCTTTACACATATATCCATGCATATGTAGTGTAGCTCCTTGCTTGCGAGTACTTTGGATGAGTACTCACGGTTGCCTTGTTCCCCCTTTTCCCCCCTACCCCTACTCGATTGCTGCAACCAGACTATGGAGCCTGTGAGCAGACGCCACCGTCGATGGCGACTACTACTGGAGGTGCCTACTACTACGTGCAGCCCGGCCGACGGCGACCGGGGAGTAACTAGGAGGATCCCGAGGCGGGAGGCTGCGCCTCTTCGATCTGTATCCCGATTTGTGCTAGCCTTCTTAAGGCAAACTTGTTTAACTTATGTCCGTACTCGAGATATTGTTGCTTCCGGTGACTCGTCTATGATCGAGCACTTGTATTCGAGCCCTCGAGGTCCCTGGCTTGTATTATGATGCTTGTATGACTTATTTTATTTGTAGAGTTGTGTTGTGATATCTTCCGTGAGTCCACGATCTTGATCGTACACATTTGCGTGCATGATTAGTGTACGATTAAATCGGGGCGTCCTGAGATTGGTATCGAGTCATTTGCTGTAGGAATCCCCTTCCACACTCCTTGGCCGAAGTCGAGTCTAGACATTGCAAAAACTTTTACTAACTTGGCTGTGTGCCTTACAGGCCCACGTCGCCATCGGGTGGTACTAGGATCTTTTACTCCTCGATCTTTACTCTGGGATTCTGAACTCTCTTCTATTTGGGTTAAATGATTTTGCTAAAAACAAAACTAACTTTAGGTTCTCGCGAGTACTTTCTCCCGGAGAGCCCCTCACTTCAGATGATCGTCTGCTAATCAGAAGATTCCGAAGATACTCTCTGATGTTCTCTCGAGACTTTGTGCCCATCACTTTTGCTATTCCTGACCACCGATAAATCCGTATGGAAAACTACTTACACTTGCCATTCATACGATCATCCCCATTGGTCTTGTTATTACAAGATACCCGAAGTTTTCTCTATTGTTCCGAGAATACTTTGTGCCTACTGCCCTAGCAGTTCTTTGCCACATGAATACCCCTTCAAATAAATCCTCGCACTTGTCGAGTATCCGCTCATCCCCAGTTGTTCATGTGTTTCACAGAAGTCTTCAAAATACTATTCGATCTTTCGAAAATCCTCTGGAGCCTTTGGCTCTTGAAATTCTTGCTTGCTTGCATTATGGTTAATCCCATAAGTCTCGTAGTCATAATGACATTCCTTGTCATTATCATTTTGAGTCTGTTGACTCAATATGTTTGCGAATACCCGCAATCATCATTGATCCTTATAAATTACCTTTCTGGCTGAGCTGCCCTTCTTTTAACTGGAATTGGTTCTCGACCAATCCAATTGTCGTTGATTGTACCCTAAGGCTATTCGACTTATCCATCCTTAATCAGAGCATTGCTTCTGATCCCTTGATTTGGAAATCATAATTCCTTTGCATTTGACAATTGAGTTAGTCAGTTGTTTCTATAATCTGCTTCCTCTAGTTGAGTACCGATGCTCACGTCAGATCCCTTGTGGACCACCAGATCCTTTGTTGGATTTTATCTGACAACGCCCTTCATATTCAATAACCTTGTGAGCTTTTCCTCTGATACATAATGCCTTTGGTAAATTGTATCCTCTCGCTTTCTCAACCATGCTCGCCTTGAGCTTGAGTTAATTATTTCTAAAGATTACGGTATATGATTCCAAGAAGCCCCTATGGGTTGAACATATGCCTTCACTAAACCGTGTGAACCCGAAAGTTTTCACGAATCATACTCTTCTGGTGCTTCGCCAGATAAAATTTTCAACACTGCAACTTCATCGAACGTGAGAAGTGAATGAAAGGTTATGCATTGTAGAAGTGGGAGTCGACCTTGAACTTTATGTTCATGCCCATGGACGCGAGGTATATCCTATCATGGAAGCTTCTTGTAACAATTACTATCTCCTTGATAACTAACATATGGTATCTATGAATTGATCCCTTGCAACCGTGGTTCCGACCATGATTGTTCTTCTTTGATCTCATTTCTCGGACAAGTTAAAACAGTTGTCTTCTATGGATCAATACACCAGTCCAACCTTTACTTTGATCTTGTATCGAGTACTACCCCCCTGGAATCTCGAGATTATCATGGAACTGCATAACTTCTTATGAGTTCTTCATCAAGTGCTACCTTCCCACTGATTCGAAATTTTCACGGGCTCTGAGTTATTAAACACTCAAGGACACCGATAAGCGAGCCAAGTCCGCTTTTCACGGTTCAACAACTCTTGATGGCTTCTATAAGTAAGAGTTTGAATCCGATCACGCCATTCCTAGCCTGTTTGGCTATATCATTGTCGTGATGATTTTAAGCGTGCTACCGGTCCTTCTTCTCGGGCACAATTTTCGACGATGAACTAACCTTACGTCGATCCTCATCGGCATATCATTTCGCCTTGAACACCAAGCTGGGTTTCGAGTTTGTGTAGTACCCTTGGTTCCAATAACCTTTCACTTCATCATTACTTTGACTTGTTGTCGTCGCCGATCGATTACATCTTCCTGAACTCTCGCGACAAAGGTGTCGTGATCATCAACATTCTGAGCTCATCCAGGATACCAATCGAATCCATGATGAGAAATACCATCCTTGCCTTGATGAATTGTATTATCATCGACCACTTTATTGCCTTCCGTTCAACACAAGTTGTTCGTGTTTTGTGTAAACCTTGGGATCCCTGCTACCCAGCAGTCAATCTTCCTTACCTCGGAAGTATTACCATCTCCTTTTGTCAAGGGTGTGGTGAGAATTTCACCACCTCTTAAGAATTCTTGATATCATAATACTTCTTGCCATCTTCGTTCATTCCTTGGCCCACGTATTGTTTTCAACCGGAATACCGACAATTGAGCTATGTCGTGTGAATTCAAAACTTCTAGCAAGCCTCTTGCTTTGAAGTGAAATTCTTAGACTATCGATTATTGAATCACCATTCCGACGTTGGTCGTGCAACCCAGCCCATACTTCGGGTGCACCTTTCAACCAATGTTTAAATGTGTATGTTTTCCTCGAGCATACATCATTATACCATTTGAGCTGACAAATGTCATCTTCTTGTTCACATTATCGTGGAAATCCATCCGTTTGGAATTCTCGATGAATTGTCGCTGAGCCCATCAGCCACCTTCTCATCCCTCCTTGGTTTAAGGATGAACTATTGCTTCAAGAACCCGCTCCGTAGTTCGTTTCACGAGGATCTTGAAATGTCACTTCGTCTATTTGTGTTGCACCTTTTCTTCTCGGACATCCTGAGTCTGAGGTATCATGACACCAATCGGATCTGAATCTCGGTCAGATATGATGGTTGGGACAACTTTCCAAGAGTTATGATGTTGGCCCTTTGATGACCCGGTAGCATGATGTCATGCCTAGCACCCCCCCCCCCCCGGCTGGAGGACCTATCATTATAGGTTCCTTTTCAACAGGGTTATGCATTCATCCATGAGGGAATTGCAATACTGTTTCTACAAGTTATTCCTGATGGATCCTTCGTGATTCCAAAGTCTGATCTTCACCTGAAGACCATGTCAATGCTATCTCGAAGCATGTGCGTGATACTACGATTTTCAACAAGAACATTCGAAGCCCAATGCTAAATGTTTCTTGCTCAATTATCCAAACACCGTGGTATGGGTAACGTCATGAAATTCTTTCCCCTCACCTAGAGGATTTTCTACGTTATATACTATCGTGGATATCATGCTCTGCTTGTCCTTGGGAAGGATATACCCTTGAAATATGTGTTTAAACATATTTTCCTTTCCATTGTTCTGTTTAATCTGATGATCATATTTTCCATCCATTGGTTTGTTTAAACCTTTTCTATGATCTATATAATATAAGCAGTAATAATCCACTGCTTGTGCAAACACCTCGATGTACAACTCTGTCAGTAAGACCTTGTTACTATTGTGATGACATACCGGTAGCCACCGATGGACGAGAACCTTGCCTATTGGTCCGCCTCGTTCAACGAGCAGGAAAGTGGTTCTCTTCGTCCCTCGCCCTTGGTACCAACATTGATGCCGACATAACTGACATGGTACTCTCTGACATGCCTTGCTATCATGACCGTGAAAGATGTCACTGCTCCTATCTAAAAAAAACCCACATGGTGGGCCCATAACCCACAGTTTCACAGGATCGAAACCTCGATCTGCCTGCACCCCTATTCCCAAAGTTATTCCTCGCACGTGGCCTCGTATGTAATTCACGGGCCACCCTCATAGTGATCTATTATGGTATCAGACGCAATACTTACTCTCGCTACTCTGAACCCCTTTCTCACTCTGGTTCAGGCTTCGAGCAACTATCTATCCGCTTGGAGCCTATTATGGTACCTTCGTACCTTACTCTCGAGGTATTTCATATGTTCAACTCGAGAGATAATCTTATACTAATTCATGGGTTAACCCCAGATTGTTTCCCTCAAAAGCATTATGTCGTAGTGAGCTGCCCTTATCTTTCGTAAGTACGATGGAGTTCCGAAGAAATGATGGCCAAGTTATCATGATGCATCGGAATAAAGGATTGAAGACATCAACGAAAGGGATTAACTTCTTCGAGAAGATCCGTTAGATTATCGTAACCAGAACTTTCCCCTTACTCCCCTCTTAAATCTCGGGACGAGATTTCTTGTAGTGGAGGGGAATTGTGACGCCCGGGTAATCAAGCTACAGTAACCCTGCGCTAATGATGCCACGTCACCTCGGTTACTGTGACTAAACTCACGTTGATTCGAACCCGGATCAAATTCAAATTGAAAACATAGGCAAACAATAAAAGTTTTCAAAAATTAAAACTAAAACGTTCGGGGGTTGCCAAATATTACAAAGTTAATTATGGTGGGGTGCACACATTTTTATAAAGTGTCTAGATAGATTAAATAAACTAAAACAGAAAAAGAAAAATAAGAAAAACAAAATAAACAAAAGAGAAAGAGAAAGAGAAAACCCACTGGCCCAACTGGGCCAAGCCCACCTGGCCCAGTCGGCCAGCCCCCTGGCTCGGCCCAACCGGCCGCCCCCCCTTATCCACCTGCCCCCCCCACCCCCCGTCGGTGGAAACCCTAGCACCCACTCTCCCCCTCGATCCCCTTTCTCCTCCCTCCTCGCGCCGATCCGGATCGGCACCGGATCCATCGCCCCCCCCCTCGGCGTCGGCGACCCCGCCCGGCACCTTCCCCCTCCCCGACCTCTGGCGCCGGGCTCAGGCCCCCCTCGCCGCCGTGGTAGTCCCCGACCCGCCTCACCGGATCCGCCCGTCGCCGTCGGCCGCCTCCCACCCACCTCCTCAGCGGTCGCCACCGACCGCCGGCAGCAGATCTCATAGACCCCGCGCTCCCTCCCCGTGAGCTTCCCCCCCCCCCCCCCCCGTGGATCCCCTCGTCTCCCCCTAGGTCCCTCCCGAACGGCGCCGTCGCCCCTGGCCTCCCCGTCGCCGGCTCCGGCCGAGCCACCACCACCATCGGATGCGCCGCCCTCTCCCCTTCCGAACGCACCGGTCCGCGCCCCGTTTGACCACCGAAAGCGAAGTCCGGCGAGCTCCGGCGCCCTCCTCGCGGGCGCCCAAGGGCTCCCAGGCGCCCGGCCGACGTGGCCACCGGGCCACCGCTGAGCCATCGACTAGTGGGCCCACCCCCGTCTGTTGACTCGGTCGATTAGAGTGACCGCACCCACTGCCACTGACATGGGGGCCCCACCCCCAAAGAACGTTTTAAAATAAAAAGAAATGAAAATGAAATTAGTTAAATATAAATATTATAAATAAAAATGAATAAAACTAATTAATTAATTAAGTAATTAATTAATTTAATTAATCCTGATTAATTAAACCTGATGACTAATTAACCTAATTAACTACTGTTAATTAAACTAAGTTAGGTTAATTAGTTAACAGGGTATGACGAACGGGACCCACATGTCAGGGTTGACTGCTGACGTCAGCATGACATCATGCTGATGTCATAAATACATTTTTTTCGAATTAATTAATTAATTAATTAAATTCCAGAAATTATTAAAATCTTTTAAAAATCATATCTTTTAATCCGTAACTCGGATTAAAATATTTTCAACATGAAAGTTGCTCAGACCGATGTGACGAATCCGGATACGCAGTCCGTTCGTCCGCCACACCCCCCTAACCTATCGAACCTGCAACTTTCCTCCTCTGGCTCCTCTGCCCGAAAACACGAAACACCGGGAATACTTTCCCGGATGTTTCCCCCCTTAACCAGTACCACCTCATACCATGTTAGGGCACGCCTAGCATCGCTTCTTGGCATGTCATGCATCGATATGCATCTGTTTACTTGGTATTCATTGTTTCTTCCCCTCTTCTCTCCGATAGACTACGAGACCGGCCGCAGCTGCGGTGACCCGGTTCGACTACGGTGTTGTGACCCTCTCTCTTGCCAGAGCAACCAGGCAAGCCCCCCTTGATCACCAGATATCGCCTACTCTTCTCTATACTGCTTGCATTAGAGTAGTATAGCATGTTACTGTTTTCAGATACTCCTATACTGCTGTCCTTGTAACTTCTGTTGTTACCTTACCTGCAATCCTATATGCTTAGTATAGGATGCTAGTACTTTCATCTGTGGCCCTTCATTCTTGTCCGTCTGCCGTGCTATACTATCGGGCCGTGATCACTCGAGAGTTGATCACGGGTATATACCATATACTTATACATGATACATGTGGAGACTAAAGTCGGGTCGGTGATGGAGTACCATGAGTGGATCTTTGAGGCGGAGCGGCAGGCAGGTTGAGACCGCCTAGGAGAGAGGTGGGTCTGGCCTGTTCGGCGTTAGCGGTTACTTAACACGCTTAACGAGGTCTTGGTATTTGATCTGAGTTGGCTACGAGCTTATACGCACTAACCATCTACGGGAGTAGTTATGGGTATCCGGCGTCGTGGTATCACCGGCACTTGAGACGTCGGCCACGGATGGCGCGCCGGATTGGACTGGAGCGCTGTTAGGCTAGGTCTGCTTCGGCCACAGACGTCGCATAACGTCTTGAGTGTGCTTTCGAGCGATGGGCCTGCACCCTGCGCTTAGGTTTAGACCGGCGTGTTGGCCTCTCTGTTGTGCCTAGGTGGGGCTGCGGCGTGTTGATCTTCCGCGGCGGGCATGACCCAAGAAAGTGTGTCCGGCCAAATGGGATCAAGCGTCTTTGGGTAAGATGGTGCACCCTGCAGGAAGTTAATCTATTCGGATAGCCGTGATCTTCGATAATGGGGCGACTTGGAGTTGTACCTTGAGCTTATGACAACTAGAACCGGATACTTGATAAAACACACCCTTCCAAGTGCCAGATACAACCGGTGGTCGCTCTCTCTCAGGGTTACGAGGAGGGGATCGCCGGGTAGGATTATTGCTATGTGATGTTACTTGGAGGACTTCAGATTGCCCTCCTCTACCTGTTGCAAGACAGGTGTCCAGAAGCGTAGTCTTCGTTAAGACTAGCTATCCCCCTCTTATTCTGGCATTCTGCAGTTCAGTCCACAGACATGGCCCTTTACACATATATCCATGCATATGTAGTGTAGCTCCTTGCTTGCGAGTACTTTGGATGAGTACTCACGGTTGCCTTGTTCCCCCTTTTCCCCCTACCCCTACTCGATTGCTGCAACCAGACTATGGAGCCCAGGAGCCAGACGCCACCGTCGATGACGACTACTACTCTGGAGGTGCCTACTACTACGTGCAGCCCGGCGACGACCAGGAGTAACTAGGAGGATCCCGAGGCGGGAGGCCTGCGCCTCTTCGATCTGTATCCCGGTTTGTGCTAGCCTTCTTAAGGCAAACTTGTTTAACTTATGTCTGTACTCAGATATTGTTGCTTCCACGACTACGCCTATGATCGAGCACTTGTATTCGAGCCCTCGAGGCCCCTGGCTTGTATTATGATGCTTGTATGACTTATTTTATTTGTAGAGTTGTGTTGTGATATCTTCCGTGAGTCCACGATCTTGATCGTACACATTTGCGTGCATGATTAGTGTACGATTAAATTGGGCGTCCGCACAACAGTAGTAGAAAGATATTTTAATAAGTTGCACGACCCCTAGGGTCAATAATATTTGAAGAATATAAAAAGGAAAGCAGCGGGAAAGCGTGGTAAATATATCTCAAGCTGTAACATTTGTTTTCAAACAATTAAGAAAGGTGTGTACTAGTATTCAAGCCCAAAGATCTATGAAGAAATCAGATTATAATTTTTGCAATAACATAGTCCAAATACCACTAACATATGGAGAAGAAAGGCATAGGAAAAACAAATATTATAAACCACAAAGGAGAGATAATAGAAATTTTAAAACTAAGAAAAGATATTTCTTAAGAAGGTCGACAATAGAGCCCCATTCTTGCATAAAAGAAATGTAAGAAGATATAATCCCAAGAAAACCTATGATAAAACATGTAGGTGTTTCATATGTAACTCTCCTGATCATCTAAGTAGAACTTGCCCTAATAAGGACCGTAAAAGATACTCTAGCAAATATGAAGAACAAGAGAGAGTGTTAATTATAGATAGTGTTAATGAAAATATATTAGTATGTGATGATGAAATAAAGGACGATGAGTCAATATATTCAATTATAGAAGCAGATGAAGTAGAAAATGAGGCTCCAGAATATGAATCAAGTGAAGATGAAATAGACCTAATAGATGATTTAGTCGGTTTAAAAATTGAAATGATGAACCAAGTAGATTGTGAACATGATTGGATTAGAGGAAAAGGTGATTATAACATAAAATGTGCTTTCTCAGATATATTATCCAAGCCAAGATAATAGGTTTACATGTAGCTTGTGTTTAAAACAAGCATGTGCCTCATGTCTAAGAGCCAATAATCAAAAGTGGAGACAAGAGATAGAATTGGAACCAGAAGAGCGAATATTATCCAGTAGGGTTAGAAATTTAGAAAATAGAATAAATAAGCTAGAAGCGAGCTAGAAAAACTTAAAGATGAGTTAGATAATAGTAAAGAGGAAAAGATAATGTTCCAAAAAACACGAAATGAAATAGCGAATGATAACAGTAAGTGATATAAAAGGAGACTCATTAATACAATTGAAAGATGCAATTACTAGTTTTGGAAACAAATATATTGTTCGATTACAATTCAAAGAAGTGTTAGGAATAAGGATCCCGATTAAGATTGTTCTAAGCCAAATATTTCATATAAAATACTGCACTATTAGATACTTTGGTTGCACTAAGAATATCATCCATGATAAATATTTTATGAGATGTCCCGAAATAGTTGAAACTATAGATGATAATAAAGTCAAGTATCTACCGATGTGTCAGAATAAAGAAGATCCATAACCAGTTAGCATATAATATTGAAGCTTACATAAATGGCACAAAATATATAATAGATGAAATTACAATAAGAGATTTGTCAAGAATAAATGATGACATGATAATAGGATTAAGATTTTTACAACAATCTTTACAAACCACAATCATACATGAAGAGGGGGTAACATTTATTCCTTATCAAGATAATGTTCCATACATATCTGAAGTGCGAAAACAAAGAAAGTCCTTGCAAAATGTAGAAATATCTAATTTAGATGATGAATATAGCACAAGTCCAGATCCCCTTGAATTCTGTAAAGACAAAGAACTTAGTGAGACTATAGAAGAATATCATATAGAAAATACATGTACAGAATGCATTGGGTTGCAATCATTCTCTCCAAATTGGTATAGAGATATAAAATCTAAAAAGGATATAGATAAGATTGTGCAAAGACTAGAAAGCATACAAATTATTGGAGAAATACCAATGAAGCATTGGGATAAGAACTCTATAGTTTGCAAAATAAATATCATAAATCCAGATTATATAATTAAGTCAGGACCAATAGAAGCTACTCCTAAAGATATCGAAGAGTTCAAAATGCATATTGAAGAATTATTAAAGTTAAAGCTATAAGAGAAAGCGAAGCCCTCATCGATCTGCTGCTTTTATAGTTAGAAATCATCTTTGAAGAAGTTAGAGGTAAATCTAGAATGGTAATTAATTTTAAAAGGCTTAATGATAATACAGTTGACGATGCATACAACATACCCAATAAGCAAGAATGGATTAACAGAATACAAGGAAGTAAATATTTCTCCAAATTCGATTTAAAGGCAGGATTTTGGCAAGTAAAAATGGCTGAAGAATCTATTCCCTGGACAACATTTACTTGTCCACAAGGCCATTATGAATGGCTAGTAATGCCATTAGGCCTAAAGAATGCACCTGCACTATTTCAAAGAAAGATGCAAAATATATTTAGGTTCAACCGAAAGTAGCAAGCATTCAAACATAAACATAGATGGTTTTGCATAACCGAACATAAAACATAAATTTAAACTAAGTTAAACTACTTTCGGTCGAAGTAGAGGTCGAGCCAACCCTTCCTTGTCATGTACGGTGTGCCGCGAGCCGGGTCCGGGCCGGTGACGTTGTCAGGGTTGTTGGGGAAGGCACTCCTCCACTCGTCAATGTCGATCTCCTCATCCTTGGGGCCCACCTCGACGCCCTCCATGCCGCCGTCCTCGCCGCCTTCGACCTCGTCATCGAAGGAGAGCGTGATAACGTCGCCGCCGTCTTCGCCGCCTTCGACCTCGTCATCGAAGGAGAGCGCGATAACATCGCCACCCTTCGCACCGGCAAAGATCGCCCACTCTGCCTCCACGAGCTCCGGGTGCTGCCGGCGGAGCTCTTGCATGTAGGCCTCGTCGACGGCCTCGGCCTCGAGGCGCTCCCACGCCTCGCAGTCCTCCTGCGCCATAGCCGATCTCACCACCTCTCGCTCCGGTGGAATGAGGTCGACCAGACGTGTGCCGAAGGGGAAATTGAGTCTAGCCGCTGCACCGTGGTAGCGGACCTGCCAGCGGTCGTACTCCATGGCCACGAGCTCGGCCGTGTGGAAGCTACCGAACCACCGGCGGGTGTGGGTCTCCTGATCTGTAATCTCGGCGACCCACATCCCCCACCGCCGCTGCCGGACCCTGAGGTAGGACCTCATCAGCTGCCGGGTCTAAGGGAGGACGGGGAAGTCCTCGAACCGGCGTAGGGGCTCGGTAGCGGGCGGATCAGGGGACCGGCAACGGCGGATCGAGCCCGCGGAGGACGACCGGGACACCTCGGCGGCCACCTCGCCGGCGTCGGGCGAAAAGGCTGCGATAAACCTCTTTTTGGCCATTGGCTCCTCGAGCTCCCCGGCACACAACCAGAGGTTGAGGATGGAGGCGGCGGCGATGGCGGCGACCTACCAATGGTTTAGGGGATGGTGTGTGTCGGTGTGAGCGGAGGTTTTGGGGAGTGTGTGGTGTGTGTGGAGGGGGGGGGAGGTGGTATTTGAGGAAATACTACGGCAACTGATAATTTTACTAGGCAGGAGTAACAAGGCGGGGCTACTGAAAATTTCGATTAAGGGCGAGCAAATATTTTTGAGATTGCGAGGGATGCAGAGGCGAGAGTAAAATGCCAGGGCTACTAAAAATTTGAATCAAGGGACTGAAGCAGAGTGGCAGTAACAGACATCACACACGGTCCGCACATACTAATCATGTGCCATCAAACATTAAAACCTTCCAGGCGGTAGATATTTTCAAGATTACGAGGCAATAATATTTTCAAGATCGCGAGGGATGCAGAGGCGGGAGTGTAACGCCCGGATAATCATGCTACAGTAATCTACGTTGATGGTGCCACGTCACCTCTGTCACTGTAGTTAACCACGGGTTAGATCAAAACGGTTTCGAAATTCAATTCAAAATTATGATGGCAATAAAAGTTTTCAAAAAATTAAAACTAAAATGTTCGGGGGTTGTCAAATATTACAAAGTTAATTATGGTGGAGTACACACATTTTTATAAAGTGTATGAGTATTTTAAAATAAATTAAAACAGAAAAGGAAAAAAATAAAAGAAAAGAAAACAGAGCAAATAGAGAGGAAGGAAACCCCCTGGCCAGCTGGGCCAAGCGGCCCAGCCGGCCAGCCCATGGCCCATCCGGCCCACCCCCTCACTCCCATAACCCCTTTCGGCGAAACCCTAGCCGACCCCACTCCTCGATCCCTTCTCCTTCCCCCCACCGATCTGGATCGGGATCGGCCCCGATCCCGTCGACCCCAATGCCGGCGCCCCACCCCCACACGACGCCGTCCCGTCCTCACCTCCTCCCCACCCGGCCACCCGGGGCCTTGCGCCGCCCCTCGCCGCCGACGCCCCGTTCCCCACGTCGCCTCGGATTCGGCCCGACCACCTCGCCTCGCCGGACGGCCGCCGCCCCGCCCTCCTCCTCGCCGGTCGTCCCCGACCGCCCCCGAGCCCACTGCCCCGTTGCCCTACGCCCCCCACGTGAGCTCTTCCCCCTTCGCTCCCCCTCTCCCCCTAGGACGCCACCGCGTCGCCCTCCCGGCCGGCGGTCGACGCGCCCCGGCGCCACCGCCGTCCGCGCCCTCGACCACGGCCCTCCCCCTCTGCTCCCGTCGCCGGATCCGGCCGCACCCGCGTACCCCCTCCCCTCGTGCCTCCTAACGCCGTCCCCGACGAGCGCCCGAACGCTTCACCGCGGGGCTCGCCGCCGGCAAGGCTCCGGTGACCTTTTGGTCACGGGCTCAACCCCGTTGCATTCCCCACGCCGCGTAGGCCTCGCCCCGCTCTCCGGTTTGCCCAAACCGCCCCGTATCTTCGTTGTTGAAGCTTCGCCGGAGCACCTCGCCGCCGAGCTTCGTAGCCTTCGCCTCTGTCCGTTCAACCCTTCAGCCACAACCGGCTGCGACGCCGAAAGCCACGTCGGCCGGCCACAGCCAGCCAGAGACCCACAGGCGCGAAACCCGCGTCCCTCCCGAGCCGCGTCGCCGCGTTTGGCGTGGCCTCCACATGGCACCGCTGAGCCTTGCCCGATGGGCCCAGGCCCTCCCACCCCGTTGACCCGGTAAGCCATCTTGTTGGACGGCCCATGCCAATGACATGGGGTCCCACCCGTAACGTTTAAAAAATAATAATAATTAAAATAAATAAAATTAATAAATAAAATAAAATGCTAATTAATTAATTAATTAACTTAATTAATCATGTTTAATTAACCTAATTAATCATTAATTAATCTAAACTAGGGTAATTAGTTATGATCCAGCGACTAACGGGACCCACCGTCAGGTTGACCAAGTCAACCTCGTTGATCTTGATGTCAGCATGACATCATCTTGACATCATAAATCCATTTTTTGAATTAATTAATTAATTAATTAAATTCCGAAATTAATAAAATCTTTAGAAAATCATATCTTTTAATCCGTAACTTCGGATTAAAATATTTTCAACATGAAAGTTACTCGTAACGGCATTTGACGAATCTGGATACGCAATCGCTCGTCGCCACACCCCTAACCTATCGAACCGCAACTTTCCCTCCTCCCTCGCTCGAAATCACGAAACACCGGAATACTTTCCGGATGTTTCTTAACCGGTACCACCTCATACCACGTTAGGGCATGCCTAGCATCGTTACTTGTCATGTCATGCATCGATATGCATCTGTTTACATGGTATTCATTGTTTCTTCCCCCTCTTCTCTCCGGTTCGACTACGGTGTTGACGACCCCTCTCTCTTGCTAGAGCAACCAGGCAAGCCCCCCCCCCCCCCTTGATCACCAGATATCGCCTACTCTTCTCTATACTGCTTGCATTAGAGTAGTGTAGCATGTTACTGCTTTCAGATACTCCTATACTGTTGCATAGCCTGTCCTTGTTACTACTGTTGTTACCTTACCTGCAATCCTATATGCTTAGTATAGGATGCTAGTACTTTCATCTGTGGCCCTACATTCTTGTCCGTCTGCCGTGCTATACTATCGGGCCGTGATCCCTCGGGAGGTGATCACGAGTATATACTATATACTTTATACATGATACATGTGGAGACTAAAGTCGGGTCGGTGGTGGAGCACCATGAGTGGATCTTTGAGGCGGAGCGGCAGGCAGGTTGAGACCGCCTAGGAGAGAGGTGGGCTTGGCCTGTTCGGCGTTCGCGGATACTTAACACGCTTAACGAGATCTTGGTATTTGATCTGAGTTGGCTACGAGCTTATACGCACTAACCAACCTACGTGGGAAAGATATGGGCACTCGGCGTCGTGGTATCACCAAGCACTTCGTGACGTCGGCCAGCAGCGCGCCACGGATTGGGACTGAACGCCACTAGGCTAGGGTCTGCTTCCGGCCGCCCACGCAATGTCTTGCGGTGTGCTCAGGCGATGGGCCCGGACCCTGTCGCTTACGTTTAGACCGGCGTGTTGGCCTCTCTGTTGTGCCTAGGTGGGGCTGCGGCGTATTGATCTTCCGCGGCGGGCATGACCCAGAAAGTGTGTCCGCCAAATGGGATCAAACGTGTTGGGTAAGTTGGTGCGCCCTGCAGGAAGTTAATCTATTCGAATAGCCGTGATCTTGATAACAGGGCGACTTGGAGTTGTACCTTGACCTTATGACAACTAGAACCGGATACTTGATAAAACACACCCTTCCAAGTGCGGATACAACCGGTGGTCGCTCTCTCGTGGATACGAGGAGGGATCGCCGGGTAGGATTCTTGCTATGTGATGTTACTTGGAGGACTTCAGATTGTCCTCTTCTACTGTTGCAAGACAGTGACGAAGCGTAGTCTTCGATAAGACTAGCTATCCCCCTCTTATTACGGCATTCTGCAGTTCAGTCCACTGATATGGCCCTTTACACATATATCCATGCATATGTAGTGTAGCTCCTTGCTTGCGAGTACTTTGGATGAGTACTCACGGTTGCATTGTTCCCCCCTTTTTCCCCCTATCTCTACTCGATTGCTGCAACCAGACGATGGAGCCCAGGAGCCAGACGCCACCGTCGATGACGACTACTACACTGGAGGTGCCTACTACTACGTGCAGCCCGCTGACGATTTAATTGGAGTAGTTAGGAGGATCCCGAGCAGAGGCCTGCGCCTCTTCGATTTGTATCCCGATTTGTGCTAGCCTTCTTAAGGCAAACTTGTTTAACTTATGTCTCAGACTTTCGAGATATTGTTGCTTCCACGACTGCGTCTATGATCGAAAGCACTTGTATTCGAGCCCTCGAGGCCCCGGCTTGTATTATGATGCTTGTATGACTTATTTTATTTTTAGAGTTGTGTTGTGATATCTTCCGTGAGTCCACGATCTTGATCGCATTGCGTTTGCGTGTATGATTAGTGTACGATTGAATCGGGGGCGTCACAAGTTGGTATCAGAGCCGACTGCCTGTAGGAATCCCCCTTCCACACTCCTTGGCCGAAGTCGAGTCTAGACATTGCAAAAAAATTTACTAACTTGGCTGTGTGCCTTACGGGCCCACGTCGCCATCGGGTGGTACTAGGATCTTTTACTCCTCGACCTTTACTCTGGGACTCTGAACTCTCTTCTACTCGGGTTAAACGAATTTACTAACTAACACTAGGATCCCGTGACCACATTCACCCCAAAGTTGGATAAAGCCATAGTTGTTTGTTGGAATTGTATTTTGGTCAATTTCCACACTGTCATTTGACTCCTTTTGAAACATCTTTGTTTTCAGATGGAACCCACGAGGCAGGTAAATGCGCCACCACGACGGCCATTGGTGCCTCGGGATCACTGCGGTGCTAGCAGAGATGATGACCTATCTGGGTTATCGGCGGCACCCTGAGTACACCGTCTTTGAGGAGTACCGGGACTTTAACCAGAGCAGCGATGCAGCCATCGTCCACCTCTACTCTCGGGAGTATGACTCCACTCTTGTGTTGCACACCGCACATGGTGTTGGGGTGACTATCGATATGGCGATCCACGATGCTGCTTATGCTGCTCGACACGTCTTCGTGGAGAGTATCGGAGTTGGACACCTCCCCTTCGTGCACATTGCTATCGCGTCGATGTTGGTGAGGAGGGTTACTACACCGCTGCCTACTCCACTTGTCACCGAAGAGCCCTTCTACCATCGTAACTTTGTTACGCATCGCGATGGGCTGGATCGAGCTAACCGAGCTCTTCGCCACGAGTTGTACATCACCCGTCGGCACCTTTACCGTGCTCGACGCTCTGCACCCTTTGTCCGATCCGGAGAGCTGCTGCGTTCTGCGATCTACCCAGCGGAGACCGTGATGCCTCGGGGTGTCGGTTGGCCGAGGTGAGAGGCTACTCTCCGCACTTGGTCCTCTTCGCCACTTGGGCGCCGGGTTACGCACTGCAGTATCCGCGGCCCCTAGGTCACTGACGTGGAGGACTATCCGCTGCCACACTACCAGATTTCGGGCTACAGCTACCTCCGCAGTACCGCGTGGGACTGATGTAGGCTTGCTTGTTAGTGTTGGATGCATTCGCCCATGAGCTGCGTGCCGCCTATGATGTCTTAGTCTATGTCGAACTCGTGTACCGAACTCTATGCATGATCCCTTTTGTAAGATATGCCGACTACTATGTAGTTTCTATCGTCTGCTTTCATTATGCATGTTTCATCATGAATGATTCTTGTCCTTTGCATAATTTCTCAAATGCCGAACTACCCCCTGTTATATATTAGCGGGATGGTTAGACCAGCTGGTCGTGGTCGTGGTGGCAACTTCCCACCACCGCTTTGAGTACATGGCTGGTATGATCCAACAGCTTGAGATGAATCGCCAGTTCATGGAAAACATGATGGCTCGGTTTCCTCGCCCAATATGAACCAACAGCCAAACACAACAACAACTCTGCAGGATTTCATATGCCTCAACCCAAGTGTGTACCGCAGCTCAACCCGGCCGGATCTTTGATGGTAGCTCCGTGACATCACCTATGAGATGGAGTCTGGCTGATGTAGCCCCGCCACTATGTCACTTTTGCTTCCTTCTTCTGAAGGGACCTGCAGCTCAATGGTGGGACAGCCACGCGTACTCGCCAGCTTGGAACACTCATCTCTGGCGAGACTTCCAAGCTGCCTTCCATGCCCGCTTCATCCCTCAAGGGGTCATGGACGGAAGAAGTGTGAGTTCATAACCTCACCCAAGGCAACAGGATCATTGAAGCTTATCGTGGCGTTCTGGACTTGTCTCGCTATCTTTGAAGAGGATATTGCAACTGATGCACGCAGACAAGAGAAGTTCCGTGACGGCCTTCAAGCTGACATCAAGCTCGCACTTCTAGTGCACGACTTTGCTGATTTGGCCACCTTGGTGAGGCTATCAATGTCGAAACTGGTCTGCAGGAATACCAGAGCTCTAACAGACGCAACTGTGACACAGGCTCATCTTCGGGCCCGTCCTCGCAGAAGCGTAAGATATGGATTCCCAACAGCATGTACCAGCCGAATGCACCTGCTCCAAGGCAGAGCTATGCTGCACCTCGTCTGCCTACTTCAACTAAGCAGCCAAAGCTTCCAGCTCCACCACCCCAAGCTCCTGTTCCCACCCCCAATAATGGCTTGTGCTTCAAAGGACAACCAGGCACCGTGCTAGAGAATGCAACCAGAACCGTAATCAGTGGCCCTTCCAAATGGCCGTGGAAACACCCAACCCCGCAACAACAATGCCAAGCCTTATGGTCGAAGTTCAGGCCAACCACGTTGATCCGAGCGAAGCTCAAGACCACCACATCTTGTGATGGGTACACTCCTCGTAAATTCGATTACCAGCATGCGTTCTATTTGATACAGGTGCATCGCATTCATTCATGTCAGAAGATTTTGCATGCTTGCACGACATTAAATGTGAAGACATGAATGCTTCACTATTAGTACACACCCCCGCGGGCCAATGTCGAACCTCCATGATTTGCAACGACGTCCAGCTTGAAATCGAAGGACTGGAATTCCTTGTCTCACCCATCATGTCAAGTCTTGTAGCATTGACATCGATTCTCGAATGAATTGGTTAAAGGCGCATCTTTGCTTCCATAGTTTGCGCCACGAAGACCGGCCCATCTGCTACACCCTTCGTGATGAAATAGTCACTTACCAAGCTCATCTGGTGCAAAATGCCGAGGCAAGGCTCTATGCATTGAATGCATTGAACGCCGCACCCTCGAGGGCATTGAAAACATTCCTGTCGTTCGCGACTTCCGTGACGTTTTCACGAAGAACTTCCAGGGATTCCCCCTGCTAGGGCTGTCGAATTCGTCATCGACTTGAAACCAGGCACCACTCCTATAGCCAAGCGACCCTACAAGATGCCGCCGCATGAACTCCTTGAGCTCAAGGAGGAAATCGACAAATCTCTTCAAAGTGGTTTCATTCGCCCAAGTTGCTCTCCTTGGGGAGCACCTTCATCAAGAAGAAGGATGGGACAAACCGATTGGTCCAAGACTACCGTCCTATAAATCAAGCTACCATTCGTAATAAGTATCCTCTTCCTCGGATCAATGATCTGTATGATCAACTGGCTGGTTCATCACTGTTCTCTAAACTCGACTTGAGGTTGGGTTACCACCAGATCCGTGTTCGTGAGGAGGATATCCCCAAGACCGCCTTTGTGACTCGTTATGGTTCATACGAGTACACCGTCATGTCCTTCGGCTTAACCTATGCTCCAGCCACCTTCTCTCGCCTGATGAACTATATATTCATGGATTACCTCGACAAGTTCGTCGTGGTTTATCTGGATGATATCCTGATATTTTCCAAGAATGAAGAAGAACATGCTGAACATCTTCGCCTTGTGCTGGAAAAGCTATGAGAGCATCAGCTATATGCCAAGTTCTCCAAGTGTGAATTACGGCTTCCCGGTGACCTATCTCGGGCATGTCATCTCTAAGGATGGTATTGCCGTCAACCACTGAAAGAGTTCAGGCTATTCTCGATTGGACTCCTCCGAAGAACGTTAAGCAAGTCGAAGTTTTCTCGGTCTACTTGACTATTGCCGTCGATTCGTCGAGAACTTCTCCAAGATTGCCAGGCCTCTGACTAACCTGTTGCATAAGGGCGTCAAATTCCAATGGACAGATAAATGTCAGGAAAGTTTCCAGGCACTCAAAGACAAGTTGACTTCTGCCCCAGTACTAGATACTAAGAAGGACTTCGTCATTTACTGTGATGCTTCCCGTCAAGGATTAGGCGGTGTCCTAATGCAAGAGCGCAAAGTGGTTGCTTATGCCTCTCGGCAATTGCGCCCTCACGAAGAGAACTACCCAGTTCACGACCTCGAGCTTGCTGCTATCATTCATGCTCTAAAACAGTGGCGACATTACCTTCTCGTGTCGCTATGCGAGATCTTCACCGACCACCAAAGTCTGAAGTATCTGTTTACTCAGCCAGACCTGAACCTCCGTCGGCGAGAGATGGATGGAGACTGTTGCAGATTTTGATTTGGGTATTTCCTATACACCAGGCAAGGCTAATGTAATGGCTGATGCCTTGAGCCGCAAGTCTTACTGCAACCACCTCCAGGTTCACAAAGTTCAGCCCTCACTCGTTGAAGAGTTTAGAAAGCTGAACCTCCATATTGTTCCTCCGGGTGCACTCGCTCCCCCCCCCCTCCGGAGCTTCGCAAGATGAACCTCCATGTTGTTTCCAGGGGTTCTCTCAATACCCTGGTTGCGAAGCCAGATCTTGTGGACACCATAAAATGGATACAGAAATGTGACGATGAAGTCGAGAGGATTAAACTTTATCTCGCAGAAGGAAAACCCTCATTCTTCATCGTGGATGACGCATTTACACCTTATTCTTCAAAGGTCGCCTAGTGGTACCGAGTAAGAGGGCAAACCTGAATCGACTCCAAAGGTTATGAAAGAAGCTCATGATACGCCTTTGTCTATTCATCCTGGTAGCACCAAGATGTACCAAGACATTTCGAGAGATTACGGTGGTCTAATATGAAGCGAGACATTGCTCGTTATGTTGCCGAATGTGACGTTCTTTGTCGTATCAAAGCAGAACATCAAAGGCCTCTTTGGAACTCTGCAACCTATCTCTAGTCCTGAATGGAAATGGGACCATGTTGAAATGGACTTCGTCACCGGATTTCCCAAATCGCAGAAAGGTAATGATGCTATTCTTGTCGTCATTGACCGGCTTTCTAAAGTTGCACATTTTACGGCGGTCAAAGAAGCGATCATCGCTAGTCGACTTGCAACGCTCTATATGTCCGTAATTGTTTCACTTCACGGTATTCCACCGTTATCAGCTCGGACCATGGCAGCATATTCACTTCAAGATTCTGGGCAAGTTTTCAAGAAGCTATGGGGACTCATTTATCTTTCAGTACTGCGTTTCATCCGCAGTCACAAGGGCAAGTTGAACGTGTCAACCAAGTTCTCGAAGACATGCTTCGAGCTTGTGTTATTTCCTTCGGCAAGAAATGGGAGGAATCTCTCCCGTATGCTGAGTTCTCTTATAACAATAGCTATCACTCTTGTGTGAAGATGGCCCGCTTCGATGTGTTATATGGTCGAATGTGCCGAAGCGCTCTGTACTGGTCAGAAACTGGGGAACGTCCCCTCTTCGGTCCGGATATTATCCAACATGCCGAAGATCAAGTCCGCATTATTCGTGAGAATCTCAAGACTGCCCAGTCACGACAAAAGAGCAATTATGACCGTCATCATAAAGGCATGGTATATCAACCTGGCGAAAAGGCCTATCTTCGCGTTACACCAATGAAGGGTGCTCACCGCTTCGGGATCAAGGGCAAGCTAGCTCCTCGCTATATTGGCCCATTCACTATTCTGGAAAGGCGTGGAAAAGTGGCATATCAATCGGAGCTTCCGTCGAACCTTTCTCGTGTTCACGATGTGTTCCACGTGTCACAACTCCGACGCCGCTTCAAGGACCCAATCCGGCGGTGGACCATGAAGTGCTCGAATTGCAACAGGACCTCTCCTATAAAGAGCATCCGGTCCGCATTCTCGACCAAGCTGAACGCCGCACGCAGCGTCGGAAAGGCGATCAAGTTCCTCAAAGTCCGATTGGTCAAATCACTCAAGAAGGCGAAGCCACCAGGAACGCGAGGACCGTCTTCGTGATGAATACCCGCACTCTTCCCTTCTACCTCCTAAATCTCGGGACGAGATTTCTTGTAGTGGAGGAGATTTGTAACGCCTCGGATAATCATGCTACAGTAATCTCACGTTGATGGTGCCACGTCACCTCATCACGTAGTTAACCACGGGTTAGATCAAAGCAGTTTCAAATTCAATTCAAAATTATGATGGCAATAAAAGTTTTCAAAAAATTAAAACTAAAATGTTCGGGGGTTGTCAAATATTACCAAGTTAATTATGATGGGGTGCACACATTTTTATAAAGTGTCTGAGTATTTTAAAATAAATTAAAACAGAAAAGGAAAAAAATAAAAGAAAAGAAAACAGAGCAAATAGAGAGGAAGGAAACCCCCTGGCCAATCGGGCTAAGCGGCCCAAAGCCAGCCCATGGCCCATCCGCCCACCCCTCACTCCCCTCACCCCCCCCGGTCGGCGAAACCCTCGCCGACCCCAACTCCCCCTCGATCCCCTTCTCCTCCCCTCCCCCACCGAACTGGACCGGGAACGGCCCCGATCCCGTCGACCCCGACACCACTCCCCCACCGCCACACGACGCCGTCCCGTCCTCACCTCCTCCCCACCCGGCCACCCAGGACGCCGGCGCGCCCCCTCGCCGCACGCCGACGCCCCGTTCCCCACGTCGTCTCGGATTCGGCCCCGACCACCTCGCCTCGCCGGACCGCCCCGTCGCCGCCGAACGCCTCCCCGCCCTCCTCCGCGCCGGTCGTCCCCGCCCGCCCCAGCTCTTGCCCGTTGCCCTCGCCCCCCCCGTGAGCTCTTCCCCTTCGCTCCCCTCTCCCCCTAGGGCGCCACTGTCGCCCCTCCCGGCGTGGTCGACGCGCCCCGGCGCCACCGCCGTCCGCGCCCTCGACCACGGCCCTCCCCCTCTGCTCCCGTCGCCGGATCCGGCCGCACCCGCGTAGCCTCCTCGTGCCTCCTAACGCCGTCCCCGACGAGCGCCCGAACGCTTCACCGCGGGGCTCGCCGCCGGCAAGGCTCCGGTGACCTTTTGGTCACGGGCTCAACCCCATTGCATTCCCCATGCCGCGTAGGCCTCGCCCCGCTCTCCGGTTTGCCCAAACCGCCCCGTATCTTCGTTGTTGAAGCTCGCCCGGAGCACCTTGCCGCCGGGCGAGCTCAGTGGCGCCGCCTCCGTCTGCGTTCAACCCCTCGCCACCACTGCTGACGGCACGCCGAAAGTCCAGCTGAACGCGCTGCCTGACCAATGAGACTTCGGGCGCGAAACTCCGCATCCCTCCCGAGCAGCGCCCAGCGTTTGGCTCGCCGGAGTCGGCTTCCGGCGTCTCCGGCCGGTGTCCGGCGTGGCGTCCACATGGCACCGCTGACATCGATCGTGGGCCCGGGGCCCTCCGACTGTTGACCCGGTCGACCATCTTGTTGGACTGCCCATGCTAATGACATGGGGTCCCACCCGTAGCGTATAAAAAAATAATAATTAAAATAAATAAAATTAATAAATAAAATAAAAATGCTAATTAATTAATTAATTAACTTAATTAATTAACTTAATTAATCATGTTTAATTAACCTAATTAATCTGTTAATTAAACTAAACTAGCGTAATTAGTTAACAACATCGACTAACGGGACCCACTGTCAGTTGACCAAGTCAACCATGTTGATCACGACGTCAAAGATGACATCATGCGACGTCATAAATACATTTTTTGAATTAATTAATTAATTAATTAAATTCGTAAATTAATAAAATCTTTAGAAAATCATATCTTTTAATCCGTAACTTCGGATTAAAATATTTTCAACATGAAAGTTACTCGTAATCCATTTAGACGAATCTGGATACGCAATTGCTCGGTTAAATACGCCACACCCCTAACCTATCGAACCCGGAACTTTCCCCTCCGCTCCTCTTTGAAATCACGAAACACCGGGAATACTTTCCCGGATGTTCCCCCCCTTAACCGGTACCACCTCATACCACGTTAGGGCACGCCTAGCATATTTACTTGTCATGTCATGCATCGATATGCATCTGTTTACATGGTATTCATTGTTTCTTCCCCCTCTTCTCTCCGGTAGACTACGAGACCGACGCTGCTGCTGCCCAGTTCGACTACGGTGTTGACGGCCCCTCTCTCTTGCCCGAGCAACCAGGCAAGCCCCCTTGATCACCGGATATCGCGTACTCTTCTCTATCTTGCTTGCATTAGAGTAGTGTAGCATGCTACTGCTTTCGAGATACTCCTATACTTTTGCATAGCCTTTGTCCTTGTTACTCTTGTTGTTACCTTACCGCAATCCTATATGCTTAGTATAGGATGCTAGTACTTTCATCTGTGGCCCTACATCCTTGTCCGTCTGCCGTGCTATACTATCGGGCCCTACATTCTGGTCGACCACGTCTATGTGTTGTAGCGCGACTAGGTTTGCTCTTTCAAAGTCGGCTAGTCGACCCTCGAAGTCGACATGCATTTCGCGGCGACCCTCACGGTGACCCCATCCAGCGAGCCTGTCGAGGTGCCTGTTGAGCAGGGTACCAAGCAGACTCTCGCACACGTTCTTCGTGATATGCATGACATCAAGGCTGTGAGGCACACGGTGGATCTTCCAGTACGGCAAGTCCCAGAAAACAGACCTCGTTTTCCATACCTTCAGCAGCGGCTCTGGCGCCTTTTGCTTCTTTCGGCGGTGGCAGTCTTTCCAATTTTTCAACAGCTTGTCTATTTCCTCGTCGCTCCTCGTACACGGGCGTTTTCGGGGTTCGGTTTCACCATCGAACAGATCCTTGCGTTTCCTCCACGGGTCATCGTCGCGAAGCCACCTTCGATGTCCCATGAACACGGTTTTCAAAGACCCGGGATCTCTATCTATCAGGAGATACGTTGTGTCATCCATGCACCTTACGCATCCGTAAAATCCGTGGACTACCTGCCCCGCAAGATATCCGTAATCGAGATAGTCGTGCACCGTCGTGAGCGGTCTGCGGCTCTCATAGGGAAATATTCTTTCTGCGGCGTCCCATGTATTGGTGGCGTTTTCCACAGCGTGTCAATCTCCTCTTTCAGCAGCCCCATACAGATTGATGTCGTTCCACTGGTTGTTTCGGCCCTTCAATTAGCATACTCATGTGAATGTACTTCCTCTTCATGCACAACGGGGAAGGTTGTACATCCACACGAACACATGCCAAAAGTGCTATGTGTGCTTCTCTGGCTGCCAAACGGATTGACTCCATCGGTGCTCGCGCCCGGACGATGTTCCTTCTATCGTTCCCAAATTCGGTATTCGAAGTTCAACGCTTGCCACCGGCTCGCATCCTTAGGGCGACTCGGATCTTGTCTTTTTATCTATCTCCGGATCATTTGCGTCATCTTCTCGCTTCTTCTCCTCCCTATCTGCGTGCCAACGCAGGAGCTTTGCTACCTTAGGGTCCGCGAAATACCGCTGCAGACGAGGAGTGATCGGAAAGTACCACACCACTTTTCGAGGAGCTTTCTTCCTCTTATTGTATCGAGTGACACCGCACACCGGAAATATGGTAGACTCCGCGTGCTCGTCCCAATAAATGATGCAATTGTTCATGCACACATGGTATTTCACGTGCGGTAAATCCAGAGGACACACGATTTTCTTCGCCTCCTCCAAACTGGTCGGGCACTTGTTCCCCTTGGGAAGACGTTCGTGCCAGAATGACATGTTCTCGTCGAAGCATGCGTCGGTCATTTTGTGTTTTACCTTCATCTCCAGAGCCATGAGCGTTACTTTCAGGCGGGTATCCTCGGGCCTGCATCCTTCATACAATGGAGTAATCGCGTCTAACTCAAGTTGATCCATCTTGGCTTTCTCTCGGGCGGCAGCTCTTGCGTTATCCGTCTGCTTGAGAAGCAGACTCTTGAATATGAGGGTCCTGCACCCAGCCCATCGATGGTCGGCTTAAATGCGCTCCGCCCGGCATCATCATCATGTCCTGCATCTTCTTCTACATGATGATCGTACAAGATCACCGTCGTGATCATCTCCTGAGGATTCTTTGTCTTCTCGCCCGCCCGAGCAGCGGTGGTTGTCTTGCTGCCCTTCCTCATTTCTTGCCCGCCCCCATGGACGACTTCGTAGTCATCTTCATCACCTTGCCACCGATAGCCATCCATGAAACCACGCAAGAGCAGGTGGTCCCTTTTGCCGGAATCCGGGTCCGCAATAAGGCTATTCAGCTTGCATCTTCGACACGGACATCTTATCTCCGTCTCGTTCTTTTGAAGCATCTCGGCCTTCGCGGACCTCAAAAACCTATTCACGATGCCTTCGGTCATCATGCGGACAATGGTCGTCAAGGGTAGAGCAAAAGCGATATTTTAGAACCAAGAAAAAATTGGCATGACTTTCCCTAAAATAGGACCAAAAGAATGCTTAATGCCAAAATTCTCGCCCAAACGGAAATGAATCAACATTCGGCAAAATATTGGCAACTATCGCATTTCAAATACCGGTACACCTCCAAACACAAACACATATGCAAAACCACAAACATATGCAACACCACGAACATACATAGATCTAGCTAGGCCATAAAAAGTGCATGTGCACATTGTTGTAGGGAGAACAACATAAATATAGCTTCCGCCCTTTTACCTAGCAAAACAAGGTAACTTAACCACTTAATTTGAATGAATTTATGGTGGAAATGAGGTGAAAAAGAGGAGGCACCCGAGACAAGGAGGAGGCGGTGGAGAGAATGAAGTGGGGAGAAAGTGAGTGTGGGAGGAGAGGCTGTCCAAAATATCTTGTTGCTGCCCACTTACTAATGACGCACCAACCACAAATGCGCCATTAGTAATCCAGGTTACTAATGGCGCACCCCCTGGTGGTGCGCCATTAGTATTTTACAAAAAAACATACTAATGGTGCACTACACCACGGTGCGCCATTACTAGTTTAAACTAGTAATGGCGCACCGCGTGCTAGTGCGCCATTAGTAGTTTTGCAAAAAAAGGAATAAAAAAAATAATAAAAAAAACAACATTAGTGGCGCACTCTCTGGCAGGTGCGCCATTACTAGTTACAACTAGTAATGGCGCACTGCCTATGGATGCGCCATTAGTATTTTGGAGAGGCGCACTAGTTCAAATTTTTTTTTGATACTAATGGCGCACCGTGAGCCAGGTGCGCCATTAGTAGTTTCAACTCTAATGGCGCATCAGAAGGTGGTGCGCCATTAGTATATACTAATGGCGCACCACTTGTCTGGTGCGCCATTAGTGTCAATCCCATCTATAGCCCTTTTTCTAGTAGTGGGCAATGGACGGTGTTTGAATTGCTAGAACTTTTATCTACAGTGAACATGCAACTATATGTGTGTCGTAAAAGAATTGAAATTATTTAGGGTTCGTTTGGACATTTTATACATTAAATTGGTTTTCTAGCCATTTCAGGTGCACAATTCAAAATTAAACTACATGCACATGCTCCGGTGCACCAACATGGGTTGTAAAATCATATATGTGTCCATGGGTTTATGCTTATGTCCCATGCAAGAAATGGGGATGAATTTCGAACACCACGGCACCGTGGCTCTCCGGCAAACGTCGACGTATTTGCTTTTGTAATTCTAGTAAATCCAAAAGTCGTTCAAAATTCATGAAATTTGGCATGCTATCATGGAGCGGCATCAACATGGCGTGGTAAAATTTTTGTCCTATTTGGGGCAGGTTTGGGTATAAGCTTCTCACAACAAGTGTGATGGTTTCGGTAGGGAACATTTCACCTTTCTGGACGAAATGACATCCGTTGCATCTTCTTTATTTCAATTATTTTCCTAGTGTCAACATAGAACAACAGGAGTGTTGTGTTAATTTTTGGAATTTTTTGGGGTTCGTTTGGACATTTTTATACATTAATTGGGTTTTCAATGCATTTATGTGCATAACTCAAATTTGAACTACATGCACATGCTCTAATGCATATATATTGGTTGAAAATTCAAATTTGTGTCCTTGGTTGCATGCTTAGGTCCCGTGCAAGAAATGGGAATGAATGTCAAACACCCTACCACTGTCACTCAGCCGCAAATGTTGAGATACCTGGTTTTAAAATTCTAGTAAATCCAAAACTCGTCTGAAATTCATGAAACTTGGCATGGTATCATGGAGCGGCATCAACATGCCATGGTAAATTTTTTGTCCCATTTGGGGCAGGTTTGGGTATAAGCTTCTCACAAACCAGAGCTTCTCACAACAAGCCTGATGGTTTCGGTAGGGAACGTGCCACCTTTGGGAATAAAATGATATTCGTTGCCTCTTATTGCTTTCAAAAAATTTCTAGTGTCAACATAGACCAACAGGAGTGTTGTGTTAAGTTTTGGAATTTTTCAGGGTTCGTTTGGGCATTTTTATACATTAACTGGGTTTTCTAGGCTGTTTATGTGCATAATTCAAATTTGAAATACATGCACATGCTCTAGTGCATATAAATTGGTTGAAAAATCAAATCTATGTCCTTTGGTGCATGCTTAGGTCCCGTGCAAGAAATGGGAATGAATGTCAAACACCTTGCCATCGTCACTCGGCCGCAAACGTTGAGATACCTGGTTTTATATTCTAGTAAATCCAAAACTCGTCTGTGATTGATGAAACTTGCCATGGTATCATGGAGCGGCATCAACATGTCGTGGTAATTTTTTTGTCCCATTTGGGGCAGGTTTGTGTATAAGCTTCTCACAAACCAGAGCTTCTCACAACAAGCCTGATGGTTTCGGTAGGGAACGTGCCACCTTTGGGGAAGAAACGATATCCGTTGCCTCTTATTGCTTTCAAAAAATTTCTAGTGTCAACATAGAACAATAGGAGTGTTGTGTTAAGTTTTGGAATTTTCCAGGGTTCGTTTGGACATTTTTATACATTAACTGGGTTTTCTAGGCTTTTTTGTGCATAATTCAAATTTGAAATACATGCACATGCTCTAGTGCATATAAATTCGTTGAAAAATCAAATATGTGTCCTTTGTTGCATGCTTAGGTCCCATGCAAGAAATGGGAATGAATTTCAAACACCAGGGCACTGTTGATTGCCGGCAAAACGTTGAGATACCTTGTTTTGAAATTTTAGTAAATCCAAAACTCGTCTGAAATTCATGAAACTTGGCATGCTATCATGGAGCGGAATCAACACGTTGTGGTAATTTTCTACGTAGGCAGATTAGACCAAATAGAAGTATCATGCTAAATTTTGGAAGTATTCCGGGTTCGTTTGGACTTTTTTATACATCAATTGAATTTCTGGGCATTTAATGTGCATAATTAAAATTTGAACTACAAGCTCATGCTCCAGTGCACCAAAGTTGGTTGAAAAATGACATGTGTGTCCTTGGGTGAATTTCTAGGTCCCATGCAAGAAATGGGAATGAAATTCAAACATCTGGGCGTCGTGGCTCGGCCAGAAAGATTGAGAAACTTGGCTTTTTAATTCATGTAAACCCAAAACACGCCTGAAAATCATGAAACTTAGCATGGTGTCATGACATGGCACCAACATGCTGCCGTAATTTTTTTGGCCGAATTAGGACAAGCTTTGGTATAAGCTTCTTGCAAACAGGAGCTTCTCTCAAGAAGGCTCGTGGTTCCGAGAGGGAACGTGTCACCTCCGTGTTCAAAACGACATACATACACTGCCTCCTCCCGCCTTAATTTTTTTACACAGGAAGATTAGACCAAATAGAAGTATCGTGCTAAATTTTGGAATTATTCTGGGTTCGTTTGGCCTTTTTATACATTAATTGAATTCTGGGCATTTAATGTGCACAATTCAAATTTGAACTACAACACATGCTCCAGTGTACCAAAGTTGGTTTAAAAGTCACATGTGTGTCCTTGGGTGAATTTCTAGGTCCCATGCACGAAATGGGAATGAAATTCAAACATCTGGGCGTCGTGGCTCGGCCGGAAAGATTGAGAAACTTGGTTTTTTAATTCCTGTAAATCCAGAACATGCCTGAAAATCATGAAACTTCGCATGGTGTCATGACATGGCACCAACATGCTGTGTTAATTTTTTTGTCTGATTTGCGGAGGCGCACACATTAACAATCAACAAAGTCATTTTGGACCAAGTGCTATCATGTTACGAATCGGAAACACAAGTATTATTGAAACCGTGGATGTTCTACTTACCAATTTCGTGCCGCCATGTGATGACCCACAAGTATAGCAGATCTATCGTAGTCCTTTCGATAAGTAAGAGTGTCGAACCCAACGAGGAGCAGAAGGAAATGACAAGCGGTTTTCAGTAAGGTATTCTCTGCAAGCACTGAAATAATAGGTAACAGATAGTTTTGTGATAAGATAATTGGTAACGAGCAACAAATAATAAAAGTAAATAAGGTGCAGCAAGGTGGCCCAATCCTTTTTGTAGCAAAGGACAAGCCTGGACAATTTCTTATATAAAGGAAAATGCTCCCGAGGACACATGGGAATTATCGTCAAGCTAGTTTTCATCACGTTCATATGATTCGCGTTCGTTACTTTGATAATCTGATATGTGGGTGGACCGGTGCTTGATGCTGCCCTTACTTGGACAAGCATCCCACTTATGATTAACCTCTATTGCAAGAACTCCATAAGTACAACAAAAGTATTAAGGTAAACCTAACCATAGCATGAAACATATGGATCCAAATCAACCCCTTACGAAGCAACGCATAAACTAGGGTTTAAGCTTCTGTCACTCTAGCAACCTATCATCTACTTATTACTTCCCAATGCCTTCCTATAGGCCCAAATAATGGTGAAGTGTCATGTTGTCGACGTTCAGATGACACCACTAGAGGAGAGACAACATACATCTCATCAAAATATCGAATGAATACCAAATTCACATGACTACTAATAGCAAGACTTCTCCCATGTCCTCAGGAACAAACGTAACTACTCACAAATCATATTCATGTTCATAATCAGAGGGGTATTAATATGCATATAGGATCTGAACATATAATCTTCCACCAAGTAAACCAACTAGCATCAACTACAAGGGGCAATCAACACTACTAGCAACCTACAGGTATCAATCTCAGACTTAGAGACAAGAATTGGATACAAGATATGAACTAGGGTTTGAGAGGAGATGATGCTGGTGAAGATGTTGATGAAGATTGCCCTCTCCCGATGAGAGGAGCGCTCGTGATGACGATGGCGACGATTTCCCCCTCCCGGAGGGAAGTTTCCCCGGCAGAACAGCTCCGCCGGAGCCCTAGATTGGTTCCGCCAAGGTTCCGCCTCGTGGCGGTGGAGTCTCGTCCCGAAAGCTTTCTTATGATTTTTCCTTGGACGAAATACTTCATATAGCTGAAGATGGGCACCGGAGAGCCAACAGGGGGCCCATGAGGCAGGGGGGCACGCCCAGGGGGTAGGGCGTGCCCCCACCCTCGTGGCCAGGGTGTGGGCCCCCTCTGGTACTTTCTTCATCCAGTATTTTTTATATTTTCCAAAAATAACTTCCGTGGAGTTTCAGGACTTTTGGAGTTGCGCAGAATAGGTCTCTAATATTTGCTCCTTTTCCAAATTTCTGCATTCCAGCTTGCCAAGATTCTCCCTCCTTACGTAAACCTTGTAAAATAAGAGAGAATATGCATAAGTATTGTGACATAACGTGTAATAACAGCCCATAATGCGATAAATATCGATATAAAGGCATGATGCAAAATGGACGTATCAACTCCCCCAAGCTTAGACCTCGCTTGTCCTCAAGCGAAGTCAAATCGATAAATATGTCCACATGTTTAGAGATAGATGTGTCGATAAAATAAAATACGGACATGAAGGCATCATGATTATTCTCATAACAGCAACATATATGAATATTGTCATATGATTTCTTATGATCAAGTAATAATCTATTCACAATGTCAAGTATGAATCAGAAACTTCATTGAGAACCAACAATCTATAATCTCAATCATTGAAGCAATTGCAATTTATCATAACATCAGAAAGAGTCTATGTCAGAGCTTTTCAGCAAATCCACATACTCAACTATCATTTAGTCTTCCACAATTGCTAACACTCACACAATACTTGTGGTTACGGAGTTTTAGTCGGACACAGAGAAAGATAGGGGCTTATGGTATTGCCTCCCAACTTCTTACCGCAAGGGTAAATGTCAACAATAATAGTTCATGCTAACTTACATCCAATTATATATATATATATATATATATATATATATATATATATATATATATATATATATATATAAGGATCGTACCAACATACAGTGCTTGCCAAAGGATAAAATGTAAAAAGGAAAGGTGAAGATCACCATGACTCTTGCATAGGGTAGAAGATAAAAGTAAAAGATAGGCCCTTCGCAGAGGGAAGCAGAGGTTGTCATGCGCTTAAGGGTTGGATGCACAAAGTCTTGATGCGAAAGAACGTCACTTTATATTGCCACTTGTGATATAGACCTTTATTACGCAGTCCGTCGCTTTTATTACTTCTACATCACAAGATTGTATAAAGCTTATTTTCTCCCTCACTAATAAATCATACATATTTAGAGAGCAATTTTTATTGCTTGCACCGATGACAACTTACTTGAAGGATCTTACTCAATCCATAGGTAGGTATGGTGGACTCTCATGGCAAAACTGGGTTTAAGGGAATTTGGAAGCACAAGTAGTATCTCTACTTGGTGCAAGGAATTGGCTAGCATGAGGGGGAAAGGCAAGCTCAACATGTTGGAGGATCCATGACAATATACTTTATCTCAGATATAAGAAAACATAACCCATTATGTTGTCTTACTTGTCCAACATCAACTCTTTAGCATGTCATATTTTAATGAGTGCTCACAATCATAAAAGATGTCCAAGATAGTATATTTATATGTGAACCTCTCTTTCTTTATTACTTCCTATTGATTGCAACGATGACCAAAACTATGCTTGTCAACCCTCAACAACTTTTATTCATCATACTCTTCCTATGTGAAGTCATTACTATCCATAAGATCAATATGATCTCTTTGTTTCTTTTTACTCTTTCTTTTTCTTATTATTCACTCAAGATCATAGCAAGAAAATCAAGCCCTTGACTCAACACTAATATTTATTATATAGCTCACGGACTCGATCACATAGAGAGATCATAAAGCAAAACTCACGACTAAATCATGCTAAAACTTTATTCTACTAGATCAAAATATTATCAAAAGGATCGAACTAAGAAAAACGATAAAGATAGGAGTGTGATGATGATACGATACTGGGGCATCTCCCCCAAGCTTGGTAGTTGCCAGTTGCCAAGGGGAGTGCCCATACCCATGTGATTATATCTCCTTCCTTGGGGACGGAGAAGACGGTGGTGATGGTGGGTAGTCGCACATTGAGCGTAAGAGATCCTCCAACTTGCGGATAATGCCCTTGAGTGCAACGTTATGATCCTTCAACAAAATATTTTCACGTGTGGGATACTTATTTTGTATACGAGCCAACTCAACCATCTTGAAAGCTTCAATCTCGGTCGGGGTGAAGAGAGGTGGAAGGATGTCTTCTCCTGCAGGAGCTTGCTCCTCCATGGCTTTCTTGATCCCATCATCCTTGTCGATCTCCCCGGGTTCTTCTCTCTTCAGCTCCATCTTCATCAGCCAAGCATCGTTGTCACCATTGTTGGAGGAGGGGGACGTCATGATGCTTGGCCTTGACAAATCTGGCAGAAAACAGCTCGAAACGAAAACAGAGGATAATTGCGTGATACGGTGGTCAAAACCTTTGGGAGATTATATAATGAATTTTTACCGACCAAAATACGTATCGTGCAAGAAAATGGAGTTCGGCGAGCGCACGAGGCGCCCACGAGGTAGGGGGCGCGCCCAGGGGGGTAGGGCGCGCCCTCCACCCTCGTGGAGGCCTCGTGTCCTTCCCGAAGTGCTTCTTATTTTTCTATTTTTCTAAATATTCCAAAACTGAGAAAAATTGCCATTAGAACTATTTTGGAATCGATTTACTTACCGTACCACGTACCTATTCCTTTTCGGAGTCTGAAACGTTCCGGAAAGTGTCCCTTATGTATTCCTCTGGGGTTACGGTTTCAACAATATTGGATTCAACATTTATGGGATCACCTGAGATATAATGCTTGATTCTTTGACCGTTAACCACCTTCGGATTTGTACCTGCAAAGTTGTTGATTTTTATGGCACCGGAACGATAGACTTCCTCGATAACGTAGGGGCCTTCCCACTTAGAGAGAAGGTTTCCTGCAAAAAATCTTAAATGAGAGTTGTATAGCAAAACATAATCACCTACATTAAACTCACGCTTTTGTATCCTTTTGTCATGCCATCTTTTAACTTTTTCTTTAAATAGTTTGGCATTTTCATAAGCCCGGTTCTCCATTCATCAAGTGAGCTAATGTCAAATAACCTCTTCTCACTGGCAAGTTTGAAATCATAGTGGAGCTCTTTAATGGCCCAATATGCCTTATGTTCAAGTTCGAGGGGTAAGTGACATGCTTTTCCATAAACCATTTTATACGGAGACATACCCATAGGATTCTTATATGCAGTTCTGTAAGCCCATAATGCATCATCAAGTTTCTTGGACCAATTCTTTCTAGACCTATTAACAGTCTTTTGCAAAATTAGTTTGAGCTCTCTATTACTCAATTCTACTTGACCGCTAGGCGAGGGTGATATGGAGATGCAATTCTATGATTAACGTCATATTTAGCAAGCATCTTAAGGAAAGCACCATGAATAAAATGTGAACCACCATCAGTCATTAAATATCTAGGGACTCCAAACCTCGGAAAAATAACTTCTTTAAGCATCTTAATAGAATGTTATGATCAGCACTACTAGTTGGAATAGCTTCTACCCACTTAGTAACGTAATCAACAGCAACTAAAATATGAGTATACCCATTAGAGGCAGGAAATGGTCCCATATAATCAAAGCCCCAAACATCAAACAGTTCAATCACAAGTGAATAATTCATAGGCATTTCTTGACGTCTACTAATATTACCAATTCTTTGACATTCATCACAAGATAAGACAAACTTACGAGCATCCTTGAAGAGAGTAGGCCAATAAAAACCGGATTGCAATACCTTATGTGCAGTTCTATCTCCAGCGTGGTGTCCACCATAAGCCTCGGTTTGCATAGGATTTGTTCTTGTTCATGCTTAGGTACACAACGTCTAATAACACCATCTACTCCTTCCTTATAAAGATGTGGGTCATCCCAGAAGTAATGTCTTAAATCATAGAAAAACTTTTTCTTTAGCTGATATGTGAAACTAGGTGGTATAAATTTAGCAACAATGTAATTAGCATAATCAGCATACCATGGAGCAGTACGAGAAGCGTTTACGGCAATTAATTGTTCATCCGGAAAGCTATCGTCAATAGGTAGTGGGTCATCAAGAACATTCTCTAACCTAGACAAGTTGTCTGCAACGGGGTTCTCAGCTCCCTTTCTATCAATAATATGCAAATCAAATTCTTGTAGCAAGAGAACCCATCTGATAAGTCTAGGTTTAGCATCTTTCTTTTCCATAAGATATTTAATAGCAGCATGATCGATTGTGAATAGTTACTTTAGAATCAACAATGTAAGATCTGAACTTATCACATGCAAATACAATCGCTAAGAATTCCTTTTCAGTAGTGGCATAATTTCTCTGGGCAGTATCTAGAGTTTTACTAGCATATTGTATAACATTTAATTTCTTATCAACTCTTTGCCCTAGAACAGCACCTACAACTTAATCGCTAGCATCACACATAATTTCAAAGGGTAAATTCCAATCAGGTGGCTGAACGATAGGTGCAGAAATCTAAGCTTTCTTAAGTATTTCGAATGCTTCTACACAATCATCATCAAAGACAAAGGGTATATCTTTTTGTAATAAATTAGTCTGAGGCCGAGAAATTTTTGAGAAGTCCTTAATGAACCTCCTATAAAAACCGGCATGCCTAAGGAAACTTCTTATACCTTTGATGTCCTTGAGACATGGCATCTTCTCAATAGCATCAACTTTGGCTTTATCAACTTCAATACCTCTTTCAGAAATTTTATGACCCAAGACAATGCCTTCGTTAACCATAAAGTGGCACTTTTCCTAGTTCAAGACAAGGTTAGTGTCTTCACATCTCTGCAAAACTCGATCAAGATTTCTCAAGCAATCATCAAAAGAAGATCCATAGACGGAGAAATCGTCCATGAAAACCTCACAAATCTTTTCACAAAAGTTAGAGAATATAACCATCATGCATCTTTGAAAGGTAGCAGGCGCATTACATAAACCAAAAGGCATACGTCTATAAGCAAAAGTACCAAAGGGGCAAGTAAAGGTGGTCTTAGATTGATCATCAACTGACACAGGTATTTGAGAGAAACCAGAATAACCATCTAGAAATCAAAAGTGTGTATGTTTGGATAATCTTTCTAGCATTTGATCAATAAAAGGTAAGGGATAATGATCCTTTTTAGTAGCCTTATTTAATTTGCGGAAATCAATTACCATCCTATAACCTATAATAATTCTTTGCGGGATCAATTCATCTTTATCATTAGGAACAACAGTAATACCTCCCTTCTTAGGGACACAATGGACATGGCTTACCCATTCACTATCAGCAACGGGATAAATAATACCTGCCTCGAGAAGCTTTAGTATTTCCTTTCTTACCACTTCCTTCATCTTAGGATTCAGCCTTCGTTGGTGATCATGAACTGGTTTGGCATCTTTCTCCAAATTTATTTTATGTTGACATAAAGTGGGACTAATGCCCTTAAGATCATAAAGAGTATATCCAATGGCAGCGCGGTGCTTCTTCAGAGTTTTCAATAAACTCTCTTCTTCATGCTCTGAAAGGTTAGCACTAATAATAACAGGATATATCTTCTTTTCATCAAGATAAGCATATTTAAGAGTATCAGGTAATGGTTTGAGTTCAAACACGGGATCACCCTTGGGGGGAGGGGGATCCCCTAGGATTTCAACAGGCAAGTTGTGTTTCAGAATAGGTTCTTTTTTAAAGAATACTTCATCTATTTCCCTTCTTTCATTCATAAACATATCATTTTCGTGGTCAAGCAAATATTGTTCTAAAGGATCATTAGGAGGTACAGCAATAGAAGCAAGACCAATAATTTCATCTTTACAAGGCAATTCCTCTTCACGATGTTGTCTACTAAATTTAGAGAAATTAAACTCATGAGACATATCATCTAGACCAATAGTAACAACATTCCTATTGCAGTCTATCTTAGCATTAACAGTATTCAACAAGGGTCTACCAAATATAATGGGACAAAACTATCTTGTGGGGAACCAAGAATGAGAAAATCAGCAGGATATTTAGTTTTCCCACACAAGACGTCAACATCTCTAACAATCCCCATTGGTGAAATAGTATCTCTATTGGCAAGTTTAATTGTGACATCAATATCTTCTAACTCAACAGGTGCAATATCATGCTTAATTTCTTTGTATAAGCCAATAGGTATAGCACTAGCACTAGCACCCATGTCACATAAGCGATGATAACAATGATCTCCTATTTTAACAGAAATAACAGGCAGGCCTACAACAGGTCTATGTTTATCTTTAGCACCAGGTTTAGCAATTCTAGCAGTTTCGTTGCAGAAGTAAATAACATGCCCATCAATATTATCAGCCAAGAGATCTTTAACAATAGCAATATTAGGTTCAACTTTAACTTGCTCAGAAGGTGTATAAGTTCTAATATTGCTCTTACGAACCACAGTTGAAGCTTTAGCATGATCTTTTATCCTAACAGGAAAAGGCAGTTTCTCAACATAAGTAGTAGGAACAATAGGATCATTATAAGTGATAGTATTTTCTTCAACTTTAATAGGTTCAGCTACTTTTACTTCTATGGGAGGATGATATTTAGACCACTTCTCTTTAGGGAGATCAACATGAGTAGAAAATGATTCACAAAAAGAAGCTACTATCTCAGAGTCAAGTCCATATTTAGTGCTAAACTTATGGAAAACATCGGTATCCATAAAAGATTTAACACGATCAAACTTAGGTGTTATACCTGACTCCTTACCTTCGTCGAGGTCCCAATCTTCAGAGTTGCGTTTAATTCTTTCCAATAAGTCCCATTTGAATTCAATAGTCTTCATCATATAAGAACCAGAACAAGAAGTATCGAGCATGGTGCGATTATTTTCAGAAAGCCGAGCATAAATTTTTTGAATAATTATTTCTCTTGGGAGCTCATGATTGGGGCATGAATATAACATTGATTTAAGCCTCCCCCAAGCTTGAGCGATGCTTTCTCCTTCACGAGGCCAAAAATTATATATATAATTGCGATCACAATGAACAAGATGCATAGGATAAAACTTCTGGTGAAATTCCAGCTTCAATCGCTTATAATCCCAAGATCCAGTATCATCACATAGCCTATACCATGTCAATGTGTCTCCCTCCAAAGATAAAGGGAAAACCTTCCTCTTAACAACATCGTCGGGTATACCTGCAAGCTTAAATAATCCACAAACTTCATCCACATAGATTAGGTGTAAATCGGGATGCATTGTTCCATCTCCATCAAAAGGATCAGCTAGCAGTTTCTCTAACATACCCGAAGGAATTTCAAATCAAACATTTTCAGCAGGTTCAGTAGGTTGAGGAGCAGCTCTTTGCTCTTCTGGACGGGGTGAAGATACCCCGAACAAGCCCCTCAAAGGATTACTTTCCATAGTAACAAGTGATAGTAAATTCCAGCACACTATATAAATTTTTCCTTACCAAGTTCCACTCACCAAAAGTGCTTCACTCCCCGGCAACGGCGCCAGAAAAGAGTCTTGATGACCCACAAGTATAGGGGATCTATCATAGTCCTTTCGATAAGTAAGAGTGTCGAACCCAACGAGGAGCAGAAGGAAATGACAAGCGGTTTTCAGTAAGTTATTCTCTGCAAGCACTGAAATAATAGGTAACAGATAGTTTTGTGATAAGATAATTGGTAACAAGCAACAAATAATAAAAGTAAATAAGGTGCAGCAGGGTGGCCCAATCCTTTTTGTAGCAAAGGACAAGCCTGGACAATTTCTTATATAAAGGAAAACGCTCCCAAGGACACATGGGAATTATCGACAAGCTAGTTTTCGTCACGTTCATATGATTCGCGTTCGTTACTTTGATAATCTGATATGTGGGTGGACCGGTGCTTCGGTGCTGCCCTTACTTGGACAAGCATCCCACTTATGATTAACCTCTATTGCAAGCATCCGCAACTACAACAAAAGTATTCACTACAAAAAAAGACACATCCGTGACATTTTGGGCCGAATGAAAAAAAATTCTATCATACATATGACACTTCTATGACGATAATTGTGACAAAACCCGGTATCATCATAGATGTGGTGGGCTCTACTTCTATGACAAAAATCATGACAGAAAATGGTCTTTTTCGTCTGGCGGGCCGGAGACGCAGCTTGCATGACATTCTTTGGGCGTCCATGACGGAAAAAACCGTGGTAGAAGCGAGGGGAGGAAAATTTCGGGAGTTCCTGGTGACGGTGGGAGGTCGGGGCGGCGATGCGGCGTTCTCTCATACAAATGCTGCAGCGTGTGTGCGGCGTTGGCTCTAATCGAACCCGAAGCGAGGCGTTGGGCTCTAATCGAACCCGGCGATTGCACTTCGAGCTACGCGTTCTTGAACCCGAGCAATCGATCGATGGTCGTTAATCGAACCCGATCGGCGATTCTTCGCCATCGCTACTAATCAAGCCGATCGATGGGATGAGCGATGGCGTTAACGCAGCGGGGTTGGATGAGCGATGGCGGTGGCGTTGCCTCTGGATGAACAGGACCCCGTGGTGTGGTGGAGGGCTGGATGAACAATAGACGGTGGAGGGGTGCCCGTGGAGAGGTGGATGAACAGGACCCTATGGTGTGGAAGGCTGGTTGAACAGTAGACGGTGGAGGGGTGGTTGAACAGGACCCCGTGGTGTGGAGGGCTGGACGAACAGTAGACGGTGGAGGCGTGCCCGTGGAGGGGTGGTTGAACAGGACCCCGTGGTGTGGAGGGCTGGATGAGCAGTGAGCGGTGGAGGGTAGTTGAACACTAGCCGGTGGAGTAAGCGGCGGTGGAGGCTGGATGAGCGAGGAGCCCGTGGAGGCCGGAGGAGGTCGACGGTGGAGATGAACAGTATCCGTGCGGTCCTGCTTTTGCGATGCGCCACCCCTCCCGATGAACAGGACCCCCGTTTCGACCGTAGCGCTCCAACACAAGTCAGTTTCCTCCGTTTTGCGGTTCACCACACCCCTCCCGATCAACAGGACCCCCGTTTCGACCGTAGGAGGTCCGTTTCCTCCATTTTGCGGTACGCCACACCCCTCTCGATCAATAGGACCCCCATTTCGACCGTAGGAGGTCCGTTTGCTCCGTTTTGCGGTATGCCACACCCCTCCCGATGAACAGGATCCCGTTTCGAACGTGGCCGGTCGAACACAAGGTTGTTTCCTCCGTTCTGCGGTACGCCAGGCCTCGTTTCCATTGCCTGTTCCGTCCAAGCCCTCCCGATGAAATCGACCACGCGTTCCGTTACCTCCCCATGAACACGATGACGACGCTGTTTCTCTGTTCCGACCCAGCCATGTACACGAGCCCTCGCCGTACGTATGCGCGAGTAGGCGTTCAAGACCCCTCCCGTATGTACACATACGTTGCCGTATTTTCTTTCTTGCACCCTAGCCGCTGTACATACGTGTACATGCTACGTGCGCGCCTCTACTACGACACGTGCGCGCCTCTACATCGACCAAAGATATATGCGTACGCACATCGTTCGCGACCAGAATGACAACGCTACGTACGCTTTGACCGGGTGGGTCCCGACTGTCAGGCACTTCCTTGTGTGCGAAGATGTAGCTGGTGGGTCACAACAGTCAGGGGGGCGAATCGTTTTGTTTTTTAGCCCGGACACACTTCCTTGCGTGCGAAGGTGTAGATGGTGGGTCCCAGCAGTCAGGGGGGAAACGTTTTTTTCCCGAAATACGGTGGCCCGTCCGGTGGGTCCCCGCTGTCAGGTGGAGGAATAATTATTTTGCACGTAATAAGGAGGCACTTCCTTGCTGCGGCCGTGGACCCAGCTGTCAGCCTCTCCACGTACAGTCCACGTCTGATGGAAGTCGTTCCTTGACCACGTTGACCACGCCGCGCCGAGAGCACTAGGGCGGTGGACGACGGCGAGGCCTAGGAAGGGGACGACGGGGAGCCGGGGAAGACGCGGCAGTGGAAGCCCGCGCGGAGAGGAGTACGAGGGTTCACTGGTTCAGCTGCGATGTGAGGCTGCCATCGCCACAGGGCCTGGCCAGCGGTGGGAATAGTAGGGGCGGTGAGGCCTCATGGCAGCCTGCCCGCCACGGGAGGCGGGAGCATGCGGCATGACCGGTACTGCTTTGGGCGGCTGGAGCAAGAAGACCAATGGTTGAAGAAGCACTACGGCCGTTGGATGGACATCGTCACGGTCCTTTGGAGCTAGAATTGTTCATATTGACTAAGTTGACAAAGCCCTTCGTCCCGTCAACTTAGTAGGCCCTAAGTCAGCCTCCCACCAAGGTGGGTCCCAGCTAGCCGGGGGAGTATTCATTTTTTTGTGCGTAATAAGGAGGCACTTCCGATGGATCCGAGCTAACAGCGGAGGGAACATTTTTTTTGCGAAATACGATGGCCCGTCTGGTGGGTCCCAGCAGTCAGGGGGAAATGATTTTTTTCGCAAAATACTGGTGGCCCGTCCGGTGGGTCCCCGCTGTCAGGTGGAGGAATAATTATTTTCTGCGTAATAAGGAGGCACTTCCTTGCGGCTGCCATGGACCCAGCTGTCAGCCTCTCCACGTAGAGTACTCTTCCGATGGAAGTCGGTCGTTGACCGCATTGACCACGCCGCGCCGAGAGCACCACGACGGTGGACGACGGCGAGGCATAGGAAGGGGACGACGCGGAGCCGGGGAAGACGCGGCAGTGGATGCCCACGCGGAGAGGAGTACGAGCGTTCACCGGTTTGGCTGCGGTGTGAGGCTGCCGTCACCGCAGAATAATAGGGTGTGTCACTACAAGAAATATGTCAACTTGTGACCTTGACTATTGGTCACTGAAAGGTCATTGTTTTTCATTTGCGACCTTTTTTTGACCAAAAACAGAAGGTCAAAAGCTGGCGGTCGTAAACTGAAATTAACGACCTTCTTTGTTAGAAGGTCGTGGACGTTTACGACCAAAATATGCCTATCGTTTTATTTTGGTCACTAGCAGCCTCCCCAGGCCACGTAGGCATCCGACGTGGCAATCTGATGTGGCACAACAATCATCCGGTCCAATTCGATTTTCTACATGGGCCTAGCCCAACAATTCGGCCTTTTTATTGTTTTTTTCATGTGAATTTTTGGTCGGCTACATGGGCCACGCCCTACAATTCGGCCTTTTAATTTTCTAGGCCATGGCCCTTTTGCAAACCATTTCATTAGGCCTTTTTGTAAGGTTTTACAGAAATGCACAATGTTCCAGTCCACTATTATTTGGGCTGTAGCATTTTTAGAGCCCATATATTATTTGGTCCAGTAGAATAGTTGGTCTTTTTATTATTCACCGATTTCCAGTTTACACATTTGAACAGCAAACACTCAATAATTCTCTCAATTAAATGATTAAATTTAGAAATCATTCATCCAAATACACACAACAGCACATACAAGTCTGCACATCCAACCTCAAGTAAAACAAGCAAAAACAGATACACATCAACTAAAGTTGTGGTGCGCTTCCATCACAGCAGCAGCAACCTAAGCGACATTAGATCACCAAAAAGAAACAATGCCATCAACATGAGGCGGTAATCCAACTTAACACTTTGTGAGGAGCAGCGCCACCAGGAGGATGCCGATCGCCCACGAGGGCGCTCCAGCCCAGGGGCGGCATGTGGGAGCTAGAGATGTCAATGGAGTATCTGGCCAGCCTCTGGTACCTGGCGACAGGTCACATCAGAAATATTCAGAAATCAGTTGAACATAATTGACTACAAAATGAATCATAATTGAACAAAACTACTTTCAGGAAATTTAATACATATTTCCATGCTTGTCTACCAAAGAAATTGTATCAACTTAACACTTAGTCATGCATAAGTGTTTCACATCAAAAACATACAGCAGTGCAGACTCAAAATTGTATCAACTTAACACTTAGTCATGCATAAGCGTTTCACATCAAAAAGATACAAAATTTGGAGTAGGAAACTGAATCTCTAATTCTCTCCATTTGCAAATCACTTTAACACTAATAGGCCAGTAGCAAATACTGTATTTTTGGAGTTTTAACAAATGTTCAGTAATTTATGGAGTACATCAGCAACATCACGTTAAGAAAGTGAGCTAAATCATCACATTTTCAACTCATTACTGAATCTTCTCAGTGAATCAACTAGTACTACAACCAAATTCAGTGAATTAAGCTACTCCATTTTGAAGTACTGCTCGAGTGCTCAAACATGCAGAGATACAAGTACTACAGGTTTCTCGAAGGCGTAGAATCGACCTAGCATGTCACAAGAGACATAGTAGTACATTTTGTTGGTGAGGCAAGGAAACAGATAGCACTATGTACCGCATCTAGAGAATTATGCCCAGCTCACTTCATTTGGAGTTAATAAACTCGATAAAGCATCATGGCAAGAAGACACCACTATTACAAGTACTATTGTAGTAGTAGAGGAAGAAGAATATAGTACAATACTACTACACATGTGTGCTAACTAGTAAGTAATAAGATACACACAAGTAACTAGGTGTAGTAGTAGAAGGGACCTAGATAGTACCCAAGACACATACTGCTAGTAAATTGTTGTTATGGGTGAGACAAGAGAGCAGGTGGTACTCTGTGGTGCTGCTAGGAAGGGAATTATGGCCACTCGGAATAAATTAACAGTGAGTAGTCCATGGAGTGTCACCAGTAGCAAGATAGCACTACTCTTCTAGTACTCCAGCAAGAAGAATAAAGTACTCCCTCCGTTCCAAATTACTCGTCGTGGTTTTAGTTCAAATTTGGAATGAAGGGAGTATATAATACACAAAAACCACGACGAGTAATTCGGAACGAAGGGAGTATATAATACACATGCAAGGCAGACTTGGTGCTAATAGAATACAGGAGCAGTAATTAACAAAGAGAAGCGAGCGGAAGCGAGCAAAAGGATCTGCTCTGCTTTGGTGCCTTGGTAACAGTAATTAACAGAGGATGAATGTGCAAAGCGGAAGAGAATAGTGGCCGCTTACATAGGTAGGCGACTCGTGGGTCGCTGGCCTCGGCCTCGTTGGCGACACGGAGGATGAGGGCGATCTCGACGAGCAAGGAGGGGACCACCTCGCTGTTGAAGATAGCTCAGAAATATTAGTGTTAACACTTTAACAGAAATATTATCATCTCAGATGTATTTATTCTAAAGGTGCGGAAGGTCCTAACCCTATCATAGGCATACTGGCAAAGCAGTGCATGATGTTGTTAAGTTTTATACAAGGATGTGGCTTATTGAAACTGAAAGTCAAAGTAAAAGTCGTCAAGAGAAAAAATAATGAAATGTTTAGTCCCAGGTTTGTGAAGTGCGCAACAATTCTTTTAAACTTGTAATACGGAGGCTGAGTTAGTACGCAGACTGTCTGTAAGCTACAACATGGCCCATCCAAGCACAACCCAACCCGTCAGCTACAAAGAGCATGAAACAAAAACAAAATACCATACTTAATTGGAGCTTTATTTTTTTGTTCTTACACGGGCCGCTAATAAATAAAGAGTCAGAAAAGCGTCTGAATGGAATCGAGGCTCTGTTTCAGGTAGCAAAGTGGCAAGCAATCTATTTGTGCAGCAGCAATACTTGTCTTCACTCTGCTCATGATCTACTAATGACTTCTAGCATAAAAAACACTTCTGGCCTAATAAGCAACAGTATAGCATGCACTTATTAAATTCTTAAGAGTAGCACATGCACTGTCTGTTAAGGGCATCATCTGTTACAATTTGTGTTAAAATCTCATAGGAGTTCAAAGGCTGGAAACAATCTACTATGCAGAAGTGAAGGACCCCAAGTACCTTATGTTGGGGAACGTTGCAGAAAATAAAAATTTTCCTACGGTTTCACCAAGATCCATCTATGAGTTCATCTAGCAACGAGTGATCGGATGCATCTACATACCTTTGTAGATCGCGAGCGGAAGCGTTCACTAGAACGTGGATGATGGAGTCGTACTCGCCGTGATCCAAATCACCGATGACCAAGTGCCGAACGGACGGCACCTCCGCGTTCAACACACGTATGGAGCAGATGACGTCTCCTCCTTTTTGATCCAGCAAGGGGGAAGGAGAGGTTGATGAAGATCCAGCAGCACGACGGCGTGGTGGTGGATGCAGCAGTCACCGTAGCAGGGCTTCACCGTTCTTCTGCGAGAGAAGAGGTGTTGCAGGGGAGAGGGAGGCGCCAAGGCTTCAGGGTGCGGCTGCCCCTCCCTCCCCCCCCTTTATATAGGCCCCACTGAAGCGCCGCCCTGAGATCCAATCTCCCTGTGGCGGCGGCGAGGTGGGCCAAGGGGGGCGCACCAGCCCACTATGGGCTGGTTCCCCTCCCCACTTCAGCCCATGGGGCCCTCCGGGATGGGTGGCCCCACCCGGTGGACCCCCGGGACCCATTCGGTGGTCCCGATACAATACCGGTGACCCCTGAATCCTTCCCGATGGCCGAAACTGCACTTCCTATATATAATTCTTCACCTCCGGACCATTTCGAAACTCCTCGTGACATCCGGGATCTCATCCGGGACTCCGAACAACTTTCGGATTACTGCATATTCATATCTCTACAACCCTAGCGTCACCGAACCTTAAGTGTGTAGACCCTACCGGTTCGGGAGACACGTAGACATGGCCGAGACAGCTCTCGGGCAATAACCAACAGCGGGATCTGGATACCCATGTTGGCTCCCACATGCTCCTCCATGATCTCATCGGATGAACCACGATGTCGAGGATTCAAGCAACCCCGTATAGAATTCCCTTTGTCAACCGGTATTTTACTTGCCCGAGATTCGATCGTCGGTATCCCTATACCTTGTTCAATCTCGTCACCGGCAAGTCACTTTACTCGTATCGTAATGCATGATCCCGTGATCAAACACTTTGATCACATTGAGCTCATTATGATGATGCATTACCGAGTGGGCCCGGTGATACCTCTCCGTCATACGGAGTGACAAATCCAGTCTCGATCCGTGTCAACCCAATGTACACTTTCGGAGATACCCGTAGTATACCTTTATAGTCACCCGATTCGTTGTGACGTTTGGCACACCCAAAGCACTCCTACGGTATCCGGATTTACACGATCTCATGGTCTAAGGAAAAGATACTTGACATTGGAAAAGCTCTAGCAAACGAACTATACGATCTTGTGCTATGCTTAGGATTGGGTCTTGTCCATCACATCATTCTCCTAATGATGTGATCCCGTTATCAATGGCATCCAATGTCCATAGTCAGGAAACCATGACTATCTGTTGATCAACGAGCTAGCCAACTAGAGGCTCACTACGGACATGTTGGTGTCTATGTATTCACACATGTATTACGATTTCCGGATAACACAATTATAGCATGAATAAAAGACAATTATCATGAACAAGGAAATATAATAATAATCCTTTTATTATTGCCTCTAGGGCATATTTCCAACAGTCTCCCACTTGCAGTCAATAATCTAGTTACATTGTGATGAATAGAACACCCATAGAGTTCTGGTGTTGATCATGTTTTGCTCGCGGAAGAGGTTTAGTCAACGGATCTGCGACATTCAGATCCGTATGCACTTTGCAAATTTCTATGTCTCCATCTTGAACATTTTCACGAATGGAGTTGGAGCGACGCTTGATGTGCACTGGTCTTCTTGTGAAACCTGGGCTCCTTGGCAAGTGCAATAGCTCCGGTGTTGTCACGGAAGAGTTTGATCGGCCCCGATGCATTGGGTATGACTCCTAGGTGCATGATGAACTCCTTCACCCAAATTGCTTCATCGCTGCCTCCGAGGCTGCCATGTACTCCGCTTCACATGTAGATCCCGCCACGACGCTCTGCTTGTACCGCACCAGCCATCGCTCCACCATTTAACATATACACGTATCCGGTTTGTGACTTAGAGTCATCCAGATCTGTGTCGAAGCTAAGCGTCGGCGTAACCCTTCTGACGAGGCTCTTCGTCACCTCCATAAACGAAACATGTCCTTAGTCCTTTTCAGTACTTCAGATATTCTTGACAGTTGTCCAGTGTTCCTTGCCGGGATTACTTTGGTACCTTCCTACCAAACTTATGGCAAGGTTTACACCAGTGCAGTACCTGACATGGCATACATAATAGACCCTATGGCTGAGGCATAGGGGATGACACTCATCTCTTCTATATCTTCTGCCGTGGTCGGACATTGAGCTGAGCTCAATTTCACACCTTGCAACATAGGCAAGAACCCCTTATTAGACTGATCCATATTGAACTTCTTCAATATCTTATCAAGGTATGTGCTTTGTGAAAGACCTATGAGGCGTCTTGATCTATCTCTATAGATCTTGATGCCTAATATATAAGCAGCTTCTCCAAGGTGCTTCATTGAAAAACTCTTATTCAAGTAGGCCTTAATGCTGTCCAAAAGTTCTATATCATTTCCCATCAAAAGTATGTCATCTACATATAATATCAGAAATGCTACAGAGCTCCCACTCACTTTCTTGTAAACGCATGCTTCTCCGTAATTCTGCATAAACCCAAACGCTTTGATCATCTCATCAAAGCGAATGTTCCAACTCCGAGATGCTTGCACCAGCCCATAAATGGATCGCTGGAGCTTGCATACCTTGTTAGCATTCTTAGGGTCGACAAAACCTTCCGGCTGCATCATATATAGTTCTTCCTTAAGATAACCGTTAAGGAATGCCGTTTTGACGTCCATTTGCCATATCTCATAATCATAGTATGTGGCAATTGCTAACATGATTCGGACGGACTTCAGCTTCGCTACTGGAGAGAAAGTCTCATCGTAGTCAACCCCTTGAACTTGCCGATAACCCTTAGCGACAAGTCGAGCTTTATAGATGGTAACATTACCATCCGCGTCCGTCTTCTTCTTAAAGATCCATTTGTTTTCTATCGCTCGCTGATCATCGGGCATGTCTCGGATTGCATGGCTTCAAGCCATTTGTTGGAATCTGGGCCCGCCATCGCTTCTTCATAGTTCGAAGGTTCACTGTTGTCTAACAACATGATTTCCAGGACAGGGTTGCCATACCACTCTGGTGTGGAATGTGTCCTTGTGGACCCTCTGAAGTTCAAGAGCAACTTGATTCTAAGTACCTTGATCATCATCATTAATTTCCTCTTGATTGGATGCACCACAGAACATTTTCCTGAGCTGCACTACTTTCCGGTTCAAGAGGTAGTACTTCATCGAGTTCTACTTTCCTCCCACTTACTCCTTTCGAGAGAAACTCTTTTCAAGAAAGGATCCGTTCTTGGCAACAAAGATCTTGCCTTCGGATCTAAGGTAGAAGGTATACCCAATGGTTTCCTTAGGGTATCCTATGAAGACGCATTTTTCCGATTTGGGTTCGATCTTTTCTGGTTGAAGTTTCTTGACATAAGCATCGCATCCCCAAACTTTTAGAAACGACAGCTTAGGTTTCTTCCCAAACCATAATTCATACGGTGTCGTCTCAACGGATTTAGACGGTGCCCTATTTAAAGTGAATGTAGCTGTCTCTAGAGCGTATCCCCAAAATGATAGCGGTAAATCAGTGAGTGACATCATAGATCGCACCATATCCAATAGTGCGATTACGATGTTCGGACACACCGTTACGCTGAGGTGTTCCAGGCGGCGTGACTTGTGAAACGATTCCACATTTCCTTAAGTGTGTGCCAAATTCGTGACTTAAATATTCTCCTCCATGATCTGATCGTAAGAACTTTATTTTTCGGTCATGTTGATTCTCTACCTCATTCTGAAATTCCTTGAACTTTTGAAAGGTCTCAGACTTGTGTTTCATCAAGTAGACATACCCATATCTACTCAAGTCATCAGTGAGAGTGAGAACATAACGATATCCTCCGCAAGCCTCAACGCTCATTGGACCGCACACATCAGTATGTATGATTTCCAACAAGTTGGTTGCTCGCTCCATTGTTCCGGAGAACGGAGTCTTGGTCATTTTGCCCATGAGGCATGGTTCGCATGTGTCAAATGATTCATAATCGAGAGACCCTAAAAGTCCATCAGCATGGAGCTTCTTCATGCGCTTGACACCAATGTGACCAAGGTGGCAGTGCCACAAGTATGTGGGACTATCGTTATCAACCTTACATCTTTTGGTATCCACACTATGAATATGTGTAACATCACATTCGAGATTCATTAAGAATAAACCATTGACCATCGGAGCATGACCATAAAACATATCTCTCATATAAATAGAACAACCATTATTCTCAGATTTAAATGAGTAGCCATCTCGTATCAAACGAGATCCGGATATAATGTTCATGCTCAAACTTGGCACTAAATAACAAATATTGAGGTTTAAAACTAATCCCGTAGGTAAATGTAGAGGTAGCGTGCCGACGGCGATCACATCGACCTTGGAACCATTCCCGACGCCAAGATCGTCACCTCGTCCTTCGCCAGCCTCCGCTTATTCCGCAGCTCACGCTTTGAGTTACAAATATGAGCAACGGCACGGTATCAAATACCTGGGAGCTTCTCTGATCTTGGTAAGGTACACATCAATTACATGTATATCACATATACCTTTAGTGTTGCCGGCCTTCTTGTCCGCTAAGTACTTGGGCAGTTCCGCTTCGGTGACCCTTCCCTTGCAATAAAAGCACTCGATCTCGTGCTTGGGTCCATTCTTTGACTTCTTGCCGGCAAGCTGGCTTATGGGCGGCAACATCCTTGCCGTCCTTCTTGAAGTTCTTCTTGCCCTTGCCTTTCTTGAACTTGGTGGTTTTATTGACCATCAACACTTGATGTTCCTTTTTTATTTCTACCTCTGCTGATTTCAGCATTGCAAATACTTCAGGAATGGTCTTTTCCATCCCCTGCATATTGTAGTTCATCACAAAGCCCTTGTAGCTAGGTGGGAGCGACTGAAGGATTCTGTCAATGACCGCCTCGTCTGGGAGGTTAATGTCCAGCTGGGACAAGAGGTTGTGCAACCCAGACATCTTGAGTATGTGCTCACTGACAGAACTATTTTCCTCCATCTTACAACTGTAGAACTTCTCGGAGACTTCATATCTCTCGACCCAAGCATAAGCTTGGAAAACCATTTTCAGCTCTTCGAACATCTCATATGCTCCGTGTTGCTCAAAACGCTTTTGGAGCCCCGGTTCTAAGCTGTAAAGCATGCCGCACTGAACAAGGGAGTAATCATCAGCACGAGCCTGCCAAGCTTTCATAACGTCTTGGTTCTCTGGGATGGGAGCATCACCTAGCGGTGCTTCTAGGACATATTGTTTCTTGGCAGCTATGAGGATGATCCTCAGGTTCCGGACCCAGGCCGTATAGTTGCTGCCATCATCTTTCAGCTTGGTTTTCTCTAGGAACGCGTTGAAGTTCATGTTGACATGAGCGTGGGCCATTTGATCTACAAGACATTTATGCAAAGATTTTTAGACTAAGTTCATGATAATTAAGTTTATCTAATCAAATTATTTAATGAACTCCCACTCAGATTAGACATCCCTCTAGTCATCTAAGTGAAACATGATCCGACTCGACTAGGCCGTGTCCGATCATCACGTGAGACGGACTAGTCATCATCGGTGAACATCTCCATGTTGATCGTATCTTTCATACGACTCATGTTCGACCTTTCGGTCTCTTGTGTTCCGAGGCCATGTCTGTACATGCTAGGCTCGTCAAGTTAACCTAAGTGTTTGCATGTGTAAATCTATCTTACACCCGTTGTATGTGAACGTTGGAATCTATCACACCCGATCATCACGTGGTGCTTCGAAACAACGAACCGTCGCAACGGCCCACAGTTAGGGGGGGAACACTTTCTTGAAATTTATTATGAGGGATCATCTTATTTACTATCGTCGTTCTAAGTAAACAAGATGCAAAAACATGATAAACATCACATGCAATCAAATTATAATAGTGACATGATATGGCCAATATCATATAGCTCCTTTGATCTCCATCTTGGGGCTCCATGATCATCTTGTCACCGGCATGACACCATGATCTCCATCATCATGATCTCCATCATCGTGTCTCCATGAAGTTGCTCGCCAAACTATTACTTCTACTACTATAGCTAACACGTTTAGCAATAACGTAAAGTAAGTTACATGCGTTTCTCAATGACACGCAGGTCATACAAAAAATAAAGACAACTCCTATGGCTCCTGCCGGTTGGCATACTCATCGACATGCAAGTCGTGATTCCTATTACAAGAAAACTAGCGGTGTGACCCGCGCGTTTGCGTGGCTAGATTTAATAATAAACAAATTTATGTTATTTTTATATTTTAATTGCATATTGTATGTTGCTTGACCATTGACCTAAGCCCAGTATTTATCGATGTATATTATCCGTAATCTCCAAAACATTCTATCTTATATAGTCATTATTTGTTGTTTTTCATGTCTATGTTTAATTTTCTTATATTCCTTTATTTTAAGTAAAATTAATTAAAACCACATATTTTTAAACAATGTATATTACTCATATTTTGATGGATTGTTTTATGTGGATCATCTGTCATGCACTCATTTATTTTGCCAGTTTATACTCAGTTGAATCCTGACATATTTCGTTCACCCTTCTTATCATAGCTTTTTTTTGGCGAATTTCTCCCTACCATAGCTTATTATGTATAATAGTACGACCATGTTGTTTTAATAGAACATAAAATTTTAGTGCAACTTAGATGACAAATTTTGATCTACATAGTCCACATAGATAATAATCATAAGTCGTGATGGGTTTACTTATATCCAATGCAATTCCATTGGTTAAATTTTTTAAAAGTTCTACATCTATTTTTTAGATATAATTCAGTTTATGAATTATAAATGTTTTTCTTATATAGATATTCTCATATTCTTAACTCCTTCTATAGTACTCCATTCGTCCCAAAATAAGTGTCTCAACCTTAGTACAACTTTGTACTAAAGTTAGTACAAAGTTGAGACACTTATTTTGGGACAGAAGGAGTACTCAATAGGAGAAGCTTATTGATGGTAAAAAAAAGGAGAAGCTTATTTGTGGAATTTCCATACGGACATGCACGCACAAGCATTAAAAAACAGTAAGGATCTCCTAAAAAATAGAAGACTTAAACATGTGTAGAAAAAGATACGTGCAATTCCTGATTCAGCTCACATATTATGTTTTGTCCAGCGATCACCAAGTTCTGTATATTGTATGGTTTCATTTCTTTTTGCGAAACATTATTGAATGCTTTCATGTGATCCTTCTCAGGACTAATACTTAATTTAAAACTGAAGCATTTGAGTGTCGTACTTCTTTCCATTGATTTTTATAATCTCAATGACTGTAAATAGAGCATGCACCATGATTTATTACATAAAAATATTCACGTGTACATCGTACTTCTATTGTCCTTTAAAGCTCATGCATCTAAACTAATGTCCATATGAATTAGTTGCGTCTGGCGGCGAAAAACTGGATGCTTTTTTTCCCGTATATGATATTGACAAACATACCTTTTGTTTCGCAAAAAATATACCTTTTTTAGCAAGACATACGTGATATAGCACATATTTTTGAGTCGTGACAGTGCTAATATTTGAACATGTTATTGTTGTACATAACTTTTAGATCATGTAATCTCAACCGTTAATCTCTAAATCGTTAAGTATTTATTTTTAGCCTATGTGGATAAATGTGGCGGCTAGAGTAGTTTTTGTTATTTTTATATTTAGGATAGTTGATGTCTTCCATTTGAAATTATGGTTTTGAACATATAGTATACGGAATTTCATATTTTTTTTATTTCCCACTTATTTATTTTTTACAGCCTCAAGATTCATATGTATTTTCCAATTTCTCTATCTACTCTTATTTTAATTTTGCCTGAAATTTTGTTTTAGTTTTTATTGCATTAAACGACCTTAGTTTTGAATCGGTTTTAGTATTTTGGGAAATATTTATAGTTTTTTAATTTCCAGCATGAATTTTGGAATTTAATATATATATATGTATATATATATATATATATATATATATATATATTCCTATGATTCAAAAATGTTTGTTGACTCTTACCAATCTTGCTGATTATGTAGAGGTGAAAAATCTATAGATTTAGATCATATGATCCTTTGACGAATGATGTATAAGTTTCATCCATATTTTTTTACGGGAAGTATATTCCTCTTTTTAAGAGAAATTTTTCACCGGCAAAAAAGAGAGCCGTTTTTCATGTGTTTTGATTTTTTCTACGATCTGTGTATTCTATACGAAGAATTTAAATAAAATATCTGTACCCAATCTTGCATAGCCGATGTATCATGTGTGTCATGCCCATAGTATTATGCCGATGTATCATGTGTGTCAAGATGATTACCACCCCATATTATTATTTTTCTAAGTAAAACAGCCCATAGTCCCAGTCATCGACATAGTAAAAAATCTATCTCTCCTTTCCCTATTAGTAAAATAAACAACTCTCCTCTCCTCTCGTATGATCCCCACCAGGCTCCTCGTACACATCTACCATTTCTTCCGATTTGCAACCGCGAAGGGCCAGGCGTCGTTGTGCCTCATCAGGAAACTAATCCTCATGCTATCCCAGATCCACATGTCGCTTTTTTTCTCCTCATTTTTCTTCCTTGGTGGTGGCACATGTGGCTGTATGCGCGTGGATCTCGGCGACCTCGCTGCCCCAAATTGTCGTAGCCGGAGGCCCTGGATGCTGGGGCTGCTTAGGCATTGAGGGAGGTCGCGGAGGAAGAAGTATCAGCAAGACGTGAGTATTTCTGAGTGGCTGTTAGTTGTTGCCCTCCTGCTGTCTGTACTTGTACCAAAATGTAAATGTTATTGGAACCATATAAGTTTTTTTTGAAGTTGAATGATCTAGAAATCAGAATAAGATTTTATCTTTCCATTGGTAAACAACTTTTCGTGTGAAATCAGGAACCATACCACAACTTTCTGTCTAGAGATAGGCACTTATACTTGTTCTCTGAATTCTGCAGTATAGAATAGAATACAGTAAAACACACATATGGATCTGCTTGAATTAAGTCTAACTGAACCTAGCAAGCGGCCCTTGTATCTAATTATTGATTGATAGTAAAAAAAAGTAGTTTTAGATGCACGTTTACTGATGTATGTAGCAACAGAATCAGCTTAATGTGAGAAATACATAAGTCCAGCTGCAGGTTAAGTTTTCAAGTTCAGTGATTTACGCGCGGCTAGTTTTCTTCTTCCAATCTCTTCATGTATGTACCGTCACTCTTTGTATACTATATTCTTTGCGCTATCTTCGCTTGGGCACTCCGTGTCGTCAATCAGCACCTTTAATCCTTCTCTGTTTGTGACTCTTGATAATGCCACATATAGTTGGCCATGGCAGAATACTTGCTTAGGCAAATATAGACCCACCTTGTTTAGGGATTGACCTTGGCTTTTATTTATGGTCATTGCAAAACAAACTGATATAGGATATTGCCTTCTTTTCAGCACGAAGGGCCACTTTGAGTCGCTTGGTGACATAATGATTTTAGGTATGTATACCTTGTCACCGACGTGTGTTCCTGTGATTATTTGTGCCTCAATGTACCTGTTTCCCAGCTGTGTGACAGTCATTCTTGTACCATTGCATAAACCTGCCGCTTGGTTGATGTTGCGTAGGAGCATAACCGGCAAGCCTACCTTCAGTTTTAGCTCGTGGTTTGGAATTCCTGGGAAGGTCAATTTGTTAAGGAACTCTGTTGGACACATATTCTCCGTTGTGTTGTACTTTGTTGTTGCCTTGCATACAGTGTCCAAGCTTAGGTATGTCACCTCTTCACCTTGTATTTGGCTCATTACGTAGTCATTTATCTTCTCAACTGTTTCATTCCTTGGACATAGTATTGCTCTTTCTTCAAGAAATTCACGGTCCACGATAGTTTTGGTGCAAGTTTGGGTGCGTGCTTTTCACTATCGCTTCTTTCGGGTCTTCTCCTTTTTGCAGAATTATGTCTTTAGGAATTTTTACCCAATCATCTCCTTCATCGTTTGTTTGTTTTCCATCGCCAATTTGTAATATCCATTCTGCAAATTCAGCCACATTTTGCTTTTGTATTGGATCTTCTGACAGGCACTTCAGCCGCATGTTTTCAGTTAGTCTAAATATTTCGAAGTGCTTCCATAGGTATGACCTTTTGGTAGAGGCATTTACTATCTGCTCTCTCTTTCCCTTTGTAACCACTGGAAGTATTTGTCTGAAGTCGCCTCCTAGCACAACTGTCATGCCACCAAATGGCCTTTCGTCACTGTTTTGGTTTTGGAACCTTAGAATATCCCTAAGGCTTTTGTCTAGTGCCTCGAAGCAGTGTTTGTGTGCCATAGGAGCCTCGTCCCACAGTATCAATGAGGTCCTCTTTACCAGTTCAGCCAAATGTGAGCCTTGTTTTATTTCACATGTTGATTCTTCTATGATATTTATTGGAATGTGGAATCTTGAGTGCGCTGTTCTTCCACCTTGGAGGAGCAATGCTGCAATGCCAGATGATGCTACCGCAAGCACTATTTTCCCCTCTGATCGTAGCTTCGTCGTGATTGCTTTCCATAGATAAGTTTTGCCTGTGCCACCGTAGCCCTCTACAAATATCTGTTTTCCATGCCCTCAGTTAGATGATTCCATAATGGAATCAAATGCAATATTCTGGCTATGGTAAAGATTGCTAAATAATGTTTGGTGCTCAATCTTTAGTGCTTCCGTGTCGTAGCTAAGTTCTTCATTTATCATTCTCGTTCCCAAGTTGTTCAAGTTCAGTAGCATTTGGTAGTTCTATGCCTGGATAGTCCTTTAGTGTCTTTCCAGCTTGCCTCATTAGTTTCTCTATCTCGATCAGAGCATATGATTTTTTCTGTGAATCAGTTAGATGCAGCGTAGGAAAGTTTAGGATTATTCTTCTTTTGTACTTGGATATCTTGAGATAGTGCCTCCCATGTTGAATCCCACAACACTTTTGGGCTGGTCACCTCACAATGGCATAATATTGTGGTGAATAGCTGCCGTGTCGTATCCCTGATCCCCGACTTGATACTTCATTGATGCATTCAATCCACTCACTATCGTCATCAAGAAATCCAAGCGCTTGACATGCTATTTTGTATGTTGGGTGAACTACTCCATTAATCGCTCTAATATCCTCAAAGGATGTGCATCCTTTCTTGGTGTTTAGAAGCATTCTCATATAATACTGGTCACCACTTGCAGGGTGTGCATAGTAAATTCTTCCAATCGCAAAGCCCCTTTTCCGCTCCTCCCAAGTTTTGGAGTCACTTTTCCATACAAATTTTGATGGGAATTCTGCATAGGTTAATTCTTTTCCCACCTCATGTATTTTGTTTGCCTCCATCCACTCAGTGAACTTAGTACTTGTGGATCCTGGCAGTCTTACTATTTTTTCAATGTCAGTCGAGTCCGGAAAAATAACTTGTTGCTCATTTTCAATGTGGAAAGGCAGTCTCTCTACTGGTGGATCACGATGGTGTAGATCAAATGGAATATCCGCCAAAGATGCTTCGTTGTTGATATGTATCTCATCTCTAGGTATTTCTTGATTTCATCATTGTCGTTTGTTGCGTCCCTTTCCTTTAGTAAAGGCTGTTACTTGGTCGTCATCTTTATGGATGTACTTAAATAGGTACTTGATTGACTGGACCTGTTGCACCACTCCACATTTATGTGAGCTTGGAATTTGACCAAAGGTTTACGTTGTATGGCACAACAAATCTGTTATCGAGCATTGCTCCTCCCTTTTGATATTCCTTCCATTGTCTCGTCTTCTATATCTGAAACCCATCCTCATCGATTGTCGTGTCGATATTGTACCGCTTTGGGAAGTGTTTAGTACATCTGTTGTCTATCATGCATGGTGATTTTGTATTTGCCTCTCCGCAAGGCCCGTGCATCATGAAGTTTTCAACAGCTTCATATCCGTCCGGATCGACATCTTTGTCCTGGGATCTCTCTGACCGATTATTTGGTTGATTTCTGTTGGTCCTTTGCACTTGTAATTCTCCTTGAGAAATACCAATATGTCTTTGCATGGGAGTCCCCTCTTTTGGAACTCTATTGTGTAGATAACTGCATTGATTGAATATATAGTTTTATTTTGTTAAAATTTGGAATCATTTTAATAAATAGATAAAGGCTATTGTGTGCTTAAAAATTGAAACATTAGGTGCTATTAGTTAGCGATTAGTAGTCGGTGATCTTACTTGCTATAGTTTCTCCAAAGTGTTTCTTCACAACGATATCTCTCATTAGCTCCTTCGGTTTTATCATGAATACTCGGTCAACAATATCTGGTCGGTCGGTGGCTTGAGGCCTCCTCACCTTCATCTAGCATGTATTGGATCTCAGGCCACTTTGCATTGCATGTGAATGTTATAAATAGGTCTGGATATCCAGCCCACCCGCATATTGCAAATGCGTCTTGCAAGTTTTGTGCCTTGTTTCTTCTACCTCCTGTATAAGATGAAGGTACAATTATCCTCTTCCGACTTGCTCTGCTCGTGTCCCTCGCTCAATCGCGTCCTGCAGTCCACTGTAAAGTTCAGTTCGTAGCTTCCCTTGATTATTCCTGATCCAGTTTAGTCTGTTTTGCTCAATGCATGTGTAAACATCCACCCAAAATTGAAGCGATAGATGTCTAGACATTAGCAATGACATTCCTTGGTCGGGTCTTTGCTGTAGGTAGTATGCATAGTAGTCTAGCATAGTTACATATTTCCTGCTTTTGTCACCTTCTTTTGTTAAGCTTGTAAGGTATTTCAAGCTTGAATCCATCTTCTCCGTATGGAAAAAACAACCGGTATTGCATTGACATTAATTTAGGATGGATTTCCGATATTACGTGAGGTTCCATATCTTTGTACTCGACAACAATGTCTCGTCCTTCGCTCTCTCCAGTAGGGTCTCTTACAACTAATGCCGCAACTTCTGATGCAGATGGAAGGTTATGTGTTCCGTTCCTTTTCCCAAGTATTCGAAGCATGTAATCGTGGTAGTCTTCTTCTTTGAATCTATCTCTTGCCATTCTGAATGACTTTGCAAGGATGTTGTTCTCATCAAGCATTTCTTGTAGTTCCTTGACAATGGCAGGGTCCACCGTTGTTTTTTATCATTGCATCTTGAAGCATCTATCCTGTTTTGCACCTCATTTTACATCTGATAGATGTATAGCTGGGCAAATCGAGGTTTGTTACCTTCTTCGGTAGAAGAGTTCCAATATGGTGGTAGTTCTGGCCATGCAGTCTAAAAACATATGGTCCTTTGCCTTTGTTTATTTCTTTGTCAATAGTTCCTCCCATTGACGTGAATGAGAACATTGAGTTGTATGACCTTATATTTTCTCTGAAGTTTGTTGCAACACTTCCTTCACCTGTTAATAGCCCTGCGAGGTAAGGTGGAGGATATGCTATCTTTGGTAGGTCAATTTTACCTTGTTTGCAGCAAATTCGAAAGAAGGTTTTTGGTTCCTCTATGAGAATTTAATCTTTCTTCACACCATAGTATTGCATTGCAATGTTCGCATCTATATGTTGGCTTTCCAAGTTCCATATCGTGCTATAATAACTTCCGGACGTAGTCTTGCTGGTTCTTTCTATGATGTTGCTTTCAAGCTCATTGTCGCTTGCATTTGTTCTTGCATGCTTGACATCTTTTCTTTCTTTGATTTGTTCCTTTCTCTTACGTGAAGCATCTTCTTCTGTTTTATCGGTTGTTTCATGTGTATTCCTGCATCTCTTACTCCTTTTTTGTTGGAGTTGTTGTTTCCTCCTGATAATAGCTTCTCTAGCTTCTTTTGTAAGTTGGCCTGCTGATTTTGTTGCGCATTGTCCCTGCATTTCTGCAACGGATATTCTTTTAGCAATATAGTATAATATAGTTGAATTCTAATTTATGCATAATGTCGTCAAGAGGCTAACAATATATGCAATAAATAGGAGATGCTGGCTGCATGGCGACAACCTATAATACTTATCGATCATGCTTTCAGGATTCACTGGTGGAAAAAAGGCCTTTGGTCGCGGTTCGCAACTGCCATTAGTCGCGGTTGGGCAACCGCGACCAAATAAGCGCGACTAATGCCCCCCACCTTTAGTCGCGGCTGCTTAAGAACCGCGACTAAAGGCCGTCCACGTGGGCGCCAGCGGCCGTCGGGCGAAGGACCTTTAGTCGGGGTTCTTCGGGCCAACCCCCAAAAAAGGCCGCCACCGGTTTTGGTTTTTAGCCCCCCCCCCCCCCCTAAACCTGTTTTCTGTTTAATTTGTATTGTTTTATTTCTTTTGTGCTTTATTTTAATTTTGAAGGAGTTTCATATATTCTACGGTACTATACATGCATATGAATGTACAATTTCAAATAAATTTGAAATTAGAACCAAAAAGAATTCAAGAGGAATATACAATATATATTTAATATCATCGGATGACCATATACAATTTTGAACAAGTTTCCATACATGATTTAATGCATATAAAGTTCTAAACGACACAAATAAATACTCTACGGAAAGCTTGGAACTTGCTTTACAAATTTCATATAGAGGCAACTCGAAATTCTGAGAATAACTAACTCGTTTTTCACCTAGAAGCTGGCTGTCCAGATTTGACAGTGCAGTTTTTAACTGAACCAGATTCAGTTTACAGCCAGAGATACCCAACGCTCTAGATTTTTGCTAGAAGGCAATCAACACCTCGCAACATCATGGATCCATACTCTTGGTCTGGGGAGTCCCACTGACCACCCATGTGTTTGCGACGATGGACGCTTGCACTGCATCGACAGACCCAAGCATTTATAAGCAACTAAAGCATGGTGCAAATAAAATCGTCTGATCCAAGCATTAACACAAGTTACTCTTGTTACTATAGTTCAGTTCAGTACTATATGGGTTCAGTACCATGCCTACAATCAGACGCAAGCTTCAGTGCAGTCAAAGTATAATTACAAAGAGGAGCAAGAATCAAACTTTTTTTACTCGTGGGCTCGTGGCACAAGCTTTAGTTCAGTAAAGAGCATAACACAAGCTACACTACAGAATACAAAGTATAAACACAAGCTTCAGTACAGTGCAGAGGACAACACCAACTACACTTTACAAAGAGAAGAAAAATTGAAACTATATTGTACTCCCTACATGTTTTCCATATCTGTATAAGCTGCAAAGGACAACACCAACTACACTTTACAATATGCAAAAGTCTTTTTATTTTGGTCAGTTCGTTCGCATAAATACTTCTCTTTCTCTATCAAAGGGGAGGCACAAGCACAGCCAGCCCCCAAATGCTCTTTTCTTTAATTTCCGCCCTAAAACTTTCTTTCTGTATCAAAGGATTAATTTCTGGACCAGTCTACTAAACAAATTTTTTTTCTAGATGTCTACTGCAGTTTATGAAGAAACAATAACGAGTTCAGGGGAGGCACAACCGCACAAGCACAGCCTGCCCCCAAATGCTCTATTCTTTAATTCTCCCCCCTAAAAATTCGCACCCATGGGTTAGCATCAAGATATACCTTCTAATCCAGCCGACCGCCTTTGGATTAGGATTTATCGCAGACTCCCCCGACTCCGCTGGAGCACTCTCGGCAATGCACTGAAGTACTGAATTTACGAGGCCTCTGAAGTACTGAACCAACTCCAACTTATTTCATGCCGAGAAAAATTTACAGTACCTTATCCTATCTTGGCGATTTGCGCGCTGTCGACGGTGAAGGGCAGGTTGCCGACGAAGACCTTGAGGTCCTCGGAGTACTCGGTCGCGGAGTCGCCTCCGCCCTCGCCCTCGCTCTGCTCTCCCTCGGCGTCCTCCGTCTGGAACACGGACGACACGGCCACGGCCACGGGCAGCAGGAGCCGCCTCCGCGGCGCCAGCAGCGCCGACACGGCGCGCAGCGGGCCGCAAGTGAAGGAGGTGGCGGCGGCAGGTCTGGCGGCGGAGGGGAGCGAGAAGAAGTGGTGCGGTGCTCGCCGGAACCGGCCGGCATGGGTGGTGGCGGCGGCGAGGAGATCGTGGGGAGAGGAGCCGGTGTGGGGTGGACCGAGGAACAGTTGAGTTCGTGAGAGAGTTTTTTTAGGGATTAGAGAGAGAGTGGTGGGGTGGGAGTGGATCGGGCCGGCGTGGAAACTAATAGCGTGGGGTCTTACCAGCGCTTTAGCTACTTACGTAGTAGTAGCGTAGGTTTTATACCACTCGCTATTATTATGGCCTGTCCCGGAGGCACCACTTAGTAGCAGCGCGGGTTTATACCCCTCGCTACTACTATCAATTTAGTAGTAGCGCGGTTTTTATACCCTCGCCATTACTTAATTAGCGATAGCGCCCTTTTTGACCCGCCATCGATAAACTTCTGTGTATAAGGTTTTTTCTAGTAGTGATGTGTGGTTGCTAGGTTTGGTTCCCTGATGCGCACAGGTGGTGCGCAATAGAGTGTGCACGGGGATTCTTCTTCCACTCTGATGCCTCCCCCCCTGCCCCTCTGGTGGCATCATTTCTTCTTCACTCCTGCACATCTGCTGGTAAGCCCCTGGTTCCCTCTCTACTATTTATGTTGACCGAAAAACATCAGATATAGACAAATGGCACTAGAGTCTGTTTTGTCTAGATTCTTATGTTTTTTGGATGTGTTTGTTGTTTCTATAGGCAATACATTCTCCTTCTCTATGTAACTAAAGGTCTTGGTTATATATGGTTGCCTAGAGGAACAAATCCTAGATCTTCGGTATCTAATTACATTGAAACATTTTAAATTTCACATGCCATCAAATCCGATCCAAGTTTATGTATGTAGTATATAGCCTACCTGCTAGTTGATGCAATTTTATTTATCTTCCTAGTTGAGGATACACAACTCATGTTTTGTACCACCGTGTGCTCAATCGCTGGTGGGCCTCATTTGTCGGGCTCTGTGGATGGGTGTGATCCCGGTGCGGCTCTTCTGTGGTAGAAAAATCTTGCCTGTTGAAGTAGGTGTTATAGATCAATAATGGTGCATTCTTGGATAATGCACTATTTGTTGATTTATTGAAATAGTCTTGTGTCATAATAAAGTTTTTTTCCTGTTTGGTTTCATGTATGTGCATGGATGCTTCCATTGGACTACTTCATACAAGTGTTTGCCCCTCATCATGATTGGCTGGCGAGGAGAGCACTTTTGCTCGGAAGGTTGAGTTTCTCTTGAAGTCAAAACTGCCAAATAATTTAATGGAAGGTGGGAGTGGCTCTAATGTGGTTTACATTTATCTGAACTTCCTTTTCTTAGAGAATCATATAGCTATGTTCTATTGGTGTCATGTATTTTATAACTATGTAATTACAAACATATATTTAGATTAGATTGTCATTCTAAGATTAGTGAGCATAATTATCGGGTTGTAAATATTTGATTTGGCAGCTAGTTTATTTCATTAGTTTTGTTTCAAGAATAGTACTTTTGTCTTTGATTTGTTTGTACAAAAACATAGAATAAAAACCTTCTTGCCGAGATGCACCTGATCCCAGATTTTCTTTGGAACGGTTAGTGTTTGTACCTTCTGGTTGTTTCCATTGGATGGTTTTCAAATATTTAATTTAGGGATTCATAGGAAGGGCTAAAAACCGCATAAGAATAGCCCACTTCTGCTTGAAGAAACATCCATGGAGTTCCAATTCGGAGCTCAGCTTGAGCAACTGTTCATTTCTTGGTTTTGCTTGATGTGGAATGCAAGTATGTTGTCCTTTTTACATAAATTCTTCTCCTATTCAAGCAGCTAAATTTTGTGAAAGTTAGAACAACCAAAAAACTATATCAGTATTGTGGTGAACTGAACAACCGAAAAACTATATCAGTATTGTTAATCTTCATGATTTTCTATAATGTTTTCGGCAATAGATTTAGAGTTATTTGTTTCTGCTCATGCAAAGCAGAAGTGTGTTCAAACAACTGTACCTATTTTACTTATTTTGGATGCTAATTAGTAAATTCTATCCATGTATGCACAGGCCATGATATCAGATAGTTCTAAGTCATGGATTAATGCAATGGGTGAGCAGGAAAAGTTATTGTCTTCTTTCCCTAAGATGGTCCAAGGTAATTATTTTAGGAATCACTTTTTTAATTGTGCATAATTTTCCTTTGGTAAATTCAATGCGTTAACCACCATAGACAACTTCATTTTCTTTGTATGCTTATCATCTGCGCGGTTGTTTGATACGCCGCCAACAACCTTTCCCATTCTTCTTGCTTGATATTTAGTTATTTCCTCAAGATATTGGATCACTATTTCTGCAATTGAAAGCTCGGTTATGGCTCTGATCGTCTGTATGCCATGATGGCCTTCCCAGGAGATGTAGTTCTGAATATCCTAAAGCTCTATGGATCTATTATTGCAAGAACTGCATAGTGATATATAGTGAGTTGTTTCTGTGTATTCTATTTGATTAGCTTTCCTTAGTGTCGTCTAATGAGAGGCATTCTTGTTGCCCTGTAGACACCTTGTGCTCCTATGATAGGTCAGATGATGTTAATTAAATTTTTATTGGAGTAAAATGATAATCCATTGGGATCCCTTCCTCATGGTTTTTTGCATATATAGTACTTCACTGCCAATTAGATTTCTATCCTTGAAGGTGAGCATATTGATCTTACCCTATCTAATGATCTTACTAAAACAAGTTGTATTTTCAACTGATTAATAGCCCCGTTGTTCTTAAAAATGCTTGTCACATGCTCAATGACAATCTTTTTCAACACCATGATTGCTTTTATCCGCGATTGGTTTCTCTAATATCTCTCCCGTACTATGATGCAATTACTTTAAGCGGCTCCTCGTGGTCTTATGTTTTATATTCTCGGGCACTGCAGGATACCTAGCGAGTGTTTAGGATCTGATGACCCACAAGTATAGGGGATCAATTGTAGCTCTTTTCGATAAGTAAGAGTGTCAAACCCAACGAGGAGCAGAAGGAAATGACAAGTAGTTTTTAGTAAGGTAATGTCTGCAAGTGCTGAAATTGTAAGAAATGGAGTAGTTTGATAGCAAGATAATTTGTAACGAGCGAGTAATGATAATAGTAACAAAAGTGCAGCAAGGTAGCCCAATCATTTAGAGGCAAAGGACAGGCCAAAACAATCTCTTACGATAAGCAAAGCGTTCTTGAGGGTACACGGGAATTTCATCTAGTCACTTTAATCATGTTGGTTCGATTTGTGTTCGCTACTTTGTTAATTTGATATGTGGGTGGACCGGTGCTTAGGTGATGTTCTTACTTGAACAAACCTCCTACTTATGATTAACCCCCCCATAAGCATCCGCAACTACGAGAAAAGTATTAATAATAAATTCTAACCATAGCATTAAACTTTTGGATCCAATCGGTCCCTTATGGAATAGCACATAAACTGGGGTTTAAGTTTCTGTCACTCTCGCAACCCACCATCTAATTGCTACTCCACAATGCATTCCCTTAGGCCCAAATATGGTGAAGTGTCATGTAGTCGACGTTCACACGGCACCACTAAGGGAATCACAACATACATACTATCAAAATATCAAACACATATCAAGTTCACATGATTACTTGCAACATGATTTCTCCCGTGACCTCAAGAACAAAAGTAACTACTTACAAATGATCTCATGATCAGAGGAGTATTAAATAGCATATTGGATCTGAACATATAATCTTCCACCAAATAAACCATATAGTAATCAACTGCAAGATGTAATCAACACTACTAGTCACCCACAAGCACCAATCTATAGTTCCGGTAACAATTGAACACAAGAGATGAACCAGGGTTTGAGATGAGATGGTGCCGTTGAAGATATTGACGGAGACTACCCTCCCCAAGATGGGAGAGTTGTTGGTGATGATGATGACGATGATATCCCCCTCCAGGAGGGAAGTTCCCCCGGCAGAATCGCTCTGCTAGAGGGCAAAAGTGCTCCTGCCCAAGTTTCGCCCCGAGGCGGCGGCACTTCATCCCGAAAGTCCTCCCCTTATTTTTTCTAGGTCAAAATGACCTATATACCAGAAGATGGGCACCGGAGGTGGCCGAGGAGGGAAGAACCCACCAGGGCGCGCTTGGGGGCCCTGGCGCGCCCAGGTGGGTTGTGCCCACCTAGTGGGCCCCTTCTGGTAGCTATTTGCTCCAATAATTATTATACATTCCATAAAAATTCTTTGTGGAATTTCAGCTCATTTGGAGTTGTGCAGAATAGGTAGCCTGACGTAGCTTTTTCTGGTCCAGATTTCCAGCTGCCGGAATTCTCCCTCTTGGTGTGTACCTTGCAAATTATGAGACAAAAGGCATTAGAATTGCTCCAAAAAGCATTATTATGTATAAAAACACTATAAATAACAGTAAGAAAACATGATGCAAAATGGACGGATCAACTCCCCCAAGCTTAGACCTCGCTTGTCCTCAAGCGAAAACCGAAATCGAAAAACATGTCCACATGCTTTGAGAGAGAGGTGCCGATAAAAATAGAATACAGACATAAAAGCATCATGTTGATTATTGTAACAGCAACAAAATTAAACGTAGGACTTTTTATCATAAAAGTTTTATCATATACTTCTCATGAATAAGTAACAGTTCATCACATAATCGAAGTATAAAGCAAAAACTCTATTAGAAACCAACAAACTATGTTCCCAGTCAACTTTGCAACTACAATTCATCATCTTTTCAGGAAGGGTCATGTGTCGGAGCCTTTAGGCAAGTCCACATACTCAACCATCATATAGTCTTCTATGATTGCTAACACTCACCTCGTACCCATGAGCAAAACATTTCAACCGGACACATAGAAAGATAGGGGCTTAAAGTTTCGCCTCCTAACATATTCACCTCACGGATGAGGTCAACAATAATAACACATGCTATCTATATTCAAATGGACATCTGTGCCTAGATCTTTCCTCACCACATGATGCTTGCCAAAGGAGAAAGTAAAAGGAATAGAAGGAAAACTTTGACTCTTTGCATAATAGTAAAAGATAGGCCCTTCACAGAGGGAAGCAGAGGTTGCCATGCGCTTATTTGTTTTTAGTGCAAAAGAACGTCACGTTGTATTGCCCCTTAAGATGACAACCTTTATTATGCAGTCTGTCGCTTTTATTCTTTGCCATCCAAGTTTGTACAATGCTCAATTTTCTCTTACACTAATTGATCTCACACTTTTAGAAGCAATTTTTATTGCCTTTTTGCACCGATGACAACTTACTTGAGGGATCTTGCTCAATCCCTAGGTAGGTATGGTGGACACTTGAAAATAAGCTTTGGGTTTAAGGGTTTTTGGATGCACAAGTAGTATCTCTACTTAGTGCCGAATTTTTGGCTAGCAAAGATAGGGGGCAAACATCACATGTTAAAGGATGTATGACAATATGACTTCTATGTGAATATAAACAAACATAAACCATTAAGTTGTCTTCCTTGTCCAACGTTAACAATTTTGGCATATAATATTTTGACGAGGGCTCACAATCACAAAAGATTTCCAGGATAGTATATTTATATGTGAATCTTCTCTTCCCTTATTAATTCTTTCATGAGTTGCATCATTGACTAATGTTATGTTTGTCAATCTCTAATAAAATTTTCTACTTATACTTTTCCTTATGTGGTGCCATCACCTACCATAGGATTAGTATATAACCTTATTGATTTATTTCTTTCCTTTTATTTATTTCCTTTCTCTTTTTCTTTCTTTATTTCTTTCCTTTTATTTGCAACATGAAAGTAAAGAAAGCAAAAACTCAAACTAAACTTTATTATATAACTTGCACACGATTACAAGGATAGATCACTAAGAAAACACTCAAAGAAGAAAGGATCGAACTAAACTTTTATTCATGTAATGCAAAAGATCAAACTAAAATAAGTAAACGCAATAAGATAGTGGGATGATACGATACAGGGGCACCTCCCCCAAGCATGGCGGAAGCCAAGGGGAGTGCCCATACCCGATACTCTGTTCTCCTTTGGTGGTGAAAAAGATGATGGTGGTGATGAAGTGATCCTATCCTTAAGGATCAAGAGATTCTCCAACCGACAGATGACGCTCCGGAGATGGCTGATATGCTCTTGATGCAGAATATTTTCGCGAGTAAGATACTTATTCTGTATGTGAACTATTTTAATGACGTGAAAAGCTTCAATCTTATCAGGAGTAAGATGAGTAAGGTAGGGCTTAAGGATATCCTCTTCCTCCACCTTGGCCAGCAGCGCTTGTGCTGCCACCAGGGATGGATCTAAGGTAGATTTCTTGCCCTTGTCTTCCTTGATGGAATCCGTAGGCTCCTCCCTCTTCGTATTGATCTTCATCAGCCAAGCATCTTCTTCCATGTTGTTGGAGGAGCAAGAAGACATGATGCCTGGCTTGATAAATCTGACCGGAAACAGCAAGAAGAGGGAACAGAGGATTTCTTCACGATACGGTGACCAACAGGTTCGGGAAGTATATATAGATTTTTTTCTCTTGGAGGACAGGCATACAGGAGAAAAACGGAATACAAAAGGTGTCCCAGGTGGGCACAACCTGCTTGACGCGCCCTGGTGCCTTGTGCCCACCAGGGGACGCTTCCTGGAAGTTTCTTTTTTCCCAAAATTCTTAAATATTCCAAAACTGATAAAAAATATTTTTGCGGATTTTTCAGAGTCCGTTTACTTACCGTAACACGTACCTCCTTATTTCATGATTCTGGAGTGTTTCGGAAGGACTCTTTTATGTGTTCTTCCGGTGTCAAAGTTTGGATAATATTACTTTCAACATTAATGGGCGTACCTGAGATATAATGCTTTATTCGTTGCCCATTGACAACCTTCGAAAGTTAGTACCTTGGATTATTTATTTTGATGGCTCTGCATCAAAGAAACCTCCTCGATGACATATGGGTTGTCCCATTTTGAGAGGAGTTTTCCAGCAAAGAATCTGCAATGAGAGTTGTACAAAAGAACATATTCTCCTACTTTAAACTCACGCTTTTGAATTCTTTTGTCATGCCATCTTTTAACTTTTTCTTTAAATAATTTTGCATTTTCGTAGGCTTGGGTTCTCCATTCATCTAGAGAACTAGTATCAAATAACCTCTTTTCACCAGCAAGTTTGAAATCATACTTGATTTCTTTAACGACCCAAAATGCTTTATGTTCTAACTCAAGAGGCAAATGACAAGCTTTTCGATAAACCATTTTATAAGGATACATACCCATAGGAATTTTATATGCTGTTCTATAGGCCCAAAGTGCATCATCTAATTTCTTAGACCAATTCTTCCTTGACCTATTGACAGTCTTTGGCAAAATTAATTTTATTTCTCTATTGCTAAGTTCAGCTTGACCACTAGGCTGAGGATGATAAGGTGATGCAATTCTATGGTTAACATCATACTTGGCAAGCATTTTACGGAAAGCACCATGAATAAAGTGTGAACCACCATCAATCATTAAATATCTAGGGACTCCAAACCTTTGGAAAATAACTTCCTTAAGCATATTAATAGAGGCGTTGTGATCAACACTACTGGTTGGAATACCTTCTACCCATTTAGTAACATAATCAACAGGAACCAAAATATGTGTATACACATTAGAGGAAGGAAAAGGTCCCATGTAATCAAATCCCCAAACATCAAATGGTTCAACAACAAGTGAATAATTCATAGGCATTTCTTGACGCTTACCGATATTACCTATTCTTTGACATTCATCACAAGATAAGACGAACTTATGGGCATCCTTGAAGAGAGTAGGCCAATAAAATCCAGACTGCAATACCTTATGAGCAGTTCTATCTCCAGCATGATGCCCTCCATAAGCCTTGGAGTGAAATTTCTGTAGGATTTGTCCCTGTTCATGCTCAGGTACACAACGTCTAATAATACCATCTACTCCTTCTTTATAAAGATGTGGGTCATCCCAAAAGTAATGTCTTAAATCATAGAAGAATTTTTTTCTTTTGTTGGTATGTAAAGCTAGGTGGTAAATATTTAGCAAAAGTGTAATTAGCATAATCAACATACCAAGGAGTACTATGAGAAACATTTATTGCAGCTAACTGCTCATCAGGAAAACTACCATCAATAGGTAGTGGGTCATCAAGCACATTTTCAAGCCTAGACAAATTATCAGCTACTGGGTTCTCAGTTCCTTCTCTATCAATGATATGTAAATCAAGTTCTTGCAACAAGAGAACACATCGAATAAGTTTATGTTTAGCATCTTTCTTTTCCATAAGATATTTAATTGCAGCATGGTCTGTGTGAACAGTTACTTTGGAATCAACAATATAAGGTCTAAATTTATCACAAGCAAACACCACTGCTAGGAATTCTTTTTCAGTAGTAGCATAGTTTCTTTGAGCACTGTCTAGAGTTTTACTAGCATGATGAATAACATTCAATTTCTTATCAACTCTTTGTCCTAGAATAGCACCAACATCATAATCACTAGCATCACACATAATTTCAAAAGGCAAGTTCCAATCAGGTGGTTGAACAATAGGTGCAGAAATTAAGCCTTTCTTTAGTGTTTCAAAGGCTTCTAAACAATCATCATCAAAAACAAAGGGAATATCCTTTTGCTAGAGACTAGTGAGAGGCCTAGAAATTTTAGTGAAGTCTTTGACAAATCTCCTATAGAAACCAACATGACCTAGGAAACTATGAATACCTTTTATATCTTTAGGACATGGCATTTTCTCAATTGCATCAACCTTAGCTTGGTCCACTTCAATACCTCTTTCAGAAATTTTATGACCCAAGACAATGCCTTCATTAACCATAAAGTGGCACTTCTCCCAATAAAAGACAAGATTTGTTTGTTCACATCTCTGCAAAACTCGCTCAAGATTGCTTAAACAATCATCAAAAGACTTCCCATAAACAAAAACGTCATCCATGAAAACCTCAACAATATTTTCACAAAAATCAGAGAATATAGAAGTCATACATCTTTGAAAGGTAGCAGGTGCATTACATAAACTAAAAGGCATACGTCTATAAGCATAGGTTCCAAAGGGACAAGTAAAAGTGGTCTTTTCTTGATCAAGTTGAGAAACATGTATTTGTGAAAAACCAGAATATCCATCAAGGAAGCAAAAGTGTGTGTGCTTAGATAATCTTTCAAGCATTTGATCAATAAAAGGCAAAGGGTAATGATCTTTTCTAGTTGCTTTGTTTAATTTTCTAAAATCAATTACCATTCTATAGCCTGTAACAATTCTTCGTGGAATAAGTTCATTCTTATCATTAGGAACAACAGTAATACCTCCTTTCTTAGGAACACAATGAACAGGACTTGCCCATCTACTATCAGCTTTAGAATAGATTATACCTGCTTCGAGAAGTTTTAAGATTTCCGTTCTTAACACTTCCTTCATTTTTGGATTTAGCTGACGTTGGTGATCAACACCGGGTTTAGCATCAGGCTCCATATTAATTTTGTGCTGACATAGAGTCGGACTAATGCCCTTTAAATCATCAAGAGTATATCAAATAGCAGCCCGTGCTTCCTTAGAACTTTCAATAATCTTTCTTCTTCATGTTCTGAAAGGTTAGCACCAATAATAACAGGATATATCTTATTTTCATCAAGAAAGCATATTTCAAAGTGTCTGGCAATTGCTTAAATTCAAACACAGGATCACCTTTGGGTGGAGGAGGACCTCCTAGAGTTTCAATAGGCAAGTTGTGTTTAAGCAGAGGACGTTGTTCAAAGAAAATCTTATCTATTTCATTTTATGTAAATCATTTTCATGGTCTAGCAAATATTGTTCTAAAGGATCAGTAGGTAGAACAGCAATAAAATCAAGACCAATTAATTCATCTTTACTAGGCAATTCTTTTTCATGAAGATTTCTACTAAACTTGGAAAAATTAAACTCATGAGACTCATCACCAAAACTAACACCGACAGTTTGTTTCTTACAATCTATCTTAGCATTAATTGTATTCAAGAAAGGTCTACCAAAGATAATGGGACAAAAGTCATCTTGTGGGGAACCAAGAACAAGCAAATTAGTAGGTTATTTTATTTTTACACACAAGACTTCAACATCTCTAACAATCCCAATTGGTGATATGGTGTCTCTATTAGCAAGTTTAATAGTAACATATATGTCTTCTATTTCTACAGGTGCTATGTATTTCATAATTTCTTGATAAAGGGTGTAAGGACTAGCACTCACACTAGCACCCATGTCACATAAACCATGATAACAGTGATCTCCTATTTTAACTGAGACAACTGGCATGCCAACAACAGGTCTATGTTTATCCTTTTTGTTAGGTTTGGCAATTCTAGCAGCTTCTTCACATAAGTAAATAACATGCCCATCTATATCTTCTTCTAAGAGATATTTAACCATAGCAATGCTAGGTTCTACTTTAATTTGTTCATCAGGTTTAGGTGTTCTAATATAGCTTTTATTAACCACAGTTGAAACTTTAGCATGTTCCTTTATCCTAACAGGGAAAGGTGGTTTCTCAATATAAGCAGTAGGAACAACTGAATCAACATTATAAAGTGTAGTTTCTTCTTTAACTGGTACATGTTCTTTAATTTCTTCTTTAATAGGTGGGTGATATTTAAACCACTTCTCTTTAGGGAGTTCAACATGAGTAACAAATGACTCACAAAATGAGGCTACTATCTCAGAGTCAAGTCCATATTTAGTGCTAAACTTTTGAAAAGCATCGGTATCCATAAAAGATTTAACACAATCATATTTACTTTTAATACCTGAATCTTTACCTTCGTCGAGTTCCCAATCTTCAGAGTTGCATTTAATTCTTTTCAAAAGATCCCACCAGAATTCAATAGTCTTCTTCAGAAAAGAACCAACACAAGAAGTATCAAGCATGGTTTGATCATTACGAGAAAGCCGAGCATAAAAATTCTAGATAATTCTCTTGAGAGCTCATGGTTGGGGCATGAATATAACATTGAATTAAGCCTCCCCCAAGCTAGAGCGATACTTTCTCCTTCACGAGGCAAAAAATTATATATATAATTCCAATCACCATGAACTAGATGCATAGGATAAATTTTTTGGTGGAACTCCAATTTCAAACGATTCCAATTCCATGATCCAATATCATCGCATAGCCTATACCATGCCAACACTTTTCCCTTCAAAGATAAAGGGAAAACCTTCTTCATAACTTGATCCCTGGGTAAACCTGCAAGCTTAAACAATCCACAAATTTGTTCTACATATATCAAGTGCATATCAGGATGTTCGGTTCCATCTCCTGCATAAGGATTAGGTAGCAGTTGTTCTATCATACCCGAAAGAATTTCATATTCAATATTTTCAGTAAGTGCAATAGGTTGAGGGGTAGCTAATTGTGGTTCCGGACGAGGTGAAGATACCTCGAACAAACCCCTCAAAGGATTGTTTTCCATAGTAACAAGTAACAATAAATTTCAGCACACTATATAAATGTTTCCTTACCAAATTCCACTTACCAAAGGCGCTTCACTCCCCGACAATGGCGCCAAAAAATAGCCTTGATGACCCACAAGTATAGGGGATCAATTGTAGCTCTTTTTGAAAAGTAAGAGTGTCGAACCCAACGAGGAGCAGAAGGAAATGACAAGTAGTTTTCAGTAAACTAATGTCTGCAAGTGCTGAAATTGTAAGTAACGGAGTAGTTTGCTAGCAAGATAATTTGTAACGAGCGAGTAACGATAATAATAACAAAAGTGCAGCAAGGTAGCCCAATCCTTTTGAGCCAAAGGACAGGCCAAACGGTCTTTATGATAAGCAAAGCGTTCTAGAGGGTACACGGGAATTTCATCCCGTCACGTTCATCATGTTGGTTCGATTTGTGTTCGCTGCTTTGATAATTTGATATGTGGGTGGACCGGTGCTTAGGTGTTGTTCTTACTTGAACAAACCTCCTACTTATGATTAACCCTCCCGCAAGCATCCGAAATTACGAGAAAAGTACTAAGAATAAATTCTAACCATAGCATTAAACTTTTGGATCCAATCGGTCCCTTACGGAATAGCGCATAAACTGCGGTTTAAGTTTCTGTCACTCTCGCAACCCACCATATAATTGCTACTCCACAATGCATTCCCTTAGGCCCAAATATGGTGAAGTGTCATGTAGTCGACGTTCACATGACACCACTAAGGGAATCACAACATACATACTATCAAAATATCAAACACATATCAAGTTCACATGATTTCTCCCGTGACCTCAAGAACAAAAGTAACTACTCACAAATGATAAACATGCTCATGATCAGAGGAGTATTAAATAGCATATTGGATCTGAACATATAATCTTCCACCAAATAAACCATATAGTAATCAACTACAAGATGTAATCAACACTACTAGTCACCCACAAGCACCAATCTATAGTTCCGGTAACAAGATTGAACACAAGAGATGAACAAGGGTTTGAGATGAGATGGTGCTATTGAAAATTTTGATGGAGACTGCCCTCCCTAAGATGGGAGAGTTGTTGGTGATGATGATGACGATGATTTCCCCCTCCGGGAGGGAAGTTCCCCGAGCGGAATCGTTCCGCCGGAGGGCAAAAGTGCTCCTGCCCAAGTTCCGCCTCGAGACGGCGGTGCTCCGTCCCGAAAGCCTTCTCCTTATTTTTTCTAGGTCAAAATGACTTATATACTAGAAGATGGGCACTGGAGGTGGGCTGAGTGTTGGAAATATGCCATAGAGGCAATAATAAAGTGGTTGTTATTATATGTCCTTGTTCATGATAATTGTCTATTGTTCATGTTATAATTGTGTTATCCAGAAATCGTAATACATGTGTGAATACATAGACCACAACATGTCCCTAGTGAGCCTCTAATTGACTAGCTCGTTGATCAATAGATGGTTACGGTTTCCTGAACATGTCCCTAGCGGTGCTTTGTGCCGAAAGTCCTCCCCTTATTTTTTCTACGTCAAAAAGACCTATATACCAGAAGATGGGCACCGGAGGTGGGCCGAGGAGGGCACAACCCACCAGGGCGCGCCTGGAGGCCCTGGCGCGCCCAGGTGGGTTGTGCCCACCTGGTGGGCCCCCTCTGGTAGTTATTTGCTCCAATAATTCTTATATATTCCATAAAAAATCTCCGTGAAGTTTCAACTCATTTGAAGTTGTGCAGAATAGGTAGCCTGACGTAGCTTTTTCAGGTCCAGATTTCCAGTTGCCGGAATTCTCCCTCTTGGTGTGTACCTTCTAAATTATGAGAGAAAAGGCATTAGAATTAATCCAAAAAGCATCATTATGTATAAAAACATTATAAATAACAGTAAGAAAACATGATGCAAAATGGACGTATCAGGATCCCACACAGGGCATTTCTTGACATGCTCCTATTATACCTTGGGCTATCACTGGCTCAGTATGATCGTGTTGTTCATGAGGACGGCAAGATCCGTGTGATCATCTTTTTCAACACCTCTACATTGGATCTTGGAGGACTAATCATTATGAACGTGTCGTGTCGTCATTCCCTACTGGTCTACGTTATGCCTAAGACAAGCAAAGTTGTGGATCATTTGTAAGCTACTATGTGTTTTCGTATGTCCTATGCCTATGATATTTGCTAGTAAACCTATCGTGCTACGTGCTTTCTATGTTCGTACATTGTTAGGTGGCTCCTTATTGTGTGCATACAGACGAACCTTACTTCTAAATGATTCTTTGTTAGTTTTTTATTTTTATCATGGCTGACAGAATAATGAGTGCAAAAATAACTTTGCTTAAATCTGGTTGCTCGGCTGACAAAGATATGCATTCCTCTGTACCACCTTTCCTCTCCAGTGATGATTTCTATGTTGTGGATTTTTTGTATTGGATAAGGGATAGTGCTTACTTAGGCCATTTTGATTTTGATAAGCTTATTGTTAAAGTTCAAGATACTAGGGCTGATGCCTGAGTACAACTGTATGTAGATTGTCCTAGGAATTTTCCTTACGATATACTGAATGGTTTGTAAATACGGTTACCATGGTCATTATTCTTTGTATGATGCATACAGTGGGAATGCATATGCTTAACCTGGCGTTTGGACCGGCACCCTGGCACCAAGGCGCGATCCCGATCTAGTAAACATAGAAGCACAACGGTGTGAAGCCCCTACTATAACATGAGCGCTGGATGTCTTCAAGGAGTAGCATCGATGAGATCGGAGCGACAATGACGAGATCGGACCGACGTAGATGGAGTGTAGTGGCTAGTATGGGCCACAGGAAGACTTGACATGCCTACTATCCTCGTGCACGGGCGTAGATGAGGTAGGAAGCAATTGTCAGGCATGAAGAAGCAAGCAATCCCACGTAAGAAAGCATGCATTCTTCATGCTTACTTTGTCGACGTCGAACCCGCCCCACAAAGCAATGATTTGAATCAAGTAGGTAGCTACGTCCATCCTACTAGATCAAGGAGCAGATCTAGCCATCTGTAAACTGAAAATGTACAAGCATAATTTGTGTTTAGACTATCTTTTAAGATCCATAAGATACACAAACGCATACCTAAAAATAATGATGCATGGTTGGCATAGTTTGGCACAAAACATTTGTACAACAGAAAGACATATGAGAAATAAGAAGGAAATTATCTGTTTGTCGGTGTACAAAAAGAGGGGTACGCCTTTTGTACCCCTATAACTGTGCACGGGCAGTCTGAGCCACGGGCACCACCGCACTGGGCACGGCAAGGGAGGTGAGCCAAGATAAGGCCGAAGCTCAAGAGAAGCAAGACAACGCCAAGACCAAGACCACAAAGAGCAAAAGGGGAATGGAGCAGACTCCCCCGGCAAGATCCTTGCCGGGAAGCGGTTCTAGCAAAACCTGGCAAGGCCCTTGCCGTGGCAGGCTCGCCCCACAACTACGGGGAGAGTCACCCTTGAGTCCACTACCCCCATGGGGCAAGGATTCGGGAGACATCCCCGTGGTGGCATGCAGATCTTTGTGAAGACATTCAAGATCAGAAGACGATGACCCTTGGTGGGATCCCAGCCAAGGAGGACCACAAGGCCCCCGGCAAGAGCCTTGCCGGGGACGACGGCTGGCGCCCCGGCAAGATCCTTGCCGGGGCCCCGGCAAGGCCCTTGCCATGGACACCCGTGGGGCGACCATCCGGCCCATGCCAATCAAGCCTCCACAGCCGTGTGCATACAGCTGCCGACCCAACTAGCTGGGCAGGCACCTGCGTGGCGGCAAGCGGATCTACGTAGAGACCCACCACTGCGCCACCTCAGCTGCCTGCCTGCCTACATGGCACCGCGGGCACCGCTGGCCAGGGCGTGTGTCGACACAAGAAGGAGCGGCAACGGACGAGACTAGGCTCTCCCCCGTCCCCGATAAAGCAAGGACACCTAAGCAAGGCGCATTAAATGGGCCTTGTCATGTATCGCGAGGGATAACCTCGCACAATTGTACCCTTTCCACCTCCTGTGTGCCACTGTGGCGACCCCTTTTTCCTATAAAAGGAGGCCCGAGGCGACCAGAGAGAGGATTCGGCTTTTTGGAGCTCTCCACCCCCCATAGCTAGCTCAAGAACACAGATAAACAATCCACCAAAGGCAGGAGTAGGGTTTTACGCATCCTCGCGGCCCGAACCTGGATAAACGAACCGTGTGCTCTCTGTTTGATCCGCTCTTCTCACGACCCCGCGCCCCGCAACCGCAGTAGAGATTCTTGTGATCCCATAGGTGTCGTTCCACACCGACATCTTTGGCGCGCCAGGTAGGGGGCGCAAGTTGTGAGAATCGGCTATAGCAGTTAGCCCGACACTCCTTCGTCTTCGCGACCCTTGAAGAAAGGAGGCCAGAAGAGCGACGCTCAAGCGATCGCAAATAGAAGCTAAGTTGCACTGAATCCTTATTTGTACTACCTTACTTATTTGAGGTTATTTCCCCCCGGAGATGTCACGCCTTTGTATGAGGAACATGCACGCCAGGGGGCTCTGCCACGAACGGCAACGCCCTTGCCCTGTTTCGAGTCCGCTCAATAGCTCAAGCGGCTGCGTCGAGATTGGCAGGGTAGTCTTCCGTGATCAGCAACGCCCCTGATTCTGACTCGAGTCAAACTCGACAGTTCAAGCGGCCGCGTTCAAGACGGAAAGGCGGCTCGTCCGGCAGCACGCGTACCCGGCAGGCCATGGGGATCCGTCCCCAAGACGCCGCCGGGGGTTTTCGCGCCGGCGAGCCTACCCAATCGACGTAGGGCACCCATACAAAGAGGAGTTGAACGGGAAAATAACATGCATAAAAATTAAGGGTACTTCAAAGTTATATTACATCATATCATGGCTGCGGTTCTAACTAAAGATAAATTTTGTCTTGGTCGTGAACCCGCAGCGGCGAAGAAGAACGGGATGCCTAATCCCGGCGCTGGCCTTCCACCCTCTTGATTTCGTCGATGCAGTCGGTGATGGGCTTGATGCGCTCCTTGAGCACCGTGAGGTCAGCATCCTCCGGCAAGCTCTTCATCACAGCCGCGAAGTCAAGATTGGGGTTCCAGTGCGCCACCTTGGTGAGGACCTTGGTCACGACCCTCCGGCAAAGTCGCCGGGCCTCCCTGCCAGCGTGGCTGGCCCTGTTGGAGTGAAGATAAGCCAAGGCTCCGAGGACGCCCTCGAAGAACTAGGTCAGCTTGGTGTTGACGGTCCTGCTGCACTTGGGGGCGTACCTCGTGTTTGGCAACCCCATGGTGGCCAATTGTGAGGTAACCCTGCCGGCGACGACCTCCAGATGGCTGATCCACCTGTTCTCACCCGCCACATATTCCTGGTGGGAGGCGGCCTCGTTCGCTCGCAGCAGCTTCTCCTCCTCAAGGCTCCTGGTCAAGGTCTCCTCCCGAGCCCTGCCCTCCGGCAGCATCTTCTCAAGATCCTCCAGCTTCAGCTTGAGGTCTTTGATGGAGTTCTGCGCGTCGGAGAGCTCCCGATCCTGGCCGATGATCGCTCCTTGCGCCTCTACCAAGGCGCGGTTGAGCATGTTCTTCTCGCCGGACAGCTTGAGGGCCTGCTCCTTCAGCTCGTCCCGCTCTGCCTCCAGTTCCTTCGCCTTGCCGGCGTGAGCCAGGGCTTGGGCATCGAGTGCCTCTTTGTGCCTCTGCTCCAGCTCGCGAGTCCGCCGCGCGACAAGAACCTCAAGCTCCTCCTCCTTGCCGTGGAGGGTTGCGGCAAGCTTCGCCTCACGCGCGGAGAGGTCTTCCTCCTGGGAGTCCAAGGCGGCTTGATGCTGGTTCCGGGCGGCTTCGGCCGCGGCAGCCAAGTTTGCCGCCTTCTACTGGGCCTTCTCGAAGTCGGCCATCTTCATGGTGAGCTCCACATCGCGCTGGGCCAATTTCTCCTGGAAGGCCCTCTGTTCCTCGCGACTCTGGTGGAACCAGGCCTGCGTCTCGGCAATGCGCGCCTTGAAGTCCACCTCCGCGTTGTCCACCGTTGCCATCCTGGACTTGACCTTGTCTAGGCGGGCACGGTAGAGCACTTGGAGCTTCCGGAAGTTGTCCCCCATGGCGCGGAAAAGCTGCCCTTCTGGAGAACCGTCACCGCCAACGCCCGGCTCATTGACCATCTCGAGCCCGGCGGCGGCAAGCACTTCGCCGTCAAAAACATCCCCTTCGGCGGGCACGCGGCTCGGTGCCCCTAGGAGGTGGACGAAAAGATCGTCACCCACCTTCAGGTATCTGCCGGGGCCCGAAGTTGAGGAGGAGGGAGGCTGATCATCCACCACCTCTTCCTCGGCGGGGGCCTTGCCGGCTTCCCCGGCAGGGGCACCGCTGGCGCCCTCGGCAGAAGCCTCGCCGGTCGCCTTGGCGGTCTCGGCAGCGGCGTCCTCGGCAGCACCCTTGGCGGCCTCGTCAGCATCCTTGGCGGCCTCCTCGGCGGCAATTCTGTCGGCCTCCGCCGCGGCCTCTTCAGCAATGTTCCCGACAGCAGTATCCACGTCCTCCATGTCTGAAGGAGGAGGGCCTAGGCAGCAGTGGGAGCGATGAAGCCCAGAAAAGGATAAGGGAAAGACAGAGACGAAGGACAGGCGACTCACCAGTACTAGGCTGCGAAGCAGAAGTCCCCTCTCCGCCAGCACTTGGCGCCGTGGCGGAGCCACCAGCGCCCGAGTTCCCCTCTTCCTCCATGGGTGTAGGCTCCGTGCCTGATGCCCTTGCCGGGGACGCCCCCTGCGGCGGCATAGTCGATGGGGGTGGTGTGTTAGGGGCAGCCCTCTGTGGCTCCTCCTGCTGCCGCTCCCCTCCCGCGAACCCGGCAAGGTCAGCATCATAGCATCGAGCGTCCACCACATGTCGAGTAAGAAGAGGGTGATGAACTTACGCTGGGGGCTGCTGTCCGGGCTGCTCAGCACCACCAGTGGTGTCTTTGAAGCCCCGGCCGGGGGCTGGCTGCTCGCCGAGGTCCTCGCCCTCTTCAACCTCTGGGCCAGCGTCTCTGCATCCCTGCAAAAGTAAAGACGGGTCAAGATAACTGACCCAATTGAGGGGAATGGAAATGATAGTAAGGAACGGAATACTTACTCGTCATCCATCTCCTCCTCTTCCACCAGTTTCCTTTTCCTCTCCGGGATGAGAGGCCCAAGGTCAAAAGGGAGCTCCACATCATCATCCGAGTCGGCGCCTGCCGCGGGAGGCGAAGAAGGCGGCGGGGTTTGCGCGCGCCCAGATGAGGAAGGGGCTGTCGCCTTCTTCTTCTCAGCGGCCCTCGTCAGCTTCGCTGCCGAGGCCCTCGTATGGCGCCCAGACCCCTCCAGGGTCAATTAAGGCAGCGCAGCCCTGCCGGGTCGGACCGGCTCGCCAGAGCCAGCCCGCCGCAGGACTCGCCCTCTTCTCCTGGCTGGCGTCGAGCCCGCCGCCACGCCCTCCGATGACTCGTCGACCGCATCCTCGACAAGCGGAGCCCCGGTGTCGGCGCTGCCGGCCTCCTCGGTGACCGTCGCCCACAGGGTGAGCTGCTCCTCCTCCGCGGCCGTTGCGGCCTGGTCCTCCGCGCCCCCGGCGCTGCCGGCTTCCATGGCGAGCTGCGCCTCCATTGCGCTGGTAGCGATGTAGTCCAACTCTGCCTGGGTGGTGGCCATGACAAGCCACCGCTCGGCGTCAGCGTTGACGTACACCTAAGTCAGGTTGTCGAAAAACTGCTGCACATCTGCGTCCGCCGGCTCCCTCCAGCTCGGGACGGGGCCGTGCGCATTGCAGTCCGGCATCATAGCAATAATCTCGGACCGGCGTGAGTTGTTACACAACGGGACCACCCCCGCTGGCAACTTGAAGAGCGGACCCTCGACGGTCTTGCCGGCATGCACCGCAACCCTTGCGGCCTTGCCGGTCAGCTCGACCTCGCCATCTTCATCCACGTCCAGCTGAAAGAGCTGCTGGCAGAAGGAGGCATGCCCCATCACCGTGAAGTTGTGGTTGAGGCCAGGGCGGAGCCGCATGATGTCGGTCGGATTCATGAAAAGCCAGGCTGGCCTCCCCTTATTATGCAACGGGGCAATCCGACGGCGAATGAAGTCTGCCCCGATCATCTCTGTGGTGAGCCAGGTCGTCACCGGAGGATCCTGGTGGTGGCGACGGTGAGCCTTCCGTCGGCGGCATCGACATCACCCCAATTCTTTGCCGCGGACCGCGGCGTTCGGACCTTGCAGAATTCCGGCGGGTCTTCGCCTTCGATCCAAAGACCACCGCCACGCCATTCCTCCCACCTCTCCTTCATGGCACCATCCGGGTACGCCCCCTTGGATCTTGGGATCCAGGCGACGCATCCGGAGACGGCGCCTCCAGGCTGGATGCGAGGGGAGAAGTAATGGCGGAAAAGCGCCATGTTGGGCCGCACCCCGGCAAAGCCCTCGTAGAGGTGCGCAAAGAGAGACATGCACGCCACCGCGTTCGGAGTAAAATCCAAGAGGCGGAAACCAAAGGTGTGCATGATGTCGCAGAAGAAATCGGAGAAGGGGGGACACAACCTGCAAGAAAAGTAATCGACAAAGAAGGGGTACCGATTTGGGGCAGGTTCGGCACAGGCGGCAGGAATGACGTTCGTCGCCGGGTGCCCCGAATTCTCTCCCCCCGTCTTCACTCCCCATAAGGGCTTGAAGGAGGCCCGGAGCTCGTAAACATTAACCGACGAGGGGAAGAAGAAGGCGGATTTCGTCCAGTCCCCCAACAGCGCACTCTCCGGCGGCTCCAGGGTCCCGGAGCCCTTAGCCACCCCCTTGCCCTTGGCTGACTTGGGCGCCATGGCGATCGAGAAGTCTAGAGGGTTGAGGAAGGGGGGTGTCTAAGCAGCGACGGCGGGCGACGACGACGACGAAAGCTTAGGAGAAAGGGAGCGGCGGCTCTGAGATTGGAAAAGGCGCGAGGGAAGAGGTGAAAGTGAGCAGCGCGCCCGCGGTTATTCCTTCTTATGGGGGAAAACGCGGGCCGCCTCCTTTCACATTAACTACGATGTGACGCATGCTTGCGGGAGGCGACCCCGCGCATGCCGCCCACGTCACACACGCGCCTCCCCATGCCGCGCCACGCGCGGGAAACGTGGGAGGTGCAGCGCGCGAAGGAAACTTACCGCGGTAAATACCGCCCCGCCTGCCCGCGCATCGTTGTTGGGCCTAGCCGAATGACGCGATTGCGCTTACGTGTGGCCCAGGCCCGGGGGCTCCTGTCGGTGTACAAAAAGAGGGGTACGCCTTTTGTACCCCTATAACTGTGCACAGGCAGTCTGAGCCATGGGCACCACCGCACTGGGCACGGCAAGGGAGGTGAGCCAAGGTAAGGCCAAAGCTCAAGAGAAGCAAGACAACGCCAAGACCAAGACCACAAAGAGCAAAAGGGGAATAGAGCAGACTCCCCCGGCAAGATCCTTGCCGGGAAGCGGTTCTAGCAAAACCCGGCAAGGCCCTTGCCGCTGGTCAAGCTCGCCACACCTACGGGGAGAGTCACCCTTGAGTCCACTACCCCCATGGGGCAAGGATTCGGGAGACATCCCCGTGGTGGCATGCAGATCTTTGTGAAGACATTCAAGATCAGAAGACGATGACCCTTGGCAGGATCCCAGCCAAGGAGGACCACAAGGCCCCCAGCAAGAGCCTTGCCGGGGACGACGGCTGGCGCCCCGGCAAGATCCTTGCCGGGGCCCCGGCAAGGCCCTTGCCATGGACACCCGTGGGGCGACCATCCGGCCCACGCCAATCAAGCCTCCACCGCCATGCGCATACAGCTGCCGACCCAACCAGCTGGGCAGGCACCTGCATGGCGGCAAGAGGATCTATGTGGAGACCCACCACTGCGCCACCTCGGCTGCCTGCCTGCCTACATGGCACTGTAGGCACCGCTGGCCAGGGCGCGTGTCAACACAAGAAGGAGCGGCAACGGACGAGACTAGGCTCTCCCCCGTCCCCGATAAAGAAAGGACACCTAAGCAAGGCGCATTAAATGCGCCTTGTCATGTATCGCGAGGGATAACCTCGCACAACTGTACCCTTTCCACCTCCTGCGTGCCACTGTGGCGACCCCTTTTTCCTATAAAAGGAGGCCCGAGGCGACCAGAGAGAGGATTCGGCTTTTTGGAGCTCTCCACCCCCCCATAGCTAGCTCAAGAACACAGATAAACAATCCACCAAAGGCAGGAGTAGGGTTTTACGCATCCTCGCGGCCCGAACCTGGATAAACGAACCGTGTGCTCTCTGTTTGATCCGCTCTTCTCAAGACCCCGCGCCCCGCAACCGCAGTAGGGATTCTTGTGATCCCATAGGTACGTTCCACACCGACATCGTCACAACATACATGATTTGCAATGCAGCCATAGAAAAGTGAGATGAAGAGAAAAAAAATACTGCTAGAAAAATATATAGGTAAGAAGCATGGCTTATGATAAGCAACAATTTGATCTACCACAACATACATGATAGGTAGTAGAAGCATAGATAATTGATATGCCAAAAAAATCATTGCTATATAGAGGCATATGTGAAACATGAAGGTAGGAAGCATGTCTTCCATGGAAGCATGCAGACTTGAAATTAGTATCACCATTGACCGGGATGCATATTTCGAGATGTGCCTACCGGATTAACCAATTTCGTGGAGGATATGGCGTACACATTAGACAAAACATATTGACACCTCTGAAAATTTCCGAATAAAGATACGAACATGAGTAACACAAATCAACGCAAAGTGCTTTAGATTGAAATTACATCAACGTGAGAGGTGATTATGTACCAGGGGCGATTTGTCTGAGTGCTCCGGGCTGGCAGGCTTCTTTGCCAAACTGAAAAGGCTTACTAACGTGATGAGGAGGGACTCGAGGGTAGCAGGGCATGGTGCTAGTGGTGAAGCAAGACGGTGAGAGGGATGTGATGTCGTCGGGGAGAGTAGGATTGGAGGCAGCACATACGTGGATGGATCGCCGCATCGGCGAGGTGGACTGGACGGAGCAGGGTGGTGGAGAACTGACGGGACAAATCTGCTCGAGGATGAACTCGTGGGGGATGCGAGATTGTGATGGGGTGGGTGGTTATGGTAGGCGAGATTAATTCGCTCGAGGCGGCATGTGATAGTTGGGCCGGGTCAGACGAGATTTACGGGGACAGAGATGGATGAGGAAACTTTATGCAGCTAATTAATAGGGATTTGGCTAAAAAAAGCTAATTAATGGGTATTGGAGAATCACCTTGATATATCCATCGTGGGATCAAACATGCATCACGGCCAAGGAGTGGTCTGACGAAAGCTATGAGACATATGATAGAAAGTGTTTCCCAAGAATTTACCGGCATAAGTTGGCCCAAATGTGTGAAATCACTAATTGAGGAGTACTCATTGCAAAGATCACTCCCAGCTTCCCAGGTTGCGACAAGTGGCGCGTTGCCCAGGTTGCGACAAGTGGCGTGCTGCATGTGCTCCATTTGTTGCAGCCTGGGAGTTTTCTCTTTTTTCGTAGATCCGTTTATTCAAAACGTCGAGATCTTCAAAACTAGATAGCATGTTGATAGGTTTTGATGAACTTTTTTTCACGAAAAAACCGCATGAAAAACCCGAACCGGTAGCACGGGTTTTTTCCTTTTCCGAAAGAGGCACGCCCGTGCCTCTCGCGAAATCATAACCGTGCCTCTCGCGGAAGCAAAACCGTGCCTCTCGCTGAAGGAAAAAAGTAAAGAGAAAACACGTTTTTTTCGTCTCCGAGGAGGCACAGCCGTACCTCTCGCGAAAGCACAACGATGCCTCTCGCGGAAGCAAAACCGTGCCTCTTGCGGAAAAAAATAGAAAACACGTTTTTTTCGTTTCCGAGAGGCACGGCCGTGCCTCTCGCGGAAGCAAAACCGTGCCTCTCTCGGAAGGAAAAAAACAAAAAACGCATTTTTTCCGTTTTCGAGAGGCACGGCCGTGCCTCTCGCGGAAGCACAACCGTGCATCTCGCGGAAGCAAAACCGTGCCTCTCACAGAAGAAAAAAAAGAAAATGTGTTTTTTTCTTTTCCGAGAGGCATGGCCGTGACTCTCACGGAAGCAAAACCGTGGCTCTCGCATAAGGAAAAAAAAGAATTGTGTTTTTTCGCGCAATTTTTTTTCAAATGTTTTTTTGGTCAAAAGTTAAGGAAGACCGGTGGAACCGAAACGTCAAGAAAACCCGTTTAAAAAGCCAAAAACATGTGCGGAGAAATAAAATAAAAACAAAATCAGGAGGGAACGTCCAGAGCGCGACACGTGGCGGGTGGCTGAGAGCGCGCCTAGTGGCGTCATCATTGTGAGGCTCCGGAAAAGGAGCGCTCGTCAACTAGTTACTCTCCCAAAAGTGGCCCCAAAATTCTTACAACGACAGTCAATGCGGTCAGTGTAGCTGAGCCACAAGTGGCCCAAAGAGAGGCAACAAACACACATAATGGAGGTTGCACTGGGATTTAGTGGGCCATGCAGATGTCGCCCAAGGTGGCCCAGAAGTTTGAATGCCTGAAGATGCTGCCCTCCCTAAAGTAATATTATTGGGGCGATCTTATACCGAAATCACTACTCGAGAAGTATTCCTTCCAAAGATCACTTTCACATCTCTAGTTTGCGACAAGTGGTGTTTCTCTTTTTTCGTAGATTCGTTTATTCAAAACGTTTGAACTCTTAAACCGTGAGTCCAAATCTCGTACCATTGTCGCCATTGGATTCCTCGCGTTGAGATCTTCAAAACTAGATCCGATGTTGATAGGTTTTAACGAACTTTTCTTTTCACGAAAAAACCCGCACAAAAAAATCTAAGCGGGAGCACGTGTTTTCCCCTATCTGAAAGATACACGACTGTGCCTCTCGCGGAAGCAAGTCCGTGCCTCCATGAGAAGTAAACTATAGGGTCGAGGATATAGGTCTAGAGGGGTGCGCGGGTGAATAGACTTTTAACCAACCAAAGATGCAGTTTTTAGTTTTCTTTGAATTTAGGCAAATTTTAGCACTAGTTAAGTGAGACGTCCATTTTGCATCATGTTTTCATGCTCATATTTATTGCATTATGGACTATTATTTCACTTTAAGATAGAATTCTTGTGTCTTTTTTCTCTTGTTTTACAAGATTTACATGAAGAGGGGGAATGCTGACATCTGGAATTCTCTGGACCGAAAAGGAGCAAATCTGAGATACCTATTCTCCACAACTTCAAATGTCCTGAAACTTTATGGAGAATTGTTTTGGAATATATAAAAAATATTGGGCGAAGAAACAACAGAAGGGGAGCCACCAGGTGGCCACAAGCTTGGGGGCGCGCCTCCCACGCTTGTGGCCTCCTGGCCAGCCCAAGGGGTCCATCTTCTGCTATATGAAATGTTTTGACCTAGAAAAAATAATAACGAAGCTTTCGGAATGAAGCACCGCCGTCTCGATGCGGAACTTGGGAAGAAGCAATCTAGGGCACCGGTGGGGCGATTCTGCCATGGAAACTTCCCTCCGGGAGGAGGGAATCAAAGCGATCGTCATCAGAACCATCTCCTCTCAAACCCTAGTTCATCTCTTGTATTCAATCTTTGTCTCAGAACCTCAGATTGGTACCTGTGGGTTGCTATAGTGTTAATTATTCCTTGTACTTGATACTAGTTGGTTTATTTGGTGGAAGATCATATGTTCAGATCTTTAATGATATTTACTACCCCTCTGATCTTGAACAAGAACATGCTTTGTGAGTAGTCACATTTGTTTCTGAGGACATGGGAGAAGTCTTGTTATAAGTAATCATGTGAATTTGGTATTCGTTCGATATTTTGATGAGATGTATGTTTTCTTCCCTCTAGTGGTGTTATGTGAATGTTGACTACATGACACTTCACCATCATTTGGGCCTAGGAGAAGGAATTGGGAAGTAGCAAGTAGATGATGGGTTGCTAGAGTGACAGAAGCTTAAACCCAAGTTTATGCGTTGCTTTGTAAGGGGCTGATTTGAATCCACATGTTTCATGCTATGGTTAGATTTATCTTAATTCTTCTTTCATAGTGGCGGATTCTTGCAAGAGGGGTTAATTATAATTGGGAGGCTTGTCCAAGTAAGGACAGCACCCAAGCATCGGTCCACCCACTTATCAAATTATCAAAGTAACAAACGCGAATCATATGAGCATGATGAAAACTAGCTTGACAATAATTCCTATGTGTCCCAGGGAACGCTTTGCTTTATATAAGAGTTCGTCCAGGCTTATCCTTTGCTATAAAAAGGATTGGTCCACCTTGCTTCACCTTTGTTACACTTGTTACTTGTTACCCGTTACGAATTATCATACTACCAAACTATCTGTTACCGATAATTTCAAAGCCTGCAGAAAATACCTTGTTATAAACCGCTTGACATTTCCTTCTGCTCCTCGTTGGGTTCGACACTCTTATTTTCGAAAGGACTACGATTGATCCCCTATACTTGTCGGTCATCATTAAGATATCACCAAGGCTTTCTACACATGTATATCTAGAGATAGAGCAGCAGAAAAAGGAAAGCATGCAATTGTTCAGAAAGTAAAGGGGTAGATAAAAGAAGATCAAACGCAATCAAGACACAGTGATTTTTGGCGTGGTTCTGACAGGTGGTGCTACCATACGTCCACGTTGATTGAGACTTCAACCCACGAAGGGTAACGGTTGCGCGAGTCCATGGAGGGCTCCACCCACGAAGGGTCCATGAGTGAGAAACCTTGCCTATTCCATCATGGCTTTCATCCATGAAGGACTAGCCTCACTCGGGATAGATCTTCATGGAGTAGGTGATCTCCTTGCCCTTACTGACTCCTTGGTTCAACTCCACATGATCTTGGAGGCTCCCAAGTGACACCTAACCAATCTAGGAGACACCACTCTCCAAAAGGAAATATATGGTGTGTTGATGATAAACTCCTTGCTCTTGTGCTTCAAACGATAGTCTCCCCAACACTCAAACACTCACAAACAAATTTGGCTTTGGTAGGAGAAGAATTTGAGTGGAAAGCAACTTCGGAAAGGTTAGAAATCAAGGTTTAAATGGTTGGATTGGAATCTCTTAATCTCAACACATGAGTAGGTGGTTCTCTCTTAGAAAATGAATGATGGAAGTGCAGGCACGTTCTGATGGATCTCTTAAAGAGTAAGTAGGGGTGGAGGCGTATAAATAGCCTTCACCAAAAATCCAACACACACATTGACCTAAATCGGTGATACCCAATGTAAACTCGGTGAGACCAATTAGTGTAAAACGTGTGAACTTCAGGATTTTCGGTGGGACTGAAGTGGAACAACTCGGTGGGACCGAAGTGCAATGGCTAGGGCAGAACTCAATTTCGGAAATTTCGATTTTTCCAACGCGGTGATTTCGAAGTGAAATAATGGCATTACAGAAACTTGGCAAAGCCATCTCGGTGGGAACGAGATCCTTTTCGGTGAAACCAAATTGCTAGGGTTTGGTAGTGGCAATATGGATGATAGTCTCAGTGAGTCCGGATGAAAATATTTCGGTGGGACCGAGAAAGGAATTTAGGGTTTGGACAAATTATGAGAGAATGACTGGGGGTTTTAGGAGCAATATCCCTAAGCACTTTGAGCAACAACCACATCATTAACACCTCATCCCATTTTAATAGTATTGTCTTTCCTAAGGGACTCAATGTGATCTTGGATCACTAAAATGAAAATGTAGAGTCTTGTAGTTCCCAAACTTGTCGTTGACGTTTTGAAGGGTTCCACATCTTCTTGTCCTTGCAATGCCATTGTTGAGCTCGTCTAAAATATACTAGACAAAATCATTAGTCCAACAACATGTATGTTGACATTGATTATGAAACCACTAAGGAAGAAAATGTGCTTTCATAAACCTGTGCCCCCTGTAGAAGAAAAAAACTCATTTTTTTCCGTTTCCGAGAGGTACGTTCGTGCCTCTCGCGATAGCAAAACAGGCTGTCGCGGAAGCAAAACCGTGCATATCGCGGAAGGAAAAAATGTGTTTTTTTTCGTTTTCGAGAGGCACGGCCGAGTAAGCAAAACCTTTCCTCTTGCAGAAGGAAAAAATGTGTGTTTTTCGTTTCTGTGAGGCACGGCCATGCCTATCGCGAAAGCAAAATTGTGTCTCTCGCGGAAGCAAAAAATACGCGTTTTTTCGTTTCCGAGAGGCACGACCTTGCCTCTCGCGAAAGCAAATCTGTGCCTCTCATGGAAACGTTTTTTCACGCATTTGTTTTTCAACCAAAAGCTAAGAAAGAACGGTGGAAAACCAAAAAAGCAGAAAAGACCCGAAAAAACACGTCTAAAAAGCTAAAAACGCGTGCGAAAAAATAAAAAACAATCCGAAGGGAGCATCTAGAGCGCAACACGTGGCGGCGGCAGAAAGCATGCCAAGTGGCACGCTCCCAGCCCACCCCAAGAGTTCATTGGGAGGCTCCCAAAGAGCACTCGTCAACTAGTTGATCTCATCCTATACGGTGCACGGGGCAGCTCCAATACGACGCGTAGGTCACTGCCGATCGATGTAGCGCGGGAGTCGTCTAGGCGGGCCCATTTTCCTACTTTTTTTCTTTCATTTTTTCTTATTTTTTTGTTTTTTTTTCTTTTTCCCTTTTTCTTTCCCTTTTTTTCTTTTCTCATTTTCATCTTTACTTTTTCACCTTTTTGTGAATTTTATTTAATCCGCGAACATTTTTTGTTCATCAAATTTTATTTATGTTCATTGCACTTGAAAAATGTTTAGCAAATTCAAAATTTGTTCATCGAATTAAAAAAATATGCATCAAATACAAAATTTGTTCATCAATTTTAAAAAAATGTTCATCAAATTCAATACTAGTCTGTTTAATTTTTTTTTAAAGTTTTAGGATATAATTTGTTTTCATCAATTTAAAAAATGTTCATCAAATTCAAAATTTCTTGAGCGAATACCAAATAATGTTCATAATTATTGAAAATTGCTCATAAAAATTGATCATGAAAATAAAAAATGTTCATTCTGTCAAACTTTTTTTGAGTTTGTGAAAAAATTTATCTAGTAACTCTGAAAATGTTTATGAATCGTTGACCATTTTTCTGCATCGACAAACTTTTCCGAATGGCTGAACATTTTCTGAATCGATGCACCTTTTTTTGAATAGGCGGACATTTTTTGAGCTGATGAGCATTTTTTGTTTGACGAACTTTTTTTGAAATGCATGATTTTTTTCGAATTCATGAACATTTTATGATTCTGCAAGCATATTTCTAATCGATGTTAAGTCGTGATTGATTTTTTACATTTACAAATAATTAATGAACGTTTAATGGACAAGCGAACATTTTTTCAGAATCATGAACAATTTTATAATCCACAAACATTTTATGATTTTTTGGAGCATTTTTTTGAATTGACATTTTTTAATATTGTGAACTTTCAGGAATTGCCGAATTATTTTAAATAAGAATGGGGAAAAACAAACATCAAATAAAAAGAAATGAAATAAAACAAATGGAGGGCATGCAGGCCCGCTCATGGACCAACCTAACAGGGCGCGCGCGGGTGGGAAGCAGGTTCGCGCTAGCCGGTTCGCAGAAATCACTAATTGAGGAGTACTCCTTCCAAAGATGGCTCCCACTTGAGGTTGTGACAAGTGACGCACTGCATGCGCGCCACTTGTTGCAACCTGTGAGTTTTTCCTTTTTTCGTACATCTGTTTATTCAAAAGGCTTTATCTCTTTAACCGTGTGTCCAAATCTTAAACCGTTTTCACGATTGGATTCTTCACGTCGAGATTGTCAATACTCTATCCATGTTAATAGGTTTTTAATGAAAAATGACGAAAAAACCAAACCAGGAGCACATTTTTTGCCTTTCCGAAGGAGACACGGCCGTGCCTCTCGCGAATGAAAAAAAACAGTTTTTTGTTTCCGAGAGGCACTGCCATGACTCTCACGAAAGCACAATCGTGCTTCTCGCGGAAGATATTTTACTAGAAAATGCATATTTCCGTTTTCGAGAGGCATGGTCATGCCTCTCGTGAAAGCACACCTGATAGAGGCGAGGGTCCCGATCTCTCGTGAAAACAGGTAGTAAAAATAAAAAAAAAGAAAGAAAAGAGGCCATATAAAGGCCCAATTAAAAAAATATGAGAGAAAAAGAGAGAAGGGACAATGTTACTATCCTTTTACCACACTTGTGCTTCAAAGTAGCACCATGATCTTCATGATAGAGAGTCTCTCATTTTGTCACTTTCATATACTAGTGGTAATTTTTCATTACAAAACTTGGCTTGTATATTCCAATGATGGGCTTCCTCAAATTGCCCTAGGTCTTCGTGAGCAAGCAAGTTGGATGCACACCCACTTAGTGTCTTTTGTTGAGCTTTCATATACTTATAGCTCTAGTGCATCCGTTGCATGGTAATCCCTACTCACTCACATTGATAGCTATTGATGGGCATCTCCATAGCCCGTTAATACGCCTAGTTGATGTGAGACTATCTTCCCCCTTTTTGTCTTCTCCATAACCACCATTCTATTCCACATATAGTGCTATGTCCATGGCTCACGCTCATGTATTGCGTGAAAGTTGAAAAGTTTGAAAATTCTTAAGTATGAAACAATTGCTTGGCTGAAACCGGGGTTGTGCATGATTTAATATTTTGTGTGATGAAGATAGAGCATAGCCAGACTATATGATTTTGTAGGGATAGCTTTCTTTGGCCATGTTATTTTGAGAAGACATGATTGCTTTGTTAGTATGCTTGAAGTATTATTATTTTTATGTCAATATGAACTTTTGTCTTGAATCTTTCGAATGTGAATATTCATACCACAATTAAGAATAATTACATTGAAATTATGCCAAGTAGCACTCCGCATCAAAAATTATCTTTTTTTATCATTTACCTACTCGAGGACGAGCAGGAATTAAGCTTGGGGATGCCTGATACGTCTCCAACGTATCTATAATTTTTGATTGCTCCATTTTATATTATCTACTGTTTTGGACTATATTGGGTTTTATTTTCCACTTTTATATTACTTTTGGGACTAACCTATTAACCGGAGGCCCGGCCCAGAATTGCTGTTTTTTTTGCCTATTTCAGTGTTTCGAAGAAACGGAATATCAAACAGAGTCCAAACAGAATGAAACCTTCGAGAACGTGATCTTCTCACCGAATATGATCCAGGAGACTTGGACCCCCCTTCAAGAAAGCCAAGAGGTGGCCACGAGGGTGGGGGGCGCGCCCTCCCCCCTAAGGCGCGCCGCCTCGTGGGCCTCCTGTTGCTCCACCGACGCATTCTTCCTCCTATATATACCTCACGCACTCCCGAACGATCGACATCTGAGCCAAAAACCTAATTCCACCGCCGCAACTTTCTCAGATCCACGAGATCCCATCTTGGGGCTGTTAGGAGCTTCGCCGGAAGGGGAATCCACCACGGAGGGCTTCTACATCATCATAGCCTCTCCGATGAAGTGTGAGTAGTTTACCTCAGACCTTCGGGTCCATAGTTAGTAGCTAGATGGCTTCTTCTCTCTTTTTGGATCTCAATACAATGTTCTCCCCTCTCTCGTGGAGATCTATTTGATGTAATCTTCTTTTTTGCGGTGTGTTTGTTGAGAACGATGAATTGTGGGTTTATGATCAAGATTATCTATGAGCAATATTTGAATCTTCTCTGAATTCTTTTATGTATGATTGGTTATCTTTGCAAGTCTCTTGAATTATCCGTTTGGTTTGGCCAACTAGATTGGTAGTTCTTGCAATGGGAGAAGTGCTTAGCTTTGGGTTCAATCTTGCGGTGTCCTTTCCCAATGATGTATAGGGCAGCAAGGCACGTATTGTATTGTTGCCATCGAGGATAACAAGATGGGGTTTTTATCATATTGCATGAATTTTCCCTCTACATCATGTCATCTTGCTTAAGGCGTTACTCGCTTTTCATTAACTTAATACTCTAGATGCATCTTTGGATAGCGGTCGATGAGTGGAGTAATAGTAGTAGATGCAGGCAGGAGTCGGTCTACTTGTTTCGGACGTGATGCCTATATACACGATCATACCTACATACTCTCATAACTGTGCTCAATTCTGTCAATTGCTCAACAGTAATTCGTTCACCCACCGTTAAGTACTTATGCTCTTGAGAGAAGCCACTAGTGAAATCTATGGCCCCCGGGTCTATTCTCTATCATATTAATCTTCCATCACTTTATTATTGCTTTGCTTTTTACTTTGCTTTTTATTTTACTTTGCATTTTTATACCAAAAATACCAAAAATATTATCTATCATCTCTATCAGATCTCACTCTCGTAAGCGACCGTGAAGGGATTGACAACCCCTAATCATGTTGGTTGCGTTGAGCTATTTGTTTTGTGTAGGTACTAGGGACTCAAGCGTAGCCTCCTACTGGATTGATACCTTGGTTCTCAAAAACTGAGGGAAATACTTACGCTACTTTGCTGCATTATCCTCTCCTCTTCGGGGAAATCCAACGCAAGCTCAAGAGGTAGCAAGTACTCGTGGAGTCAACACGGACTTCATATGAGAAATATATGACTTCTTTACTGAACACTGCACAAAATAGATTCCAATCCGAATTCAGGTACGAGATTGAGTCTAGACAGATCCCGGGCTTTGTCTTTTTTTTCTTCCTTTTTTCACTCACTTTTTTAATTTTTTCTCTTTTCTTCTCTCCTCTTTTTTTATCTTTTTCTTTTCTTTTCTCTCTCTTTTCCCCCTCTCTTTCCAAAACAAACTAAATAAGATGCAGATTGAATCAAGCGATGATGCGAATGACCTCAAGTATGATTATGACAATGAACGATGGGGAACACTGTTGGGGAACGTAGCATGCAATTTCCAAAAAATTCCTACGCTCACGCAAGATCTATCTAGGAGATGCATAGCAACGAGAGGGGGAGAGTGTGTCTATATACCCTCGTAGACCGAAAGCGGAAGCGTTTGACAACGCGGTTGATGTAGTCGAACTTCTTCTCGTTCCGACCGATCAAGCACCGAACGTACGACACCTCCGAGTTCTGCACACGTTTAGCTCAATGACGTCCCTCTAACTCTTGATCCAGCAAAGTGTCGAGGAGAGTTCCACAAGACGACGGGCGCAGGACGGTGATGGTGAAGTGATCCGCGCAGGGCTTCGCCTAAGCACTATGAAGATATGACCGGAGGCGTAAACTATGGAGGGGGCGCCGCACACGGCTAACAATTGTTGGTGTGTGTTCTAGCGGTGCCCCCCCCACATATATATATATAGGTTGGAGGGGAGGAGAGGCAGCCAAGGGGGCGCCCCAAGTAGGAGGAATCCTACTTGGGGTCCTCCCAGTTCGGCCTCCCCCCTTTCCTATTCCTATTCGGAGTAGGAAGGGAAGAGGGGAAAGGGGGAATCCTATTCCCTTTTTCCTTTACTTCTTTACCTTTTATTATCCAATTTGGCCAGCCCATATGGGGGGGGCACACCAGCCCCTTTTTGGCTGGTGTGTTTCCCCTCTTGGCCCATAAGGCCCATATCTTTTGCCGGGGTGCCCGGAACCCCTTCCGGTGACCCGATAAGTACCTGGTGCATCCCGAAATACTTCTGGTGTCTGAGTACCATCGTCCTATATATATTAATCCTTACCTCTCGACCATTTCGAGACTCCTCATCATGTCTGTGATCTCATCCGGGACTCTGAACAACATTCGGTCACCAAATCACATAACTCATGTAATACAAAATTGTCATTGAACGTTAAGCGTGTGGACCCTACGGGTTCGAGAACTATGTAGACATGACCGAGACACCTCTCCGGTAAATAACCAACAGCTGAACCTGGATTCTCATATTGGTTCCCACATATTCTATGAAAATCTTTATCGGTCATGTCGTAATGACAACATACATTATTCCCTTTGTCATCGGTATGTTACTTGCCCGAGATCCAATCGTCGGTATCTTCATACCTAGTTCATTCTCGTTACCGGCAAGTTCTTTACTCGTCCCGTAATACATCATCCCGTAACTAACTCATTAGTCACATTGTTTGCAAGGCTTTTTATGATGTGCATTACCGAGAGGGCCCAGAGATACCTCTCTGATACTCGGAGTGACAAATCCTAATCTCGATCTATGCCAGCCCAACAAACACCTTTGGAGATACCTGTAGAGCATCTTTATAATCACCCAGTTATGTTGTGACGTTTGATAGCACACAAGGTATTCCTCCGGTATCCGGGAGTTGCATAATCTCATTGTCAAAGGAATATGTATAAGTCATGAAGAAAGCAATAACAATAAAACTTAAGATCATTATGCTAAGCTAATGGATGGGTCTTGTCCATCACATCATTCTCCTAATGATGTGATCCCGTTTATCAAATGAAAACACATGTCTATGGTTAGGAAACTTAACCATCTTTGATTAACGAGCTAGTCTAGTAGAGGCTTACTAGGGGCACTATGTTTTGTCTACGTATACACACATGTATCAAGTTTCCGGTTAATACAATTCTAGCATGAATAATAAACATTTGTCATGATATAAGGAAATATAAAATAAATTTTTTATTATTGCCTCTAGGGCATATTTCATTCGTATCAGTCATCACCACATTACCATTTCTCCTCGCAATTTTGGCAACACAGCAAGCATTAAGAGCAACTCCAACCGGTGACCCAAATGGACATCGATTTTGTCCGCTTTTCATCTGTTTGGGTCGCCCGTCCGCCGTCTGCCTCGCTTTTCAAATGGGTCAGCTGGTGCGCCCAACGGAGACAAACGCATTTTTTGTCATGTCCGCACATTCCATCGAACACGTAGCAAGCAGGGAGGAGGACGAGCCCGCCATAGCGAAACAGCGAAGCATGGGTGCCGGAGAAGCACGAGCCCACCACGGCGGAGCACAGGCGCCGGAGGAGGACAAACCCGCATGTCCTCTGATGCTATTGTGCAAGCACGGCGCGCCGGAGGAGGAATTGCCCACCTGTCCTCTGCTGCTGCTGCTGTGCGCAGGGTAGCGGGCATGGCCGGATGCGACCAGGAGATCGGGAGCGTGCGCGGTGGGGGGAGGCGAGGAGCTCCGGAACATCAGCTTGCAGCTAGCTAGCTAGCTAGCACCCGCGGGCCGGCAGACAGCCGACGGCTAGCTAGTGTTAGGATACAGATATGGTACACACGATCTACACTCACTTGATCATACGAATCAAAGTTCTAGGTCTCGATTACAAGGAATTGAAGATACATGAATGGGGAATTTGGGGTTGGTAGGGGAGATAGAGGTATCGATGCCACCGTTTCTTGATACTACGCGGATGCCCTGTCGTTGCTTCCTCTCCCAGTACTTTGTAGCTCTGTAGCAAACAGCAATACACAGCCAGGCCCAGCCCATGTGATATCCATGGGCCAACCCAAGTATATGTATGGGCTAAGGAAGGTCCCTGACATCCCCCTCCTTGAAATGCGGCTTGACCCCAAGCCGACGCCACCGAGATATACCCGGATCCCATTGCACTCCATGTTCTTGGTCTTGGTCGGAGTCGAGGTAGGCTTCAACGAGGGAGAAGTAATTGTTGTGGTCAAAGGAAACCCAACCAAAGAGGGTGTTGAGGATGTAGCCATTGTCAAGACAAATGTGGTCGGCCGAGGTAGTACTTGCGGTCGCCGGCATGCGTGAAGATGGCAGCAACAGCTATAACGCCCCTCCCTCCTTGAGGGACCACTCATCGAGTGAATTCCAGTAACAAGAACACTGCAAGCTCTCCTGGATCCCAAGGCGCACCTGGTTGGACGATGCCCATGTCGCACCCCAACACATCAATAGCATACGCCAACAGATAATCTGAATGGAGACCAAACAAGGAGCACCAGCAAATATATTCAAGCAATCATGAAGTTTGTGATGTCCAAATTGATGATCTATGCATATCACAAGCTCATGGGATATAGCTCCACACATATCATGTGTTGGAAGCTCACATGTCGAACTGCTGCTGGAACTAGACAAGCCATAGAGAGTCGTACTGTTGTGTTGTTACACCAAGGTCGCAACCCAGCTACAGGGCATCACTATTTTATGGCTAGAGAAGATTGCAAAGAACATAGGAACAGTCGCACTTGATGACAACAGGTGGTCAGACCAAGTATCAATCTGGAGGGATGGTAGTCTTGTAACTGAACTAGCAATTGCACACACTACTAATTCACAAAACCAACTCGTTGAAGGAGAGATGCTAACCATAGTAAGTTTTCTCCAACCGAATTCAAACAAATGTTCAGCACTGCCCATCGGTTGCAAGATGTAGTGTGCATCAGGTTGCTGACCCTGATAATGAAGGAAATATGCCCTAGAGGCAATAATAAAGTTATTATTTATTTCCTTATATCATGATAAATGTTTATTATTCATGCTAGAATTGTATTAACCGGAAACATAATACATGTGTGAATACATAGACAAACAGAGTGTCACTAGTATGCCTCTACTTGACTAGCTCATTGATCAAAGATGGTTATGTTTCCTAGCCATAGACATGACTTGTCATTTGATTAATGGGATCACATCATTAGAAGAATGATGTGATTGACATGACCCATTTCGTTAGCTTAGCACACGATCGTTTAGTATGTTGCTATTGCTTTCTTCATGACTTATACATGTTCCTATGACTATGAGATTATGCAACTCCGTTCTTGGAGGAACACTTTGTGTGCTACCAAACGTCACAACGTGAATCGGGTGATTATAAAGGTGCTCTCTGTGTGTCTCCGAAGGTACTTGTTGGGTTGGCATATTTTGAGATTAGGATTTGTCACTCCGATTGTCGGAGAGGTATCTCTGGGCCCTCTCGGTAATGCACATCACTTAAGCCTTGCAAGCAATGCAACTAATGAGTTAGTTGCGGGATGATGTATTACGGAATGAGTAAATAGACTTGCCGCTAACGAGATTGAACTAGGTATTGAGATACCAACGATCGAATCTCGCGCAAGTAACATATCGATGACAAAGGGAACAACGTATGTTGTTATGCGGTCTGACCGATAAAGATCTTCGTAGAATATGTGGGGACCAATATGAGCATCCAGGTTCCGCTATTGGTTATTGACCGGAGACGTGTCTCGTTCATGTCTACATAGTTCTCGAACCCGTAGGGTCCGCACGCTTAACGTTATGATGACAGTTATATTATGAGTTTATATGTTTTGATGTACCGTAGGTTTGTTTGGAGTCCCGGATGTGATCACGGACATGACGAGGAGTCTCGAAATGGTCAAGACATGAAGATTGATATATTGGAAACCTATGTTTGGACATCGGAAGTGTTCCGGGTGAAATCAGGATTTTACCGGAGTACCGGGAGGTTACCAGAACCCCCCGGGAGGTTATTGGGCCATAGTGGGCCTTGGTGGAAGAGAGGAGAGGCAACCAGGGCTGGGCCGCACGCCCCTCCCCCCTAGTCCGAATAGGACAAGGAGAGGGGGGCGGCGCCCCCCCCCCTTTCCTTCCTCCCCTCCACCTCTTTCCCTCTCTCTCCTAGTCCAACAAGGAAAAGGGGGGGGGGAGTCCTACTCCCGGTAGGAGTAGGACTCCTCCTGGCGCGCCCTCCTCCTAGGCCGGCCGCACCCATCCTTGCTCCTTTATATACGGGGGCCGGGGGCACCCCAAAGACACAATAATTGATCTGTTTGATCTTTTAGCCGTGTGCGGTGCCCCCCCTCCACCATAGTCCACCTTGATAATACTGTAGTGGTGCTTAGGCGAAGCCCTGCGTTAGTAGAACATCAACATCGTCACCACGCCGTCGTGCTGACGAAACTCTCCCTCAACACTCGCTTGGATCGGAGTTCGAGGGACGTCATCGGGCTGAACGTGTGCTGAACTCGGAGGTGCCGTACGTTCGGTGCTTGATCGGTCGGATCGTGAAGACGTACGACTACATCAACCATGTTGTGCTAACGCTTCCGCTTTCGGTCTACGAGGGTACGTAGGCAACACTCTCCCCTCTCGTTGCTATGCATCACCATGATCTTGCGTGTGCGTAGGAATTTTTTTGAAATTACTACGTTCCCCAACAGATAACGCCTTTGCTCCTGTTGTGATGCTGCTGTAAACACCATTTTCATGTTGCGGCAATCCCAAGAAAATCGACAACCAGCATGTATAGCAAAATTTTCATGGCAGGAAATCCCAGCAAATAATGCATAAGTATCAAATGCCCAATATTGTATCATTTTTGCAGAGGCTTCTTAGTGTTCTGTACTTCTGCATTATTTGTTGCACCATCTGGTGGATACCAAGTACCGAGTTCACCGATATGTGTATCAGCATGTTCGCCTTGAAAACAACTGAAAGGCTTATCCATTGGAATCAGTTCACAATCGCAGACTTTAAAAGAATTGTCACCTCTGAATAAGAATATAACTAATCTGGAACTGAACCATGGACCCTCATGTGGCCGGAGCTGAAAAGAATTGTCATGTAGTTTCAGGTGCACACCTTGGCGACATCTCAATGATTCTGTCGGAGAATTCAGAGTACCGGAAAAATAATGCATCACATAAGGAATGTTCAGCCATGTGTACCTCAGTTGCGCACCTTCATGAAAGCAATCGAACGACGGTCATGGGCATGGTCTGGACAAACGAGGAATCAGATAAGCTATGTGTATAACAAATGTTCCATGGCATGAAATTCCCTCCAACCCTGCCATACAGAACCCTGAAATGATATCCACTGAATGGAGCAAGATTGCATTTTGCAGATGACTCCTGGTGCTCTGTACCTCTGCATTATATGGTGCACGGTCCATGGAATATTGAGTTTGCTTGAACTGTGTTAATTGAAGATCACATTGGCTTGCCAATTCTACACTCCAAGTACCCGGGTTCTTCACGCTCTGAAACAGATGCACAACCACAGTAGCATGCTGAGTAGGAGGTAACCATGCTTGTGATTCCTTCTTCATCCTGAACTGGTGGTCCGGTGGCCACAACACATATCTAGAGCCACCACTGAACCTTGAAACTTTGGGTGGCTAGTGATGTGTACAAAAGGATCCGAGGCAAGGTATTTCCTGCACAATTGACCGTGTGTAATTTTCTGAACTGAACTATATAGCAGAAAATGTTCTTTGATCACTGAGGGAGTCCTGGACTAAGGGGTCCTCGGGCGTCCGGCCTGTTATCTATGGGTCGGACTGATGGGCAGTGTAGACATGAAGTGCGAAGACTGTACCCATGTCTGGATTGGACTCTCCTTGGCGCGGACGGCAAGCTTGGCGATCGACTATGAAGATTCCTTTCTATGTAACCGACTCTATGTAACCCTAGATCTCTCCGGTGTCTATATAAACCGAAGGGCATAGTTCGAATAGAGGATACACATTATCATAGTCATACAGGCTAGACCTCTAGGGTTTGGCCATTACGATCTTGTGGTAGATCAACTCTTGTAATACTCATATTCATCAAGATCAATCAAGCAGGAAGTAGGGTATTACCTCCATAGAGAGGGCCCAACACAGGTAAACATCGTGTCCCCCATCTCCTGTTACCATCGATCCTAGACGCACAGTTCGGGACCCCCTACCCGAGATCCGCCGGTTTTGACACCGACATTGGTGCTTTCATTGAGAGTTCCACTGTGCTATCGACGAAATGTTTGATGGCCCCTTCAATCATCGGCAATGACGCTGTCCAAGGAGGAACCTTCCTCCCCGGACAGATCTTCGTATTCGGCGGCTTCATACTGCGGGCCAACTCCCTTGGCCATCTGGAGCAGATCGACAGCTACGCCCTTGGCCATCAGGTCAGATTCGGAAGCTTGAATTACGTTGCGGACATCCGGGGAGACTTGATCTTCACCGGATTCGAGACCGCGGCGATCGCCCACCCCGATGAACTTGACTTAAATCTGTCATCGGATCACATCCAGGAGATGGTTCCTGTTGCTGCAATGACCTTAAGGCCGGAGCATATTGCGCCATCCGAGGCCACCGAGTCTGCGGCGTTGGAGCCGCATGCAGACTCAGCCTCATGCAACTCTGCGTTAACGGAACGCCGGACTCGTATCCGATTGCGAGTTCCGAACCGCGCGTGCCCGCGAACATCGAGCTTGATCGGTTATCGATTTTCGAGTTCAGTGTTGCAGATGTTTTCCAACACTCGCCCATGGGCGACCTACTAAACTCATTAAAAACCCTATCCCTGGCGGATGACTCGTCGCCGAACTATGTTCGGTTCGAACTTACGGTGAATGATGGAGAATTTTGCTTCCCACCCGCCACCCACTTCATAGCCACTGTTGAAGACCCAACCAACACACCTGACCCCCACTTCAAAGACATCGATGGTACGGGGCAGGGCCAGAGCCCTACCCGCTAGACACGGGATGGTCATTTCCTGGTATGATGTGTGTATGATAGACACACCTGACGATGCTCTCGATGATGACAAGGAGGATCCAGTCGAGGATAAATCTCCTGGTACACAGTCCGAACACCGCCGCCCACGGCGCCTCCCTAAGTCACATCTCCCAAGAGAAAACACTTCTAGCACCAGAGAAGACAACACTCCGGACAATGAAGACCCTGTTGAGGTAGAATCCGAATAGGAGGAACATGAAAGCGGGCAAGTCAGCCTTGATGGACAGGCCACATATGGAGACTCGGAGGATAGTAATTATCTCCCACTCTTCAGGGATGAGGAGATCCTTGGCAACGAGGATTTTATGGTGCCTGAGGAACCTCTCGAGCAGGTGCACTTTAAATGCCGGCTCATAGCCACAGCAAGGAGCCTAAGGAAGAAGCAGTTGCAGCTTCAAGCGAGCCAAGATTTGCTCAATGAAAGATGGACCGAGGTCCTGGCCGCCGAAGAATACGGCCTTAGCGGCCCAGACAAATGCCGCCCCAAGTATAGGTGGCACCCTCAATACGATGAGAGGGCGTTGGAGCCCACACCACCATCGAACGATGTGGTAGGCCGACCACAGTTCGGTCCGGATAAAGCAGCAGCCCAAGCAGAGCACCATACCAACCCATCCGGCCGACAACACATGAACAAAACAGCTCGGGGGAATACTCGCGACTGAAGATATGCCCTAGAGGCAATAATAAAGTTATTATTTATTTCCTTATTTCATGATAAATGTTTATTATTCATGCTAGAATTGTATTAACCGAAAACATAATACATGTGTGAATACATAGACAAACAGAGTGTCACTAGTATGCCTCTACTTGACTAGCTCGTTAATCAAAGATGGTTATGTTTCCTAACCATAGACAAAGAGTTGTTATTTGATTAACGGGATCACATCATTAGATGAATGATCTGATTGACATGACCCATTCCATTAGCTTAGCACCCGATCGTTTAGTATGTTGCTATTGCTTTATTCATGACTTATACATGTTCCTATGACTATGAGATTATGCAACTCCCGTTTGCGGAGGAACACTTTGTGTGCTACCAAATGTCACAACGAATCGGGTGATTGTAAAGGAGCTCTACAGGTGTCTCCAAAGGTACATGTTGGGTTGGCGTATTTCGAGATTAGGATTTGTCACTCCGATTGACGGAGAGGTATCTCTGGGCCCTCTCGGTAATGCACATCACATAAGCCTTGCAAGCATTGCAGTTAATGAGTTAGTTGCGAGATGATGTATTATAGAACGAGTAAAGAGACTTGCCGATAACGAGATTGAACTAGGTATAGGATAACGACGATCGAATCTTGGGCAAGTAACATACCGATGACAAAGGGAACAACGTATGTTGTTATGCGGTCTGACCGATAAAGATCTTCGTAGAATATGTGGGAGCCAATATGAGCATCCAGGTTCCGCTATTGGTTATTGACCGGAGACGTATCTCGGTCATGTCTACATTGTTCTCGAACCGTAGGGTCCGCACGCTTAACGTTACGATGACAGTTTCATTATGAGTTTATGTATTTTGATGTACTGAAGGTTGTTCGGAGTCCCGGATGTGATCATGGACATGACGAGGAGTCTCGAAATGGTTGAGGCATAAAGATCGATATATTGGACGGCTATATTCGGACACCTGAAATGTTCCGGGTGATTTCGGAGAAAACCGGAGTGCCGGAGGGTTACCGGAACCCCCCCTCCCGGAGAAGTAATGGGCCTTATGGGCCTTAGTGGAGAGAGAGAGGGGCGGCCAGGGTGGGTCGCGTGCCCCCTCCCCCTCTGGTCCGAATTGGACTAGGAGAGGGGGGGCGGCGCCCCCCTTTCCTTCTCCCTCTCCCCCTTCCGTTCCCCCTCCTAGTAGGAGTAGGAAAGAGGGGGATTCTACTCCTACTAGGAGGAGGATTCCTCCTCCCTGGCGCGCCAACAAGGGCCGGCCGGCCTCCCCCCTTGCTCCTTTATATACGGGGGAAGGGGGGCACCCTAGAACACACAAGTTGATCTTCGTGATCGTTCCTTAGCCGTGTGCGGTGCCCGCCTCCACCATATTCCACCTCGGTCATATTGTAGCGGTGCTTAGGCGAAGCCCTGCGACGGTAGAACATCAAGATCGTCACCACGCCGTTGTGCTGACGGAACTCCTCCCCGAAGCTTTGCTGGATCGGAGCTCGGGGAGCGTCATCGAGCTGAACGTGTGCCAAGAACTCGGAGGTGCCGGAGTAACGGTGCTTGGATCGGTTGAACCGGGAAGACGTACGACTACTTCCTCTACGTTGCATCAACGCTTCCGCTTCGGTCTATGAGGGTACGTAGACAACACTCTCCCCTCTTGTTGCTATGCATCACCATGATCTTGCGTGTGCGTAGGATTTTTTTTTGAAATTACTACGTTCCCCAACAGTGGCATCCGAGCCTAGGTTTTTATGTGTTGATGTTATATGCACGAGTAGAACACAAGTAAGTTGTGGGCGATATAAGTCATACTGCTTACCAGCATGTCATACTTTGGTTCGGCGGTATTGTTGGATGAAGCGGCCCGGACCGACATTACGCCAGACGCTTACGCGAGACTGGTTCTATCGCCGTGCTTTGCACACGTGTGGTGGCGGGTGTCGGTTCTCCAACTTTAGTTGAACCGAGTGTGGCTACGCCTGGTCCTTGCGAAGGTTAAAACAACACCAACTTGACAAACTATCATTGTGGTTTTGATGCGTAGGTAAGAACGGTTCTTGCTAAGCCCAGTAGCAGCCACGTAAAACTTGCAACAACAAAGTAGAGGACGTCTAACTTGTTTTTGCAGGGCATGTTGTGATGTGATATGGTCAAGGCGTGATGAGATATAAGTTGTTGTATAAGATGATCATGTTTTGTTGAAGTTATCGACAATCGCGTAAGCCTTATGGTTGTCCCTTTATTGCATAAGATGCAAGCGCCAAATAATTGCTTTACTTTATCGCTATGCGATAGCAATAGTTGCAAGAGCAATAATTGGCGAGACGAATAATTGGCGAGACGACCATGTGACAACACATTGATATAGATCAAGATGATGGAGATCATGGTGTCATGCCGGTGACGATGGAAATCATGACGATGCTTTGGAGATGGAGATCAAAGGCACAAGATGATGATGGCCATATCATGTCACATATTTTGATTGCATGTGATGTTTATCTTTTATACATCTTATTTTGCTTAGTTCGACGGTAGCTTTATAAGATGATCTCTCACTAATTATCAAGGTACAAGTGTTCTCCCTGAGTATGCACCGTTGTGAAAGTTCTTCGTGCTGAGACACCACGTGATGATCGGGTGTGATAGGCTCTACGTTCAAATACAACGGGTGCAAAACAGTTGCACACACGGAATACTCAGGTTAAACTTGACGAGCCTAGCATATAACAGTTATGGCCTCGGAACACGGAGACCGAAAGGTCGAGCATGAATCATATAGTAGATATGATCAACATAGTGATGTTCACCATTGAAAACTACTCCATCTCACGTGATGATCAGACATGGTTTAGTTGATTTGGATCACGTGATCACTTAGATGACTAGAGAGATGTCTGTCTAAGTGGGAGTTCTTAAGTAATATGATTAATTGAACTTAAATTTATCATGAACTTAGTCCTGATAGTACTTTGCAAATTATGTTGTAGATCAATAGCTTGTGTTGTTGCTTCCTTGTGTTTATTTTGATATGTTCCTAGAGAAAAATTGTGTTGAAAGATGTTAGTAGCAATGATGCGGATTGGATCCGTGATCTGAGGTTTATCCTCATTGCTGCACAGAAGAATTATGTCCTTGATGCACCGCTAGGTGATGCACCTATTGCGTATGCATGCGCACGTTATGAACGTTTGGCTAGCTAAAAATGATGACTACTTGATAGTTTAGTGCACCATGCTTTACGGCTTAGAATCGGGACTTCAACGACGTTTTGAACGTCATGGAGCATATGAGATATTCCAGGAGTTGAAGTTAATATTTCAAGAAAATACCCGAGTTGAGAGATATGAAGTCTCCAACAAGTTCTATAGCTAAAAGATGGAGGAGAATCGCTCAACTAGTGAGCATGTGCTCAGATTGTCTGTGTACTACAATCGCTTGAATCAAGTGGGAGTTAATCTTCCAGATAAGATAGTGATTGACATAATTCTCTAGTCACCATCACCAAGTTAGTAGAACTTCGTGATGAACTATAGTATGCAAGGGATGACGAAAACGACTCATGAGCTTTTCATGATGATGAAATCAATGAAGGTAGAAATCAAGAAAGAGCATCAAGTGTTGATGGTTGACAAGATCACTAGTTTCAAGAAAAGGGCAAAAGGAAAAAAGGGGAACTTCAAGAAAAACAGCAAGCAAGTTGCTGCTCAAGTGAAGAAGCCCAAGTCTGGTCCTAAGCCTGAGACTAAGTGCTTCTACTGCAAAGGGAGTAGTCACTGGAAGCGGAACTACCCCAAGTGATTGGCGGATAAGAAGGATGGCAAAGTGAACATAAGTATATTTGATATACATGTTATTGATGTGTACTTTACTAGTGTTTATAGCAACCCCTCAGTATTTGATACTAGTTCAGTTGCTAAGATTAGTAACTTGAAACGGGAGTTGCAGAATAAACAGAGACTAGTTAAGGGTGAAGTGACGATGTATGTTGGAAGTGGTTCCAAGATTGATATGATCATCATCACACACTCCCTAAACTTTCGGGATTAGTGTTGAACCTAAATAAGTGTTATTTGGTGTTTGCGTTGAGCATGAATATGATTTGATCATGTTTATTGTAATACGGTTATTCATTTAAGTAAGAGAATAAATTGTTGTTCTGTTTACATGAATAAAACCTTATATGGTTACACACCTAATGAAAATAGTTCATTGGATCTCGATCGTAGTGATACACATATTCATAATATTGAAGCCAAAAGATGCAAAGTTAATAATGATAGTGCAACTTATTTGTGGCACTGCCGTTTAGGTCATATGGGTGTAAAGCGCATGAAGAAACTCCATGCTGATGGAATTTTGGAATCACTTGATTATGAATCACTTGATGCTTGCAAACCATGCCTCATGGGCAAGATGACTAAGACTCCGTTCTCCGGAACAATGGAGCGAGCAACTGACTTACATACTGATGTATGCGGTCCGATGTGTGTTGAGGCTCACGGCGGGTATTGTTATTTTCTGACCTTCACAGATGATTTGAGCAGATATGGGTATATCTACTTGATGAAACATAAGTCTGAAACATTTGAAGAGTTCAAAGAATTTCAGAGTGAAGTGGAAAATCATCGTGACAAGAAAATAAAGTTTCTACGATCTGATCGCGGAGACAAATATTTGAGTTACGAGTCTGGTCTTCAATTAAACCAATGTGGAATAGTTTCACAAATTCGTGCCACCTGGAACACCACAGCATAATGGTGTGTCCGAACGCCATAACCGTACTTTATTGGATATAGTGCAATCTATGATGTTTCTTACCGATTTACCACTATAGTTTTGGGGTTATGCATTAGAGACAGCTGCATTCACGTTAAAAAGGGGCACCATCTAAGTCCGTTGAGACGACACAATATGAACTGTGGTTTGGCAAGAAACCAAAAGTTGTCATTTCTTAAAGTTTGGGGTTGCAATGCTTATAAGAAAAAGTTTCATCCTAATAAGCTCAAACCCAAATCGCAGAAATGTGTCTTCATAGGATACCCAAAGAAGACAGTTGGGTACACCTTCTATCACAGATCCGAAGGCAAGATATTCGTTGCTGAGAATGGATCCTTTCCAGAGAAGGAGTTTCTCTCGAAAGAAGTGAGTGGGAGGAAAGTAGAAAACTTGATAAGGTAATTGTACCTTCTCTCTTATTGGAAAGTAGTTCATCACAGAAATCTGTTCTTGTGACTACTACACCATTTAGTGAGGAAGCTAATGATGATGATCATGTAACTTCAGATCAAGTTACTACCGAATCTCATAGGTAAACCAGAGTGAGATCCGCACCAGAGTGGTACGGTAATCCTATTCTGGAAGTCATGTTACTAGACCATGACAAACTTGTGAACTATGAGGAAGCGATGATGAGCCCAGATTCCGCGAAATGGTTTGAGGCCATGAAATCTGAGATGTGATCCATGTATGAGAACAAAGTATGGACTTTGATGGATTTGCCCGATGATCGGCAAGCCATAGAAAATAAATGGATCTTCAAGAGGAAGACGGACGCTGATAGTAGTGTTACTATCTACAAAGCTAGAATTGTCGCAAAAGGTTTTCGACAAGTTCAAGGTGTTGACTACGATGAGAGTTTCTCACTCGTATCTATGCTTAAGTCTGTCCGAATCATGGTAGCAATTGCCGCATTTTATGAAATCTGGCAAATGGATAAACAAAACTGCATTCCTTAATGAATTTATTAAAGAAGAGTTGTATACGATGCAACTAGAAGGTTTTGTCGATCCTAAAGGTGTTAACTAAATATGCAAGCTCCAGCGATCCATCTATGGACTGGTGCAAGCATCTCGGAGTTGGAATATAAGCCTTGATGAGTTGATCAAAGCAAATAGTTTTATACAGACTTGCGGCGAAGCCTGTATTTACAAGAAAGTGAGTGGGAGCACTACAACATTTCTGATAAGTATATGTGAATGACATATTGTTGATCGGAAATAATGTAGAATTATTCTGCAAAGCATAAAGGAGTGTTTGAAAGGAGTTTTTCAAAGAAAGACCTCGGTGAAGCTGCTTACATATTGAGCATCAAGATCTATAGAGATAGATCAAGACGCTTGATAAGTTTTTTCAATGAGTACATACCTTGACAAGATTTTGAAGTAGTTCAAAATGGAACAGTCAAAGAAAGAGTTCTTGACTGAGTTACAAGGTGTGAAATTGAGTAAGACTCAAAGCCCGACCACGACAGAAGATAGAAAGAGAATGAAAGTCATTCTCTATGCCTCAGCCATAGGTTCTATAAAGTATGCCATGTTGTGTACCAGATCTACTGTATACCCTACACTGTGTTTGGCAAGGGAGTACAATAATGATCTAGGAGTAGATCACTGGACAGTGGTCAAAATTATCCTTAGCGGAATAAGGATATGTTTCTCGATTATGGAGGTGACAAAAGGTTCGTCGTAAAGAGTTACGTCGATACAAGATTTGACACCAATCTGGATGACTCTAAGTCTCGATCTAGATACATATTGAAACTGGGAGCTATTAGCTAGAGTAGCTTCGTGTAGAGCATTGTAGACATAGAATTTTGCAAAATACATACGGATCTGAATTTGGCAGATCCGTTGACTAAATTTCTCTCACAAGCAAAACATGATCACTCTTTGGGTGTTAATCACATAGCGATGTGAACTAGATTATTGACTCTAGTAAACCCTTTGGGTGTTAGTCACATGGAGATGTGAACTAATCACATAAAGATGTGAACTATTGGTGTTAAATCACATGGTGATGTGAACTAGATTATTGACTCTAGTGCAAGTGGGAGATCAAGGAAATATGCCCTAGAGGCAATAATAAAGTTATTATTTATTTCCTTATTTCATGATAAATGTTTATTATTCATGCTAGAATTGTATTAACTGAAACATAATACATGTGTGAATACATAGACAAACAGAGTGTCACTAGTATGCCTCTACTTGACTAGCTCGTTAATCAAAGATGGTTATGTTTCCTAACCATAGACAAAGAGTTGTTATTTGATTAACGGGATCACATCATTAGATGAATGATCTGATTCACATGACCCATTCCATTAGCTTAGCACCCGATCGTTTAGTATGTTGCTATTGCTTTATTCATGACTTATACATGTTCCTATGACTATGAGATTATGCAACTCCCGTTTGCCGGAGGAACACTTTGTGTGCTACCACACGTCACAACGAATCGGGTGATTGTAAAGGAGCTCTACAGGTGTCTCCAAAGGTACATGTTGGGTTGGCGTATTTCGAGATTAGGATTTCTCACTCCGATTGACGGAGAGGTATCTCTGGGCCCTCTCGGTAATGCACATCACATAAGCCTTGCAAGAATTGCAGCTAATGAGTTAGTTGCGAGATGATGTATTACAGAACGAGTAAAGAGACTTGCCGGTAACGAGATTGAACTAGGTATAGGATACCGACGATCGAATCTTGGGCAAGTAACATACCGATGACAAAGGGAACAACGTATGTTGTTATGCGGTCTGACCGATAAAGATCTTCGTAGAATATGTGGGAGCCAATATGAGCATCCAGGTTCCGCTATTGGTTATTGACCGGAGACGTATCTCGGTCATGTCTACATTGTTCTCGAACCGTAGGGTCCGCACGCTTAACGTTACGATGACAGTTTCATTATGAGTTTATGTATTTTGATGTACCGAAGGTTGTTCGGAGTCCCGGATGTGATCATGGACATGACGAGGAGTCTCGAAATGGTCGAGACATAAAGATCGATATATTGGACGGCTATATTCGGACACCGGAAATGTTCCGGGTGATTTCGGAGAAAACCGGAGTGCCGGAGGGTTACCGGAACCCCCCGGGAGAAGTAATGGGCCTTATGGGCCTTAGTGGAGAGAGAGAGAGGGGCGGACAGGGTGGGCCGCGCGCCCCTTCCCCCTCTGGTCCGAATTGGACTAGGAGAGGGGGGCGGCACCCCCCTTTCCTTCTCCCTCTCCCCCTTCCTTTCCCCCTCCTAGTAGTAGTAGGAAAGAGGGGAATCCTACTCCTACTAGGAGGAGGATTCCTCCTCCCTGGCGCGCCAACAAGGGCCGGCCGACCTCCCCCCTTGCTCCTTTATATATGGGGGCAGGGGGGCACCCTAGAACACACAGGTTGATCTTCGTGATCGTTCCTTAGCCGTGTGCGGTGCCCCCCTCCACCATATTCCACCTCGGTCATATTGTAGCGGTGCTTAGGCGAAGCCCTGCGACGGTAGAACATCAAGATCGTCACCACACCGACGTGCTGACGGAACTCCTCCCCGAAGCTTTGCTGGATCGGAGCCCGGGGAGCGTCATCGAGTTGAACGTGTGCCAAGAACTCGGAGGTGCCGGAGTAACGGTGCTTGGATCGGTTGAATCGGGAAGACGTACGACTACTTCCTCTACGTTGTGTCAACGCTTCCGCTTCGGTCTACGAGGGTACATAGACAACACTCTCCCCTCTCGTTGCTATGCATCACCATGATCTTGCGTGTGCGTAGGAAATTTTTTGAAATTGCTACGTTCCCCAACAGCGACATCCAACAAGACCTGGAGGGTAGAACAGGACACACAAAATCTATTTACAGATCGCGGGGACAAGCACCGACCGTCGATGAGGGTTACCTATTTGGACGCAACAGAGCCAACCACGTCCGGTCTGAACACCGTAAATGGAGTCTGTCGGAGGTGCTTCATAGTGTGGCCCAACATAGAGGAGCCGCACACCCTCTCTGCTTCACTGACGAGGTAATGGAGCATGAATTTCCAGACGGGATTAAACCCATTAACATCGAATCATACGATGGAACAACAGATCCATGGTATGGATTGAGGATTACCTCCTCCATATTCACATGGCTCATGGAGACGACCTTCATGCCATTAAATACCTACCTCTCAAGCTTAAATGGCCAGCTCGGCATCGCTAAACAGTTTGCCAGAAAATTCCATTAGCAGCTGGGAAAATTTGGAAGACGCCTTTCGAGACAACTTCCAAGGAACATATGTCCGGCCACCAGATGCCGATGACCTAAGTCATATTGTCCAGCAGCCCGGCGAATCGGCTAGGGAGCTCTGGACTAGGTTCTTAGTCAAAAAGAACCAAATTGTCGACTACCCGGACGCGGAAGCCCTTGCGGCCTTCAAACATAGCGTCCGGGGTGAATGGCTAGCATGTCACCTCGGCCAGGAAGGACCCAAATCCATGACAGCACTCACCGCTCTCATGACTCGCTTTTGCGCGGGAGAAGACAACTGGCTCGCTCGTGAAAGCAACAAGGCCAGCGACCCGGGCACCTCCGAAATCCGTGATGGCAACGGCAAGCCACGACGAACCAAACATAACAGTTGCAATAACAATGATAGATCACGCGATGCAGCGGTCAACGCCGTATTCAACAATCCGAAAACCGGTCAACGGAACAAGCCACTGAAGGCAAACCAAGACGGACCATCCACCCTTGATAGGATATTGGACTGACCTTGCCAGATTCACGGCCTCCCTAATAAGCCAGCTAATCATACCAACAGAAACTGTTGGGTCTTCAAGCAGGCAGGCAAGCTCAGCGCCGAACACAAGGGAAGGAGGCCGCCAGGCGCTAAAGACGACGGAGCGGCCCACCAGCCAAGTACCAGGGGCCAGAAGAAGTTTCCCCCTGAAGTTCGACCACTCCTGGAACGGAAATAGCAGTTCGGCTTCCGCCGCCCACCTATTATTCCGGCAAGATTCACACCGCGCGTACATCACTACGCACTCAAGATACCATGTGCGTTGACGGAAGCACAATACGGACAACCCTGCGAGCATTCGCGTAACGTTTTTTTATCTCTTTTCTGTCTTTCTTTCTTTATTATCTTTAAAAACAGGTGACAAAAAGGATAGCATCTACAACGGGCTCTATCGGAGTTCGGATCCGTACACTCACCTAAGGGGCTACTTCCGTTAAGGATCCCCCTCCCCAAGGACGGGCGGCGCAGACGTGTGACAGGAGGTCCAAAATCACTTTTTGTAGACCGCACTCTATGTTTCGAGCCTGTACTATGCCCTTTTACCTCCATCCCCGATCCCGAGCATGTCAAATAGCCGGGTTGGTGGTTTCTATATATGATTGGCATATTGCTCCGCTCCCAGTAAACTTTATCCGACCTAATCTTTCATACTCTTTCAACAATGAGTATGGCCTTAACGACTGCTTTACAGAGGCACCTTGGCATAACCTGCCAGGGGCTCGGCATGGGAACAAATGAGTTGCCAGCAAAAGCCCGAACAGCTCTACAGATACTTCGCCGTAAGTTTGGCCTTATATGCATCAGCTCTGAATCATTGTCTTGGGTCAATAGTTGGGTTGCCTGCTCGTGCTTGCTACCCCACGCTCCGCTCCATCGGCTAGGGTAGTAAAGGGAGAACTACTACGATTGTGCCCTGGTCTAAACTGGATGAGCACCTCAAAGAGAGAAAGCCGAAAACCGATCACATGATGCGGCGAGAGCTGGTCAACCACTTGACGACTTCTTGGAATCCTTAGTGATTCTCCGTGTTGCACGAAGGATCTTTTCCAGATCAACTATGCAGGGCACCACACGCCGCATACATACTAGGGGCTATGTCGTAGTCCCACAATAAAACTCCTATGGCTAAGTGAAAGTGTTAACGCCTTATAGTCCGTTTGCCTAGTTCGCCGCATTATCACCCCCTTCATGGACCAAGACGTTGGACAAAGAGTGATTAAATGCCTTTCCGAACACCCCCGTACTTCCTACGAGGGGGATGAAGCCGACGACTGGAAAACTTTCAGATTATACTAAAACAGCCGCACAGGAGGAATTCACACTTTCGAGCAAAACATAAAAATAGATTAACTATAAAGTTGTCTTTTACAATTATCATACACCTTACTCGAACATTACGTCTTTCGAGCATTGACCCTCTATCAAGTGGGTGCCCTCTAGGACGTCCTCAAAATAATGCCCCGGTTCCGGACGGTCCTTGCCTTTGGGTGGACTCTTTGTCGCAACATCGATGGCTTTCATCTTCCCCCAGAACGTCTTGACTCGGGCAAAAGCCATCTGTGCACCCTCAATGCACGTTGACTGCTTCACAGCGTCGATACGTGGCATCGCGTCAACAAGCCTTTGCACCAAACCGAAATAACTCTTTGGAACAGGCTCGATTGGCCACAACCGGACTATGACATCCTTCATGGCAGCGTCGGATATCCAATGAAGTTCGGCCCACTGGGACACCTGTTCATTAAGCAACAGGGGGCGCCTCGATGCGCCAAACTGCGACCAAAAAAGCTTCTCTGTTGCATGCCCATCTTGCGCTTGAAAATATTGCACCTCATCGGAAGAACTCTTCGGCAAGTCCAAGAACTTGTTCGGAGAACTCCACACTTGGTTAAGCTGGGCATAGTTCGGGTCACCAAACTTAGCCTACAGCAGAAAGGGCTTTCCAGCCGCAATCTCCCTTGCCTGTCGAATCTCCTCATGGGCCGCTCTGGATTCAGACTGCGCTTCTCTCGCCTCTCGTAAGGCCTTGTCAAATTCAGTCGTTTTGGCTTCATTTTCCTTCTCAAGAAGTTTACAACGGCTAGCCGCATTCTCTAATTCGTACGCCATGGTGGACATCTTCTCCTTGTCTTGGCACCGTGCAGCTTGTTCGGCTTTCAACTCAGCCGATGCCTTTTCGGCAACAACATTACTAAACCGGGCCTGCTCCTTGGCCCGGGCAAGCTCCGCCCGAAGGGCCTCCACGGCGGCAGCATCATCTGCATTCATGCACATTCCATGTAAAACTCTTTTTAGAGTCAGGCTTCAATTACAAGCACTTTGGTGTAAGGAATGCTGGAAATATATACCTTGTGAGTCGTCAAGACACCTGTTGATCAACGCAATGTCCTCTTCCGCAATATCCAGCTTCCGCTGCAGTTCCGCCCCTTTCGTATTTCGGGTAGCCGCAGGAGAAGAGACAGCCTGTATTCCAAGTTAAATCAAGGTTAGTACCTCAGCACATCTTTTTGATCCTCCGATCGCTTCCTTTGGAAGGCAATCCGAGTCTTAGGGGCTACTGCATATACAACCGGTGCATTCTGTCAATAAAATACCATTGGCAAAATTATGTCACAAACCTCGAAACCCTTCAGTAGGCCCGTGAAAGCTTCATTTAATCCACTTTTCGCGGACAAAATCTTCTCAATCACCGTACCCATCAAGGTACGATGTTCCCCCGAGACAGATGCTTTTTGTAGCAAGCCCCACAATATATCCGGAGCTTCCTGGTCTCCGGAAGCTGCTCTAGGAGCAACCCCGTCCTCTAAAGGAATCTGTTCACCCATCTCCGGAGTCATTGTCTGCTGTGAGCCAGACAGCCCGGGGCCTGTATCGCCAGCCCCAGAATCCCGGACGGTCGGAGATCCGCCTTCGAGCACGACCCCTTTTGTCCCCTGATTAAGAGGGACCCTCCGTGACGACACTTCTGAGTCATCTGCCTTATTGGGTGAGGAGATTCAAGGAGGCGTCTAACTCTCCATCATCTCTGGAAGGAGACTTCCTGAAGAGGAGGATTGCCCAGAAAAACTTTGCGCCGACCTGTAAAAACGCATGAACACGTTACGTATATCTTCGATTAACGGCAAAGGAGCGGATGCTATCAAAGTACTCCGGATTCAATTACGGTTCGACCGAGGGCTTGTCCCCTTGTTGAAGCTGTTCAACGGCATCGCTTTCCAAACCTAAGCCGCTCTACGGTGGCATCTTGCCCTTCTTGGAAGACCGCCCCTCCCAATTTTCGGAGGCGGCCCTTTTTCTCCTGCTAGGAGAAGGGATACTGGATCCTTTTTCGCCTCTGTCTTCAGGCGAGGAAAGGTCGGTCTCTCCGGACTCAGTATCCGACTTACCTCTGGAACGAAGGTCCTCTTGGGCCTTCTCACTCTCCTCTTTACCATCGGCGCCTGGCACGACGCCGAGGCCAGCATCCTTATTAGTACAGGAGTAGCTGAGTCTTTGGGAAGGGGAGCCAGACACCTAATCCATTCCACCTTCTTTATCCAGCCCTGCAAAGGGATGATACTGTCGGTATCTTTCCACTGGGTATATGATTACAAGGTATTCGGCAAACGGATACTTATCGGGGTATCCGGATGGTTACAGTCTAGGCTGACATATTCAGTGGTGTCCGGCCATTGCCTTTGTTTCCCGAAGAATAACTTCCACATTCCTTCATGCGTAGTGCCGAAGAAGTGCTGAAGAGCCCGCGGCCCTTCTGGATTGAACTCCCACATGCGGAGTGGCCCTCGCTGGCACGGCAGAGTCCGGCGGACCAGCATTACTTGAATGACATTGACAATATTGACACCCCTCTCGATGAGGTTTCGGATGCGACTTTGCAAAATTTTCACCTCGTCCATTGACCCCCAGTCCAACCCCTTATTAATCCACGATGCAAGCTGAGTTGGGGGGCCGGATCGAAATACAGGCGCAGCTGCCCACTTGGAGCCACGGGGCTCGATGACATAGAACTACTCCTGCTGCCACAGATTTGAAGACTTAGCAAAGGATCCTTTCAGCCAAACAGCGCTGGCGAGCTTACTCACTACGACGCCGCCGCACTCTTCCTGCTCCCCCTCTATCGCTCGCGGCTCCACATTGAAAGTCTTGAGCCATAAACCGAAGTGCGGAGGGGTTCGGAGGAAGGCTTCACACGTGACGATAAACGTCGAGATAAGAAGAATAGAGTCCGGGGCCATATCATGAAAATCTAGCCCATAATAGAACATGAGCCCTCGGACAAAGGGATTAAGCGCAAACCTTAACCAACGGAGGAAGTGGGACACGAATACGACCCTCTTGTCGGATCTGGGGGTGGGAATAACCTGCCCCTCGGCGGGAAGCCGATGGGGAATCTCTGCGATCAGATACCTCGCCGCCCGAAGCTTTACAATATCACTCTCCGTGACGGAAGAAGCCACCCACTGGCCCTGACGGCTGGATCCGGACATGATTGGAGCTTGCGGCGGTCTAAATCCGGGTGTTGGAACTCGGGGAAGCAAGGGCCGAGGAAGAAGCAAGCGTAAATAAAAAGACGGGCCAGTGCCCCTATATAAAGGCTGCAAATATCAAGCGTCTCCGCCTGGGCCTCAAAACTTACCTATTCCCACGGAGTTGTACCCAGGTGACGGTTGGGTTGCCCACGTTCGGGTTGATAAGAATCCCTTAAAAAAGGGAGACACGATCTCCGCTTGGATAAGATCTGCCAATGAAACCACGCCTCGAGACGTGGGACGATGGGCCAGCCAAACAGCTCAAAAATAATGGCCATGCAGGCATGATGTCATACTACCCCAAAGAATCATCAGCAGATGGGACTCGTAAAATATTATACCCTTTGCAATTGTGTATACAGGTCCGGATGCTATCATCGCATCTGAAGACAATCTTGGAGTTCGGAAAGGAGGGAACCCGCCTTGCAATGTCGAAGACAATCTGCGCGTCGGACTCCTCGTCATTGAAGCCAGGTTCAGGGGCTACTGAGGGAGTCCTGGACTAAGGGGTCCTCGGGCGTCCGGCCTGTTATCTATGGGCTGGACTAATGGGTTGTGTAGACATGAAGGCCGAAGACCATACCTATGTCTGGATTGGACTCTCCTTGGCGTGGATGGCAAGCTTGGCGATCGACTATGAAGATTCCTTTCTATGTAACCGACTCTATGTAACCCTAGATCTCTCCGGTGTCTATATAACCGGAGGGCATAGTCCGAATAGAGGATACACATTATCATAGTCATACAGGCTAGACCTCTAGGGTTTGGCCATTACGATCTCGTGGTAGATCAACTCTTGTAATACTCATATTCATCAAGATCAATCAAGCAGGAAGTAGGGTATTACCTCCATAGAGAGGGCCCGAACCTGGGTAAACATCGTGTCCCCCATCTCCTGTTACCATGGATCCTAGACGTACAGTTCGGGACCCCCTACCCGAGATCCGCCGGTTTTGACACCGACAATCACCCAGATCCTGAGACCAAGTACACACATAGAGAAATTCTAATTCAGTCAAGCCTCTAATATTAGATGGTGCCTGATCTGGTGGACGCCCATGCTGTAATTGTGCACCATGAGGGCTTAGGTTGTAGCAAGGACAAGGGCTCCCCTGGTATGACACACCGATTGAGAACGATGGCCATGGAGTTGGTCGAGTTTCCCTTCCCTCTGCAATATGATCTGCCAGAAACAGTAGACACGACCTTGGCCATATCAGCAGCCACTTGTGCGTCGGAAGTGGGTTTACTATCAGTGATAACATAGGTCTCTCGGTATGCGTAAGCATGAATGCACTATGGACTTCAACACTTCGAGTTCATGGTTGATGGACAGCTGCATCAAATTGGCGATCGGGACCATTGGTGGGGCTTGAGAGAGTATGAGCACGTCCTCCATGGCGGGGCACCCGTGAGGATAGAATCACGGTCCCCGGCTGGGTGAAGGACATCGGTAGCAGGCGCCCTGGAGGCTACAGGAAGTAGCGACCTTGGCGTAGTTGGGAATGAGAGCGAGGGAGTGCCCGTGAACTGGTTCGAGCAATACGTCAAACAGGTCACGGGCGCCCTGGCGATGCAGTCAAAGGACGCATCACAGAGGACTTCCTTGGCCTTGGTGGTGGAGCAGGAGACTCCGGGGAGGACAGCGAGCTTGATTGCGACATATGGAGTGGCCGCCACGAGTTCGTACTTGTCTGTACCGGCAACAGCGACGCGGCGCATGTCGTCGGGGGAAGACTTGGGGGATGGGTCCTGGACATGGGCCGGCGTGCTGGTGTTGGACGTCACAGGGATGTCGATGGAGAGTTCGGAGCAGTCGTATATGGTGTTGTTGGTGTCGCGGACCTCCTCGGTGATGGTGGTCAGGGCGGCCGAACTGAGTCGCGAGGTAGAAGCGACGAGCTCAGCTGTCATGCCCTCAGTCCTATCGATCAATGACGCGAGAGACTGCTACCTCTTGAGCTTGCGTTGGTTTTCCCCGAAGAGGAGAGGATGATGCAGCAGAGTAGCATAAGTATTTCCCTCAGTTTTTGAGAACCAAGGTATTGATCCAGTAGGAGGCCACGCTCAAGTCCCTCGTACCTGCACAAAACGATAGCTACTCGCAACCAACGCGATTAGGGGTTGTCAATCCCTTCACGGTCACTTACGAGAGTGAGATCTGATAGAGATAATATTTTTGGTATTTTTGGTATAAAGATGCAAAGTGAGAAGTAAAAGGCAAAGTAAAAAACAAAGCAAGATTAAAGTGATGGAGATTGATATGATGAGAATAGACCCGGGGGCCATAGGTTTCACTAGTGGCTTCTCTCAAGAGCATAAGTATTCTCTGATTGGGTGAACAAATTATCGTTGAGCAATTGATGTAATTGAGCATAGTTATGAGAATATCTAGGCATGATCATGTATATAGGCATCACGTCCGTGACAAGTAGATCGAAACGATTCTGCATCTACTACTATTACTCCACTCATCGACCGCTATTCAGCATGCATCTAGAGTATTAAGTTAAAAACAGAGTAACGCTTTAAGCAAGATGACATGATGTAGAGAGATAAATTCATGCAATATGAAATAAACCCCATCTTGTTATCCTCGATGGCAACGATACAATACGTGCCTTGCTGCCCCTTCTGTCACTGGGAAAGGACACCGCAAGATCGAACCCAAAGCTAAGCACTTCTCCCATGGCAAGAACTACCAATCTAGTTGGCCAAACCAAACGGATAATTCGAAGAGACTTGCAAAGATAACCAATCATACATAAAATAATTCAGAGAAGATTCAAATATTATTCATAGATAGACTTGATCATAAACCCACAATTCATAGGTCTCAACAAACACACCGCAAAAGGAAGAAGATTACATCGAATAGATCTCCACAAGAGAGGGGGAGAACATTGTATTGAGATCCAAAAAGAGAGAAGAAGCCATATAGCTAACAACTATGGACCCGAAGGTCTGAGGTAAACTACTCACACTTCATCGGAGAGGCTATGATGATGTAGAAGCCCTCTGTGATGACGGCCCTCTCCGGCAGAGCTCCGGAACAGGCCCCAAGATGGGATCTCTTGGATACAGAAAGTTGCGGCGGTGGAATTAGGTTTTTGGCTCCTGTTCTGATCGTTTGGGGGTACGTGGGTATATATAGGAGGAATAAGTACGTCGGTGGAGCCTCGATGGGCCCACGAGGGTGGGGGGCGTGCCTGGGGGTGTAGGGCGCGCCCCCCTACCTCGTGCCCACCTCGAAGCTTCCTTGGCGTAGGCTCCAAGTCTCCTGGTTCATATTCGGGAAGAAAATCACGTTCCAGAAAGGATTTTTCTGTTTGGACTCCGTTTGATATTTCGTTTCTTCAAACACCGAAATAGGCAAAAACATCAATTTCAGGTTGGGCCTCCGGTTAATAGGTTAGTCCCAAAAATAATATAAAAGTGGAAAATAAAGCCCAATATAGTCCAAAACAGTAGATAATATAGCATGGAGCAATCAAAAATTATAGATACGTTGGAGACATATCAGGCATCCCCAAGCTTAATTCCTGCTCGTCCTCGAGTAGGTAAATGATAAAAATAGAAGTTTTGATGCGGAGTGCTACTTGGCATAATTTCAATGCAAATCCTCTTAATTGTGGTATGAATGTTCAGATTAGGAAGATTCAAGACAAAAGTTCATATTGATATAGAGAATAATAATCTTCAAGCAAACCAACAAAGCAATTATGTTTTCTCAAAGTAACATGGCCAAAGAAAGTTCATCCCTACAAAATCATATAGTTTAGTCATGCTCCATTTTCGTCACACAAGAATGCTCTCATCATGCACAACCCCGATGACAAGCCAAGCAATTGTTTCATACCTTAATAATTTCAAACTCATAAACTTTCACGCAATACATGAGCGTGAGCCATGGATATAGCACTATGGGTGGAATAGAATATAATGATGGGGGTTATCTGGAGAAGACAAAAAAGGAGAAAATATCACATCAATGAGGCTAATCAATGGGCTATGGAGATGCCCATCGATTGATGTTAATGCAAGGAGTAGGGATTGCCATGCAACGGATGCACTAGAGCTATAAATGTATGAAAGCTCAACAAAAGAAACTAAGTGGGTGTGCATCCAACTTGCTTGCTCACGAAGACCTAGGGCACTTGAGGAGGCCCATTGTTGGAATATACAAGCCAAGTTCTATAATGAAAAACTCCCACTAGTATATGAAAGTGATAACTCAAGAGACTCTCTATATGAAGAACATGGTGCTACTTTGAAGCACAATATATGAGACTCGCTATATCATGGTGCTACTTTGAAGCACAAGTGTGGAAAAAATGGATAGTAGCATTGCCCCCTTTTATTTTCTTTTATTTTTTTTATTTTTTTGGGCCTTTTTTTTCTTTGGCCTTTCTCTTTTTTTGGGGGGGGGGGGATAATGCTCTATTGAATGATGACCATCACACTTCTATTTATTTACAACTCAATGATTACAACTCGATACTAGAACAAATTATGAATCTATATGAATGCCTCCGTGATGTAATCGGATATGCAATGAATCAAGAGTGACAAGTATGAAAGAATTATGAATGGTGGCTTTGCCACAAATACTATGTCAACTACATGATCATGCTAAGCAATATGACAATGATGAATGTGTCATGATAAACTGGATGGTGGAAAGTTGCATGGCAATATATCTCGGAATGGCTATGGAAATGCCATAATAGGTAGGTATGGTGGCTGTTTTGAGGAAGATATAAGGAGGTTTATGTGTGAAAGAGCGTATCATATCACGGGATTTGGATGCACCGGCGAATTTTGCACCAACTCTCGATGTGAGAAAGGGCAATGCACGGTACCGTAGAGGCTAGCAATGATGGAAGGGTGAGAGTGCGTATAATCCATGGACTCAGCATTAGTCATAAAGAACTCATATACTTATTGCAAAAATCTACAAGCCATCAAAAACCAAAGTATTACGCGCATGCTCCTAGGGGGATAGAATGGTAGGAAAAGACCATCGTCATTCCCCGACCGCCACTCATAAGGAGGACAATCAAATAACACCTCATGTTTCAAATTTGTTGCATAACGTTTACCATACGTGCATGCTACGGGACTTGCAAACTTTAACTCAAGCACTTCTCAAATTCACAATTACTCTACTAGCATGACTTTAATATTACTACCTCCATATCTCAAAACAATTATCAAGCATCTGACTTTTCTTAGTATTCAACGCACTCAAAAGAAAGGTTCACAAATCTTGAATACCAAGCATATTATTATTAAGCAAATTACCATGCTATTACGACTCTCAAAATAATTTAAGTGAAGTATGAGAGATCAATAGTTTCTTTAAAACAAACCACCGTCATGCTCTAAAAGATCTAAGTGAAGCACATAGAGCAAAATTACAACGCTCAAAAGATATAAGTGAAGCACATAGAGCAAAACTACATAGCTCAAAAGATATAAGTGAAGCACATAGAGTATTCTATTAAATTCCAGTTTAAGTATGGCTCTCTCAAAAGGTGTGTACAGCAAGGATGATTGTGTCACACTAACAAACAAAGACACAAATAATACAAGACGCTCCAAGCAAAACACATATCATGTTGGTGAATAAAAATATAGCTCCAAGTAAATTACCGATGGAAGTGGACGAAAGAGGGGATGCCTTCTGGGGCATCCTCAAGCTTTGAATTTTTGGTGTCCTTGGATTATCTTGGGGGTGCCATGGGCATACCCAAGTTTAGGCTCTTGCCACTCCTTGTTCCATAATCCATCAAAAGAATTCACCCAAAACTTGAAAACTTCACAACACAAAACTCAATAGAAATCTCGTGAGCTCCGTTAGAAAAAGAAAACATAAAACCACTTCAAAGTACTGTAATGAACTCATTATTTATTTATATTGGTGTTAAACCTACTGTATTCCAACTTCTCTATGGATCATACCCTCCAATACTAGCCATAGATTCATCAAAATAAGCAAACAACACACGAAAAACAGAATCTGTCAAAAACAGAACAGTCTATAGTAATCTGTAACTAACGCAAACTTCTAGAACTCCAAAATATCTACAAAAATTAGAAGACCTATACAATTTGTTTATTGATCAGCATCAATTGGAATCAGTATTTTATCACGTTCTGATGATTTTTAATAATTCGGGCTCTGAACGCGAAGTTTATGGAAATTACAGCAAGATCAAATAACTATCATCCAAGAAGATCCAATAGGTCTAACTTGGCACAAACACTAATTAAAACAAAAAACCACATCCAAACAGAAGGTAGATGGGTTATTTATTACCTAATAGAAGAAAAAAATAAAAAAAATAAAAATAAAATTGGGTTGCCTCCCAACAAGCGCTATCGTTTAACGCCCCTAGCTAGGCATTGAGATTTCAATGATGCTCACAAGAAAGACAAGAATTGAACCACAAAGAGAGCATCCTAAAACACGTGACAAACACATCTAAGTCTAACATACTTCCTATACATAGGAATCTTATAGGCAAACAAATTATCAAGGCAAACAAAAACTAGCATATGCAAGGAAGTGGGAAGAAACAATAGCAATCTCAACATAACGAGAGGTAATTTAGTAACATGAAAATTTCTACGACCATATTTTCCTCTCTCATAATAATTACACGTGGAATCATAAGCAAATTCAACAAAATAGCTATCACATAAAATATTTTCAACATGATCCACATGCATGCAAAGTTGACACTCTTCCGAAATAGTGGGATTAACATTAGCTAAAGTCATGACCTCTCCAAACCCACTTTTATCAAAAATTTCATAAGATTGAATATTCTCCAAATATGTGGGATCTAAAGTTGACACTCTTCCAAACCCACTTTCAATATTATTGCAAACAATATTATCAATCTCATATTCATCATGGGGATTAAATAAATTTTCAAGATCATAAGAAGAATCACCCCAATCATGATCATTGCAACAAGTAGTAGACATAGCAAAACTAGCATCCCCAAGCTTAGGGGTTTGCATATTATTAGCACAGTTGACATCAAGAGAGTTTATAGTAAAATCATTGCAATCATGCTTTTCATCGAAGGAACTATCAAGTGGGTGCAATAGCAACGATCTCATGTTTAACATAAGGAACTATAGCAAATTCATCTTCATAAATATTGGCATCATGGCCACAAGAATAGCAAGCATCATGTTCATCAAGGGATATTTCAATCAAATCATCGGAATCACAATTATCTATAGATTTATGCATATTATTATTTTCTTCCGAAGCAACGGTCATTCTTTCAATAAATTCTTGAACATAGACATTATGAGCAAGGTTTTCATTGCAATATTTAAGTATGACGGAATTTTCAGATTTGTAGAGAGTAAAATCATACTTTTCAATCAAAGAAGCAACTTCATGAGCACCCTTAAAAACGACAAATTCTTCAATTTGTTCGATATCATAGTAACTATAAACACCCTTTGCATAAGAAGATAAGATTTCATTATCATTGAACTCACATAGGTAGGGAAGGTGTTTTTAGGGTTCTTAGAGCAACAAGTAAAATCACAAATTTCACAAAGATTCCAAGCATAGCATAGCAAACTATTTATATGATACCATAAGAGTCTCCCTTTTCGCATAAACGGTGACGCACAAAATGAGCATGCTCATCTAAAGATTTCCCATCAACTAGGCTAGTTGGGGTTTCAAAGACGAAAGATAAGGATCGAAGATGATCCAAGTAGAACACTTTAAGTGGATCCATAACAATAGACTTTTAACAAGCAAAGATGCAAGCAAATATAAGGCACATGGTAACACAAGCAAACAAGAAGCAAGCGGAAAAGGGCAAACGGAAAAGGAGGAGGAGAAGGAGGAGGAGAAGGAGAGGGCGAATAAAACGGCAAGGGTGAAGTGGGGGAGAGGAAAACGAGAGGCAAATGGAAACTAATGTAATGCGAGAGATAGGGATTGTGATGGGTACTTGGTATGTTGACTTTTATGTAGACTCCCGACACGGGCGCCAGATATTCTTCTTGCTACCTCTTGAGCTTGCGTTGGTTTTCCCCGAAGAGGAGAGGATGATGCAGCAGAGTAGCGTAAGTATTTCCCTCAGTTTTTGTGAACCAATGTATCAATCCAGTAGGAGGCCACACTCAAGTCCCTCGTACCTGCACAAAACGATAGCTACTCGCAACCAACGCGATTAGGGGTTGTCAATCCCTTCACGGTCGCTAACGAGAGTGAGATCTGATAGAGATAATATTTTTGGTATTTTTGGTATAAAGATGCAAAGTGAGAAGTAAAAGGAAAAGTAAAAGCAAAGCAAGATTAAAGTGATGGAGATTGATATGATGAGAATAGACCCGGGGGCCATAGGTTTGACTAGTGGCTTCTCTCAAGAGCAGAAGTATTCTACGGTGGGTGAACAAATTACTGTTGAGCAATTGACAGAATTGAGCATAGTTATGAGAATATCTAGGCATGATCATGTATATAGGCATCACGTCCGTGACAAGTAGATCGAAACGATTACGCATCTACTACTATTACTCCACTCATCGACCGCTATTCAAAGCATGCATCTAGAGTATTAAGTTAAAACAGAGTAACGCTTAAGCAAGATGACATGATGTAGAGAGATAAATTCATGCAATATGAAATAAACCCCATCTTGTTATCCTCGATGGCAACGATACAATACGTGCCTTGCTGCCCCTTCTCACATCCTGGGAAAGGACACCGCAAGATCGAACCCAAAGCTAAGCACTTCTCGCATGGCAAGAACTACCAATCTAGTTGGCCAAACCAAACGGATAATTCGAAGAGACTTGCAAAGATAACCAATCATACATAAAAGAATTCAGAGAAGATTCAAATATTATTCATAGATAGACTTGATCATAAACCCACAATTCATCGGTCTCAACAAACACACCGCAAAAAGAAGAAGATTACATCGAATAGATCTCCACAAGAGAGGGGGAGAACATTGTATTGAGATCCAAAAAGAGAGAAGAAGCCATCTAGCTAATAACTATGGATCCGAAGGTCTGAGGTAAACTACTCACACTTCATCGAAGAGGCTATGATGATGTACAAGCCCTCCGTGATGACGGCCCTCTCCGGCGGAGCTCTGGAACAGGCCCCAAGATGGGATCTCGTGGATACAGAAAGTTGCGGCGGTGGAATTAGGTTTTGGCTCTGCTCGATCGTTTGGGGGTACGTGGGTATATATAGGAGGAAGAAGTACGTCGGTGGAGCCTCGATGGGCCCACGAGGGTGGGGGCGCGCCTGGGGGTGTATGGCGCGCCCCCCTACCTCGTGCCCACCTTGAAGCTTCCTTGGTGTAGGGTCCAAGTCTCCTGGGTCATATTCGGGAAGAAAATCACGTTCCAGAAAGGATTTTTCTATTTGGACTCCGTTTGATATTCCGTTTCTTGAAACACCTAAATAGGCAAAAAACATCAATTCGGGTTGGGCCTCCGGTTAATAGGTTAGTCCCAAAAATAATATAAAAGTGGAAAATAAAGCCCAATATAGTCCAAAACAGTAGATAATATAGCATGAAGCAATCAAAAATTATAGATACGTTGGAGACGTATCAGATACCAGATCGTCTGCTCCTTGGCAGACATGGCATCCCACTGCGGTGATAAGATAGTAGGTATGGTGTCGTCGCTGGTGGAACAGAAGGAATCGCGTGTGGGAGAAAAAAAAGGAAAAATTAAGGGTGGAAGGTTGGGGCCTGGCTCTGAATACCAGATGTTAGGATACAGATGTGATACACACGATCTACACTCACTTGATCATACAGATCACAGTTCTAGGTCTCGATTACAAGTCTCGATTACAAGGAATTGAAGATACACGAATGGGGAATTTGGGGTTGGTAGGGGAGAGCGAGGTGCCGATGCCGCCGTTGCCTGATCCTACGCGGATGCCTTGTCGTTGCTTCCGGCTCCCGATTTGTAGCTCGATGTGACAAAGCAATACACAGCCTGCACTCCAGCCCATGTGATAGCCAAGGGCCAGCCCAAGTATAAGCATGGGCTAAGGAAGGTCCCTGACAGCTAACTAGCTAGCACGCGCAGTGGGCAGCTAGCTAGCTAGCTAGCACGGGTGCGGCTCCGACGAGTAGGCGCGGATGGACGGCAGCGCGTGTGCTTCTGCGAGGGGGCGTGGTGGACGGCGGCGTGGATGCTGCGCGGTGGGCAGCGGCGAGTTGGAGCGCAAGGGAGAGAGACGGAATATTTATTTGGCTGCTATGTGGGCCAGCGGTGAACGCAGACGGACAGAAACGAGAGCTCGGGCGTCCGCGCGGACACAAAACAGACGCAAAATGAAAATTAGTCTCTACGTTGGGTCAGCGTTTATGTCCGTGCAGAACCAAAAGAATATGAACGGACAAAGTGGGTAGCCCGGTTAAAGTTGCTCTAAGAACAAAAATCTATGGCTCAAATCTCGAAAGATGGCAAGGAATGGCAACACAGCCAACCCCGGATGTAAAGGCCTGGGCATTCCCACAAGGCCACAACCGCAAAATATTACAGGCCATCTAATGCTACCGCTTTGGACACGACTCCTGGAAGATTTCATATATCTAGGTTATCAGCGAGAACTTTCATCAAAAAAATGAGAAGGATCACGATAATTAGCGCATTTGTCTGTATTTGGACATCTGGCGGGAGGTACATAGTACCATCAATATTGACGACACGTTGAGATGTTGTGATTGCTTCCACTAAAGCTTGAGCCAAATTCCTTAGAAGATGTCTTCGGACGTAGTACTAATTAGCAATCAATCAGATATGAATGGTGTCTGATCACATCGCACGCACATGAGATGTCCGCGATAGTGCGAGTCATAGAGGCAAGGACATATCGGAGATGGATGATGGGGGTCCGACATGTACTCCATGAACTCTTGGATATAGAGTTGGTTTTCTCCCTTGCCTGAATTACTTATCTTCTAAATATTTTAATATATTTTTCTTATGATTGTAGGCTTATTTTGTACTTGAGAGGAAGAACAGTTTGGATGTCGAACCCTTTCCTCGTCAAAAGTCAAAACGCATCCAGAATAGGGACGTGCGGCCCGATGAAGAAAAGGCAAGTAATGTATGACCAAATGGCAAAACAAACTCAGTGGGCTTGTAGAGCGAACAGTTTTTTTGTTTTTTTTTTTAAGAAAACTCTCTTCCAGAATAAGACCGTGATGGTTATTTCTCTCTCGTACTGATTCCTAAGGAATCGCCTACGCGTAGGAAATAGTGGGCTGGCCCAACGTTGTATATTTTTTTCATTTTTTCTGTTTCTCCCATTGCCTGCAACCTGGTTTTTATTCAGTTTTTCGGCTTTCCTTTTTCGTATTTTATTCTTCAATTTCAGTATTTTTTCCCCTCTGTTTACTTATGATTACCTTCACTTTTTTCCTTTCAGGTTTAAATCATTTTTCTATTTTTATTTTTTCAACACTTGTCTACTTTTTTCATGCATAATGTACATTTTGATTATACATAAGGAACAATTTTATTGCATATGTTTAACATTTTTTAAATACATGGTTAACATTATTTTAATATAGGTTTTACTGTCTATGTTTTCTCTTACACATTTTGCATTTGTTTGTATATATCAGGAACTTTTCTTTATACATGTTAAACATTTTTCAAATATATAATTACATTTTTAAATAAATGTTTGATGTCTACTTTTTTTTCAACACATGTCTACATTTTGTAATACACATTGTACATAATTTCATACATGTTTAACATTTTTTATAATATATGATTAACATATTTTTCAGATATACATTATGATGTCTAGTTTTTTCTACATATTGTACATCTTTTGTGTACATATGAAATATTTGATTATACAGGTTAATTTTTTAAGAAAAATACATGATTAAAATTTCATGAAATATGTGTATTGATGTCCACATACACCGGAAACATTTTTATGTATGTTTAATATTATTTAAATACTTGATTAACATTTTCTTCAAATATATGTTTTGATCACTATTTTTTTAATACACACTGTATGTTTTTCTTGTACATCAAGAACATTTTTTAAATTGCGATGAATACTATAAAAACCTAAATAGGAAAAAAAGGAAAATGAAAAAAAAACATAAGAGACAAATAGAAACATAAATCTACAAACAAAATAATAAAATTAGGTGGGACGTCATCCTTTCAAATGGGCCAGCCCACGAAACTGCTGCCTGCAGCGAGGCGAGCTACCGCCGGTTCAATAATAAGGGAACTTCTGCTTCTCCACCAAAGACGTTGTGTTGGCTAGATGGTTATACATGCTTGATTCTTTCCACGCGACGTTCCTTCCTTTTAATATTAGGTAAAGATAAAGATTCGTCTGTTCCAGGTGGACCCACAACCTGCCAAGGCATTCGATACAACGAATCGCAAAGCTATACTGGGCGTGTGATAGTTAACAAGCTAAATACTCCCTCCGTATGAAAATACTTGTCTTTAGAATGGATAAAAAAGATGTATCTAACTAAAATACATCTAGATACATTCCCTTTTATTCATTTTGATGACAAGTATTTCCGGACAGAGGAAGTAGAAAACAACAACAAAAAGACAGTTCTAATAGGAAACATTCTGCCATTCCCCCAACAACCCCAGGAACACAGCTGCTATAGAATATGACATACTGATTTTGCTACATAGCATACTGTTTTTCCTAAAAATACATAAAAATAAAATATACTCCCTCCGTCCGGAAATACTTGTCATCAAAATGGATAAAAGGGGATGTATCAAACATATTTTAGTTCTAGATACCTATTCTTTTGTCCATTTTGATGACAAGTATTTTCGGACGAAGGGAGTACACATTAAGCTCGGACACCAATTAACAAGCCAGAAAGTGATTTGTCATGTAATGATTCTAGATCCACAAAGAAAAGAACTAGTATTAGTTTCAGAAATCTAACCAAGATAGATTGTGACATCTAACCACGAAAACAAACTGAACATATGTTGAAACGTACAGTCAGAAATCTCTAGAAACAACTCAAATCTATGACCATCAGTTATTTTTTTTGAAACCAGGCAAAAGGTTTGCCATTTTTAGTAAATAAGAGAGGAGGTTCAGATATATGTCGCAACGCGACCAAAAGAAAAGACTACTCTCGCAACATAAGACTACTCAAATGCTTGGCCCCAGCCAAAGTCCAAAGGTGGGTCTCCTCTTTAATTCTCGTGACGATAATTGTGGTCGGAGTCGCGGCGTTGCGAAAAATTCTGGCATTTCGTTCTTTCCATATTTCCCAAAAGACAAGCATCATAACAGAGTCAAGAGCCTTTCTGTTATGATCTGCGTTGCTCACTGCCTTTTGCCACCAAGTTCGAACCGAAACTTCATTTCGCCAAATCATTGGTGAGCAGTCGTGGATTCCCAGCCAAATGGTAATCTCGTTCCAAACTCTATTCATGAATCTACACTGAAATAGCAGGTGGGCAGCAGACTCTTGAACTTGCTTGCAAAGGGGGCAAAGATTGCAATTGGGCCATCCCCGTCGAGACAAACGATCGGCCGTCGAGACTCGGTTCTGGAGAACTAGCCAAGCAAAGAACTTGCATTTGGGAGGAGCCCACATCTTCCAGATCATGGCAGTATTGGTACTGAAGGTGAGTCCCGCAAATTGCGCCAAGTAAGCCGAGGATGTCGTGTACTCTCTGCTGGTTGTGAATTTCCATGAAATAGTGTCTTGTCTATCTTGGCTTAGAGTGACACTGGCAACCATCTCCCAGAGGGCAGTGAACTCCTGCAAGTGTGTCAAGGTGAGGCCCTATGCGGTGTTGATCTGGTGGATCCAAAAATTGTTGTCCAATGCCTTGCTAACCACACAGTTCTTCCTTTTTGAAATCTCAAAGATTTTAGGCGCGACGTCTTTGGGCCGAAAACCATTCAGCCAAGAGGATTCCCAGAAATTAGCCTTCTTGCCATCACCAATGGTCACCGTCGTGGCCGCCGCAAAGAAATCTTTATCCTTGTCAGAGCAAGGCGTTCCCACCCGAGCCCAAGATTTTGGCGGGTCCCCCCACTCAAACCACAACCAACGGAGGCGTAGAGCAGTAGCAAATTTCTCCAGGTTGAGCACACCTAGACGCCCATGAACTTTGGGCTTGCAAACTAGATCCTAGTTCACCTTGCACTTGCCTCCCGTCACCTTATCACATCCTGTCCAGAGATAGGCACGTCTGAGACTATCAATCTTTTTCCTCACTTTAATAGGTAGGTCCAGCGGGGTGAGGTGATATATCACAATCGCCGTAAGGACGGCCTAGACCAGGATGATGCGCCCCGGGGTAGCCACATGTATGGCCGACCCAGGGCGGGAGCTTGCCAGCCACCTTATCTTCTAGATATTGGAAGTGGATGCACTTTAGTCTTGCAACCGAGAGCGGTAGGCCAAGGTATCTCATGGGAAAGGTGGCCCTGACCGCCTGGAAGGCCTGAAGAATGTCATCAAAATCGATGTTGGCACAACGGATGGGAGCCACATGACTTTTCTTATAGTTGGTGACCAAACCAGTAACTTCACCAAATAAGCCGAGCGTGGATGCCAAGAACTGGATATCCTCCTTGATAGGAGCAACAAAGATGACCGTATCATCCGCATACAGGGAAGCCCAAGTGGGGTTACCTCGGAGGGGGTGTAGTTTGCCTTGCTCAATCGCCTTAGCTAGGATGTGATGGAGCGGGTCAATGGCCAAGACAAAAAGGAGGGGTTATAGGGGATCCTGAAGGAAATATGCCCTAGAGGCAATAATAAAGTTATTATTTATTTCCTTATATCATGATAAATGTTTATTATTCATGCTAGAATTGTATTAACCGGAAACATAATACATGTGTGAATACATAGACAAACAGATAAGTCACTAGTAAGCCTCTACTAGACTAGCTCATTAATCAAAGATGGTTATGTTTCCTAACCATAGACATGTGTTGTCATTTGATTAATGGGATCACCTCATTAGAAGAATGATGTGATTGACATGACCCATTCCGTTAGCTTAGCACTTGATCGTTTAGTATATTGCTATTGCTTTCTTCATGACTTATACATGTTCCTATAACTATGAGATTATGCAACTCCCGTTTACGGAGGAACACTTTGGGTACTACCAAAGCGTCACAACGTAATCGGGTGATCATAAAGGAGTACTACAGGTGTCTCCAAAGGTACTTGTTGGGTTGGCGTATTTGAGATTAGGTTTTGTCACTCCGATTGTCGGAGAGGTATCTCTGGGCCTTCTCGGTAATACACATCACATAAGCCTTGCAAGCATTGCAACTAATGAGTTAGTTGTGAGATGATGTATTACGGAGCGAGTAAAGAGACTTGCCAAGAATTTAGATTGAACTAGGTATTGGATACCGGCGATCGAATCTCGGGCAAGTAACATACCGATGACAAAAGGAACAACGTATGTTGTTATGCGGTCTGACCGATAAAGATCTTCGTAGAAAATGTAGGAACCGATATGGGCATCCAGGTCCCGCTATTGGTTATTGACGGAGATGTGTCTCGGTCATGTCTACATTGTTCTCGAACCGTAGGGTCCGCACGCTTAAGGTTTCGATGACGGTTATATTATGAGTTTGTGTATTTTGATGTACGAAGGTTGTTCGAGTCCCGGATATGATCACGGACATGACGAGGAGTCTCGAAATGGTCGAGACATAAAGATTAATATATTGGACGGATATATTTGGACACCGGAAAGGTTAGGAGAAGTTTGGAGCTCCGGAGGTTACCGGAACCCCGGGAGGTATATGGGCCTTATTGGGCCCATGTAGGAGGAAGGGAGAAGGAACAAGGGAGGGCGCGCCCCCAAGCCCAATCCGACTGGGGAGGGGGGCCGCCCCCTTTCCTTTCTCCTTCCCCTCTTCCTATTCCTACTACTAGTACTACTTCCTAATACTAGTACTCCTTCCTTCCCTCCAAATAAGATAAGGAAGAGAGGAAACCTACTTGGAGTAGGTTTCCCCCTCCTATGGCGCGCCTTGTGGCCGGCCACCTCCTCCCTCCCTCCTTTATATCACGGGGTGGGGGCACCCTAGGACACACAAGTTGATCCTTGAGATCGTTCCTTAGCCGTGTCTGGTGCCCCCTCCGCCATATTCCACCTCGGTCATATCGTAGCGGTGCTTAGGCGAAGCCTGCGTCGGTGAAACATCAAGATCGTCCTGCCACGTCGTCTTGTGGAACTCCCTCTCCCGGAGCTTTGCTGGATCGGAGCCGAGGAGGCGTCATCGAGCTGAGCGTGTGCCAAGAACTCGAGGCGCCGAGTAATGCTGGCCTGGGATCGGCTGGATCGCGAGGAGAACGTCTGACTACTTCCTCTACGTTGTGATCGCTTCCTCTTTGGTCTACGAGGGTGCGTAGACAACACTCTCCTTCTCGTTGCTATGCCATCACCATGGTCCCGTGTGTGCGTGGGAAAATTTTGAAATTACTACGTTCCCCAACAGTGGCATCCGAGCACTGGTTTTATGCGTTGATGTCATATGCACGAGTAGAACACAAGTGAGTTGTGGGCGTCTGGTCATCCCGCCTACCAAAGCATGTCATACTTTGGTTCAGCGGTATTGTGAGATGAAGCGGCCGGACCGACATTACGCATACGCTTACGCGAGACTGGTTTCACCGTTCTGAGCACTCGTGCTTAAAGGTGGTGGCGGGTGTCTGTCTCTCTCACTTTAGTTGAACCAAGTGTGGCTCGCCCGGTCCTTGAGAAGGTTAAAGCGGAGTCTATTTGTGAAGTATCGTTGTGGTTTTAATGCGTAGGTAAGAACGGTTCTTGCTCGACTGTAGCAGCCACGTAAAACTTGCAACAACAAAGTAGAGGACGTCTAACTTGTTTTTGCGGGGCATGTTGTGATGTGATATGGTCAAGGCGTGATGCTATATTTTATTGTATGAGATGATCATGTTTTGTAACCGAGTTATCGGCAATCGGCGAGCCATATGGTTGTCGCTTTATTGTATGAAATGCAGACGCATACTGTAATTGCTTTACTTTATCACTAAGCGGTAGCGATAGTCGTGAAAGCAATAGATGGCGTAAACGACAACGATGCTACGATGGAGATCAAGGTGTCGCGCGGTGGCGATGGTGATCATGACGGTGCTTTGAGATGGAGATCACAAGCACAAGATGATGATGGCCATATCATATCACTTATATTGATTGCATGTGATGTTTATCCTTTATGCATCTTATTTTGCTTTGATTGACGGTAGCATTTTAAGATGATCTCTCATTAAAATTATCAAGTAGTGTTCTCCCTAAGTATGCACCGTTGCCAAAGTTAAATGTCTTAGAGACACCACGTGATGATCGGGTGTGATAAGCTCTCGTCCATCTACAACGGGTGCAAGCCAGTTTTGCACACGCAGAATACTCAGTTATACTTGACGAGCCTAGCATATGCAGATATGGCCTCGGAACACGGAGACCGAAAGGTCGAGCGTGAATCATATAGTAGATATGATCAACATAAGATGTTCACCATTGAAAACTACTCCATCTCACGTGATGATCGGTTATGGTTTAGTTGATTTGGATCACGTGATCACTTAGATGACTAGAGAGATGTCTGTCTAAGTGGGAGTTCTTTAGTAATATGATTAATTAAAAACTTTAATTTATCATGAACTTAGTACCGATAGTATTTTTCTTGTCTATGTTTCTTTGTAGATAGATGGCTCGTCTTTGTTGTTCCGTTGAATTTTAATGCGTTCCTTGAGAAAGCAAAGTTGAAAGATGATGGTAGCAATTACACGGACTGGGTCCGTAACTTGAGGATTATCCTCATTGCCGCCTGAAGAATTACGTCTGGAAGCACCGCTGGGTGCGAACTTCTGCGAGAACAACGCCGAAGTTGTGAACGTCTGGCGAGCAAAAGCTGATGACTACTCTATAGTTCGATGTGCCATGCTTTACGGCTTAGAACCGGGTCTTCAACGACGTTTTGAGCGTCATGGAGCATATGAGATGTTCCAAGAGTTGAAGTTAATATTTCAAGCAAATGCCGGATTGAGAGATATGAAGTCTCCAATAAGTTCTATAGCTGCAAGATGGAGGAGAAACGATTACGCGGTGAGCACATACTCAAAATGTGCCGTATAATAATCACTTAATTCAATTTGGGAGTTAATCTTCCGGATGATAGTGTCATTGATGAAATTCTCCAATCACGCCACCAAGCTACAAGAGCTTCGTGATGAACTATAATATGCAAGGGATGACTAAGACAATTCTGAGCTCTTACAATGCTAAAATCCATGGAGGTAGAAATCAAGAAAGAGCATCAAGTGTTGATGGTCAACAAGACCACTAGTTTCAAGAAAAAGGGCAAAGGGAAGAAGAAGGAACTTCAAGAAGAACAGCAAACAAGTTGCCGCTCAAGGGAAGAAACCCAAGTCTGGACCTAAACCTGAAACCCAGTGCTTCTCTGCAAGCGGTAGTCCTTTGGAAGCGGAACTGCCCCAAGTATTTGGCGGATAAGAAGGATGGCAAGGTGAACAAAGGTATATGTGATATACATGTTATTGATGTGTACCTTACTAGAGCTCATGATAGCACAGGTATTTGATCTTTGGTTACATTGCTAATATTTGCAACTCGAAGCAGGGGACTACTGATTAAGCAAACACTGGCAAAGGACGAGGTGACGATGCGCGTGGGAAATGGTTCCAAAGTCGATGTGATCGCGGTCGGCACGCTACCTCTACATCTACCTTCGGGATTAGTTTTAGACCTAAATAATTGTTATTTGGTGCCAGCGTTAAGCATGAACATTATATCTGGATCTTGTTTGATGCGAGACGGTTATTCATTTAAATCGAGAGAATAAAGGTTGTTCTATTTATATGAATAATATCTTTTATGGTCATGCACCCTTGAAGAATGGTCTATTTTTAATGAATCTCGATAGTAGTGATACACATATTCATAATGTTGAAACCAAAAGATGCAGAGTTGATAATGATAGTGCGACTTATTTGTGGCATTGCCGTTTAGGTCATATCGGTATAAAGCGCATGAAGAAACTCCATCTTGATGGACTTTTGGAGTCACTTGATTATGAATCACTTGGCACTTGCGAACCGTGCCTCATGGGCAAGATGACTAAAACCCGCTTCTCGGTACTATGGAGAGAGCAACAGATTTGTTGGAAATCATACATACGTATGTATGTGGTCCAATGAATGTTGAGGCTCGTGGCGAGATATCGTTATTTTCTCACCTTCACAGATGATTTAAGCGATATGGGTATATCTTCTTAATGAAACATAAGTCTGAAACATTTGAAAAGTTCAAAGAATTTCAGAGTGAAGTTGAAAATCATCGTAATAAGAAAATAAAGTTTCTACGATCTGATCGTGGAGGCGAATATTTGAGTTCTGAGTTTGGTCTACATTTGAAACAATGCGGAATAGTTTAGCAACTCCATACCGGAACACCACAGTAGCAATGGTGTGTCCGAACGTCGTAATCGCACTTTACTAGATATGGTGCGATCTATGATGTCTCTTACTGATTTACCGCTATCGCTTTTGGGGTTATGCTCTTGAGACGGCCGCATTCACGCTGAATAGAACACCGTCAAAATCCGTTGAGACGACACCTTATGAACTGTGGTTTAGCAAGAAACCAAAGTTGTCGTTTCTTAAAGTTTGGGGATGCGATGCTTATGTGAAAAAGCTTCAACCCGATAAGCTCGAACCTAAATCGGAGAAATGTATCTTCATAGGATACCCAAAGGAGACAGTTGGGTACACCTTCTATCACAGATCCGAAGGCAAGACATTTGTTGCTAAGAATGGATCCTTTCTAGAGAAGGAGTTTCTCTCGAAAGAAGTGAGTGGGAGGAAAGTAGAACTTGATGAGGTAATCGTACCTTCTCCCTTATTTGAAAGTAGTTTATCACGAAACCGGTTTGCGATATCTACACCAAATAGTGAGGAAGTTGATGATGTTGATCATGAAACTTCAGATCAAGTTACTACGTAACCTCGTAGATCAACCGTAATAAAATCCGCACCCAGTGGTATGGCAATCCTGTTCGGAAGTCATGCTACTAGATCATGATGAACCCTACGAACTATGAAGAAGCGATGGTGAGCCCAGATTCCACAAAATGGCTTGAGGCCATGAAATGCGAGATGGGATCGATGTATGAAAACAAAGTGTGGACTTTGGTTGACTTGCCCGAGGGTCGGCAAGCAATAGAAAACAAGTGGATCTTCAAGAAGAAGACCGACGCCGACGGTAATATTGTCTGTCTACAAAGCTCGACTTGTCGCAAAGGGGTTTCGACAAGTTCAAGGGATTGACTACGATGAGACCTTCTCACCCGTAGCGATGCTTAAGTCTGTCCGAATCATGTTAGCAATTGCCGCATTTATGATTATGAAATTTGGCAAATGGATGTAAAGACCGCATTCCTGAATGGGTTTACGGAAGAAGAGTTGTATATGATGCAACGAGAAGGTTTTATCGATCCAAAGGGAGCTAACAAAGTGTGCAAGCTCCAGCGATCCATTTATGGACTGGTGCAAGCATCTCGGAGTTGGAATAAACGCTTTGATAGTGTGATCAAAGTATTTGGGTTTATCTGAGACTTTTGGAGAAGCCTGTATTTACAAGAAAGTGAGTGGGAGCTCTGTAGCATTTACGATATTATATGTAGATGACATATTACCGATCGGAAATGATATAGAATTCTGGATAGCATAAAGGGATACTTGAACAAGAGTTTTTCGATGAAAGACCTTGGTGAAGCTGCTTACATATTGGGCATCAAGATCTATAGAGATAGATCAAGGCGCTTAATTGGACTTTCACAAAGCACATACCTTGATAAAGTTTTGAAAAAGTTCAAAATGGATCAAGCAAAGAAAGGTTTTTACAGATTACAAGGTGTGAGATTGAGTCGACTCAATGCCCGACCACAACAGAAGATAGAGAGAAAATGAAAGATGTTCCCTATGCTTGACCATAGGCTCTATCATGTATGCAATCTTGTGTACCAGACTGACGTATGCTTAGGCTGTAAGCTTGGCAGAAGGTACCAAAGTAATCCAGAGTGGATCCTTTGGACAGCGGTCAAGAACATCCTGAAATACGAAAAGGACTAAGGATGTGTTTCTCGTATATGGAGGTGACAAAGAGCTAGTCGTAAATGGTTACGTCGATGCGAAGCTTTGACACCGATCCGGACGATTCTAAATCGCAAACCGGATACGTGTTTTTGTTAAACGGTGGAGCTGTCGGTTGGTGCGCTTCTAAACAAAGCGTCGTGGCGGGATCTACATGTGAAGCGGAGTACATAGCTGCCGGAAGCAGCAAATGAAGGAGTCTGAATGAAAGAGTTCATTTCCGATCTAGGTGTTATACCTAGTGCATCGGGACCAATGAAGATCTTCTGTGACAATCTTGGTGCAATTGCCTTGGCAAAGGAATCCAGATTTCACAAGAGGACCAAGCATATCAAGAGACGCCTTCAATTCCATTCGGGACCAAGTCCAAGTGGGAGACATAGAGATTTGCAAAATACATACGGATCTGAACGTTGCGGACCCGTTGACTAAGCCTCTTCCACGAGCAAAACATGATCAGCACCAAGACTCCATGGGTGTTAGAATCATTCTTGAGTAATCTAGATTATTGACTCTAGTGCAAGTGGGAGATCAAGGAAATATGCCCTAGAGGCAATAATAAAGTTATTATTTATTTCCTTATATCATGATAAATGTTTATTATTCATGCTAGAATTGTATTAACCGGAAACATAATACATGTGTGAATACATAGACAAACAGATAAGTCACTAGTAAGCCTCTACTAGACTAGCTCATTAATCAAAGATGGTTATGTTTCCTAACCATAGACATGTGTTGTCATTTGATTAATGGGATCACCTCATTAGAAGAATGATGTGATTGAGATGACCCATTCCGTTAGCTTAGCACTTGATCGTTTAGTATATTGCTATTGCTTTCTTCATGACTTATACATGTTACTATAACTATGAGATTATGCAACTCCCGTTTACCGGAGGAACACTTTGGGTACTACCAAACGTCACAACGTAACTGGGTGATCATAAAGGAGTACTACAGGTGTCTCCAAAGGTACTTGTTGGGTTGGCGTATTTCGAGATTAGGTTTTGTCACTCCGATTGTCGAAGAGGTATCTCTGGGCCTTCTCGGTAATACACATCACATAAGCCTTGCAAGCATTGCAACTAATGAGTTAGTTGTGAGATGATGTATTACGGAACGAGTAAAGAGACTTGCCAAGATGCGAGATTGAACTAGGTATTGGATACCGACGATCGAATCTCGGGCAAGTAACATACCGATGACAAAAGGAACAACGTATGTTGTTATGCGGTCTGACCGATAAAGATCTTCGTGAAAATGTAGGAACCAATATGGGCATCCAGGTCCCGCTATTGGTTATTGACCGGAGATGTGTCTCGGTCATGTCTACATTGTTCTCGAACCGTAGGGTCCGCACGCTTAAGGTTTCGATGACGGTTATATTATGAGTTTGTGTATTTTGATGTACCGAAGGTTGTTGAGTCCCGGATATGATCACGGACATGACGAGGAGTCTCGAAATGGTCGAGACATAAAGATTAATATATTGGACGGATATATTTGGACACGGAAAGGTTCCGGAGAAGTTTGGAGCTCAGGAGGTTACCGGAACCCCGGGAGGTATATGGGCCTTATTGGGCCCATGTAGGAGAAAGGGAGAAGGAACAAGGGAGGGGGGCGCGCCCCCCCAAGCCCAATCCGAATTGGGGAGGGGGGTCGGCCCCCCCTTTCCTTTCTCCTTTCCCCTCTTCCTATTTCTACTACTAGTACTACTTCCTAAATACTAGTACTCCTTCCTTCCCCTCCAAATAAGATAAGGAAAGAGGAAACCTACTTGGAGTAGGTTTCCCTCCCCTATGGCGCCCCTTGTGGCCGCCACCTCCTCCCTCCCTCCTTTATATACGGGGTGGGGGCACCCTAGGACACACAAGTTGATCCTTGAGATCGTTCCTTAGCCGTGTCTGGTGCCCCCTCCACCATATTCCACCTCGGTCATATCATAGCGGTGCTTAGGCGAAGCCCTGCGTCGGTGAAACATCAAGATCGTCCACCACGCCGTCTTGGCCGAGAACTCCCTCTCCCGGAGCTTTCGGATCGGAGCCCGAGGAGCGCCATCGAGCTGAGCGTGTGCCAAGAACTCGGGAGGCGCCGAATGAGTAACGGTGGGATCGGTGGATCGCGAGGAGAGAACGTCTGACTACTTCCTCTACGTTGTGATCGCTTCCGCTTTGGTCTACGAGGGTACGTAGACAACACTCTCCCTTCTCGTTGCTATGCCATCACCATGGTCCTGTGTGTGCGTAGGAAAATTTTGAAATTACTACGTTCCCCAACAGATCCCCCTGCCTAAGTCCACATCCGTGCAAAATGGGGTCCCCAGCCATCCCATTTAGAAGAACTCTGGACGAGGCCGTGGATAAAAGGGCGGAGATCCAGTCTCGAAAGCGGCTTGGGAAATGATGGTGTCTTAATAAATCCATCAAGTAGTCCCATCTAACCAAGTCAAATGCTTTCTTGATGTCTAGCTTGAAGAGCAAGGTCGGTGATTTGGTGCGGTGAAATCGATGTGCCAAGTTTCGGACATACATAAAGTTATCATGTATGCTCCTTTTCTTGATGAAAGCACTTTGCGTATTGGAGATGAGGCCGGACATGTGAGGAGCAAGACGTGTGGCCATCATCTTTGCAATGGTCTTCGCAACCACATGGATGAGGCTTATGGGCCTAAAGTCAAAAATGTCTTCTGCCCCCTCTTTCTTTGGAATGAGGGCAATATTTGCCGAGTTGAGCCAGTAGAGGTTGGAGATGTGGAGGGTTGAGAAGTTGTTGATTACTCTCATAATGTCCGGCTTGACAATGTCCCAACATTCCTTGAAAAACAGTCCAGTGAAGCCATCTGGCCCCGGCGCCTTATCACCGGGAAGATTATTGATGGCTGCGTGAACCTCCTCTTCGGTGAAGGGGTTGCCTAGCTCCGCAAGGTCAACAGCCGAATGCGGAATGCAATCCCAGTTGAAGTCCTTGGCACGCTGAGGGCCCTTCCCAATGGCCTTAGAAAAGTGTTGCTGGATGATTTCTTTCTTGTGGTCATGGTGTGTGGCCCAACCATTATTGTGTTTGAGACGGTGAATGAAGTTCTTCCTTCTACGGTGATTGATGCGGAGGTGAAAAAAGCGGGTGCTAGCATCTCCCTCTTTGAGCAACGTGATTTGTGAGCTTTGCCTTTTTCATGCTCGTTCAAGAACCGCTAAAGCCAGAACTTTCCTTTTCAGCTCCTTTCTAAGGTTCCACTCAGCCGGGCTGAGTGTCCTTAGCTCTTGCGCAACGTCAAGGCGAAGAATGATCTCGAGAGCCATGTGGAGCTGGACTTTGTGGTTAGAGAAGATAGCCTTGCTCCAGGTCCGCAGTCGTTGGCTCATTCGTTTAAGCTTGTGGAAGAGTAGCTGGTATGGCTCCGTGTGGGTCATCTCTTCATTCCAAGCATCAGTGACCGTTTTCTTGAAATTAGGCATCCTGATCCAGAAATTTTCAAAGCGAAAGGTTTTTGGTCACTTCGGACCCTTGTCGCAAGTTAGTAGCAGCGGGCAGTGATCGGAAAGCAAGGACGATAGCGCATGAAGGATGTGAGAGCCAAAGTCAACATCCTAATCATCATTACAGAAAAAACTGTCTAACTTGCTCAATGTCGAGTTGGCCTGCTCATTGCTCCATGTACATTTCCTATTTTGTAGATGTATCTCTTTTAGCTCACATGAGTTGAGGGCGCTTCGGAAGCAAACGAGGCGACTACGGTCAACATTAGAGCGGTTTTTGTCGCAGGCACGATAAATCTGATTAAAATCACCCGTGACGAGCCATCTTGTACCATGTTGTGGCTTCAGGCTTACTAGCTCTTGGAAGAACGCATCTTTAAGGTTGCTTCTTGTAGGTCCGTAGACCGAAGTGAATTTGAAGGAGGTGTTGGTGCTGACAAGGGTGATTTTTGCAGAGATACAAAAGTTTCCAACAGAAATATTATCCAACTTGATGTAATCTTCATTCCATAGAAGAATTCCCCCTTTTGTGCCATCCGTCGGCTTCTCAGCAAAGTTCTTCAGCCTTTGGCCACCAAGGAAAGATGCAAGGAATGGGTCAACTGTTGACAATTTCATTTCCTGGAGGCACACAAGGTTGCATGGGGTAGCAACTATGGTCTCGTGGACGGTGGCGCGACGATTTGGGCAGTTAAGACCGTGAACATTCCAGTTTAGAACTGAAAGACTTCCATTCATTCCAAACATAAGCTACATCCTTGCAAGTAGGTGGCGTACATATTAGCCTTGCCAAGGCAACAGCATCAGGTAGCAGTGGATCATTGCTACAAACAGGCATCACTAACACTACAAACATGTCTTCATAACTTAGACAACTAATCATCTAAACTGGGCTACAACATTAAGGAGCAGAGCAGCAGCTTCAGGCAGAAGCAGTAGCAGCTGCCTCGGCATGGCCTTGGCCTTGGGGCTCCAGGCCAGCATCTCCGTCATGGTCCAGGAGAACGTCTTCGACAGGTCACAGTCAAGCCTAAAGAGGGCTCGGAGAGCAGCAATGGCGATGTCCAGTAGCTGCCCCCGAAAGAGGGCCACATACTTGTTGATAGCAGCCTCAGTGATCATCTCACCCTCTTCCACCACTCCCATGCGCTGGCAAAGCAACCTCTCAGCCAGCTGGGCGATTGGCATATCTCTGTTCTTTGCCTGCAGTCTTGGGCTGCTACGATCAGGTTCAGACCTGTCACACCCGCTAGAGTCTTCCTTCTGGTCGTTGGTGGTCTCGGCGGGGTGGAGTTGGGCGGGAGAATGGCGGGAGGTAGTGGCACAAAGAGGGGAGTGCCAGCAACCTCACCCTGCTCCAGCGAAACCGCAGGGACAGTGCTCATCTCTATCTGGTTTTCCACTGTGCAGATTATCAGTGCAGGAACATGGAGCGGTGTGCAGGGGCTGGGAGGTGCTTCTAGAGTCACCGGGGAGCCCAGGCACGGAGCTGCCCGTCGGAGCCAGTCAGGGATTAGCGACGACGGCCTCAGCTCGATGATGTCACTGGAGGTGGTCCGCGGTGAGGGTGGTGGCAATCTTCCTCGGTTGTCCTCGTTGCGCTGGACACTGGCCACCTCGCAGGATCGCGAGCGCCGCTCCGGACAGGCCGCCCGGTGCCGGGCCCGCCTGCCCGAGGCCGGGATCACCGCCCCATCAGGTAGGCACTGAACACGAGCGCTGTCAACCTTTCAGGCGTCCGGCGACAGTGGCTCCAAGCCGCGCCTCCTGCCGTTGTCATAGCGGTCCCGGGAGTCGTTGTCGTCACGGCGCCGGTCTTCACGTGGCCCCCTGCTGCGATCATCATCACGTCGAGGAGCTCTGGAGCGGCTCCGAAACAAGCCACGCTAGGAGGACTCCTGACGATCGTTGCGCCTTCCACGCCCATCATGGTCGCCGTCTCTGTCGCGGTCGCCGTTGCGTTGCTCTCGACGGTCGCCCTCGTCCTGGCGGTCACGCGCACGAGACTCGCCGTCCACGTCTCCAAGTCTCCAGCTGAAGGGAGGGTGCGTGTGTGGGCGACGGGGAACCTTGCCGTCCGCACCAGGGGTGTAGTCCTCGATCAGGTCCAGATGGACCAGGACACGCCGCTTGAGCCCCTGGCGCCCAACAGTGGGGTTTGGAGCACTGCTTCCCGGCGGCTGGTTGTTGGTGAAGGTGACATGCTGCACTTTGGGTATCTTGCTAGGATCTGCTGACCAAGCCCACAGGTTGAGTGTGGCAGCGTCCTCACACTGCACGGAGGTGATGTCGAAGTAGTGGAGGAAGGTATTCGGCTCCAGCACCTGAGCAGCTACGGCGTCGTTCCAGGCGTTGAGCGGGACATTTTCAAGGCAAAGGTGGACGTGGAAGTCAGCTTGAACCACATCGGCGTGGGCATTGAGCCTCCACTTGGCGATGTGGATGTCTAGGTTGCCGTAGTCGGAGCTATAGTGGGAGAAGCGGCCTGGGGCGGCCGTCGCCAAGTCTCGGTGATGCTGATAGTCGAATCTGACGAGGAAATCCTCTGGGTAGAAAGGCACCACCTTGACATAGGCGCGGTCAATGCCGGTGGAAGTGGCGACCGCGTCCCTGATGACGGAGGCGATGACCGATGGGCGGCTTCCGCCGAGCCAGGAAACAACCGCAAGATTGGCGAGGCTGGCTGCCTGGGCGTGCATGGCCGGCGTGGAGGTGATGACCACATGGCCCTCCGAAGGGCGCAGCGAGGGATCCCCGACCCGTGGCATCTCGTCCCCGAGCAGCAGGGGCGCGGAGACGGGTTGGCCCGGGGCAGCAGAGCCACAGGAAGTTGAGGGAGCGGGTGGGGCGACCGGCATATTTGAGGGAGGCGGGCTGCAGCCCAACGAAGATGGTGGAGGCGAGGCACTAGAGCACTGCCGCGCTCGGTGGCCGCTTCTTCTACAGAGCAGGCATTTGTATGGGTCTCGACAGTCAATCTTGTTGTGGCCTTTCTCCAGGCATTTGTGGCAAGTTCTGTGTTTGTGCTTGACGAAGGCCCCTCTGGCTAGAGCGGAATAAGAAGGCGAGGACCGTCGTCTTGAATTGCGGTGGGTGGGCGACAGAGCTCGCCACCAGAACAGCGCCTTAACTAGGTGCCACTCCGCCCCCGAGCTGGAATCCACAACCAACGGCTCGAGTGAAGGCGCCTGCTGCAGCTCGGGGCTCGAGGAAGCGGCAGCCCGCGACTCCATCTGCGCAGCATTGAAGGCCATGGACGACCTCGGCTTGAGGCAAGGCTTGGGAGCGCCCTGAATGCTCGGCAGAGGAGGATGGAGCAGGAGATCTTCAGCGTCAGCAAACCGAACCTTGCGGATGGGACCTGGCGCTGCTGGGGCAGTAACTGCGGCCGGATCCTCCGGGGTGGAGTAGCCCGAGGAGGCAGGCCGCCGCGGCGTGGAGGCCAGATCTGAGCTGGATACAGCTAGCTGCGGGAACAACACTGGCATGAGGCACTCGCGCGCCAGACCCGGGGTGGGGAAGCCCGGAGGGAACCGGGGCAAGGAGGGGGGGCTTGACCGGAGAGGGAGCAGGACAGCCGTGGCAGCGTTGGTGGCTGCGGCCGCCGGAGTGGCGCGCCGCAGGAGCGTGGGTGGGGGGCGCTCTCCCATTTCTTTTTCTCCACTGAAATGATTTGGCCCGTGCTGAGCCGACTGCCGCTACCATCAGTTATCACCACATTACCATTTCTCCTCGCAGTTTTGGCAACACAGCAAGCATTAAGAACAGAAATCCATGGCTCAAATCTCAAAAGATAGCAAGGAATGGCAACACAGCTACCCCCGAATGTAAACACTACCAAGCCTGGGCATTCCCACAACCATTAAGAAGAACCAGCTAAATATTACAAGCAATCTAGGCTTTCGAGCATAAAACTCCTGGATACATATATATCGATTCATCTGTTCCAGGTGGACCCGCAACCTGCTAGAGGTATTCAATACAACGAATCGCAAAGCCATACTAGACGTGACAGATAACAAGCTCCTGTGAGCTCGCGATCACATACTCCACTTCCCCTCTCTCCCCCACTCTTCCCCGGCAAAAAGAAACACGACTGGTTAAATCTAATAGGAAACAACAAAAAAGACAATTCTAATAGGAAACATTCTGCCATTCCGCCTACAACCCCAGGAACACATCTGCTAGAGAACATGACATACTGATTTTGCTACATAGCATACTGTTTTTGCTAAAAATACATGAAAATAAAATATACACATTAAGCTCGGACACCAATTAACAAGCCAGAAAGTTATTCATCATGTAGTGATTCCAGATCCATGTAGGAAAGAACTACTATTAATTTAAGAAATCTAACCAAGAACCAGGAAAACAAACTGAGCACATGTTGAAACTTATAATCCGAAATTTCAACAGAAACAACTCGGAACCATCGGTCATCACCACATTACCATTTCTCCTCACAGTTTTAAGAACAAAAATCTATGGCTCAAAACTCAAAAGATATCAAGGAATGGCAACACAGCCAACCACGAATGTAAACACCTCCAGGCCTGGTCATTCCCACAACCATCAAGAAGAAGCAACAAAACATTACAAGCCATCCAGGCTTTCGAGCATAAAACTCCTGAATAGCCACGTTGATCGCCCTAGCAGCTTCTCACAACATCTTCAAACTTGACAGAACACCCACCCAGTCAGCCTCATACGGGCACATTGCCCGTAACTTGAGACCTCTTATAGCACCCTCGGGCCTAGAATTGTGGCCCCCCTCCAATGTGTTTAAATTGAAGATTACACGTTCAGCGGTGTGCCCTTTTCCATGTGCAGTCATTGCCAATACCCCACTCTCAGCCGAGCACCATTCAAGAGAAAACTGGACATTGGATGGAAGATTAAGACACTGGATGATCCTATCTCTGCAGATTGTGCCATGTTGTGTCCAGCCTGTGTGATATTTGAAACTCCAGACCGTGATCCCCCTGGCATTGAGTGACAGTAGCCCGAGCAGCCCTCCCTGGTCGCTCCCACCAACATGCCCATCTGCTGAAGCTGACACAAGTAGTAGTGTGTCCTTGTGGTAATCAACTGTCGAGCAGCATGTGGTAGGCAGTGGGATATATGATGGCATGCTAGTGTTATTGATTGGCATCTTCAGTACACGATACTTTCCAGAAGACCTGCACAGCCAGTGAGCAGCTGCATCAACAACCACCGGAAATGCAAAGGGCTTGACATTCCTGGAGCGATCCCCGATGATTTGCCTGTGAACCACAGGACCCCACACCCCAGACAGCGGAGGCCGGCCGTGGTGGCTCACAACAGCAAAATCTTGTTTCATGGGAGTGAATATCTTTGTCCTTATGACCCCAAGCAGTGGGCGGGCTTTCACCAGCATCAATTCCATGCCTCCATTAGTTCCGGTTGACAGGATACAACCACAGTTGCGGGCTAAATCAGTTTGAGGTGCAAAACCCAAATACCGCTTCAGTGGACACCATAGACAGACCTCTGGATCAACATTATCTGACAGAACCAGGACTCCAGCATGAATTCCAGCCACCGTCAGATCTATAAGGCTACCGATGGACCTTTCCTCCATAAGACATGAATGTACCATTCTAGGCAGCACCCCAGCATTGGGCAGTGGTGACGGGATAAAATGTGGTCTACTAATCAGCCGGCTGCAGTAATTCTCAAAATGACCAAGGTAAATTGATGAGGTGAACCTCCGGCCTCGGCCCAGCTGCCCAAGAAAATTACGGCTTGATATGTTCCTGCGGATGAGCTTACAGGAAAGAGCAAATTTGACAACCGAGGTGAGGCTGCATCGCTTTACAATCTCGAGAAGGATATCAAGATTCAAAGGGCAGGAATCCAGTGACAACTCATGAGGAGAGTTCTGGGTCTTCACTGGTCGGGACAGCATTGGCATTCCACCAAGGACGATACGCACACTCTTCTTTCCTGAGCCTGCCATAGAAGTGATTCAACAGATTATCAAATCTGAATTACCCACAGTATATGAATGTTCAAGTGACGGGTGCTAGGTACAAGTAAATCGCAGAGTTTCATATAGACAGCAAGCATAAGCTGGAAAGCAAATTTTGCACCTGGCAACATCAAACAAGCTATGCATTTTAATGTGGGGAGTCTCATACCTTTTATGTGCTTCTGCAGCTCTGGGGTCAAAATCCAAGCGTGTATCGTCAAGAGGAGCCCGTCGACAAGTCTTGCACTTCAATCACGCTCCTTGTAAGCATGTCCACTGCAGTTACTTTGAGACCGTTGGAAAGATAGAGGATATTCGGATTATACGGGTGGACAAGGCTGAGCATCGGAGGTTCCCAACCACTCCATACATCACACAGAGGAACATGATAGGTGCGGACCCAGTCTGATTGACTTCCCTCATCAGCAAGGTTCATCGACCACATGACAAGAGCAGGAGTATCCCATGACTGCTGAATGTCAATGAGGCATATCTGTCCTAAACTCAACTTGATGCAGCGTCGCCTTGCCAGTTCATCTAACCCACCATCATTGCACTTTTCGCAATCCAACGGAAGAGCTATGAAGCACAGCACAGGGGTATCAAGAAATGGGTCACAATGGGATATACCTTTTGCAAGGTTGAACCAGAAAAGCCTTCCTCTGTGGGAAAGAACTCCATGAGAAATTTCAAGTGAACACCCTGAGGGTCTCTTGAGCAGCCATCTATCACTCCCAGCCTCCCAGTAGCACAGTACAGGCCCATCCACTGTTCTCTGGAGGTCAGCCACGAGCACAGCAGTGCCTTTGCGTAGCAGACCAATTCCACTGGGGTGGCCAACCTTGAGGGGATCGGGCTGAGGCAGTTCTGCCGATGTGTGCCCGCGGCATCCCAAAGGAAATACTGCCTCGGGTTGTCTGCGATGTAGTTGGAGGAGCATAGCAACAATCCAGAGGAATCCACGGCAGACACGAACGGATGATCTACGGGAACTCGGTAGATACTTGAGCGCATAAATCCAGATGCAATCACCAACGCGGGGACGGACGGCACGAGCACCCATGGCTGCGGCGGCGCCGTCTCGTCAGCGTCAAGGCTAGCGGAATGCGAGCGGAAGACCGAAATTGAGAGCCCCATTGGTCGGAGTGGTCAGGAACTTCCGAGAGGAGGAAGAAGGGGTTGCGGTCGGAGTGGTGGGGAACTTCCGAGAGGAGGAAGATGGCGTCGGGGTCGGGGTGGTGCGGAATTTTCGAGAGGAGGAAGAAAGGGTCAGGGTTGGGGTGGTGGGGAATTTTCCAGAGGTTAGGGTTAGGGTTGCGGCACTAAGGATGGGCTAATCGAAAATACAGAGACAGCAACGCAAGGTGGGCCGGCCCATTTGTTTGTTCAACTTCTGCAATCACCTTTTCAACATTTTTCAAATAAATCAACAACATTCTTTACATGCGAACCAACCTATGGTTGGATGGTTAGAGTGAGAGCGGTATCCCCAGCTCATCATTGTCGGACCAATGAAAACCGGGGTACCACAACCTATCTGCCTCCGGCCCAGGAAGCGACACTCGGGTCGGCCCACAAAGGATGGCCCTGCCTCGGCCGCTCCAAAGGAAGCCCCTCGCGAGGCCTCCTGTGAGGCACCTCGTGAGACAAGTCATACGGCGTCAGTTGATCTCTAGCAATCCGTCGATTCTTTCGAAACAACACACTAGCATCATATGAAATTGGAGAAGGCTTGCAGTCGTTATACCCAAAACGACTCAAGACCTTTTCCACATAGTAAGATTGAAGCAGTGTAATCCCACCATTCTCATCTCTCAACAGCTTGATGTTTAAGATAACATCAACTACTCCTAGATCCTTCATCCAAAACAACGAGATAAGAAATCCTTAACATCCTTGATTAAATCAAGTTTGGTTCCAAAGATCAGTATGTTATCGGCATACAGACAAAGAATAACTCATTGGCCCCCACCATGGCGATAGTACACACACTTGTCACCTTCGTTTACAACAAAGCCTGCTGCAGTTAATGTTCTTTCGAACTTCTCATGCCACTCCTTGGGAGCTTGTTTAAGGCCATATAAAAGACTTTAATAACTTGCACACCTGTCCTTCCTGACAAGGTACTACAAAACCATCTGGCTGATCCATGTAAAGGAAAGCCGTCTAACGTCCATTTGATGAACGACAAGACCGTGTGAGGTAGCCTGTGATAGTAGCACCCGAATAGTGGTTAGTCTAGCCACATGTGAGTAAGTATCAAAGTAGTCTTCACCTTCTTTCTGGGTACAACCCTTGGCCACAAGGCGTGCCTTGTACTTTTCAATCATATCATCAGGTCGAAGTTTTTTCGTGAACACCCACTTACATCCTAGAGGTTTACACCCATAAGGACGATCAGTGATTTCCCAGGTTCCGTTAGCTAAGATGGAATCCATCTCGATGTAGACAACTTCCTTCCAGTAGTCAGCATCACAATATGCATAGGCTTCTGAAATAGTCCTGGGTGTGTCATCCGCGAGGTACACAATGAAATCATCACCAAAGGACTTTGCAGTCATTTGTATCTTACTCCTTATAGGAGTTTCATTGTCGTCCTCCAAAGGATTCTCAACGTGTTCCATAGCAATGGTGTGTTTAGGTATTACAGCAAATTCCTGACTAGATGGAGTAGGTATCTCCTGATTTGATGTACTCGACATATCCTTCATAGGAAATATGTCCTCATAAAAGTCGCATCATTCGACTCCATAATTGTACCAACATGCATGTCGGATTACTCATATTTTATTATCAAAAATCTATAGCCAATGCTATGAAGCATAGCCTAGAAGAACACAATGCACCGTTTTTTGGTCCAAGCTTGTATGTAGGTAGGAGAGTTCAATCTTTTCCCTTCATATTCCTCAAATGGAGGCATGGTCTTATGCTTTGTGGGAACTCAGTTTAGGACACGACATGCAGTCATTAGCACCTCCCCCCATCATGCCTTGGAGAGACCCGATGTGCCTAACATGGCGTTAACCAAATCAGTTAGAATTTGGTTCTTTCTTTTGGCCACCCCATTTGACTGACGTGAGTAGGGAGGCGTCCTCTCATGGATTATACCATGTTCCGCACAAAACAAATCAAATTCATTGGAAAAATACTCTCCACCACGATCATACCTAAGTCGTTTAATTTTCCGATCAAGTTGGTTCTCTGCTTCAGCTTTATATTTTTTGAAGAAATTTAAAGCCTCATCTTTTGACTTCAGAAGATACACATAACAATATCTAGTGGAGTCATCAATCAACGTCATGAAATATTTCTTTTCACCTTTTGTCAACACGTCATTCATCTCACAAAGATCAGAATGTATAAGCTCTAGTGGCGCCAAGTCTCTTGCCTGTGTGGTCTTTTGGGACTTGCGAGGTTGCTTAGCTTGCACACACACTTGGCACTTGGAGCCCTTGACATTAGTGAATTTCAGAATTAAACTCATATTGGCTAGCCGCGTCATGAAACCAAAGTTAATATGACAAATTAAAGTTGTGAATGCCAAATATTAGACTCATTATCGTGGAAAACATGATTAATAACTTAGTGCAAATATCTGACAGAGACAGGCGAAACAAGCCTCTGCACTCATAGCATTTTCCAACAAATTATCCATAATTAGAAATTACAACTTTATTGGACTCGAAAACCAACTTAAAATCATCTCGACATAAACAGGAACCACTAACAAGATTTTTATTGTTGGAGGGCACATGATGAACGTTCTCCAGGCGCAGGATCTTCTCCGAAGTGAACTTCAGATCGACTATACCGACACCTCGAATATTGTCATGTGACCCGTTCCCCATCAACACGGGAGAAGTCCCTTTTGGTCATTTGATGACAAAGTGGGAGAAATGCATGAAGGAAAATGGTGTCTGACGAAATTCTGCATGCGTGCATTAAGGTACTTGAGGAAATAAGCATGCAGAAAGCAGTTCAAAAGTATCAGACCACCATCGGACTTAAGTTTACAATGCATCAAACAAACACCTCAGAAGAATGAGAGTTGTAACTTAAAGAAAAACAACCCATATATACAGACCCGCTTGAAGACTAACTCAAATTTCTCCCCCTTTGTCATCAAATGACCAAAAGGGACGAAAAATGAGGACTAACGCCCCCGAAGAATATCAGCTTGTAGTCAGTGGAGGAGCGCCAGCGTTGTCGGGGTCGTTTGTTGGAGTAGGGCATGCCGCTGTGTCGTCGAGATCCTCAGCTTCATCCATCTCACCCGGTGAAGAAAATGAACTTGTGACCAACTGAGGAAATTTGACCTTCTTGAATTTTTTTGAAGGAGGATGTGACCAGTCAAAGTTCTGTTGAAAGTCCATCGGTTTGAGGTCTTCATCACTGTAAAGATGAGAAAGTATAGCCCAAGTGCGATCAAAGATTTCATGCACATAATAGTGATTCTTCTTCACAGTATTGTGAGTGGCAGTCATGTTCTGAAGAATTGAGCCAAATTGATGCTTGACCCACTTGTGATTGCGATCGACTTTCTGGTGAAGACTAAGAAGAAGCTCACGATCATTCATCACACGCGGGGTAGTGGCTTGAGGATTCTGATTAGTGGCTTTAGCAGCAGAGTACTGGGTTGCAGAGTCATCATTGGTGGAGTAAGATGCAACCTTACAAAATTAACCATCCAATGGATGAGTGCCTTCATCAATAACAACAACTTTGCCTTTTTCATCAACTGAGGAAATGGTCCTTTTGAGGACTTCAATAGGAAGCAGAAAGCTGAGGTGATTCTGAAAATTAGCCTTGTATGGAATTGAAGATTTGGTTTGATGAATTTCATGATCCAAGGAGCATAGGTCTTCAATTCAAATGGCGACAGTGCTACATTGGCCAAAGTCCTCATGAAGAAATCGTGATAGTTAATGGGAATACCATGAATGATGTTGAACAATATATTCTTCATGATGCCAACAACTTCTTCTTCTTCAAAGTTGTGACCTTTGATCGGACTGAGGGTTTTGGTCAATATGTGGTAGACGGTCCTGGGCACATACATCAAATCTTTCATGAGGAAAGTGGTTCTTGGAGCTCGGCCAGGACGTAAAGGCTTCATCAACACTTGCATGAGATGATTTGAAGTTCACCTTCCATGTGCTTGAGCCTTGCACCTTCTTCTGGAGGGCTTACTGGGATGGCATGAAGCAATTCAGAGGCTGGAGCTTTGTAGTGTGTGTTCTCAGTCATCCTGTCCAGAACCCATGAATTGACATCTGAGACATTCCAGTGAGGCGCAGAGTTGCATAAATTGAAGAATTATCTCTTCATTCCAATCACAAATGTCAGCACAGAAATTGAGGAGTCCAGCTTCATGAAGAACCTTCAGAACTGGTTGAAAGCATGGAATGGACTCCATACCCACATGAGGAATTTGATGGTGTTGGAAGACTTTGTCCTTGGCAAACAGAACAGAGGCATGGAAATTCATCTGACTTGCAGTCCAAAACCTCTTGCGCCTTAATCTTGCTGAGTCATAAGGATTTTCATCAGTGAAGAAATGACGCTCAGCAAATAAATTGACATTTTTGAATTTAGGCCTCCTTGTGCCAGACTGACGATTTTGAGGCTTGTGCTGAAGATTTGCAGTAGTGGGCCTCACAACCTCTTCAGTCACAACTACTAGTGCAGCAGGCTGAGGAATTGAAGTGGCAGTTTCATCAGCAGCAGTCTGGTTCTCCATTTCTTCAGCTGATGCGGCTGGAATTTCCTTAGGAATAGATTGGAGAGAAGTTTGACGTCCTTCAGACCCTGTCAATATTTCTTCAGTCTGCATAGGGGATTGAGGAATTTGATGGAGAGGTGTGGAGATTAGTGAATTGGGGTGAAGATTTTTCTCAATAATCATCGTTTAGGACAGGAGTAGTTGAGCCAATATCCACATCCTCATCAATTTCTTCGACGCCCGCCTCTTCAGCAGTGAACTGAGGCATAGGCGATGATACTGAAGGTGTTGAAGCAACAACTTCCACCTCAATTTCTTCGTCCATCTGCTCTGAGGAAGCAGCTGAATGATTTTCTTCATCATTGTCATCATTAGAAATGACATATTCTTCACCAAACGGAACTAATTCCTTTGATGGCACAATAGAAATTGGAACAAACATCAATTGGTTCATTGAAAGAGCTCGTCAAAGTCCTCACTTTCTTGGGAGCTGAGGATTCTGTAGAGGTTGATACTTTCCTTTTCCTTGCGGCTTCCTTCTCCGCAATTTTAGTTTTCTTCACTTATGATGCATAAGGAAGTGTTGTTTTCTTCATCTTTGAAGACTTTGCAGGAGGAGTAGAGGATGAAGTTGGTGCATTTTCTTCAGGCTCGACTGATGCAATCACCCTGGCATTCACAGTTTCTTCAGGCACAACAGTTTCTTCAGCTGGCCTTGGTTGTTCTTCAAGTGCAACCTTGGTGGTTGCCCTGGCATTTTCTTCAAGAGCAAGAATTTCTTCAGCTGCCCTGGTAGCTTCTTCAGCATCCTGAATTTCTTCAGTTGCGCTTGCAGTTTGTTCAGAAGGCTGAGTAGAAACTTCAACCTGAGGAATTTGTTGTTGCGATGGAGCTGCAACACTTGCCTTGAGGTTCTTGGCGATCTTGACAAATCTGACCTTGGCTCCTAGCCAATCAGCATGGTATCGATCAAATTCATCACTGAGGACTTTGATTTCCTTCTGAATATAGACAACATCGTTAGTAGACAAAGTCAGAACATTGTTCCTCAGAAAGCGCTCTTTCTTGTACTGGTCCTTCTTGACTCGCCTGGCCTTCTCAAACTACCATTTTTCTTCGCCTATGAAGGCGGTCAGCGTGTGACTTTGACCAGGAGTCAGATTTTGGTCAAGGAGTGGAGTGTTTGGATCCTAGTGCCATGTTGATGTCTGCTAGAACTACGTTGGTATTTCCCCAAAGAGGAAGGGATGATGCAGTATAGCGACAGCAGGTATTTCCCTCAGTGATGAGACCAAGGTTATCGAACCAGTAGGAGAACCTCCTCACACCACGTAAACAACACCTGCACACAAATAACAAAATACTCACAACCCGACGTGTTAAAGGGGTTGTCAATCCCTTTCGGGTACGGCGCCTCAAGATAGGCAAATAACGTGAGGTAAAAGTGGTAGATAGGATAAATAGATCGTGGAACAAATAAATTGCAGCAAGGTATTTTTGTATTTTTGGTTTAATAGATCTAAAAATAAATGCAAAGGAAAATAGATCACAAAGACAAATATGATGAAAAGAGACCTGGGGGTCATAGGTTTCACTAGTGTCTTCTCTCGAGAAAAATAGCAAATGGTGGGAAAACAATTAATGTTGGGCAATTGATAGAACTTCAAATAATCATGATGATATCCAGGCAATGATCATTATGTAGGCATCACGTCCAAGATTAGTAGACCGGCTCCTACCTGCATCTACTACTATTACTCCACACATTGACCGCTATCCAACATGCATCTAGTGTATTAAGTTCATGGAAAAACAGAGTAATGCAATAAGAAGGATGACATGATGTAGACGGGGTCCGTTTATCTATTGCAGAGATATAGATCCCATCTTGTTATCCTTTGTAGCAATGATACATACGTGTCGGTTCCCCTTCTGTCACTGCGATCAAGCACTGTGAGATTGAACCCACTACAAAGCACCTATTCCCATTGCAAGATAAATAGATCAAGTTGGCCAAACAAAACCCAAATATCGGAGAAGAAATACGAGGCTATAAGCAATCATGCATATAAGAGATCAAAGAAGACTCAAATAACTTTCATGGATAAAAACATAGATCTGATCATAAACTCAAAGTTCATCGGATCCCAACAAACACATCGCAAAAAGGCTTACATCATATGGATCTCCAAGAGACCATTGTATTGATAATCAAGAGATAGAGGAAGCCATCTAGCTACTAACTACGGACCCGTAGGTCTACAAATAACTACTCACGCATCATCGGAGAGGCACCAATGGAAGTGATGAACCCCTCCATGACGGTGTCTAGATTGGATCTGGTGGTTCTGGACTCTGCGGCGGCTGGAATTGATTTCCGTCGACTCCCCTAGGGTTTCTAGAATATTGGGGTAATTATAGAGCAAAGAGGCAGTTCAGGGGGCACCCAAGGTGGGCACAGCCCACCAGGGCGCGCCTGGGCCTCCTAGTGCACCCTGGTGGGTGCTTCTTCCCTCGAGCCACCCCGAGGTGCTTTCTTGGCCCACTGGATGTCTTCTGGCCCAAAAAATCCTCTAGGAGTTTCGCTGCGTTTGGACTCCATTTGATATTGATTTCCTGCGATGTAAAAAACATGTAGAAAACAACAACTGGCACTGAGCACTATGTCAATAGGTTAGTACCAAAAAATGATATAAAATGACTACAAAATGATTGTAAAACATCCAAGAATTATAATATAACAACATGGAACAATAAAAAATTATAGATACATTGGAGATGTATCAGCATCCCCAAGCTTAATTCCTACTCGTCCTCGAGTAGGCAAATGATAAAAATAGAATTTTTGATGTGGAATGCTGCCTAACATGTTCATCACATTTCTTTTCTTTATAGCATGGACATATAGACTTTTATATGATTCAAAGCAATAGTCTAGTTTCGACATGAAGACTTTAATACTCAAGCATACCAACAAGCAACCATGTCTTTCAAAATATCAACACTAAAGCAAGTTATCCCTAGCCCATCATGCTCAATCATTGATCCATTCATGAAACACACTCGAATATTAGCTACACCCAATGCTCAAATATGATCATAGTGCCCCTTAGTTGGTGCTTTATAAGAGAAGGTGGAGGCTCAAATTCAAAATAAAAAATGCATAAGTAAAAGAAAGGCCCTTCGCGGAGGGAAGTAGGGATTTGTAGAGGTGCCAGAGCTCAAAGCTTAAATTGAGAGATAAAAATTATTTTTGAGAGGCATACTTTTCCCACCAACGAAAACAAATTGGAGCATCCCAACACTTTCCATGCTAGATACATCATATGCGGTTCCCACACAGAAAATAAAGTTTATTCCTTTTTGACCATTACTTTCACTTTCCATGGCTAGCCAAATCCACGGTTGCCCTCCATACCAACACTTTCCAAGGAATTTATTATTTGACAACATAAAGTAAATTCATTTTTCATTTCCGGACTAGGCATCCCTAATACCTTTGCCATACTCTCGTGCAATGACAAGTGAATAAACACTCACCGTGAGAATAACACATCTAGCATGGAAAATATTGGCTACCCTTCACCGCCTCATGACAGTAGAAACACAAAGAGAAATTTATTTTGAAAATTAGAGATGGCACATGCAAATTTGCTTAGAACGTACCGCATATGGGTAGGTATAGTGGACTCATATGACAATACTGGTTTAAAGGGTTTTGGATGCACAAGTAGTGATCATACTTAGTGCAAAATGAAGGCTAGCAAAAAGATTGACAAGCAACCAACCAAAAAGCGAAAAATCTCGTACCCAAGCATTAAGCATAAGTAACACCGAATAATGCACCATAAGTAGAATATAAAATTCATTGCATAACTATTGACTTTCGTGCTTGCATAGGGAATCACAAACCTTAACATCAATATTCTTACTAAAGCACAATTACTCATCAACATAACTCACATATCATATCGTCATATCTCAAAACCATTACTAAGAATGAAGTTTATTTTGTCTAGTGATCTTCAAGAAAGTTTTTATTATATCCTCCTTGGATATCTATCACTTTGGGACTATTTTCATATGTTGCTTTTGATAAGCTCAAACAAATATAAGTGAAGATCATGAGCATAATTTTTTCTTTCTCTCAAAATAATCTAAGTGAAATAAGAGAGAATTTCTTAAAATTTTACTAACTCCCAAATAAATCTAAGTGAATCATGAGAGCATTTCTTCAAAAATAACAAAGCACACCGTGCTCAAAAAGATATAAGTGAAGTACTAGAGCAAATCCATGGCTCTAAAAATTTAAGTGAATCATAGGAGCAAGCATAGCATGATTTTTGAATCTCTCAAAAGGGTGTGTCCAGCAAGGATTCGATAGTTAAAACACAAAGCAAAACCATCAAAGACTCATATCATACAAGAGGCTCCAAGGAAAACTCATATTATGTGACGAATAAAAATATAGCTTCAAGTAAAATACCGATGGTTGTTAGAAGAAAGCGGGGATGCCACTCGGGGGCATCCCCAAGCTTAGTTGCTTGCTACTTCTTTTAATATTATCTTGGAGTGCCTCGGGCATCCCCAAGCTTAGCATTTTGCTGATCCTTATTCCTTTATCCATCATAAGATCACCCAAAACTTGAAAACTTCAATCACACAAAACTCAAACAAAACCTTCGTGAGATCCGTTAGTATATGAAACCAAACCAATACTATAAGTACGGTATAAAACCTATTCTTATTTTTTTTTTGCATTATATATACTGTATTCCAACTTTTCTATGACAAAAACTTATCAAAGAAAACCATAGAATCATCAAAACAAGCACACAATGCAAAGAAAACAGAATCTGTCAAAACAGAACAGTCTGTAGCAATCTGAATATTTCGAATACTTTTGTAAATCCAAAAATTCTAAAATAAATTGGCGGAAGTGAGGAATTTGTCTATTAATCTTCTGCAAAAAGAACCAACTCAAAAGTACTCTTCTATAAACAATGACATATAATCTCGTGAGCGCAAAAGTTTCTGTTTTTCAGCGAGATCAAATAAATTTTCACTCAAGTCTTCCCAAAGGCCTTGCTTGGCACAAACACTAATTAAAACACAAAAAACACAATCATAACAGTAGAGTAATTTTGCTAACACTCAAGAATAGAAAGCAAAAAATAAAAATAAATTTTATTCATTGGGTTGCCTCCCAACAAGCGCTATCGTTTTACGCCCCTAGCTAGGCATAATGCGTAGGATGTAAGTGTTGTCATCCTTGTCCAATTCTTTGATCGAACACTTCGGATTTTTCAAGGATTTTGCATATAAATTATCAGCGACAATACTTCTAGGCATGCGATTGAAAAACTTATTTTCACAAAAAGGGTCTCTTATGACTTCAATAAAGTTGGGATGGATACTAATCATCTTAAGATCTCCTTTATCATTGCTAGAAGTTGCACCTTTGTTTTTAGTGACTTGAGTAGTCTTGCTAATTTTCACGGCAGTTTTAGCGGAAGTAAAAGCCGTTCCTAGATTAGAAAAGATTTCTTCCAGTTTATCAATCCTAGACGGACTTTCTTCGATTCTTTCGTGAATTATAGTTCCCTTTTCTTTTAGCAACTTAAAAATGTCTCCCGCTTTTGAACCAACCTTAGTAGCATAACTTTGCATTTTTCTATCCAAGTTTTCAGTATGTTCTACAGTAAGCATTCTCTTTTCAATAGCATCTAGTCTTTCCATAACATGCTCGAGAGTCAATATTGTTTCATTGATCACGAGTGGTGGTGAACCCACTAAATTTCCCAAAGCATTAAAATCATCAAGAGAAGGACACATCAAGAAATTCCCACCGGTAATCGTATCAAGGACGAATCTATACCAAGTGGTAATGCCCACATAAAAAACAACGAAGAAGAACAACGGTAGATTGCTTACAGATAGATCTATTATGAGCATTGCAAATCCTATACCAAGCATCTTTTAAATTTTCTCCTCCCCTTTGTTTGAAGTTGAGAACCTAGTTCTCGGGGGTGCATGGAATATAAGAAGAGAAATCCATAACGACAAAAAGTGATAAACAAGATTACACATGAAAAATAAATCTGTCGAGAAAATGGTGAACGAAAAAGAGGGCGAATGCAAATTTTTGTGAAGTGGGGGAGAGGAAAACGAGAGGCAAATGGCAAATAATGTAAATTGCGAGGAGATGAGATTTGTGATTAGGAACCTGGTTGATGTTGAAGATCCTCCCTGGCAATGGCGCCAGATAGCACGTTGACGGGAGACTATCTTGACATGATCTTCCCCGGCAACGGCGTCAGAAATTCCTGTTGATGTCTGCTAGAACTACGTCGGTATTTCCCCAAACAGGAAGGGATGATGCAGTATAACGACGGTAGGTACTTCCCTCAGTGATGAGACCAAGGTTATCAAACCAGTAGGAGAACCTCCTCACACCACGTAAACAACACCTGCACACAAATAACAAATACTTGCGACCCGACGTGTTAAAGGGGTTGTCAATCCCTTTCGGGTACGGCGCCTCAAGATAGGAAAATAACGTGAGGTAAAAGTGGTAGATAGGATAAATAGATCGCGGAACAAATAAATTGCAGCAAGGTATTTTTGTATTTTTGGTTTAATATATCTAAAAATAAATGCAAAGTAAAATACATCGCAAAGGCAAATATGATGAAAAGAGACCCAGGGGGCGTAGGTTTTGTTAGTGGCTTCTCTCAAGAAAAATAGCAAACGGTGGGAAAACAATTACTGTTGGGCAATTGATAGGACTTCAAATAATCATGACGATATCCAGGAAGTGATCATTATATAGGCATCACATCCGATATTAGTAGACCGACTCCTGCGTGCATCTACTACTATTACTCCACACATCGATCGCTATCCAGCATGCATCTAGTGTATTAAGTTCATGGAAAAACGGAGTAATGCAATAAGAACGATGGCAGGATGTAGACGGGATCCATTTATCTATTGCAGAGATATAGATCCCATCTTGTTATCCTTAGTAGCAACGATATATACGTGTCGGTTCCCCTTCTGTCACTGGGATCAAGCACCGTAAGATCGAACCCACTACAAAGCACATCTTCCCATTGCAAGATAAATAGATAAAGTTGGCCAAACAAAACCCAAATATAGGAGAATAAATACGAGGCTATAAGCAATCATGCATATAAGAGATCAAAGAAGACTCAAATAACTTTCATGGATAAAAACATAGATCTGATCATAAACTCAAAGTTCATCAGATCCCAACAAACACACCGCAAAAAGGATTACATCATATGGATCTCCAAGAGACCATTGTATTGATAATCAAGAGAGAGGGAGAGGAAGCCATCTAGCTACTAATTACGGGCCCGTAGGTCTACAAAGAACTACTCACGCATCATCGGAGAGGCACCAATTGAAGTGGTGAACCCCTCCCTGACGGTGTCTAGATTGGATCTGGTGGTTCTGGACTCTGCGGTAATTTGGAATTGATTTTCGTTGACTCCCCTAGGGTTTCTGGAATATTGGGGTATTTGTAGAGCAAAGTGGCGGTTCGGGGGGCACTCGAGGTGGGCACAACCCACCAGGGCACGCCTGGGCCTCCTGGCGCGCCCTGGTGGGCGCTGCTCCCCTCGAGCCACCCCCAGGAGCTTTCTTGGCCCATTGGATGTCTTCTGGCGCAAAAAATCCTCCGGGAGTTTCGCTGCGTTTGGACTCCGTTTGATATTGATTTCCTGCGATGTAAAAAACATGCAGAAAACATCAACTGGCACTGGGCACTATGTCAATAGGTTAGTACCAAAAAATGATATAAAATGACTATAAAATGATTGTAAAACATCCAAGAATGATAATATAATAGCATGGAACAATAAAAAATTATAGATACATTGGAGACGTATCACATGCGTCATTGAAATCAAGGATCTTCTTCGGATCCAACATAAGAGGAACTGAGCTGCCTTTGGCTCTTGCAACCCTTTGTTGTCTCTCTCTGATGATTTCAGTAAGTTCTTCATCATCAGCTTCACATCATCAGATGGAACATGGAAAGCCACTTGCTTCTTATGAGAACTTGGCCTCTTACCACGTCCAACAGTGGACTTGACCTTCAGTAGAGATGGACCACTTGAGGATTGTGGTTGAGCCGAGGAAGTTGCAGATGCCCCTGAGGCAATTGAAAATCTAGCAGTCCACTGAAACGTTGCAAGATGCACAAGTGTTGATGACTTTGTGGCAGCAACTGAGGATTTTACTGTTGGGAATCGTTGCATGGAAAACAAAAAATTCTACGCACACGCATTGATCTATCCATGGAGATGCATATCAACGAGGGGGAGAGTGTGTCTACGTACCCATGTAGACCGTAAGCGGAAGTGTTTCACAACGTGGTTGATGTAGTCGAACTTCTTTGCGCTTCAACCGATCAAGTACCGAACGCACGGCACCTCCACGTTCTGCACACATTCAGCTCGGTGACGTCCCTCGCCTTCTTGATCCAGCAAGAAGTCGAGGTAGTAGATGAGTTCCGTTAGCACGATGGCATGGTGACGGTGATGGTGAAGTGTCTCTGCAGGGCTTCACCTAAGCACTACGAAAATATGACCAGGGGCGTAAACGGTGGAGGGGGCGCCGCACACGGCTAATAATTGATCTGGGGTGTGCTAGGCGCCCCCTCCCACATATATATAGGTGGGAGGGGGAGGGGAGAGGCCAGGGCGCACCCTAGGGCTGGCCGCAGGCCCCTTAGGGGGCCTGCCTTGCCCTGCGCCCCTTGCCAGGTTTCCCCAAGGGGGAAGGAAAGAGGGGGGAGGGAAGGAAGTGGGAACCCTAATCCATACTTTCCTTTCCCTTCTCCCCTTTCTTTCTCCTCCTTAGGCCGGCCCATATGGGGGGTGCACCAGCCCCTTGTGGCTGGTGTGTTTCCCCTCCTGGCCCATAAGGCCCATATCTTTTGCTGGGGGTGCCCGGAACCCCTTCGGGTGACCCGATAAGTACCCGGTAACCCCCAAAACACTTTCGGTGTCCGAATACCATCATCCTATATATCAATCTTTGCCTCTCGACCATTTCGAGACTCCTCATCATGTATGTGATATCATCCGGGACTCCGAACAACATTCGGTCACAAAATCATATAACTCATATAATACTATATCGTCATCGTACGTTAAGCGTGCGGACCCTACGGGTTTGAGAACTATGTAGACATGACCGAGACACCTCTCTGGTCAATAACCAATAGTGGAACCTGGATGCCCATATTGACTCCTACATATTCTACATAGATCTATATCGGTCGAACTATTATGACAACATACGTAATTCCCTTTATCCATCGGTATGTTACTTGCCCGAGATTCGATTGTCAGTATCTTCATACCTAGTTCAATCTCGTTACCGGCAAGTCTTTGCTCGTTCCATAATACTCACCTCGTGACTAACTCCTTAGTCATTTGTTGCAAGCTTATGATGTGTATTACCGAGAGGGCCCAGATATACCTCTCCGATACTCAGAGTGACAAATCCTAATCTCGATCTATGCCAACTCAACAAACACCTTTGAAGATACCTGTAGAGCATCTTTATAATCACCCAGTTACTTGTGACGTTTGATAGCACACAAGGTATTCCTCCGGTATCCGGAAGTTGCATAATCTTATAGTCGAAGGAATAAGTATTTGACATGAAGAAAGCAATAGCAGTAACCTGAACGATCATTATGCTAAGCTAATGGGTGAGTCTTGTCCATCACATCATTCTCCTAATGATGTGATCCCATTATCAAATGACAACACATGTCCATGGTTAGACCATCTTTGATCAACGAGCTACTCTAGTAGAGGCTTACTAGGGACACAATATTTGTTTATGTATTCACACATGTATTTAAGTTTCCGATCAATACAATTTTAGCATGAATAATAAACCTTTATCATGAATAAGGAAATATGAAATAGCAACTTTATTATTGCCTCTAGGGCATATTTCCTTCATTTACAACAATTGAGGGAATTGGTGCTACCCTTGAGGAAGTTGCCCGAGGTATTTGAACTGAGGGCTTTGCTGTTGAGGAACTTGGCCGTGAGGGATTGAGCTTGAAGACTTTAGCTCCAAAGCTGGTTTCTTCTGCATTGCCTTCTTGGGTGCGGTTTTGCTTGTAGAGGCCTCAACAGCAACAACTTAAGAGTCCTCATTCAATTTCCTCACAACCTCAGGAGCCATCTTTTAAAGCTTTGCTTGGCGCTTGGCCCATCCCTTCAGAAATTCCTCACCACGCTTGATGCTGGTGGGATCAGCTACTTGGCCAGCTGCTAAAGGTGGTCTTGGACATGAGGAATAACAACAAATTTCTTCATGAATTGGGAAGTAACATAGCGGTATTTGCTACTTCTTGAGCTTGCGTTGGTTGTTCCCTAGAGGAAAGGATGATGCGGCAAAGTAGAGATAAGTATTTCCCTCAGTTTGAGAACCAAGGTATCAATCCAGTAGGAGACAACGCACAAATCACCAAATACCTGCACAAACAATCAACCAAACTTGCACCCAACGCGATAAAGGGGTTGTCAATCCCTTCACGGTTACTTGCAAAAGTGAGATCTGATAGAGATAGATAAACGATAAAGTAAATATTTTTGGTTTTTTTGGTTTATATATCGGAAAGTAAAAGATTGCAAGAATAGTAGATTGGAAACTAAGATTGTAGATTGGAAACTTATATGATGGAAAATAGACCCGGGGGCCATAGGTTTCACTAGAGGCTTCTCTCAAGATAGAAAATAGTACGGTGGGTGAACAAATTACTGCCGAGCAATTGATAGAAAAGCGCAAAGTTATGACAATATCTAAGGCAGTGATCATGAATATAGGCATCACGTCCGTGTCAACTAGACCGAAACGATTCTGCATATACTACTATTACTCCACACATCGATTGCTATCCAGCATGCATCTAGAGTATTAAGTACTTAAAGAATGGAGTAACGCATTAAGTAAGATGACATGATGTAGAGGAATTAACTCAAGCAATATGATGAAAACCCCATCTTTTTATCCTCGATGACAACAATACAATGCGTGCCTTGCTGCCCCTACTGTCACTGGGAAAGGACACCGCAAAATTGAACCCAATGCTAAGCACTTCTCCCATTGCAAGAAAAATCAATCTAGTTGGCCAAACCAAATCGATAGTTCAAAGAGAATTACAAAGATATCAAATCATGCATATAAGAATTCAGAGGAGATTCAAATAATATTCATAGTTAAGCTGATCATAAATCCACAATTCATCGGATCTCGGCAAACACACTACAAAAAAGTATTACATCGAATAGGTCTCCAAGAACATCGAGGAGAACATGGTATTGAGAATCAAAGAGAGAGAAGAAGCTTTCTAGCTACTAGGTATGGAGCCGTAGGTCTGTGGTAAACTACTCACGCTTCATCAGAAGGGCAATGGTGTTGATGTAGAAGCCCTCCGTGATTGTATCCCCCTCCGATAGGAAGTCGAAAAAGGTCCCTAGATGGGATCTCACGGGTACAAAAGGTTGCGGCGGTGGAAAATTGTTTTCGTGGATGCCTCTATTGGTTTGGGGATATATGGGAATATATAGGCGAAAGAATTAGGTCAGGAAGTGCACGAGGGGCCCACAAGGGTGGGGGGCGCGCCCTACCCCCTGGGTGCGCCCTCCGTCGTTGTGGCCGCCTCGTGGCTCCTCCGACTTCATCTCCAAGTCTCCTGCTTATCTTCTGGTCCAAGAAAAATCATCACGGAGGTTTTATTCCGTTTGGACTCCGTTTGGTATTCCTTTTCTAAGAAACTCAAAAACAGGGAAAAACATGAACTGGCACTGGGCTCTAGGTTAATAGGATAGTCCCAAAAATAATATAAAATATCATAATAATGCATATAATGCATCCAGAATAGAAAATATAATAACATGTAATAATAAAAAATTATAGATATGTTGGAGACGCATCAGTATTCTTTCAATTCCTTAGCCCATCTCCTCTCAATACTCTAAATGCGTATTTTTTGCTGATTCTTGGTCTCCTACCCATGAGTATCTTCATCAGGTGTGCAGTACTCATCATAGATATCCTTAGGAATTTCAAATGCAGTGTTTGTCTCAGGCCTTTTTCCTCCTTTCCGAGGTCTTTTCCCATCTGCCATTTTCTTCACTTGAGGATTTTGAACTTTTGAGGATTCTGAGGAAGTATACAATTTTTCTTCAAGGAACATTGCAAATGAGTTAAGTTAATGAGAACCTAGTGATTCATCAGCAGACATTTTGTACCTTTGAACAGAGTATAGGTGCGAAATTTTTTAAGAGGTCATATGCATTCTCAGAAATTTTTCAAAAATTATCAAGTTGAGGAATTTGACCATAAATGTCTTGAGGAATTTCACAAAGCGTAATTGAGTTAGGTTCCAGAGTTGCACAGATTTGAAAATCCACACAATTGAGGAATTTGAGTAAAATCATAGCTTAGAGAAATTGATCAAGGAAAGGAAGCATTGCAGTGTCTAAGAGTGGAATGTTGAAGAATAAACATCTTTTGAGGATTTGTGAAAGTCATAAGAATCAAAGTAGGGCAGTAAAATTAGCTTTTAATTACCCTTGACAAAGAACACGACGAACTGGGAGTGGAGATGGAGAAGTTCGTCAGTTAAGATCTCCCACGCCCTAACTCGGTGGCGGGAGGCAGCTACGGCGGTGAGGGAGTGAAGATTTCCGTGGCCAGCGCGAGTACGACGGTGATGAGGTCGAGGCCGTGAAGATCTTCCTCACCGGCGACGATGGAGTTTAGCGGCAGCGCTAGGTCAGAGCTCGAGCGAGGAGAGACGAGGTCGAGTGGAGTAAATGAGGTCAGTGGAGGGTAAGGGGTATTTATATCCATAGTGAAAAACTGTTTGACCAAAGAGTTTGGACGAACATGCCCCCGACCCTCACTATCCTATCGACATGTGTCACCCACATACTGAGAAGTGGAGATCGTAGGGATCATGGGTGAGTATTATATTCCATCTTGGGAAGCGGAACGGTTTGAGCGGCAGCCGCCAAAAAAATTGATATGAAAATTTTAAAGTTTTGTTTGCAAATTCTTCACCTGTCAAGGACACATTAAAGACTTTGATGAAGGAAATATGCCCTAGAGGAAATAATAAAGTTGTTGTTTTATATTTCCTTATTATTGATAAATGTTTATTATTCATGCTAGAATTGTATTAACTAGAAACTTGATACATGTGTGAATACATAGACAAAACGCCGTGTCCCTAGTATGCCTCTACTAGACTAGCTCATTGATCGAAGATGGTTAAGTTTCCTAGCCATGGACATGTGTTCTCATTTGATGAACGGGATCACATCATTAGGAGAATGATGTGATGGACAAGACCCATGATGGGGGGATAAACCCTGGGTAGCCTCATCCACACCTTAGCAGATTTCAAGACATCGGGGCTAGCCTCACCCCCTAGTCCGACTGGTCGCAAGGCCGGCCCCTATGGACGGCTGGTACCAGCGGTCCGCCTCCCAGAAGGCGGTGCACCTTAGAAGAAAGCGAGGGCCTGGGCCGACTCCTACTAGGCGGCCATTCGCCTCCTCAAAGTCTGCACCCACCTGCTACGACAAGACAGGGCGTGGCAACAGTGCCACCTGCCACCCCCGAATCACGGACGGAACATGGCCACAGTGCAGGCGTACCAGGCGGACACCCCTTGCCTGACATGGCACTGTAGCCACACGACCCATGACGATGCCTATGTCAGGCAGGGCCATGCCCCCACGAGGGTGGTCGGTGTGGCCTGCAGGCAGGGGGCCCCACCTGCCCACGTATCACCAGAAGGCGGCAGAGCCTGAGCAGGCGGCCTCAAGGGGAGACCGACTCCTAGTAGGTGGCCGCCCCTCCCCTTGGAGTTTGTGCACCATTAACCAGAAGTGACGGGGTGTGGCTACAATGATCGCCAGCCAGGCGGCGGTACTGTAGCCATGCACCCCTGACCGAGCTATCGTCATCAGGGGCAAGGCTACAGTGCGGCCTGGTCCCCCTGGACCACAGGCGCGGGCCCTACCTGTCGGCCGAGACCACGACAGTCGACGGGACCCACCAAGCGGCGGACCCAGCCGTCGGCGGAGAAGCCGGAGCCCAGAGACACTGACGATCGGGTCCTATGACCAGCCGGATTACCATTGTACCCCTGGGGGTAGGCCTATATAAACCCCCAGGGTCACCCGTGCAAAGGGTTCAGCCCTTAGATCATCTTACACCCACATATCTAAGGAGAAGTAGAGCTAGCTGCCTTCTTCCTCCTCTAGCCCAAACAGCTCAAGGAACAACCTTGTAGCCCGCTATTGATTATAGTGATGCGGAGACCCCGGAGAGCAGGATTTGGGGTGTTATCTCCATGGGGAGCCCCGAACTTGGGTAAGACCCGGCGTCGTTTGAGGTCTTGCCTACTCCCGCTTCTAGAGCCCGACAATGTTCTATTGACCCCCTACATGATTAGCCACCCGTTGGCATATGTCGAGGAAATACCACGATAACCCTTCCGTTAGCTTAGCATAATGATGGTTCAGTGTTTATTGCTACTGCTTTCTTCATGTCAAATACATATTCCTCTGACTATGAGATTATGCAACTCCCGGACACCAGAGGAATGCCTTGTGTGCTATCAAACATCACAACATAACTGAGTGATTATAAAGATGCTCTGCAGGTATCTCCGAAGGTGTTTGTTGGGTTGGCATAGATCGAGATTAGGATTTGTCACGCTGAGTATTGGAGAGGTATCTCTGTGCCCTCTCGGTAATGCACATCATATGAAGCCTTGCAAGCAATGTGACTAATGAGTTAGTTGCAGGATGATGCATGATGGAACGAGTAAAGAGACTTGTCGGTAACTAGATTGAACTAGGTATGAAGATACCGACGATCTAATCTCGGGCAAGTAACATACCGATGACAAAGGGAATAACGTATGTTGTCATAGCGGTTCGACCGATAAAGATCTTCGTAGAATATGTGGGAACCAATATGAGCATCCATGTTCCGCTATTGGTTATTGACCGGAGAGGTGTCTCGGTCATGCCTACATAGTTCTCGAACCCGTAGGGTCCGCACGCTTAACATTTGATGACGATATGTATTATATGAGTTATGTGTTTTGGTGACCGAAGGTTGTTCGGAGTCCCGGATGAGATCATGGACATGACGAGGAGTTTCAAAATGGTCGAGAGGTAAAGATTGATATATTGGAAGGTAGTATTCGGACACCGGAAGTGTTCCGGAATGTATCGGGTACATTTCAGAGTACTGAGGGGTTACCGGAACCCCCCAGGGGAAGATATGGGCCATAGGAGGGAGGCACACCAGCCCACAAATGGGTGGTGTGCCCCCACTGATAATCCCCAAGTGCAGGGAATCATCATAGAAATTCCCAATAGTCAAAGTGATAAGTATGGAGTGTCGAACCCACAAGGAGCTAAAGGTAAGATCAATATTCTCTCAAGTCATATCTACCACTGATACGACTCTTCACGCATAATCGAACGTTTGCTTCCAACTAGAAACGAGAAATAAAACTACGTTGTGGGTATGAAGAGGATAACTTTGCATGATATCGGAGAGCTAAAACATAAAAGTAGGTGCTGTTATCATAAAGTTAGAATATATTACTAAATAGCGAGTGTGGAAAAATGATGGGTCGATGTGCGGAATTGTCCTAGGAAATTGTTAACAAGACCGGTGGTCGTCATTGCAATTTCATATGAGGGAGAGGCATAAGCTAACATACTTTCTCTTCTTGGATCATATGCACTTATGATTGGAACTCTAGCAAGCATCCACAACTACTAAAGATCATTAAGGTAAAACCCAACAATAGCATTAAAGTATCAAGTCCCCTTTATCCCATACGCCGTGACCCACTTATCTGTGTTTATGCTTCTGTCACTCAAGCAACGCAGACAATAAGTAAACCATGGACATATTGCAACACCCTATAGCGGGAATCCCTCACGCTTGCACGACACAGAGGGCACCATAGGACAACACCAAAATAAAACATACAACTCGTACCAATCTAGATCATCAATCAACCCAAGGACAAAGGATATCTACTCAAAACATCATAGGATGGCAACACATCATTGGATCATAATATGTGGCATAAAGCACCAAGTTCAAGTAGGGATTACAACGGGGTGCGGGAGAGTGGACCGCGTAAAAGAGATGAGGATGGTGATGTTGATGAAGATGATCACCCATGGCGATGATTCCTCCCGATGGCACTCCAAAGACCATCGAGAGAGAGAGGAGGAGAGGTTCTCCCCCTTGTGCTTCCTCCTCCATGGCCTCCCCCCTGGACGGGGAGAGGTTCCCCCTCTGGTCCTTGGCCTTCATGGCGATGATGGCCCCTCAGAGATCCTTCCCCATGGCCTCCGGTGATGATGGCCCCCTCCGGTAGGGTGCTAGAGAGGGCCTAGATTGATTTCTCGTGGCTACAGAGTCTTGCGGCGGCTGAACTTCTGATCTAGGTTATTTTCTGGAGGTTTGGGTATTTATAGAAGAGGTTGGCGTCAAGGACAAGTCAAGGGGCCCCACAGGGAGTCCACGAGGCATAGGGGCGCCCCCCAGGGAGGTGGGCGCGCCCCCACCCTCGTGGAGCACACGAGACTCCCCTCCGGTAGATTTTTGTTCCAGTATTTTTTATATTTTCCCAAAAAAATCTCTGTTGATTTTCAGCGCATTCTGAGAACTTTTATTTCTGCACAAAACAACACCACGATAGTTCTGCTGAAAACAGCGTCAGTCCGAGTTAGTTCTAATCAAATCATACCAAAATCATATAAAACTATTGTAAACATGACATGAATACTTCATAAATTATAGATACGTTGGAGACGTATCAGCATCCCCAAGCTTAATTCCTACTCGTCCTAGAGTAGGTAAATGATAAAAGAAATAATTTATGAAGTGTGAATGCTAGCAAGCGCTTAAGTTTGATCAATGATAGTTTCAATCACTTTTTCAAGTATCATTATATACCATAACAGTAGCTCAACTCATAAAACTTTTCATGATCAAGTAACAAGCTATTCACAAGTTAAAGTATAGATCATAAACTTTATTGGAAACTAACAAACCATGCTCTTAGTCATCAAACCATTGCAATTCATCTTATTTTTGGGAAGGGTCTATATAAGAGCTTTGGTTCAACAAACTCCACATACTCAACTATCTTTTAATCTTTCACAATTGCTAACACTCATGTGATATTTATGGTTTCAAAGTTTCAATCGGACATAGAGAAAGATAAGGGCTTATAGTTTTGCCTCCCAACCTTTTACCTCAAGGGTAATATCAACAATAATAATTTATGAAAACCTAACATCCAAGTGGATATATATATCCGGATCGCTCCAGCACAAAGTTCTTGCCAAAGGAAAAAGTGTAAAAAGGAAAGGTGATGATCACCATGACTCTTGTATAAGGGTAGAAGATAAAAGTAAAAGATAGGCCCTTCGCAGAGGGAAGCATAGGTTGTCATGCGCTTTTATGGTTGGATGCCAAAATTTTAATGCAAAAGAATGTCACTTTATATTGCCGCTTGTGATAAAGACCTTTATTATGCAGTCTGTCGCTTTTATTTCTTCCCTATCACAAGTTTGTATAAAGCTTATTTGCTTCGCACTAATAGATCATACATATTTAAGAAGCAATTTTTATTGCATGCACGATGACAACTTACTTGAAGGATCTTACTCAATCCATAGGTAGGTATGGTGGACTCTCGTGGCAAAACTGGTTTAAGGGATGTTTGGAAGCACAAGTAGTATCTCTACTAGGTGCAAAGAATTAGGCTAGCATGAGAGGGAAAGGCAAGCTCAACATGTTGGATGATCCAAGACAATGTAACGTTTCGGATATAGGAAAACATAACCCATTAAGTTGTCTTCCTTGTCCAACATCAACCTTTTAGCATGTCATATTTTAATGAGTGCTCACAATTACAAAAGATGTCCAAGATTGTATACTTATATGTGAAATCTCTCTTCCTTTAATATTCTTTCATGAATTGTTCAAGTGACCAATTCTGTGTTTGCTAACTTTCAATAAGTTTAATACCTATACGCATTATGTGTGAAGTCCTCACTCCCCATGTTATAAGCATATGAAACATATATAAATTTAGATTTATGATATTCAATTCATTCAACCATTTACCCATAAGATATATGTGAAGCACGTGAGTAAATGACAAACTACTCCAAAAATATATAAATGAAGAACACTGAGTAGTCATATAATTAACTAGCCATGGAGGATCCTTTTTCATTAAAGATTTCAGATCCAATGATTTTATTCAAACAGCAAGTAAAATGAAAATACGCTCCAAGCAGAACACATATCATGTGACAAATAAAAATATAGCTCCGAGTAAGGTATACCGATGGTTTTGAAGACGAAAGAGGGGATGCCTTCCGGGGCATCCCCAAGCTTAGGCGCTTGAGTCTTCCTTGCATATTACCTTGGGGTGCCTTGGGCATCCCCAAGCTTAGAGTATTTACACTCCTTATTCTCCTCATATCGATATCTCACTCAAAACTTGAAAACTTCAATCACACAAAACTTAATAGAACTTCGTGAGATGGGTTAGTATGATAAAGAGTAAATCATTCACTTTGGTACTGTCAAAGACAAGATTCATAATTATTCTCACACAATTCCTGCTGTACCATATCATTTCTACAATTTATATTGAGCAATATAAGCCATAGAAACTAGAAAACAAGCAAACTATGCATTAAAAATAGAATCTGCCAGAAACAGAACAGTCTGTAATGATTTGAACAACAACCATACTTCTGCTACTCCAAAGATTCTGAAATAAATTGGTGGACGTGAGGAATTCGTCCATTAATCTTCTTCAAAAATAATCAACTCAAAATCACTCTTCTGTAAAATATGACAGCTAATCTCATGAGCGCAAAGTTTCTGTTTTTTACAGCAAGATCACATTAACTTTCACCCAAGTCTTCCCAAAGGTCTTACTTGGCACTTCATTGAAACAAAAGCTATAAAACATGATTACTACAGTAGCTTAATCCTGTGGACACACAAAAACAGTAAAGGTAAATATTGGGGTGTCTCCCAACAAGCACTTTTCTTTAATGCCTTTTAGCTAGGCATGATGATTTCAATGATGCTCTCATAAAAGATAAAGAATTGAAACATAAAAAGAGCATCATGAAGAATATGACTAGCACATTTAAATCTAACCCACTTCATATTCCTAGAGATTTTGTGAGCACACAATTTATAGGAACAAGAATCAACTAGCATAGTAAGGCAAAACAAGTATAACTTCAAAACTTTAGGCACATAGAGAGGAAACTTGATATTATTGCAACTCCTACAAGCATGCATTCCTCCCTCATAATAATTTTCAGTAGCATCATGAATGAGTTCAACAATATAACCATCACATACAATATTCTTTTCATGATCTACAAGCATAGAAATTTTACTACTCTCCACATAAGCAAAATTCTTCTCATTCGTCAACAAAATAACTGTCATGTGAGGCATAATACAATTGAAAATTAAAATCATGATGACAAGTTTCATGGTTAACATTACAAGTCATCACAATAATCTCATAGATAGCAACTTTGTTCTCATAATCACTTGGAACCTCTTCCGAAATAGTGGAATCATTACTAACTAAAGTTGACACTCTTCCAAATCCACTTTCATAAATATCACACTAAGGTTCAACACCCTCCAAAATAGTGGGATCACTAATTCCTAAAGTTGACACTCTTCCAAACCCACTTTATATGATATTATTATTCATACTCCAAAAGATATAAGTGAAGATCATGGAGCATTCTACAATTAATATAGACTAACCAATATCCAAGCTCAAAATATATAAGTGAAGCACCACGAAGCATTACAGAAACCATACTCAAAAGATATAAGTGAAGCACATGAAGCATTCTATAAATAAATGAAGGGCTATCTCATACTAGCATGGTTCCTAAAGAAAAATAAAAACACAAGGGACACAAATCATGTGAACAAAACAAAAACCGAGGTAACCGATAATTGTTGAAGAAGAAAGATGGGATGCCAACCGGGGCATCCCCAAGCTTAGATGCTTGAGTATCCTTGAAGTATTTACTTGGGTTGCCTTGGGCATGCCCAATCTTGAACTCTTTCCTCTCTTTATTCTTCTCACATCGGTAACTCCTCGTTCTTCGAACACTTCATCCACACAAAACTTAACAAAAACTTTGTGAGATCCGTTAGTATAATAAAGAAAATCACTACCTTTAGGTACTGTTGCAAACTCATTTCAATTTAATATTATCACTTTATCTACTGTATTCCAACTTCACCATGGTTCATACCCCCGATACTACCCATGGATTCATCAAAATAAGCGAACAACACATAGAAAACAGAATCTGTCAAAAACAGGACAATCTGTAGTAATCTGGAAATTTAGTAAACTTCTGCAACTCCAAAGATTCTAAATAAAATATGACAATTTAAAAAATTTGTACAGAAGTAATGTGCAAAACTTTTCGGACCCATTTGACTTTCCAGTAAAAAATGTAAATTCACACGCTACAGCTAATGTTTCTGTTTTTGTACTGCAGATAGTAAACAAGCAATCTAATCATCCTAAAACCAAAGCTCGACACATTATTTTTCTAATACAATGGTTATATACAAGGGGATAATTATTTTCAGAGAAGCTTCCATGAATTGTTTTACATGTTTCCATGAGCATGAACACAAGTGCTCAAGGTCGACCTTCACTTCTTCAATGCATAATCTTCCAATCACTTCTCTTATGGAAAAACTTTTTAGGCATGAAAGGCAAGTAATTTTTTTGTATGTTTCACCCACAACTAAACAGAAATAAAAACAAAAAAAACAAAATCTACTTAGTGAAGAAAGCAAACAAGCATACATGAAAATATCAACCCCACGCTATTACTCCCCGGCAACGGCGCCATAAAAGAGCTTGATAATCCACAAGTGCAGGGAATCATCGTAGCAATTCCCAATGGTGGAAGTGATAAGTATGGAGTGTAGAACCCACAAGGAGCTAAAGGTAAGATCAATATTCTCTCAAGTCCCGCTCGCCATCGATACGACTCTCACGTGACCGAACGTTTGCTTCCAACTAGAAACAAGAAATAAAACTACGTTGTGGGTATGAAGAGGATAACTTTGCATGATAGCGAAGAGCTAAAACATAAAAGTAGGTGCTGTTATCATAAAGTTATAATATATTACTAAATAATATAAATAGTGAGTGTGGAATAATGATGGGTCGATGTGCGGAATTGTCCTATGCAATTGTTAACAAGACCGGTGGTCATCATTGCAATTTCATATGAGGGAGAGGCATAAGCTAACATACTTTCTCTTCTTGGATCATATGCAGTTATGATTGGAAATCTAGCAAGCATCCGCAACTACTAAAGATCATTAAGGTAAAACCCAACCATAGCATTAAAGTATCAAGTCCCCTTTATCCCATACGCCGTGACCCACTTATCCGTATTTATGCTTCTGTCACTCAAGCAACACAGACGATAAGTAAACCATGGACATATTGCAACACCCTACAACGGGAATCCCTCACGCTTGCGCGACACGGAGGGCACCATACACTACAAAAAAATACACATCCGTGACATTTTGGGCCGAACAAATTTTTTCCTATCATACTTATGACACTTCTATGATGATAATTGTGACAAAACCCGATATCATCATAGATGTGGTGAGCTCCTACTTCTATGACAAAAAATCATGACATAAAATGGGCTTTTCGTCCTGGGCGGGCTAGAGGCGCAACTGCATGACATTCTTTGGGCCGTCCATGACGGAAAAAACCGTGGTAGAAGCGAGGGCGAGGAAAATATCGGGGAGTTCCCGGTTATGGTGGGTGGTTGGAGGCCGAGCGATGCGCGTTTCTCTCGTACCGTATGCGCATGGGTGTGAGGCATTGGGCTCTAGCTGAACCCGAGCGAGGCGTCGCTTAATCGAACCCGAAGCGATCAGACTTCAGTTACGCGTTCTCGAACCCGAGTGATCGAGCGATTCGCCATCGCTCTGCTGCTAATTGAAGCCGATCGATGCTGCCTCTGGATGAACAAAGTGAGCATTTCTTTGGGGGGTTGGATGAACAAAGGCGTTCTTTGGGGGGCGCGTTGGATGAACAGTCCCCGGTGGGGGTCAATTAACAGGCCCCCGTGGTGTTGCCTCTGGATGAACATGACCCCGATCGATCGAGCCGGTTGGGGATGGATGAACAGGACCCCGTGGAGGGCTGGATGAACAGGATGACCCCGTGGAGGGCTGGATGAACAGTAGATGGCGGAGGGGTGGATGAACAGTAGCCCGTGGAGGGGTGGTTGAACAGGAGCCCGTGTAGAGGGATGGTTGAACAATAGCCGGTGGAGTATCACGCCGTGGAGGCTGGATGAACAAGAGCCCGAGGATGAATAGTCACAGGTGGAGGTTGGAGGAGGTCGACGGTGGATGAACAGTAGCCTGTGGAGGCTGGAGGAGGTCGACGGTGGAGATGAACAATATCCCATGGAATCCCATTTTGCGGTACGCCACACCCCTCCCGATGAACATGACCTCTGTTTCGACCGGAGCGCTCCAACACAAGTCTCTTTCCTCGGTTTTGCGGTACGCCACACCACTCCCGATCAACAGGACCCTGTTTCGACCGTAGGAGGTCCAACACAAGTCTGTTTCCTCCATTTTCGGTACGCCAGACCACTTCAGATGAACAGGATCCCGTTTTGAACGTGGCTGGTTGAACACAATGCCCTTTCCTCTGCTCCGCGGTACACTAGGCCTCGTTTCCATGGGTTGTTCCGTCCAAGCCCTCCCGATGAACACGACGACACATTCTGTTCCGACCCAGCTGGTTGGCTCCCCATGAACACGACGACGATGTTGTTTCTCCGTTCCGACCCAGCCATGCACACGAGCCCTAGCCATACGTATGCGCGAGTAGGCATTTGAGACCTCGCTCGTATGTACGTATGTTGCCATATTTACTTTCTTGCACCCTGGCCGCTGTACGTACGTGTACATGCTACGTGCGGGCCTCTACTACGACACGTGCACGCCTCAACTATGACATGTGTGCGCCTCTGCATCGACTAGTATGTACATACACGTTCGTGACCAGAATGACAACGCTATGTACGCTTCGACCAGGTGGGTCCCGACTGTCAGGCACTTCCTTGCGTGCGAAGATGTAGCTAGTAGGTCCCAGCAGTCAGGGGGCGAATCATTTTTTTTTCAGACGCACTTCCTTGTGTGCGAAGATGTAGCTGGTGGGTCCCAGTAGTTAGGGGGGAACGTTTTTTTGCGAAATACGGTGGCCCATCCAGTGGGTCCCTGCTGTCAGGTGGAGGAATAATTATTTTGCGCGTAATAAGGAGGCACTTCCTTGCGGCCGCCGTGGACCCAGCTGTCAGCCTCTCCACGTACATTACTCTTCCGATGGATGTGTTCCTTGACCATGTTGACCATGCTGCGCCGAGAGCACCAGGGCGGTGGATGACGGCGAGGCCTAAGAAGGGGACGACGCGGAGCCGGGAAGACGCGACAGCGGAAGCCCGCACGGAGAGGAGTACGAGGGTTCACTGGTTCAGCTGCGGTGTGAGGCTGCCATCGCCGCAGGGCCTGACCAGCGGTGGGAATAGTAGGGGGCGGTGAGGCCTCCGCGGTAGCACAACCGTCCACGAGAGGCAGGGGCATGCAACATGACCAACGCTGCTTTGGGCGGCTGGAGCAAGAAGACCAGAGGTTGAAGAAGCACTACAGCCGTTGAATGGACATCGTACATTCACTGGAGCTAGAATCATTCATATTGACTAAGTTGACAAAGCCTTCCATCCCCGTCAACTTAGTAGGCCCATAAGTCAGCCTCCCACCAAGGAGGGTCCCAGCTAGCAGGGGGAGTATTCATTTTTTTGTGCGTAATAAGGAGGCACTTCCGGTGGGCTCGAGCTGACAGAGGGGGGGGGCGTTTTTTCACAGATAGGGTGTCCCGTCCTATGGGTCCCAGCAGTCAGGGGGGAAACGTTTTTTTCGCGAAATACGGTGGCTTGTCCGGTGGGTCCCTACTGTCAGGTGGAGGAATAATTATTTTGCGCGTAATAAGCAGGCACTTCCTTGCGGCTTCCATGGACCCAGATGTCAGCCTCTTGATACGTCTCCAACGTATCTATAGTTTTTTATCGTTCCATGCTATTATATTACCTATTTTGGATGTTTATGGGCTTTACTATACACTTTTATATCATTTTGGGACTAACCTATTAACCGGAGGCCCAGTCCAAATTGCTGTTTTTTGCCTATTTCAGTGTTTTGTAGAAAAGGAATATCAAACGGAGTCCAAACGGAATGAAACCTTCCAGTTATTTTTGGAACAAACGCAATCCAGGAGACTTGGAGTGGACGTCAAGAAGTAAACGAGGTGGCCACGAGGCAGGAGGTCGCACCGTAGGGGGGTGGGTGCGCCTGAGGGAGTCCTGAATTAAGGGGTCCTCGGACAGCCGGACTATATGCGAATGCCGGACTGTTGGACTATGAAGATACAAGATATAAGACTTCGTCCCGAGTCCAGATGGGACTCTCCTTTGCGTGGAAGGCAAGATTGGCGATTCGGATGTGAAGATTCCTTTCTCTGTAACCAACTCTGTGTAACCCTAGACCCCTCCGGTGTCTATATAAACCGGAGGGTTTAGTCCGTAGGACGAGAATAATCACAACCATAGGCTATAGCTTCTAGGGTTTAGCCTCTACGATCTCGTGGTAGATCAACTCTTGTAATACTCATATCATCAAGATAAATCAAGCAGGAAGTAGGGTATTACCTCCATCGAGAGGGCCCAAACCTGGGTAAACATTGTGTCCCCCGCCTCCTGTTACCATTAGCCTTATACGCACAGTTCGGGACCCCCTACCCGAGATCCGCCGGTTTTGACACCGACATTGGTGCTTTCATTGAGAGTTCCACTGTGACGTCGAAGATAAGGTTGATGGCTCGCCTTGTTATCAAGGACAACATCACCTCCGGGGGAGCTCTGGCCTCAGGCCAAACTCTCCGGCTGGGCGGCTTCGTCTTGACCGCCCGTACGGCCGTCAGGCCGACCATGATGTAATGCCCCGGATTCGATGCGCCAGGTGTCCGCCATTTATTCGCTGTAGTTTCCGTGTCATGTGCTTGCATGTTGCACTTTGCCATGTCATCATCTGCATTTTTATCATGTCATCATGTACATTTCATTTTGCATACGTGTTCGTCTCATGCATCCGAGCATTTTCCCCGTTGTCCGTTTTGCAATCCGGCACTCCTATGTCTCCCGGCGCCCCCCTTTACCTCTTTTCGTGTGCGGGTGTTAAACTTTCTCGGAATGGCCCGAGGTTTGTCAAGCGGCCTTGGTATACCACCGGTAGACCGCCTGTCAAGTTTCGTGTCATTCGGAGGTCGTTTGGTACTCCAACGGTTAACCGGGTAACCGCAAAAGCCTCTTTTGTTTGCAGCCCAACACCTCTTTCAAAGTGTCCCAAAACCCACCTAACTCCTCTCCATACTCTCGGTCGTTCGATCACGATCGCGTGGCCGAAAACCGCACCTCATTTGGAGTCTCCTAGCTCCCTATGCCTGTATAAACTCCTCCCCCGTCCAAATCCGGGTCCCGAAACCCTAAAAATTGTCCCCGCGCTCGCCGGACATGTCCGACGCCGTCCGGACAAACCCGCGCCGCCGCCCGCAGCCATCCAGGGCGTGCCACGAGTCCCCCTTCCTCCCGCGCCGCCCTTGGCCCGGGGCAACCCTCCGACCCATCTGGCGCCCGTATTTGCTCCGCCCGCCCTGGGCCAGCGCCGCCGACCGCCGCCGCTGTGCTCGGCTCCCGCCGCCGAGCCAGCCCCGCCTTGCCCTTCGCCCGCCCGCCCGGCAGCGCGCCCGCCCGCCTCGCCGGCTCGGCAGCCGCGCCCCGGCTTTGCCCTCGCGCCTCCCTTTCGCCGCCCGGTGCTCCGAGGCTCACGGGCCGCTCAGCCGAGCACCGCGCCCCGCGCCGCCCCGGCTCGGCTCCGCCTCGATCCACGCCGGAGCCCCCAATCCACTCGGCCGGTTGACTTTCTCCCCCCTCCGTTTTCTGCTAAGTCCTCGATTTTTTCGTTATTTTCATGCATTTTCATCATGCCATAACTCTGCATCCGTAGCTCCGTTTTGCACGTGTAATATGTCAAATTGTTCGTCCCGATGAGTAAAGCATTTCATTCCATTGCATCATTTTCATTTGAGCTCATCTTGGTGCCCGAAATGCTGTTAGAAGAGTGCTATGTGATGTTAGTTTCTGATTCTTATCAGAACATGCACTTTTGTCATTTTTGCCATGATTGATGTGTGCATCCTATGAACTTGAGTCCTACATGTGTTTTTTAATATGCCATGCCATCTTTACAGGGGTGTATGCTATATATTTTTGTGATCTCTGTGGTGACTAGCACAAGCATGCAAACTAGGCTTCATGATGTTGCCGATTTCAGCCCTGTGCTGCTGATATTTTTATGCCATGTTAACTTGATGCTTACGAGAGATCCATGCTTATTTTGAGATACTTAAGTAAGGATGTTTTGAACATATGGTTATGCTATATCCATACATGCCCTTGTTTGAAATTATGGAGTGCCATAGCTTGAGTCAATCGAGCTCTACGTTTGCTATAAAATGTTTCCTGGCAGATTGTTTACATGTTATTCAATTTTGCCAAGGTTGTTGATAGTGATCCATGCACTCTATGAACTTGCTATTGCAATGCTTAGCTTCATAAACATGTCTTCTTGCTTTTAGTTGCCTTGCCATGCCATGTTTTGCTCTGTGGTGAGAGGTTCAAGCTTACCAACATGCCTACTTGTTGTTCCTGCCATGTATGAATCTGTAATATAACTTGCCATGTTTACATGGGTGCCATCATATCTTCTGATCCTTTTTGGCTCATGGTCAGTAATGGACTTTTGTTCTATGCTTTGAGTAGATTCATGTCATGCCTTTGTTTGCCATGATAAGTTCCTGTAGCATGTTGTTTTATAGCTCTAAACATTGGAACCTGATGTTATTTCTGCTGAAGTCTGAAACTGTTATTATTTGCAATCTTGCCATGTGTGTTTGAGCATGTTCTAGTGATTTATGGAGATAGCTCAGTGTTCATGTTTTGTAATGCTTTACCTGTACATCATGCCCATGCCTTTTGTTATTATGTTGAGATACTGTAGTATAGTGCTTTGATGCTTGCAATATGCCTAGTTGCTGTTTTGGACAGCTTGTCCTTTAAACTTGTATTGTGTGTATGTGTTGAACCGTTGCTCCGTTTTGAGTGTGCTCTATATGAAACTTGCTTAGAATTGCATGTAGCTTCATATTATCATGTTGCATCCTTGTTTTGAGGTGTTTTCTTGATGTTTGGGTGCATTTTGCATCAATGCCATGTTTAACTTGTTTTGCTCATATCTTCTAGACCGTACCTCCGAATCTAATGAACTTTATATGTAACTTGACTAGAATTTCGTGTAGATCATCGTGGTGCATCTTAACTTGCTGTTTAACAACTTGAACATAAGGTTTATTCAGATCTGGACCAATTTCAAAATTTGCATATGAGGACTTACCGGAATTGTTCTATGTTGTTCCCGGCCTCATTTAAACTTGCTTTGATGTGTTGCTCTTGTTTGCATCATCTCTTGCCATGAGTAGCTTCATGTAGCCGTGTCATGCATCATGCTCGTTTGTGCATCATGCCTTGCTCATGTGTGGTGTGTTTACCTTGTTGTGTGCTTCTCTCGATAGTTCCCGTTTCGTTGCGATCGTGAGGATTCGTTCGTCTACGCTTGGTTCGGCTTCATCCGTTCATCTTCTTCATGGACTCGTTCTTCTTCCTTGCGGGATTTCAGGCAAGATGACCGCTACCCTAGATCTCACTACTATCATTGCTATGCTAGTTGCTCCGTTCTATCGCTATGCTGCGCTACCTATTACCTGTTTATCAAGCCATCCCAAATTGCCTTGTCAGCCTCTAACCTTTTGCACCCTTCCTAGCAAACCGTTGTTTGGCTATGTTACCGCTTCGCTCAGCCCCTCTTATAGCGTTGTTAGTTGCAGGTGAAGATGAAGTTTGTTCCTTGTTGGAACATGGAGATGTTGTTCCTTGTTGGAACATGTTTACTTGTTGGGATATCACAATATATCTTATCTTATTAATGCATCTATATACTTGGTAAAGGGTGGAAGGCTCGGCCTTATGCCTGGTGTTTTGTTCCACTCTTGCCGCCCTAGTTTCCGCCATATCGGTATTATGTTCCCGGATTTTGCGTCCCTAACGCGGTCGGGTGATTTATGGGACCCCTTGACGGTTCGCTTTGAATAAGACTTTTCCAAAGAAGGCCCAACATTGGTTTTACCATTTGCCTCACCACCACCTACTTTTCCCTTGGGAGTCGCTCTCTCGAGGGTCATCTTTATTTAGCCCCCAGGGGCCGGTGCTTCTCTAAGTCTTTGAGTGCAACCGAGTAGATCAGGGGCCCCTCGTGGCAACTCGAGGTTTGGTTTTACTCGTAGTATGTCTCATCCGGTGTTGCCACGAGAACGAGATATGTGCAGCTCTTATCGGGATTGTCGGTACATCGGGCGGCTTTCTTGGTCTTGTTTTATTGCTTTGTCGAAATGTCTTGTAGCCGGATTAGGGACTGATCGGGTCTTCCGGGAGAAGGAATATCCTTCGTTGATCGCGAGAGCTTATCATGGGCTAAGTTGGGACACCCCTGTAGGGTATAAACTTTCGAGAGCCGTGTCCGCGGTTATGTGGCAGATGGGAATTTTTTATTATCCGGTTGTAGTAAACTTGAAGCAAACTCTTCTAAAATACACCAACCGTAATGCGTAACTGTGAGTGTCTCTTTTCGGGTTGATCGAGAGGAGAACACGGTTTTACGGGTTATGTCGGCGTAAGTAGGAGTTCAGGATCACTTCTTGATCATTGCTAGTTGACGACCGTTCCTTTGTTTCTCTTCTCGCTCTCATTTGCGTATGTTAGCCACCATATATGCTTAGTCGCTGCTGCAACCTCACCACTTTATCCCTTCCTTTCCCACTTAAGCTTTGCTAGTCTTGATACCCATGGTAATGGGATTGCTGAGTCCTCGTGGCTCACAGATTACTACACCACCGATTGCAGTGTACATGTTTTGCGATGATCATGACGCGAGAGGCGATGTTTACTTGTGTTGGAGTTCTTCTTACGCTTCTTCGATCGTGGGATAGGTTCTAGGTCGGCAGCCTGGGCTAGCGTGGTGGATGTCGTTCGAGCTTCGTTTATGTTTCATCCGTAGTCGGATGTTGTTCTTGTATATGCTGTCGTTGTATTCTTGTGGCATTTGTGCCTTATGTATGTATCCCCATCTATTATGTAATGTTGATGTAATGATATCCACCTTGCAAAAGCGTTTCAATATGCGGGTCTATCCTTGGTGGGACCTTCGAGTTCCTTTTGGATAGGGTCGCATATTGGGCGTGACACATGACTTCTCAAGTCATCGAAAATCGCCTCTACGTTGGATCGAAATACGCCGAGCAGATGGATCCAACGGAGTTATCGTCTTTAAACGGGCTCCTGGATCGCATCGCCGCTCTCGGAGTCGCTTCGGACTACGATCGGATTGGGCTTAAACCCGATCAAAGAGAGATTGAATCTCCGCCGATCACCCATTAGATAGCGGTGGTGGAGGAGCGATGCAACAACTCTTCCCCCATATTGAGGATGAAATATGTCCGGATTTCTGAGCTCACCAAGCCGGATACACGCCCGCGGGAAGACGCGCCCAAACTCCGAACATAGAACCGGACTACGGGCCAGAAAAATTGGTTTACATCTCGGGGTCTAAACTATTAAGTTCGGAAACTCCTCAAGCTCTGGGTCACGAATCAGATCTGGGTTCGAACTTAAATCCACCCACTCGACCAGATTCAAGCGATCTTTCCCGCATCAGACAAACAGTCCCAAGAGATTGTACATCACTTTTGGGCCAGATTCCTCATCATCAAGGACAAGGTGAAGGACTGTTGCGATGAAGACGCAATCTCATTATTCTGCAAAAATTGCATGGACAAGGGACTCCTCAACGCCATAAATCGCCGTCACATATCACGTTTCGATGACTTGGTGATCATAGTACAGAAGTACTGCGCGATGGAAAGCGCCTGGAAAAATCAGGCAACCTTTTGGGATCCACTGGCTCTCGCCAAACTCCTCGTCCGAACAAAAAGGGTGTACCCCTCGTAGGTCACTGCTACGTCTTGAGCTTGCGTTGGTTTTCCTTGAAGAGGAAAGGGTGGTGCAGCAATAGTAGCGTAAGTATTTCCCTTAGTTTTTGAGAACCAAGGTATCAATCCAGTAGGAGGCTCCTCAAAAGTCCCACACACCTACACAAACAAAGAAAGAACTCGCAACCAACGCAATAAAGGGGTTGTCAATCCCTTCAAGGCCACTTGCGAAAGTGAGATCTGATAGAGATAGTATGATAAGATAAATATATTTTTGGTATTTTATAATATAGATTGGAAAAGTAAAGATGCAAATAAAAGTAGATTGAAAGCTTATATGATAAAAGACAGACCCGGGGGCCATAGGTTTCACTAGTGGCTTCGCTCAAGATAGCATAAGCATTACAGTGGGTGAACAAATTACTATTGAGCAATTGATAGAAAAGCGAATAATTACAAGATTATCTAGGCATGATCATGTATATAGGCATCACGTCTGTGACAAGTAGACCGACTCCTGCCTGCATCTAATACTATTACTCCACACATCGACCGCTATCCAAAGATGCATCTAGAGTATTAAGTTCATAAAAAGAATGTAGTAACGCATTAAGAAAGATGACATGATGTAGAGTGATAAACTAATGCAATATGATATAAACCACATCTATATATCCTCGATGGCAACAATACAGTACGTGCCTTGCTGCCCCTGCTGTCACTAGGAAAGGACACCGCAAGATTGAACCCAAAGCTAAGCACTTCTCCCATTGCAAGAAAGATCAATCTAGTAGGCCAAACCAAACTGATAACTCGAGGAGACTTGCAAAGATAACTTAATCACACATAAAATAATGCAGAGGAGATTCAAATATTTCTCATAGATAAACTTGATCATAAACCCACAATTCATCCGATCTCGACAAACACACCGCAAAAAGAGTTACATCGAATAGATCTCCAAGAAGATCGAGGAGAACATGGTATTGAGATCCAAAAAGAGAGAAGAAGCCATCTAGCTAATAACTATGGACCCGAAGGTATATGGTAAAATACTCACAACTCATCGGAGATGCCTTGGAGATGATGTAGAGGCCCTTCGTGATCGATTCCCCCTCCGGCGGAGCGCCGACGAAGGCTCCAAGATGGGATCTCGCGGATATAGAAGGTTACGGTGGTGGAAATTGTTTTTCATGGTCGCCGATGTTCTCGAGTGCGTGGGTATATATAGGAGGAAGAAGTAGGTCGGTGGGCCTTGAGGGCCCACAAGATAGGGGGGCGCGCCCTCCACCCTCGTGGCCGCCTCGATTGCTTCTTGACTTGCACTCCAAGTCCTCTGGATCACGTTCGTTCCAAAAATCATGCTCCCGAAGGTTTCATTCCATTTGGACTCTGTTTGATATTCCTTTTCTTCGAAACACTGAAAGAGGCAAAAAAACAGCAATACGGGCTGGGCTTCTGGTTAGGAGGTTAGTCCCAAAAATGATATAAATGTGTAAAGTAAAGCCCATAAACATCCAAAACGGGTAATATAATAGCATGGAACAATCAAAAATTATAGATACGTCGGAGACGTATCAGTCATCCGAGCCAATGGCAAAGAAATCAAAGCCCACTTCAGGACGTGCAACCGTTTTGGAGGATGGCTCGATAGGCCATGCAAAATACACACCACACCAGATACCGTACCAACAAACAGCCTTAGAGCATGTTGGATACTTCGGCAGGTGGTCAAGAGCGGCGAGGATCTCCTCATAAGAAACACCACAGAGCAACTTCCCGCAGAGCACAACGCTACAGTATTGACAGTCTTTGAGACTTTTGCCTCAGGTAATAGGTGCAAGAGAGCACTCCGCAGCCTCGCTGAAGTCTGCGAAGACGCAACAATAAATCCCTGGAAAGACACGGCCATAACTTTCAGTTCTAGTGACGAACCACAATTCAAAACAGTCCGGGCACCAGCCGCCTTAGTCCTCAGTCCAATCGTGGACGGCTTCCGGCTTACCAAAGTGCCCATGGACGGCGGTAGTGGACTAAACCTCATTTACGAGGAAACTCTCAATAAAGTGGAAATAGACAGGAGCCGCATTGAACAAAGTAGAACAACCTTTGGATGAATTATTCCCAGCCGGGAGGCACGATGTGCGGGAAAAATCACACTCGATGTGGTATTCGGCACGCTGGAGAATTATCGGTCTGAAGAAATAACCTTTCAGGTGAACCCTTTCACCAGTGGATATCACACCTTGTTAGGGCGTGATGCGTTTGCGAGCTTCCAAGCTATACCCCATTACGGGTACATGAAGCTCAAAATGCCTGGGCCCAATGGAATCATCACCCTTGCCAGTGATCCGGACACAACACTCCGCGCCGAAAATAAAACAACCGCCTTGGCCCTCGAAGCATTGTCTGAAGCCCTCGCGGCCGAAGAATTAACTGCATTGCGCTCCACAGTGGATAGGGACGATGATACTCGATAAGCGATCCAAGTCCACCTCCTTCAAACCGGCGGACGAAATCGTCAGATTCCAAGTCCACCCAACGGACTCCTCGAAGATAGCATTCATCGGGGCACAGCTGGACCCCACAATCGACGCCGCACTGCGGACGTTCCTACGCGAGAATTGGGATATTTTTGCCTGGCACCCTTTCGATATGCCAGGGATCCCACGCAGGCTGGTCGAACACAGCCTTAACATATAGAAGGGATACAAGCTTCTCAAGCAAACACTATGGCGCTTTTCAGAACCCAAACGACAAGCCATGGGAGAGGAACTAGCCAAGTTACTCGAGCCCGGATTCATCAGAGAAATAAAACACCCGGATTGGCTAGCAAACTTGGTGATGGTACCAAAGAAGGATAAATCCTGGCGCCTATGTGTCGATTTCAAAGACCTCAACAAGGCCTGCCCTAAGGATCCCTTCCCTCTCCCACACATCAATCAGATTATCGATGCTACCGCGGGACACGACTCACTGTGTTTCCTTGACGCATACTCCGGATGCCATCAAATCAAGATGGCGAAGTCCGATCAAGCCGCAACGACATTTATAACCCCATATAGGCCTTTCTGCTTCAACACTATGCCTTTCGGGCTCAAAAATGCTGGTGCCACCTATCAACGCATGATTCAAACATGCCTGGAGAAACAAATCGGCAAAATAGTTGAAGCATACGTTGATGACGTAGTCATCAAGACCAGACATGCCTAATCGTTAATACACGATCTAAGGCTCACGTTCGATAACCTTCGAACATATGACATTAAGCTCAATCCAGAAAAATGTGTTTTCGGCGTTCCCGCTGGAAAGCTACTGGGCTTCATCGTTTACAATAGCGCTGCGTTTGGATGTCTGTATTGGAGGCCTCCGTATTGAATTGGTTCAATACCAATTCAGCAAAGAAACTGTAATGGCATGAATAAGAATTCGATTGTTTGGATGCTCATGGATTTGGCTCATCGAATCTCAATGATGTTTCAATACCAAGTCTTGTTTGGATGTCAAACTATTGAATTGCATATTGCTTTGTTCTTTATGCATCAAATCAAAATTTGTACAATGTGTGGCTATAATTTAAATGATTATATAGCAATAAAATTAACAAATGTCATCAATTCAGCCAGGAAAAAAATACAAGTTACTATTGCACGTGGTGTACTATAGTTGCCAGTACTACAACACGACCACCGGATAAGTTAATGACGAACAATAGTACGTACATAACAGAACACTATTGAAGTACTACTGTGTGACAACGTGAGATCATAATTAAGTTTCATGTACACTGAATCTGACTGAACGGACCAGATGCCAATCTCTGAACCTGACAAAACTTGTGTGTAGTGCTGCTCACGTGAGTTCATCCATCCTTTCTCCGAATCAAGGCAAGATCAACCGTCGCTACCCCTGGAACTGCCCCCGCCGCATCCTGGTCGTCGCCTCCGCCAGCCGCCGGAGAATCCATTGACTCACCGCCGCATCTTGGACCTGCCCCCGCCACCAGCTGCAGGATCCCGCTGACTCATGACGGCGGTGGCTGGTGGGAATGAGGAGGAGGGCCTGAGGGAGTCCTGGATTAGGGGGTGTCCGGATAGCCGGACTACCATCATCAGCCGAACTATCATTGGCCGGACTATCATCATCGACCGGACTCCAAGACTATGAAGATACAAGATTGAAGACTTCTCCCCGAGTCCGGATGGGACTTTCCTTAGCGTGGAAGGCAAGCTTGACGATACGGATATGTAGATCTCCTACCATTGTAACCGACTCTATGTAACCCTAGCCCTCTCCGGTGTCTATATAAACCGGATGGCTCTAGTACGTAGGACCATCAGAACAACAACCCTTACAATCATACCATAGGCTAGCTTCTAGGGTTTAGCCTGCTTGATCTCGTGGTAGATCTACTCTTGTAAACATCCACAATATCAATATTAATCGAGCAGGACGTAGGGTTTTACCTCCATCAAGAGGGCCCGAACACAGGTAAAAAATCGTGTCCCTTGTCTCCTGTTACCATCCACCTAGACGCACAGTTCGGGACCCCCTACCCGAGATCCGCCGGTTTTGACACCGACATTGGTGCTTTCATTGAGAGTTCCTCTGTGTCGTCACGATAGGCGTGATGGCCTCTTCAATCGATAACGACACAATCCTGGGTGAGACTTTTCTCCCCGGACAGATCTTCGTATTCGGCGGCTGACGCTGCCAACTCGCTGCTATCTGGAAGCGGTCGAAGCTTACGCCCGCCATCAGGTCAGGTTTGGAAGCCTAAACTTCACGGCCGATATCCGCGGAGACTTGATCTTCGATGGATCTGAGCCACAGCCGAGCGTGCCGCGCTGTCACGATGGGCATGACCTAACTCTGCCGCCGGACAGCACCTTGGAGGCCGCACACGAGTCCGCTCCGACCCATAGTCCGGAGCCGATCGCTCGGATCGAGGACGGATGGCTGGACACCGCCTCGGGAGCCGCAACTCCTACGGCGATGGAGCCGAACACTTACCTTGTCCCGCATAAAGCTCATGACTCGAGGTGCCGGACTCCTGCGGACTCCGAACCTCCTGCGCCCCTACGGTCAAATCCGATTGGCGCCCGATCATGGAATTTACCGCTGCGGACATCTTTCGGACACGCCCTTGGCGATATCATAAATTCATGAAGCATCTCTCGCTATCCAGGAGAGCCCTGGCGAACTACGGCGGGATGGTTGAGATGCGGACGACGAAGAAATTCAGACCCCACCCACCACCCACTTCAGTAGCCACCATCGACGATTTAACCGACGTGCTTGACTACGACTCAAGACATCGATGGTATGGGCGGCGATGCGGAGACTATCAAGAACCGGTGCCTACGAGGACCTGAAGACCACCTCGTCATACGACATATACATGGTGGACACCCCAAAGGGAAGCGATAACGAGGAACAACGGACGCGGCGGAGGATAATCGCCGATAAAGAACCAAAACGGCGGCGTAGACGCCGCCCTAAGTCCCGCCTCGATCAAAGCGGCCTTCCTAACGACCAGCGATAGAGCAGGGCAAACCAGCGACGCAAACGGGGCGAGCCGGATAATCAACCCCTTCACGGAGCAATCAACGGTCGAACACAATACCGAGCATAAGAACATACACAAAAAACTCGTCGCCCTTTGCAAGAAGTTTGAAGAAGGCGAAACGGAAGCTCAAAACAGCAGAAAACACGCTCAGAATGAAGTGGAGCAAAGTATTCAAGACTGTAGACAAATATGGCAATGGCCACCAAACTAAGAGCTACCCGAAGCGCAAGTTGCTGCCAGAATTTGACGAGGAAGCCATAGAGCCTTCACGGTCAAAAAATAAAGAGGCCGCTGGCGGATAGACGCCGATGATAGCGGGCCCAAAGCGACAAGCGGGGCTGCACACAAAGCCAATTATAATCACAGGAAAATGGACGGCCCAACTAGGTCCATCTACGGGCCAAAAAGAGGACCCCATGAAGTAACACACCACGACAAGTGTTCAAGACAGCGGCACACCCAAATCTGGGCGCCGCACACCCGCTTATGTTTTATCAATGAGGTGCTGGATCATGAATTTCCAGCGGGGTTCAAACCCATAAACATAGAGGCATACGACGGCACAATGCACTTTGAGTCTGGATAGAAGATTACATACTACACATACACATGGCTAGAGGAGAAGATCTCCACGCCATAAAATACCTACCCTCAAGCTCAAAGGGCCAGCTCGGCATTGGCTCAAAAGCCTCCCGTAAAATACTTTGTTGGAAGTTGGGAAGAGCTTGAGGACGCGCTTAGAAGCAAATTTTCAAGGGACTTATGTCCGCCCTCCGGATGCGCACGATCTGAGTCATATAACCCAACAAGCGGAGAGTCGGTAGCAGAATTGCAGAGCAGGTTCCTTACCAAAAAGAACCAAATAGTCGATTGTCCGGACGCCAAGCCCTAGCAGCCTTTAAACACAACGTCAGGACGAATGGCTCGCCAGACACCTCGGCCAAGAGAAGCCAAGAACAATGGCCGTGCTAACAAGCCTCATGGACGCTTTTGCACAGAGAAGACAGGTTAGCTAGCAAGATGCAAAGACCAATGACCGAGTACATCCGAGATCGAGATGGAAGCAGACGATCCACGACGCAGAAAGACCGGTAGCGGAATAAAGAAAAAGTCTAAAGGCACGGCGGTCAACGCCCGGATTCAAAAGCTCATGACCAAACAATACAACACGGCCTCTTAAGGAGAACAGAGACGAGCTATCAAATTTAAACAAAATTTTAGATCGGATATGTCAAATCCAAGATACCTCGGAAGGCACGCAAACCATACCAACCGAAATTGTTGGGTTTTTAAACAGTCCGGCAGACTCAACACCGGACACAAGGGGCTCGATGCGCCAAGCGAGGACGATGACGAACCCCACCAGCAGAGCACCGGAAGTCAAAAGACTTTCCCACAAGAAGTCAAAACAGTAAACTCGCTTCACGTGATAGTACGGAAAGCCAACACGGCACTCGCTAAGACAAGTGTCGCACGATCCACCCAGTGGACCGAGATTGGACGTCAAAACCAATCACTTTCGACCATCTGGATTAGTCCAGAAGTATCCGGAACGCAGGATAGACTGCCCTGATAGTGGATCCCATAATAGACGGACTGCAATTAACGCAGGTTTTGATGGACGGCAAAGGACTTGAACCTGCTATTTCCGGACACAATCCGCAAGTTGGGATAGACCCTACTACAATTCGGCATAGCCGCACTTCCTTCAAAGGAGTGGGCGCCAGTTCTTACGCCGGGTGCATGGGTTTCATTATTACTAGAAGTTGTGTCAGTCACACGACAACTTCCGACGAGAAAAGCTAACCTTTCATGTCGCCCCATTTAAAAGTAGCTATCAAGCATCACTGGGACGGGAAGCTTTAAATCGCTTCAATGCAATACCACATTATGCGTCTCTTACGCTTAAAATGCCGGTCCATGTGGCAACATTTCATTAAAAGGTCGTTGAGACCCCGGACACGGTGGGCGAGTCCTAATAAATAAGCTAGGGGCTACCTAGCCGCACATCCCCTCACAAGGGTTTGCACATATAAGCCATAATGAGCTAGCATAGGCTCAACTTTCTTAATCTATATTTCAATTTTTTATGCACTTTCTCGCAAGATTTCTTTTCCAACCAAGTTCCTCTCTTTTTACAGATGAACAGCGTGCACACCCGTCAGGATACGGCACAACGGAGACACAAGCAGACATGCAGTAGGGACCCGTTGCAAGGACTCTTTCGTACTAAGACCCTCGTAAACCTTTCTTACTGTCTCTTGTTGCTATAATCCCTTGGTTTATCATTATAACCAGTGGAGATCGGCGTTTTGGCATCGGCGCGCCGTAAGAATCTGCCGGTACACAGACACAAGGGGCTTAGGGCTTTGTTTTGCCGCTATTAGAAAGACCGAACACCTTCGGGAGTGTTCGGCGTCTCGAGTTAGGCCTTATATGCATCAGCTCCGAATCATGTCTTTGGTCAAATGTTGGGTTTGCCCGGCTCTTGTGTTTTGCTGCCTTACGTTCCGTATCATCGGCTAACGCGGCTCCAGGAGAACTACTGCGATTGTGCCCCGATTCGGGCGAGCACCTCAGTAGAGAAAGCCGAAAACTGACTGTCATGATACAGTGAGAGACTGGTCAACCACTCGATCGACCATGGGAATGTTTAGGATTCCTCCGCTTAGACGAAGGGCCGTTTCCCGGCCAGGCACATCTGGCGCCCGAATTCGGAGGCGCGGTGCCCCCAGGGGCTATGTCGTAGCCCCACCCTCGAACTCCATGGCTAAGTGAAAGTGATAAAGCATTATAGTCCGGTTGCCTCGTTTGCTACGCTACCACCTCCTTTACAGGACCGAGACGTCGGATTAAGTATGAAAACATGCTATTTTTTGCGAACACCCCCGCACCTTGTGCGTGGGGGCTGAAGCCGACGACTGCCATCTTTCAGGTGTATACACACGTATACATGAACGGCCGCATAGGAGATATTCTATTACTTGAACGCACAAGTATAAAAGGCGCTTACATCATAAATATCGTTTTACATCATATAAACGTTCATTCGAACGTAACATTTTTCGAGCACTATGACTCTATTACACGAGCACCACGCAGTACTTCGCCAAAATAGTGCTCGACGGGTAACCGGTTATCATCCGAACCCGGGGTCGCAACAGCGGTGGCATCCATCTCTTTCCAATGTGTCTTCACACGGCGGCGCCATCCGCGCACCCTCTATGCAGGCCGACCGCTTCATCGCCTTGATATGCGGCACCGCCCCAAGAAATTGCTGCAATAAGCCAAAATAACTCTTCGGCTGGGGCCTATCCGGCCGGATATGAGTCACTATATCCGTCATAGAAAGCCCGGACAACCTATTTAGCTCAGCCCACTCAGCAAAGCGGTCGGTCGGAAGTGAACGCTCCGGACTATGGAATTGAGACCAAAACAGCTCTTTCGTCTTGTGATCCTTCCGACTTGAAAATGCACGGCATCCGCCGCTTTTCGCTAAGTCCATATAAGGGTCCTCTGAACCCCACAGATTGGCCCAGGTGAGCATATTTTGGATCCAGTAAACCTTGGCGCAGCGAAAAAGGCTTACCGGCTACAATATCTCCGACTGGCGCAGCTCTTCCTTTATAGCCCGCATTGCGGAGCGGGCATCCTTAACCGGCGGTGGCCTTCCGCAGGTCTTCTTGCCCGCTAGGCGCTCCTTCCCAAGAGCCTCATTGCGGTCGGTAGCATCTTTTAACTTCCAGCCATTTCGGCCATCTCTTCCCTGCTCGGCGATGTATGCGGCCCTTTCGCCGCTTAACTCCTCGGCCGCCCTCGAGGCTGCCGCGATTACTCCTTCCGCCTGCTCCTTGGCTCGAGCAAGTTCAGCCGAAGGCTCTCCACGGCAGCGGCACTATCTCAGATTTCACGCACATGTTGTAAGGAGATGACTTGGCTCCCTTACCAAGTGACGCCGCGATAACACTTACCTTGCGACTCATCAAGTCGCTGTTGACCAGCGTGATGTCCGCATCCGCGACATCGAGTTGCCGCTTTAGGTCAAGAACTCCATCAGTCCGGCTGGCCCCGGACGACCCGCCACCTGCATCGGCACGACGGGAATTTAAACCTACGATTTTGATCCTCGACGCAGCTGTCGATTTCGACAACCCTACGAGTCTCGGGGCTACTATCCATACAGGCGCATTCTATATGCAAAACTGTTAAAAGGTGTGTCATTTTACGTACCTCAAACCCGCTTGACAAACTCGGACGGCATCAGGTGCAACCCGCCTTGGCGGACGAAATCCTTTCAATCACCACGCTCATCAATGCGTCTTTGATCTTCCGAGATAGACGCCTTCTCAAGCGAGATCCTTCAAATTACACCGATTGGCGCCGAACTATCCGGCTTTGCCAAACCGGGGCTCCCTCGTGGCGACACTTCAGGCTCGTCCGCCCTATCCGACGGGCGCCCGGACGGGCGTCTCGCTCTCTATCATCTCCGGACGAAGGTCCCCAAGACGAGCTCATCTGCGAAGGGCGGAGATCCGAACTACAAGGTAAAACTTTAGTTATCCTCGAAGCACAAATAGGGATGTCCCTTATTATAAAACTCCTTTCTTTCTACTTATGGCTCGTTGGAGGGCTGACTCATTAAGGGAGATTGTGCGGACGGGGCCTCCCCGGACGCAGGACCCTCTGGCGAAGATTTCTTCCCCCATTTAGGGGCTTTTGCCCCCAGGTCCTCGGAGGCAGTCCTCTTCTCCCCTTGGGGGCAGGGATTCTCAATCCCCCCTCTTTCAAGAGCCTCCTTAGGAGAGGCAGTAGCTTCCTTGTTTTCCCCTTCGTCTTCCTCTGAAGGCGCAACCTCAAGCATCCGGACCAGCACGGGATCCGGCGTGGTCTCGGGGAGGGGGGCTGGACATCGTATCAATTTTGCTTCCGCTATCCACTCCTGTGTAGAAGGAAATTGGTCATAAGGCGAATCATCGAAAGGCAAACAAATGGTATGTCCGGACTCGGAACTACTTACTTGAGTATCCGGCGATTGCAGCTTAGTCCGGCATCTCGGTCAATTCAGGACACGCCTCTTGCGATCAGAAGAAGAATTTGTACATCTCCAGGGGTGTCAATCACAGGAAGTGTATAAGAATCCGTGGACCCTCAGGATTGAACTCCCATATCAGGATAGGGCGGCGTTTGCGAGGCGAGACGCCTAATCAGCATAACTTGCATCACCACCACCATATCGATCTCCCTCGTTTGGAGATCTCGAATCCGGCCCTGCAGTAGGGGCACGTCCTTTGACGGCCCCCAGTTGAGCCCCTGGTTGACCCACAACATCAACCATCGTGGAGGTCCCAGGCGGAATAAGGGCGGCGGCTTTTGTCTGCGGCCCCTCGGAACGGTAATATAGAACCACTCTTGCTGCCACAGGCCGAGCTACTCTTGGAAGGAGCCCGGTAGCCACGGGCATCGGCCCTCCTACTTATGGCCGCCCGCCACACTCCGCTTGACGCCCCGATCATCTTGGCGCCACATTAAAGGTCTTCACCACACGAGGCGAAGTGAGGGTGATGCGGAGGAAGGCTTCGCAGCGATAAATGCGGAAATATGGAGGATGGACTCGAGCCAAATCGTGGAATTCCAACCCATAATAAAACATGAGCCCTCTCACAAAAGGATCCATCGGGAAGCCTAAACCCCGACGGAGGTGGGATATAAAATGACATACTCATGGGCTCGGGGTGAGGATGGCCTGCCCTTGGCGGCAGCAACCTGTGCGAAATCTCGTAAGACAGGTACTTGGCCTCCCGCAACTTTAGCACGTCCTCCTCCGTGACGAAGGAGGGCATCCACCGGCCCTGGAGGTCGGAACCGGACATCGTTGGAAGTCCGCAGTGCTCGAATCTGGAGCTCTAGGTGCTAGAACTTGGAGCGGGGAGGGGATTCGATGAAGGATTGAAGAAAAAAGAAACGAGCCTTGGTCCCGTTATAAAGAGGGAGAATACCAAGAGCCGTCTCCGTGACCATTTGGGACTCGCCTTCGATAGAGGGGGCATGGCGAACGGGCGCGGTTGGGTTACCCACGTCCGTATTGATGAGAATCCCGGATTAAGGGGAAACACGATCTACGCTCGACAAGACGTGCCAAGGAAACCGCCTCGCTAAATCTTGTTGGCGTGGTAAAGTAAAAAACAATTCAAGTATGGCTTGGTAGTGGTGTGACGTCATGCCACGTAAAAACGTCGGCCAGATTGAACTTGTGTATATATTATTATTCTCTCTACGGTGGAATGTGGAATTTATTTTGCGAGCGGACACTATCCTGGTGTTCACAATCTTCTATCATTTGGAGGAGGAACCCGCCTTGCAATGCCAAGCAATATACACGCGGACTTATCGTCATTGAAGCCTGGTTCAGGGGCTCTTGAGGAGTCCTGGATTAGGGGTGTCCGGATAGCCGGACTACCATCATCAGCCGAACTATCATTGGCCGGACTATCATCATCGACCGGACTCCAAGACTATGAAGATACAAGATTGAAGACTTCTCCCCGAGTCCGGATGGGACTTTCCTTGGCGTGGAAGGCAAGCTTGGCGATACGGATATGTAGATCTCCTACCATTGTAACCGAATCTATGTAACCCTAGCCCTCTCCGGTGTCTATATAAACCGGATGGCTCTAGTCCGTAGGACCATCAGAACAACAACCCTAACAATCATACCATAGGCTAGCTTCTAGGGTTTAGCCTCCTTGATCTCGTGGTAGATCTACTCTTGTAAACATCCACAATATCAATATTAATCGAGCATGACGTAGGGTTTTACCTCCATCAAGAGGGCCCGAACCTGGGTAAAACATCGTGTCCCTTGTCTCCTATTACCATCTGCCTAGACGCACAGTTCGGGACCCCCTACCCGAGTTCCGCCGGTTTTGACACCGACAGGGCCACCTAGGGGAGGAGGAGGAGGAGGGCCGGCGGGGGAGGTTACCTGGGCGCCGCCGTCGTGTGCTTCATGGACGGTGAGGGGAACTGGTTGTTTGTGGTCGAGCGAGGGGAAATAGACGGGATCGAAACGTTTTCTTTTGCGGGATCGGTCAATTCAGAGCAAATCGAAGGGGCTGGGCTCGGTAACGTGGGAGGGCTCCGCGCGTGGGAAGGATTCAGTGGCTGTATTGGATTGATTTCGGGCCGCTGTTTCGTTTGCATGTCAAACGGCCGAATTGAAAGTTTGGGAATACGAAATCCAATTCGGGACTCCAATATATACATCCAAACGCGCGTAGAGGAATTGAAGCAAACCCAGCTAAAATCCGAGCTTTGTCACAGTTGGATACCCCAAAAGATCTCAAGCAGATCCAAAAGCTAACTGGATGCGTGGCAGCTCTAAGCCGCTTTATCTCCAGATTTGGGGAAAAAGCTCTACCACTTTATCTCCTTCTTCGACGAACCGAACACTTCGAGTGGACGGACACAGCGACGGCCGGATTGGAGGAAAGAAAGGCTCTTTTAGTGAGCAACCCAATCCTGGCCGCGCCGAACGTTGGCGAACCCATGTTGTTATACATAGCCGTAACACACCAAGTTGTGAGTGCGGTGCTCGTCGTCGAACGAGAGGAGCACAGACACAAATTCCCGGTTCAGAAGCCGGTATACTACGTATCCACTATCCTCACACCATGCAAATCCCGGTACCCACATTACCAAAAAATAGCATACGCGGTCTTCATGGCATCCCAGAAACTACGACACTACTTTCAGGGGTGTTCAATCACGATGGCCTCTGAAGTACCACTCAATGATATAATAAACAACCACGATGCCACAGACCGGATTGCCAAGTGGGCCATAGAGATCCTCCCATTCAAAATCACATATAAACCACGGTGAGCCATTAAATCCCATGTACTGGCAGATTTCATCGCCGAATGGACAGAGGCCAAACTCCCTAAAGAGTACGATGCATACTCCAACTGGATCATGCACTTCGTCAGCTCTAAAATGGTGGCAGGTCTCGTGGCAGGTGTTGTCTTAACATCCCCCACAGGAGATACGGTCCAATACGTACTCCAAATATTATTCATAGACTCTAACAACACAGCCGAATACGAGGCTTTTTTACATGGTCTTCGGATGGCCATCTCCATGGGCTTTCAGCGCCTAGAAGTGCGTGGGGATTCAAACCTCGCAATATCTCAAATAAATGGAGACTTCGATGCCAAAGATCCGAAAATGGCGGCCTATCCTAATGCCGTCCTTAAGATGTCACCTCGGTTCGAGGGGCTTGAATTTCATCACGTGGTTAGAGAAAACAATCAAGCGGCGGATGTCCTCGCCCGAATAGGCGCTAAACATGACCCTGTCACACCCAACATCTTTTTGGAAAGGATTTTCAAGCCATCCGTGGTGTGGGAAGGGGAGACCGGCAACATCAGTCCAGATCCGACCACAACCCCAGATTCCGAACACACGAACATAATCGGGGGATCTGCCACCAAAATAACACCTTCGGCCCATCTCATCATGGCTGTTATCGCCCCATGGACCGAACCCTTCCTGGCCTACCTTAATAGGCACGAACCCCCCGAGGACCAAAACAAGGCACACTGCATTGTCCGGCGCTCTAAAGCCTACAAAGTCCATGAGGGAGTGCTTTATAAGAAAAGCGCTACCGGGGTACTTCAAAGATGTATCTCCGAAGAGGAAGGGCGACAGCTCTTGGCTGAAATTCATGTCGGCCTCAGCAGCCACCACGCTGCAGCTCGGGCCCTTGTAAGCAAGGCCTTCCGTACAGGTTTTTATTGGCCGACGGCCCAAGCAGACGCACAAGACCTTGTCCAACATTGCGTAGGATGCCAGCTTATCGCCAACCAAAGCCATATGCCGCCCACCGCCCTACAAACAATCCCCATAACTTGGCCTTTCGTGGTCTGGGGGCTCGATATAGTTGGACCCCTTAAAGGAGGAAGCCATAAGAAAAGATACTTATTGGTCATGGTGGAAAAATTCACCAAATGGATAGAAGACAAACCAGTCAACACGGCCGAATCCGGACCCGTGATAGACTTCATATCGGGCGTAGTATACCATTACGGTGTCCCCCACAGCATCATCACTGACAACGGCTCCAATTTCACGGCCGATGAGGTGAAAACTTGGTCTATCACCCCCAAACAAACGGTCAAGTCGAACAAGCCAATGGTCTTATTATGAGCGGCATTAAACCTAGACTAGTGCGATCCTTAAAAGAATCAGACACACACTGGGTTGAGGAGCTTGACTCCGTACTCTGGGGGCTGCGGACCACGGCAAATCGCATTACCAGATACACACCCTTCTTCATGGTGTACGACGTAGAGGCCATGCTGCCCTGCGATATTATTCATGACTCCTCCAGTGCGCATGTACGAAGAGAGAGAGGCCGAGCTCGACCGGCAGGACAATTTAGATGCCCTGGAAGAGGAGCGCAACGTAGCCAAGGCCCGTTCCGCATTCTATCAACAATAGGCTCGCATGTATCAAAGCAGAGAAGTACGGGCCAAGACTTATAATATTGGTGTCACAGCCCTAGCTTAGTCCTTGCCTGACTCTGCATAAGCATCCATGCACCATGTTTAAATTTCCAAAACTTGAATTGAGGATTGTTGAAACCTCAGAAATTGACTTAAAAGAAGGGCAAAGAACCCTGGAAAATGCATTCAATGTTTCCAAAATGGCCTTAAATAATGTTGGTTGTATTTTGGCAAAGATTTTGCACCAACCCAAAAATAATGAACATTTTTGAGGAATATTTTGAGCACTGAATTTAAATCATTATTCTAGTTGCATTTGGAATTATATTCATAATATGTATAGAATATATTTTCAAATACCCTGGAACATTTTATGTGCATTTGGATCGGTCCATTTAGCAACATCAAAATATCCAAAGGATATTTTGTACTGTTTTTGAATCTGTTTTGATTTCAAAATAGTGGCAAAAGATTAAATAAAAGAAAAATAGAACAGAAATATAAAACAGAAACCTCACGTGGGCCTTACACAGCACTGCTTGTTGCTTTCGCCCACTGTGCGCTGCCTGCCCCGTCGCCGTCCTCCTCGCGCCAGTAGGCAGGGGCGCGTGCCCGGCGTGCACATCCACACGCCGGCCACCTTCTCCCTGCCTGGCTGCCTGCTCCCCCTGGACGTCTCTCGCAGCGCCAGCCACCTTCTGGAACCCTCTCACTCTCTCCGATCTCTCCCGCTCCACTGGCTCCCTCTCTCTCCCACCGAGCGGAGCTCGTCGCCGCCGCTCGCAGCTGCCGCAGCCACCGTGTTCTCCTCGCCTCCCCGACGTGTCCACGAGCATCGCCGAGCCTCCCTCGTCCTCACCGTCCAGCCACGCCTCGCCGAAGGCCCTGCACCGTCGCCATCTTCATCATCTTCATCGCCGGCCGCCGGAGATCCCCCTCGCTGCTCCGCTCGCTCCGGTGCTTCCTCGAGCACGCCGAAGCCACCCCTGCATCCGCTGTGAGCCACTGACCATCCTCCCCCTCTCCGTTCTCTCTGTCACTCGCCGTAGTCGCCTCACCAAGCACACCTGCATGCGCCTCCTTGAAGCCGCCGCCCGGCGTGCCTCACGACCACGCAACGGCCCGTCGTCACAATCACTTGACCTCGCCGCGTCGCGTAGGGCCCGTAGATGCCTCGCACGCGCCGACTCGTCCACCGTATCCTCGACCCCGAGCTCACCCGAGCTTGGGCAACCGCCAAGGTCATCGCCGGCGACAACTCCGGCCACCCAAGGCCCAATCGCCACCACCACTCGATGCGGACGTGCGTCTGCATCATGTAGATGCCCTCCACCGGCCGTTTGGTCACCGGAGACGCAAACCCGAGGCTCGCCGCCGCGGCTGGCCTCGCCGGCGTTAAGTCGCCGGTGGGTTTGACCCCGCTGACCTGGGGTTGACCTTGTTTGACCCGCCTAGGGTCACTGACGCGCGGGACCGCCCTGTTAATCTCTAATTAGTTTTAGGTTAGTGCTAACCAACTTAGATTAATTAGTCCAGTCACTGACCGGTGGGCCCAGGCCCTAATTAACCTAGGTTAGTGCTAACGCAACACTAACTAACTCTGTTAGTTAGTTGTTACACTGACATGTGGGCCCCACTGATCAGGTTTGACCTGGACCGGGTCTGTTGACCAGCTGACGTCACAGTGACGCAGTGCCACCTTAATAAGTCATTTTCTAGATTAAACTTAATTCAGGAAATTCCAGAAATGCCCAAAATTTCTAAAATTCATAGAAATTAATCTGTAACTCCAAATGCAAAGATTTATACATGAAAAATGATCAGAAAAATCCAATCCATCCATCTGTACTGGTTTCATGCATGTTTAACCAAGTTAACCTTGCTGTTTAGTGCAAAACATGATAAGGCAGTATTTAAATTCATAAGTTGAGTTTGGGATTGAACCTTTGGTTCAAAATGACTCAAACCAGTCCGGTTGTAGTTGCATTAGGCCAACACACTCATATTGCCATGTCATGAGCATGCATCATATTGTGCATTGCATTGATTGTCTTCCTTCTCTGTTGCCGGTGGTTGTTCCCTCTCGATAGACGTGGTTTCGACGATGAGTTCGATGACACCGATGAAGAAGTATACTATCTTCAGAAGTGACAGGCAAGCAAAACCCCCTTGTTCATTCCGATACAATCCCACTCTCTTGCTCCTGCTCTACTTTACTGCATTAGGAAAACAATGATACAACTGTTACTTGCTGCGGTAGTTGAACCCCTTCTCCTTTGCATGACCTGTCATTGCCACAGTAAATAGATGAAACCCACTAGCATGAGTAGGAGTTGTTTGAGCCCTGATGTGCCTACTGATTCATGCTTGTTTGTCATGCACTCTCTGCTTAGAGTTGAGTCAGGTCTGATTCATCGGGGATGAATTGGAATGTTGTGAACATGTCCTATTGTGTGTGAGCTAAGTGTGTGAACACGATTTGGTAAAGGTAGCGGTGAGAGGCCATTTAGGAGTACATGGTGGGTTGTCTCATTGAAGCCATCCTCAGGAATTGAGTTCTGTGTTTGTGATCCATGAAACAGTTACTACCACGGATTTGGCCCGAAACCAATGGACCCTCTCAGCTTCTTAATCACCCTTGTCCTCTGTCCAGGAGTTGCAAGTAGTTTCTGGTGTTTATAGTATGCTGGAGGCCGTGGGCAGCGCTGACCCGAGGGGTGGGCTGTGATGTGGTAGGCATGTGGCCGGGTATGTCGGGCGCCCGTTTGGTGTCGCGGAACCTTGTACACATCGTTCGGGGCCGTATGTGGAAACCTCGGCCGGACTCCCTGCGGATGGAACCTGAATAGGCGATAAACCTGGACTAGAGACTTGAGTGTTTAGGTAGGCCGTGTCCGACACCCTCGTTGGGCTTCCGCTTGAAGGTTGTCCAGTACATGTCGTGTAAACAGCGGTAAGTGGTGATAGCGTGTGTGAAGAAGTACACCCCTGCCAGGTTAACATAATCTATTCGAATAGCCGCGTCCATGGTAAAGGACCTCTAGGTTGCCTATACAGTTCATAGACAAGTGAAAGTGGATACTCTAAAATACGCAAGATAAGCATGAGTGCTATGGATGGCGTTCTCGTGAGAGGCGGGGCGGATCCATAGTGATGTATTGATATAGTGAATATGTGGATTAAGTGCGCCACCTCAAAAGAGTTACTTGCGATTAAATGTAGTTTAGGATAGCCACCGAGCCAAAGCTGGCTTGCTGTAGTTAAACTCCACCACCCCCTTTGTTGATAATGATGCATATGTAGTTAGTTCTGATGTAAGTCTTGCTGGGTACATTTGTACTCACATTTTCTTAAATTTTTTTTTGCAGAGAGATTTCAGTCTCGCTAGTAGTTCCGCGTGGACTTCAACGTTTAGCTTGTTACCTTAGCTACGATCTTGTGTCCTCGGCAGGATCTGGTAGATAGTCACGCTTTTCAGCCTTTTTCATTTATAGATGTCTGTACCCAGACATGTTAAGCTTCCGTTTGTGCTTTGACTTGTATGCTCTAAATGCTAGATCGAGAGACCCATGTTTGTGATATCTCGCTCCTCGGAGCCTATTGAATAAAATACTTGAGTTGTAGAGTCATGTTGTGATGCCATGTTGTATTTGCATATATCGAGCATATTGTGTGTATGATATTGAAATGCTTGGTATGTGTGGGATCTGACTATCTAGTTGTTTATCCTTCGTAGCCTCTCTTACCGGGAAATGTCTCCTAGTGCTTCCACTGAGCCTTGGTAGCTTACTACTGCTCCGGAACACTTAGGCTGGCCGGCATGTGTCCTTCTTCGTTCCTGTGTCTGTCCCTTTTGGGAAATGTCACGCAGTGTCTACCGAAGTCTTGTTAGCCTGCTACAGCCCGGTTTACTGGAGTCCTGCTAGCCCAGTTGCTACAGCCCGGATTCACTCGCTGATGACCGACACGTTCGTTGCTGGGTCATGTATGTCTGTCCCTCTAAGTTAGTGCCACTTTGGGTTCACGACTAGCCATGTCAGCCCGGGCTCCTTGTCATATGAATGCTAGCGACACTATCATATACGTGTGCCAAAAGGCGCAAACGGTCCCGGGCAAGGTAAGGCAACCCCCGTGGGAATACCGTGCGTGAGGCCGCAAAGTGATATGAGGTGTTACATGCTAGATCGGTGTGACTTTGAGTCGGGGTCCTGACAGCTTTGGTATCAGAGCTTGACTGCCTATAGGATTACCAAGCCAAATTGGTCGAAGTTGCCACTACAAAAAAAGACACATCTGTGACATTTTGGGCCGAACGCATTTTTTTCCTGTCATACTTATGACACTTCTATGACAATAATTGTGACAAAACCTGGTATCATCATAGATGTGGTGAGCTCCTACTTCCATGACAAAAAATCATGATAGAAAATGGGCTTTTCGTCCTGGGCAGGCCGGAGACACAGCTGCATGACATTCTTTGGGCCGTCCATGACGGAAAAAACCGTGGTAGAAGCGAGGGCGATGAAAATTTCGGGGAGTTCCCAGTTATGGTGGGTGGTCAGGGGCTGAGCGATGCGCGTTTCTCGTACGCATTACGCTGCAGGTGTGCGAGGCATTGGGCTCTAATCGAACCCGGCGGCGTCACCTAATCGAACCCGGCGATTGCCGCTGGAGCTACGCGTTCTTTGGACCCGGCGATCGGCGATTCGCCATCTATCGCTAATCAAGCCGATCGATGCTGCCTCTGGATGAGCAGTGGCGTTGCGGGGGTAGGATGAGCGATGGCGGTGGGGTGGATGAACGAGGACCCGTGGCGTTGCCTCTGGATGAACAGGACCCCGATCGATCGAGCCGGTTGGGGCTGGATGAACAGGACCCCGTGGAGGGCTGGATGAACAGGACGACCCCGTGGAGGGCTGGATGAACAGTAGACAGTGGAGGGGTGGATGAACAGTAGCCCGTGGAGGGGTGGTTGAACAGGAGCCCGTGGAGAGGGGTGGTTGAACAGTAGCCGGTGGAGTAGCGCGCGGTGGAGGCTGGATGAACATGAGCCCGTGGATGAACAGTCGCAGGTGGAGGCTGGAGGAGGTCAACGGTGGATAAATAGTAGCCCGTGGAGGCTGGAGGAGGTCGATGGTGGAGATGAACAGTATCCGGTGGAGTCCCGTTTTGCGGTACGCCACACCCCTCCCGATGAACAGGACCCCATTTTGACCGTAGCGCTCCAACACAAGTCCGTTTCATCCGTTTTGCGATCGCCACACCTCCCGATCAACAGACCCCCATTTCGATCGTGGGAGCTCTGTTTCCTCCGTTTTGCGATGCGCGGACCCCTCCCAATGAACAGGATCCCGTTTCGAACGTGGCCGGTCAAACACAAGGCCGTTTCCTCCGTTCTGCGGTACGCCAGGCCTCGTTTCCATCGCCTGTTCCGTCCAAGCCCTCCCGATGAACACTACGATGCATTCCGTTCCAACCCAGCCGGTTGGCTCCCCATGAACACGATGACGACGTTGTTTCTCTGTTCCGACCCAGCCATGTACACGAGCCCTGGCCGTACGTATGCGCGAGTAGGTATTCAAGACCCCGCCCGTATGTACGTATGTGGCCGTATTTTCTTTCTTGGACACTCGCCGCTGTACGTACGTGTACATGCTACGTGCGCGCCTCTACTAGTACACGTGCGTGCCTCTACATCCACCAGTATGTACGTACACGTTCGCGACCAGGATGACAACGCTACGTACGCTTCGACCAGGTGGGTCCCGACTGTCAGGCACTTCCTTGCGTGCAAAGATGTAGATGGTGGGTCCCAACAGTCGAAGCGGTGTTTTTATTTTTGCGGGACGCACTTCCTTGCGTGTGAAGATGTAGCTGGTGGGTCCCGGCGGTCGGCGAATCGTTTTTTTCTCGGATGCACTTCCTTGCGTGCGAAGATGTAGCTAGTGTGTCCCGGTCGATCCGGAAACATTTTTTCATGAAATCGGTGGCCCGTCCGGTGGGTCCCTCTGTCGGTGGAGGAATCATTATTTTCCGCATAATAAGGAGGCACTTCCTTCTGCGGCCGTGGACCCGGTATCGGCCTCTCCACGCACAATCCACGTCCGATGGAAGTCGTTCCTTGAACACGTTGACCATGCAGCCGAGAGCACCGAGCAATGGGCGGCAGCGAGGCCTAGGAAGGGGATGGCCAGCCGGGGAAGACAAAGGCGGTGGATGCCCAGCGTGAGAGGAGTATGAGGGTTCGCTCGTTCGGCTGCGGTGTGAGGCTGCCATCGCCGCAGAATAACAGGGGTGTGGGTGAGTAGAGGATGGCACGGCCAGCGGTGGGAGTAGTAGGGGTGGTGAGGCCTCACGCGGCATCACAAAGCGGCGACGGGAGGCGGGAGCATGCGGCATGACCGGTATTTGCTTTGGGCGGCTGGAGCAAGAAGACCAGAGGTTGAAGAAGCACTACGGCCGTTGGATGGACATCGTACGGTCACTGGAGCTAGAATCGTTCATATATTGACTAAAGTTGACAAAGGCCTCCGTCCCAGTCAACTTAGTAGGCCCACAAGTCAGCCTCCCACCAAGGTGGGTCCCAGCTAGAAGGGGGTATTCATTTTTTTGTGCGTAATAAGGAGGCACTTCCAGTGGGTCTGAGCTGATAGCAGGGGGAATGTTTTTTTCATGAAATACGGTGGCCCGTCCGATGGGTCCCAGCAGTCAGGGGTAAACATTTTTTTCGTGAAATACTGGTAGCCCGTCCGGTGGGTCCCTGCTGTCAGGTGGAGGAATAATTATTTTCTGCGTAATAAGGAGGCACTTCCTTGCGGCTGCCATGGACCCGGTATCGGCCTCTCCACGTCTGATACTCTTCCGATGGAAGTCGGTCGTTGACCAGATTGACCACGCCGCGCCGAGAGCACCACGGTGATGGACGACGGCGAGGCCTAGGAAGGGGACGACACGGAGCCAGGGAAGACGCGACAGTGGAAGCCCGCGCGGAGAGGAGTACGAGGGTTCACCGGTTCGGCTGCAATGTGAGGCTGCCGTTGCCACAAAATAACAGGGGGTGTGGGTGAGTAGAGGGATGCCCTGTCCAGCGGTGGGAGTAGTAGGGTGTCTTTGAGGCACTGCAGCGGCATAGATAGCTGGCCACGGGAGGCGGAGCAAGCGGTCTGCGGCTGCTTTGGCGGTGGAGCAAGAAGATCGAAGATTGAAGTAACCACGACGGCCGTTGGATTGACATCCAACGGTTACGTCTACTAGAATCGTCTGTTGGCGTATATAATAACTAAAAAAAATCTTGCATCTGCGTCAACTAAACAGGCCCACAAGTCGAGACCACTCCCTCTTTTTAATAATTTATATATAGCTCATGGCAACTTCTTATGCAATTTATTGCGTTGGTTTTTGGTTGGCCAGGGCCAATTTCACATATTTCTGTGGGTTCCAAACTATTTTTAATACTGAAATGTCGAGCTAGATTTAAAGTACTTTGAAGATATATTTAAATTAGGTTAATGCCCAGTGAAATAGGAATCTGAAAATGAGAAAAAATTCAGAAATTATAAAGTAATTGCCAATTTGTCATCTGTTTTTATATTTATAACCCATTTCATATTACTTTCAAGATTTGCGGCGTCTTGAAAGAGTTGCAGCCATCGTAGCGTAGAAAAATAAGTAGGCCTGGATTGGGTATTCTTCAGAAAAAATAAACTGGGCTCATTTTCACAAAGAAAAAATAGCTGGGCTGGTCACATGGTGAACATAAAATATATACGCTCACAGCCCAGTTCAAACCCTGCTCCGTCTCAACAATAACAAAAAAATACTGCTCGAGCAGCTACGTCACAGGTGTCAGCCGATCTTGTGCTGTTCTCTTGTCTATTGACTATATACGCTCACAATGTCGTGGGTCCCAGATGTCAGGAAAACACTAGAAGGAATCATTTTATTTTTCCTTACGCTAACATGGTGGGCCCCTACTGTCGTGCTCTCCACGTACTTCTGCCGATTCCTCTTGTTTGTTGACCATGTTGACAATGTGAGAGGGCGGCGCCGCGGCGAGCGCACAAAGCGCGCAGAGGACGTCGGCGTTAACGATTTAGGAGACAGTGGGGCAGCGATGCGTGCGCTGAGGCGCATCCATCCGTGGGAGGCGGAAGCAGGCGTCCCCGCTGGCGCTGGTTTGGTTTTGGCGGCTGGAGGAAGACAGGACTGAAGAAACATGATAGACTGTAAAAGCAGCAGGAGTACTTAACAACCTTAACTGAAACCAGCAGGGGCACTTAACAACCAAAGCTGAAAGCAGTATGAGTACTTATACAGGTTCAACCGTACAAAGCACACCTCGGCGGTGCTACTTACTTTGCCTGATTAACCAAGGGTGAGGCCGCCAAGCCCCAGGACAAGGCCCAGGCGCCACCCCGCGCATCTACAACCTTCTGAAAGCGGCTTCATCTCGCAATGTGGTCAATAAACAAAATATTCGCTTTAGAACCATGGAAAAGCATGAACATAATCTTCTGTCCTATTCTCCAAGATGGACGGGCCTTCATTATTTGAGACCACCCATGAATAAGTATCTTTTCACCTCCAAGGGGAATGGAGTAGGTCGACATAAACATCATGTTGTGACCAAGCGCCAAGTCGACCCGACCATGGTCGAGCATGCATATAGGAACAATAGAAGCTGGCGATTTACATTTCAAGAAGATCACAATCAGAAAAGCGTGTATAAGCAATAGTTTATGAACAACATATATAACGAGAAAACAGCTCGTACCATAAGTTTTTTAAACCGCAGTTGGACCTGTTCAGCGAGTGCGGCGATGCACACATATCCCGCATGGCCTTCCACCATTGAAACGCCCCACAAGGACCTCAAGATGATCAATAAAGTGTAGGAACTTGTGGATGTCGTCGATTAACCGGTGCCATCGATAACAGCCGAGTTATTACGGAATAACAAACGAGCAGCACAGCTTAACTCTGAAAAAACCTACACGTGCCACCAATTATAAGAAAATATTAGTTAGAAGTAGCATATTAAATGAGAGATTCGTTGCTACTTCTAAAGTTAAATTGTGATTAGTTAGACAGAATAGGTGGATTAAGAAGTAATCGAGGCAACAAGCAAGAACCAGATACAAAACTAACATGGATGAACAATTGGAATGACGTCGGGGTGGAAGATCGCAGTGAAGATGAGACCAGGTTCTGCTATTTCCATCAACATTCGTGCACCAACTTTCAGTCTGTAACACTTGAGAAAGTTTATCCAAGTTCTGCCATAAAAAAAGCAGCGATCTTCTTGGTTCATGAACCCAACTCAGAACTTATATCCATGGCTTGTCTTCACTGTGACCATTAAACTAGTGTATTCAGTTATGGCAAGGCCGAACATCTTGAGTACATGTGTTCTGGCAGAGCAAATAATGCACTACAGGAAAAATAATATGAGAACACAATGTATTCCCTATCCAAATCTAGAAATAACTTCCTCCTTCACGTCAGTGTTGACTATCATACTAGTAGTACCTTTTATCCAAATATAGCAATCCAAATTTCCAAATTAGTCGATAGCATGTTCAAAAAAACCCCACCCTCCCGGATAGAAAAGAGGATTCTAGGAACATACTGTGCGCGTTTTAAAATCCTGTGTTAGGATGAGAAGGAACAAGTGTGGCGTCTCACCGAGGGCGCAGAAACCTGTAGGGTCCTTGCACTTTGGGCACTGCAAATGAAACACACAATATTCAGTAGGAAGAAAAATGCATCAACGGCGGCTATTGCCATCCTAGGATTACCTGTGACCAAGGGACTTGGATTTATCGGGGATGGATGAAGAATTGATACACAGTTCTCCATGAGAAACCCTATGCAATCATCGGGGGGTTCTCTGAACAAGCGAGCGAGGAGAAGGGATTCAGGCCCAGTGAAATAATGCCGCTTCGTCTTACTGCTAAAGATAGAAAGGGGGGGGGGGGTTGTGATTTGACGGCTCATTGGGCATTACTGCGGCGCTACGAGAATGATGTGATTGACATGACCCATTCCGTTAGCCTAGCACTTGATCGTTTAGTATATTGCTATTGCTTTCTTCATGACTTATACATGTTCCGGTAACTATGAGATTATGCAACTCCCGTTTACCGGAGGAACACTTTGGGTGCTACCAAGCGTCCTACAACGTAATCGGGTGATTATAAAGGAGTACTACAGGTGTCTCCAAAGGTACATGTTGGGTTGGCGTATTTGAGATTAGGTTTTGTCACTCCGATTGTCGGAGAGGTATCTCTGGGCCTTCTCGGTAATACACATCACATAAGCCTTGCAAGCATTGCAACTAATAAGTTAGTTGCGATATGATGTATTACGGAACGAGTAAAGTGACTTGCAAGTAACGAGATTGAACTAGTTATTGGATACCGACGATCGAATCTCGGGCAAGTAACATACCGATGATAAAGGGAACAACGTATGTTGTTATGCGGTTTGACCGATAAAGATCTTAAGTAGAATATGTAGGAACCAATATGGGCATCCAGGTTCCGCTATTGGTTATTGACCGAGAATAGTTCTAGGTCATGTCTACATAGTTCTCGAACCCGTAGGGTCTGCACGCTTAACGTTACGATGACAGTTTTATTATGAGTTTATAAATTTTGATGTACTAAAGTTTGCTCGGAGTCCCGGATGTGATCACGGACATGACGAGAAGTCTCGAAATGGTCGAGACATAAAGATTGATATATTGGAAGCCTATATTTGGATATCGGAATGGTTCCGGGTGAAATCGGGATTTTACCGGAACACTAGGGGGTTACCGGAACCCTCCCGGGGGATAATTGGGCCTTAGTGGGCCATGAGGGAGAAGAGGAGGGCCGGCCAGGGCAGGCGCCGCGCCCCCTCCCCCCTTAGTCTGAATAGGACAAGGAGAGGGGGGGCGGCGCCCCCCTTCCTCTTTCCCCTCCCCCTTTCCTTCTCCAACAAGGCAAGAGGGGGGAGTCCTACTCGGTGGGAGTAGGACTCCTCCAGCGCACCCCTTGAGGGCCGACCGCACCTCCCCTCCTCCTTTATATCTTTGGGGCAGAGGCACCCCGGAACACACACAAGTTGATCTACGGATCGTTCCTTAGCCGTGTCGGTGCCCCCTCCACCATATTCCACCTCGGTCATATCGTCGCGGAGTTTAGGCGAAGCCCTGCGCGATGAGAGCATCATCATCGTCCTGCGCCGTCGTCTTTGAAGGAACTCATCCCGACGCTTTGCTGGATCGGAGCCGGGGATCGTCATCGAGCTGAATGTGTCTTTGAACTCGGGGTGCCATACGTTCGGTACTTGGATCGGTCGGATCGTGAAGACGTCGACTACATCAACAGCGTTGTCATAACGCTTCCGCTTCACGGTCTCACGAGGGCGTGGACAATACTCTCCCTCTCGTTGCTATGCCATCACCATGATCTTGCGTGTGCGTAGGAATTTTTTGAAATTACTACGTTCCCCAACATGATGGCATCCGAGCCTGGTTTTATGCGTTGATGTTATATGCACGAGTAGAACACAAGTGAGTTGTGGGCGATACAAGTCATACTGCTTACCAGCATGTCATACTTTGGTTCGGCGGTATTTTGAGATGAAGCGGCCCGGACCGACATTACGCGTACGCTTACGCGAGACTGGTTTCACCGCTGCGAGCACTCGTTGCTTAAAGGTGGTGGCGGTGTCTGTCTCTCTCACTTTAGTTGAACCGAGTGTGGCTACGCCCGGTCCTTGCGAAGGTTAAAACATCACCAACTTGACAAACTATCGTTGTGGTTTTGATGCGTAGGTAAGAACGGTTCTTGCTCGGCCCGTAGCAGCCACGTAAAACTTGCAACAACAAAGTAGAGGACGTCTAACTTGTTTTTGCAGGGCATGTTGTGATGTGATATGGTCAAGGCATGATGCTATATTTTATTGTATGAGATGATCATGTTTTGTAACCGAGTTATCGGCAATCGGCAGGAGCCATATGGTTGTCGCTTTATTGTATGAAATGCAAGCGCCATGTAATTGCTTTACTTTATCACTAAGCGGTAGCGATAGTCGCGAAAGCAATAGTTGGCGAGGCGACAACGATGCTACGATGGAAATCAAGGTGTCGGCGCCGGTGGCGATGGTGATCCACGATGGTGCTTGAGATGGAGATCACAAGCACAAGATGATGATGGCCATATCATATCACTTATATTGATTGCATGTGATATTTATCCTTTATGCATCTTATCTTGCTTTGATTGTGGTAGCATTTTAAGATGATCTCTCACTAAAATTATCAAGGCGTGTTCTCCACGAGTATGCACCGTTGCCAAAGTTCGTCGTGCCCACACACCACGTGATGATCGGTGTGATAAGCTCTCGTCCATCTACAACGGGTGCAAGCCAGTTTTGCACCGCAGAATACTCAGGTTAAACTTGACGAGCCTAGCATATGCAGATATGGCCTCGGAACACGGAGACCGAAAGGTCGAGCGTGAATCATATAGTAGATTTGATCAACATAGTGATGTTCACCATTGAAAACTACTCCATCTCACGTGATGATGGGTTATGGTTTAGTTGATTTGGATCACGTGATCACTTAGATGACTAGAGAGATGTCTCTGCCTAAGTGGGAGTTCTTGAGAATATGATTAATTGAACTTAAATTTATCATGAACTTAGTACTGATAGTATTTTGATTATCTATGTTTGTAGATAGATGGCTCGTCTTTGTTGTTCCGTTGAATTTTAATGCGTTCCTTGAGAAAGCAAAGTTGAAAGATGATGGTAGCAATTACACGGACTGGGTCCGTAACGAGGATTATCCTCATTGCTGCACGGAAGAATTACGTCCTGGAAGCACCGCTGGGTGCGAACTGCTGCAGGAACAACGCCGAAGTTGTGAACGTCTGGCGAGCAAAAGCGATGACTACTCTATAGTTCAAAGTGTGCCATGCTACGGCTTAGAACCGGGTCTTCAACGACGTTTTGAGCGTCATGGAGCATATGAGATGTTCCAAGAGTTGAAGTTAATATTTCAAGCAAATGCCCAGATTGAGAGATATGAAGTCTCCAATAAGTTCTATAGCTGCAAGATGGAGGAGAATAGTTCTATCAGTGAGCATATACTCAAAATGTCTGGGGTATAATAACCACTTGATTCAACTGGGAGTTAATCTTCCGGATGATAGTGTCATTGACAGAATTCTCCAATCACTGCCACCAAGCTACAAGAGCTTCGTGATGAACTATAATATGCAAGGGATGAACAAAACAATTCCGAGCTCTTACAATGCTAAAAGCTGCGGAGGTAGAAATCAAGAAGGAGCATCAAGTGTTGATGGTCAACAAGACCACTAGTTTCAAGAAAAGGGCAAAGGGAAGAAGAAGGGAACTTCAAAAGAAACGACAAGCAAGTTGCCGCTCAAGAGAAGAAACCCAAGTCTGGACCTAAGCACAACCGAGTGTTTCTCTGCAAGCAAACTGGTCCTTTGGAAGCGGAACTGCCCCAAGTATTTGGCGGATAAGAAGGATGGCAAGGTGAACAAAGGTATATGTGATATACATGTTATTGATGTGTACCTTACTAGAGCTCGTAGTAGCACACAGGTATTTGATACGGTTACATTGCTAATATTTGCAACTCAAAGCAGGGACTACTGAATAAGCAAGCACTTGGCCAGGGCGAGGTGGCGATGCGGCGTGGGAAGCGGTTCCAAAGTCGATGTGATTGCGGTCGGCACGCTACCTCTACATCTACCTTCGGGATTAGTTTTAGACCTAAATAATTGTTATTTGGTGCGGCGTTGAGCATGAACATTATATCTGGATCTTGTTTGATGCGAGACGGATATTCATTTAAATAAGAGAATAATGGTTGTACTATTTATATGAGTAATATCTTTTATGGTCATGCACCCTTGAAGAGTGGTCTATTTTTATTAAATCTCGATAGTAGTGATACACATATTCATAATGTCGAAGCCAAAAGATGCAGAGTTAATAATGATAGTGCAACTTATTTGTGGCACTGCCGTTTAGGTCATATCGATTATAAAGCGCATGAAGAAACTCCATACTGATGGACTTTTTGAACCACTTGATTATGAATCACTTGGTACTTGCGAACCGTGCCTCATAGGCAAGATGACTAAAACACCGTTCTCCGGTTCTATGGAGAGAGCAACAGATTTGTTGGAAATCATACATATAGATGTATGTGGTCCGATGAATATTGAAGCTCGTGGCGGATATCGTTATTTTCTCACCTTCACAAATGATTTAAGCAGATATGGGTATATCTTCTTAATGAAGCATAAATCTGAAACATTTGAAAAGTTCAAAGAATTTCAGAGTGAAGTTGAAAATCATCGTAACAAGAAAATAAAATTTCTACGATCTGATCATGGAGGAGAATATTTGAGTTACGAGTTTGGTCTATATTTGAAACAATGCGGAATAGTTTCGCAACTAACGCCACCTGGAACACCACAGCGCAATGGTGCGTCCGAACGTCGTAATCGTACTTTACTAGATATGGTGCGGTCTATGATGTCTCTTACCGATTTACCGCTATCGTTTTGGGGTTATGCTTTAGAGACGGCCACATTCACGTTAAATAGGGCACCATCAAAATCCGTTGAGACGACTCCTTATGAACTATGGTTTGGCAAGAAACCAAAGTTGTCATTTCGAAAGTTTGGGGCTGCGATGCTTATGTGAAAAAACTTCAACCCGATAAGCTTGAACCCAAATCGGAAAATGTGTCTTCATAGGATACCCAAGGGAGACAGTTGGGTACACCTTCTATCACAGATCCGAAGGCAAGACATTCGTTGCTAAGAATGGATCCTTTCTAGAGGAGGAGTTTCTCTCGAAGGAAGTGAGTGGGAGAAAAGTAGAACTTGATGAGGTAACAGTACCAGCTCCCATATTGGAAAATGGTTCATCACAGAAATCGGTTCCTGTGACACCTACACCAATTAGTGAGGAAGTTAATGATGATGATCATGAAACTTCAGATCAAGTTTCTCTTGAACTTCGTGGAGTCAACTAGAGTAAGATCCGCACTGCAGTGGTACGGTAATCCTATTCGGAATCATGTTACTTGACCATGGTGAACCTACAAACTATGAAGAAGCGATGGTGAGCCCAGATTCCATAAAATGGTGGAAGCCATGAAATGCAGATGGGATCCATGTATGAGAACAAAGTATGGACTTTGGTTGACTTGCCCGATGATCGGCAAGCCATTGAGAATAAATGGATCTTTAAGAAGAAGACTGACGCTGATGGTAATGTAACTATCTATAAAGCTCGACTTGTTGCGAAAGGTTTTGACAAGTTCAAGGGTTGACTACGATGAGACTTTCTCACCCGTGGCGATGCTTAAGTCTGTCCGAATCATGTTAGCAATTGCTGCATTTTATGATTATGAAATTTGGCAAATGGATGTCAAAACTGCATTCTTGAATGGATTTCTAGAAGAAGAGTTGTATATGATGCAACCAGAAGGTTTTGTTGATCCAAAAGGTGCTAACAAAGTGTGCAAGCTCCAGCGATCAATTTATGGTGCAGTGCAAGCCTCTCGGAGTTGGAATAAGCGCTTTGATAGTGTGATCAAAGCATATGGTTTTATACTGAGACTTTTGGAGAAGCTTTGTATTTACAAGAAAGTGAGTGGGAGCTCTGTAGCATTTTTGATATTATATGTGGGCGACATATTATTAATTGGAAATGATATAGAATTTCTGGATAGCATAAAAGGATACTTGAATAAAAGTTTTTCAATGAAAGACCTCGGTGAAGCTGCTTACATATTGGGCATCAAGATCTATAGAGATAGATCAAGGCGGCTTAATTGGACTTTCACAAAGCACATACCTTGATAAAGTTTTGAAAAAGTTCAAAATGGATCGAGCAAAGAAAGGATTTTTACACGTGTTACAAGGTGTGAAATTGAGTCGAGACTCAATGCCCGACCACAACGAGAAGATAGAGAGAAAATGAAAGATGTTCCCTATGCTTCAGCCATAGGCTCTATCATGTATGCAATGCTGTGTACCAGACTGACGTATGCTTAGCAATAAGCTTGGCGGGAAGGTACCAAAGTAATCCGAGTGGATCATCGGACAGCGGTCAAGAACATCCTGAAATACACGAAAAGGACTAAGGATATGTTTCTCGTATATGGAGGTGACAAAGAGCTAGTCGTAAATGGTTACGTCGATGCAAGCTTTGACACGATCCGGATGATTCTAAATCACAAACCGGATCGTGTTTTTATTAAGCGGTGGAGCTGTCGGTTGGTGCAGTTCTAAACAAAGCGTCGTGGCGGGATCTACATGTGAAGCGGAGTACATAGCTGCTTGAAGCAGCAAATGAAGGAGTCTGGATGAAAGAGTTCATTTCCGATCTAGGTGTCATACCTAGTGCATCGGGACCAATGAAGATCTTCTGTGACAATATCTTGGTGCAATTGCCTTGGCAAAGGAATCCAGATTTCACAAGAGGACCAAGCATATCAAGAGACGCTTCAATTCCATCCGGGATCAAGTCCGTGGGAGACATAGAGATTTGCAAGATACATACGGATCTGAATGTTGCGGAACCCGTTGACTAAGCCTCTTCCACGAGCAAAACATGATCAGCACCAAGACTCCATGGGTGTTAGAATCATTCTTGTGTAATCTAGATTATTGACTCTAGTGCAAGTGGGAGACTGAAGGAAATATGCCCTAGAGGCAATAATAAAGTTATTATTTATTTCCTCATATCATGATAAATGTTTATTATTCATGCTAGAATTGTATTAACGGAAACATGATACATGTGTGAATACATAGACAAACATATAGTCACTAGTATGCCTCTACTTGACTAGCTCATTAATCAAAGATGGTTATGTTTCCTAACCATAGACATGTGTTGTTATTTGATTAATGGGATCACATCATTAGGAGAATGATGTGATTGACATGACCCATTCCGTTAGCCTAGCACTTGATCGTTTATTATATTGCTATTGCTTTCTTCATGACTTATACATGTTCCGGTAACTATGAGATTATGCAACTCCCGTTTACGGAGGAACACTTTGGGTGCTACCAAGCGTCATAACGTAATCGGGTGATTATAAAGGAGTACTACAGGTGTCTCCAAAGGTACATGTTGGGTTGGCGTATTTGAGATTAGGTTTTGTCACTCCGATTGTGGGAGAGGTATCTCTGGGCCTTCTCGGTAATACACATCACATAAGCCTTGCAAGCATTGCAACTAATAAGTTAGTTGCGAGATGATGTATTACGGAGCGAGTAAAGAGACTTGCGGTAACGAGATTGAACTAGGTATTGGATACCGACGATCGAATCTCGGGCAAGTAACATACCGATGACAAAGGGAACAACGTATGTCGTTATGCGGTTTGACCGATAAAGATCTTCGTAGAATATGTAGGAACCAATATGGGCATCCAAGTTCCGCTATTGGTTATTGACCGAAAATAGTTCTAGGTCATGTCTACATAGTTCTCGAACCCATAGGGTCCGCACGCTTAACGTTACGATGACAGTTTTATTATGAGTTTATAAGTTTTGATGTACCGAAGTTTGTTCGGATTCCCGGATGTGATCACGGACATGACAAGGAGTCTCGAAATGGTCGAGACATAAAGATTGATATATTGGAAGCCTATATTTGGTATCGGAATGGTTCCGGGTGAAATCGGGATTTTACCGGAACACCGGGGGGTTACCGGAACCCTCCCGGGGGATAATTGGGCCTTAGTGGGCCATGAGGGAGAAGAGGAGGGCCGGCCAGGGCAGGCCGCGCCCCCTCCCCTTAGTCTGAATAGGACAAGGAGAGGCGGCGCCTTCCTCTTTCCCCTCCCCCCTTTCCTTCGCCAACAAGGCAAGAGGGGGGGAGTCCTACTCCCGGTGGGAGTAGGACTCCTCCAGGCGCACCCCTTGAGGGCCGACCGCACCTCCCCCTCCCTCCTTTATATACTGGGGCAGAGGAGCACCCCAGAACACACAAGTTGATCTACGGATCGTTCCTTAGCCGTGTGCGGTGCCCCCCTCCACCATATTCCACCTCGGTCATATCGTCGCGGAGTTTAGGCGAAGCCCTGCGCCCGATGAGAGCATCATCATCGTCACCATGCCGTCGTCTTGTGGAACTCATCCCGACGCTTTGTTGGATCGGGCCGGGGATGCGTCATCGGCTGAGCGTGGCTGAACTCGGAGGTGCCGTCGTTCGGTACTTGGATCGGTCGGATCGTGAAGACGTGCGACTACATCAACAGCGTTGTCATAACGCTTCCGCTTACGGTCTACGAGGGTACGTGGACAATACTCTCCCCTCTCGTTGCTATGCCATCACCATGATCTTGCGTGTGCGTAGGATTACTACTGTAACGCCCCGGATTCGATGCGCCAGGTGTCTGCCAGTTATTCGCCGTCGTTGCCATGTCATGTGCTTGTGTGTTGCAATTTTCCATGTCATCATCTGCATTTCATATCATGTCTTCATGTGCATCGCATTTGCATACGTGTTCGTCTCATGCATCCGAGCATTTTCCCCGTTGTCCGTTTTGCAATCCGGCACTCCTATGTCCTCCGGCGCCCCCTTTTACCTCTTTTCATGTGCGGGTGTTTAACGGTCTCGGAATGGACCGAGGTTTGCCAAGCGGCCTTGGTATAGCACCGGTAGACCGCCTGTCATGTTTCGGATCATTCGGAGGTCGTTTGATACTCCAACGGTTAACCGGGTAACCATAAAAGCCTCCTTCTCCTTGCAGCCCAACACCCCTTCCAAAGTGGCCCAAAACCCAGCAAACTCCCCTCCATGCTCTCGGTCGTTCGATCACGATCGTGTTGGCGAAAACGGCTCCTCATTTGGATTCTCCTAGCTCCCTCTACCTATAAATATAGCCCCTCCCCCGAAATTCGCGGATCAATTCTACCCCAAACCCTAGCCTTCTTCCTCCTCCCATGGGACACGTCACGCCCTTGCCGCGCCCGTCAATCGGAGGCCGCCACGTGGCGATCCCCGCCCAGCTGCCCACCACGAACCGCCTCCCGCCCTTGGCCCACTCACGCCGCCGCCCGCCAGCAGGGCATGCCGCGCCCGCCGCCGAGCCATGCTTCCCCTTCCGGCCGGCGACGCCTCGCCGCCACATCACCTTCGCCCGCGCCACCTCCGGCGCCTACCGCCATCCAGCGCCCGCGCTCGCCGCCTCCGCTGCCCGGCCTTCATGCAGCCATCACCGCCGCCCGCCCGCCGCCTCCTCTCGGCGCCGCCCGTCCGTGGCGCCGATCTGCTGGCCTCTTCTCGGCGAATCCGGCCAGGGCGGCGGATCCGCCCTCCCCGATGCGCCGGACCTCTCCCCTCGCCGACCGCCATCTCCCTCTTCTCCGGCCGCTGGCGCCTCAGATCCGGCGAGATCCCGGCCATCCTCGATCTCCGTGCCGCGGTTGACTTTTTCCACGGGGTGAGAAAACTGCGAAGTCCCAGATCTGTGTCATAATCATGCCATATTTATCGCATTGTATCTCTGCATCCATAACTCCGTTTTGTGCGTATAATATGTCGCATTGTTCGCCTCGACGAGTAAATCATTTTATCTCATTGCGTGATTTTCATTTGACCCCATCTTTATGCCCGAAATGCTGTTGGAAGAGGGCTATGTGATGTTAGTTTCAGATTCTTATCAGAACATGCACTTTTGTCATTTTTTCCATGACTAATGTGTAAATCCTATGAACTTGAGTCCTACATGTGTTTGGTACTATGCCATGCCATCTTTACAGGGGTGTATGCCATGTATTTTTGTGATCTCTGTGGTGACTAGCACAAGCATGCAAACTAAGCTTCATGATGTTGCTGATTTCAGCCCCTGTTTTGCTGATATTTTTATGCCATGTTAACTTGATGCTACAGAGAGTTCCATGCATATTTTGAGATACTTCAGTAAGGATGTTTTGAACATATGGTTATTCTCTATCCATCCATGCCCTTGTTTTCAATTATGGAGTGCCATAGCTTGAGTCAATCGAGCTCTACTTTTGCTATAAAATGTTTACTGGCAGGTTGTTTACATGTTATTCAATTTTGCCAAGGTTGTTGTAGTTGATCCAATCATGCTATGATGTTGTTCTTACCATTTATAGCTTCTATGCCATGTCTTCTTGATGGATGTATGCTTAGTTTATCATTTATTGCTCTGTGGTGAGTGATTCAAGCTCACCAACATGCCTACTTGTTATCTGTTTATGCCATGCTCCAGTTTTGCACCAAGTCTGAATCTGTTTATGTTTTTGCTATATTCACATGCTTGCAACTGTATTTTCTGATCCCTTTTGTCTCATGGTCAGTAAGGGACATTTGTTCTATGCAATTGTTAGATTTATGCCAAGCCTTGTTTTGCCATGTTAAGTTCCTGTAGCATGTTGTTTGATAGCTCTAAACATTGCGACCTGATGTTATTTACGCTAAAAGTCTGAAACTGTTATTATTTGCAATCTTGCCATGTCCTTTTGAGCATGTTCTAGTGACTTATGGAGATAGCTCCTTGTTCATGTTTTGTAATGCTTTACCTGTAAATCATGCCCATACCTTTTGTTATTACGTTGAGGTCCTGTAGCATGTTGTTTTGATGCTTGCGATATGCCTAGTTGCTGTTTTGGACAGATTGTTGTCATGACTTGTATAGTGTATGTGTTGTACCGTTGCTCCGTTTCGAGTGTGCTCTATATGAAACTTGCTTAGTTTTGCATGTAGTTTCATATTACCTTGTTGGATCCATGTCTTGGATGTGTTTGCTTGATGTTTGTATGCGTTTTGCATCAATGCCATGTTTAACTTGTTTTGCTCATATCTTCTAGGCCGTAGCTCCGAATCTAATGAACTTTATATGTAACTTGACTAGAATTTCGTGTAGATCATCGTGGTGCATCTTAACTTGCTGTTTAACAACTTAAACATAAGGTTATTCATATCTGGACCAATTTCGAAATTTGCATATGAGGACTTACCGGAATTGTTCTATGTTGTTTCCGGCCTCATTTAAACTTGCTTTGATGTGTTGCTCTTGTTTGCATCATCTCTTGCCATGAGTAGCTTCATGTAGCCTTGTCATGCATCATGCTTGTTGTGCATCATGTCTTGTTCATGTGTGGTGTGTTTACTATGTTGTGTGCTTCTTCTCGATAGTTCCCGTTTCGTTGCGATCGTGAGGATTCGTTCGTCTACGCTTGGTTCGACTTCGTGGCTTCATCTTCTTCATGGACTCGTTCTTCTTCCTTGCGGGATTTCAGGCAAGATGACCGCTACCCTGGATCTCACTACTATCATTGCTATGCTAGTTGCTTCGTTCTATCGCTATGTTGCGCTACCTATTACCTGTTTATCAAGCCATCCCATTTTGCCATGTCAGCCTCTAACCTTTGTCACCCTTCCTAGCAAACCGTTGTTTGGCTATGTCACCGCTTTGCTCAGCCCCTCTTATAGCGTTGCTAGTTGCAGGTGAAGTTGAAGATTGCTCCATGGTGGATATGATTTTGGTTGGGATATCATAATATCTCTTATATTATTAATGCATCTATATACTTGGTAAAGGGTGGAAGGCTCGGCCTTATGCCCGGTGTTTTGTTCCACTCTTGCCGCCCTAGTTTCCGTCATATCGGTATTATGTTCCCGGATTTTGCGTCCCTAACGCGGTCGGGTGATTTATGGGACCCCCTTGACAGTTCGCTTTGAATAAGACTCCTCCAGCAAGGCCCAACATTGGTTTTCCATTTGCCTCACCACCACCTATTTTCCCTTGGGAGTAATTAACCCAAGGGTCATCTTTATTTAGCCCCCCCCCCGGGCCAGTGCTTCTCTAAGTGCTGGTTCGAACCGAGCCGCCTGCGGGGCCACCTTGGGGCAACTTGAGGGTTGGTTTTACTCGTAGCCTGTCTCATCCGGTGTTGTCCTGAGAACGAGATATGTGCAGCTCCTATCGGGATTGTCGGCGCATCGGGCGGCTTTGCTGGTCTTGTTTTATTACTGTCGAAATGTCTTGTAGCCGGGATTCCGAGACTGATCGGGTCTTCCGGGAGAAGGAATATCCTTCGTTGATCGCGAGAGCTTATCATGGGCTAAGTTGGGACACCCTGCAGGTATAAACTTTCGAGAGCCGTGCAGCGGTTATGTGGCAGATGGGAATTTGTTAATATCCGGTTGTAGCAAACTTGAAGCAAACTCTTCTAAAATACACCAACCGTGTGCGTAACCGTGAGTGTCTCTTTTCGGGGTTGATCGAGAGGAGAACACGGTTCTTGGGTTATGTCTGACGTAAGTAGGAGTTCAGGATCACTTCTTGATCACTACTAGTTCCCGACCGTTCCGCTTGCTCTCTTCTCGCTCTTATTTGCGTTGGTTAGCCACCACATATGCTTAGCCGCTGCTGCAACCTCACCACTTTAACCCTTCCTTTCCCTTTAAGCTTTGCTAGTCTTGATACCCATGGTAATGGGATTGCTGAGTCCTCGTGGCTCACAGATTGCTACACCAACAGTTGCAGGTACAGGTTTGCGATGATCATGACGTGAGAGCGATGTTTGCTTGTATTGGAGTTCTTCTGCTTCTTCTTCGATTAGGGGATAGGTTCCAGGTCGGCAGCCCGGCTAAAGGTGGTGGATGTCGTTTGAGTTTCTGTTTGTGTTCCATCCGTAGTCGGATGTTGATCTCTTGTATATGATGTGATGTTGTATTCTTGTGGCATTGTATGCCTTATGTATGTATCCCCACTATTATGTAATGTTGATGTAATGATATCCACCTTGCAAAAGCGTTTCAATATGCGGGTCTATCCTTGATGGGACCTTCGAGTTCCTTTTGGATAGGGTCGCATATTGGGCGTGACAAGTTGGTATCAGAGCCTCGACCGACCCTAGGAGCCCCTTGATTGATCGTGTAGTTTGGCCGTTGTTGAGTCTAGAAGAAAACTGTTTTCGGAGTCTAGTTATATCGGAGAGTAGGAATTCTTTTTACTCCTCAGCCCCTTCGTCGCTCTGGTAAGGAATCTTGACGTAGGTGTTTTGAACTACTCCTCTTCCCTTTTCAAATTTTCTTTAGGATCACGCAGTTGGTTTTCCGATCGTTGGTTCTCATCTCTTTTCATTCGGTGCATTTCTCGTCAAGTTGACTCGAGCCTCTTCATCTTTGAGTTCAATCCTTAGTTGTTTTCTTTTCCCACCCGCCCACCCTTCTTCTTCTCGGAACCGGAGTCCGTAATCGAGTACCCATCCTACTCATGCGAAGTCTTTGCTTTCTCTCCTCAACGATTTCAACCGGTGTTTTCTCTTCAAGATATTCGTCGGTTTCCCCTTCAAAGTTGCCTTTGTTTTTCCCGCCCTCCCACCTTTTTTCTTCCCGGAGTTTGAGTCTGTTTCGACCATCTATTTCATTCGTGTGGAGTCTCTTCAGTCTTTCGTCAATTATTTTAACCGATGAATTCTCGTCTCGTTCGTCATTCTTCATCCTTTTCTTTTTCCGGTGCACTCAAATCAAGTTTTTCGGGTTGATCTTATTCTTTTCCCTCTGCTCAAGTGTTTTCCTTGCTCGTTTGCATCTCGCCATTCAATCATCCCGGAGTTCGTAAGATATCTCAGGATATTCGTCTGTCTTCCAATTAATTCGAGGTTGTCACCTCATTCAAATCTTTCAATTGTTCCGGTGCATCATCTATCTGTTCAAGAATCCTGTTTCAACGATGTTTCTCTTCAGTGGGCCCTAACCCACAGGTCTTTTCCCAGGATCTTACCTGACTCTTCTAATTTCCCGGAGTTATTCCCAATTCTTTTCAAGTGTGACGTAAGAATGAATTTCATCAGTTAGATGCCATTTCCAAGATCAATTTCAAATCATTTCATTGTTGGCTCAACCTTTTCGGTTTTTCATTCTTCCGGAGTACCTCAGTTATTTTGGTGGTGTCCCTCGTCGTCATTTCAAGATAGAAGAAGAGTTTTCCCTCTAAATCTTGCCGTTCTCTCGAAGTTTCATGGTTCTAGCTTCATGTTATCCTCTCATATTATTCCGTTTGTCAGATATTCTTTCTTACCCATTCGGAGTATTTCAGGAGTTGTTTTTGCCGTCTCGATCATCCGGAGGCCATCTTTTCAGAATATTGCTTCGTTCCAAGTTTTCAGATTCATTCCCCAGTTATTCTATATTCGTGCCCCTTCGTTCATCTCAATATTCTTCCGGTGCTTCGTTCAAGTATTCTTCTATCAGTTCAGGATCTGTTTGTTCTCTTGCATTTTAATTCCCTCAAGTATCTCCGTGCTTCTCTAATTCTTCCTGGTGATTATTTCTTTTTCATCAGTCATTTCAAATTCTTACGGTGGTTCGTTCAAGATTCTTTTCCTTGTTTATCATATTAATTCATTCGTTCTTTCCAATCCTACCGGTGGTTCATGAAGACTTTCTCAAATTTTGTGCGATGTTTCCCCTTAATCCTTTTTCAACGAGAATAAGTATTGTGCCAAATCCATTTCTTGTCATCAATTTAATTTGATGAAGGATAAGCATACAATAAATCTTATTCTTATTTCATCCTAGTGATTAATCCCTTCCTTCAGAGTTTGTTCTTGATGAATAAATTCTAGTTCCAAGTGTTTTCATCTTTTCTTTTCCGGAGTTCAAATTTACTTGGCCATTTCGTCGGAACCTTCATCTAAATCATCGCAAGGCTCATCTTATTCTTTCATCCTTCATTTCTATCTCATCATCCTTTTTGTTACCGGAGTTCTTCACGGTGGTTCTTCATGATTTAATTCATCCTTCAAGAGTTCATCAAGATTTTGTTGGTGGAGTTCAAGTATCTTTTCTTCTCGCATCTCGAAATGTAATTAATTATTCGTATTCTATTGAAGTGGAGTTTTGCATTTCTTCGTTCTTCTAAGCTATCCAATCATTTCAATTTGTGGCCGGTTATCACCTTATGATCTTGAGAGGTTATCCATAAGTCCACAACAAGCTTATTCTTTCGTTGTTGATTTTCTCAACAACTCCAGCCAATCCTTCCTTCTAATTTCTTTTCATTCAATTTTTCCAATTCTTCCTGAGGTATTGCGTTGCTTATGTCGTCAAGTGTCATTCCATCTTGTGAAGTTTGTGTTCTATTCTTTCCTTGTTCAGCCGGAGTGCTGCCTAATTCTTTCGTTCTTCTTCTTTTTCGAACCGGAGTGGTTTCAAAGTCCATCTCGTTCCTCGTACTTTTGGGTTCTCGTCATAATCGTAATTCCTCTTTTCCACCTGAGTATTCTCGTCTTTGTTCTTCATCTCTCTTTTGTTCTTATTTCACCTCATCTTTTTCCCTTCCGTCTCGGTCCTAAGATCTCGGGACGAGATCTCTTGTTAGTGGAGGAGTGTTGTAACGCCCCGGATTCGATGCGCCAGGTGTCTACCAGTTATTCGCCATCGTTGCCATGTCATGTGCTTGTGTGTTGCACTTTGCCATGTCATCATCTGCATTTCATATCATGTCTTCATGTGCATCGCATTTGCATACGTGTTCGTCTCATGCATCCGAGCGTTTTCCCCGTTGTCCGTTTTGCAATCCGGCACTCCTATGTCCCCCGGCGCCCCCTTTTACCTCTTTTCATGTGCGGGTGTTTAACGGTCTCAGAATGGACCGAGGTTTGCCAAGCGGCCTTGGTATAGCACCGGTAGACCGTCTGTCAAGTTTCGGATCATTCGGAGGTCGTTTGATACACCAACGGTTAACCGGGTAACCGTAAAAGCCTCCTTCTCCTTTCAGCCCAACACCCCTTCCAAAGTGGCCCAAAACCCAGCAAACTTCCCTCCATGCTCTCGGTCGTTCGATCACGATCGTGTGGTAAACGCTCCTCATTTGGACCCTCCTAGCTCCCTCTACCTATAAATATAGCCCCTCCCCCTAAATTCGCGGATCAATTCTCCCCAAAACCCTCCCCTTCTTCCTCCTCCCGCACCGGACACGTCCGGCCGCCGCCGGACACGTCCGCCGCCGCTGCCGCGCCCCGTCCAATCGGAGGCCGCCACGTGGCGACTGCCCCCGCCGCCCGCCGGGCCGCCTCCGCCGCCCGCCCGCGCCGCCTTGCCCGCCGACTCCGCGCGCCCAGCGCCACGCGCCGCCCGCTCCGTGGCGCGCCGCCCGCCGTTCGCGCCGCGCCGCCTGCTTCGCCCGTCTCCGCTGCGCGCCCTCCGGCGCCTGCCGTCCAGCGCGCCCGCGCCTAAGCGCCGCCGCCTCATGTTGCCCGGCGCCCTGCGCGGCCATCGCCGCCGCCCGCCGCCTCTCTCGGCGCCGCCCGTCCCGTAAGCGCCGGTGCGCCGGCCTCTTCTCCGGCCAGATCCGGCCAGGGGCCGGCCGGATCCACCCTCCGCCGGCCGCCCGGACCTCTCCCTCAACGCCGACCGCCATCTCCCTCTTCTCCGGCCGCTGGCGCCTCAGATCCGGCGAGATCCCGGCCATCCTCGATCTCCGTGCCGTGGTTGACTTTTTCCCCGGGGTGAGAAAACTGCTAAGTCCCAGATCTGTGTCATAATCATGCCATATTCATCGCACCGTATCTCTGCATCCATAACTCCGTTTTGTGCGTGTAATACGTCAAATTGTTCGCCTCGACGAGTAAATCATTTCATCTCATTGCATCATTTTCATTTGATCTCATCTTGATGCCCGAAATGCTGTTGGAAGAGGGCTATGTGATGTTAGTTTCAGATTCTTATCAGAACATGCACTTTTGTCATTTTTGCCATGATTGATGTGTGCATCCTATGAACTTGAGTCCTACATGTGTTTTGTACTATGCCATGCCATCTTTACAGGGGTGTATGCCATGTATTTTTGTGATCTTTGTAGTGACTAGCACAAGCATGCAAACTAGACTTCATGATGTTGCTGATTTCAGCCCCTGTTTTGCTGATATTTTTATGCCATGTTAACTTGATGCTACAGAGAGTTCCATGCATATTTTGAGATACTTCAGTAAGGATGTTTTGAACATATGGTTATTCTCTATCCATCCATGCCCTTGTTTGCAATTATGGAGTGCCATAGCTTGAGTCAATCGAGTTCTACTTTTGCTATAAAATGTTTACTGGCAGGTTGTTTACATGTTATTTAATTTTGCCAAGGTTGTTGTAGTTGATCCAATCATGCTATGATGTTGTTCTTACCATGTATAGCTTCTATGCCATGTCTTCGTGATGGATATATGCTTAGTTTATCATTTATTGCTCTGTGGTGAGTGATTCAATCTCACCAACATGCCTACTTGTTATCTGTTTATGCCATGCTCCAGTTTTGCACTAAGTCTGAATCTGTTTATGTTTTTGCTATATTCACATGCTTGCAACTGCATTTTATGATCCCTTTTGTCTCATGGTCACTAAGGGACATTTGTTCTATGCAATTAGTAGATTTATGCCAAGCCTTGTTTTGCCATGTTAAGTTCCTGTAGCATGTTGTTTGATAGCTCTAAACATTGCGACCTGATGTTATTTCTGCTAAAGTCTGAAACTGTTATTATTTGCAATCTTGCCATGTCCTTTTGAGCATGTTCTAGTGACTTATGGAGATAGCTCCGTGTTCATGTTTTGTAATGCTTTACCTGTACATCATGCCCATGCCTTTTGTTATTACGTTGAGGTCCTGTAGCATGTTGTTTTGATGCTTGCGATATGCCTAGTTGCTGTTTTGGACAGATTGTTGTCATGACTTGTATAGAGTGTATGTGTTGTACCGTTGCTCCGTTTTGAGTGTGCTCTATATGAAACTTGCTTAGTTTTGCATGTAGTTTCATATTACCTTGTTGGATCCATGTCTTGGATGTGTTTGCTTGATGTTTGTATGCGTTTTGCATCAATGCCATGTTTAACTTGTTTTGCTTATATCTTCTAGGCCGTAGCTCCGAATCTAATGAACTTTATATGTAACTTGACTAGAATTTCGTGTAGATCATCGTGGTGCTTCTTAACTTGCTGTTTAACAACTTGAACATAAGGTTATTCATATCTGGACCAATTTCGAAATTTGCATATGAGGACTTACCGGAATTGTTCTATGTTGTTTCTGGCCTTATTTAAACTTGCTTTGATGTGTTGCTCTTGTTTGCATCATCTCTTGCCATGAGTAGCTTCATGTAGCCTTGTCATGCATCATGCTTGTTGTGCATCATGTCTTGTTCATGTGTGGTGTGTTTACTATGTTGTGTGCTTCTTCTCGATAGTTCCGTTTTCGTTGCGATCGTGAGGATTCGTTCGTCTCGCTTGGTCTGACTTCGTGGCTTCATCTTCTTCATGGACTCGTTCTTCTTCCTTGCGGGATTTCAGGCAAGATGACCGCTACCCTGGATCTCACTACTATCATTGCTATGCTAGTTGCTTCGTTCTATCGCTATGTTGCGCTACCTATTACCTGTTTATCAAGCCATCCCATTTTGCCATGTCAGCCTCTAACCTTTGTCACCCTTCCTAGCAAACCGTTGTTTGGCTATGTCACCGCTTTGCTCAGCCCCTCTTATAGCGTTGCTAGTTGCAGGTGAAGTTGAAGATTGCTCCATGGTGGATAGGATTTTGGTTGGGATATCACAATATCTCTTATATTATTAATGCATCTATATACTTGGTAAAGGGTGGAAGGCTCGGCCTTATGCCTGGTGTTTTGTTCCACTCTTGCCGCCCTAGTTTCCGTCATATCGGTATTATGTTCCCGGATTTTGCGTCCCTAACATGGTCGGGTGATTTATGGGACCCCTTGACAGTTCGCTTTGAATAAGACTCCTCCAAGAAGGCCCAACATTGGTTTTCCATTTGCCTCACCACCACCTATTTTCCCTTTGGGAGTAATTAACCTAAGGGTCATCTTTATTTAGCCCCGGGCGGTGCTTCTCTAAGTGCTGGTTCGAACCGAAACTTCGCTGAGAACCACCTTAGGGCAACTTGAGGGTTGGTTTTACTCGTAGCTTTGTCTCATCCGATGTTGCCACGAGAACGAGATATGTGCAGCTCCTATCGGGATTGTCGGTAGCATCGGGCGGCTTTCTTTGGTCTTGTTTTATTATCGTCGAAATGTCTTGTAGCAGGATTCCGAGACTGATCGGGTCTTCCCGGGAGAAGGAATATCCTTCGTTGATCGCGAGAGCTTATCATGGGCTAAGTTGGGACACCCTGCAGGGTATAAACTTTCGAGAGCCGTGCCCGCGGTTATGTGGCAGATGGGAATTTGTTAATATCCGGTTGTAGCAAACTTGAAGCAAACTCTTCTAAAATACACCAACCGTGTGCGTAACCGTGAGTGTCTCTTTTCGGGGTTGATCGAGAGGAGAACACGGCTTTTGGGTTATGTCGGCGTAAGTAGGAGTTCGTGATCACTTCTTGATCACTACTAGTTCCCGACCGTTCCGCTTTCTCTCTTCTTGCTCTTATTTGCGTTGGTTAGCCACCACATATGCTTAGCCGCTGCTGCAACCTCACCACTTTACCCCTTCCTTTCCCTTAAGCTTTGCTAGTCTTGATACCCATGGTAATGGGATTGCTGAGTCCTCGTGGCTCACAGATTACTACACCACCAGTTGCAGGTACAGGTTTGCGATGATCATGACGTGAGAGCGATGTTTGCTTGTTTTGGAGTTCTTCTTCTGCTTCTTCTTCGATCAGGGGATAGGTTCCAGGTCGGCAGCCTGGGCTAGCAGGGTGGATGTCGTTTGAGTTTCTGTTTGTGTTCCATCCGTAGTCGGATGTTGATCTCTTGTATATGATGTGATGTTGTATTCTTGTGGCATTGTATGCCTTATGTATGTATCCCCACTATTATGTAATGTTGATGTAATGATATCCACCTTGCAAAAGCGTTTCAATATGCGGGTCTATCCTTGGTGGGACCTTCGAGTTCCTTTTGGATAGGGTCGCATATTGGGCGTCACAACTACGTTCCCCAATAGACCCCGTTGCCGGTTACGCAATATATCAGCGAAAGGAGGTAGAAAGACAGGAGTAACTAGTTACATAAATATATTTTTGACAGCGAGGTACTCCCTCCGTAAAGAAATATACAAATCTTGTATATCACAACTTTATACATAAGAAAAATCAAGAGGAATATATATAATATATATAATTATAAAAAACAGAGTTGTTTTTAACACAATATAGACGAGTTGGTGATGATGGTGTGCCTGCCATCTAACAATATAGGCCGTCCGATTTATATCCGACGGATAGGAAGGAAACTATGGCAATTTTACAAAAAGGTACCCACACACATCTCCACATTTGCAAATAAGGCCTTCCCTCGTTCATCCTTTTCTCTCACAAGATAAAATACTCATACAAATGCATCTTGATGTTACGTGCAACGCACGGGCATTATGGGGGTCAACTTTTTTTATGGGGGTTCAGCTGAGAATATAATACTCAGACAGGCTCACGGTTCTGGACTTTGGGCCGCAGGCCCACCCTGCATGTTTGGGGGCCCATGTGTTCTACCTCAGCGCTTTTCATATTGCAAGTGATTGGTACATCGCTGGTTTTAGAATCTTTGTCATAAGGCGAATACACAAAATTGAATAAAGCTCGGCAATTTGTTGGAATGAAATCGAACGACAGTTCCTAACCAAAGCAATCGAGTTGCAATTCTATCAACGATATACCATGTGATAAATAATACAGTCGTACTACTTATACACACATGACACTTGTTTCACCATGCCAGATTATTACATCAAAATCTCTCGGAGGATAGATCAGTTCGGCAGTTGCGTGCTGCTACTGAAGAATTTCAAAGTTGATTTGGACCAGCTCTCCTTGCCGAGAAAGTTCGATTTTGACATCATCCCCTACCGCAAGATATGATCTAGATTTGAACCTTGACCATCCTTTAGCATCAATCATCATGCGGCCATCCTTTGCACTTACGGTATATTGAGCAGGTTCATTCACACCAAGGTTGCGCGTGGTAAGAGAAACTTGGCCGTGGTCGCCCGGATTGTGGAACGACTCCCTCGTTGCTCTAGTAATTCTCTGTTTGCAAACAAGAAGACATACCCAAACAGTTAGATCAACACAGTGAATCATGTGAAACAACATGGAAAGAAAAAAGAATGAAGCACTTGGGCGGCCAATGCTTACCAAGAAGGTGGACATGTCGGTTTTTGTAAGGACTTTGGTATATGAAGTGCGAACTGCAGCCCAGTCTATTGCCGGTGCAACTGCTTGTTCGGTCGCCGCTGCATGGGCCAGAGCAGATGCAAGTGCAAGTGTTGGTGTAGGTGCCGAAGTCGCTGCTGCTGCTGCCGGAGATGGTGCTCCTTGTAGAGCTAGTGCCGGTGTCGGAGCAGGTGCTGGTGTCGATGCCCGATCCTCCGGTAGATCAGAATGATCCGCTGACGCAGACGGTGCCCAATCCTCAGCTGGATCAGACTGAGCTGCTGCTGTTGTCAGTGCTAGAGCAACTGCGGGTGCTTGATCCGTTGCTGAAGGTGGTACCGATGTGCGAGACAGCAGCGATCGTGTCTGGTCTGCTATGATCAGCTTTCTAACATGACTAGGATCCATGACCGTGATCCAGTTTTTTTCTTCATTTCTTTTAAACGCGAGAAGGACTAATTTTGGCGTTTTTGTTAAAGCAAACTGCAGTTCATCATAGGGATTCAACTTGTACTCAGACAACAGACTGATCCAAGTTTTTCCGGTAATATAAGTGATGGACAGTGCCTTCAAGCATCGACGACATATAAGAAGTGAAAGCTGCAAAAATAGCCATCGTGAGAGCAAACCAAGCGGTTTATTCTGTGATGAATGTCACATGGCAAAACCTGCATCATAAAATTGCAGGAAAAGAAAGAAAACATGACATTAAATCAATAAGATTTAGACAGTAAATCAATAAGATTTACTTGATGTGACATGAGTGAATCCTTACTAGGAAATCACTATGTTGAAGTACTAAACGGAAGATTGATCATCCAACTACGGGTGGCATGCAGGCCCCCCCTACTCCCACAAGCAGGACAGTCCAAAGGTCGTGACAAATCGTATGGACCAAACATCCATGGGTTTGGAAATCCTGGTGGGTGCGATAAACCCTGCAATGCATATAGATATTGGAGTGTAACCATAATTGATAAACCGCCCTCACAAAAAAGATGATCTGGATACTTCAAAATATACAGACTGAATTGAGTGGACAGACATTAACATAGACCGTTCTCGGGGATCGACAACACACCAAAAGCGGTAGTACTAATAAACAATACAGGGTTCACAAACACAAATCAAGTACTGAACAATAGTACTTACTACAGACAAGCAAAGTTGCACTAATTAAACTTTGCAGACTATTTCTTGCCACCGACCTACGGGTGAACCCCGCATAACTGACTAGGCCATGGACTTCGTAAGAGATGTCTACATGCACCATCACCATCTCGTCAACCTTGGAGAACCTAACAGAGTGGTCTTGCCACTCATAAACATGATGATGAAGACAGGCCACATCAGATTTGTTGGGAAGCTTTATAAGAACCACACCCTTCATAATCGAAGGCACAACCAGGAAATTTTTGTGGTTAAGTACAGCCTCGAGAACACGCCTGACAACAATGCTACAGGAAAACACTAGTTCAGGACACGTGGCAACAAGGACACATCAGCTGGATAGTTTAGCAGTAGAACTCATCATCAGGTCTTCAAGTTCACATGGCACGACTTTGAGAATTTCATCTCCACCGCAGACCTGTTCCTAATTCAAATAGAAACCATATTTTATTACTACCTCTGTTCAGAAATATAATATGATTTTCGATATTATACTCCATATATGACTACTTATACGCACAGAAATGAGTGAACAAAGACTCTAGAACATGTCTTCAAAGGCATGAGAGCAGAGGGATTACTTGCAATATCCATAACACAAGTTACTGAGGCAAATATACCCTCTTCAAAGGTAGCATTGATGTTCATAAAGTACTCCCTCCGTCCCAAAATTCTTGTCTTAGATTTGTCTAGATACGGATGTATCAAGTCACATTTTAGTATTAGATACATCCACATCTAGACAAATCTAAGACAAGAAATTTGGGATAGAGGGAGTAGTTGAAAGTAATCTATAAGAAATCAGTGTCAACCTCTTGCATGTTTTGGTCAAAAGAGGAATTTAGAACCGTCATTTGGCACACTAAAATCACGTGCAAGATCACCCAGAAAGTTGTACTACCAGTACTAGTACTGCGTGTTAGATGAAAAAACACGATCAAGATCGAGAAAAAGATCGTCAACAAGAGACATTACCTGGACTTGCTTAATGAGGGATCCGAGAGAGGGGGGCTTGGACAGGGCGATGACTTTGAGCTTGTCTCCGGTAGTCTTGGTAGGGTGCTTGCGCTTCTTCGTACCATGAGCCTCAACGGTTTTGGCCAGAGCTATAGACATCACGTCGGTCGGTGCTCCAGCGTCCATACAAGAGAGGAAGCTGAGAGAGAAGAGTGAAAGGAGGAAAGATATGAGGGAGAAGCGAAGCGAGTGGGGGTTTTCTTCAAGAGAGGAAGCTGAGAGAGAAGAGTGAAATGATGGTTGCTTCGTCTGTCCAACTTACTGCTAGAAAGGAGGGGTTTTTGTGATTTGACGGCTCATTGGGCATTACTGCGGCGCTTCGATCGGGGTAGTCTACCGTCATTCTACTACACAGTAATTTAGCACATGGCTGGTGGACCCAGGTCATGGCTGTCCCACACGTCGGCGAAAGTGAGTAATTTAGTGCATGGCTGGAGGAGGATCCGCACGATAGAGCGTGTCCACTATTTTTCTGAAGAAAAAATGATTACAGCAAGCGTTTGCACTCTTACGACGGAGGAGTGCGAAACACGGTAGCCACTTGAACATACATAGTGCTCCTACTACTAGGCATGTCAAGTGGTTCATACGTCAGTACTACACAATCTTGTTGCTAGTGTAGTAAGATACGACAACCACTTGAACATACACAGTGCTCTAACAAATGATGTTGTGTGCATGTCAACTACTCCTATATGTAACATAGTACCGCTTTTTCGACTGTCCGGTCGAGAATGAACGGTGAGATCAATGTTAACAGAACTAGGTCTACAGCGCACGGAGAGTACGGTGCTACAATACTCCACGAAACATGAACCATATGAAGCACGAATAGTGTTAGGCAGGGTGTATGAAGGGTGCACGGGATGGGAGAAAAAGTTCCCTTCTCGACCCACTTTTGGGTGTTTGGCAGAGTGTATGAAGGTCGGCATCGTTGTGCTGGCACGACGGTAGGCATCACGCAGCCGCAACACGTGCGTGGCAACTTGGCTCACCAAGTGGCTGAGGCGATCCTGGACCTCATCACGATCGGCCCGCTCGCGCTCCAGCCGGCTCCCTTGACGGCCTATCGTATCTCGACGCCTCGAGCATCTTTGTGGTGGACGCCTGCCGCTTTTGAAGCTCCGTGAACTCCCGCACATAATGGAGGAGCATGGCACTCCTCTCCTCCTTGAGCTCACGGAGCTCCACGTCCTTGGCCCTGAGCTCCGCATCCTTGGCATGGAGCTCCTGTGTCAGGCGCCTCACCTCAGACTCCATGATCTGCTACACCGCCATGGCACCAGGTAGAAGCAAAAGGGAGAGGAAGCAAAGGGGGTGAAACGGCTGAAAGGCAATGCAATCTACGGAAGGCGGAGGGAGCCAGCCGAGGAGCGGGGAATCTTTTGGTTTTCACCATGGTAAAACACCAGTCGACGACTTCTCACATTATGGAGCAGTGGGTTTTACATGCGGAGTCATCGTGACTAATTGCTGCCGCACCTGTTACCGTCAATCAAAAAATTAAAAATCCTGTCGCGCCTGCTCCCGTCAATCAAAAAATTAAAAATCCTACCGCACCCAAGCACCAGAGCAACGCCGTGGTGGATATTCAAATTTACATGCCGACAAGTAGATAAAAAAAGGGGTGGAAAAACAAATGTGGCAGCGGCCTAGCTAATCGGTCAAACTAGCCCAACTAGGTAGCCACCGTGCTTCACTGATGTACTCGGCGGGAAAGGTGGTCTCTCATGATTTGACGGCTCATTTACTTGCTTCGGCGCTACGACCGAGGAGGACCCAGAAAATGCGCGTAGGGCGTCCCACGTCAGGAAGAATATATGCGTGCACCACCCGGGAGGACCCCGAAACCACGCGGCAGGGTGTGCCACGTCTCGGCACGGAGGAAAAATCTGCGTGTAAAAATATACTGTATCAGACGTCAGCAGTAACTCTAGTACCTATGGTTCGACCTCGGGACCCAGCCAGTCGGTCGAAAACACCCCACTAGCCACACAACTTCATCATGTAAACATGGCACGGAGGATAGATGTGGTTAGCTCCGTCTCGACCAGCCACAACATCTCTTTGTTCTAGGCGATTTTTCTATTTTCCAAGCTTTTTTTTAGTTGTAATAACACCGCGGCAAGCTAGCACCGCTCTTCGTGTGTGCCCGTGCAAAGGTTAGACGATGGAGAGAAGAGAGAATGAGATTGCAGACCTGGGACCCACCAGTAAGTGAGTCAACGGCCATGCACGTGTTGATGAGGCACTCCCTCTACTCTACTCAACGTAATACTGTATAAAATCAAGTTATGGGACAAAGCCAACAACCGTTGTTGTTTCAGGCTATCAACTTACACTTTGTAGTCCAGGTTGCTAGTTCGAATCTTGTCTTTCAGATTTGTTAGTTTTAGGTCCAAATTTGATTAATGACAAGTGGGACCCCCATTTGTTGTTCTGATATTTTAGTGTAGGATGTTTTTTTGAACAAACACTTTGCGCGGTTAGACAAGTAACGACACGAGTTACACGTATTTTACAAGTTTACGAACAAAAATGACAACGACATAGAATATCACATCCACCCTGCAGCTTAGATGCTATGGTGATACGAGTTTTTACACCGTTGGAAGTGAGATCCAATGGCTTGGGAGTAGTCTTTGTAATTATGCGCAATTTCCAAACTCTCCAAAGGTTTTTTGCAAATAAAACACTCAGGTCTCGTGTGTGCCGCTGCATCTTCGATCCAACGGCTCCCCATTGCTCATATTAGGTGCTCCCCGTAGCTTAATTACCTGCTACGGTGATATGAGCATGTAGGTCGTATGATCAGTGATCAGATGGCACATGCGTAGTACTTTTACTTTCTGCGCATTTCCCAAACTCTACCAGCCATATATTGTTAGGGAACATAGTAATTTAAAAAAAATTCCTACGCACACGCAAGATCATGGTGATGCATAGCAACGAGAGGGGAGAGTGTGTCCACGTACCCTCATAGACCGAAAGCGGAAGCGTTAGCACAACGCGGTTGATGTAGTCGTACGTCTTCCCGGCCCGACCGATCAAGCACCGAAACTACGACACCTCCGAGTTCTTGCACACGTTCAGCTCGATGACGTCCCCCGTACTCCAATCCAGCAGAGTATCGAGGGAGAGTTCCGTCAGCACGACGGTGTGGTGACGGTGATGATGTTCTACCGTCGCAGGGCTTCGCCTAAGCACCGCTACTATATTAGCGAGGAGGACTATGGTGGAGGGGGGCACCGCACACGGCTAAGAGATCAATGATCAATTGTTGTATCTATGGGGTGCCCCCCTCCCCCGTATATAAAGGAGTGGAGGAGGGGGCCGGCCAAGGGGGGTAGCGTGCCCTAGGGGGGAGTCCAACTCCCATCGGTAGTAGGACTCCCCCTTTTCCTATTAGGAGAGGGAGAGGGAAGGAAGAGGAAGGAGGGAGGAAGGAAAGGGGGGCCGACCCCCCTCCCAATTCGGATTGGGCTTGGGGGGGGTGCCCCCTCCCTTGCTCCTTTCCCCTCCTTTCCAATAAAGCCCAATAAGGCCCATATACCTCCCGGGGGGTTCCGATAACCTCCCAGAGCTCCAATATTGTCCCAATCTCACACAGAACCTTTCCGGTGTCCAAATATAGTCGTCCAATATATCGATCTTCATGTCTCGACCATTTCGAGACTCCTCGTCATGTCCGTGATCACATATGGGACTCCGAACAACCTTCGGTACATCAAAACACATAAACGTGTGGACCCTACGGGTTCAAGAACAATGTAGACATGACGGACACACATCTCTGGTCAATAACCAATGGAGGAACCTGGATGCTCATATTGGTTCCTATATATTCTACGAAGATCTTTATCGATCAAACCGCATAACAACATACGTTGTTCCCTTTGTCATCGGTATGTTACTTGCCCGAGATTCGATTGTCGGTATCTCAATACCTAGTTCAATCTCATTACCGGCAAGTCTCTTTAATCGTTACGTAATGCATCATCCCGTAACTAACTCATTAGCTACATTGCTTGCAAGGCTTATAGTGATGTGCATTACCGAGAGGGCCCAGAGATACCTCTCCGACAATCGGAGTGACAAATCCTAATCTCGAAATCGCCAACCCAACAAGTACCTTTGGAGACACTGTAGAGCACCTTTATAATCACCCGATTCGTTGTGATGTTTGGTAGCACACAAAGTGTTCCTCTAGTAAACGGGAGTTTCATAATCTCATAGTCATAGGAACATGTATAAGTCATGAAGAAAGCAATAGCAACATACTAAATGATCAAGTGCTAAGCTAACAGAATGGGTCAAGTCAATCATATCATTCTCCTAATGATATGATCCGTTAATCAAATGACAACTCTTTGTCTATGGCTAGGAAACATAACCATCTTTGATTAACGAGCTAGTCAAGTAGAGGTGAGGGAGTCCTGGATTAGGGGGTGTCCGGATAGCCGGACTACCATCATCAGCCGAACTATCATTTGCTGGACTATCATCATCGACCGGACTCCAAGACTATGAAGATAGAAGATTGAAGACTTCCCCGTGTCCGGATGGGACTTTCCTTGGCGTGGAAGGCAAGCTTGGCGATACGGATATGTAGATCTCCTACCATTGTAACCGACTCTATGTAACCCTAGCCCTCTCCAGTGTCTATATAAACCGGATGGCTTTAGTCCGTAGGACAACAATCACAACAACCCTAACAATCATACCATAGGCTAGCTTCTAGGGTTTAGCCTCCTTGATCTCGTGGTAGATCCACTCTTGTAAACATCCACAATATCAATATCAATCAAGCAGGACGTAGGGTTTTACCTCCATCAAGAGGGCCCGAACACAGGTAAACACCGTGTCCCTTGTCTCCTGTTACCATCCGCCTAGACGCACAGTTCGGGACCCCCTACCCAAGATCCGCCGGTTTTGACACCGACATTGGTGCTTTCATTGAGAGTTCCTCTGTGTCGTCACCGATAGGCTTGATGGCCTCTTCAATCAACAACGACGTAGTCCTGGGCGAGACCTTTCTCCCCGGACAGATCTTTGTATTCGGCGGCTTCGTACTGTGGGCCAACTCCCTTGGCCATCTGGGCGAATCGAAGCTACGCCCTGGCCGTCGGTCAGGTTTGAAGCCTATACTTCACGGCCAATATCCGCGGGGACTTGATCCTCCATGGATCTGAGCCACACCGAAAGTCGCCCCGCTGTCACGATGGGCATGACCTAACTTCTGCCACGGACAAGACCTTGAGGTCAGCACCGGATCCGCTCCGACTCATAGTCTGGAGCCGATCGCTCGAATCGAGGACGGATGGCTGGACACCGCCTCGGGAGCCACAATTTCTACGGTGATGGAGCTGAACGCTTACCTTGTCCCACATAAACCCCGTGACTCCGAGGTGCCGGACTCCCTGCCGGACTCCGTACCTCCTGCGCCCCTGCCAGTCGAATCCGATTGGGCGCCGATCATGGAATTCACCGCTGCGGACATCTTTCAGCACTCGCCCTATGGCGATATCATAAATTCATTGAAGCATCTCTCGCTATCCGGAGAGCCCTGGCCGAACTACGGCCAGGACGGTTGGGACGCGGATGACGAAGAAATTCAGATCCCACCCACCACCCACTTCGTCGCCCCCGTCGACGAATTAACCGACAGACTCGACTACGACGCCGCAGACAGCGCCGGTATGGACGAGGATGCCGGAGACTACCAAGAACCAGTGCCCACAGGACACTGGAAAACCACCTCATCATACGACATATACATGGTGGATACCCCAAAAGATGGGGATGACGAAGAAGCAGCGGAGGCCGATTCCTTAAAGAAATAGCCCAAGCGCCGACGTCAGCAGCGCCGTTCTAAATCCCGCCACAGCAAGAATGGAGATTCCGGCACATGAGATAATAACAACCCAGAAAGTGCCGAAGACAACTCCCTCCAACACGATCCTGCGCAGGAGGAGGCAGAGGCAAGCCCTCAGGAGAGGGCAGCAGACGAAGAGGTCGAGGATGACAATTACTTACCTCCCTCCGGAGACGAGGCAAGCCTCGGCTGACGGCCAATTAATTCGTCGTGCTGAGGATCCCGTCGAACAAGAGCGTTTCAGACGCAGCTAATGGCCACGGCAAACAGCCTAAAGAAAAGCAACAACAGCTTCAAGCTGATCAAGACCCATCTTGGCCGACAGATGGACCGAGGTCCTCGCGTCAAGAGTATGAACTCGAACGCCCCTCCAAAGTTACCCAAAACGCAAGTTGCTCCCCGATTAGAGGAGGCAGCATCACCAGCGCCTGTCTGGCAGACCGACCACCTCGTGGCCGCGGTAGAGAGGCGTGCAAGCCCTCCACCAAAACCGTACCCCGGCATCGCTCTAAAAGCAGGAAGCCACGGGGGAATGCGCCGGACTTGCGAGATATATTGGAGGACAAGGCAAGACAATCCAGATCTATCTATGGATCACGTGGACGCCCCACGACCCACGACGAATACCGTCGCACCGGATACAACTACTCCGGCCGGGCCGAACACAACAGACAACGCTCTCTCGAGCTATGTCGTGACATTGCCCAATACAGAGGCGCCGCACACCCACTATGCTTCACTGACGAAGTAATGGATCATCAAATCCCTGAAGGGTTCAAACCCGTTAATATCGAATCCTATGATGGCACAACAGACCCCGCGGTCTGGATTGAGAATTATCTCCTCCATATACACATGGCCCATGGCGGCAATCTTCACGCCATCAAATATCTCGCTCAAACTTAAAGGACCAGCTCGGCATTGGCTTAACAGCCTGCCCGCAGAGTCAATTGACGCTGGGAAGACCTGGAAGCCGCATTCCTCGACAACTTCCAGGGCACATACGTGCGACCACCGGACGCAGATGACCTAAGCCACATAATCCAGCTGCCAGACGAATCGGCCAGGCAATTCTGGACACGGTTCTTAACAAAGAAAAATCAAATCATCGACTGTCCAGATGCAGAGGCACTCGCTGCCTTCAAACATAACATCCGCGACGAGTGGCTGGCCTGGCACCTAGGACAGGAGAAGCCGAAATCCATGGCAGCCCTCACATCCCTCATGACCCGCTTCTGTGCGGGAGAGGATAGCTGGCTCGCTCGTAGTAACAACCTCAGCAAAAACGCTGGCAGTCCGGATACTAAGGACCGCAATGGCAGGTTGCATCGAAACAAAACAAACGCCGCGTTAACGGCGACAACAATGAGGATACGGCGGTCAATGCGGATTCGAGGCTCCAAACCGGTCAACGGAAGAAGCCATTCAAAAGAACCACTCGGGCCCGTCCAATTTGGACCGAATACTCGACCGCTCTTGTCAAATTCATGGAACCCCGAAAAGCCAGCTAACCATACCAACAGAGATTGTTGGGTATTCAAGCGGTAGCAAATTAATCGCCGAAAACAGTGACAAGGGCTACACGGCGATGACGAGGAAGAGACACGGCGCCCGAACAACAGAGGACAAAAGGGATTCCCCCCTCAAGTTCGGACGGTAAACATGATATACGCAACGCATATTCCCAAGAGGGAGCGAAAGCGTGCACTAAGGGACGTATATGCGATGGAGCCAGTCGCCCCAAAATTTAACCCATGGTCCTCTTGCCCGATCACTTTCGATCGAAGAGACCATCCGACCAGTATCCGCCATGGCGGATTCGCCGCATTGGTTTTAGACCCAATCGTTGATGGATTTCACCTCACGAGAGTCCTGATGGACGGCGGCAGTAACTGAACCTGCTTTATCAGATACGATTGTGCAAGATGGGCATAGACCCTTCAAGGATTAAACCTACAACGGCGACCTTCAAAGGCGTCATACCAGGTGTAGAGGCCAATTGTACGAGCTCGATTACACCGAAGTGGTCTTGGATCCCGGATAATTTCCGGCGAGGAGTTAATCTTCGACATAGTCCCGTTCGCAGCGGCTATCACGCTCTGCTTTCGGACGAACCGCGTTTGCAAAATTCAACGCGGTGCCGCATTATGCATACCTTAAGCTCAAGATGCCAGGCCCTCGTGGAGTCATCACGGTCAATGGAAACACAGAACGCTCCCTCCGAACGGAGGAACATACAGCGGCTCTCGCGGCAGAAGTACAGATCAGCCTTTTACGGCAATTCTCGAGTCCGGCCGTTAAACGACTGGACACGACCAAACGCGCCCGGAGCAATATCAACCAAGGCCACCTGGCACGTTCCGTGCACGCGTAGCAATGCGGCCGCAACCCCAGCCCTCGCAAAACTGCAAGACAACCTCTCCGCGTACATAATTACGCCCTGGAGATACCATGGGCATAGGGGGAAGGGCACCACCACAACAGACCCGGAGTGCGGTTCGACCACACCAGGGGCTCCCAAGTGTGTCGCTCTTTTTTGTTTTATTTTCCTCTTTTTTATACAGAACTCAGTCCGGCGGCGAACCGGCCAAAGTCATGATGCAACAGCCAGGGAAGGACTAAGGCCGCGATGAACACTCAGGTGGTCTCCATCACGAGCATTAAATTTGTTAAAATACAACATTCCGCTGCCTACCCCTGGAGGGAGACGCCTTTAATTCGTCCAATCCCTTGCTTTCCGCACTATTTGTATCATTCCGCACTGATAGCATACCTTCTCGAATAAAATGCAGCACTTTTTGCCTTTAATTGCATTACTTTATATATATATATATATATATATGTTCATTTACGACATGTTGCACCCGTGCATCTTGGTACGGCCAAATACACCAGGGGCTTATGTCCTCCGCTTTATGGTGTGATAAAGTCCGCACGCTTTCACAAGTGCGGCACCCCGAACTTATAGCATTATATGAATCGGCTCCGAATCATGTCTTGGGTCAATAGTTGGGTTTGCCCGGCTCCCATGTTTGGCACCTTACGTTCCCGTTCTATCGGCTAAGGTAGCACTGGGAGAACCACTGCGATTGCGCCTCGGTTGAGCCGGGTTAACGCCTTAGTGGAGAAAGCTAAAACTGACCGGCATGATAAGGCGTGAGACTGGTCGCTGTTTGAGAGGTCCTTTCGGGTCCTTAAAGACCTACGCCGCTTCGAGCGAAGTTCCTGATTATGTCCGACGAAGGCGTGGATAGTGCCCCAATTCGGTCTTCCGAATACTAAGGGCTTCGCCGAAATTTAAAATTATAGAATTCTATGGCTAAGTGAGAGTGTTCAAGCACTATAAGTCCGGTTGCCTTGTTCGTTGTGTTGAGCGCCTCCTAGATGGACCCAAAAATGGGAACAAGAGTGCTCAAGTTTATCCCGAACACCCCAAAGACTTTCGTGGCATGGGGTGAAGCCGACGACTTGCCATCTCTCGATTTAATAAACGGCCGCATGAAGGTAATATTTTAAATTAGACAAGCGTTGCTTAGCGCATATGAACACAGTTTTCAGCGAACCGGATAACACATTGCGAATTCACTCAATAATTACATCCCTGGGGCACTCATCCGCAATCTTGCGGGCACCCTTCAGGACAGCCTTATAGTAAAGTTCGGGCGTACGATGCTCCTTGCCCGTTGGTGGCGCGTCAGTGATTAGCTTCTCCGCATCCAGCTTGCCCCAATGCACCTTTGCGGGCAAGGGCCCGACGAGCACCTTCACTACAGGTGAGCGCTTGATAGCCTCCACCGAGGGCACGCATCCACCGGTAAATTGGCCGACGAGGCCGAAGTAGCTCCAGCATGGCCTCTCCGGCCACACCGGACTATGAGCCCCTTCATGGCCTGCTCGGCCACCTTGTGAAGCTCGACCACCGCTTCACCGGGTCGCTAGGGGCACTGGATGGCCGGCCTCGACATCGAGACCAGAAGACCTTCTCCGTTGAGCTCCCTCCTCGGCTCGGTAGAATGCGGCGACATCGCAGACGCTGCGAGGCAGATCTGCAAACGCCTCGAGAGCTCCGAATTCGGGTAAGTATCACGTAATTTACATTCACAGGCGTGCTTTGCATGAAAAATGCCTTACCCGCCGCTATCTTCTTCATCAATTCAATCTCCTGAAGGGACCTATGGGCCTCGGCCTTGGCGGTTTTGGCACTTTCGAGAGCCGAGGCAAGCTCAGACTCTCGAGTCTTTGAGTCACGCTCCAACCTCTCATGCTTTTCCATGAGAGCACGGAGCTCTTGGCCGAACCACCGCCACCCTCACCTCTTGCTTTTCTCGCTCTGCCCTGCCTGCGGGCCGCATTATGCTCGGTCATGACACGGCCTCCTTCGTGGCCGCCACCTCGTTCGTGGCCCCTGCAGTACCCATGTTATCCTTGTTATTTTTTGTCGCAACCTAAATCCTTTTCTGTAAGGTACAAATTCAAAGCGGTGTTACTCACCTTCTTTGTCTTGGAGCCGCTTCTTGGCACGGCCGAGCTCTTGCCCGGACCGCTCGAGCTCCTGCTCAACAAGACCGACCTCCGCAACATCGGTCTGGCAGAGGTCAAGCGCCTGCAACCCATATTGACATATTTTTTAGCAACCTCACAGATATCTTTTTAAGATCCTCGGTCCGCTTTTCTTTCCGAACACCGAACCGAGCATCAGGGGCTACTGTCTATGCGGTATTATATTGCATATTTTTAACTTCTTACCTCAAAGCCTGATAGAAAGCTATTGCAGGCTTCGGTCAGCCCGCCTTTGGCGAGCTGCACCTTTTGAATCACCACACTCATAATAGTGCGGTGTTCTTCCTCGATGGAAGCGCTCTGCAGCGCCTCCAACAAATTGCCCGGCGCCTCCGGTTGGACGGAAGCCGCCGGTGTCACGGTCTTGCCCTTCGATCGAAGGGGCCGCATGCCGGACTCCGGAACCACTGCGGGTTCCGTTGTGGAGTCCGGCGCGAAGTCCGGGAGGGCGCCTTGTGGCGCCTCCGGAGCCTCCCCCTGGCGGGTCCCTTCTGGGGATCCCGCCCCGGCGTCTTCGGCGTCGCGAGGGGTGGAGGCGGTCGGGATGGAGTCTGCATTCGACGAAGCCAATGACCCGCTCGATGAAGCGGGGAGATCATCACTGGCCGGACTGCAGGTAGCATGCGGCGTTAGAATGACACTATGTGACACAGCAGAAGAAATTATAAATCATTCAGGAATCCGGATACTTACGATCTCGCTGGAGGCCTGGCCCTTGAAGGCCATTCTTCCTCGCCAACGTTGATGTTGGCAGAGCTATCCGGGGGAATAGTCCTTCCCCTCTTGGACCCTCCGGCCTCCCCAGTTGGGGAAGCCTTCCTCTTCCTCTCTCCCTCCTCCGAGAGAGTCCTCTTCCTCCTCCTCATTTTCGGGAGGAGTCAGCCCCGAGTCGTCGGACACTGAAAACAGGCACTCTTTCGAGCACCCGTGGCCTCCTTCTTGGCCTTCTTCTCCGGCACCACGTGCGGTGCGGAACCAGCAACCTCGCTAGGCGAGTGTCTCTTGGATTTTACGGCATAGGAGCAGACAGTAATCTGCTCCGCCTTCTTCATCCAGTCCTGTCAAAGGAAAAGGGGAATTAAAACCCGCATAGAGTCAAACTATGAAAACAAGTGTCCCATAAAGGGTAGAATCACTTACCTCGTCGACTGGCGCTGAGTGAAATCCGCGATCTTCCGTCGCGGATGCGGGGGCTTCGGCGCCCTTGAACAGCACCTTCCAGGCGCCTTCGTACGTTGTGTCGAAGAGCTTGTTCACCGCCTGATGCTGTTCCGGATCGAACTCCCATAGATTGAATGCCCGCTCTTGGCATGGGAGAATCCGGTGGACGAGCATGACTTGGACCACGTTAACCAGCCTGAGCTTCTTCACCAGCTTCTTGATACAGTCCGGAGTCCCGTCAGCTCCTTCAAACTGCCCCACCGCTAGCCCTTCTCTTTCCAGGAGGTGAGCTGCGTGGGGATACCAGATCTAAACTCGGGGGCCGCCGCCCATTTAGGGTCGCGCGGCTCGGTGATGTAAAACCACCCCGATTGCCACCCCTTAACGGATTCCACGAAGGCCCCTTCGAACCAAACGACGTTGGGCATCTTGCCCAACATGGCGCCTCCGCACTCCGCTTGAATGCCCTTCACTACCTTCGGCTTGACATTGAAGGTCTTGAGCCACAAGCCGAAGTGGGGCTGGATGCGAAGGAAGGCCTCGCATACCCATTTATAAACGCCGAGATGTTGAGGATGAAGTTCGACGCCGGATCATGGAAATCCAGGCCGTAGTAGAACATGAGCCCCGGACAAAGGGGTGAAGTGGAAAGCCCAGTCCATGGAGGAAGTGGGAAAGAAAGACAACCCTCTCATGGGGCCTGGGGTGGGGATGAGCTGCCCTCGTCGGGCAGCCGGTGCGCGATGTCGCCGGAAAGGTATCCGGCGTCGCGCAGTTTGGCGATTTGCTCCTCCTTAACGGTGGAGGCCAACCATTTACCTCCCGCTCCGGACATGGTCGGAGAAGGTTGAGACGAGATGCGCGAACTTGGGCGCTGGTGCTCTAGTGCGCGGAGATGGATAAGCAAAGGAGGAAGAAGGCGTAGGTGAGAAGGTGAATCCTTATCCCTTATATGGGCGGGCGAAATCTCACGCGTCCCCCACCGGCCTGGTAAAACTCGCTTATCTCCCAAGCGTCACCATCAATGATGCGGTTGGGTTACCCACGCCCGTATTGATGAGAATCCCGGATTAAGGGGAAACACGATCTCTGCTTCGACAAGACGTGCCAAGGAAACCGCTTCGCTAAATGCGCTGAGGTGGTAAAGTAAAAAACAATTCGAGTAAAGGCTTGGTAGTGGTGTGACGTCATGCCACGGAAAACGTCAGCAGATTGAGCTTGTGTATATATTATTGTTCTCTCTACGGTGGAATGTGGAATTTATTTTGCAGAGCCGGACACTATCCTGGTGTTCCCAATCTTCTATCATTTGGAGGAGGAACCCGCCTTGCAATGCCAAGCCATATACACGTCGGACTTATCGTCATTGAAGCCTGGTTCAGGGGCTACTGATGGAGTCCTGGATTAGGGGGTGTCCGGATAGCCGGACTACCATCATCAGCCGAACTATCATTTGCCGGACTATCATCATCGACCGGACTCCAAGACTATGAAGATAGAAGATTGAAGACTTCCCCCCGTGTCCGGATGGGACTTTCCTTGGCGTGGAAGGCAAGCTTGGCGATACAGATATGTAGATCTCCTACCATTGTAACCGACTCTATGTAACCCTAGCCCTCTCCGGTGTCTATATAAACCGGATGGCTTTAGTCCATAGGACAACAATCACCACAACCCTTACAATCATACCATAGGCTAGCTTCTAGGGTTTAGCCTCCTTGATCTCGTGGTAGATCCACTCTTGTAAACATCCACAATATCAATATCAATCAAGCAGGACGTAGGGTTTTACCTCCATCAAGAGGGCCCGAACCTGGGTAAACATCGTGTCCCTTGTCTCCTGTTACCATCCGCCTAGACGCATAGTTCGGGACCCCCTACCCGAGATCCGCCGGTTTTGACACCGACAAGAGGCATACTAGTGACACTCTGTTTGTCTATGTATTCACACATGTATCATGTTTCCTGTTAATACAATTCTAGCATGAATAATAAACATTATCATGATATAAGGAAATAAATAATAACTTTATTATTTCCTCTAGGGCATATTTCCTTCAGTCTCCCACTTGCATTAGAGTCAATAATCTAGTTCACATCGCCATGTGATTTAACATCAATAGTTCACATCTTTATGTGGTTAACACCCATAGTTCACATCGATATGTGACCAACACCCAAAGGGTTTACTAGAGTCAGTAATCTAGTTCACATCGCTATGTGATTAACACCCAAAAGAGTACTAAGGTGTGATCATGTTTTGCTTGTGAGATAATTTTAGTCAACGGGTCTGTCACATTCAGATCCATAAGTATTTTGCAAATTCTATGTCTACAATGCTCTGCATGGAGCTAATCTAGCTAATAGCTCCCACTTTTTAATATGTATCCAGATTGAGACTTAGAGCCATCTGGATCAGTGTCAAAAACTTGCATCGACGTAACCCTTTACGATGAACCCTTTTTCACCTCCATAATGGAGCAACATATCCTTATTCCACTAAGGATAATTTTGACCGCTATCTAGTGATCTACTCCTAGATCACTAGTGTACTCCCTTGCCAAAATCAGTGTAGGGTATACAATAGATCAGGTACACAACATGGCATACTTTATAGAACCTATGGCCAAGGCATAGGGAATGACTTTCATTCTATTTCTATCTTCTGCCGTGGTCGGGCTTTGAGTCTTACTCAACTTCACACCTTGTAACACAGGCAAGAACTCTTTCTTTGACTGTTCCATTTTGAACTACTTCAAAATCTTGTCAAGGTATGTACTCATTGAAAAACGTATCAAGCGTCTTGACCTATCTCTATAGATCTTGATGCTCAATATGTAAGCAGCTTCACCGAGGTCTTTCTTTGAAAAACTCCTTTCAAACACTCCTTTATGCTTTGCAGAATAATTCTACATTATTTCCGATCAACAATATGACATTCACATATACTTATCAGAAATTTTGTAGTGCTCCCACTCACTTTCTTGTAAATACAGGCTTCACCGCAAGTCTGTATAAAACTATATCCTTTGATCAACTTATCAAAGCGTATATTCCAACTCCGAGATGCTTGCACCAGTCCATAGATGGATCGCTAGAGCTTGCATATTTTGTTTAGCACCTTTAGGATTGACAAAACCTTCTGGTTGCATCATATACAACTCTTCTTTAATAAATCCATTAAGGAATGCAGTTTTGTTTATCCATCTGCCAGATTTATAAAATGCGGCAATTGCTAACTTGATTCGGACAGACTTAAGCATAGATACAAGTGATATATTCTCATCGTAGTTAACACCTTGAACTTGTCAAAAACCTTTTGCGACAATTCTAGCTTTGTAGATAGTAACACTACTATCAGCGTCCGTCTTCCTCTTGAAGATCCATTTAATCTCAATGGCTCGCCGATCATTGGGCAAGTCAATCAAAGTCCATACTTTGTTCTCATACATGGATCTCATCTCAGATTTCATGGCCTCAAGCCATTTTGCGGAATCTGGGCTCACCATCGCTTCTTCATAGTTTGTAGGTTTGTCATGGTCAAGTAACATGACCTCCGGAATAGGATTACCGTACCACTCTGGTGCGGATCTTATTCTGGTTGACCTACGAGGTTTGGTAGTAACTTGATCCGAAGTTTCATGATCATCATCATTAACTTCCTCACTAATCGGTGTAGGCATCATTGGGACTGATTTCTGTGATGAACTACTTACCAATTCGGGAGAAGGTACAGTTACCTTTTCAAGTTCTACTTTCCTCCCACGCACTTCTTTCGAGAGAAACTCCTTCTCTAGAAAGGATCCATTCTTAGCAACGAATATCTTGCCTTCGGATCAGTGATAGAAGATGTACCCAACTGTCTCCTTTGGGTATCCTATGAAGACACATTTCTCCGAATCGGGTTTGAGCTTATCAGGATGAAACTTTTTCACATAAGCATCGCAATCCCAAACTTTAAGAAACGACAACTTAGGTTTCTGGCTAAACCACAGTTCATACGGTGTCGTCTCAACGGATTTAGATGGTGCCCTTTTTAACGTGAATGCAACTGTCTCTAATGCATAACCCCAAAACGATATTGGTAAATCGGTAAGAGACATCATTGATCGCACCATATCAAATAAAGTGCGGTTATGACGTCCGGACACACCGTTACGCTGTGGTGTTCCAGGTGGCATGAGTTTGTGAAACTATTCCACATTATTTTAATCAAGGCCAAACTCAGAATCTCAAATATTCATCTCCACGATCAGATCGCAGAAACTTTATTTTCTTGTTACGATGATTTTCCACTTCACTATGAAATTCTTTGAACCTTTCAACTATTTCAGACTTATGTTTCATCAAGCAGATATACCCATATCTGCTCAAATCATCTGTGAAGGTCAGAAAATAATGATACTCGCCACGAGACTTAATACTCATTGGTCTGCATACATCAGTATGTATTATTTCCAACAAATCAGTAGCTCGTTCCATTGTTTTGGAGAACGGAGTTTTAGTCATCTTGCCCAAAAGGTACGGTTCACAAGCATCAAATGATTCATAACCAAGTGATTCCTCAAATCCATCTTTATGGAGTTTCTTCATGCGCTTTACACCGATATGACCCAAACGGCAGTGCCACAAATAAGTTGCACTATCATTATTAACTTTGCATCTTTTGGCATCAATATTATGAATATGTGTATCACTATGATCGAGATCCAACAAACTATTTTCATTGGGTGTATGACCATTGAAGGTTTTATTCATGTAAACAGAACAACAATTATTCTCTGACTTTAAATGAATAACCATATTGCAATAAACATGATCAAATCATATTCATGCTCAACGCAAACGCCAAATAACATTTATTTAGGTTTAACACTAATCTCAAAAGTATAGGGATTGTGTGATGATGATCATATCAATCTTGGAACTACTTCCAACACTCATCATCACTTCCCCTCAACTAGTCTCTGTTTATTATGTAGCTCCTGTTTTGAGTTACTAATCTTAGCAACCGAACAAGTATCAAATACTCAGGGGCTACTATAAACACTAGTAAGGCACACATCAATAACATGTATATCAGATATACCCTTGTTCACTTTGCCATCCTTCTTATCCACCAAATATTCAGGGCATTTCCGTTTCCTGTGACCATTTCCTTTGCAGTGTAAGCACTCAGTTTCAGGCTTTGGTCCAGTTTTGGGCTTCTTCGCAGGAGTGACAACTTTCTTGTCATTCTACTTGAAGTTCCCTTTCTTTCCCTTTGCCCTTTTCTTGAAACTAGTGGTCTTGTCAATCATCAACACTTGATGCTCTTTCTTGATTTCTACCTTCGTTGATTTCAACATCGCGAAGAGGTTGGGAATCGTTTTCGTCATCCTTTGCATACTATAGTTCATCACGAAGTTCTACTAACTTGGTGATGGTGACTAGAGAACTCTGTCAATCACTATCTTATCTGGAAGATTAACTCCCACTTGATTCAAGCGATTGTAGTACCCAGACAATCTAAGCACATGCTCACTAGTTGAGAAATTCTCCTCCATCTTTTAGCTATAGAACTTGTTGGAGACTTCATATCTCTCAACTCGGGTATTTGCTTGAAATATTAACTTCAACTCCTGGAACATCTCATATGGCCCATGACGTTCAAAACGTCTTTGAAGTCCCGATTCTAAGTTGTTAAGCATGGTGCACTAAACTATCAAGTAGTCATCATATTGAGCTAGCCAAACGTTCATAACGTCTGCATCTACTCCTGCAATAGGTCCGTCACCCAGCAGTGCATCAAGGACATAATTCTTCTATGCAGCAATGAGGATAATCCTCAGATCACGGATCCAATCCGCATCATTTCTACTAACATCTTTCAACACAGTTTTCTCTAGGAACATATCAAAATAAACATATGAAAGCAACAACGCGAGCTATTGATCTACAACATAATTTGCAAAATACTACCAGGACTAAGTTCATGATAAATTTAAGTTCAATTAATCATATTACTTAAGAACTCCCACTTAGATAGACATCTCTCTAATCATCTAAGTGATCACGTGATCCAAATCAACTAAACCATAACCGATCATCACGTGAAATGGAGTAGTTCTCAATGGTGAACATCACTATTGTGATCATATCTACTAATATGATTCACGCTCGACCTTTCGGTCTCAGTGTTCCGAGTCCATATCTGCATATGCTAGGCTATTCAAGTTTAACCTGAGTATTCTGTGTGTGCAAAACTGGCTTGCACCCGTTGTAGATGGACGTAGAGCTTATCACACCCAATCATCACGTGGTGTCTGGGCACGACGAACTTTGGTAACGGTGCATACTCAGGGAGAACACTTTTATCTTCAAATTTAGTGAGAGATCATCTTATAATGCTACCGTCAGTCAAAGCAAGATAAGATGCATAAAAGATAAACATCACATGCAATCAATATAAGTGATATGATATGGCCATCATCATCTTGTGCTTGTGATCTCCATCTCCGAAGCACCATCATGATCACCATCGTCACCGGCGCGACACCTTGATCTCCATCGTAGCATCGTTGTCATCTTGCCAACTATTGCTTCTACGACTATTGCTACCGCTTAGTGATAAACTAAAGCAATTACAGGGCGATTGCATTGCATACAATAAAGCAACAACCATATGGCTCCTGCCAGTTGCTGATAACTTGGTTACAAAACATGATCATCTCATACAATAAAATATAGCATCACGTCTTGACCATATCACATCACAACATGCCCTGCAAAAACAAGTTAGACATCCTCTACTTTGTTGTTGCAAGTTTTACGTGGCTGCTACGGGCTGAGCAAGAACAGTTCTTACCTATGCATCAAAACCACAATGATAGTTCGTCAAGTTAGTGTTGTTCTAACCTTCTCAAGGACCGGGCGTAGCCACACTCGGTTCAACTAAAGTTGGAGAAACTGACACCCGCCACCAATGTGCAAAGCACGTCGGTAGAACCAGTCCCGCGTAAGCGTACGTGTAATGTCGGTCCGGGCCGCTTCATCCAACAATATCGCCGAACCAAAGAATGACATGCTGGTAAGCAGTATGACTTGTATCGCCCACAACTCACTTGTGTTCTACTCGTGCATATAACATCAACGCATAAAACGTAGGCTTGGATGCCATTGTTAGGGAACGTAGTAATTTCAAAAAAATTCCTACGCACACGCAAGATCATGGTGATGCATAGCAACGAGAGGGGAGAGTGTGTCCATGTACCCTCGTAGACCGCAAGCGGAAGCATTAGCACAACGCGGTTCATGTAGTCATACGTCTTCACGGCCTGACCGATCAAGCATCGAAACTACGGCACTTCTGAGTTCTTGCACACGTTCAACTCGATGATGTCCCCCGTACTCCGATCCAGCAGAGTGTCGAGGGAGAGTTCCGTCAGCACGACGGCGTGGTGACGGTGATGATGTTCCACCATCGCAGGGTTTTGCCTAAGCACCGCTACGATATTATCGAGGAGGACTATGGTGGAGGGGGGCACCACACACGGCTAAGAGATCAATGATTAATTGTTGTATCTATGGGGTGCCCCCCTCCCCCGTATATAAAGGAGTGGAGGAGGGGGGCGGCCAAGGGGGGTGGCGCGCCCTAGGGGGGAGTCCAACTCCCACCGGGAGTAGGACTCCCCCTTTTCCTATTAGGAGAGGGAGAGGGAAGGAAGAAGAAGGAGGGAGGGAGGAAAGGGGGGCCGACCCCCCTCCCAATTCGGATTGGGCTTGGGGGGGAGCGCCCCTCCCTTGCTCATTTCCCCTCCTTTGCACTAAAGCAAAATAAGGCCCATATACCTCCCGGGGGGTTCCGATAACCTCCCGGAGCTCCGGTATTGTCCCAATCTCACCCGGAACCTTTTCGGTGTCCAAATATAGTCGTCCAATATATCGATCTTCATGTCTCGACCATTTCAAGACTCCTCGTCATGTCCGTGATCACATCCAGGACTCCGAACAACCTTCGGTACATCAAAACACATAAACTCATAATATAATTGTCATCTTACTTTAAGCGTGCGGACCCTACGGGTTCGAGAACAATGTAGACATGACCGTGACACGTCTCTGATCAATAACCAATAGCGGAACCTGGATGCTCATATTGGTTCCTACATATTCTACGAAGATCTTTATCGGTCAAACTGCATAACAACATACGTTGTTCCCTTTGTCATCGGTATGTTACTTGCCCGAGATTCGATTGTCGGTTTCTCAATACCTAGTTCAATCTCGTTACCGACAAGTCTTTTTACTCGTTACGTAATGCATCATCCCGTAACTAACTCATTAGCTACATTGCTTGCAAGGCTTATAGTGATGTGCATTATCGAGAGGGCCCAGAGATACCTCTCCGACAATCGGAGTGACAAATCCTAATCTCGAAATACGCCAACCCAACAAGTACCTTTGGGGACACCTATAGAGCACCTTTATAATCACCCAGTTACGTTGTTACGTTTGGTAGCACACAAATGGTTCCTCCGGTAAACGGGAGTTGCATAATGTCATAGTCATAGGAACATGTATAAGTCATAAAGAAACCAATAGCAACATACTAAATGATCAAGTGCTAAGCTAACGGAATGTGTCAAGTCAATCACATCATTCTCCTAATGATGTGATCCCGTTAATCAAATGACAACTCTTTGTCTATGGCTAGGAAACATAACCATCTTTGATTAACAAGCTGGTCAAGTAGAGGCATACTAGTGACACTCTGTTTGTCTATGTATTCACACATATATCATGTTTACGGTTAATACAATTCTAGCATCAATAATAAACATTTATCATGATATAAGGAAATAAATAATAACTTTATTATTGCCGCTTGGGCATATTTCCTTCATATATTGCAAAAACATTCAAACCTCCTACTGTGGGCCGTTAGATCTCAGTGAACTCGTATCACCATAGAATCTACGATGCGGGAGCACCTCATATTCTCCCATGCGAGAAAACATAAGGTGCTATCGCAGCTTGGATGCTATGGTGATACGAGCTTTGAGGTTGTTTGATCTGAGATCCAATGGCATCTGAGCAGTCTTTGTGCTTGTAAGCAGTGGCTGAATTCTTTTGGGGCTTTTCTGGAAAAACCATTCGAACCACCGAGGAGGTGTTGGGTCACAAATCCAACGGCTCCAAAGAGCTTGTATCACCAAAGCATCTAAGGTGTGGTAGCACATGATATTCTTACATACAGGAGAATATGATGTCCTCCTTCATCTTAGATGCTACGGTGATACGAGCTTCGAGGTCGTTGCATATGGGATCCAAGGGCACCTGAGTAGTTTTTGTACAAATTGTGTGCAATTCTCAAACTCATCAAGGTTTCCTGTAAAAATATTAAGAAACATCATGTGAGCTACTATATCTCAGATCTACATGCTCCAAGCAAATCGTATCGGCATATAGCATCTAAGGTATGGGGGCACATGATATTCTCCCGGGGAGGAGGGGTGGGGGTGCACAACCAATCGGTGGTTGGGAGGGTGGGGAAAAATATAATCTAAACAACCCTAAACAGAGCTCCACAATTTTATCTAAGGTCGAGGGGTTGACCCCCGACAATCATAGCTCCGCCTAAACACAACACTTGCATGTCTTTGCAGTACTAGACTTAATATTCATGTTTCAGTTTCATGTTCATTTTAAATATTGAACTGAGGACCATGCATGTCTTACATTTTACTCCCTTCGTTCCTAAATATTAGTCTTTTTAGAGATTTCAAATGGACTGGCACATACGGATGTATATAGACATATTTTAGAGTCTAGATTCACTCATTTTGCTCCGTATGTAGTCACTTGTTGAACTCTCTAAAAGACTAATATTTAGGAATAGAAGGACTATTTTTGAATTCGTGTCATACATGCATGGTTTGGAAAACAGATGCACTATACTTATTGGATTGTTGTTGTGTTCGTGCGTGTGTGTCTCTGTGTGTGTGTGTGGTCATATGCTTGATACATACAAAGTTTTCTCACCTCCATATTGTTCATCTTTTAAATTTGAATTTGCATTGGAAAAGTTACTAGGGATACCATGAAATGTGAAATCCACGTTGAGGTCACTATATCACAAACTCACTCTAATTCAACAACTCGTCATAAATCAATTACCACGTTGAGATTAGTATTTGCAAGTAAAATACGGGTATTGTAATACACATAGATTCGTTCGGCAATTTAAAAGGTTCCTTTCATATTCTCGAATGGTAGGACCCAACGGCGTACCAGCCAGACCTTGGCTCGTGTTGATCCTAAAAAAACGGGCTCGTGTCCTTCGGTGGCGTGCATGGTACGCACATTAGGCAACCCCAACCAGTCGAGCCTCAGCGTTTCAAGTCGAAATATCTGGCGGCCAGAATTCCAGCCCTAGGAAATTCCCCTCATGTCCCCGGTCCATAATGACTACCAATGAACAATGTATGGATGCTTTAGTAACTAGACAACGTTACCTACCGTGCTATGCATGGTTCAATTCCCTCGATCGACGCTCGTCAAGGTCACCCGTCAACTGCATTGCCTAGTACTACTATTACTACACCAGGATGCGCACAGAATTGAGCCTGTTTGTTCGTGCCTAGTACTTGAGTTAATATATCAGGGAATGCACTGGTACAGAGGGATTATCCTTTTACTCTGCATATATAACTTGTCTGAATTCTAACTAAGCAAAATGTTTGACCAAATCCTTTCTTAAGAAATACAACAGGACAGATGTACGGCTTGAAAATTTATTGCATGATGCAGGTTATGATATTGTTTCGAATCCTGGATCTTAAATTTCAGAAAATCCAAAAGTGAGCATAAATTCTTGAAACTGAGCATGGTCACATGATATGGCACAAATATTACTTCGTAAGTTTTTTCTTCAATTTGAGACAAGCTGCTTATGACAAGTTACACAAATGAAGAGCCAAGGTATTTTGGAACAAATACCTGTCACATTAAGGTGAACGCTTTCACTATTGAAACCATGGGCGTTTACGTGCCGCCACGAGTCCCCGCTTCTCATCGGCAGGTGCCATCTGAGCAAGTGTGTGAGTCGATGGGAGGCGTCTTGAGCGAACCGCTACTGCGCCGACAGGAGGCGTGCGAGCAGACCGCTGTGGAGGCTCACTGGGAGGCGAGCCCTTTGACCAGGCTCCGCCACCCACCTTCGTCCCAACTGCTCCCACTTTTAATGTCACCGGCGCCGCAGTTTAAAATCAACCCCACACTACCTGGTATGGCTACAATCTTCTCTCTTCCTCTCCGATTCTCCTGTCGTCTACCTCCAACTAGCCTGACCTAAACGTACGCCATGCCGCATCACGATGGTCTGCCCTTAGTCTTCCAGTTTCCTCAGGAAGACACCCAGGCGGAGTCTCAAGAACATAAAGCTCTTTGGGACGAGCTTGAACTGGCCTTGCGGGAAGACTCCGCTGTCTCCTCGCTCCTGCTCCGGACCCGTTGTTCTAATCGCGCTGGCCGCCCATCCCCGTGGCATTGATGGGCTGGGAGCCGCACATTGTCGCCGAGCTTGATCCCACGGGGTTCCACGAGGTCCCCACCAACTTTCACGCACCCGTGCACCTGCCAGCGCATGCGCCCTGCGCATCTGGCAGCGTGCACGCCGATGCCGGTGCCGTGCACTGCCAACGGTATGCGCCGCTGCGTCTGCAGCGTGCTTCGCCCGTGCCGGTGCCCGTGCACACAAATGTCTCTATCGCGCCGTTGACAGCGCATGTCCCCGCGCGGGTGCCAGTGCCCCCCTCAGCTTCATGGTTGCCCGCCATCGACCGCTTCCTTGCACCAACGCCAGTCGCCTCCTCCCGCCAGTTGACTCGCTCTGAAGTCCAAAACATTTTGGCCTTCCTTGAAGCTAGGCCAACGTCCAGGAGTACACCAACAATGGCGCAAGACGCCATCGTCGCTGTCGGTCAGTGGCCCGACGACACACAGAGCACGGCAGAGGAGCCGCTTCCCACCACAAGACGCCCCCGCCGCCGCCGCGTAATCTAAATTTGCCATGAAAAATGTTCGGATTGCCATGCTTAAATTCCGAACGTTTATCATTTCCGTTTATTTTATATTGATCGTCGTATAATTTAAAGTCGGAGTCAAACTGAACGAAATCTATGGTTTGATCGATTGAATGCTCTGCTAGAGCCGTATCAAATTAAATATAAAACGTCATCAAGCCACATGTATTCCTTGTCATCCAACGACCTAGACTGCTTCAATGTCGAGCACTCAACACGTTTAGCGTGCAGTTAATTTGATGCGAAAAATAGTGCTAATCACATAATAACATGCAAATAATATCCTAATTAATATCCGCATGCACTTAATATACTTCCAAATTAACGCGCATTGCACGCACACACTGACTAGTGCTGCTAGTACGTGAAACTGGTGCCGTGACTTGTGAACGTGTCCAGATATGGTCAACGGCAACATTGCCCGCGAGTTCTTCGTGTTTGCCCGTGCGTCTAAACGCAGAAGGGGAGGAGAGAGAGAGCACACATGGAACCCACCAGTAAGTGAAGGCGAATATTACTAAAAATAATATTACATGTTATCCATTAAATAGGTTGTGGTAATATAAAAACATTATATGAACAAAGGGGGGGGGGGTACAACAAACATTGTTGTTCTATGTATGTTGCCTATTGACGTGCGGCTTGAAGCCCCGGTCGCATGTTCGATCCTCTTCCTTTATTTTTTAATTTGTATATGGGTCCAAATTTGTTTCATGACATGTGGGCCCCTCGGTGTGTAGTTTGTAGCACTTTAATTTGTGGGTCGAAATTTGTTCCATTCCAAGTGGACTATCAATGTGTAGTTTTGTAGCTTATTTATAATAATTAAAGAGAACAACAGCGTTTTTTGCAATAATACCATGGTGCGACGTTGAAGGCGAGAAAGGGTGTACGAGAGAGCGATGACCGAGCCAGAGGGAAATCAACTAGGGGAGTTGCGGGGGTTGCAACGGTGTTTGGAGTAGTTGTGGGCCGAATGCTACGAAAATATAATCTAAACCGATCGGAATAAATGCCTACACAAATTAATCCAAGGTTGGAGTGCCCCTCGCAATGTAAATAGCTCCAGCTTTGCGAGGGATGGAGAGGTAGCTTCAATGCATGGAAGATACGATGTGAGAAAGCGAGGTCAATCGAGAGACAAAGTGAGTGTGGTCCGACATTCATTGAACAAATATATATGCTCTGGAGAGATATTGTCCAATTGAGCTTTTGGCAAGGGTGAGGGCTTAAGATAGAGCTTGAGAGATCATCCAGTCACAGACGTGTAGATATATTTTGTGCGTGGGAGGAAGCAAGGTCAATCGATCACATAGGGTCGACGTGCGATCGAAAGAGTGAGACGGGTTGGAGAGAGTGACCTAGATAGACAATGTGTGTGAGAGAGTATACAATGTGAATAGGTCGAATTGGGCTCAAACATGGTGATATATCATTTTTGTCGAGAAAGAGCGAGGTCAATCAAGACATACACACACACACACACACACACACACAGAGAGAGAGAGAGAGAGAGAGATTGAGTGAGCGTGGCCCGCCATGAGGTCGAAAGAGTGGCGGCGGCTTGGATGGACTGACCTAGATAGACAATCTGCGTGAGAGAGTATAGAGTGTGTCGATCGAGGCCCGAACAGGGAGATATATCATTTGTGTGTGAAAGAAAACGAGGTTAAACGAGACTCAGATAAAGAGAGCGAGATTGAGCGAGTGTGGCCCGTCGTGCGGAAGAAAAGAGTGAGACAGTCTCGAGGGAGTGACCTAGATATGTAACGTGCGTGCGTGCGCACGAGAGGTTGGGGGGCTAGATAGGCAATGCATGTATTTAGCGCGAGAGGGTGAGAGGGAGAGGGAGAGAGAGAGAGAGCTCGGCATGGGGTGCAATGGCAGGTGTGTGAGGTAAATACATTTGGTAACAAAGTGGAAAAGGGGGTTGTGTAGTTGAGAGACTTAGAGATCGAAACATGGAGAGAAAGAATGAACGTGTGTTGGAAAGCGATAGCTTCCTAAGGTGGTTAGGAGAGGAAGATTGACCGATACAGGAAGTATATAACGTGTGTGAGGGGGGGGGGAGGGGCTAAAAACAACATTTGAATGTACATAGTACGAGACTTAATATCGATGTTTCAATTCGGTGTACATTGTAAGATTTGAACTGAGGACCATGCATACGGGTAATTATTTTTTGAATTCGTGCCATACTAAGTTTCGAAAAGTTGACATTGACTCAATTTATTGTGCTTTTTTGTAGGTCATATGTTTGAATCCATCCAAAAGTTTTCTCACTACCATGGTGGTCATCATATACATATGAATTTGTATTAAAAAGTAGCGTGGATACAGTGAAATGCGAAATCCACATTAGAATTGGAGATCGCTACGTGACACACACTCTAATTCAAATAACTAGTTATATGACACACACTCTAATCCACGTTAGCGTGGATACCGTTTTGATTTTTTTTTTCAAATAACTCCTCATTAATTAATTTATAGTACTCCCTCTGTTCACTTTTATAAGACCTTGAAGACATTTTAGACAATGTGCAAAATAGTTTATTTTAAGTTGTCTGAAACGACAGGGAGAATCTCGTTTTGAATGAATAATTATTGCAAGGAAAACACGGGCTTGGTAATACATACAGATTCATTTGCAAATGAAAGAAGATTCGTTTGCATTCTCAAATGTAGGCGCACCAGGCAGACCAGTGGTCGTGGTCGGGTGGACGCTGCTGGTGCCTTAAAGGCACCTGCCTTTGGGTCATCGACATGTGGGCTAGCCACCACAGTGTGCCCACATGTCATGGACACAAAGGCGTGTGCCTTAAGGCACCGAAGCATAGTCATGTCGGGGTGGTCACGTGTGTCGGACGGACGCGTAGCACCCAGCCACCCACCCCCTCCCCCGTCCCTCCCTCCCCCACTCCCTCCCCCCCACACCCTTCCCCCCAAAAAAGGACGACAACAAAATAAGTTTGCGCTTCCATGTTTCGGATTGAAATATATGGCGGCCCCAATTCCAGCCCTGCAAAATCTCTCTTCTCCACTGTCCCCTTTCGCCCCCAGATTGCTCAAATCCCTAATTCGCCGCCAACCCAAGCAAACTTTGAATCGCTGTAGCGACCCGACCTCAAACGGTCAAGTCTCTCTGCTTCAGTGTCATCCCTGGATCAGTAATGCTGACACGCACAGTATTCGAAGGATTTATAACAGAGTAGCAACCACACACTTATTACATCGAATGTCTCAAAAGAGAACTTATTACAATAACATGGCTTAAGGCCATCTAATGCGATAACAGCGGAACGCTTGGAAGATAAAGTGAGTCCATCAACTCCAACGGCATAGCCGAGCTGCACGGCAACGACCTAACGAATCTTACTCCTCGTCTGAAAAGTCTGCAACATAATACGTTGCAGCCCGAAAACGGGTCAGCACATGGAATATGCTGGCAATATAACACATTAGAGCAAGAACAGAATAATGCTATCACTACATGCATATTTGGCTGGTGGAAAGCTCTATCGTTATAGTTTTGCGAAAAGCAAATTTTTCCCTACAACAAAGGAATAAATTTTATTTTTAACTATCATGGTGGTTGAAACATTGAGAAGGTATAACCCCAACTCAATCCCAATTAAAGTAATTACCAACCCAACAATATTAATTAAGAGTGATGAGATACATGTGATAACCCAAGTACTAGATACTCAAGATTTTTCCATAACCGGGGACACGTCTAACCATGATTAGATTGTACACTCTGCAGAGGTTTGCGCACTTTTCCCCACAAGACTCGATCGCTTCCGTTGGATTTCTCGCACTGCACAGTGTTTGAGAAACGGATGACCGAGACATAGTCGTTCAGAAACATTAACTCCCTACTCTGGGTAGACCATACCAAACCTACAAAACCCACTACCTGCTGATCTACCTCTTCGAGAGCTTCATGTAACTTACTCAACTATGCTAGAGCCCATAATAGCTTGTGGCAGCACACGGAAGTTTCTAGCATGAATCATCTCAGTTCCCTTTAAGCCTGGGTGGCGGTCCATAGGAAGATCACACGGGTACACCGGGATTTCAAAAAAAAAATACAGACAACACTGGGTTCCCCAGGTGCCTCAATCCACCCAGATGTGAATTTTAAGTTGCCACCTTAAATAAAACATTAATTAACAATCTCACATCTGTCATGGATACACTCAAACCCAAACCACGTCTACGAGCATAGCATGGCAATATAAGCAACGCGTAGAAGTAACTCCCAAGGGTTTGATAATAAACAGGGCAATAGGTTCTACCTCATCAACTACTTCCCAACCCACAAGTTAATGACATCCTAATCATGCAATGTTTGAGGATTGAACTAATGCAATAAAAACTGGGTATGAAAAGAGTATGATCAATGTGTTACTTGCCTTCCTGACGATCCGCGAATCCTAGAGACTCGTAGTAACACGCTTCGCACTCCGGGAATTCTATCACAAACAAACAATAACATACATGAGCAACTGGCAAAGATGCACGAGCAAAACATCAAATAAAATAAATTGACCAGAAAGTTCAACTTAAGAACTCCGGTTTGCAAAAAGAATCAAATCAAACGGAGCAACGAAACTCAAAGGGCGAAAGAAACAAGATCCGTTTACTAATCTGAACTAAGGTCAAATTTTACAGTATCAAAATCTTGTTTAAGTTGATTAAACAGAAAGAGAGTCTCGAGACGAAACTCTAGGTGTTTGAATCACCTGATTCCGACTAACGAGCGAAAAGATAAACAGAAACTAAGATGGGATCAGAAATCGCGACTGAAAATAATCGCAGATAAATCCGATAAAAGAAAACTGACGAACAGACTAACGAACGAGCGTTCGTTATTTGTAACTAACGAAATAAAACCATTCGTTTAAACGAACGTACGGACAAACGTCCGCTAATTAGGAGAATCGAGAAAACCGGCGAACCGATCTAAAAAAAACCAAACTAGGGTTTCTAAAGAAAAACCAAACGGTTTTAAAAAAAAACCAGCGGCTCGGGTTCGGCGCGGTACCTCCGGCGAGGTGGCTCCGGCGGGGCGGCGGTGGCGGCTTCGGCGGCAAGCGGCGGCGGCAGCGGCGGCGGCTACGGGCGGCGGTAAGCGGCGGCAGGCGGCGCAGCGGCGGCTGCAGTGGCGGTGGTGGCTCGGTGGCGGTGGTTGTGGTGGTGAGGGGTCGGGGTGTATATAAAGGGGCGGCGGCGACTTGGAGGAGGGGCACGGCACGGCGAGGCGGAGTCCGGCCTGACTCCGTCCAGCGGCGCAAGGGCGGATTAGACGCTACATGGCGGCGTGGCGGTTGTGCCGGGCGTCTGAGTTTAGCCCAACAAGTGAAACTTTTCTTTTTAAACAATTTCGCCGACGGAAATAAAATCCTAGAAAATAAAATAAAAATCTAAAAATGCGAAAACAAATTTTCACCGTCTAAATAAAATTTTTAGAACGAGATGAACATTTTCTTGGCCCTAAAATGCAATTTCAAAAACATGCAAAATTTCTAATGCAAATAAAATCCAAATAAACTCAAATAAAATCAGACAAATGATTTTAACATTTTTCCTCCAATATTTCAATTGTTTTGGAGAAGTCATATTATCTCCTCTCATATATTTTTATAAGAAATATTTTTTGGAGAGAAAAATAATTAAAATAAAAATAATCCTCATTTCACTATTTGATATGAATCAAACATGAAAATCGTGAAATCCCTAACTCTCTCTGAGGGTCCTTGAGTTGCTTAGGATTTCGAGGATTGTGGAGCGGAAATGCAATAAAATATGATATGCATGGATGACCTATGTATAACATTCCAAATTGAAAATTTGGGATGTTACAAACCTACCCCCCCTTAAGATGAATCTCGCCCTCGAGATTCGGGTTGGTTAGAAAATAGGTGTGGGTAGTCTTTGCGAAGATCATCCTCTCGTTCCCAGGTGGCTTCATCCTCGGTATGGTGGCTCCACTGAACTTTGCAGAACTTAATAACCTTGCTGCGGGTGACTCGGATGGCAAACTCAAGAATCTTTACTGGCTTTTCCTCATAAGTCAAATCACTGTCTAGTTGAATTGCCTCCAAGGGTACTGTATCTCTTAATGGTATATCGGCCATCTCAGCATGACACTTCTTCAGTTGTGAGATGTGGAACACGTCGTGAACTCCTGAAAGTCCTTCAGGTAACTCCAACTTGTAGGTAACTTCTCCCATCTGTTCCAAAACACGATACGGTCCTACAAATCTAGGGGCTAATTTTCCCTTAACTCCAAAACGTTTCACTCCTCGCAAGGGTGATACTCGCAGATATGCTCTGTCTCCAATTTCATAAGTTACCTCCTTGCATTTCGAGTTTGCATAACTTTTCTGCCTGGACTGAGCTACCTTCAGTCTATCACGAATCAGCTTAACCTTCTCCTCAGACTCTTTGATCATAAGAGCCTTATCTACCAACTCCTGGTAGTTGTTGAAGGTTGCCACCATCAACTGCATACTCATCTCATCATTCAACCCTTCCATAAACTTCTCCTGCTTCGCGGCATCTGTGGCCACATCATCAGGGGCATAGCGTGATAGCTTGCTAAAATCATCCACGTACTAGCCAATAGTACGGTTCCCCTGGCGTAAGTTGCGAAACTCTTGCTTCTTCATCTGCATAGCTCTAGTTGAAACATGGGCAGTACGAAAAGCCTGCTGAAACTAATCCCATGTGACAGGGTCAATAGGATAGGTGGCTGTGAAATTCTCCCACCAAGATGTTGCGGGTCCATCCAATTGGTGTGCGGCAAAACGCACCTTCTCCGCATCTGTGCAACCTGCGGTGGTCAACTCCCTTACGATAAGCAACTATTGGCTCGGTGCTACTGGAAAACACCGGCGGCTGTAACCTTAGAAAACGGGCTAGGTTGTCCATTGGTGGCGGGTTGTTGTTGTTGTTGTTGTTGTTGTTGTTGTTGTTGTTGTTGTTGTTGTTGTTGTTGTTGTTGTTGTTGTTGTTGTTGTTGTTGTTGTTGTTGTTGTTGTTGTGGGTGTTGTTGTTGTTGTTGTTGTTGTTGTTGTTGTTGTTGTTGTTGTTGTTGTTGTTGTTGTTGTTGTTGTTGTTGTTGTTGTTGTTGTTGTTGTTGTTGTTGTTGTTGTTGTTGTTGTTGTTGTTGTTGTTGTTGTTGTTGTTGTTGTTGTTGTTGTTGTTGTTGTTGTTGTTGTTGTTGTTGTTGGTGTTGTTGTTGTTGTTGTTGTTGTTGTTGTTGTTGTTGTTGTTGTTGTTGTTGTTGGTGTTGTTGTTGTTGTTGTTGTTGTTGTTGTTGTTGTTGTTGTTGTTGTTGTTGTTGTTGTTGTTGTTGCCCGGGTTCTGAACTAGCAATTGCATCAAAGCATTCTCGCTTTGGATCAACTGGGTGAGCTCCGGTGGGAAAGCAAAACCGTGTCACGTCTCGGAGGCATCTGATGGGTTTAGATGGAAGAGATTAGAATAGAAAATGGTCTAGCGAGAAAGCACTACCCATATGCACATGAGACAAACACAATCATTTCACTCAATCAATCAAGTAAGGGCATACAATGGTCTAGAGCTATCGCAAAAGTGCTCAACTACTACTAAATACATGGGGGAATACTACTAATATTTGGTGGTCATCTAGAAATTTTGATTGGTGGAAGACTCCATAATGTCTGCTCCAGCTTCGTCCTCAAAGTCATCATCACTAGGATCAGAATCGGTGTCGTCGATGATGATGTAGTTGTCCGGGCAAGTGGGGTTGTCGTCTTCTTCTCCCGGTGCTGGTCCTCCCATGAATATTCCGATCTTCATAATCAGGTCGTCGTTCTTCTCCAGTAGTGTCTTGATTTCCTCCTCATATCCATCGCGTGTGAACTTGAGTTCTTCCTCCAGCTCGATGATCCTAGTCTTTGCCTTCTTCAATTCCATCATGTCTGCGCACATCTGGTTCTCCTGACGTCGAATATGCTGGTTTAGCTCCTGGATGAAAGCTACAATGGATGTATCCTTCGAGTGCTGATTATTTCCCATTGATCGTCTCGGCGTCCAAATATTTGGTAGGTAGTGTCCTTGAGTTCCCTGTTGTAGACTTCTCCAATGCGTCCCATGGTAATGTGGGCTGCCATGCTCTTGCCTAGAGGACTCCAGGTTGGTGCATCAAAAGAAAATTCTATAGGTTTAGAAGTGGGCGAGAACGTCCTTCCTGGAACTTGTACTTGAATCATCCAGCGCTCCTCTTCTGGTAAGGTGGCGTTGTACGTCCCGGTGAAACTTGGTATCCCAATGTTCAAGTACCTAGTGACTTCCTTCAAGTGACGTCCAAAAGGTGTGTCCTCCTCTGGTTGCGCAAACTTGTTCTTCATCTCCGTCACCCTAAAGAGTGGAAAAAAGAGAGAAGTCAGAAATGGGTAGAGAAGAGTGACCTATCGTTTATCTTAGTGGTCGTGTCCTACACTCAGCGTGTGCTCTGATACCATCTTGTAGCGACCCGACCTCAAACGGTCAAGTCTCTATGCTTCAGTGTCATCCCTGGATCAGTAATGCTGACACGCACAGTACTCGAAGGATTTATAACAGAGTAGCAATCACACACTTATTACATCGAATGTCTCAAAAAAGAACTTATTAGATTAATATGGCTTAAGGCCATCTAATGCGATACCATTGGAAGGCTTGGAAGATAAAGTGAGGCCATCAACTCCAACGGCATAGCTGAGCTGCACGGCAACGACCTAACGAACCTTACTCCTTGTCTGAAAAGTCTGCAACATAATATGTTGCACCGCGAAAACGGGTCAGCACATGGAATATGCTGGCAATATAACACAGTACAGCAAGAACAGAATAATGCTATCACTACATGCATATTTGGCTGGTGGAAAGCTCTATGGTTATAGTTTTGCGAAAAGCAAATTTTCCCTACAACAAAGGAATAAATTTTATTTTAACTATCATGGTGGTTGAAACATTGAGAAGGTATAACCCCAACTCAATCCCAATTAAAGTAATTAACAACCCAACAATATTAATTAAGAGTGATGAGATACATGTGATAACCCAAGTACTAGATACTCAAGATTTGTCCATAACCAGGGACACGGCTAACCATGATTAGATTGTACACTCTACAGAGGTTTGCGCACTTTTCCCCACAAACTCGATCGCTTCCGTTGGATTTCTCGCACTGCACGGTGTTTGAGAAACGGATGACCGAGACATAGTTGTTCAGAAACAATAACTCCCTACTCCGGGTAGACCATACGAGAGCTCCACGTAACTACCTGCACGGTGTTTGTCCATAACTACCTGCTGATCTACCTCTTCGAGAGCTCCACGTAACTTACTCAACTATGCTAGAGCCCATAATAGCTTGTGGTGGCACACGGAAGTTTATAGCATGAATCATGTCAGTTCCCTTTAAGCCTGGGTGGCGGTCCATAGGAAGATCACACAGGTACCCCGGTATTTCCAAAAAGAATACAAACAACACTGGGTTCCCCAGGTGCCTCAGTCCACCCAGATGTGAATTTTAAGTTGCCACCTTAAATGAACCATTAATTAACAATCTCACATCTGTCATGGATACACTCAAACCCAAACCACGTCTACAAGCATAGCATGGCAATATAAGCAACGCGTAGAAGTAACTCCCAAGGGTTTGATAATAAACAGGGCAATAGGTTCTACCTCATCAACTACTTCCTAACCCACAAGTTAATGACATCCTAATCATGCAATGTTTGAGGATTGAACTAATGCAATAAAAACTGGGTATGAAAAGAGTATGATCAATGTGTTACTTGCCTTGCTGACGATCCGCGAATCCTAGAGACTTGTAGTAACACGCTTCGCACTCCGGGAATTCTGTCGCAAACAAACAATAACATACATGAGCAACTGGCAAAGATGCACGAGCAAAACATCAAATAAAATAGATTGACCGGAAAGTTCAACTTAAGAACTCCGGTTTGCAAAAAGAATCAAATCAAACGGAGCAACGAAACTCAAAGGGCGAAAGAAACAAGACCCTTTTACTAATCTGAACTAAGGTCAAATTTTACAGTATCAAAATCTTGTTTAAGTTGATTAAACAGAAAGAGAGTCTCGAGACGAAACTCTAGGCATTTGAATCACCTGATTCCGACTAACGAGCGAAAAGATAAACAGAAACTAAGATGAGATCAGAAATCACGACTGAAAATAATCGCAGATAAATCCGATAAAAGAAAACTGACAAACAGACTAATGAACGAGTGTTCGTTATCTGTAACTAACGGAAGAAAACCATTCGTTTAAACGAACGTACGGACGAGCGTCCACTAATTAGAAGAATCGAGAAAACTGGCGAACCGATCTGAAAAAAAACGAACTAGGGTTTCTAAAGAAAAACCAAACGGTTTTTTTAAACTAGCGGCTCGGGTCCGGCGCGGTACCTCCGGCGAGGTGGGTCCGGCAAGGCGGGGTTGGGCGGCGGGGCGGCGGCTTGGCGGTGAAACTCATTGGCGGTAGGCGGTGACGGCGGCAGGGCGGGCGGCATGGGCGGCGGTGGTGGCTCAGGCGGTGTTTGTGGTGGGGGGCCTGGGGCGGCGTATATAAAGGGGGTGCGGGCGACTTGGAGGAGGGGGCAAGGCGCCAGAGAGCGGAGTCCGGCTCGGACTCGGTCCGAGCGGCGGCGGGCGGTACAAGGCGGCGGTCAGAGGGCTTAGTCTGGGTCTTACTGGTTTCGCCCAAGTGAAACTTTTTAAATAATTTCACCGACGGAAATAAAATCCTAGAAAATAAAATAAAAACCTAAAAATGCCAAAACAAATTTTCACCGTCTAAATAAAATATTTAGAACGAGATGAACATTTTCTTGGCCCTAAAATGCAATTTTGAAAACATGCAATTTTTCTAATGCAAATAAAATCCAAATAAACTCAAATAAAATCAGACAAATGATTTTAACATTTTTCCTCCAATATTTCAATTGTTTTGGAGAAGTCATATTATCTCCTCTCATATATTTTTATAAGAAATATTTTTCGGAGAAAAAAATAATTAAAATAAAAAATCCTTGTTTCACTATTTGATATGAATCAAACATGAAAACCGTGAAATCCCCAACTCTCTCCGAGGGTCCTTGAGTTGCTTAGGATTTCAAGGATTGCAAAGTGGAAATGCAATAAAATATGATATGCATGGATGACCTTTGTATAACATTCCAAATTGGAAATTTGGGATGTTACAATCGCCCCTCATCTCCTCTCTCCCCACCTCTGTGCCGGACGACAACGACGAAGACGACGGTCGCGCTTCACCACCACACCGGAGCTACCTCATCTATGCCCTCGTCCACCGCACCGGTGGTCCACCGACAACGTCGGCCGCCGCAACCGATGTGCCTCACAGACACCGACTTCCACCGCATCAGGTGCGCTTCACCGACGCCGTCTCCCAGCTCACCGGGGCTACTTCACCGAGCACATCGTAGCACCTCCGCCCCCGAGGCCGTTGGGGCTTCACCAACGGTCTCGCCCATCGTGATCGTAGAGCAGCATCGCCACTCAAGATCTGCAGATTCAGGCGCGACCAGCCAACGCCAAATAAGATCACCCTCAACGGCTCAAGTGACTCCGCACTCTAGCTAGGCGAAAGCATGCTCAAACGCCGGCCCGAACTAGGTATCCACACATCACTCCCTTGTAATCGTTCCGACGATGTTTGGATATGCTTTCACCGCTCTCTTAGCTTACACGCCTATGCAACTCGACTTTAACTCTTATTTCTTCCGGAGATATCATCCGATATAAGCAAATCCATTTTTAGCGAAGCATGACGGTATACGGGATCTGGTACACATCTTGCACACCCGTATAACCTTGTAAGTATCTGTCCTCCGGTACAACATCAAGGTCGATTCCTCTTATTTGATCAACCATTCGCCATGTCAAAAATGCAGAGGGGGATGCAAGGAGCACAAGACCTGCACATTCAAGTAAGTGGTAACATGGACTTGCACATTGAACATCCCAAGCGCACGCAGAGCTGTAGTGAGCATGTACAACGAGCTAGCGTAAGTCCCTGCATTTCATTTAATTCGTACTGGCATTCGTGTATGATTTGTGTGCAGTGGCGGATCCACGAATTCAAGTTACCAGGGGCAAACATTTAACTTAAAAAATACGAAGGTACTTGCACTCCCGAAATCAACATAACTTGAGAAATGTGAAGCTACATGCACTTTGAAAACCAGCTAATGATCCAAAGTAGTTCAGATTATAAACACTAAATGATGCAAGCACCAAAAAACACAAAATGCAACATGGTGTACAAGGGCTACAAACATGGTCTGTACCTGCTTGAATTATTCGTTCTCTGGCTGAAAACATCGAAGTGTAATTGCACCTATAACCAAAGGTCATAAACTGCATATCAATATATCTATCCTGCACAAGTATGCCAATAGTTTCAAACAACAGATTAGAAAAGTATTTATGCTATGTTGTCATGATACGGGGACTTTCTGGTAGATGGCCTCGACGTTCCTCAAGCTATGAAAATGCACTATAATTTGATTGTCATCAATGCCTGCAAACTCTGTCTCTCTCAATATAGCAGATCATCATTAGACACTAAATCCTTCAATGAGCTTAGAAAATGCTTGCATTAGATCCCTCATTAGACACTATATGTTCATCACCAGGAGCATGCAAAATGTTTGCATCAAATCCTTCATTAGCAGTTTGTTCATTAGACACTTCAGGCTCAAGAACAACATGAGCTTGTATGTTTGCATCGGAAACTTTATTAGATACATCAGATTCAGTCAGTTAAGTGTTGATTGGGGGAGTTATAAAATAAGTAGAAATTGGTTTCATTTTCTCATAGATTCCCTACATACAAGCAGTTTTACAACACCGTCAGCTTTAACTATTGGCCAGAAATTGAACAGTTGAATTAGATATTATCAGGGATGTGATGTGCCTGCTCATTGTGCATGCTCCTCTTGCAAGCTGCGACGGTCCGTTTGCGCAAGCTCGATGCCATGCTCGTGCTGCCGCCGCTGCCTCCCACGCAGGCTACACCTAGGGTTGGATCTTCATCTTCTTATCCTTCCGTTTGCTTGAAGCCCGGCGACTGCCCTCCAACGAGGGCGCGAGGAAGTGCTGTGTCGGTCTGTCCAGCGGTGGCTAGGTTAGGAGCGAACAGACTGGAGGCTGGAGCGAATGAATTGGGATTTTTCCTGCTGTCGATCGATATGGGAGGTGCTCGTTTGGGCCGCGAGCCTGCTATAGGGCCTGCCTTGCACTTATGTTATTGGCCCATCCAAATTGAAACATTTTTCTTCATTTTTTACATTGCTTGCTCATGCGTTGGAACGAACAAAACTAGCCTGGGCTAACCTGGATGACTCAAACTAGGTGCACATTTTCCAGCCACCTGAGGCGACCGCCCATACCAGCCCCTATCGGTGGCATCGCCCCTTTTTGCGTGTATGATTGGGTAGTGAAAAATATTCCAGTGGCGCTTTTGATTTACCAACAAATGGTTGAATTGTTTGTTTCTATGAACTGAGTTCGCGAATAATGTGAAGGATGCCAGTCTTTTCATCCGATTGTAGATTGCTTAGATCTCGATATGCCAAAAGTAATCACATGAAATATACAGTAAAAGCCAGTTTGATGTGTGTGGCTACAACTAGTCTGACAACACATCCTCATATAACATATCAAGGACGGACCATCTTTCCAGATTAACCATTCGACTTACCAATGCAGTGTGGGAAGAAAGAAGTATTGGGACTGCGTATCCAAGCAATTGATGCCATGGACTCCTTCGTACAACCGTAAGCAAAAAAGAAGTTGCAGTGTGCCTGTACAAAGAACTAGCATAAGTTCAGTTACCTGCTTCTCGGAATTTTAGTTAGCCACTTATTGCAAAATTGTTCAATTATGTTGCTTGGCTTAATTTAGTTTGCTACTGATTACATAATGCCACAGCCTGTTAATCCTATTATAGACTGTGCTTATCTATGTGTTTGATACTTACTGTTAAGAATTACCTGTTTTCCTTAACTTAAATAGCTACTTGTTTGTTTAACTTCTTTTCTCCTGCAACAACGGGTTACAATGATGTTAATAACTATTTTTCAGCATCCAATTGAAATTCTTTAATTCCTTGTTTGTTTAACTGGTTTGCTGTTATAACTCCCAGTTGAGATGTTTTGCTAACTTCAACTTTTCTGAATCCAATCGGAACTTTAATGGCAAAACAGGTTAGCCCAAGATCAAAGAGCGAGGTCCCCATGGACGTTGCATCATCCCACAGCAGTGGCACCGGGCCAATCGTGCATTATGAATTGCCAACTACTGATGCTCTAGAGGCTAAACTAGTGGTAGAAAGAGATTTTGCTTCTACACTTAGAGATGAAGTTGACATGTTGAGGAAGCAAACAACACAATCACAAGCAGTACTCAAGACAACCATTAAATATTTGGCGGATTTCAAAACGAAGCAAGCTGAGACTGACCACATTGTTAAGGTCCTGAAGGAAAAAAGGAAATTAAATTCCCACTTGGTAAATAATAGGTGAAATGTTCTTTCCATCATTGAATAACCTTTGTGTTGTTTGTTCATGTAATCAATCAAACCATTTGTTTTTTGTTTTTTGGTTTGTAATTTTATTTGAGCACAAATTTGTATTAATTGATAAGACTCAGAGACATTTCATTTGGATTGTTGTGCCAGACCTACAAATATGCCAATCGGGCTGAATGTGCATTCAACAATAATAGTAGTATAGAAGGACGATAAGTGGCATGCATCGGAAAGGGCCAAGATGCTGGCTAAAAAAGGATGATGTTGTAGCAAAAAAAAGTACAGCGGCCTGGCTTATGTATGTTAGTTGATATTATTGATCCATATACTCTATAAGTGTTTATATGTCTGTTAGTTTTGTACATTCTTGGTTGATTGACTCGGTATTTGAATCTTGATACATCGCTTGTGTACATATCTAAATGGGAGGACACATTATGATGCGTGTGACATTTGAGTTGGACATGAAGTGTTCCAAATATTTGAATTCACCTTAAACTGGATTCTAGCTTCTGAATTTGAGTATTGGCATTTGTAAACCATATTCATATATGACAGTGGAATACATCTTTGTCGTCCTTTTGAAGATATATAAAAACACATAGAATGATTTATAAAGATTCATATAGGAATACAAAATGGATTCGAATTTAGTTGCCAGGGTAAACGTGGATGCTTATTGTCCCAAAATTCGAAAGAAGTGACAAAATGTCCACTCCCACGTCGGCTGCCCGAAGCCAAGTGTTTGGGATATGGAAATTATTGTCTACCCATTACACAGACAATCCATCGGCCCGATTTCCACTGCTCTAAATAGGGGTAGGTTAGTAACTTCAATTAGACGTGACACGACCGCCTCTGAGCCCATTCCGATACGGTGGGCGTAAAACATGGGCGGCAAAACACATTTGATTCAAGCTTATCCGAAAGACCTCTGTTTCTCCCTCCATTCCCCATTCATACACGGTGGGCGGCAAAACAAACTCGACTTGGCCGAAATCGATGTAGGCAAATAATTTCAATAGGGCCAGGTTTGTAACTTCACTCAGACGTGACACAACCGCCCTACCTGTCAGCCCCGTTCATACACCATGGGTGCCAACCATAGGCGCCAACCACCCTCTCCTCGCCCGAAATCGCTCTGGGCAAATATTGGCGAGATGCGAGATTACCGTCCTATCCCCAACCGACGAGACGTCCAAATTTTAAACGGGGCTAAGTTCGTAACTTTCCCATATTTCGCATGTAGCGTCCCAAAATCATGGTTCCCCGTACCTCTCCCTCCATTTTCCCGTTCATACACCGTCCGTGCTAGAACACCATCCCCACACCAGCCTCCGTCCGCCACCCCATCCGTCACCGCCGTCCTCCACCACATCCATCGCCACCGTCCTCCTCCATGCCGGAGCGCCTACCAAGACCGCATCGTCCACTGCTAGAGATGGACGTTTCTCATCCACGGTGATGGACCAATAGCCTTGCATCGCATCCTCTCGCTTCATCGGCGCCGTCGTCCTCTTTGCCAGGGCCGCTCACACGACCTGCTCTTCCACCGCAACGAGACTTATCCCCCGATGCACCCGTCTACCGTCGCAGATCTGCTTCAACGCCACCGACAGCCATCGCATCCCCGATGCCTACACGGCGCCGCAAGAGAGGTGGTACTTCATATCTCCTCAACTTTTTGATCTCAACCATAAAATAGATCTTAACTTGGTTACTCTACTTTCTTTTCTGCTCTTAGAATTTAGTTCTTAGTTCGAAGCAAACAATGGATGCTAAATATCATTTCTCCGGTTTGCAGCTTCAAATCTGCCATGGCACAGTCATAATACGGTTTAATTGATCATGCTTAGGGTTTAATTGATCATGTTGGTTCCGTGGTGGTTTCTTTAATAGAAATTGGAGGGGAAACCCTATTTTTCTATAAAAATATGCTTAGAGTTTCCCCCTTTTATGATCACTATACGATCAGAATACGTGCTTCGTGTCATAATAACACTGCTCCACCCATCAAGCTAAACAAACTTAGTTGTTTAAATACGAATCTGATATTATTAGAACAGAGTTGTTTAATTGGCCAGCTAAATGTTCCTAAATTAGTTTCGAAAATGCATGTTCGCCGCTCAGGTGTGTATCTCTACAGGGTGCCCATAGTGGGCCGGCCCACCCTGGGATTTTGGGTCGTCCCAGGACCTGATTCCCCTATGTTCTGCTGCGTGCTTCCGATCTCTACTCGCCCCCAGCCGCCTGCCTCGCTGGCAACTTTCGTCCTCAGACGGCATGACTCTAGGAGGAGACGCCGGACTAACAGGAGGCTAGGAGCCGCTCGCTCAACAGCGTCACCGCTGCCCGGGCGCGCCGCCGTGCCTACCTTCCTAGTCCGTTCAGGGCTCAGGCGTGCAGCACCCACCAAGCCAACCTGATTTATCCTGAGATACGTCCTCAACACTCAGCAGCCACTCCTCATCACCCATTTTCTAATTGATTCATTACTCATTAGGCAGGACTGTCATTAGGGTTTGTTGTGTGCTAAGTTCTACCTACACTTAATGGTTCAGATGTATTTCAGTAATCTTTAGTACCACTAAAGTTCACAGGGTTTTCAAAATTCCGGCCCTCGGAACAGACACTAGTCATTTTGGATCGTTGGTCGTAGTGACATTGACCCAGATTACTATTGCAAGCCAGGTTTCTTGACAATTTTACTTGTCTTTCTTACTCATTCAATATAATATCCAATTATTCACATCGATTAGTTGCTAACAATAAGTGCTAGACATACTTCTTCATTCAGATTTTGGACGGTCTCTTACTGCAGTTACAATTCTGCATACTTGTCCTAGTAAGCTCACAAGTAAATGATTGATTCACTACATTTATGCTTGCCTTGTCATATTTGTTGTCAATATTCTTTTAGGGTGGACCACCCTATTTCTAAATACTGGAACCGTAGACATGAGTGAATAGGATTTCTCTATGTGATCTCTTCCATCATGTGTGGACAACGAACACTGGATTGTATAGAAAGAAAGTGTCATTTCCAGCTTTTACATAGGTTTCGATCTTTTACATGGAATACAATCTGCCTACTTGCTTTGTGTCGCACTACCAACACCCCACCCTTGAAGTTAAACATTATGCCACTCATAATTACTTAGTTTATTTGTTCAAATACGAAATTCATATGATTCTAATGTTCCAACTTCAGTTTTGAAATGTGTGCTTGTCTGTTATAGAGACATAAGGGGTTTGTATTTCTGTATGTGGTCTGGTCAGCACGGTTGGGGGGTGAACTTTGCATATGTAGTGGTTTATAGGGAGACACTCTTCGAGTTGAATCCGCAATGCATTCCATAGATAATCTGACTACTTTTTATGTTTTCATGAATCTCATATTCTAAACAGCATCATAATGATTATGAGCTTGCGCGCATGAAAAGAATAAAGCAGAACAATGCCATGGTTGTCAAACTTGGCATTAAGGGACTGAAATCAAGTTTGGATGCAATGCAATGCAAATGCTCTCCACCTACAGATTCATGCTAAGAATATGATCCTAACAGTGATTTTGAGCTAGAGGGAGACCTAAGTCAATGTAGCTCCCTAGTGGAGCAGTCAGAGGAAGATGCCCTATCTTATTCACCCATCAAGGTGCTTGCTCTAACTTTCTAAGGTTACATTGCTTGCACATATCTTGCAACAGATGCTTTGCATTGCTTCTACTTTGTTGAACTGCCATGCATTAGCTTAGTTTACACATCATGTATGTGAATACGCCCTGCCTATCCATTTTTAGTACATATTCCATTTGTCATCATACCATATTTATCCATTCAAATGTTGTTCTTGTGTATCAGACGTTCGAAAGGAAGAGGGTGACTGCTGATCGTGGAGGAGCACAAGCAAAGTATTTGGAAAAGGTAGTGGCACCTGATAAATCAAATAGCCCATTAAGTGTAGTTGCAATATCACCTGACCCACAAAACACCCCAACTCTAGCAGACTCTAGCCCTACTACACTGGTCATTTCTGATGCCCCAACTCAGCAGACCCCAACTGCAGCAAACCGTATGATTATGCCAGTTGACATAGCACCAGCTCTACAACGCAAAAACCCCATTCTAGCAAAGAGTACACCAAATCCAGTTGCCAAATCCCTTTTCGAACCAGAGAGAGCCCCAATTGCAGCAAATAGGACCCCTGTTCCATTTCTTCCCAGTTTAGAAGACGAAGCTTATATTGTTGTCAGGAACTTTGTGCGCATGTTTCCTTCATGGAAAGATTATACCGCAGACACAGAACAATTTCCAGTTTTCCTCCGCAACTTACGCGTAAGTAATGTACTAATGTAATTCATGTTCATTACTGCATATGTTTCGGCTGGCAGAAGACAGAAGATTTCATTCTTTTAAATAGGCGAGGAGCAAACTGGATTGTGAAGACGAGCAAGGGTTGGTTGCGCGTTTGAAGCACTCGTTGATGAAGTATCGTTCCTACCTGAGGCAAGAGCAATTCGATGGAAAGCCTCTGAACGAAATTTCAGAAAGTCTCCTGCTACATTTATCCGACGGTGACTGGAATAATCTTGTTACACATTGCTCTACCGCAGCAGACGGTATCGCTTCTATGATATCACATCACAATTTGAACTACATTTCTGCATTTGCCTTAATGTCTCACTTGTATGAAAACTGTTAGCAGAAGAACATTCGTTCTCAAGGACCACATAATCTTGCAACTATACTGCACACTGCATTGCTCTTGTGAGTACCTCTTGCCCTGTATGACCATACTTACTTTCATAGCTGTTTGATTATGTAGCATCACTGCACATGTTAGCCTCATAATCGTCCATTTGGTGGACATTATAAGATCCGTATGGACTCTTACATAAATTTAGAATCAACCCAATGCTTTTGAAGAGGTTTAGCTCTATAGTCCTCTTATAAGGACTGAACATGGTCTATCATTGTACTTACATTAACAGCTACTCCCTCCGTCCCATAATATAAGAACGTTTTGTATAGTACACCAGTGTTCAAAACACTCTAGTATTATGGGAAGAGGGATTGGTTCATTGTGTAGCATTCTGCATCTTATCTCCCTCGCCCACCATTTACTAAAAAAGATCAGATCTATATTTAATCTTACCAACAAGTAGAATACATGCATAATGCTAGTGCAGAAGTGTAGCCCATTTCTCTTGTCAGTACATTTTGTCCTGTAACGCTTGTACTTCCAGGGATTGGTAGTTGATTATGTAGCATCAATCTGCATCTTATCTTCATTATCCTCTATTCCTTCCAGTATTATCATATCTAATTACTCTCTACAAAATGTAGAGTACATGCAATGCTTATGAAGAAGATTCTATGCTGAAATTCTTGAGTTATCCTTCCCTTGACATGGAGAAGGGCATTATAAAGCAGGTGTTAACTGTTAATGTAAGTCAGTCCTTCTAAAGCATTTATCCTCAACTGCTGTTTAATTTGCTCATACTCCCTATCGTTTACTGCTGTTTAGTTTTCTATTTCTACCAAAATGCATGTTCGCAAGAACCGTAAGTTCTAAGTTTTACTTGTAAAACCAAATTCCTTATTCATACCATGCACATTACTTAATACTCCCTATATGTATGCTTGTTTTTGTGGATCTATCATCCAAAGGTGTGGTGACGCTGCCCACGCTTGCACCTTTGTCATCTCCTGCTTTTATCTTACCGATGTGGTGATGATATGAACAACATGCCATGCACATTATCCAAAATAGATGCAATGATTTTCTTTGCCCTTTCATCTATGCTTGTTATGTTGACATGGTAATCCAAAGAGTGTGGTGAAGCTCCCGCATTATGAACAATGCCAAATTATGCTATTAATATTTTGAACTTACTCTTTATTTTCTAATTTGAAATTGGATGGAATTGGCAGCACAGTTATCATCTTTGTTTATACACGTACAAAACATATCATCTCTATGCTTTGTTTCAGGGTGATATGCCTGATGGCATGCACAAGTCTGCTGAAGGCTGTGAGACAAACCCAACATATATTGTAGAAAAGAAGGCAAAACATCTTGAAGATAGCAAGACAACCCCAAAGTCTTGTCTTGATGCAGTGTTCAAGTTACTTGAGACTAGCAGTCAGACAACCTCACAGAATTCGTTGTTTGAATCAGTTCGACTTCTTCAGTCCCAAGTTCTACCAGAAAGGCATTTTTCAACTCAACTTCGACTTGAAGTCCTATCTCTAAGAAAGATTGCGGAGAACACCAATGAGAACCTCATCGCTAAACAGCTACACCTGGAAGCTATGACCGACATGCTAGGCCGGTCTCACATTGCTTTCGGCAGCTCATGTGATTCCTCAAGACGGCTAACCTTTCTTGAACTGTCTTAGAAGTGGTCTCGGTTCAATATTATTTTGTTACGCCGCAATGGTGCCCGCTTTTGTAATCTGCTTCTTCGTTTGCGCTTTATGATCACCGTGGCGAACTTCGATGCCCAAAGTGGTTGTAATATACCTTAAATCCTTTATTGTATAGTGTAGGTTTATTCTTAGTTACTATGCCGTAATTTCTTTATTGTATAGAGTAGGTTTGTTCTTAATTCCTACTAGTTACTGCCATCATTCGCTATCTGAAAAAAAATCAGATGTAGTCGACCGGGCTGAAACATTCGACTCTAATGGGCCTGTTTTTAGCGGGCCACAATTGGGCCGGCCTGCGTCTTTCTTGGGCCCGAACGATTGGGGCCTTCACACATTACGCCAGGCCCACAACTTACACCGGCCTATATTTTAGTTGGGCCTTTTGTCGACCTAGTGCTTAGTTTGGCCTAGGTAGCGTTGGGCCATTAACAGGCTGAATATTGTACTGGCCTGTTACGACCGAGATGAAACCACGGGCCTTTAGCAGGCAAAAATGCATGTTGGGCCTCAATTTTCACTAGTCGTCGATGGGCCTTCAGTAGGCTGAAATGTAGACCGGGCCTTTTTGGGCCCAGTTAGCTCATGGGTCGTTACCAGGACGAAACATATCTCGGGCCTTAGTTGGCCCACTGATATCATGGGCCTTTAAGAGGTCGAAAGCTTAGTACAGGCATCAACGGGCCGAATTACGCGATAGGCCTTTAACAGGCCCAAAGTCACGTTGGTCTTAACTGTTGCCACCTTTACCACGGGCCGTTAGTGGGCCCGATGTCCCGTCAGACCATGTAAGGCCCATGGGCAGCATGGGCCATTCCCAGGCCGAAAGTCATACCGGGCTTAAATGGGCCCATGTCTACATTAGGCCTCTAACAGGCCGGAAGTCACTGGGCTGTAGTTGGGCCCAAATATTCAGCGAACAATCAATGGGCCAGATCTGGCTTCGGGCCACAAATGGGCCCAAATATTGGGCAAACAATTAACGGGCCAGATCTGGCTTCGAGCCGTAAATGGGCCCAAATATTGGGCGAATAATTAACGGGCCAGATCTGGCTTCGGGCCGTAAATGGGCCCAAATATTGGGCGAACAATTAACGGACCAGATTTGGCTTTGGGCCGTAAATGGGCCTTTATTAAGAAGGCCGTTATTGGGCTGGCCCACTAGTACCTGATTAAGTACTACTGGCCTTTGACTGGGCCGACCTTTTTAACCTATATGGGCCTCTGTTGGGCCCAGCCACGTGTCGACGTATCATAGGCATGTCTCCTCCAGTGGACGGGTGACATCTGGCCCACTGACGAGCTGACAGGTGTTCCCTTCGGCCAATCAGAACTTTACATGTGGAAATTTCCCATTGGTCCGGGCTGTTAACGGGTTATCGGATCCAAAACCGACCCGATAGCTTAACGGCGTTACGTTACGGTGGATGACACGTGTCGGTCACCCTTGACGAAAGCACTTCCGTGACGCGCAATTTATCATCATGGAAGTGGACACTTCCGTGATGATAATTTTGGTAATGTCATGGAACACTTCTATGACAGCACATGTATGACTATCTTGATTCTGTCATAAAATCGTCATGGATGTACATGCATGACAAAAAACGCGACCTACTGTGACAAACACGTATCATCACGGAAGTGTATTTTTTTGTAGTGTGCGTCTAGAAATTCTTTAGCTATATGAGGGAATTGATTGTGGGATGGAATGTAAGGCTCTTTTTACTCCTTTACCTCATGCCCTTCTGATCCGAGTCATCTTATCCTTCCTACGGCGTTAAGGAACTAGGCCTTCGCTTCGTTCTATCAGGATCACGTGTTACTAATCCGTAGGCTTATAGGATTGATGGTTCTAAGCTTCAGTTCAGTTCCTGCTATAATCTATATGTTCGTAGCTGGCCTCAGAATCTTGATATTGTGTTGATCGAGTGGTTATGCCACCATTTTGTAGGATGTCTCAAATCCTTTGAGCATTTACAGCCGCTTTGCTGTCCGAGTCGTCCCTCGTTTCTAAATAGTCTGATGCATTTGCAAATCCCTTCTTTTCGTTCCCAATGTTCTTTTGGCCAGATCAACCACACTAACTAGTGTGTTGAGGTATTTCATTGCCTCGACATTTACGTTGGGGCTATTATTATGACCCTAGGTGTCTAAAGTATCACCTAGTAACTTAGCCATGCTTTGTGTCCCCAGTGTGATGATTTTGGCCGTCATTCTTGAAAGCATCCCATGATGCCACTTAAGTATGTAGGTATTCTACTTCTGGGTTTTGAACCCGAGATTCACCCCACTTACCTCATGTTGATAGTGTTTGCTAGTTCCTGTAGGATATTAGTAACCTTTGCATTAGTCCTCGAGGTCCGTGGTATTTCCTTCTTCCAAATACTATGAACCACTTATGGCAGATGTTTGTTGGATCAAAAGATCACAACAGGAGTGCTCTCGGTGGGTTCTCCATTCTATACTGCGACTCTGTCAATTCAACCTTTCTGCATGGGTAATCCGGAAGAAATATGTTGAACTCGTTCGACATGCTAGTCCATGCATCCACAACTCAGAAAATCACATGTTGTTTTGGGATTGTCCCTGTTTAGTTGTTTCCTGGCCCTCGTCTATCAACTGATAGTCAGGAGTGGGTGTGCATTCGTGCTCATTGATGCCTTTTACTCCTGTGGTCCGTCAAGCCATTCTATTCCGGAATGACTAGGAGAAACAAACTCCAGAACCTTATCCATTTCCAGGATTGGGTCAAAGCAGTTGTGTTCCGAAGATCAAATACTAATCCACCTTTTGTTCTGTTCTACCCTGAAGTATTACCATCTTTATGTCAAGAATGTCATGGGAATTGCACACCATGATATGAACTCTTGATACAGTGATACTTCTCGCCCTCATTACTCATTCCTCGGTTCCGTGTTGTCGCAACCGGAATGCCGACAAGTGAATCGTGATGTGTGAAATCAATACTCCTAGCAACTCTGTTGCTCGGTAGCTAAAGGACAATAATTTCATCCTTAGCATGTTGGTTATTGAATCATCATCCTAAGGTTGGTCGTGCTACCTAGTCCTTATTCCCGGTGCACTTTTCAATCAATGAGTTAGGATAGTGTCAATCCTTGCTTATTCGATCATATCGTCTTGCCTGAACAGCAAGATTGTTCTCGAGCTTAGTAACATACCGGTGGTTCGTGATTTTATGAATATCTTCTCGGAAGTATCACCAGATCGTCACCTGGCCGCTATGTTGAGTTCGAGATCAAGTTGGTTTTCTTGTAGACCACCCTTTCTCCAAGAATCTGTGTCGGATACCCCGAGCAAGTTGGTTAGGCTAAACAACAACTTGGAGAGTTGGAAGATGAAAGCTTATCCGACTTAGTTCATTTTAAGGGGTATCTTGTGTGTGTGTGTGTGTGTGTGTGTGTGTGTGTTGAAGATAGATGATATCTTCCTTGATTGAACCTCATGGTCAATCATTGGATCTATTGTCTTGCTAAAACTTTGATTTGAGTATGGGTTATCCTCAAATCAAATAAGAACAAACGATGTTCGTAATGTTGTCTTACTCGTGGTTGATTCCTCGGGCATACACCATTATATCCTTTGGTCTGACCAATGCTATCACCTTGTTCACATAATTATGGAATTCCATTTACATGGAAATCTCGATGACCTGTTATTGAGCTCATCAGCAGCATCGTGTCTCCTCCATGATTCGTGCTGAACATCCAACTAGTATTGGAAACTTCTATAAGCATTTCTTCATGCTAGCTCATGAAGCATATGTTCGGATGTAAGAAGTTACTTCCTCTAGTTCATGTGCATTTGATGCAAGTTTCCGCTGTGAATCTGAGAAATTCAATGTTGCTTCCTCTGGAATCACCCCAAACCAGTCGTGCATATGTGCGAAGTATTATGTGGTTTGGAGACTTGCAACCTTCATTCTATATGTGTTCCTAGCACACCAAGCCACTGACTGATTTGTTCTAGGAGAAGGAGTTCCTTTTAAGAGCTAACCCAGGCTTAATCAAGGACTCCGTTATCCGCAATGATGGTTCCCCACCTGAACTCGGTAGTGTTTTGTTGTAAGACTACCAGGTGACCATGCTTGTCTAGGACAACATGCTCACATATTGTAGAAGAACCCGCTCATGTTTTGGAGCTTGCTATCATAGTTCATCCCCCGAGAATCTCGCAACATCATCCCATCGATTTGTGTTGCAAACTTTCATTTTCCTTTCTAGATCTGATGAGTCTGGAATATTCTGACACCAACCAGATCTGAATCTCATGCAGATATGATGGTTGGAACGTTTTCCCAAGAATTATAATACTGGTCTCCCTGTAACTCGGTAAAGTGGATGTCGTGGCCAACACATCCAGCCAGAAGACCCATTTATTGTAGTATCTTGATTGAGGAAGTTGGCCACCTCCCCATGAGGGTTTTGTAGGATTTACCTCCGTAGCTATTCCTTATGGATTTTTGTGTTCCCGAAGCCCGACCTGTTACTTGATGTTCTAGATACCAAACCATATCAATAAATGGGTTATGCTAGCACACCAAGGAGAACATTATAAGTGGAGTGCTAAATGTCTCTTGGTCGATCATCCATATTTTGCCCCTTGGCTCCGCTAAGGTGAAATCTGAGAAAGTGTTATCTTCCTTTGCATCTGCATCCTCCACCGGTATTCATCATAGTGGTATGATGTGTTGCCAGGATCCTTGTCACGGATATTGGTAAAACCTTGATGAATATGGTAATGCTCAAGTTCTTGAGAGCACGCTCAAGCACTAGGTGCTATCATAGGCACTATCTGGGATTGCTCCCTGTTTTCTCGGTTATGCTATAAATTTTCAACAGTGGACTCACTCTCTACTGTTGAGCCTCTCCCCAGTTACTAGAATCATTCCCAGCATTTGCATTTTGTTCCCAGCTAGCACCCGTCATTGTGCCAGTCTACCATGGGTCTCATCCATTTCCGGTGATAAGCAAAATCATCCCTTGTGTTGTCTTCAACAAGGTAATCCACATCATCCATTCTAGTCTGGGTATGTCTCATGCCCAATATGCGACCCTATCCTAAAGGAACTCGAAGGTCCCACCAAGGATAGATGCGCATATTGGAGACGCTTTTGCAACGTGGATATCATTACATCGTACCATTACATAATAGTTGGGGATACATACAAGAGGCATACAATGCCACACGAATACAACATCATCATACATAAGAGCAACATCCGACTACGGATGAAACACAAACAGAAACTCAAACGACATCCACCCTGCTAGCCCAGGCAGCCGACCTGGAACCTATCCCCTGATCGAAGAAGAAGCAGAAGAAGAACTCCAAAACAAGTAACATCGCTCTCACGTCATGATCATCGCAAAACCTGTACCTGCAAGTGTTGTTGTAGTAATCTGTGAGCCACGCGGACTCAGCAATCCCATTACCATGGGTATCAAGACTAGCAAAGCTTAATGGGTAAGGTAAGGATAAGTGGTGAGGTTGCAGTAGCGACTAAGCATATATGGTGGCTAAATACGCAAATAAGAGCGAGAAGAGAAGCAAACGGAACGGTCGAGAAGCCAGAAGTGATCAAGAAGTGATCCTAAAACTACATACGTTCATACATAACCCAAACCGTGTTCATTTCCCGGACTCCGCCGAAAAGAGACCATCATGGCTACACACGCGGTTGATACATTTTAATTCGAGGCTGGTGTCAAGTTCTCTACAACCGGACATTAACAAATTCCCATCTGCCACATAACCGTGGGCACGGCTTTTGAAAGATCAAACCCTGCAGGGGTGTCCCAACTTAGCCCATTATAAGCTCTCATGACCAACGAAGGATATTCCTTCTCCCAGGAAGACCCGGTCAGTCTCGGAATCCCGGTTACAAGACATTTCGGCAATGGTAAAACAAGACCAGCAAGACCTCCCGGATGTGCCGACAAATCCCAATAGGAGCTGCACATATCTCGTTCTCAGGGCACACCGGATGAACACTACGTACAGCTAAAACCAACCCTCAAGTTTCCCTGAGGTGGCGCTGCAAGTGGCTCTAGTTCAGACCAACACTTAGAGAAGCACTGGCCCGGGTGAGTGGGGTTAAAATAAAGATGATCCTCAGGTTAATTACTCCCAAGGGAAAGGTTATAGGTTTTTAGGCAAATGTAAAACCAAGGTTGGGCCTTGCTGGAGGAGTTTTATTCAAGGCAAACTGTCAAGGGGTTCCCATACACCCGACCGCATAAGGAACGCAAAATCAAGGAACATAACACCGGTATGACGGAAACTAAGGCAGCAAGAGTGGAACAAAACACCAGACATAAGGCCGATCCTTTCACCCTTTACCAAGTATATAGATGCATTAATTAAACAAGAGATATTGTGATATCCCAACATAATTCTATCCAACATGGAGCAATCTTCAACTTCACCTTCAACTAACAACGCTATAAGAGGGCTGAGCAAAGCGGTAACATAGCCAAGCAACGGTTTGCTAGGAAGGGTGAAAAGGTTAGAGGCTGACATGGCAATTTGGGAGGCTTGATAAACAAGTGATAGGTAGCGCAGCATAGCGATAGAATGAAGCAACTAGCATAGCAATGATAGCAGTGAGATCCAGGGTGTCGTGGTTCTAAGTCTGACAGTAGAATGGGGGGTAGGTATGGAGAGGCAAGATCCTAGCTATGGAGTAGTTGTGTACGCAAGAGATTTACGAGTTCAGGCCCTTCTCTGAGGAAGTAACAGCCCTACGTCTCGGAGCCCGGAGGCGGTCGATTGGATTATATGAGTATGAGTTACAGGGGTGCCAACCCCTTACACTGAGGAGGGGGGTGGCTTATATAGAGTTCGCCAGACCCCTCTGGCCCTCAGTTATGCAGGGTTTAAAGTACATTAAGACAGGGGGTTACTGGTAACACCCACATAAAGTGCTATGAAGACTATTAAAGCTACTTAATGACAGACCGTTGCGTGTAGAGTGACTCTAGGTCTCCTGGCCGTCGAGTGGTTAGCTTCATGGTCGAGTGGTTATCTTCATCGTCAAGTGTCCTAGAGTCAGTCAAGTGGATCACCTCTAGGTCGACTGATAGGTAGTTTCCTCTAGAGATGTCCTTGGGTAGGGTAGCTTAGACATGTCCATGACCCTACCATAGGTACATAACATCATCATTAGCCCCCGAATAGATCGAGGTTTGAGTGGGGAAGGAGTTGAGAATTCTTCCAGCCCATTTTTCGTGCTATGAGTATGGCTTGTCTTGGATCAATGAACTTTTAGGTGACAGCATCAACTTCTTTTTCAGTCGCCTTGATCCATTCTTTGTATCTGTCGAGTGAAGTTTTCGCCTGGAGAGCTCCGAGTGATGGAGTGGAGGAGATCTTCTGCCTGATGAGCTGTTCTGTAAGCCATGGATTTCGCGGGATTCGAATTTTGGGAAGTGCGCGGGATGGGGCGTAGCCGCAGCAATCAGACGGGATAAGGCAGGGACGCCTCGACATCCATGCCACCTTTTTCGCCACGTATCACGCGCGCGACTGTTGCAGGATTTGACAGGATCGTCCGGGCCTACGTGTCAGCCACTCGGGAGCAGCCTTATATAAAGCGCCGGACGGGGGTTCTTCAACAGTGCGCCCTCATTCCTCCCTCTTCTCCAGATTTCTCCGCCGCGTTTGCTTCCGCCTCCGTGCCGCTGCTCTATGCGTGTTTCGCCGACGATGATGGTGAAGGAGAAGACGGCGGCCCTGGAGTGGGCGAAGAAAGCGACGGCGAAGGCGAAGGGGAGGGGAACCAGTCAGAGTGGCTCGTCATCGAGGACTGCTCGTCATTGGCTGGATCGAAGCGGCATCGATCCGCCGACAATTAGTCAGGCGGATCTCGATGACCTGGCTGCCGGTGGGTTGATCCCCCATGGGTCGGTGCGGCTCCCGGGAAGGGAATCAGAGCCACAACCTCAGGAGGGTGAGTGCGTTCTTCTGGCCACCCACGTCGACCGTGGGTTTTCTTTGCCGCCCCATCCTTTCTTTCGGGGTTTTTTGAATTTCTTTGGGGCACAACTCCATCACTTCACACCCAACACCATAGTGTACCTCGCCGCCTATGTGTCTTTGTGCGAGTGCTTCTTGGGTTGCCGGCCTCACTGGGGCCTCTTTAAGCACATCTTCACTTGTCGCTCCCAGACGGTGAAGAAGGCAAATCCGAGTGACGAAAGGACACATGTGATTCAGATGTGTGGGGGCCTTGGCGTTCAGTTGAGATGGAAAAGTTCTTTCCCGACCATGGTTTTGCCCGACTCCGTCTGTGGGTGGCAGTCGACTTGGTTTTACTGCAAAGACCAGCCGACGCCAGGGCAGTCGACCGGGCTCCCTCCCTTTTCCATGGAACGAGTGCAGAAGCCCGCCTCTTTGAAGGTGATCCCGGAGGAGAAGGCGCAGGTGAAGGTGTTGGTCGAGCGTGTCGTGCAGCTCATCCGCGACGGGGTGACTGGTATGGACCTCCTGGAGGTCTTCCTGCGGCGGCGCATCCAGCCGCTCCAATTTCGAGACCATCCTATGTGGATGTACTCTGGGACCGAGGACACCACTCGGATCCACCCGGAGGAGATCGATGACGCCACGTTGGAGCGGTGGATGGGAAGCATTACAGGGAACAAGGACAACCCCCGAGGAGCCAGGAGGGTCGTTCCACTCGACCAATCGTATGAAGTTGACAAGGTCCAATTTGACATTTCCGGCTGCGATTCTGTTTTTTCCATTCTGTCTGTTTGAGATCAACTGACTGACTTTTGTCTTATTTGCTGTCTTCCAGGACACGACTGAAATGTACTCGATGCCCAACGGGGCGCAGGAACAAGCTGAGGAAGGAGAGGCGAGTGGTGGTGAAAGTGAAGAAGAGGAGTGGCAATCTGACGGCGAGGGGGAAGAGGTTGAAGACGGCTCCAGTGAGGAGGAGGAGGAAATGGAGGTCGATCCTCCTTACACGGAAAGGCGATCCAAGCTTGCCCACGACCCCGTGAGGGAGCACGGCAAAGCGGCTGTGCCCGTTGTGCCATCGACAAAGCGCTCTCGGGCGGCTTCACCAGCGCCGACTGAAAAAGCGCCGAAGCATCCGTGGGCGGAGTCATCCAAGCCGCCGAAGGCCTTGCCCAAAATGAAAATGGTCATTCCCACCATCTCTGGGTAATCAACAGGATTTGTGTTTCCTTGTTCAGCTCGAGCAAACTTCCGGTTGACTCATCAATTAACCGACTGGTTTCTGAAACCTGTAGTGCTGCTACCTCCGAGACCTCTGCCAAGGATGGTGACCAAGAAATGGAAGACACTGTCACCTCCAACCCTGGTATGTTCTCTTTGTAGTTTTCGATTTTGGTCGACTGTATCTTCGTTTCCAATTCTGGATTCGTCTTGCAGCTCCTCGTCACGTCATTGATCTCCCTGACGACAATGACGAGGTGCCCCTGAGGGCGAGGAAGAGTAGACAGGCTGTGGCTGGCAAAACCACTCGGACTGCGTTAGCACCTGAGATACTGGTTCAAGAAGGTGGCGACATCGCTCGGCATTCTGTGACCTTCGCTGTGCCGCTGACGAGTGCCCGTCCTTCGTCGTCGACTGCTGAACCGCCATCCCTTTTCTCCACGCATCACGTCCTAGAGGACCAGGCGGGTGCGGCTAAGGAGGCTATTCGCCAGGCGGGGATTATGATGGAGCAGGTGAAGGCGATCCGGGAAGCCAGTCAAGCGGCTTACGATGCAAGCTCAGCTCTTCAGAGCAATGTCCAGGTTAGTTGGCAACCGCCTGTTCTGTTAGGATATGTTGTCTGAAGATTTCCTTTCCAAAAATCTTTGTGTCTGTACACCCACTGGGTGTGTCGATTGAGTCTGTTTACTGGTGGGGGCACGCTGAGTGCACCGACTGGGTGTAGTCTCCGAGACTACGGTGGACTGCTGGCAGTTGACTGTAGTCTTTGTAGTTGAAATTTCTTCACTCGGTCTGGTCGAACTATGTCGAGTGGAACATTAGGAACTGTGGGGGCACGCTGAGTGCACCCACTGGGTGTAGTCCCCGAGACTAGGGTGGACTGCTGGCAGTCGACTGTAATCTAAAGAACTCTCTCCCCCTTTTTTTTCTTTTTTTGGGTCGACTGATCGGATCGAGTCGGTAGAACTAGTGGGGGCACGCTGAGTGCACCCACTAGGTGTAGTCCCCGAGACTACTGTTGAATCTTTTGATTCGACTGTAGTCTTAGATACGTTTATTGTTTTTCTCTTAGTTACTCGGAAGTAACCTCTCTTTAATGTCTGTCGATTGACTCTTTGTAGAAATCCTGCGAGCTCGTGGCCCGTTACACTGATTTGGAAAAGAAACATATCCAGCTCGACCTTGACTTGAAACTTGTTCAGGAGAACTTTCAAAAGGCGAAGGACGAGGCAAAAGGTACGATTGGTGAAAATTGACGACTATTTCCTTCCTTCCACACATTATCGATTCTGACTTCCTTGTCATTTTGCAGAAAAAATGAAGGAGGCTCTGAAGAAGAAGGACCAGGAACTTGCTGAGGCGCAGAAAGCTGCATTGGATAAAATGAAGCTTGCGGAAGAGAAGCTGGCTTCAGTCGACAAACTCGAAGAAGAGAACGTCAACCTGAAAGCCGCTCTCGACGCGGCCAACAAGGAAGTTAGCCGTCTGAAGAAAGACAAGATCGCTCTGAGTGACAAGGCGAGTGAACTGGTGGGGAAGAAGTATGATCTGGAAGCTTATTTGGGAGGGCTCGCCAAGAAGCTGTTTCTCATGCTTGAAGGTAACCTTTTTTCACTCGACTGACTTGTCACCGTCGATTCGTCGCGGATCAGTTGGTTTATGTTTGACTTGTGCTTTCAGAATTCTGCCAAAACTTTGAGGAAGAGACCAGCCGAGTGGAGACAGGCTTGGACCCCATCAAGTCTCCAGTGAAGGACGAGACTGCCATGAATGTGCTTATTTGGAGTCCCGTTCTTTGGTGTGGTGGACTATCCGCCGGTGAAGGCAGCAACATCGCAAATCGCCACGACGCTCAGCCAGGGGAGACGCTTCAGAACGTCCTCGAGTCTTTGATGACTCGACTGAATGAAGTCCCAGGCCGAGTGCAAGAGTGGAAGAAGTCTTCTGCCGGTCTTGGTCTTGACGTAGCTCATCTTTAGTCCGTGTTCACTGCAAAGACGCATGAGAGGAAAAGCTGGCGTCCCTCAAGGTGGCCAATACTAAGAAGCATGACTTCCGATCCTTTATGGAGACATTCATTGCTGCCGCCACTCGGATTGCTGATGCAATCGACCTGGACGAGTTCGTCACGCCTTCCAGTCCTCCACCGGAGGAGTAAAAAACTTCTATGCCTTAAATTTGCCTCGGAATGCCGAGTGGTTTTGTAACCGATAAACTTTAACGGGCTTGACGCCTGAGCACCTCTGGACCTGTAGGGTGCTATCTGAACTTGGTTTTATCGTTGAATAAGTTTGCATCTGCTTTCGAGTGAACATTGCTTTTCACTCGGGATATATTTTAGTGCTGGTGACGTACTCTTGCAAGTTGGAATACCAGTTGCAGTCGATCTGCATCCTTGTGGGTCGGGACATAACGCACGTTGCATTTGTGGCGGAGCTCAGAAGGAGAAGGTAACAGTCGACCTGTACCTTATCGTCCTTGTGAATTGAAATGTATTTCAAACTTAGGCGAGCGCTGGGCTGCAGCTAAGCCTCCGAGTGGGAGGTTCGCTCTCCACTCGGTAGGATTTTCAAAAACTTAGGCGAACACTGGGCTGCAACTAAGCCTCCGAGTGGGAGCTTCGCTCTTCACTCGGTAGGATTTTCAAAACTTAGGCGAGCACTGGGCTGCAGCTAAGCCCCCGAGTGGGAGGTTCGCTCTCCACTCGGTAGGATTTTCAAAAACTTAGGCGAGCACTGGGCTGCAGCTAAGCCCCCCGAGTGGGAGGTTCGCTCTCCACTCGGTAGGATTTTCAAAACTTAGGCGTGCACTTGGCTGCAGCTAAGCCCCCGAGTGGGAGGTTCGCTCTCCACGCGGTACTATTTTCAAAAACTTAGGCGAGCACTGGGCCGCAGCTAAGCCCCCCGAGTGGGAGGTTCGCTCTCCACTCGGTAGGATTTTCAAAACTTAGGCGAGCACTGGGCTGCAGCTAAGCCCCCGAGTGGGAGGTTCGCTCTCCACTCGGTAGGATTTCAAAAACTTAGGCGAGCACTGGGCTGCAGCTAAGCCCCCCGAGTGGGAGGTTCTCTCTCCACTCGATAGGATTTTTTATGGTACACCTCCGAAGGAGAAGGTAACAGTCGACCTGCACCTCACCCTCCTTGTGGGACGTTCGTTGTATTTGTGGCGTAGCTCGGAAGGAGTAGCAGTCGACCTGCACCTCGTCTTCCTTGCAGAGCGCACATTGTATTAAGTACTTAGGCGAGCACTAGGCTGCAGCTAAGCCCCCGAGTGGGAGGTTTGCTCTCCACTCGGTAGGATTCTCAGATACTTAGGCGAGTACTTGGACTGCAGCTAAGCCCCCGAGTGGGAGGCTGGCTCGCCACTCGGTAGGGTTTTTTAAACTTAGGCGAGTGCTTGGGCTGCAGCTAAGCCTCTGGGTGGGAAGCTGGTTCACCACTCGGTAGGATTTGGAAGTACTTAGGCGAGTGATTGGACTGCAGCTAAGCCTCCGAGTGGGAAGCTGGTTCACCACTCAGTAGGATTTGAAAGTACTTAGGCGAAACAGATTCGCAGCTAAGCCCCCGAGTGGGAGACTGGCTCACCACTCGGCAAGGACTTTTTTTACAAACTTAGGCGAAACGATTCGCAGCTAAGCCACCCACTGGGGGACTTCTCATGTAAACAAAACTAACAACAATCGCTGGGAAAATTATAACACTCTTGTCTTTGATAAATAAACTACAGAAGTACTTTTATTACATCTCATCCGAGTCAATACTTAAGTATAAAAGGGGCAGAGCAGCTCCGCGTTCCAAGCTCGGGGTTCGTCAATCTGGTGACCAACATTGTAAAGGCAGTATGCTCCATTGTGGAGAACTTTGGTGACGATGAAGGGACCTTGCCAAGTAGGAGCAAGCTTGTGTGGCTTCGGCTGATCCACTCGAAGAACCAAATCTCCTTCTTGGAGGGCTCGACTCTTGACGTTTCTGGCATGGAAATAGCGTAAGTCCTGCTGATAAATGGTTGATCGGATCATTGCCATCTCTCTTTCTTCTTCTAGGAGGTCGACTGCGTCTTTTCGGGCTTGCTCTGCTTCATCTTCAGTGTAGAGTTCGACTCAGGGTGCATTGTGAAGCAGGTCACTCGGCAAGACTGCTTCAGCTCCGTAGACCAAGAAGAACGGAGTTCTCCCGGTCGACCGATTAGGTGTGGTCCTTAATCCCCAAAGTACTGAAGGAAGTTCGTCGACCTATGCACCAGCCGCGTGCTTGAGATTGCGCATCAGTCGGGGTTTCAGCCCTTTGAGAATTAAGCCATTTGCTTGTTCTGCCTGTCCATTCGACCGGGGGTGAGCGACTGAAGCATAGTCGACTCGTGTGCCCTGAGATGTGCAGAAGGCTCTGAATTCTTCGGAATCGAAGTTTGTCCCATTGTCAGTGATGATGCTATGCGGAACTCCATATCTGAATATCAACTCCCTGATGAAGCTGACAGCAGTGTCGGCGTCAAGATTCTTGGTGGGTTTAACTTCAATCCACTTAGTAAACTTGTCGACTGCCACTAGTACATGGGTGAAGCCGCTTCTGCCTGTTCTTAGTGGTCCAACCATATCCAACCCCCATACAGCGAAAGGCCAGACGATGGGATGGTCTTCAAGGCTGAGGCGGGCTTGTGTGACATATTGGAGTAAAACTGACATCCTTCACACTTGTCGACTATCTCCTTTGCCATTTCATTTGCTCTTGGCCAGTAAAATCCCGCTCGGTATGCTTTAGCCACAATAGTCCGAGGGGACGCATGATGGCCACAGGTCCCCAAGTGGATGTAGTTGAGAATTATTCGACCCTCTTCCGGCGTTATGCATTTCTGACTAGCTCCAGTCGCGCTTTCTCTGCATGTTGTCCCTTCATGACAAGAAGGCCTTGGATCGACGAACGATCTGTCGAGCCTCTTCTTCATTCTCTGGGAGCTCTTTCCTTAGGATATATGCAATGTAAGGCACTATCCAGTCGGGAGTGATAACCAAAACTTCCATGACCAGGTTGACCACGGCTGGAACCTCGACTTCAGTCAGATCTGTGGTACTTTTTGGCTGCGGGGTTTCCATGGTGAAAGGGTCCTCTTTAACTGACGGCGTGTGGATATGTTCCAAAAACACATCACTGGGAATGGCTTCTCTCTTGGAACCTATCTTTGCCAGATCATCGGCTGCTTGATTCTTCAGTCGGGGTATATGATGAAGCTCTAACCCCTCGAATTTCTTTTCCAGCTTTCTTACTGCATTGCAGTAACCAGTCATGGCTGAGCTTCTGACATCCCACTCCTTCATCACCTGATTGACCACCAAATCTGAGTCGCCATAAACCATAAGGCGACGGACGCCGAGTGAAATGGCCATGCGCAACCCATACAAAAGTGCTTCATATTCTGCTTCATTGTTGGAGGAATCAAAGTGGATCTGGAGCACATATCTAAGCTTATCTCCTCGGGGGGAAACCAATACTACCCCAGCACCGGAACCATTCAACATCTTAGAACCGTCAAAGAACATGGTCCAATGCTCCGAGTGAACTTGAGTCGGTAGTTGCTGTTCAATCCACTCGGCGATGAAATCTGCTACTGCTTGGGACTTAATGGCTTTCTTTGCCTCAAACTTGATATCAAGGGGAAGGAGTTCAATCGCCCATTTTGCCACTCGACCAGTTGCATCTCTGTTGTGCAGGATCTCTCACAATGGAGCGTCGCTGACGATTGTAATGGAATGATCAGAGAAATAATGAGCAACCTTCTTCGTGGTCATGTAAATCCCATATACAAGCTTCTGATAATGAGGGTATGTTTGCTTCGATGGGGTCAACACTTCGGAAAGATAATAAACTGGGCGTTGAACTTTGAAGGCTTTCCCTTCTTCTTCCCGCTCGACCGTAAGTACTGTGCTGACGACTTATCCTGTGGCTGCAATGTAAAGCAACAAAGGCTCTTTGCTGATTGGAGCAGCAAGCACCGGCTGGGTGGAGAGCAGAGCTTTTAGTTCTGCAAATGCTGCGTCAGCTTCCGGAGTCCACTCGAACTTGTCTGACTTCTTCATCAGTCGGTAAAGAGGAAATGCCTTCTCACCGAGGTGAGAGATGAATCGACTTAACGCAGCCAAGCATCCAGTAAGCTTCTGGACATCATGCACACGCACGGGGCGTTTCATTCGGAGTATAGTGCCAACTTTTTCTGGGTTGGCATTGATTCCTCGTTCGGAAACGAGAAAACCGAGTAACTTTCCGCCAGGAACTCCGAATGTGCACTTCGATGGATTAAGCTTGATATCATACCTCCTGAGATTGGCAAATGTTTCAGCGAGGTCAGTCAACAGGTCGGAACCTTTCCGTGATTTGACCACAATATCATCCATGTACGCTTCCACGTTCCGACTGATTTGAGTGAGTAAACACTTCTTAATCATCCTCATGAACGTGGCTCCGACATTCTTGAGGCCGAATGGCATGGTGACATAGCAGAAGCACCCGAACGGAGTGATGAAAGCTGTTTTGATTTCGTCGGGTCCATACAGACGAATCTGATGGTAACTGGAGTAAGCGTCCAAAAAAGACAGGCACTCACATCCCGCAGTTGAGTCGACTATTTGGTCGATGCGGGGGAGAGGAAAATGATCTTTCGGGCAGGCTCGATTGATATGTTTGAAATCGATGCACATGCGAAGTGACTTGTCCTTCTTGGGGACCATGACGACATTGGCGAGCCACTCGGAGTGGTAAATTTCTCGGATAAATTCTGCTGCCAGGAGCCAAGCCACCTCCTCGCCAATGGCCTTTCTCTTCTGGACGGTAGACCGTTGAAGATGTTCTTTGACAGGTTTCACCTTTGAGTCGACTCGTAGACGATGCTCAGCCAGCCCCTTGGGAACACCCCGCATGTCAGCAGGCTTCCATGCGAAGATGTCCCAGTTCTCACAAAGGAACTGGATGCGCTTCTTCCTATTTAGAGTCGAGTGTTGTGGAGATATGAGTCGGAGCAGCGCTGGGGTCGGTCGGGTGGATGTGAACTGGCTTTGTCTCACCGGACGACTAAAACACCGACTCCGTAGCCGGCTTCTTAGCTCACAACAAATCACTCGGGTCTGCATTTTTCTGGTGTTCCTGCCATTCTTCTGCTATCATCTGAGCATCGACAATCTTTGAGCCTTTCTGAAAGCACTCTTCAGCCTTCTTGCGATTACCAGTAACAGTGATCACACCTTTGGGGCCGGGCATCTTCAATTTGAGGTACACGTAGCATGGTCGAGCCATGAAACGTGCGTAAGCTGGCCTTCCCAAAATAGCGTGATAGGCACTCTGGAAATCTAAAACCTCAAATGTCAGCTTTTCCTTGCGGAAATGTTTTGAGTCATCGAAAACCACGACGAGAGCAATTTGGCCAAGTGACTCAGCCTTCTTCCCAGGAATGACTCCATGTAAACTCATGTTGTTGGAACTGAGTCTGGACATCGGAATGCCCATTCCCTTCAGCGTCTCCGCATGCAATATATTCAGGCCGCTGCCACCATCCATTAGAACCTTAGTCAGTCGAGTGCCTTTGACGACTAGGTCGACCACCAAAGCTTGCCTCCCAGGGGTGGCTATATGTATCGGATGATCAGACTGGTCGAACGTGATGGCAGTCTGGGACCATTTCAGATAACTGGGTGTCGCCGGGGCAACCATATTCACCTCACGGTTGATAACTTTCAATCGACTTTTGCTCTCAACATCAGCAAAAATCATCAGGGTGGAATTGACATGGGGGTATCCTCCATCATTGTCCTCTTTGTCCTCAACTTTGTCCGACTCCTTTTCCTTATCCTTGGGTTGTTTCCCTTGAAACTACTGGATTAAGAGTCGACACTGGCGAGTGGTATGTTTCGGGTAAATGAAGTTACCCTCCTTGTCTTTCTTTGTGTCGATGTGGCATGGCAAATCCATCACGTCGTTTCCTTCCTTGTCCTTCACCTTCTTGGGGTTCCAAGATCCTTTGGGCTTCCCTTTAAACTTGCCCTGAGTCACGGCTAAGGCTTCCCCAGGAGCAGCTGGCTCGGCTTTCCGTTTCTGCTTCCGACTGGAGTTCCCTCCTCTGGTTTCATGAGTAGTCGGTTTGTACTTGCCACTCCGGAGTCGATCCTCTTCTTCACCATTGGAATATTTGGTGGCAATCTCCATCATTCGACTCAGGGTCATGTCTCCGGTCCGACCGAACTTCAAACTTAACTCCCTATTCTTAACGCCTTCCTTGAAGGCACAGACTACTTGGTGGTCAGATACATTCTCCACTGTGTGATGCAATGTGATCCACCTCTGGATGTAATCCCTCAGGGTCTCATTCGACTTTTGCACGCAAACCTGCAGCTCTATCAAACCCGCCGGTCGCTTGCAAGTTCCTTCAAATGTCCTGACAAACACTCGGGCGAGATCTTCCCAAGTATAAATGCTGCTTGGTGCCAACTGATTCAACCATGCTCTAGCCGAGCCCTCCAACATAAGAGGTGGATGTTTCATGGCCACCTCATCATTGCCGCCGCCAATCTGTACAGCCACTCGGTAGTCCTCAAGGCAAGTATCGGGCTTGGACTCACCAGTGAACTTACTAACTCCAGTCGCCAACCTGAAGTTGGGAGGAATCACCGCGGCCCTGATGGCTCTGCCAAAACACTCTGGTCCTGAAACATGAACTCTGTTGCTGGTGGGCGCATCTCTATCATGACCGTCACAGTGAGCTCTGTTCCGGTCAACTAAACCTTGAACAATAATGGACCTCGCGTCAAAGCTTGGTTCTCTGGGGTCGACTGGAACCCTCCGTCCAACACTGTGTAGGCGCGTGTCATCTTGCTGTCGAGGGGCATATGACCCACCCCTTGGAGGAGGAGTGGGCACTCGACGCCGATCATCGTGGTCGAATTGGTCCTCGTACTGATCACGCCGACCTCCACGTCCCTCACGCCGCGGGGGCGATCTTGGGCTATGGGCCGACTGGACTGAATTCGCAGTGACGGATCTACTGTGAATCCTCTTCCGTGACTATGACACGGCTGAATTTTGATCTCCTGCTGCCCGGAGAAAATCCCTGATCTGCATCAAGCCTCTGCCAGCCTCTGATTGGGAAGGCTGAATTGACTCTGCTATACGGGCTGCAGTCGCTAAATTCTGGATCGGAGTCCGATATACCTGAGTAGGTGGTGGAAAGAGCTGGCGTCGACTGTAGTCTAGAACCCGTTGCCGTGCACGCTCGTCGAGTGTTCGCTGGAGGTTCTCCAGTCGAATGCGCTCAGCCAGGTTGGCCAAACGCGCGTCCTCCAAGGCGCGAGCCTCGGGGGTTTCTCCAATGATAGGAGTATGCAGCGCATCCATGTTCCGGCGGCGAAGATCTTTTCTTTGCAGCGAAGTGAGTGGCTCGTGTTGATACTCCTTGTGGACCTGCGCTGGGTCGCCTCCACCGTCGCCTCCGTCAGCACGGGAGAAGCCGGGAGGACTGCGCGGTCCATTAACCATCAGAACCTCCACCGCAGGATCACTGCTGTCGCACTCGGATGCAGTCTCTACGGAGCCAGTCAAACAGGCCGTAGAGAGATTCGTCGGGCTCGATTGCCGCAACTTGGGGGGTGGTTGACTGGCGAGCCACCGCGTGCCTCACCCACCGCTGAAGCCTCGACCGACCGGAGCGCTTGCGCCGGTGGGAAGCAGGGAGGGAGGATGACACGACGACCGACCGATACTGGGTCGACGCAGGAGGACGCCGCGAACACATGCGCGAAAGTGTGTCGCTCCACGGACCGGGAGCGCGTCGATGTCGAGTGGAGCCTCCTGAAGCCAAGCAAAGTCTTCGGCGATGAACGTGAGCACGCCGAGATGGATCTCGCGGCCCTCGCCCAAAACTCCGCCTGAAACCATGATGAAAGAAACCGGAAAAATTGCAACTTCTCCAATAAGTCGCTAAGACACCTGCCCCACGGTGGGCGCCAACTGTCGTGGTTCTAAGTCTGACAGTAGAATGGGGGTAGGTATGGAGAGGCAAGATCCTAGCTATGGAGTAGTTGTGTACGCAAGAGATTTACGAGTTCAGGCCCTTCTCTGAGGAAGTAACAGCCTTACGTCTCGGAGCCCGGAGGAGGTCGACTAGATTATATGAGTATTAGTTACAGGGGTGCCAACCCCTTACACTGAGGAGGGGGTGGCTTATATAGAGTTTGCCAGACCCCTCCGGCCCTCAGTTATGCAGGGTTTAAAGTACATTAAGACATGGGGTTACTGGTAACGCCCACATAAAGTGCTATGAAGACTATTAAAGCTACTTAATGACAGACCGTTGCGTGAAGAGTGACTCTAGGTCTCCTGGCCGTCGAGTGGTTAGCTTCATGGTCGAGTGGTTATCTTCATTGTCGAGTGTCCTAGAGTCAGTCGAGTGGATCACCTCTAGGTCGACTGATAGGTAGTTTCCTCTAGAGATGTCCTTGGGTAGGGTAGCTTAGACATGTCCATGACCCTACCATAGGTACATAACATCATCATTAGCCCCCGAATAGATCGAGGTTTGAGTGGGGAAGGAGTTGAGAATTCTTCCGGCCCATTTTTCGTGCTATGAGTATGGCTTGTCTTGGATCAATGAACTTTTAGGTGACATCATCAACTTCTTTTTCAGTCGCCTTGATCCATTCTTTGTATCTGTCGAGTGAAGTTTTCGCCTGGAGAGCTCCGAGTGATGGAGTGGAGGAGATCTTCTGCCTGATGAGCTGTTCTGTAAGCCACGGATTTCGCGGGATTCGAATTTAGACAGGTCCATGACCCTACCCTAGGTACATAACATCATCACAGGGTAACGATCATCTTGCCTGAAATCCCACTAGGAAGAAGATTGAGTCCATGAATAAGACGAACGGATGAAGCTGAACCAAGCGTAGACAAATGAATCCTCACGATCGCAACGAAACAAGAACTATCGAGAAGAAGCACAACCGGAAAGGAGCAAACAACATGGTAAACACACAACACATAAATATGGCATGATGCACAACCAAGCATTATACATGACAAGGCTATATGATGCTACTCATGTCAAGAGATGATCCAAACAAGAACAACACATCAAAGCAAGTTTAAATGAGGCCGGAAACAACATATAACAATCTGGCAAGTCCTCATATGAAAATTTCGAAATTGGTCCAGAACTGAATAAACCTTATGTTCAAGTTGTTAAACAGATGCACCATGATGATCTACACGAAATTCTAGTCAAGTTACATATAAAGTTCATTTAGTTCGGAGCTACGGCCTAGAAGATATGAGCAAAACAAGTTAAACATGGCATTGATGCAAAATGCATTCAAACATCAATCAAACACTCTCAAAACAAGGATGCAACAAGACAAGATGAAACTACATGCAAAATCAAGCAAGTTTCATATAGAGCATGCTCAAAACGGAGCAACGGTGCAACACATACACTCCAAACAAGTTATAACAACAATCTGCCCAAAACAGCAAGTAGGCACTTTGCAATCATTAAAACAACATGCTACAGGAAACATATGAGCATAAACTTGACATGCACTTCATGTACAAATAACAAGCTTCAAATATTATTAAGGTTCAGGTTCATAGGCTTCAACATTAAACCAATATTATCAATGCAAAATGCAACTTTGTAACACAGCAGCATATGCATGAGCAGAGTTAATATGATGGCAACTTGAGAGTAGGAAAGAGACAACCTACAACAAGTATACATAGAAAACAAGGGCATGGAATCAAAGTACACATAACAAAGAGAAAATAACATCATGGCATCATATGCATATGGCTCATGGATTAGTGGGAACCAACATGACAAGATTGAATGTTGAAATAGTTTCAGCAAGTGTAAATCAGCAACATTATGATAGCATGTTTGCAAGCATGTAACAGAGGCATATGGTAACCAAAATTAGCAAACTTTGCATTTGAACAAATGAATCATAGCATACTACAAAACATATAATTGGAGCATCTCCAGAATAGGCATGTATCACTCAATAACAAGCTCACAACAAGGCATCATGAAGTTAACAGAAATCTGGAACATTATATAAGCATGTTCATGGCAATGAAATCATATGCTACAGGACATATATAAGGCATCAAAAAGCATGGCATGGTAGATAATAACATATAAAATAAAACATGTCAACCAAGCATCTCCAAAATATGCATGGATTAGTGGGTAGCATCAAGTAAACATGGCAACATGATATAGCAGTTTCAGTATTGACAGAAAGTTAACAGCAAGTAGCCCAGTTCACAAGCTTGATGCACTCACTACAGTGCATATAAAAATACATGGATCGCACCCCTGTAAAGATGGCATTATTAAGCTCCTAAAACATGTAGACATCTTGCTCATAGGATGCACACAGAAAATGCAACAAAAATGACAAATCAGCAAGTTACAACAGTTTTCAGCGGTCAACAGCAACATGCACTTTTTGCAACAGGGATTCAGATATCAAGATGCACCCTAACATGAATGAAATTCACACCATCATATAGATCATGAAGAGCACAACATGTGCATATCAAGATCATCATCATAGCATCAATAGGGACAAAGTCGTGGCGCTCACAAGATGCACAAATGATGTTGACAATCAGCAGATTACAACAGTTTATATCACATAGCAGTTCTGCAACGACGATTAAGGCATCAAGATGAACACTAACATGAATGCAAACTACTCCATCATGAAGAGCACTCTGAGATGAACATTTTGACATATCACACATCTCCACAGGATCAATATGCACAAGGTTACAGGCAGATCAATATGACAATATGATGCTGATGAACAATGGGGCTTGGCCATTTTCAGAAAAAGAACAGTGAGCACGGGACAGTTATAAAGTGCACATGCGAGGGATAGGCGAGGCTCACATTGGGTCTAGCAGGCAGGCCGGGGTAGGGCCACAGGGCCGGCGGGCGAGGCCAAGGCCCACGGGCAAGGCGCTGGCCGTCTCCCTTCCCGAACGGGGACGAGGCCGGGCGCCGGCGGCCAACGGCGACGGAGGGCGGCGGGGCTCGGCGATGGGGCGCGCAGGAGGTCGGGGATGGGCAGATCCGGCCCTGGGGCACCCATTCCCGGCCGGATCTAGCCGGAGTTGGACGGGGCGACGAGCTAGGGGCGGCGCGGCGCGTGCATCCATGGCGGCGGGGTCGGGGAGATCCAGGCGGCGGCGAGGTCCTGTAGGCACGGGATCTGAGAGAGAGAGGACGAAGAAGGAGGAGGAGAAGGCAGGGGGTAGCGCGGGCTGGCCTTGGGGGTCGGCGGCGGCGACTGACGCCGGTGATGGTCGCCGGCAGAGGCGACGTGGAGGCGCGTCGGACGGGAGGAGCTCGGGGCTCTCCCGATCCTGAACAGAGGCGGCGGCATGGAGGTGGGCGCCTCGGGCCCAGATTGGCCCGGGACAAGCCGCGGATGGGCTTTGGCAGGCCCGACGTGGTGGAGGCTGGCTGGAGGGCACGTGGCCTCGCGCGATTAGCTGGGAACGGCTGAAGCGGCGACGCTAGCGAATGGCAGCGCACCAAGTGGCGGAGGTGAGGTGGCCAGCATGGATTTGGAGGTGGGAGGCTCTCATTTTGAGGAGGAATGGGTGGCTGCGGCTGGGAGGTAGGGGAAGGGCTAGGAAATGCCAAAAATGGAGAGGGGTGTCCCTATATAGCAAAAGGGACTAGGGTTGGGGATTTTTGGGGGTTTCGGAGCCCTCCGATCGCGATTCGACAAACCCGATCGAGAGGGAGAGGTTAGCAGGCCTAGCTGGGCTGTGAAGAGAGGGCTTGGGCTGAGGGGAGAGAAGAGAAGTGCAGCCCGGCGACTTTTTCGGAGACCGAAATGTCCGACGAAGGTACCGGCAGCGGTACCGCTATATGTTTAACGGTTGGGCTACCAAACGACCTCCGAATGCGACGAAACTTGACAGGCGGTCTACCTACACTATAATAAGACCGCACGCCAACTTTCATCCTATTCCAAGAACATTTTTATGCCACTTATAAAATAATATTTCGAAGGTGTCGGGGCACGTGCGAGTGTGGTTGGGCTCAGAACGGACAACGGAGAGAACTGGGAGGACCCGGACGGATGCAAGTTTTGAAAAAGATGCAGATGAAATGCAGACGATGACATGGCAAAGTGCAACACGCAAGCAAATGACATTGCACTTTGCCATGTCATCATCTGCATTTCATCTGCATCTTTTTCAAAACTTGCATCCGTCCGGGTCCTCCCAGCCTTCCGTTGTCCGCTCGAGCCCAACCACACTCAAGACGCGTCTACACCTTCAAATATTATTTTATAAGTGGTATAAAAATGTTCTCGAATGGTATGAAAGTTGGTGCGGTCTTATTATAGTGTAGGTAGACCGCCTCACAAGTTTCGTCAGATTCGGAGGTCGCTTGGTAGCCCAACCGAACATATAGCGGTACCGCTGCCGGTACCTTCGCTTGACATTTCGGTCTCCGAAAAAGTCGCCGGGCTGCACTTCTCTTCTCTCCCCTCAGCCCAAGCCCTCTCTTCACAGCCCAGCTAGGCCTGCTAACCTCTCCCTCTCGATCGGGTTCGTCGGATCGCGATCGGAGGGCTCCGAAACCCCCAAAAATCCTGGCACTATCGCCCCGTCATTGCTTCGCCCAGCCCACCAGCGCCGCCTGCCGCCTTCCTCCTGCGCCAAGAGGGCAGGGGCTGCGTCTGCGCTGCAGCCACACGCCGGCCACCTCCTCCCTGCCTGGCTGCCTCCTCCCCCCTGGATGTCTCTCGCAGCGCCACGCCACCCTCTGGAACCCTCTCACTCTTTCCCGATCTCTTCCCCCTCCTCTGGCTCCCTCTCTCTCCCACCGAGCGGAGCTCGTCGCCGCCGCTTGCTGCTGCCGCAGCCACCGTGCTCCCCTCGCCTCCCCGACGTGTCCACGAGCATCACCGAGCCTCCCTCGTCCTCACCGTCCAGCCACGCCTCACCGGAGGCCCTGCGTCGTCACCATATTCATCATCTTCGTCACCGGCCGCCGGAGATCCCCCTCGCCGCTCCGCTCGCTCCGGTGCTTCCCCGAGCACGCCGATGCCACCCCTGCATCCGTCGTGAGCCACTGACCATCCTCACCCTCTCCGTTCTCTCTGTCACTCACCGTAGTTGCCGCACCAAGCACACCCGCACGCGCCGCTAGCCGAGCTCGCCGCCGACATGGCTCCGGCCATGCAACGGCCCCGTCGCCTTGTCCACTGACCTCGCCGCGTCAAGTAGGGCCCATAGATGCCTCGCACGCACCAACTCGTCCGCTGTAGCCTCGACCCCGAGCTCACCCGAGCTCCGGCAACTGCCGAGGTCATCGCGGGCGACAACTCCGGCCACCCCAGGCCCAACCGCCACCAACACTCGATGCGGACGTGCGTCCGCATCACGTAGATGCCCTCCGCCGGCCGTTTGGTCACCGGAGACGCAAACCCGAGGCTCGCCGCCGCGGCTGGCCTCGTCGGCGTCAAGTCACCGGTGGGTTTGACCCCGCTGACCCGGGGTTGAACTTGTTTGACGCCCCCCCCAAGGTCACTGACACGCGGGCCCGCCCTGTTAATCTCAAATTAGTTTTAGGTTAGTGCTAACTAACTTAGATTAATTAGTCCAGTCACTAACCAGTGGGCCCAGGCCCTAATTAACCTAGGTTAGTGCTAACGTAACACTAACTAACTCTGTTAGTTAGTTGTTATACTGACATGTGGGCCCCACTGGTCAGGTTTGACCTGGACCGGATCTGTTGACCAGCCGACATCACAGTGACGTAGTGCTGACGCAATAAGTCATTTTCTGGATTAAACTTAATTCAGGAAATTCCAGAAATGCCCAATCTTCTAAAATTCATAGAAATTAATCTGTAACTCCAAATGCAAAGATTTATATATGAAAAATGATCAGAAAAATCCAATCTATCCATCTGTACTTGTTTCATGCATGCTTAACCAAGTTAACCTTGCTATTTAGTGCAAAACATGATAAGGCGGTATTTAAATTCATAAGTTGAGTTTGGGATTGAACCTTTGGTTCAGAATGACTCAAACCACTCTGGTTGTAGTTGCATTAAGCCAGCACACTCATATTTCCATGGCATGAGCATGCATCACATTGTGCATTGCATTGATTGTGTTCCTTCTCTGTTGCCGATGGTTGTTCCCTCTCGATAGACATGGTTTCGACGATGAGTTTGATGACACCGATGAAGAAGTATACTATCTTCTGAAGTGCCACGCAAGCAAAAACCCCTTGTTCATTCCGATACAATCCCACTCTCTTGCTCTTGCTCTACTTTACTGCATTAGGACAACAACGATACAACTGTTACTTGTTGCGGTAGTTGAACCCCTTCTCCTTTGCATGACCTGTCATTCCGACAATAAATAGATGAAACCCACTAGCATGAGTAGGAGTTGTTTGAGCCCAGATGTGCCTACTTGAAAGTGCAACTATCCCTAGGTGGTTTTGGTAATTCATAACAACATATAGCTCATTGACCTAATGCTATTCCAAGACTATTATTTGAGGAAAGCTCAATGAATGGCATGGCACGGATGATGAAAGTGGATCCCTCAAAATACTAAGGACAAAGGATTGGCTCAAGCTCAAAAGCTCAAGACTCTTCATTTTACATTTTAGTGATCCAAGATCACATTGAGTCTATAGGAAAAGCCAATACTATCAAGGAGGGATGAGGTGTTGCTTAATGAGCCTCTTGCTTCATGTGCTTAGTGATATGCTCCAAAACCCTCAACTACTTTCCCACATCCACAAATGACCTAAACCCAAAGCCAAAAAATCGATCACACCGATTCTTCCAATCCGGCGCCACCGAGTCCAAAAGTCATAGCCACTGCCACAAACCCTAAGCAAATCGGTCCTACCAATAGGGATCTCGGTCTCACCGAGATGGGATTGTAATCTCTCTGTTTCCCTTCGTAATGTTTCGGTCTAACCGAAGTGAGCGATCGGTCCCACCGAGATTGCAATGTAAACTCTCTGTTTCCTTTTTGTAACATTTTGGTCTCACCGAAAAGAGTGAATCGGTCCCACCGAGTTTACCCGACCAACTCTCTGGAAAGCTTATTACCAAAATCGGTTTCACCGAGTTTGTGTAATCGGTCCTACCGAGATTACGTTATGCCCTAACCCTAACCGAATCGGTCCTACCGAGATGCATGTCAGTCCCACCGAAAATCACTACCGGTCACTAGGTTTACTAAATCGGTCCGACCGAGTTTAACGATTCGGTCCCACCGAGTTTGGTAAATTGTGTGTAACGGTTAGATTTTGTGTGGAGGCTATATATACCTCTCCACCTCCTCTTCATTCGTGAAGAGAGCCATCAGACCGAACCTACACTTCCAACTTACCATTTCTGAGAGGGAACCACCTACTCATGTGTTGAGGCCAAGATATTCCATTCCTACCATATGAATCTTGATCTCTAGCCTTCCCCAAGTTGCTTTCCACTCAAACCCTCTTTTCACCAGATCCAAATCCTATGAGAGAGAGTTGAGTGTTGGGGAGACTATCATTTGAAGCACAAGAGCAAGGAGTTCATCATCAACGCACCATTTGTTACTTCTTGGAGAGTGGTGTCTCCTAGATTGGTTAGGTGTCACTTGGGAGCCTCCGAGCAAGATTGTGGAGTTGAACCAAGGAGTTTGTAAGGGCAAGGAGATCGCCTACTTCGTGAAGATCTACCGCTAGTGAGGCAAGTCCTTCGTGGGCGACGGCCATGGTGGGATAGACAAGGTTGCTTCTTCGTGGACCCTTCGTGGGTGGAGCCCTCCGTGGACTCACGTAGCCATTACCCTTCGTGGGTTGAAGTCTCCATCAACGTGGATGTACGATAGCACCACATATCGGAACCACGCCAAAAACATCCGTGTCTCCAATTGCGTTTGAATCCTCCAAACCCTTCCCTTTACTTTCTTGCAAGTTGCATGCTTTAATTTCCGCTGCCTATACACTCTTTGCATGCTTGCTTGAATTGTATGATGATTGCTTGACGTGTCCTAAAATAGCTAAAATTTGCCAAACTCTAAAATTGGGAAAAGGTTAAGTTTTTATTGGTCAAGTAGTCTAATCACCCCCCCTCTAGACATACTTCAAGGTCCTACACTACTCATTCATGCTTGTTTGTCATGCTTGCTACTTCTTAGAGTTGAGTCAGGTCTAATTCATCGGGGATGAATTGGAACATTGCGAACATGTCCTACTGTGTGAGCTAAGTGTGTGAACACGATTTGGTAAAGGTAGCGGTGAGAGGCCATGTAGGAGTACATGGTGGGTTGTCTCATTGAAGCCGTCCTCAGGAACTGAGTTCTGTGTTTGTGATCCATGAAACAGTTACTACCACGCATTGGGCCCAAAACCAATGGACACTCTTGGCTTCTTAATCACCCTTGCCCTTTGTCCAGGAGTTGCAAGTAGTTTCTGGTGTTTGTAGTATGCTGGAGGCCATGGGCAGCGCTGACCCGAGGGGTGGGCTGTGATGCAGTAGGCACGTGGCGGGCATGCCGGGCGCCTGCTTGGTGTCAGCGGAACCCCAGTACACATCGTTCGGGGCCGTATGTGGAAACCTCAGCCGGAGTCCCTACGGATGGAACCTGAATAGGCGATAAACCTGGACTAGAGACTTGAGTGTTTAGGTAGGCAGTGGCCGACACCCTCGTTGAGCTTCTGCTTGAAGGTTGCCGAGTACATGTCGTGTAAACGGCGGTAAGTGGTGAGAGCGTGTGTGAAGAAGTACACCCCTGCAGGGTTAACATAATCTATTCGAATAGTCACGTCTGCGGTAAAGGACCTCTGGGTTGCCTATATAGTTTATAGACAAGTGAAAGTGGATACTCTAAAATACACAAGATAAGCGTGAGTGCTATGGATGGCGTTCTCGTAGGGAGACGGGAGCGGATCCATAGTGGTGTATTGATATGGTGAATATGTGGACTCGTGTGCTCCACCTCAAAAGAGTTACTTGCAGTCGTAGTTCAGGATAGTCACCGAGTCAAAGCTGGCTTGCTGCAATTAAACTCCACCACCCCCTTTGTTGATAATGATGCATATGTATAGTTCTGATGTAAGTCTTGCTGGGTACATTTGTACTCACGTTTGCTTAATTTGTGTTTTTGCAGAGAGACTTCAGTCTCGCTAGTAGTTCCGCGTGGACTTCGACGTTTAGCTTGTTACCTCAGCTACGATCTTGTGCCCTCAGCAGGATCTGGTAGATAGTCAGGCTTTTCAGCCTTTTTCATTTATAGATGTCTGTACCCAGACATGTTAAGCTTCTGTTTGTGCTTTGACTTGTATGCTCTGAATGCTGGGTCGAGAGACCCTTGTTTGTAATATCTGGCTCCTTGGAGCCTATTGAATAAAATACTTGAGTTGTAGAGTGATGTTGTGATGACATGTTGTATTTGCACATATCGAGCATATTGTGTGTATGATATTGAAATGCTTGGTATGTGTGGGATCTGACTATCTAGTTGTTTATCCTTGGTAGCCTCTCTTACCAGGAAATGCCTCCTAGTGCTTCCACTAAGCCTTGGTAGCTTGCTACTGCTCCGGAACACTTAGGCTGGCCGGCATGTGTCCTTCGTTCCTGTGTCTGTCCCTTCAGGGAAATGTCACGTGGTGTCTACCAGAGTCCTGTTAGCCTGCTACAGCCCGGTTTACTGGAGTCCTGCTAGCCCAGTTGCTACAGCCCGGATTCACTCACTGATGACCGACACGTTCATTGTTGGGTCATGTATGCATGTCCTTGTAAGTTAGTGCCACTTTGGGTTCACGACTAGCCATGTCAGCCCGGGCTCCTTGTCATATGAATGCTAGCGACACTATCATATATGTGTGCCAAAAGGCGCAAACGGTCCCGGGCAAGGTAAGGCGACACCCGTGGGAATACCGTGCGTGAGGCCGCAAAGTGATATGAGGTGTTACATGCTAGATTGGTGTGGCTTTGAGTCGGGGTCCTGACAATTGGCGAACTCTCTTCGCACCTTTCCTTTTTTGAAAAGCGATAAAGCTTTATCGTAGCTAGACTACACACTTGTAACACACTAATCTTCAAGTATGTGTGCTCATTGTACCTGGGGGCTTCTTATACAGAAGCTTAATATAGTTATCTTCTGGGCACATGCCCACTACATATGCGTTTTGTTTCCATTTGTACCTTTTCTTCGCCATTATATGCATCGATATGACTTAAGTTTTGGCCAAGCTGGGTTGCCTGGCTCCTGTGCTTATGCCCTACGTTCCCGTTAATTCGGCTAGGGCATAAAGGGAGCACCTCTGCGATTGTTACTGTCGGGTACTCCGGACGTGTACCTCAGACTGGGTGAAGCCGAAAGCTAGCGTTCTTAAGGGAATACTCGGTCGACGGACTAACGATGTTTTTTCCTATCACAGTATAAACCCCCAGATGTTTCACATACTGCACTTTTTGATCGAAGTTCGGACATGGACGTTAATGCATGCGTACCCAGAGAAAGGAACCCTTAACGGAACTATTCTCTCTAGAAGATGTTTCTTACTAACCATGTAATATAACATAACTAGTTGGGTACTTGTCTGTTCAAGCAATTATGACCCCTACGCCTGGTTTCCATGCATACCCCGGTTTATATTACCGAGTGGGTATTCGGAAACACTCCGGACTGTCGGGTCCAGAGGCCGAAGCGAAAAGGTCCGCCATGACAAATGTTTTACTATCCGGCTAGGGACAAATATGTCAATTGAGGTACATAGTCATATAGACCCAAATATTTCCTCCTCTATGCCATCCAACAGGCTGTCTGGCCTACAATCCTGTTGGGAATACCTCGCGGCTACTTCTACCTGGTCATATACCAGACTAACGGGGATTTCTTTCCCATCTAACCATACAGGTCCGACCCGAGCCATATGATTCGGATCGAGCTTGGTATACCATGTTTTCACCATGGCCCAAGCCTCCCTCGCACCTTCTCGACATGCAGATATCTTCCATAGTCGGAAACGCCGCCGCGCTCCTTTGAAAAGTTGTACAAGGTCCCCCATACTTCCGGGTAGGGAGGCGGATGGCCACAAGGCCTTGGCAACACTCCGCATGACCTGTCGAACTTGCTCGTGCAATTGCGAAAGCTTTTGTAGCTGATTGCCTGAGGATCCGGGCATCTCCTCTTTCGGACGGCCCGTCAGAATACCTACAGAGATAACTCTGTTAGTTCCTATCTTCGCCGAACTATGTAAATGTTCGTTTGAGAACATATTAAAAATGTTGCGCCGAAGCCTCTTATTTTCCTTCACGGAGTCGGCCAGCTGGGCCCGAACATCTTTCAATTCTTCACCCAGCTAGGTATTAGCATCTTGGAGATTGTTATTCTTCTGTATGACCCATGTAAGTACACGCTCGCCAGTGGTTGCTTGCCTTTGCGCCTCTTGCTCACCCTCTTGTGGGATTTTCGGATTCTGTTCCGGATTATCTGTGGATTTTGGCCATCAGATTTTGTTAGTGTCACTGGTTCATGAACACAATATTGTTTCTCCTCAATTCGGGAATACATACCAGTCGATGCCTCTTCGGACCTTGACAGATTGGCCATAGCAGCCGTTAGCTGGGTTCGACGCTCTTCCAGCTCTTGAGACAACAGGTTGTTCTTCTCTGAGAGAACCTATATGTACAATGATCCTTAAATCAGTTGTTCCAACTGCTTTAAGTCTCAGGGGCTACTGATATACATAATTATCAGATTTTTATACTTACCCGTATATCTTTCAGATACTGGTCCGTGGCTCTAGCAAGCCCATCTTGAGCGGCTCGGATGTATGCATCACCCGAGTTGAAGGCATTAAAGGCCTCATCTGAAAAACCAGGTTCATAGAGTGCGGCCCGCCAGCGCTGATGATTCATGGCGCTCTCCACTTCAGAATTTGTAACGGACATTTTGTCCGAATCCTCTCTAGGAGGACAGTCCGGTGTTACTCACGTGTCGGCCTCCGTCCTCGAGACGAGGCTCGGAATCCGGCTAGTGGAGGCACGGTTGGCAGGACCCCCGGACATAGTTTGGTGGATGTTCTTTCTGCTAATGCACAACGGATAGTGGCATACTTTAAGATGACGAACAATGGAGTGTATTTAAAACCATACCTCCTTGAGGATGGCTCTGCCAAGTTTCTGTTCACCTTCCTTTGTAAAGGCCTACCCGGCACAGACGCCCCTTGCTGGCGAGTCGCCTCGGGTTCGGCTTTGCACGCAGATCGTCTCCCCTTTAGAGCGTAAGAATTGCACGGTGGGTAAGACAGAGGGAATAAATCTTTTCTGGAAGATAAGTCTCTTATTTACTTATATGCAATATAGGGAGGAGGCCGGGATAGTCAGCAATGATGTCCACCTTTGTGCCGTCATGGCTCGCTTGGTGGAACACCCCTTCCACGAGCTCCACGAATATATCCGGATCCTCTTCGAATCCGAGGTCAAGGGCCCGGTTGCGGTCCTCTGGCTGTGGTGTTGGGCTGTGGAACTCCCTGATTACTTTTCGCCATTCCTGTTATAAGTAGATGGAAATAAATATTTATAAAAACAAAGGCTCATATAACGAATAGAGCAGAGTGATGGATGGCAGATCACCCAGCTGGGAGGGTTGTACATGGAAAATCCATCCCGTGGCTTAATGAGGATGAACTCCTCTCTTTCCCCCTTGTATAAATCGGACAGTATTTCCACCAGAGAGGTGGTGGAGTCCGGACCCTTTCGGCCACAGCGGGTGCCGTCGTTTTCTTCGTTGAAGTGCCACATGGGATGCCCTCGGTATTGGAGTGGCTGAACCCCCGCATTATGGATATTGCCATAACCTCGATTATTGACAATCCGGATTGAGCGAGTATTCTTATCTTGCTCATCAATTGAAGGACCTCCCTGCTATCTTCCTCTCTGGGGCTCCGGGGATGCCAGTTAAGGCGTTTTCTCAGCGGAGCATTTGTAAACTCCGGAAGACCCATTCGGATTGGGTCGGAAAGGGAGACGTCCTCAAAATAAAACCACTCGGAGGGCCATTCTTTGGGTGCCTTCTTCGGTGTGCCGGATAAGTATCCCATCCCGGTGATGCGCCATATCTTGGCTCCGCCCACTTGGAATATTGATCCCCCTAGATTACGGGGGACGAGGCAGAACAACTTCTTCCACAGCTCAAAATGGGCTTCACAGCCCAAGAATAGCTCACAAAGAGCAACGTAACCTGTGATATGCAGGATGGAGGCAGGTGTGAAGTTGTGCAACTAGAGGCCATAGAACTCCAGAAGCCCGCGGAGAAATGGATGGATTGGAAATCCAACACCCCGCAGCAAGTAGGAAACAAGGCATACTCGCTCCCCCCTGGATGGGTTGGGAAAGTTCTCCGCCTGCTCCCCGCCATTGAAGGAGGCCAGTCCGGCTCGAACAGGGACTAAATATGCAGGAGGTAGATACCCTTGGGTCTGCAACTTCACTAATCGGCTGTGGGATACGGTACACTTCTCCCAATCGCCCGGCTTGGTGTTGCGAGAGCGGGAGGAAGAGCCGCGGGCGCCGGCCATGTTGGAGTGGTTTTTTCGGGCACGCTCTGATGATTCCTCGCTTGGGGAAGATGGTGTGGATTGTATCTGAGGATCCCCGCCTCTTTAATAGGCAATTTATTTACATAGTCAGGGTGGCAAATGTAAAGATGCCCTGACTTCTCGTATTCGCTCGACACGTGGAGGCTGAGACTGTTAAGGTGCAGAAGCCGATGAGCGTAACATTAAATGGGCGACCGGGCACTGTTATTTACGACAGGTACTTTGAAGAATTTGGAGAAGGAACCTGCCTTGCAATGCCGAATACAATATGCGCGTCGGACTCGTCGTCATCGAAGCCTGGTTCGGGGGTTACTGAGGGAGTCCTGGATTAAGGGGTCCTCGGACAGCCAGACTATATGCGAATGCTGGACTGCTGGACTATGAAGATACAAGATAGAAGACTTCGTCCCGTGTCCAGATGAGACTCTCCTTTGCGTGGAAGGCAAGCTTGGCGATTCGGATGTGAAGATTCCTTTCTCTGTAACCGACTCTGTGTAACCCTAGCCCCCTCTGGTGTCTATATAAATCGGAGGGTTTAGTCCGTAGGACGAGAACAATCACAACCATAGGCTAGCTTCTAGGGTTTAGCCTATACGATCTTGTGGTAGATCAACTCTTGTAATACTCATATCATCAAGATCAATCAAGCAGGAAGTAGGGTATTACCTCCATCGAGAGGACCCGAACCTGGGTAAACATTATGTCCCCCGCCTCCTGTTACCATTAGCCTTAGATGCATAGTTCAGGACCACCTACCCGAGATCCGTCGGTTTTGACACCGACAGCGCCCCCCACCGTCATGGGCCCCTCGTGGCTCCCCTGGCCGACTTCCTTCGCCTATATATACTTGCATACCCTGAAAACATCCAGGAGCACCACGGAACCCTATTTCCACCGCCGCAACCTTCTGTACCCGTGAGATCCCATCTTGGAGCCTTTTCCGGCGCTCCGCTGGAGGGGGAATCGATCACGGAGAGCTTCTACATCAATGCCAAAGCCTCTCCGATGAAGTGTGAGTAGTTTACCACAGACCTTCGGGTCCATAGTTATTAGCTAGATGGCTTCTTCTCTCTCTTTGAATCTCAATACAATGTTCTCCTCGATCTTCTTGGAGATCTATTCGATGTAACTATTTTTGCGGTGTGTTTGTCGAGATCTGATGAATTGTGGGTTTATGATCAAGTTTATCTATGAGAAATATTTGAATCTCCTCTGAATTCTTTTATGTATGATTGGTTATCTTTGCATGTCTCTTCGAATTATCAGTTTGGTTTGGCCTACTAGATTGATCTTTCTTGCAATGGGAGAAGTGCTTAGCTTTGGGTTCAATCTTGCGGTGTCCTTTCCCAGTGACAGCAGGGGCAGCAAGGCACGTATTGTATTGTTGCCATCAAGGATAAAAATATGGGGTTTATATCATATTGCTTGAGTTTATCCCTCTACATCATGCCATCTTGCCTAATGCATTAATCTTTTCTTATGAACTTAATACTGTAGATGCATGCTGGATAGCGGTCGATGTGTGAAGTAATAGTAGTAGATGCAGAATCGTTTCGATCTAATTGTCGCGGACGTGATGCCTATATATATGATCATGCCTAGATATTCTCATAACTATGCACTTTTCTATCAATTGCTCGACAGTAATTTGTTCACCCACCGTAATACTTATGCTATCTTGAGAGAAGCCACTAGTGAAACCTATGGCCCCCGGATCTATTTTCCATCATATAAGTTTTCGATCTAGTTTATTTTGCAATCTTTACTTTCCAATCTATATCATAAAAATACCAAAAATATTTATCTTATTATTATCTCTATCAGATCTCACTTTTGCAAGTGGCCGTGAAGGGAATCAAGGGATTGACAACCACTTTATCGCGTTGGTTGCGAGGTTCTTATTTGTTTGTGTAGGTACGAGGGACTTGCGTGTAGCCTCCTACTGGATTGATACATTGGTTCTCAAAAATCGAGGGAAATACTTACGCTACTTTGCTGCATCACCCTTTCCTCTTCAAGGGGGAAAACCAACACAGTGCTCAAGAGGTAGCACCTCTCCATGTACAATACTCTTCCGATGGAAGTCAGTCGTTGACCACATTGACCACGCCGTGCCGAGAGCACCACGGCGGTGGACGATGGCGAGGCCTAGGAAGGGGACGATGTGGTGCCGGGGAAGACGCGGCAGTGGATGCCCATGCGGAGAGGAGTACGAGGGTTCACTGGTTCGGCTGCGGTGTGAGGCTGCCATCGCCGCAGAATAACGGGGGTGTGGGTGTGTGGAGGGATGGCCTGGCAAGCGGTGGGAGTAGTAGGGGGCTGTGAGGCCTCCGCGGCAGCACAGCCGGCCATGGAAGGCAGGAGCAGGCGGCACGACCGGCGCTGCTTTGGGCGGCTGGAGCAAGAAGACCAGAGGTTGAAGAAGCACTACAGCCGTTGGATGGACATCGTACGGTCACTACAGCTAGAATCGTTTATATTGACTAAGTTGACAAAGCCCTTGGTACGCGCCAACTTAGTAGGCCCACAGGTCAGCCTCCGAAATGGTGCGCCCCAGATATCAGGGGGAGGAATCATTTTTTGGGCGGCCGAAGCTAGAATATCCGAGATTGAAGAAGAAGCACGACATCCGTTGGATAGACATCCAACGGCCACTGCTGCTAGAACTGTGTGTTGACTATAATAAGTTGACAAAGCCTTGCATACGCATCAACTTCTTTTTTATAGGGACGCGTCAACTTAGTAGGCCCACGAGTGTGTGGCAGAGAACTTATAGCCCATTTGCGATTTGTAAAAATGTACAGCCCATTTTTGAATTCTAATGGATTTTACTACAGCCCATTTATAGTTTGTTAAAAGTACATCCCATTTTCTAGCTAGGACAACGATTAATAATTTCAACCAACTGTTCAAGAAAGAATTCAATAAAATTTCCCACACTTTGATGGGATCCGAAATATTTTTATCCCGAAATTTCTAGTCAGATTAAATATAAATTTGTATTACGTAAAAAATCCAACGAAACATTGCACGCGCAATAATTAAAAATTAAGATTTTCAAAATCCATAAATAATATCTTATAAACTAATTTCGTGTTTGGTGCATTTTTTTATAGTTACTGTCCAGTTTTTATAACTACATCCCATTTATTATTTTTAAAGCCCATTTTCCTGTTAAGCCTAATGCATCCCTCCTAGGAAAGATTTGCAGCCAGTGAGCGGAGAATAACAAGTTGACCTTGCTCGGTATTCCTCAAAAAAACGCATAGCTGGGCTAGCCATTTTCATCTTCAAAAACTTAATATCTGGGCTGGATATCTGGCCTGGGCTAGACGGGCAACAGCCCGCCCAGTTAATACCCTGCTCTCCTCTGAACAACAACGAAAACATAGCCAAGAAATACTCTGCAGTGTTCATGCCTCAAAAAACAAATACTGCTCGAGCTGCTTGGTCCCAGCTATCGGCCGCACCTTCTACAATTCTCTCATTTATATTGACTACATAAGTTGACAATGGTGTGGGACCGTGATGTCCGGAAACCAGGAGGAAGCAAAAAATATATAGTTGTACATAATAAGGAGGCACTTGCGTACGTATGGCTATGGCCCTAGTGGGTCCCTACTATCATCCAGTCAAAATAAAGTCATCTCCTGAATCCTCATGTTCGTTGACCATGTTAACAATGCTCGGCGCCACGGCGAGCGCAACAACTCGAAGGACGACGGAGAGGGCCTCGCGGGCCCTATGGATGGTCTGATACAGCGCCCGTTGCTCATTCAGGAAGCCAGGATCATCGGACACCTATGAGCACCTTTGAGAGACTGAGACCGCATGAAACGGTAAGGCCGCGCTTGGGAGCTCTGGTTTATTTCACACCTGTATTAAGATACAAGTGTAATTTACTCGTCATCGGAAACAACGCGTAAAATACAGGCGTAATGAAACCGAGGGCCCAAGGCCTGTAAGTAAAACTGGCGGGTTACGCGTGTAATTTGAGAGACCAGCATATATTTTACTAGTCAAAATCGACCAACCAAGCGCTTTGCCCGAGACCATCTGCTTTTATTTACAAGCGTCGGTTTTACAAGCGGTTTCGGTGGAAAACGACGATCCAATCACAGCCTAAGATGATGAGTTGGTGGGAAGATCATATGGTTTCACGTCTAACCTACCCGACTTGTCGTATAGGATATGAATGAAACATAAGACGGTGAACTTCTTAAGCACGGAAACAATGTAAGAGGATGATCTTCTTATGTGCAAATCAACGGCATTAGATCGACATGCAAAACAATACGAAGCATTATTCTCAGGAGGCACGGTGAACAGCTCGTGATGCCGCATGCCACAACATTCCAAGCTCAACTTTGCAATCAAACACAAGGCCTAGCATTACATAGACAATATTCAGAACAAACTCTTAACACAGGAATATCTCAGCAGAGTAACTATTTACTTCTGAACTGAACACATGAATAGGAAAAAACTATCAGCGCTGCTCAAATGCATGTCTTCTGGCTAACATCAATATGGATTCATCCGTGGGAGATCTATACAGGATTGTCTTGCGTGGACATTTCAATACATTCACCAATGCCAAGCCTCCAAGCGACCGATTGTTCTGCTTAAGTTGGATTTTGCTAAGGTGTCCGACACAATTGAGCATGACCCCATGATCAACATCATGAAGCATATGGGCTTTAATGACAGATGGCTTTCCTGGATAAAGGCTATTTTTTCCTCGGGCCGATCCTCGGTGCTCCTAAATGGTGTTCCCGGAAGACAGTTTCATTGCAAGCGTGGGGTGAGGCAAGGCGACCCATTATCTCCGCTAATCTTTGTGTTGGCCGCCGACCTCCTTCAATCGGCCATTAAAGAAGCTTATAGAGAGGGCAGAATTCAACTACCTTTTCCAGCCACGGGTCAAATGGACTACCCAATTGTCCAATATGCCGATGATACAATCTTGCTTATGCCTGCCTGCCCTCAACAAGCAATGATCATTAAAGACATCCTCACCAAATATGCACAGTCCATCGGCCTTAAAATCAATTTCCACAAGTCCACACTAATTCCCATAAACTTGGAGGATGATCTAGCTGCCCAACTTGCTGCTATCTTTGAGTGTACAATTGGTTCCATGCCTTTCACCTACTTAGGGCTGCCGCTGGGCACGTCTCGACCTACTCTTCAGGACTTTATGCCCCTTGTCAGCACGATTGAAAGAAGCTTGTCGTCAACGTTGTCCCTAATGTCCCATGCTGGCAAGCTGACTCTTCTCAACTCCACAGTTACCTCACTACTCATCTATGCCATGTGCACGCTACATTTTCCACCAAGACTCATTGAACTCTTAGACAAAATTAGGCGTCGATGCCTATGGATTAAAAAGACTAAACAAGGTGATAAGTGTAACTCTCTGGCGGCTTGGGACATGGTATGTAAACCTAAAAAGAAGGGAGGGCTGGGAGTGCTTAACCTTCGTGTACAGAATGAAGCATTGCTTCTGAAGTTCCTACACAAGTTCTATAACAAGTTGGATATACCACAGGTGCAGCTCACATGGGACTCCTATTACACCCAAAAATTCCTCATGCCTCGGATCCAATCGGCTCATTACGGTGGAAGGACGACTCAAGCTCACACCTAAGTTTCGTGGGATTTCTCAAATCAATATTGTGTGTGGCACCACGGCTTTGTTTTGGAAAGATCTCGTGGTCGTGGCAAATTCTTCAAGACTCCCATCCTAGGGCCTTCTCTCACTCTATCGATGAGGATGTTTCGTCAAAAGTTCACAGGAATAACCCATTTGGAAGAAACGCTCCACCTGCCCTTGACCCCTCAAGCCCTTGGGGAGGTTAGAGACTTGCGCATAATTACGGCTCATCTACAACCATCCTCGTCATCCACGGATATTTGGCACTACACGTGGGGTAAAACCATCTACAAATCAACGGACTACTACAAATTCTTCTTCAAAGATGTCCAAGTGCAGCAGATATTTGGATGGATTTGGGATTCAAAATGCACGATGAAGTTGAAAGTCTTTGCTTGGTTGCTCTTCCATGACAGGCTCAATACGAGGAACATGTTGAAACGGAGGCACTACAACATAGGAGATGACCACAATTGCCTCCTATGTGGTTTGAACATTGAGGAAACAGTGGAACACATGATCTTCACATGCACTTTCAGTAAACTTTGTTGGGCCAAACTTGGGCTTAATTGGGAACCTTTCCTGGGCCGAATACAAGCTGTTGAAGATCACAGAAACTCTCATCCCACCCCACTGTTCCTTGAGAAATTCATTGTGGCAGCCTGGAGTATTTGGAAGGAGAGGAATAACAAGCATTTTTGAGCAATAACACCCTCACTAACCTCCTGGCTGGACAGATTCAAGAGAGATTTTGGGCTTCATCAACATAGAGTCAAGGAGGAGCATAGGCTCCTTGTGTTGAACCTTGTGCACTCCCTTTAGTGGTTTCTCTCTGTTTTTCTTAGTGCTACTTGCCACAAAGTTGGCAACTTGTATCCCCCCCCCCCATCATGTAAATACCCATTGTACAGCTTACTTATTATTATAATATAGTAACACAGTAGGAGCCTTTCCTACTGTTCCTGGTCAAAAAAAAATTTGACAAGGTTTTCCAATTCCAATATATTAAACTAATGTCTTCTTGCTAATATCAATGATTAAACTTTGACAAGCTTTTCCCATTCAAAATATGTAATGCCTATGATCGTGGAGTCCTTTCATGGCTTCTTGTACTTGTTTGGGCACTTTTTGCCCAGTGCACTCCACGTGTTGTAGAGTTGCCTATGCTCTATGCAGACTAGTCATGTCACCAGCGTCTACTAATACTTTGTAAAGCTTCTCGATCATTCCTTTTGTAATGTAGCGCAAATAGTGACTGCTTCTTTTTGCAAAGTGGAACGACCAACTGGACCCAGTAATGCAGCAGTTTGCCTTGGACACATTGGCTCCTTTTGTGCAGTTCAACTAAAATCAAAGTTGGAATAAAACCGAGCTTTAATTTTGATATCCCTGTAAGCAACAATAGGTATAAGGGAAACAATTACTGAGAAATAACGGTTGATGACTTGTACTCCCAGAAGAAAAGCATCTACTAATCTACCTTATCTTAATGGGAAACAAAGCAGGATAGCAGCAATTCTCCATCAGTGTGATTCATTCATATTGGCTGAGACATTATCTTAACAATACCTTGTTTCAACATGTATAAAGAACGACAAAGCAGAAAAGTATCATTCCTAAAACAATGCGACTGATTCATTTTAATAGAGACATTATCTTAACAATACCTTGGTTAAACATGTAGAAAGAACTACAAAGCAGGATAGTACCATTCCTAAAACAATGCGACTGATTCGTTTTAGAAGAGGCAAAAAAGGAATCAATTACTGGCCAATAAAGGAGGATGATGTTGGCGTTCTGGGAACGGGGGTCCCCAGACTTGCCTGCCTGTGGCCCGCGGCGTGGCTCCACGAGTGGCCCAGTACGGCCCATCTTCATCAACCAACACTCAAGACCCTCGCGAGGGGCCAAGCCTCGAGGGGCGGACGATGCAAGGCCTCCTCAGGAGCGGCCTCACCAGGCAGGATCGCGAGGGAGGCGGAGAGATCAAGGCAAGGGGTACCTCACGAGGACCCCGTGACGCAAGCTATGACGACCAAGGCCAAGCGGGCGCCAGCCCGCGCAGTGTCCTTGTTTCCCCTTTGGTGCTAAGGGGTCAAGCATAGGCGCAGAGTACCAAGGCTTCAGGCGAAGGTTTCCATATCGGTGCAACAAGATCAGGACCAGCATGACGGCAGGATAGAGGTCATCGTGGAGCCCAAGATAGCGTCACCACCAGCGCCTTTGACAGGCAAAGACCACCTTTAGTCAGGATAGCTTGTACTAGTTGTCCCCTTTCAAATTGGCCGTTGTTGGATCCCTTCCCGCTCAATATTTGGGGAGAGGACCAGGGCCTCTATAAATAGGGCTAGCCACCACAATAGAAGGGACAGATCGATTCCTCCCCGAGCAAGCCACAAAGCACAAGAACATCTCTCCTCGCGAGGCTGTTCTTCCCTTGTACTGTTCATCATCAGCCCAAGAGGCAATCCACGACACCACATATTGGAGTAGGGGATTACACCACAATGGTGGCCCGAACCTGTATAAATCTTGTGTCCCTTGTGTTGTGAGTTCATCGAGCTAGCTTAGAGATCGCGGCGAGGTTGAGGGCATGTTTCAGTAGGGGGAAATCTTTGTGCGCACCCCAGTTTACGAACCTCGAGGGTTTTGCCGGAACCCGATATCCGACATTTGGCGCGCCAGGTAGGGGTGTGCCGAAGTCTTCCTTCCGCTGGTCCGCGTCCCACTGCTTCGTCGCATCCATGTCCGGCGACCCGATGACCAACGCCAACCGCTGGGTGGCCTGGCCAGCTCGGGCCATGCCGCCTTCCCAAGAAGACCTCAACCCCACGCCCCAGGTAGCCCGCGCACCGCAGAGCGCCGAGGGGCGCGGGCGGCACAGTCACGCACTGCCCGCCCTTACTCCGTGGCAGGTGCGATCTGCCACAAGGACCTCAAGCCACGCCGCGGCCACGGTGCCGCACACTCGAGGGGAGCAAGCAAACATGAGAGCCGCGCTCACTATGGCTCGGGAGCTGCTACGATGTAGGTTGATGGAGATCGGTCGAGACACATTGCTGGAGCGCGTTGCCGAGCTCCTGGATGTCGCGGCCTCGGGGGCACTGCCCTTCTGCTTCCAGCTTCCACCCTGGGCCCCGATCGGATCACGCGACGGGCCTCTCCGCACCCGCGTGCCCCCAGGCACGCCCCAAGGCTTCGTCGACACCAGCTCAACCATCGGCGCCGGACGCCAGGCTGCACCAGCACCACCTCCGATGAACGAGGGCATGCGCATCGCCGCCTACGGCCCAGGCGGGCTGCTGCCCTACTATCCTCAAGACGGCGCGCTAGGCCAGGCAACATGGAGCGTGGGGCACTACAGCGAAGTCTTCGAGGCGGCGGCCTCAGAGGCTTACGTGCCCCGCATGGTGGATCGGGAGTACGCGCTGGAAGACGACCCTGGCTCGTTCCTCGGGCCAGGCTGGGAGGAAGAGACGCCAGAGGCTGAGCCTTTCCAGGAGCCTCAAGGAAGCCTCACCAACTGCGCTGGCAGCAACAGCTACTGGGTACCGCTAATTCCTCAAGAGCAAGCTTATGCTAACCATGGGTCGCAGGAGGTTCAGGTCACAGCAGCGGACGATGGCCCCAGCTCGGCAGCCTCCCTTCCACCAGGAGGAGTGCACTGGGGGCTGCAGGAGAGGGGCCGGAAGCCAGGCCCCTCCCCACGGCGCGTGGAGCAAGGTGTCCCCCGGAGGTAGGCCCTGTGCTGGGGAGGTGCTGCAAAGCCTACCCTCGGCAGAGGACCCGTGGTTGCCGAGGGTGCCGCTGGTGTCCCCTTTGCCCCATTGGCGTCGTGCTGGTCTCCGGTCGCAGCCAATGGTGGTCGAGGGTGGCGCAAGGCGGGGCCCTCGTCTGGCGATATGAATCAAGGCCTGGTGCCTGTGAAGAAGGCCTAGTGCCTGTGAAGCTCGCCGCCCGTGACACTCTCATGTAATAATGAGTGGGGTTGTACACGCCCCGGAGTCTCCGGAGTGCCACCCTAGGGCCTCGAGGGCTCCCTCCCACGCCCAGTGGCAGCACTTAGCTCCGCGCTGGTGAGAAGACGTCGAAGACTAGACTAGGCGCCGGACACGGCCATTTGCTTTTTTGACTCTCTTTTTGTAGTCGTGCTTCCTTGCTTCAAATTTAAGTTGGAGTTGAATTTTCATTTGTGTATGCGGGGAGGGTGACCTTTTCTTGTTCGTGTGATTTCTTGCGTTCTGGTTCCTGCCTTGATTTGGAGTTCGCATCAGCTGCCTCCCCCTCGCGAGCCCCTCGCGGGCGGGGCCGGGCAAAGCGCACGCACGCTGCACACACAGGCACTTGCTCTCATGAGGCTCTCCCGACCGGGTCGACAGGTCCCTCAGGGGATCCTTGGGGGCTCACGACCTCGTGAGCCGATTCAGGACTTGTCCTGGCTAAAGGTAAACCACAACAACAGGCTCGCCGCAGGGCCCGTAGGATCATGGAGGCACATGTTCAGCATGATTCCTAAAAGCATACGGACGGCAATCTTTTTACATGAGGGGCTTCCTCTCCCAAAATGCTCTTACAACCTTTTGGGCCGCGCCTAAGCTTTCGTATGCAGGATAAATAGGAGGGAAACACGAGATCAATCAGACATATCGCTCACCGCGGCCCCCGGGTCCCCCAGATGCATCGCTGGTACCGCTATCGCTGTCACTGGCAGCGCCATCACCATCACCGGCGCCACCGTCACCATCATGACCACATTGCCTCCGTCTGCCGCGACTATCACCCCATCATCGTCGGAAGCAAAGGCCCTGACAAGCGCATCCATGTTATCCTCCACCCACTGCGCCAGGTCGCCCCGGGTGGCCTCGGGCACCGGGGCAATGGCGGTGTCGAAGTCAAAGTCGAGATTGGTGTTCTGGAGATGGCTAAAGATGCGGGAAAACGCGCGCCCGAGCAGGATGCGGCTCCTCTCCTCAACAAGCTGGTGAGCTCGCTCGGAGCGGCTCTCCAGGCGCGTCACCACGTCGGTAAAGAAGCGAAGATGACCAGCATAATTGGTCACGTGGGGATGCGGGGCGTTCTCGTTACAGATGTTCCCCAGGGCGCATTGGCCCTGTTCCTGAGGTCCTGGAGCATGGGGCCGTGCATGTGCTCCAACGTCCGCCGTTGAAGTATTTCCTCTCTGTTCTGCTGCGCGATGGACTCAGCATCGGCAACCAGTTGCTGAAGAGGAGGCAGCTCGGTGCGGGAGGAGGCCAGCTCAGCCTACGCCGAGACCAGGGCAGTTGCGGCGGCCTCCGCCGCCGTTCCGCTTCGGTTAGCCTAGACCTAAGGGCGGCAGTCCTGCCCTCAACCTCGGCTTCAACTAGCTTCAGCTTCAGGTCATATCTGCTCGCAAGGTCCGCACGAGCCTCGTCCACGCGGCGGTCGACCTCTTCCTAGATCTGGGCCTTGCATGCACCAACATCATCCTCCGCTTGGGAAACCTGGCACTCCCTCGTCTCCAACCGTTCAAGATCAAGACTGCATTCGGCAGCCTCCAGCGTTAGCGTTTCCTCGCGCTTCTGGAGCTCCTCCTCCTCGACATGCGTCCCCCTCAGCGATGCAAGGGCGGCTTGGCGCGGCTCCACTTGCTGCTCCAGGGAGGCGCTCCAGGCTTGGAGCTCCCACGCGTGCTTCTCCGCAGCCTCGCGACGACGATCTGCTTCCCGGGCCTCCTCCAAAGCTCGGGAGCAGGCCTCTCGCGAGATCGCAAGGGACGCCTCGGCCTTCACATTGTCAATCTCGCGCTGGTGGCGCGCGAGGTTGATGCCCACCTTCAGCTTATGCCGCTCCTCTATCAGCCATAGGGCCTCGGCTTCAAGGCGCACATCAACATCTGCAAGTTCTCCACCAAGCTGACCCATCGCGTCCATCGCCTTCTAGAAGGACTCGAGGCGGACGACACTTTGTTCACACGCGAGCTTGAGCACGCTACTGATGTTGTTCCCCATCATGAGCATCGGCGGTGGGGTACGAAGCGGTTCACCTCCTCTCGGCAAGGGGTTGGGGGCTGGTGCCCCCACGGTCGCTGGCCAGGCCCCGCAAGGGGCCCGTACTGGCGCAGACTCGCCGCTTGAAGAGGAGCCCAGGATGGATGCCAACCAGTTGCCGTCCACGACCAAAGGAGGAGCCCTGGGTAGGCTGGCCACGCTCCAGGCAAGGTTGCGAAGGAAAGGCGGCAAGGGCACAGGCTCAAGGCACCTGGCAGGCAAGCTTGCTTCTCCAGCCGACCCTGCGCCAGGGGCAGCATGCAGGCTTGGGGCGCTCAAGGCTAGTGATGAAGGCGAGGCCGGAGGAGGCTGCTTCTCAGGAGACTCCGCAGGCTTGACAGGAGGGATCTTGGAGAGCCACAGTCGGGAGGGGAAGCAGCGATTGGGGAATCACAAGGATAAGGTACTTACTCGTCTATGGCGATGTACTTTCTATGCTTCAACGGTCGGATGGTGCGACCACTGCAGCTCGAAGACTCTTTCCTCTTGCAGAGCGCGACGAAGTCCATGCGGAATCGGCCTAGGCGCTGGACATGGGGGCTAGCGCGGCGTGTGACGGGAGAGGCACCCAGGCGGTCGACCTCAGGAGCGCCAAGCTGGGAAGAGCAATCAGGACCCGCCTCATGCTGTCTTGCCGAGGCCTCAGGAGCTTCGGCCTCGGGAGCCACAGACCGCCTCAGGGCGAGCCTCACGAGTTCTGGAGGATGATGCCTCGGGAACCCCAAGCGGCACCGGCACCTCGACACCCGTGCCTCCGGCCTGAAGTGATGCTTTCCCCTCCCCCCTCCCCCCCCCCCCGCACCCACTCTTAGGGCAAGCTCGGTGCTGGCGGGAAGGAGGGGAGCCACGACGACAGGATTCCCGCGAGGCCCCAAAAGGCCGACCAGGCGCAGCCCCCATTCGTCGAAGGAAGGCATCTGCCCCGCGAAGTCGACCCTGTTCGAGCAGAGATACAAGAGACCACCCCCTTGCGACATGTCGCTCGGCGAGGGGTTGCCAGTCAAGACCTCAAGTATCATCTTCTGTGCTTCAGGCGAGAGCTCCGACTCCTGAAGCCTCATGCGATCTTGGTCACTAGTCAGAGCCCACATCGGCCGGGAATGGCGCTGGAGAGGGGCAATGCGATGCTGGAAGAACTCCTTCACCACCTGAGGCGTAGTCACGCCAAGGTCCCTCAGCCTCTTCAACCGGAGCCAGACAAAGGAAAGGTGAGAGCTCGCGAGCCTCTCGTGGCCCCAGCTGGAGTTGAGGATGGCGGGCGACGACGGAGGCGAGAGCAGGGGGCTGAGCACTCCAACATCCACGTACACCCAGCGCATCCAGAACCCGCTCATGGACGGCGGGAGATCAAAATCAATCCCCGAAGCAGCCGTCTCTGCCACTGCCTGGAAACTCAGGCACCCCGAGCACTGCGAGGGGTCGGTCAGATGTAGCGAGAAGAAATGGCACAGGAGGGCAATGGAGGGAGAAATTCCAACCATGGCCTCACAAACAAAGGCGAATACGGTGAGAAGGGCAACGGATTGGGGATCAAGATGCAGCATGTGAATCTGGTAATGGGAAAGCACTGTGTTGAAGAAGGCGGAGAAAGGGGGAACCAGGCCAGCCCACAAGGCGTCAACGAAGAACCGAACCTCAGTGGTTGTCCTGTCAATGGAGGCTGGGACGCAGGCCAAGCCACCGTCTTTAGCCACTCGTTGAAGCTGGAGGCGAGCGCAGGGCAGACCTTGCCCATGGCCTCTAGGTTGAGTACCTGCGACCGGCCAACAGCGGGCTCAATTGTCGGAGGCAGGTTGGCTGAGAGCAGAGGCTTCTTCCCCTTCTTCGTGCTAATCGGCGCCATGGCAATGAGGGTGCAGAGCTCAAGTCAGATTGGGAGCAGAAGCAGGAGCACGAGGGAGAAGGGGGAATAGGAAGCACGCTGCCTGCAAGGAGGAAATAACTGTGTAGGGCGCCGTGGCCGCCTAGCCAGGCGGATACTGGGGCAGCGTGGGGAAGCGGATAAGCCCACGTCCAATCAGTCGCCACGCGTCAACCAAGGCCGCAGGCTGTTGGGGCCCGCGGCGCTCCGCACTTGCCCTTTGGCTTCGCCGCTAAGCCAAGTCCAAGCGCGCCTTGGGCTCGGGGGCTACTATCATGCTCGGGAACGGGGTCCCTAGACTTGCTCGCATGCGGCCCGGCGAGGTTTCCACCAAAGGGCCCAAGACGGCCCATCTTCATCAACCAACACTCAAGACCCTCGCGAGGGGCCAAGCCTCGCGGGGCGGACGACGCAAGGCCTCCTCAGGGGCGGCCTCACCAGACAGGCTCATGAGGGAAGCTAAGAGATCAAGGCAAGGAGTACCTCGCGAGGACCCCGTGATGCAATCTATGACGACCAAGGCCAGGCGGGTGCCAGCCCGCGCAGTGTCCTTGTTTCCCCTTTGGTGCTAAGGGGGCAAGTGCAGGCGTAGAGTACCGAGGCATCAGGCAAAGGTTTCCATATCAGTGCAACAAGACCAGGACCAGCAGGACGGCAGGACGGAGGTCATCGTGGAGCCCGAGACGGCGTCACCACCAGCACCTTTGACAGGCGAAGACCACCTTTAGTCAGGATAGCTTGTACTAGTTGTCCCCTTTCAAAATGGCCGTTGTTGGATCCCTGCCCGCTCAATATTTGGGGAGAGGACCAGGGCCTCTATAAATAGGGCTAGCCACCACAATAGAAGGGACGGATCGATTCCTCCCCGAGCAAACCACAAAGCACAAGAACATCTCTCCTTGCGAGGCTGTTCTTCCCTTGTACTATTCATCATCAGCCCAAGAGGCAATCCACCACACCACACACAGGAGTAGGGTATTACACCACAACGGTGGCCCGAACCTATATAAATCTTGTGTCCCTTGTGTTGTGAGTTCATCGAGCTAGCTTAGAGATCGCGGCGAGGCTGAGGGCGTGTTTCGGTAGGGGGAAATCTTCGTGCGCACCCCAGTGTTTGAACCTCAAGGGTTTTGCCAGAACCCGATATCCGACAGATGAAACATGCGGCCACAAAAATGGTAATCCCGCCAATCCCTAACAAGTGTTGTAGTTTTGAACTAAGAATAAGTAGTTAATTAGTTCTGAGAGTGGCATTGCTTAATTTTACCAGCGGCATTAGATTAACAAAAAGCATAAAAAATTTCAGGGGAGAGTGGGTGCAACAACAGCATGTGCTTCCATGTACTTATAAAGGGGGTGATGCAGAGTTTTGTTGTAACAAAGAAACAAGCATCATGTCTGGGTTGGAACAATTTTTGCTCACTTAATGGTAAAAGACAGCAGTTCAATAGCTTCAATTCAACATTTATCCAAAACAGTACCAATACAAGTAGCACAACATCTCAAAGCACACTGCAGCATCATGTGGATGAAAGTCGGTATTGACCATTCTTGACCAAGATTTGAAACAGGTCGGGAGGACGATTTGAACGAAATCCCAACACATATATGAAAATCCGATCTCCTTTTGTGAAGTTCCACCAAAATTAAGCAAAGTTGCCGGTGTGACATTCAAGTTGAACTACACAAAACACTCTTAAAACATAAGTGTTTCGCGTAGCGAAGCAAAATGTCGCAATAGCAACAAGTTGAATAGATATCCTTGTTTAAACAGAGGCAAAAAAGGAACCAATTACTGGCTAATAAAGGAGGATGAAACATGCGGCCACAAAAATGGTAATCCCGCCAATCCCTAACAAGTGTTGTAGTTTTTAAATAAGATTCAATAATTAATTCTAAGAGTGGCATTGCTTAATTTTACCAGCGGCATTAGATTAACGAAAAGCATAAACAGTTCCAGGGGAGAGTGGGCGCAACAACAATATGTGTTTCCATCTACTTATAAAGGGGGTGATGCAGAGTTTGTTGTAACAAAGCAACAAGCATCATGTCTGGGTTGGTCCCATTTTTATTCACTAGTTAATGGGAAAAGACAGCAATACAATAGCTTCAATTCAACATTTATTTAAAATAGTACCAATACAAGTAGCACAACATCTCAAAGCACACTGCACAATCATGTGGATGAAGGCATGTACTGACCTTTCATGAGACGACCAACATAAAATACGAATCTACCAACACGAATAGGAAATTGATACGTCTCCAATGTATCTATAATTTTTGATTGTTCCATGCTATTATATTACCCGTTTTGGATGTTTATGGGCTTTACTTTACACTTTTATATCATTTTTTGGACTAACCTACTAACCGGAGGCCCAGTCCAAATTACTGTTTTTTGCCTATTTCAGTGTTTCGAAGAAAAGGAGTATCAAACGGAGTCCAAATGGAATGAAACCTTTGGGAGCGATCTTTTTGGAACAAACGTGATCCAGAGGACTTGGAGCGGAAGTCAAGAAACTAAGGAGGCGGCCACGAGGGTGCCCGGCGCACCCCCTACAGGTGGGCGCGCCCCCACCCTCGTGGGCCCCTCGGGCGTCCACCGACCTACTTCTTCCTCCTACATATACCCATGTACCCCGAAAACATCAGAAGCGACCATGAAAAACTATTTCCACCGCCGTAACCTTCTATATCCATGAGATCCCATCTTGGAGCCTTCGTCGGCGCTCCGCCGGAGGGGGAATCGATCATGGAGGGCCTCTACATCATCTCCAAGGCCTCTTCGATGAGTTGTGAGTAGTTTACCATAGACCTTCGGATCCATAGTTATTAGCTAGATGGCTTCTTCTCTCTCTTTGAATCTCAATACAAAGTTCTCCTTGATCTTCTTGGAGATCTATTTGATGTAACTCTTTTTGCGGTGTGTTTGTCGAGATCTGGTGAATTATGGATCTATGATCAAGTTTATATATGAGAAATATTTGAATCACCTCTGAATTCTTTTATGTGTGATTAAGTTATCTTTGCAAGTCTCTTCAAATTATCAGTTTGGTTTGCCCTACTAGATTGATCTTTCTTGCAATGGGAGAAGTGCTTAGCTTTGGGTTCAATCTTATGTGTCCTTTCCCAAAGGATAGCAGGGGCAGCAAGGCATGTATTGTATTGTTGCCATTGAGGATAAAAAGATGGGGTTTATATCATATTGCATGAGTTTATCCCTCTACATCATGTCATCTTTCTTAATGCGTTACTCTGTTCTTTATGAACTTAATACTCTAGTTGCATGCTGGATAGTGGTCGATGTGTGGAGTAATAGTAGTAGATGCAGGCAGGAGTCGGCCTACTTGTCACGGACGTGATGCCTATATACATGATCATGCCTAGATAATCTCATAATTATTCGCTTTTCTATCAATTTCTCGACAGTAATTTGTTCACCCTCCGTAATACTTATGCTATCTTGAGAGAAGCCCCTAGTGAAACCTATGGCCCCCGGGTCTATCTCTTATCATATAAGCTTTCAATCTACTTTTATTTGCATCTTTACTTTTCCAATCTATATCATAAAATACCAAAAATATATTTATCTTATCATATTAACTCTATCAGATCTCACTTTCGAAGTGGTTGTGAAGGGATTGACAACCCCTTTATTGCGTTGGTTGCGAGTTCTTGTTTGTTTGTGTAGGTGCGTGGGACTTCTGAGGACCCTCCTACTGGATTGATACCTTGGTTCTCAAAAACTAAGGGAAATACTTACGCTACTTTGCTGCATCACCCTTTCCTCTTCAAGGAAAACCAACACAAGCTCAAGACGTAGCAAGAAGGATTTCTGGTGCCTTTGCCGGGGAGGTCTTCGCTCAAGTCAAGACATACCAAGTACCCATCACAAACTCATCTCCCTCGCATTTACATTATTTTCCATTTCCCTCTCGTTTCCTCTCCCCCACTTCACCTTTGCCGTTTTATTCTCCCTCTCTTTCCCAATCTCCTCTCTCTTCCGCTTTTTCTGTCGTTATGTAATGGAAAATTCTGATGCTCCTGCTGAAGAACCCACTATCTTACATAAAAAAATTCGAATCGGTAGTGGTAATATTATTGGAAAAGGGGTTATTCAAGATTTTTTACTTGTGCCAGTGCTTTACCTTCTATGGGTGGTTCTATTCTTCATAGAACTAGTAGTCTTGCGGATGCTATCGCTATGCTTGTAGTTGAGCTTGAAAGACAATTTATGCATATGCATCCTTGCATACAAAGAATTTTCCTGGAATTTTCTAATATTGAGCATTCTTCTGTTAAGCGCGCCGCTACTATCTTTTTGGCACATGAGTTTAGATTTATAATAAAAGAGGCCAAAGAAATCTTTGCGCACTATAGGGTGGACGTCGGCCGTCCTCCCGTAGAGGCGATCCTCTTTGATCAAGAGGAAATTAGGCGTTTTCAATCTTTGGACTATGTTGCTTTTCATGAAAACCTTAGAAAAAAGGTTCCTACCAATGTCCTAGTTGATAGAATTCCCAAACTTAATAATGATTGTGCTCTTCGAAACAATGAGCTAGGATACTCTCTTGAGTATAGGCTCATGAAGTTCTGCCAAAAGAATGCTTATAATGATGAATTAGTTGTGCAATATAAAGGGCCAAAGGAAGAATCCATACCTCCTGAGATTGATCTTGGGGACTTTTGTCCCATTAAATTTAGCCCTTTTGATTACTTTTTTTTGCCTCAAAGAAAACTTGCTGCTGAACGTAGAGAATATGAGATGAGTTTTCGTGATCTTTCTTATTATTATGGCACTACTTAGATCTATCCTTGCTTTTATGCCTAGCTAGGGGCATTAAACGATAGCGCTAGTTGGGAGGCAACCCAATTTTACTTCTGTTTTTTTGTTTTTGCTTCTGTTTAGAGTTGTTTTCATGTTTTAATACTTATGCTATCTTGAGAGAAGCCACTAGTGAAACCTATGGCCCCCAGGTCTATCTCTTATCATATAAGCTTTCAATATACTTTTATTTGCATCTTTACTTTTCCAATCTATATAATAAAATACCAAAAATATATTTATCTTATCATATTATCTCTATCAGATCTCACTTTCGCAAGTGGCCGTGAAGGGATTGACAACCCCTTTATTGCGTTGGTTGCGAGTTCTTTTTTGTTTGTGTAGGTGCGTGGGACTTCTGACGAGCCTCCTACTGGATTGATACCTTGGTTCTCAAAAACTGAGGGAAATACTTACGCTACTATTGTTGCATCACCCTTTCCTCTTCAAGGAGAACCAACGCAAGCTCAAGACGTAGCAGAAATCCAATCTCGTTTTGTGCAGTTGCACTAAAATCAAGCAAAGTGTTTCGCATAGCGAAGCAAAATGTCGCAATAGCAACAAGTTGAATAGATACCACTGTTTTAACAAAGGCAAAAAAGGAAACAATTACTTGCCGATAAAGGAGGATGAAACAAACGGTGGCAGAAAGAAGCATCTAACTTATCTTGATGGAAAACAAAGTAGGATCGTAGCATTTCTAAAACGGTTGCATTGATTCATATTAACAGAGACATTCTCTTAAAACAACATTCGTTAAAAAATGTAATTTACTTTTAACAGTGGCATTGCTTCAATTTTCCGGTGGCATTCTTAGATTAACAATAGCAAAATAATTGTATGGGACATGCCAGCACCATGTGCGTCCACACGTATAAATGGGTCATGCAGAGTATGTAGCCAAGCAGCATATCTGCATTGGTCCCATATTTGTTCTCTTTGAACTTTTTTCCTATGTGAGGGCAGCAAATCTAGTCCTGCACAAACTACCCGACCCCCCATTTTCTTTCCCTTTTCAACAAAGAGATCGGTTCCTTATAGATGTGTGTACTGGGTTACCCCCCTTTTCCCTTTTCGACCAACAAAGCGGGTGGATAGCCAGCCTATACAACTTTCCGTCCCTCCTTTCCTCATTGAACCACGTCCTAGATTCATGATCCACCCCAGCGCACCCTTCTTTCCTCTTTGAACCAAAATCTAGATTCGAATACAGATTGAAAAATATCCACATGCAGCTAGAGCAACGACGGTTCCAAAGAAACTTATACCTTAGGGTCGTCGAGATGTGGCAAGGCGTGCGGCGGGAGGCCGGATCTACCCACACTACGTACGACAGCAAGGAAGAAGGGGTCGATGGCCCTCCCGCATAGGCGCTAGGTGAAAGAGAACAGCGCAGTCGGCAGTGGATTACCTCCCTCACCGAAGGAGATAGAGTGAACGATGCACCTCCTCCCCTTCCCGGTGCAACGGGATCCGAATGCCTCCTTCACCAGCTGTGAGGGGGGAGAGAGAAACAAGAGGCCAACACAGTCTTGTTTAGATCTGGTAAAGAGAGGGTGAGAGACTGTGAATATAGCAAACCCTAGCAAAGGAACGCTGAGCCTCCAGCGTGTATATATATGTAGTGTGGTGAGAGTGTGGAGAGTGCAAACCCTAGCGAACAAGCGCTGAGGCTCCAGCTTATATATATCTTTGTGAAATGGACTGAGCTCCGGCCTAATCGCACACCTGCTTTTGGCTGTATGACAGGTGGGCCAGCCACATTTTGGGCCCACTGTCATAAACCCAAATGCAGTTGCATTAAAGTAAATGAAGATGCGTCCATATAGTACTCTTGTTTAATACTAATATATAGTTGAGTGGTTTTCTTATTCTCTCCATAAAAATCGTTTTAAATGGTGTAAGTACTAAATGAAACTCTTTATTTAACGTACAGTGAAGAAAACTACTACTACTTCCGATGAACTAACGATCCATGCATCCTGGTCGCACTTCCTGTCCTTCACGTGTGGTACACTACCCTCTCTTAAGTGAACAACCACACATGCGCCAAATTATCGGAAACGTGTGAGAGTGTGTACAAATAAAGAATTTTAATTTCAATTATCAGAAAGGTTTGAGAGTATATATGGTTTGCCCTCTCTAATAATTATGGTTTTTTGTGTTCGGCCTAAACTTGGTCAAACTTTACAAAGTTTGACTTCAGTCAAATCTAATATGCGGAGTAAATAAAAATGGAGGCTACTACGTCCATCTGGGTTTTTAGTCCACACCATTTTTTTAATCAAAGTTAATAGCTGGACAAGTAAAATTACAGGAGAGTTGGAGACAAAGTTGTGAGAAGGCTTAGAAATCAATACAAAACTTGTTCTCGTAGTACCAACGTCGATCCTTCTTCGAGGAAACATTTGGTTTATAGCCAATTGTGTGATAAAATTGCACCAACGTGAAAGATGACTGCGTCTCCAACGCAACCAAGGTGAACTAACGAAGGATATCATCTTTGTGCGTAACAAGCAAAGAGCACTGATGGAAGACAACTTGTTTTTCATTGAAAATCGATCAGATTCACCAGCCGACGCAACCATGAGGCGCAACCATGAGCATCGATAGGTTATCATGGTGATGCATCATCCATTTGGCATCAAGTTTGGGTGAGGCACCTATGAAGTTCGACAAATCCTCACTGTGGTCTGTTTCTTCTCAGTAATCAAGCTCGAGGAAGGAAGAACCATGTGGCAAAGGACGGTAAGGCAGAACAACAATGGCCATCCAATTTTGTGCAGTTCCACTAAACTTGTGGAATACATGCCCGAGTATGGAGATATGCATCGTTGTTTCCAAAAATATAAAAAAGGGATATAGTGTTGTTACTTTGTTTTACAAGATTAACAACGACATCTCAATTGTCAATAAGAATTAATGAAAAGTACACCAACAAACAGAAGCATCATGATTATCTTGATGGGAACTAAACCAGGATACTCGAGAAAAAAAGCATTTCTTCATTTAACCAGTGGTAGTATTAGATTAGCAGCAGCAATAGGAGCATGTGGACAATGACCGCACAACCACCATGTACTTTTTGTCGAAACAACATGTATACCTCCACCAAGGCATAAATCAGGACAAGGTTTCGAGTGGCATTTCCTCTATAATAGTAGGTGATGTTGGACCAGCCGACGAACCCTAGCTACTATACATGGGGTGCTGGGGAGTAGTCACATAGAAGAAAACCCGCACGCAGCGACCTGGGGAGCTGGACCAGTACAAGAATTTATACCTCAGGTGGGCGAGATGTCGCTTAGGCGGGCGGGCGGGATTTGCCCACACGACGGTAGCGAAAAAGGGCGCGGAGGACCTTCGTCCGTGCCAGCGCCGGCTCCGAGAGGACGGTGCGCATCAGCTTCCTCCATCCCGATGGTGACAACGTCAACGCCGCACCTCCTCACCTCCCGCAGCGGACGGGATTCGGCCGAATTTGTGACCACCGGTGAGGAGAGAGATAGAGTGGACACTTCACTCTTGTTTTGATATGGAGAGGGCGAGAGAGCCAGACGCGAGAAACTCTATCAAACAAGAGGCTATAATGGAGTAAAAAAATCTCTCCATAGCAGTGGTTTTAAATAGAATACGCGCGTTCCCGGAAAAAAGAAACGAAAACTGGCGGACAATTTTTTAACGTACCAAGAAAGAAAACTCGATCAAAAACACGCCCCCGCTTCTGGGTCTCGTCGCGCACACACACATAGACATAGACATGCATATCCGTGTTTACGTAAAATTCCATTTCCATCTCCATCTCCAATCATATTTGTCCAACTGGCACATTATTTATGTTGTTAATTATATACGCAGCAATATTAACATATAGCATTGCTTGTTTGCGGGCGTCCAGATTGCTGCCACGGCCGCTCCTGACCAACCCGAACCCTCTTCATCACCTGCGCGTGCTTCCCGCCCGAAACGGTCAATGCCGCATTCATGCCCGGCTAGAGCGGACGCGACCTCTCACTGGCGCCGGCATTGAAGTGGCGCACCGGCCCAGAGAGTGTTGCCCGAGCCGCTTCCTGGTGCACGCGGCTGCTCTGCGTTCAAAGGTCGCAATAGCCGGCCACAACATGCATGTAAAAAGTTCTTGGTACTCTATGCTACAGCTAGTTGTCCTCCCCCAACTCGTCAATCTCCTCCAGTAGTGCTAGTACTCCATGGCGCGATCCATCGACAAGCAGACGGGAAAGTTATCGTATACTTGGTTTGCGGTGAGTGGCATGCCGAGCGACTGTGTGGGGTCAAGCCTTGGAGGAGGGTGAGACACGAACACGATAGACGTGATTTAAACGTTGGTTTTTCTTAATGGCGCGATCCAACGAAACGAAACGCTGGTTTCTCTCCGTTTCCATTTTTTCTCCTGAAAAACGAAAACTTTCCACTCCATTTTCATTCCTACTCCAAGGTTGCCCCGTTACAACATTCCATCAAATACAAAGGAAAACTAACGCGCATGTTGGTGCATCTCAATGATTCGCAGATCATAGCCAATATTTACTTCACAACTAAAGACAAAAGTTGTGAGAGCGTGTACGAAAGAAAAACTACTGATGGGGTCACTACGACTTAAACCCTAAACCCTAAACAGGATTTAATTTCTTGGCCAGGTAGAACCTATCGAAGGAAAGACGGCTGGCACCCTCGAATCATACGATGCTTTTGTGCAGTTCCACTAAAATCGAGTTGAGCATCCCTGATGGCAAAGATATTGAATAAGTGTGATTAGAATAATAGTACTGGCACTAGTTATTGAGACATAAACTCATCACAAGTAGAAGCCGGTAGAAGTAGAGAAATATCCACATGGAGATGGAGCTACGTGGGGAGCTGCGGTAGTGGAGCAAGCCGGCTCCAAAAGGAAGATGGACTACCTAGGACGTCGGGTTGTAGCTAGAAGGGCGGTTGGGACGCGGCATTGGCCCATACCGCGGTGACCCCCGACTAGGATGCACCGACCGTGGGTTTTCTCCCTCGCCGATGTCGACCGCGTCTACGCAGAACATTGTTCCCTTCCCCCAGCTGCGGGATCAGGTCGGATATCTGACCAGCGGTGTGGCCACCATCGTTTTATGCTTGTGAAGAGAGCAACCCAAGCAAGCAGGCTTGTAGCTTAGGCTCCTACTAGTGTATATATAGTGGGTTTTTTTTCTCTTCATATCAACCATTTTATATTGTGTACGTGTCATTGAAGAGTGAAATGATGGTTGCTTCTTCCCACTAACTTACTGTGTGATTTGATTGCTCCTTAGTGGCCCCTACACGTACTCCGCCTACGTGTATACAACAGTCACATATACACATGGACGCAAAAACGTGTGCGACGCCCTAATGCATGCATGTCCGAGCACACGACGGAACACACACGATCACGCTCAAGTACTCAACCTACACGTGCATGCACACACATACTCAGCCAGGGTGAGCTAGTGATTGTATAAACACCGGAAAATGTATATATTGAGCACAATGAGCATATTATGAAGTCCACTGACCGTATTTTTACAAATATACAGTGACAGACAATGTATTTATCTCGTTTGAAATTAAGCCATATTAACCGGAGAGGAGGCAGTATGGACTAGCATTACTTTGATGTGTCCCGTCAACTTGCCGAACAAGGAGAAGCTTGCAGGACGGGAGAAGCTTGCGCGCGATGGCTCACGGGACAAGGAGAAACTTTTGACTAATGCAAGCTCTCCCTCGCTCAGGCGGTGGACGTGCAACAGTTAATTCAAGGCCGATTGCCAAGCATACACTATACTAGTACTTTTATTGTTCGACTTCCCGAAGAGGTGAACAGTCAAGCGCAAAGTTTACTAGTACTAGTACTACTACTATAGTCTATAGAGGTATGTACTATACTATTACTAGGAGCGCCTGCACTCTTATTATATTTTTAAAATGTGATAAAGCAATCTTCAACACATTTGGTTCTCTTCGAGGGTTCTCGCGTGTGATAATGGTAGTTGATTGCATGGAACACTCGCCACAATTCTCGCTTAATATTTCCTCTTTTTTTGTTATTCAGCATGTAAACAGGTCAGCAAACCTTGTGGTGCATCTTTGTGCGAACTGTGCTTGCTGCACTTTGAATGTGGCTGAGAGCTGGCTTGATGAAACACCTCGCTTCCTACTTCTTCTTTTTTTTGCGGGGTACCTCGCTTCCTAGTGACCAGTGTCTTGGCTAACCGTCCTAAGAATGCTTATATATGAATAAAGCTCTCTCATTTACCCACAAAAAATATTAAGCCATATTAACCGGAAAGGAGGGAGTATGGACTAGCACTACTTTTTGGTGTGTCCCGTCAACTCGCAAAATGAGGAGAAGCTTGCAGGACAAGGTGAAGCTCGCTTACGCCTTTTGACTAATGCAACCTACCCTCGCCCAGGCGGTGGATATGCATCAGTCCATTCGGTGTCAGATTGTCAGAGGCATACACTGTAGTACCCAGCATGCAGAGTACCATCATTGTTCGACTTCACGAAGAGGCAAAGAGCCAAGCGCAAGGTTTAGTAGTATGAGTAGTACTACTACAGAACCGCATGGTAGAGCGTCTGTACTCTTTTTTTTTAATCTCTGATAAAGTACACATTTATTCCGGAGAAGGGCGGAAAACGGCAGCCCAACATGTAATGATGATATCGATCAACCATGCTTGAATATATCTTGGCCTCCGTGTGAGCCCGTCTGTGTGTTCTCGCTCCTCGTCTCTCTCAAGGAACGGCGGGTTGGCCATTTTGCCATCAATTGAGATCGGTTTGCTCACACTCCGGTCCCACATGTCAGTGATATGCCAAGAGGAGGTGCATTGACCGACCGCCATACGCTGCATTTGGTTTTGCACCTTCATACTACTCCTCCCTCCGTCACAGTTTACAAGGCGCGCTTCATTATGATGCATTTCTCTCAATGCATTTCCACCACCAGAGAGACTTTAGACGCGTTTGGTTTAATGCTCAATTAATTAGGGCGTGGTAACCGCAATCAAGTCCACAATTTTCTCTTGATGTACTATGGAGTGGAGTAAGTGCATGCATGTGCGTACCCGGGGTGGAAGCACTGCATGCATGTGTGTATGCATTATTTCCTCTAGTAATAGACGCCATGCTATAACTACCAATGCTATTTTTCAGGCCGATCGCTAGTCGCCTTGGTCCCAGAGATTTTTTTATTTTTCTGAAGCATGCTCTATAAACAGTGACGTATGGAGTAGTATGAGCGGATTCAAAGAAGAGCGTATTGACGGTTGCTTCTTCCGAGCAACTTACAGTGGGAAAGGTGGGGCTTATGATTTGACTGCTCATTACTCACTATTAATGCGGCACAACGACCGGGCTGAGTCTCCCATGCGGTTGTGCACTACCCCCTCGCTTCTTAAATAAACTCCGGAGTATTTGTATTTCTAGAGATTTTAACGAGTGACTACTCAAATATTTGTCTTTTTAGAGATTCAAATGGACTACTACATACGGATGTATATAGACATATTTTAGAGTGTAGATTCACTCATTTTGCTCCGTATGTAGTCACTTGTTGACATCTCTAGAAAGACAAATATTTAGGAACGGAGGGAGTACACATACGAAGCAAAATGAGTGAATCTACACTCTAAAATATGCCCATTTAAAATTTGTAAAAAGACAAATATTTAGGAACGAAGGAGTATAATTTTGTGCATGGCACATGGACCCGGATGCTGAAGAGGCTTCTGGTAATGCTATCAAGCTTCCAAGATTTGTTTACATAATTGACGTACTATACAAATAATTTTCCAAATGACATGAAATTGTACAATGGTGTGAGCTTTCAGCTTTTGTTTCGTGTGTCTTGCCATCGATGCTCTTTCAGAAACAATAAAAAACTAACTTCCTTGCTAATGCATCTCAATATTAGCAGATCAGAGCTAATATTTACATCACAACTGAAGACAAAGTTGTGAGAAGGTGTTAAATTGAAACTGATCCATGCTTTCATTGGTAGCAACCCCCCCCCCCCCCCAGCTCTGTCTAAATCAACAAGGCATGTTGGGAAAAAAGTAGTTGTCTAGAGCATGCAACATTCCGATCATTTTGTGCAGTTCCACTAAAATAGAGTTGAGCGTCCCTATTCCAAAGATATTAAGTGTGATTACGATAATAGAGGATTGCTGATGAAACAATAAACACACAAATAGAAGTCGGTCACCTTTGCACTCTCTCTTAAGACTAACTAGTTGGAGAAGATTAGGCTCGGAGTTGGATGAGGAGGATAGAGCAAAACCCATCTCCCTTTGTCCAGTCGCACTGAAATGTAGAGACGTTGCCCGTGTGACATTTTAGTACAACCGCACAAAACACTCTTAAGAAAAAAGTGATTTGTGTAGTTCACCAAAAGGTCGCAATAGCAACGAGGTGAAATGGGTAGCCATGTTTGCAAAAAATAGGTAGAAAGGAAACAATTACTGGCCAATAACAGTTTATGACACATGCGACGACAAAAAGGAAGCATATTCCTTGTCTTAAGGGAAGATAACAACACTGTTGTGTTTGTCTAAAACGGTGTGAGGACGAGATTGCAATATGGAAAGTACGTCGGACGAGCTACGTTTTGGGCAAAGAACTATGGAAGATCCACATGCAGCAACGTGGGAAGACGGTCAGTGGATCAAGGCCGGAGGGGATACCTGGAGGTCGTCGTGATGTAACTAGGTGAGCGGCGGCGAGCGGAATCTGCCCATACCACGGCAGCGAGCAGGTGGCATAGGCCCTATCGCGCCTGAGCTTGGTCAAAGAGAACGGCATGTATCGCAGATCAGAACATGCTGCCTCGGCGCTATCAAACGGAGAAATCTTGCACTTCCTCCCTTTCTGCCGGCGGACAGGATGCGGCCAGATTAGTGACCAATGGTGAGAGAGAGAGAGAGAGGCCACTGCAGCCTTGTGTGAGATACTCTGAAGAGAGACAAACCAGGCAGGCAGGCTCCATTGTGTATAGTGGAGCGGACTACCTTTTTCTCCATAAAAATCATTTTATATTCTATGTACGTGCCATTGAGCGATATAACTTTATTTAAAAATAGCGCGCCAACGCATCAAGTCAAACTTTGTTTCGTGCACGCGTGGTACACGACCTCCGTAGGTAAACAACCGCTACACACGTTCAAATTAGCACGTGGGCTGCCATTTCATACAGAAATGAGCTCCACCGTGTACCCGCGTGGGTGTGGCTGGGCACGAAGCGTGAGTACGTGCATGGTGCACCTATTCTCTTCTTGTATACGTACACCACCTACGTGGGGTTGTGTGAGAGAGATACAAACGTGGAGATATATAGTGTGTGGGTTCATGAGAGTTTTTTTTTGGGGGGGGTGTCAATCAAAAAATGTAACATATGCAATGTGTGTGAAATAGAGTCCTGGATATATCATATATATGGAGGGGGCGATCCACGAGAAGAGAGTGGAGGTCTCCTCAGCTTGAGGTGTCCATAGAATCGAAGAGAGGGATGATGTGTGTGTGTGTGTGTGTGTGCACGCGCGGTCGATAAAGAGTGCCATCGAATTTGTGTGTGCCCATGTCAAAGATATAGAGTGGCTGGCCTACTGGAACGTGAGAGAGGACATGTGAAGTTTGTCTCTGTGGCATGGATACCTACCTACAGCGCTCGACTATCGGTGTGTGGTGGGGCGGGGGAGGCCTAATTAACTATAGAGGTACAATGGCTGGTATATGTGTGGAGGAGGAGAGAAGCCTACTCATGTATTAAGGGAGATCGATCTACCTCATGTATTAAGGGAGATTGATCGGCATCCATGCATATGTGTAGGAGAGGAATAAGGTTGGGAGAGAGACAGAGCTAGAGTGTTGGAGGGGTGGTAGTGGAGTTGCTTCTAACAAATGGTGGGATAGGCTTGCTAGACAAACGGAGGGCACGCCTGCAATATAAATAAGAGAGGGGATGGTTGCCTGTCTGTGCACGTGCGTGTGAGAGACGGGTCAGGAGGAATGCACGAATGATGAGGGGGGACGATATGGCTGTGGTAAGCAAACGTAACTACATAGGAAGATCAATCGTCCTTTGTCAGAGAAAGGAGAGACATAACTTGTGAGGTACGTCGATCAATGGGGGGGAATAGTTAAAGTCACCTAGGTATATGTTGGGAGATTGATCGGTATACATGCATGTGTGTGTTAGAAGCAAATGAGGTATGGGGAGAAGGATAGAGAGAGAGGGATGCATCTAGGAGGTGGTACGAGAGGCATACTATATCGAGGGGGAAGGAGTGTCTTGATGCGAGATTGATGAAAAGAGTGGTGGGAGTGAGGCATGGATGGTGATAAGAGAAGAGGGGAAGCTTGTGTTTGTGCAAGGAACACATGGCTAGAGAGGCATATCGATCGATGTGTGCCTACACACACCGTGGGTGAACGACCTAAAGTGAAAAGACGAATTTGCGCGATGGAGCTAGAGAATGTTGAGGGAGGGTGAGAGGGATGCGGGCGTGTGCATGCACGAGAGAAAGTTAGCGCTAGCTACAAAGATAAGAGGATTGTGTGGGTGTAAAAGGCGACTAGAGATCATACTTCATTACAAAAAAGAGAATTCAGATATTTGAAGAATTTATCATAGTGTTTTAAACCGACGCATGTGTGAATATATATAACGGTGATACACATGGTGTGGTTATGAACATGTTATACTACATATAATATATTTTATCTCTACTCTTATAAAAAACGAAGTTGTTGATGATGGTGTGCCTGCCATCCTGCAATATAGGCTGTCTGATTTATATCTGACGGATAGGAAGGAAACTATAATTTTGAAAAAAGATACCCACACCCCTCTCCATATTTGCAAATTAGGCCTCCCCTTGATCATGTTGATGTTCTATGGAACGCATGGGCATCTTGCTAGTACTACGTATAATACATAGAACATTGATTATAATTTGGGCTAATGTGTGGCTTTTGCAGCTCAGGTCTAAATACTTGTCATAATGTAGGGGGCGGGGCACTATACTTTGTGTGATAAACACGGTGTACGTATGGAACATGGTTTAGATTATGAATATATAGTTAGTACATCAAATGTATTATTATTCGGAATCAACATCAAGTGTATTCAAAAAATAGAATTCGAGTTCATGTAGTACACATAGTTCATATCTATCTCTATAGTAATCATGTGGTGTGTTATTAAGGTAATACACGAATGATGGTTGAAGTTGGCAACAATCATGATTGTAGATTCTTATTGAAATAGAGAAACAAATTCAAATTTAGTTCGAATTGTAGCGGTAGTATAGACATTTGGAATGCACTAAAATGTTGGTATGACTAGGTTACATGCATTATACAACAAGCAAAAAAATTTAATTGGACATAACATGGATTCATACTCCCTCCTTCCATCTATATAGGGCTTAATGCGTTTTTAAGACCACATTTGACTATTGACGAGATTAATAGTACATGACATGCACAATGTGAAAATTATATCATTGAAAGCTCCTTTCACAGACGAATTAATGGTGTGCTTTGTGTAAGTTGCATGTCATATATTATTGCTCTAATATTTGGTCAAATTTAGCATCGAAAAACGCATTAGGCCCTATTTAGATGGAAGGAGGGAGTAGCTTTGAATAGCATTTGCATAGTAAAATGGGGCAAGACTCTCTCTTTGTATGGTGTGAATAGTTTTATTTTTTCGTTTTCTTTTTGGTTGAGGGAAGTCGAATTGATTTGGTACGTACAAGTACAATATTACACGTTAGGCTTGTCCCCAAAATTCAACCGGCGCCTTGTTATATCCTGAAAATTCAGATATCGTGCTCCCAAAACTGGCGCCTTCACAACCCGCGCCTTGCTATCCCGAAATTACAACACGCGCGAAAACTCCCTCCAGCTGCCAAATCTCGACATGCGAAATCTCCCTTCTAACCCTGAGCCGAAAGGGCCGCTAGTTCAAATCGGTGGGGGGGGGGTAATTTTGTAACACACCCTACATTTTGGACAAGCGTGTCCCTAAGTCATGGTTCACCCCCTCCCATCGCCCCCTTTTCGCCATTTGAAATCCCAGGCCGCCATAACCTCTGCACTCCAGCCGCGAAACCCCACCCTCCTTCGTCCGCCACCTCACCGCTGCCCAGCCGGAGCCTCTTCCCCGACGACGTCGTCCACCGCAACAGCTCGACGTCCCTCATCCACCTCCCTGGATGAGGATCTGTTGTCCATCTCGTCGTCCCTCCGGTTCAGCCTCCCCGTCCTCCACCTACAAGAAGCTGCTCTGACGATCGCATCGTCTATCACGGTTGCTCCGTCCCCATAGCACCGCCTTAACCTGCTCCACCGGAACCGCAGCATCCTCACCGACTCCTCGGATGAAGCTGAGGCCTACTCGGCGCCACCAAAGAGGTTGCACACTCATCGCATCGGACCTTCTCCTTAACTCGACCTCCCGGCGCTGACGGTGCTCCATCCCACACCCCCATGGAGCGGCTACCTTGAAGCCGACGCCGCGGGAGACATCTCCACGGCGGCTCTCCCCCAGTGAGAGGCCCCTTCGGCGGCGGCGGACATACCAGCCAAATCTGCTGCTACTCCGGCTCTAGCTCGCTCGCTCGCGCTGCTACTGCTTCTCCGGCTCTTGCTCGATCGCTAGCTTGCCCAGATGCTGCTGCTCCGGCTCTCGCTCGCGCTGCTGCTGCTTCTCTCCCCCTCGCTCGTGCTGCTGCTCTACTCCGATTTAACTACACTTCAGTCGACTGAATCGACTTTTGGGTCAGTCGATTTTCAGGGGGTGGGGGGGCTCACTGGAGTTAAGGAAGAACCACCCGCAGTAGGGACAGGGGCTCACTAGAGAGGTACCCACTACTATCTTAGGGTTTAGGGCAAGGGAAGGGGGCCTAGAGGGCTGGCCGGGGCAGCGGCGGACTGGCGGTGGGGAGTTGTTTCGGGGTTGCGTGGCGGCGCTGGGGCCGGCGGTTCGGCCGATGGTGGCTGGCGGCTCAGGGGGGTGCAGGTTGAAGATGAACTATAGGCCCTCCCTAAACTACATGTCAAGTGCCTCTCTGCTACCATTGCGTTCGATTTAAACAATAACATTCAGATTCCACAAGAAATTTCAGTTTAAAGCTTAAGTTCAGAGTCAACAGTTTTTACCACATCTGTTGTAGTCAGGTGGTTTTTGGTGATGTAAATTTTACATCTATTTTACATCATCTATTGGAGATGCCATTAGAATCCCACTTGAGATTGACGATGTCTGTCTTGTGCTGCTTCAGCCTTGATGTCTTACGGCTCATCGGAGCTGCTCCAATGACACAACGATCCATCACAACAGAGCAGTGCCCTGGACGCCGTCTACAAATTCCTCAGATCTTCCTCCACACCTCCAACAGCCACCTCTGCCTCAACTGCTTCAGCGACCAACCCAATGATGTTGAGGTCGACACGGCTATGGCAAAGAGGTTGTACACTTGTTGCATCACTTATTACTATACATTCATGTCAATCCATTAGGGCTATTTTGGTTCAACGGAAAAACATAGCAATAGGGAATTTTCCAATGGCACTCTACTATTCAATTATTCATACATTTTGTTGAAAGGAATGAAGCAAAACATCCATCTGGACTTACTTTTCAAAATCCTATGCATGAAAACAAGACCAAGTGCATTAGTGGCAGAATAACTTTCTAACTGTACACGCTTTCATATGGTTTCACTTTATTTTGGCCATGTTTCTTTGCATTCCTCTGCTCTTCCAATTCCTGTAAACCAAACACCCAAGTTGACAGAAATCCTCTGTTTACAAATGCTCTATTTACCATGTGCATTCCTATCCTATTCTGGTGTTTTTCCTATCCATGCGTTTTTAGAATCATGCAAGCCAAATGAGCCCTTACAGAATTACTTCAGTTACAGGTATGTGTCGAAGGGAACTTTGTGTGGTTTGTCCTGCTCCTGCCGCGATATCGTCCACCTCACCTGAGTTGCTTCATCGATAGAAGCATCCACCAAACCAGACATCACGACTCCTGACCATCTTTCGCTGCCTCAGATCTCCTTCCCTGCCGCCGGCACCCACCGCAATGGCATCACCATCATCGACTCAGCAGATGAACCTGAGGAGTACATGTGTCCACAAGAGAGGTCGCACACTTTTGTTTCTGCTTATGTTATGCATTGCTTAAAATTACTGTAGCGACCAGACCCGAATGGATCAAGTCTCTGTGCTCAGTGTCATCCCTGGATCGGTGTCCGACACCACACAAGATTTCAAGGATTTATAGCGAGTAGCAATCACACACTTATTACAACGTTGTCCACAAGGGAACTTATTACAATAATATGGCTTAAGGCCATCTAATAATAACAGCGGAAGGCTTGGAAGATAAGTGAGTCCATCAACTCCATCGGCATCACCGAGTATAGAACCACGACCTAACACCTTACTGTAAATGCGAAAAGTCTGCAACGTGAAAGTTGCAGCCCGAAAACGGGTCAGCACATGGAATATGCTGGCAATGTAACACATAGAGAACAATGAAAGAATAAGCCTATACTACATGCATATATGGCTGGTGGTAAGGCTCTACGGTTACATTTTTGCATAAAGCTAGTTTTTCCCTACAACAAAGGAATAATTTTATTTAACTATCATGGTGGTTGTTAAACATTGAGAATGGTTGACAAAATCCTCAATCCCAATTAAAAGTACTCATCAAAACCCAATAACATTTATTAGAAGTAACATGTTGAGATTCACATGATATCCAATTACCAGATACTCAAAACGTCCATAATCGGGGACACGGCTAATCATGATTAGTTTATACACTCTGCAGAGGTTTGCGCACTTTTCCCCACAAGACTCGATTGCCTCCGCTTGGTTCTCGCACTACATGGTGTTTGAGAAAGCGGATGACCGAGACATAGTCTTTCGGGCGCTAGCACCTTACATGTGGGTAGACCGTACCAACCTACATCCCCTACATCAGCTAGCCTACCCGTAAGAGTTCGCACAACTTAGTCAACTACGCCAGAGCCCATAATTGGCTTATGGCTGCACACGGAAGTTTCCAGTTTGAATAATCTTATGATCCCTTAGAGCATGGGTGGCGGTCCAAGAAATACAGTAAGTCCTGATAGAAACCAGTGCCTCAATCCACCCAGATGTGTGTTCAGGTTGCCACCTTAGATAAACCATTAATTAACAATCTCACATCTGTCATGGATATTCACTCACCCAATCCACGTCTACTAGCATAGCATGGCATAATAAGCAAACGTAGAAGTGACTCCCAAGGTTTCATAAGTAAAACAGGTAATAGGTACTACCTCAATCTACTTCCCAATCCCACAATTTAATTAGATCCTCAACATGCAAGTGTGTGAGGGTTTGATCTAATGCATAAAAACTGGGTAGTAGAAAAGGTATGATCAAGTGTTACTTGCCTTGTCGATGATCCGCGAGACCTAGAGATTCGAAGTAACAAGCGGCGCACTCCGGGTGATCTAACACAGACAAACAACAAGCATACAATAAGTACTCATCTAATGCACAGGCAAATCTCGAATAAAAGATCTAACCAGAGAGTTCAACTTAAGAACCCTGGTTACAAAAGAATCAAATCAAATAAAGCACCGAAAGTCGAAAATCGAGAGAGAACGACTCGGTTTTAGCAATCCGAAACTAGGTCAAAATTTTACAGTAGCAAAACTTCGTTTAAGTAGGTTAGTCGGAACGGCGGTTTCGTAACGAAACTCCAGGCGCTTGAATCACCTGATTCCGATAAACGAGCGAGAAAATAAACAGATTTGAAAATCGAATCGGAAATCGAAATCAGAAAATAACGGATTAAATCTGACTAAAAGAAAAACGACGAACAGATTAAACAACGGACGTTCGTTAACAGATCTAATCCGACGAACACGTTCATTGGAACGAACGGGTCGGTGAACGTTCACTAATTAATAAAACCAAAAAAAACCATCTAGGGTTTTTTTTTTAAAAACCGAATAACGTACGAAAAACCGGATCGGTTTTTAAAGCAAAACCGGATCGGGGGTGGCGGCGGCGGCTACCTCCGGCTAGTCGCCGGGCTCGGCTCGGTGGGGCGGTGGGGTCCGCGGGTTAAGGGCGGGTCGGATGGCGGGTGGCGATGGCGGCGGCGGCGGCGACAGTAGGCGGCGGGCGGCGTCTTCGGCGGGCGCGGCTCGGGTGAGGGGCGGCGGCTGAGGGGAGAGGCGGCGGCGGGTTATATAGGAGAGGGGAGTGCTGCCTTGGGGAGGGGGCAAGCAGGCGGCGGCGGGTCCGAGCCGGACTCGGCCAAGGGCGGCGCGGTCTCCTCCATGGGCGCGCGAGGGAGGGGAGCTGGGCCAGGCGGTGGCGGTTATGGTGGGCCCTTGCCCAAAGGGGCGCCGTTTTTTAAACAAAACTAAACGAAAATAAAATCAAACCAAACGAACTCAAAATTAAATAAAAATAATTTTACAAGACTAATAAAAATGAGACTAACAAAAATAACTTTAAAACGGGGCAAAATGCATATTTTTAAAATACTCATAGTTTTGCATAAAGCGAATAAAACTTTCAAAAACCAAAATATGATTTATTTATAAAATCTTCATTTTTCCTAAATGTTGGGAAAGTCATATTATTCCCTCTCTTAATTTTTTTTATCGGAAAAACTTATGAAGATAATTAAATAAATCCAATGATCCTATATTTTCATAATTTGAGAAATCTCAAATATGAAAATAATGAAATCTCCAACTCTCTCCGAAGGTCCTTGAGTTATGTGAAATTTTCTAGGATCGGAAAAATGCGAGAAAAATATGATATGCATGATGACCTAATGTATAACATTCCAAATTGAAAATTTGGGATGTTACAAACCTACCCCCTTAAGATGAATCTCGCCCTCGAGATTCGGGTTGGCTAGAAAATAGGTGAGGGTGGTCCTTGAGCAAAACTTCCTCTCTTTCCTGTGTGGCTTCATCTTCGATGTGGTGGCTCCACCGAACCTTGCAAAACTTGATAACTTTGCTGCGAGTAACTCTGCTGGCATAATCGAGAATCTTAACCGTTTTTCCTCATATGTTAAATCATCCTTCAACTGAATTGCTTCCAGTGGCACTGTGTCTCTTAACGGTATCTCTGCTATCTCGGGGTGACATCTCTTCAGTTGAGAAACATGGAATACATCATGAACTCCTGACAGTCCTTCTGGCAATTCCAACTTATAAGCAACTTCTCCCATGCGTTGCAAAATCTTATATGGTCCAACAAAACATGGTGCTAACTTTCCTTTAACTCCAAAGCGCTTAACTCCTCGAAGCGGGGATACTCTAAGGTATACTCTGTCTCCAATTTCATATTCAATCGCTTTGCGTTTTGAATCCGCATAGCTCTTCTGTCTGGACTGGGCTACCTTGAGCCTATCCCGAATCAGTTTAACCTTCTGCTCAGACTCCTTAATCAAATCTGGACCAAACAACTGACGATCTCCAGTTTCGTCCCATGACAACGGTGTCCTGCATCTTCTTCCATACAGAGCCTCGAAAGGTGCCATCCTCAAGCTGGTTTGGTAACTGTTGTTATAAGAAAATTCTGCATACGGCAAATTATCATCCCAACTAGATCCATAATCTAGTGCACAAGCTCTCAGCATATCCTCCAAAATCTGATTGACCCTCTCAGTCTGTCCATCGGTCTGTGGGTGGAAACATGTACTGAATTCCAGTCTGGTTCCCAATGTTTCGTGCAACTGGTTCCAAAATTTCGAGGTAAATTGGGTTCCTCTATCCGATACGATGCTCCTCGGAACTCCGTGTAAACACACAATTCTGGTCATGTATATCTTTGCCAACTTAGCAATGCTATAGGTAGTCTTGACTGGAATAAAATGAGCTACCTTCGTTAAACGGTCGACTATGACCCAAATCGAGTCATATCCTGAACGGGTCTTTGGCAAACCTGTGATGAAATCCATGCCTAGTTTATCCCACTTCCATTCGGGTATCGGCAATGGTTGTAACAATCCTGGCCGCTTCGATGCTCTGCCTTTACTTTTCGACATACATCGCAAACTGCTACATACTCCGCAATATCCTTCTTCATTCCGGTCCACCAGAAAGTATTCTTCAAATCCAAATACATCTTGGTATTTCCTGGGTGAATCGAATAAGGTGAATCATGAGCTTCTTGTAAAATCAACTTCCTGATCTCTAGGTTATTGGGCACATAAACACGGTCTTCAAACCATAGGGTATCGTGCTCATCCTCACGAAATCCTTTAGCTTTTCCTTTGCTCATTTTCTCCTTTATAGAGGCAACTTCCTTATCTCGCCTTTTGGGCCTCTCCGATTTTGTCCATCAGTGTTGACTGAATCTCCAATGCTGCTACATAGCCTCTCGGAACTATTTCCAAACATAGCTCTCGAAGGTCCTCGGCTAACTCATTGGGTATCCCTCCCATCATTAGGGTATTGACGTGGCTCTTACGGCTCAATGCGTCTGCTACGACATTAGCCTTTCCGGGGTGATAATGCAATCTCATATCATAATCCTTGATAAGCTCTAACCATCTCCTCCGTTCGAGATTCAATTCATACGTGTGAAGATGTACTTCAAACTCTTGTGATCCGTATATACTTCACAATGATTTCCAATGAGAAAATGTCTCCATGTCTTCAAGGCATGTACAACGGCTGCTAACTCCAAATCATGTGTGGCATAATTTAACTCATGGGGCTTAAGTTGTCGTGAAGCATACGAAACAACTCTTCCTTCCTGCATAAGCACGGCTCCAAGTCCTCGACGTGAAGCGTCGCAATATACCTCATAATCCTTGGTCTGATCCGCAATATTAAAACTGGTGAGGTAACCAATCTTTTCTTCAACTCCTGAAAACTTGCCTCACAGTCCTCAGTCCATATGAATTTGTTATCCTTCTTCAACAATTCAGTCATAGGCTTGGCAATCCTTGAGAAATTCTCAATGAATCTTCGGTAGTATCCTGCGAGTCCAAGGAAACTCCGAATCTCTCCAACTGTCGTTGGGGCTTCCCATTTGGTTACGGTCTCAACCTTTGTGGGGTCAACTGCTATTCCTTCTCCGGATATAACATGTCCGAGAAATCCAACTTCCTTTAGCCAAAACTCACATTTGCTGAACTTGGCATACAACTGGTGTTCCCTCAGTTTCTCCAAAACCAATCGCAAATGTTCCTTGTGTTCCTCTTCATTCTTCGAGAAAATCAAAATATCATCAATGAACACCACGCATTTAACTTATCCAAAAACTCCATAAACACTTTGTTCATCAGGTTCATAAAATAGGCGGGTGCGTTAGTCAGTCCAAATGACATAACGGTATACTCATACAGTCCATATCTCGTGGTAAATGCTGTCTTAGGTATATCCTGCTCCCGAATCTTCAACTGATGATACCCTGATCGCAAATCGATCTTGGAAAACACCTTAGCTCCTTGCAAGCGATCAAACAGATCATTTATCATAGGTAGTGGGTACTTGTTCTTGATTGTTACTTCATTCAATCCACGATAATCGACAACCATTCTCAAAGATCCATCCTTCTTCTCCACTAACAATACGGGTGATCCCCAAGGTGAAGAACTTGGGCGTATAAAACCTTTATCCAATAGTTCCTTAATCTGCTTCTTGATTTCCGCTAGATCCTGTGCGGGCATCCTGTACGGTCGCTTCGATATCGGGCCTGTTCCTGGCAACAGCTCGATCAAAAACTCAATGTCTCTATCCGGTGGCATTCCTGGCAACTCTTCCGGAAATACATCAGGAAAATCCTTTACCACTGGTACTTCTTCCTGCACAACTCCTGATAAGCAATTTACCTGCGCTCTCCTCGGCTCGTGCCGTGATACATACTTGATCCTTCTTCCTTCTGGTGTGGTGAGCAAAATTGACTTTGTGGTGCAATCTATGTTCCCTCCATACTTTAATAACCAATCCATTCCTAATATCACATCCAATCCTTGGGATTCCAGAACTATTAGGTCTGAGGGGAAAACATAGTGTCTAATCCTTAATGGCAGTCGATCACACCATTTACTAGCCATGTATTCTGCTCCGGGTGAGGTTACTAGCATGGGTGACCTAAGGGCTTGGGTCGGTAATTTGTACTTATCCACAAATCCCCTTGATATGTATGAATGCGATGCACCAAAGATTTAAAAGAACAACTGCAGTAAATGACTTAACCAAAAACTTACCGACATCGCATCGGGCTGATCTTCAACCTCCTCCACATCAATGTGGTTCACCTGTCCCCTGTTGAAAGGGTTGGGCTTCTTTCCGAGCTTCCATTGCCATTTCCATTCGCCTTACGGGCCGATCATTTGCATAATGTCCAGTCTTGCGGCACTTAAAACAAGTAATGTGACTCAGGTCTACCTTGGATGGTGTTGACGGGTTGGTGCGGTTCTGTCCATTGCTTCCTCCATTCCTGTTTCCATTTTTAGTGCCATTATGGTTATGCGAATTACCTCCTCCATGGGTATGCTGAAACTGAATTCCTGATTTAGGGGTATAACGAGGCTTCTGCTGGGCTCCAGAGTTATACTTCCCTTGTCCATACTTCCGCTTGCGGTTCTCAATTTGTCACTGTTTTCCTTCAATCATGAGGGCTCGGTCTACCAACTCCTGGTAGTTGTTGAAACTTGCTACCATCAACGGCATGCTGAACTCATCATTCAGTCCTTCTAGAAACTTCTCCTGTTTAGCAAATGCGTAGCAACGTCATCCGGGGCATAACGTGCTAACTTACTAAAATCATCCACATACCGCCAACAGTCCTTCCTCCTTGGCGTAAGTTGCGAAACTCACGCTTCTTCATGGCCATGGCTCCTCTTTGAAACATGGGCAAGGCGAAAAGCTTGTCAAACCGATCCCATGTGACAAAGGTGTCACGGGTAAGTGGCTGTAAAATTCTCCCACCATGCCGCTGCGGGTCCTTCAAGCTGATGTGCTGCAAACTTCATTCTTTCTCCATCTCATGCATCCCGCAGCGGTCAACTCCCTTCCTATCTTGCGGAGCCAATCATCTGCCACAATCGGCTCGGTGCTTATCGAATACACCGCGGATTCGGTCTAAGAAAACGAGTCAGGTGATCCGCAGGTGGTGGTGGTGGTGGGTTGTTGTTGTTGTTGTTGTTGTTGTTGTTGTTGTTGCCCTGGTTCTGCACCAATGTTTGAATCGGGGTATTCTGCTACTGAATCAATTGGGTGATCTCTGGCGGGAAAACAAACCCGGGGTCATGTCTCGGAGGCATCTGAGGGGTTTAGAAAAGAAGAGAAATTAAGATTAGAATGAGGTCTAAGGGGAATCACTACCCAAATGCACATGAGCAACTGCACACAAAATCACTTCATTCAATCAAACAAGGGCTTACAACGATCTAACTATCGCAAAAGTGCGTGTACTAAAATGTTTACATGGAGGGAATACTACTAATATGTGGGGGACTTCTACTAATTTGAACCGGTGGAAGACTCCATGATGTCTGCTCCACCGTCTTCAAAGTCGGGTTCACTTGGATCCGAATCGGTGTCGTCGATGTTGATGTAGTCGCTTGGACAATCGACATACTGGTCTTCATTCCTGAGCGCCAGCTTCTTCTTGAGTTCTTCGATCTCGTACTTAAGATCGTTATTGTGTCTTGCTAGAGCTACGATCTCGTCCATGTAGTCCTTGCGTGTAGTCTTTAGTTCTTCTTCAAGTTCGATGATCCTTCCTTTATGCTCGCAACTCCAACATATCGTTGCACATTTGGTTCTCCTGGCGTCGAATGTGCTGGTTTAACTCCTGGATGAATGCTGCAATGGATCTATCCTTCTTGGTGCTGACTATGTCCCAGTGGTCATCGCGGCGTCCACAAATCTGGTAGATAGTGTCCTTGAGGTCTTCTTGATAAACTTCTCCAATGCGTCCCATGGTGATGTGAGCTGCCATGCTCTTTCCTGTGCTCCAAGCTGGTGCACCGAAAACCCTATCTATAGGCTTGGTGATTTGGGCGAATGTCCTTCCTGGAACGTGAGCTTGAATCTTCCAGCGCTCCTCTTCAGGCAGAGTGGCGTTGAAAGTTCTGGTGAAGCTGGGTAGTCCGATGTTCACGTACTTGGTGACTTCCTTCAAGTGAAATCCAAAAGGTGTGCCTTCATCTGGTTGGGTGTATTTGATCTTCGCGTCCGTCATCCTAAAGAGTAGAAAAGATGAGGAGTTAGAAAATGGGAAGAGAGTAGTGATCTATGGCTTTAACTTAGTGGTCGTGTCCCTACGGTCGGCGTGTGCTCGATACCATCTCTCAGAAGCGACCAGACCGAATGGATCAAGTCTCTGTGCTCGGTGTCATCCCTGGATCAAGAATGTCGACACCACACAAGATGCCGAAGGATTTATAGCGAGTAGCAATCACACACTTATTACAACGTTGTCCACAAGGGAACTTATTACAATAATATGGCTTAAGGCCATCTAATAATAACAGCGGAAGGCTTGGAAGATAAGTGAGTCCATCAACTCCATCGGCATCACCGAGTATAGAACCACGACCTAACACCTTACTCGTCATTCGAAAAGTCTGCAACGTGAAAGTTGCAGCCAAAACGGGTCAAGACATGGAATATCTTTGGCAATGTAACACATAGAGAACAATGAAAGAATAAGCCTATACTACATGCATATATGGCTGGTGGTAAGGCTCTCTGATTTACATTTTTGCATAAAGCTAGTTTTTCCCTACAACAAAGGAATAATTTTATTTAACTATCATGGTGGTTGTTAAACATTGAGAATGGTTGACAGCATCCTCAATCCCAATTAAAAGTACTCATCAAAACCCAATAACATTTATTAGAAGTAACATGTTGAGATTCACATGATATCCAATTACCAGATACTCAAAACGTCCATAATCGGGGACACGGCTAATCATGATTAGTTTATACACTCTGCAGAGGTTTGCGCACTTTTCCCCACAAGACTCGATCGCCTCCTCTTGGTTCTCGCACTACATGGTGTTTGAGAAACGGATGACCGAGACATAGTCTTTCGTAAGCGCTAGCACCTTACATGTGGGTAGACCGTACCAACCTACATCCCCTACATCAGCTAGCCTACCCGTAAGAGTTCGCACAACTTAGTCAACTACGCCAGAGCCCATAATTGGCTTGTGGCTGCACACGGAAGTTTCCAGTTTGAATAATCTTATGATCCCTTAGAGCACAGGTGGCGGTCAGAAGAAATACAAGTCCTGATAGAAACCAGGTGCCTCAATCCACCCGGATGTGTGTTCAGGTTGCCACCTTAGATAAACCATTAATTAACAATCTCACATCATCATGGATATTCACTCACCCAATCCACGTCTACTAGCATAGCATGGCATAATAAGCAAACGTAGAAGTGACTCCCAAGGTTTCATAAGTAAAAGCAGTAATAGGTACTACCTCAATCTACTTCCCAATCCCACAATTTAATTAGATCCTAAACATGCAAGTGTTTGAGGGTTTGATCTAATGCATAAAAAGCTGGGTAGTAGAAAAGGTATGATCAAGTGTTACTTGCCTTGCGATGATCCATGAGACCTAGAGATTCAAGTAACAAGCGGCGCACTCCGGTGATCTAACACGGACAAACAACAAGCATACAATAAGTACTCATCTAATGCAGGCAAATCTCGAATAAAAGATCTAACCAGAGAGTTCAACTTAAGAACCCTGGTTACAAAAGAATCAAATCAAATAAAGCACCGAAAAGTCGAAACTCGAGAGAGAACGACTCGGTTTAGCAATCCGAAACTAGGTCAAAATTTTACAGTAGCAAAACTTCGTTTAAGTAGGTTAGTCGGAACGGCGGTTTCGTAACGAAACTCCAGGCGCTTGAATCACCTGATTCCGATAAACGAGCGAGAAAATAAACAGATTTGAAAATCGAATCGGAAATCGAAATCAGAAAATAACGGATTAAATCTGACTAAAAGAAAAACGACGAACAGATTAAACAACGGACGTTCGTTAACAGATCTAATCCGACGAACACGTTCATTGGAACGAACGGGTCGGTGAACGCGTTCACTAATTAATAAAACCAAAACCATCTAGGGTTTTTTTAAAACTCGAATAACGTCTGAAAAACCGGATCGGTTTTAAAGCAAAACCGATCGGGGTGGTGGCGGCGGCTACCTCCGGCTAGTCGCCGGCGGGGCTCCGAGCTCCGGGCGGCGGTGGGGTCCGCGGGGTCGGGCGGGTCGGCGGATGGCGGGTGGCGACGTCGGGCGGCGGCGGGCGACGGTAGGCGGCGGCGGCGTCTTCGGCGGGCGGCGGCGGTGAGGGGCGGCGGCGGCTCGGGTGAGGGGAGAGGGGCGGCGGCGGGTTATATAGGAGGAGGCTTGCCTTGGGGAGGGGGGTGCCAGTGGGCGGCGGCGGGTCCGAGCCGGACTCGGCCAATGGGCGGCGCGGCTCTCTGGGCGCGCGAGGGGGAGGGGGAGCTGGGCCGGGGCGGTGGCGGTTGGGCCGGCTGGGCCCTTGGCCCAGGCGGGGGCGCGCGGTTTTTTTTAAACAAAACTAAACGAAAATAAAATCAAACCAAACGAACTCCAAATTAAATAAAATTAATTTTCCCTGACTCCTAAAAATGAGTCGAACAAAATGAACTTTAAAACGGGGCAAAATGCATATTTTTAAAATACTCATAGTTTTGCATAAAGCGAATAAAACTTTCAAAAACCAAAATATGATTTATTTATAAAATCTTCATTTTTCCTAAATGTTGGGAAAGTCATATTATTCCCTCTCTTAATTTTTTTTATCGGAAAAACTTATGAAGATAATTAAATAAATCCAATGATCCTATATTTTCATAATTTGAGAAATCTCAAATATGAAAATAATGAAATCTCCAACTCTCTCCGAAGGTCCTTGAGTTGCGTGAAATTTTCTAGGATCGGAAAAATGCAAGAAAAATATGATATGCATGATGACCTAATGTATAACATTCCAAATTGAAAATTTGGGATGTTACAATTACCTGCTACTTTAACGTCCTATTCACCTCTTGGACTCCAAGTCAGGTCCAAATTAATGTTCAAACTTGAGTTCTAAATTAGTTGTGGGGTACATATCGAGGAAGCAATGAATAGTATCTCATCTAATATCCGTTCACCTAGGGTATGCCTATGTTGTTCATCTTGGGTGGGAAACAAATAGTAAACCAATCATCTTCTGTCTTTTTATTTAATTAAAGTAATCATCAGCCTGCTATCATTATTTTTGGATCCATCCACTGGTTGTTACTATCACTCTAATTTTCTGCATGCTCTCCTTACATAATCTCACCATATTTTTTCATATGCATGTCGATATTGTACACAGTCATGCTGAACACGTAGAGAAAAAGAGAAGAGTTTTGTGTGGCAATACAATGTCATGCAGACATCGCTCCATGGTAGGTTCAATGGCAAACCCTCCCCATCCCTCTCCATATTGTAGTCCAGAGGAAGATATATGTTCTGAGGCGGATTCAGACGCCGCTGACCACTCCTATTTAGCCCCAAGGTATTTGCTCTACCTTGGCATGATGATGTTAGTCATATCATGCATATGTTGCTTTGCAGTGCCTACTTTTGACATCATATATGTCATCTGCTTAGTTTAGACATGTTCTGTAATGCCACCTGTTTAGTTTCTATATCATATATGGGAATTATGCAGTCTCATGTCTTTTAGCCAGCCATAATATATGTGAGATGTGCAATGCCATCCTATTTAACCACGCATCATATATTTGAAAAATATCTTGCCCATCCTTTTCTTCATTACATTTCCATTTGTCGACAATGTTTGTACATTAAACTACTCTTCCTGTGAATCAGCCATTTGGGTGGGAGATGAAAAAATCTGGAGTGAAAACAAGGCCTTCATTGCAGACAGTGCTACACAGCCGAGCAGATCTCTTGTTGGGTCCCGATAGCTCCTCAGAGATGGATTCAGAGACAGATGGCCAGTCCTATTACCCCACCGAGGTGTATGCTCTAACTTGGCATGGTTATACTGCTCATATCATGCATATGGTGTCTTGCATTGTATAGTTTAGACATCATATACACAATATTCAACACCATGTTCTTAGTTCAGACATCATATCGAATGCCCTCTGTTTAGCATATAAATCACATATGTGAATTAAATGATGCGATCCTGATTACTTAGATAACATGTAGGTGAATTATGTCATGCGATCATGTTTAGTTATTCATCATATCTTTGAATTATGTTATGCTATGCTATCCAGTTTAGATACACATCATATATGTGAAATTATGTCATGCTATCCATTTTAGTTAAACAATATACATGTCAACTATTTCATGCCCTCTTTTTTCCACACTATCTATTGTATCTGTCTCTCATACAATGTTTGTACATTCAACTGTGTTTCCTGTTTATCAGCCATTAGAATTGGAGCGGGTGATGCCAATATCTAGCGGACTAAAAACACGGTCTTAAAATAAAATAGTGCTACCTCTTGGTCGAGATAGCACCCCGGTTGTACATGCACGAGAACCAGCCCTACCACACAAAACCCAAACTCTTGCAGATTGTACCCCAACTGCGATGGACAGAGAAGCAGCTTCACCCAATCTAACCCCAACCCCAGCAGATAGTAACCCAGTTCCTGTTGACACAGCACCATCTCCACCACAGAGCTCCCAAACAAGAGCAGTTAGTAAGGCAGCTCCAGTACCCAAAGGGCCAGTACTACCACGGCGAACCCCAACTCCACCAGTTAGTACGCCTATTCCTGTGGAGGAAGCACAACCAGCAAGTCGTAGTTTAGCATCTATCGCATTTGATGTCGTTAAATCATATGTGTGTATCTTCCTATCTTGGAAATATTATACTGAAGACGAAGGAAAATGCCAGTTCCAGGTGTTTGTCCAGGAGTTATGTGTAAGTAATGTTATTCATGGCAATTACTTTGCTTTGTCCCATACATCCTACCTCCATGATTTTTATAATACAACAAATTTTCCCATTTTTCTCTATAGAGAATGACCGATTTGGAAACTCAGGATGAGGTAACCTGTGCTAATACCTCTGCTATCTTCAAGAATGCTTGGTGGCAGTATCAGAATTACCTAAAGAAAACGTACTTCACCGGCAAAGAAAATCATCAAATTCCCTTACGTTCTCCTGAGACACATTTACAGGACGATGACTGGGAACGCCTTGTTCTGTACTGGTCCCGAACCAAGAATGTGGTAAGGTCTATGAGCTCATTTTCTATTTTTAGTACTATATTCTTACGTCTTCTTTGTACTGTTCATGTAGAACAAGTGCCTAAACCTGAAGAACAACTGTTCTAATTTAAGATTCCATTGCTATCATAGTTCAAAAAAGCGCTAGACGTTAATTGTGTGTTTTGCCACCGCCTTGCGCTTTACTGATAAAAGTGCATGCTTATGCGTAGTTATGCACAGATTAAGCATAGTTATGCACAATGCGTTTTGCCAACGCCTAGAGCCTTGGCGCGCTTAAGCGCTCGCTTAGGCGCGCCTTTTTTAACTATGGTTGCTACCGTGCATACTGCTTTGCTCTTGTATCACTGTATTTACTCATACAAAATTATTTTTAAATTAAAGGATCCAATCGAAACTCCAATGGCACAGAAGGTATGTCCATGCATGTTTCTTTAACAGGTTTGCTCTTATCAATAGCTCTATTGATTTCAATTTCAATTGTGTATACAGTTGACTTCTCATATCATGCACATTACTAGCATCACAACAGAGCCAATAGTGTTGTTATACATGTGGACCCATGGTACCCATCTGAAATCTTGTTGTGCCGTGTAGTTTCCCACGCTTTGTATTCTTTCACTGCTGCTATGTCTTGAACTGATATGATTTGAACCGTGTCTCTATTTTGATTTGGCAAGACAATGCAGTGACCATAGGACATAGATATATGTTTGTTTGATGCTTTTGTTATGTACTAGTACTTGGCAATAGAATACTTGGTAGTTTAATCCTGTCCACCTTACTAATGAACTGGTTCATCTAAATGAGTTTCATATACTAGTACATGTTAAACCTGTTATGTGTCTGCTTGTTTCTTCTTTTAGAATGCTGACAGAATATTGAGGAAGAGTGCCTTATTAAGCAATGGTAAAGGAAGTAATGCAGATAAGGTTCAGGATAGTGACACATCCTTGTTGGTCTCCAACAAAGCTGATAAAACAGCTAAGGAAGACTATCTTGAAGATAGTGAGACAACCCCAAAGTCCTGTCTTGGTTTAGTGTTCAAGTTACTGGCCACTACCGCTTGCACAAGCTATTAAAACTCACTGTCTGAATCAGTTCGGTTTCTTGAGTCTCAACTACAAGCTGAAAGACATCAATCAGTTGTGCTGCGACAAGAAGCGGAAGGACTGCGGAAGTCCCCTGGAGCATTCGGATGCATACTTTTCGGTGCAACAATAGCGTTGGAGGATTTTAGCGCCAAGCAGGACAAAGCTAATAAGCTTGCTAAGCTTATTGCCAAAGATGGTGGATACCAGGATAACATTTCTTGAGCTCTTACGAAGTTGTTTGATTATGCTCTTGTTTCTTTGCCAGCGTTTATTTGCACTGGTGGCCAATTTTGACGGCCAGTGTATGTAATACGCTGCTTTGTTCTTATATTTGCACTGGTGGCGAACTTTGATGCCTAGTGGATGTAATATGTGTAATAGCGGTAATAGGCTAGCGGTAATAGGCTAGCGTTAATTGCTTGCTTATTTATTTCCTTATTTTTCTATAGTTGAAAAACCAATAAACGACACATTTGTGGTTGACTCTTGCCGCTCATATCCTTGAAATCACTGCCCATTCCTTGTAAAAGGCATGAGAATTTACTAATAAGCACGAGCATGGTTTTTCAGACCGTTCTTTTGCCCCTTTTCACGCACCGATTGTTTGAATTTGAATTGTGCACATTAATGCCTATAAAATGCACATAATCCCCTAAATATGGTAAATGAGCCCAGAAAAGTGTCAAATTTGAACACGGTGATTTGCAGGGTGTATGTTCATCGTAGAAAAAAGCTCTCAAGGATGAAGAAAATTTGGATTCCCCTTCAATCTTGGTGATTTCCCTCTCAAAACAATGAAAACTTCCTCCGTGATGGTTCAATTTATGAAGGGCGTGCATGACGACATAAGCCAAACCTTCTCAAAATTTTACCAGACATAGTGAGGCCATACCATGGCACCATGCCACGTGTCATGTTTTTCAAGCATGTATTTCATTTTTTTATCATTGAAAAACCAATAAACGACATGTTTGTGGTTGACTCTTGCCACACATATCCTTGAAATCACTACCCATTCCATGTAAAAGGCATGAGAACTTACTAAATAGAATGAGCATGGTTTTCCAGACCGTTATTGTGCACCTTTTCATGCACCGATTGTTTGAATTTGAATTATGTTCGTTAATGCCTAGAAAATGCACATAATCCCCTAAATATGGTAAATGATCCCGGAAAAGTGCTAAATTTGAACATGGTGATTTGCAGGGTGTATGTTCATCGTAGAAAAAAACACAAGGACAGAGGACGAAGGAAATTTGGATTCCCCATCAATCTTGGTGATTTCCCTCTTGAAACCATGAAACTTCCTCGGTGATGGTTCGATTTATGAAGGGCGTGTATGATGACATAAGCCTAACATTCTCAAATTTTTACCAGGGCATGGTGAGACCATACCATGACCCCATGCCAGGCGTCATCGTTTTCAAGCATGTATTTCATTTATCTATAGTTGAAAAATAAATAAATGACACATTTGTGGTTGACTCTTGCCACACATATCCTTGAAATCTCTGCCTATTCCTCGTAAAAGGCGTGAGAATATGTTTAATACCATGATCATGGTTTTCCAGATGTTTTTTTGCACTTTTTCATGCACCAATTGTTTTAATCTGAATTCTATTCATTAATTCCTACAAAAGGCACAAAATCACCGAAATATGGTAAATGAGCCCAGAAAAATGTCAAATTTGAACACGTTGGGGTATGTTCATCGTAGAAAAAACTGAATGACAAACCAAGAGGGAAATTTGGATTCCCCCTCAATCTCGGTGATTCACTATCGTACACAATTCATCTCCGTCGCCTATACAAACCATGTGCGTTCACCCACACATGCAAAAGGAAAAAAAGAAAACCCTCACCCCCCCCTACCCACTTCGTCCCCACCCACTCGTCGTGCACTCCTTCACGACTATGCGCCTCATCAACTTCTATCGCGGCGGCCACCATAAGATCAATGGCTATCGTCAGTGGGCGGAGGTCGCGCTCGAAATGGCACGGGATTTCACCCCTACCGGCTACCGCTTGGCGCTGCCTGTATGCACCGACTTTCTGGACTCTGGTCGATTGGGGTTTTCTGCGGGATTGGGCCGGGGATTTTTCTCATGGAGAAGGTACTTAATTTAGCGAAATATTCACTCATCTCTTATCGCAGTTCGTCCGTCGTTCTTAATCAACTGGCGGAAATCGTCGTGGATTCATTTTTCTTCTAGCTGATTCAAGGGTTTTCATTCAAGTGTCCACAGTGCAAGCACAAATCAGGCAAGTGTGGTCGCGGCTAGTCGGAAATGAAGTTCTATCTCACCATCCCAGATGACTTCAGGGAGCTTGGTATGTTCAATCTCGCCCTACCATGGTCGGCATGGCCTAAATTTATGAACATATACATTATATTGCTACATTTGGATAAAAGGTACGGTGCCACATGCATCCTAGACGTCGAAGACGATTTTTTTCTTCTAAATAAGGCAAATTAATGATGCATTTTTCATTCAGTTACTCTCATATTTGCATCAAATATTTGTTACATTATCTATTTTTAATTATATATTTTTGTACTTTTCTTTCAGCTATATATTGTTCTGTTCTCTATGTTACTCCTATATTTGCATGTTGCTCTGTTATTTCAATATATCTATTTATGATCTTAATTTTCATTTCAAGCAATACATCCCTTGCTTTACAAGAACACGAGTAGAAAAAAAATCTTGGGCTTTACTTTGTTGATGACTCCATGGATGTCATATTGACAACGCAGCATGGATTTACAATGACAGTTAGCGTAAAACTTGATAAAGATGGTCACTCCTATTTTGATGCAGACCTTTGGAGACAAAATTCTAAGTTTTATGAACTAAATGCTGGCAATAAAGTTCTAGTGCGTGCACCATAGTCTGGTCTAATTAACATGGATGTTTACTTCCCTAATGTCATCAGCCGATCACAGTCTGATCGAGGTTAGTATTCTTTCAACATTCTCCATGTTGGCATATTACTTAGCAAAATCGGTGTATTTATTCTGACTAACTGATCACTATTTAAGCAACCAATTGTGATTCCATTTTCTGACTCCGTTCCTGGGGAGTAACAAATTATATTTACCAATTTATGCCCACTATATATTCTTCTGCCATGTTTTGAATAAATAATACCTTTCCACCTTTCAAGCAGGATATGTTGGATGCATAGTCAGTGATCTATATGTTACTCGGTGTACCAAATTTCACTGGAAAGATTTGAAGCATGTCATAAAATTTGTTGATAATTTGACGGACATAGCACATCGTATGAACATTGGATTTTGGATGGGATTAATTCTACCTATGGTGCACACATTGAACAAGACCAATTGTGTGCACAAAACGCTGGTACAAAGTCTTATTATTTATGATGATGTTCATAAGCTATATATATCTTCAACGATATGTTACAATTGGTTTTTATTCTACGTTGCAACAGAAATTGACCGCTGCAGCTGTTCCTGAATCGATTTCCTGGCGTGGTCGAATTACACTTGTGCCTGCTAATAACGCCAAAGTGATTGCAAGGTACTGCATTTTTCGTGGAAATGGAACCATTCAAATTAACAAGTTCTCGCTTGTCGTGGCAATGCATCCACATTGGAAAATTGGAGACACTGTTCTACTCATGCTCTACCAAGGCACAAGAGGGTTCTTCCTTTTCATTGACGAGTCGTCGTGATCAAGCTGCTTCCTGCAGATAGTTGTGGTTGTTGGCCCTCAGCCTCTTAAAATGTGCTAGTTGTTACCATGTTAAGTATGTAGATATGGACCATCTGGTTGTCAAAATTGTTAAGTACCGGGTTACCAAGATCCGCCTTTTGTCGAATAGTGTCACCACTATATATGTTACTCAAATGATGTCAGCCAAGTTCTTAAATTTTCATGGAAAGTATTAATATCGTACACAGTTCATTCAGTTTAAGTGCATGCCCTGTAGAGTAGAGGATGTCCATGTTTTTGACATGGCGATCAACACCGATGTCCAAAAGGAATTTGCATATTAATTGTCCATATTGCAAATTGAGATAATATATGGATAGGCCAGCCCATATAATTGACATATTTGACATGCATGAACAAATCAATAGTTCGACAAGCATTTACAAACCATTAGATCGCTAATTTAGAAGAATATAACAAATCATGCACTCACAAAAAGAGCTACTGTGCACCTGACGCCGACCCACCACGCACAGCAGCCATCTTCCATTAGTGTGTTGATCATGGGCTCAGCGGGAGCGGAGGCCGCCAAGTCGATGACCTACGCACCTTGATCGATCGAGACTGGGGCAGACTCAACATCAGGGATCTCCAATACTGCCTCGGGCGCAGTGCTCACCAGGGTTACCGCAACCACCAGGTCTGACCCGGTGACGTCTGGCGAGGCGACGTTGGCTCTCGCCAGGGCTCCCGTGACGCCTCCCAGGCATGCCCCGGCGATGTTGGGCGTTGCACCCTCCTCCATCTAGGACATAAGCATGTGCCTCGTGCGACGGCCTCCACTGCCACAGTTGTCCTTGTGTCGTCCCGGTTCCTGCTCCACCGCCCGCACCATCCGCCGCACTCTGCGTCGAGCCAGCAGTATCGTTCGCTGGCGATCCCTGTCCGCTTTTGGGACGACCCTGGCGAGCCTGGCGGCTTGCTCGTATCGCGTTCCCTGCTTCCTCTAGCCGTCGTCGGGAGAGGTGGCGGCATGTCCATCGACCGCCAAGCCGACCATCGTGCCTTCAGCCTCGATTCCACGGTCGTGCAACTTCCTCCTGTCGTTGGTCGTTGTGGGTATGCCGGTATGTGTGGGTAACTAGCTAGCAAGTGGATCAGTAGTGATTCATCGCTGGCGACCATTGTTGTGGTTATTTATAGCTAGCAGCTGGCTAGGGGATTAGGGATTTCACAATTCACCCTTGTGGAGCGCAAGAAGCCTTTGCTGGAGCGCGGGAAGACTAAGTGGAACACACAACCCGACAATCGTATATGGTGTCACGTGTTACCATAATACCACACATGTGTTAACATAAGGAAGTGTATGTGTAACTTACTAATCGTCGCACACGAATACTCGCACATGCATCGTGTGTGATACTCCTACCCATCGCAAGCAACTAGTTTGCATTTTTCAAAGTTTTTTCTACACACAGAATCGCACACGAATTAACTCTAGTAACCGTCTGTGTTATATTTTCTCATCGCAAGAAGTTCATCCGAGTGGGCTTTTGTTGCGTATCACACACATCTTATTTACATGAATCGTTTGTGTTTTTTGTCTCATAGCAAACAGTTTATCTACGTGAACTGTATGACGCATATCACACACATCTTATTAAGTTGAACCGTTTCTGTTGTGTTGCCTAATCGAAAACAGTTCATCCGAATGAATTGTAAGCCATATATCCCACACACCTTGATCCCGCTGACCATTTCTGTTGTGTTCCTTAATCGAAAACAGTTCATCCGAGTAAACTGTATGCCGTATATCGCACACACCTTGATATGGCTGCCCATTTTTGTTGTTCTGCCTCATCGCAAACAGTTCTTCTGGATTAACCGTAGGCCACGCATCGCACGTGCATCTACAAACTTGATCGTGTTTGATGTCTCGGCCATCGCAAACATTCTGTATCATTTTTTACGGTTATTTTACATCACCGTTTGCGATAAATGCATCACACACAGTTCCGTCGAAGCATTTTTGATTGGACTGTCGCGTTTGGACCATCCTGCAGTAGTGTTGTCTCCCCAAGAAAAAATGACATTCAATTTTTGGCTTCAACTCTTGCCTCTTTTGGTGATGTTACTGGATTAGTCACCAATTGTGCCAAGAGTCTTGTTGCACCCATTCGTTGCGGTAACATTGATCTTGATGACGTTCTTCAGGCCTTCCCTGTTATTCGCTCACCTTCCCAATGAAATATTTGGGACCGCCTCTTTCGGTTACAAGGTTGAAGCGGATGCACTTTCAGTTCTTAGAAGATAAAGTTGCTGGGAAACTACCGCCTTGGATTGCGAGGCATGTGGCTACTCCGGGCCGCATCGTTTTGGTCAAGGCTATGCTTTCCGCCATTGCTATATATCATATTACGCCTCAGGAGTTGTTGGTGGAAGTGAGGAAGAAGACTGACAGTTTGCGGCGCGCCTACCTATGGGCGGGATGTGACAAGGTGACTGGTGGAAAATGCAAGGTCAACTGTCTGTAAGCCCAAGATCTTCGGTGGTTTGGGCATCCTCAACTTGGAGAAGTTTGCTACTGCCCTTTGATTGTGATGGCTTTGGTATGAATGGGCTGACCCACTTAAGACTTGGGTTGGGATGGGAATGCCATGCAATGACAATGATAGGGACATTTTTGCGGCGGTCACCACGATTCACATTGGAGATGGAGGTAAGGCGAAGTTCTGGGAATCACCCTGGCTCCAAGGCGTGAGACCCAAAGATATTGCTCCTAGGATCTTTGACCTCTCAAAAAAGAAATCTTGCTCAGTCCAAACTGCTCTCCTCAACAATTTTTGGGTTAGTCAAATTGATACCCATCATGGGATCACCCTGGAGCACATACATGAGTTCATCACACTTTGGGAGAAATTATCCTCTGTTACTCACAACAACAGTGTGCAAGATACTATCCACTGGAAGTTCACCTCTCAAGGAGAATACTCGACGTCGACTGCCTATATGGCGCAGTTTGCGGTACACACAACTAGCATCATGCCTGCTGCTGTTTGGAAGGTTTGGGCCCCTCTGAAATGCAAGTTTTTTGCTTGGTTGATAATTCAAAACAGAGTATGGACGGCCGATCAATTGCACTGTTGTGGCTGGCCGAACTGCAACCTTTGCACGCTTTGCAAGCAAGTCCAGGAAACTGCGGAGCATCTTCTCTTCCAGTGTAGGTTCTCCCAACGTGTTTGGGTTGAGGTTGCTGCGTGGATTGGCCTACATGGTGATGTGGTGAGGAGCTAGAGATTTGAGGCTTCAGTTCGAGATTGGTGGATTAAAAATATGATTGAGCGCGGAAACCAGAGAAAGGCTATCTGCTCCTTGTTCATGCTTATGTCTTGGGAGATTTGGAAAGAGCACAACGCAAGGGTCTTTCACAACACTGCCGCTACAACGATGATGGTCGTTGTGAAGATCAAAGAGGAGGCCCATCTTTGGGCTATGGCAGGTGCCACCCACTTGAGTATTGTAATGCTGCGAGAGTAGTTTTTTGTTCCCCGCTTTGCGGCTATTTGTCTAAAACCTTCTTCCTTAATCAATGAAAATGGCAAATCTTTTGCCTTGTTTCGAAAGAAATAGTCTACCACTGTGTACAAATCTCAAGCGAAGAGGAATGGATATTGATACAACATGCCCAGTCTGCCAGCGCAGAGATGAAGATGGTAGCCACCTTCTGTTCCAATGCAAGATGGTGCGGCACATATGGAGGGAGATGGGACTAGGACATGTCCGTGCTACATGCAAAGACCTTCATGATCCGAAGGAAGTAATACAGACATTAATGCATGGAAATCTGGACCAAATTACGAGCACTATCGCACTGATTTGGACTTGGTGGAATGCTAGGAACAAACTGCGAGTAGAAAAGAAAAATATTGATGTTAATGGTCTGATTTGGCAGGTTAGGAGCTCAGCTTTGGAGTATAAAGAGTTCTTTTGGAGAGAGGAGCACTCGGCTGTGCAGAGAACAGAGATATGGAAGAAACCAAGTGAGGGCACTCTGAAGATAAATATTCATGGCAGTTTTAACAAGGAATCAGGAACAGGCGGTTGGGGATATGTTATTCGAGACCATGATGGCGATATCGTAGTTGCCGCTGCTGGTCGTTTACCTCATGCACTAGATGCACTACAAACTGGAGCTGAAGCTTGCATTCAAGCATTGTACAAGGCGCGGGAATTGGGCATTAGCAGAGCTATGGTGGAAACGGATGCGTTGCTGCTTGTCCAGGCGATCAAGACATCAAGCTACGATCTTTCTTCTAATAGGGTTTTGTTTAGGGAAATAAAAGCATTTACATCTCTGAACTTTAGTTCTTTTTCTATTGCTTATTGCCTTCGGGCTTGTAATAAGGTTGCAGGCGTTTTAGCGCTGCATGGGTCGAAGATGGTGCTTGCACCCCAAGCCGTATGGCCGGGTCTGGCCCTACCTTTGCCCAAGTTTCCGTGGCCAGCGATTCTGCTCGGCACGTTGATAAATGGAATGAAATGTTCCAAGCTCAAAAAAAAAGTATTCCAATAGATTTCCACAAATCAGTTTTTATATTCTTCACGTAACACAAGTTCATGTCCAATCGGGGATGGATTGAAGTGGTGCTGGGACATGTATAGAGAAGGAGCCCACTAGACAGGTTTTGAATTGGCGCGTGCTGTTTCCTACCTGATGGTGTAGACGTTAGATGAGGGATCTCCATATAAGTAGAATGTCACACATATGAATGTTGTATCTTCGATGATTCATAGAAAACAAGCCAAGAGAACGATTCATCAGTTGCATATCTTTTTTTATGTTCTACATGTTATGTCTTTTTCTTTAAGATGGTCTGCTGTTAAAAAAACTGAGGGAAGCGTAGTTAAGTGTGTTCAAGAAGTATACATAGGACAAAAAAATAGACTACTAGGCATAAAAACTCTCGAGCTGGCTACAAAGGTACGCACATGCAGAATGTACAACGAATTTTCAAAAACTATATCAAAACAAACACATACTGAACCAATGGGTGCAGCGTGCCGCCGCACATGCTTTAGATTGGCTGGTGATGATATGTCTCTTAGGACCAGCAGCGGCGGTTTGATTCAGATGTAAATTTCACTACCATTACATCAGGATCAATATCTTAGGTCTAAGAAGAGAACAAGAGCTTCGTACTTCCAGTACCTACTATCACTACATGTTGTAGATCACTCAAGTATGTATATCTTTTTTTTTCATGAACTACTCTGCCACGAATTAAGTCCTGGGACGACCTATCAAATATTACAAAAAAAACTAAATATCTTATCAATCCATATGGCGCGGCATGCTGCCATGCACTACTCACTAGTTACTTCAAAAATGGTAGCCTAAATGGTAGCCTGCTAGCCTCATGGATGATGGCCATCATTTGCTCGCCGAATAAAAACAGAGCACCTTCACAGAAGAAGATGCAATATGCTGCTCTCTTTTGAATGTTCGCTACATTGGATTCAAGAAATGGCACACATAACACACACAACAATGTAAGACATGTAAGATTTGCAATGATGTTTATCGTACGTACATACAGAAAGAAGGAACTGGACGGGGAACCAGATTGCACTCTATTATGTACCCAAAAAATTCAGCCGAGCACCAAGCCACCAAACCAACGCAAAAGGAAAAGGAGGAAAGAGAGAAACACATCAGTCGTCATCCGTCTATCCAGTTTTTGCTTTGATCAGTAATCTACACTACACTACACCACACCCAACAACTGGTTCTGAACGACTCCTTGTGTTATTGTACTGCTTCTTGTGAACCATTTCTCTTCCTGCGGCCGAAACCACATCTACACATGTATTCGGGGACTGGCCCCTCGTCCCAGCGACCCAGGATCTTGCCGCCGCAGCTTCCAGGGTGATGCGGTCTCCTGGATCTGCAACGAAACCAAGAGCGTCAATACAAGGAACGCCATTAATAGAGCGCATCCTGCAATATATCAAAACCAATAGGATGAAGGGAAAAGGAAACACTTCTTTGGAAACAAACCTTTGCAGAGAAGCCTTTCCAGCAAATCAACGAGTTGGGGGCTCACGTCACTTGGTATATCCGCTGGATCATTGACAATCTATTCGACAGCAGTGAATTTGGTGAGTTTTCTGCCACGGGTATATCAAGAGGAGAAGGGAGGAATTTATGTATGCACCTTGTCGTATGTTTCCTGCAAAGTTTCTCCTAGAAATGGATAGCGCCCAGTAATCATACAATACAGAGTAACACCGACTGCCCATGTATCAGACGCTCTACCATGGTAAGCTGAACCTGCAGTGGGAGAAACAGAAAATGGTTCATCGTATTTAGCAGCTACTGCCAATGGCCAGGGAATATCTGGTACTTGGAAGCAATGGCAAAGGAACCGGAATTGTTGCATTTTTGCTTTTAGACAGTGGCATCACAGTGGTAGCCCAAGCTTTGGTTGCTTCAGTTGCACCAAAATCTGAATCCAAATGCATACTGCTAGTGGTGGCCTCATTCCTATGGCTTTGTTCATCTTCAATTGTGCAATCATTTAGGTGTGGAACATCTAAAGTACCATGCTAATCAATATTAAAAAATAACACGGGCTCTTGTACTGTAGATAGGTTGGTAATTGGCTGATTATGCGTGCTGCTTTTACAACTCCAACCGTAGTCATGTAACTGTACCTTGACAGCACTCCGGCGCAGTGAAAACAGGAGTGCCTGGAGATCTCCGAAGCATATCATCATCATCCTGCAATGTAGTCAAGTACGGAATATCAGTAAAGCACTGTGGTACGAGGCTCGACAATCCTGAAAATTTGCCTCAAGACATATACTCCCTCCGTTCGGAATTATTTGTCTCGAAAATGGATGTATCTAGAACTAAAATACGTCTAGATACATCCATTTTCGCGACAAGTAAATCCGAATGGAGGGAGTATGTTTGGGCACGAATACTTGTTCAGTTGAAGATAATGAAATATAATATGTAATCAGCCCTCTATAAAAAATGTGGGCCTACTAAAATAGCTGAAAACACTGAATCATCAGAGTTAATGTCTACTCGAGTAATCTTCAAAATTCATGAAGGCAGGAAGTGAAGATATTATTCAAGTATGCAATCCTGGTACAAACTTTGAATCTCAGTGTTATACTTTTTTTTAGAACAGGTCAATAAAAACCACACACTAGGCCTTGCCCCATTTTGGGGTCATTCAACTAAAAGAAACCTTTGAGCTGGCAGTGAGAACAAAATTACTGGAATACAAAAATTACAAGATAAATAAACCACCTCAAAAATCTGGCTAACACTGAAGTCCCCTATCTTCACATTGCCAGTACTTGTGACCAAGAGATTATCCGGCTTAATATCGCTATGAATAATGTTCTGTGTGTAAAAACAAGAAAATTAGGTGTTTCTATCGAGCTGGAAGAATATAACACAGTGAAAATGAATAACATAACGCATGAATAGCGAGCACATATAAATATGAGAAAATAGGGGAATGGGAAACATCAATAAGCAACTACTCCCTCCGTTCCAAAATGTAGTGCGTATAGATTTTTTGAAAAATCAAACTTGGCAAACTCTGACCAAGTTTATAAAGAAAAATATTTATATCTACAATACCAAATATATGAAATATGAAACTACATCTTATGATGAAACTAATGGTATAAGTTTGGTACTCTAAATGTAAATGTTTTATCTCCACAAACTTGGTCAAAGTTTGTGAGGTTTGACTTTCAAAAAAATATATATGCACTACATTATGGAATGGAGGGAGTACTTAAGAAGCGAAAAATTGAGACATATTATGCAAATTTTTCGAAACAACCTATGTTCCTTACTAAAACATGGCGCGAGTCACGTGAGCATGGATTTACAAACCTAAACTATTGTTTGTCAGTACAATCAAGTGGCTCAAGGACAGAAAAATTCGGTAAGTAGCCAAGGCAAATATGGGGTAAGAGTAAAATCTACCGGCTGAGATAATTTGTGCCAGTATGTGAGCTTGCTGGTCTACTTCACACATATGTGTGTTGCCGTATAAACTTAGAGCTCCTCAAATATCTTTTTTGAAATTGCTATGCTAATGGGTAGTGACACGGACCTAAATTATTTTTAGCACATGAGTCACCATCATGAACTAGTTATTAGTGAAAAGAATTAAGAGAACTGAATCTTACATGAGAGTGAAGATACATAACACCAGATATAATGTCCCTCAAGTACTTTCTGCAAGTAGCTTCTCCTAAACCTTTATCCCACACAATTTTTCCTTCCACATACTCAAGAACTGGCAATAAAAAAGGTAAAGAGTAAATTGCAATCATAAAAAATATTGGCACATGCCAACTAGCCTGCTAAAATAACGTCCTATTGGAACAATAAAGCAAAACAATGAGAGCGTCAATAAATACCCATGTAGAATTTATCTGAGTTTGGATCATCAATCACCTCGATGAGATTTACGATATTGGGATGACTCAACATTTTCATGAGGGATACCTGTCACCAATGCAATAAAGAGGAAACTGAATAACACAGTTTATCTCATGTAAAATTATTATATATGCAAAATTTATGCTATTTGGCTAGTGCTACTAATCACATGCTTCTGCGACAAAAAAGATAATTGAATCTTTAGACCACCTAGGTAATGACCATCTATTTAACATATTGGAGCATCTAAAGGAAAATTTGCTAAAATGCATCTTCCTCAATGAATATCAGACAGCCAATGGAATTGAAGTGAAGAAAAATAGGAACAGGTAATTTCGAAATAAACAAAAAATACAGGTGTTCTGTAATATGCATTATGCTAAAACGCTTCTATTGCACTTAGAATGCGGCATTTAACTGCTTGTCAGTAGCCGGGGGAATGGGTTAGTGATGTTCGCGACTGCTCACCACAGCAAAAATTGCACTGCACATATATGTCATTGCTAACTTATTTATCAGATAAATGCATTCTTGATCTACGACAGACACATTCTCCATATGCTCTGAAGTGGTGAGAATGGGTGTCCACAGAGGAAGCAATATCTGGAAACCAAGCAATTTTGAGTTTGGTTAAACAGAGCATAATCAGTGGGCATGACCAGCTTGGTTAACTTATGTGCGATAGGTCATGTAGGGTTAATATCTTCTAAGACCACATGAGTACCTTCTCAGAAAACTTTGCACATGCCATAACAAAATTGTGAAGTCACGAGTGTTATACAGACAAATACTATTGTTACTCACTTCCCGAATAACATCTGTCATGGCGGTTTCTGACCGTACGACACGTACTTTCATCATGTGAGGTTTATTCAGCACCTGAAATAACAAGGAAAAAAATCAGAACTACATCAACTAGACATAGCACTGTGCGCAAAGGGCACAAAGTAAAGTCGAAAGACTGAGCAAGAAAAACACTGTGCTGAAAATAACAAATGTCCAATAGCGAGTTCTGATGCAAGCAGCAAACATGGAAAGGGTACAACGCATTAGAAAGGCATTGGGGGGGGGGGGGGGGTGTCACAATTACCCCAAGAAAGTACTGAATCATGCAATTCAATAAAAAAATGTATCAAGAAACCTTGGTTATCAATATCATCAAAGTAGTTACTAAAAGGCATGTGTGTTGCCAACACGAGAAAACAGTGGAAAGCATTACCTTCACTGCATATAACTTCCCATCTTCAATGTTTCGGTACAGAACCTTTTTAGAAGCAAAGAGAAAAGGAAAGGAATCAGCTAGCTACTCAGTAAGTTCATTAATAGCACATTTAAGTGGTCTTACCACTTTGCCATAGCTTCCAGCACCGATCTTGCCCAGGTGAACATACTGATTGATCATCTTATTGCCAAGATCGTCCTAAACATGCCAAAAGGAGAGAGTTATTATAGAGCTCAGTGGAAAACGTAAATGCTCTTGCGCAGCTCCTCGACTCTTCACTAGAGATGCAATGGCCATGGCATAGCAAAAAAAACTTGGTCACAGTCTTAGATCACCAGTCAGAACAGTGGTCACCAAGTACGCTGAGTTTAAAATAATACTCCCTCCGTCCCGAATTACTTGTCTTAGATTTGTCTAGATACAGATGTATCTAACACTAAAACGTGTCTAGATACATCCGTGTTGTATCTAGACAAATCTACATAAGTAATTCAGGACGGAGGTAATATATGTTTTACATGAATGCTACAGATTAGTTCCAGCGGAGCACATGTAGTATTACTTTTGCTTGCTTAGAACACATTGGTGCTAAAACTAGGTGAATTATCAACCGTTATCAATAAGAGGATTAATGGCTAGCCATTCCAAAAATAAAGAAAATAAGAATCATAGCCATACAGTGGATCAGGTGTGTTGTTTTGTACCGGCAGATGATAGTTAAAACCATTGGCCCTCACAGAGGCGTTCGATTAAACTTTGCGTGTGGTGGACTTTAATGAAGTCCAACGTGATCAATTTACTCAAGGGCCATGGCCAGTTCAACCAAGTTATATTCTTCAATCGAGGCAATTTGCATAAATGATCCAATCACCTGAACTAGCTATCTTTGCAAGTTTATAGTAAAACAGCTAACAGAATCTAGTTATAATTATGAAACCATGCAACACTATAAGATGTATAAATACAAAAATAAATGTAAACATAATATGTATGTGCACAATCTACATTTTAGGTAACAAAAGGAAGATGCATCTTCGTTTTCCAAAGATTTTTGCAAACTCTTAGGGAACTCATGTAACTGGTTTTGGTTCTTCATGTTGGAAGGCAATATAAGAGTCCATTTTTAATATTAACATCGCCAGACAAATAACCAACACAATCATGAAGTGACGAGCAAAAACAGACATAATAACTCATTAATTCTTAAAGCAAAGCAAATCACAAGGAAAAAGAAAGAGAGAGTACTTCTACTTCTCAACAAGATAAACTTAATCATAATTTTAAATGTAATTCAGTTGCCTTATACGACACGATTCCAAAATAGAAATTGAACTGGCTCGTGCATAGACTTTTTAAGTGTTGCATAGACAGATTTTTTTCGATAGACGCGAGTAGAAAGATACTGGTAGAAATTGATGTCTAACAAGATGATACCTCTGAGCGAACAACTTTTTTAGTCTCCTTAACTAGGCTTTCTCTACATGCAAAGCCACTTTGAGCCCTTGTCAGGATAATATCTTCAGACCTCTTCCGTGGGGGCTCATCATCACTCTCGTGATTATAATCAGTACCATCTCTTTCATAGAAACTTCTATCGGGATCATCACCATTAAAGAAGCTTCTATCAATGCCATCCCCATTGTAAAAGCTTAAGTCAGGATCATCTCCAGTGTAGAAGCTCCCGTCAAAATCTTCACTGGTCTGTCGCTTCAACAAATCTTTGGATAACATGCGATCAGTGTCCCGGGGTCGACCTACCTTCACGCCGGGCTTCCTTAAGAAACTGAAACAGCTGCAGCAGCCCATGTCCGTGAGGTCTGCCATTCAGAGGGAGCGCGCACCAGAAATCCTGGATGAACAGAAACAGGAGAAGGAGAACGCGTCAGTGAAGGGATCAGCTTCGGTTCGTAGTGACCGGATTTGGTAGGCCGTCGTCGAACCCCCCTCCCCGATCCCGACCGATCGATCTGGATCGCGGCTCGAATTCGCTCCCTGATTCGCTGTTCGATTCGCTAGAGGCGCGGGACAGGAGCAGCGTACCGCGCGTGTCTTCCGATGCCGTCGCCGCAGTAGCCGCTCGAGCACGCCGTCGCCGCTGGATCACCGTCGTGCCGCAATTGAGGTTGTCCTTGAGGAGGGCGGCGCAGGGGGGCGTGGAGAGTTGGATGGTGGGTGGGTGGGGGGGGGGGGGGGGCAGCAGGGCGGGAGGAAGCGCGTCGGGAGGAGCACGGGACGGCACGTTGGTGGTCGCAAGGGGGGCGGCGGGGTGGGAGGAGCACGGTGGAGACGGCGAGGTGGGGTACAGAGGAGAGGAGACGACTGCGACCTGACACGTGAGACGCCTTTTTCTCTTTTTCTATCTGTATTTTTTACATGTTCAGCTTGCGATTGTTGGACAGTGTTGTGCTTTAATTTATTCTACTCCATTTGGGGAAATTGTTCTATACTAGTACAATCTACTGCAATAGTTTTTTAGAAAAGGCCTACTGTCATACTCCTTACACAAAAAATAGAAAAATATACAAATTCATGGGGTATCGAAGTCTTCTTCCTTGGCATCCACGGACGGCGTGTTGTGAGCATAGCTTGATGCCCCCTCTAGGCCTCCGCCTTGGCTGAGTAAACTTTTTGAAAACCAAGAGCTTGTAGAAGCAACGGCTGAGAAATCGTCGATGCAAACCTGGAGGTGTGGGCGGCTATGATATGCAAAGCAAACCGCCACGCCGGAGACAAAAACGTTAATCAGGCATGTAGAAACTCTGAAAACCACAAAAGCCGTCTAAATCCATACGGGACCATGGAAATATAAATTGAACGGACCCGCCGGAGACATGGCTCCAGGGCCCTCTCCTTCAATGAAAGGCACACCAAAGGAACCGGGATACAACGAGGAGAACATTATTCCTATCTTGGGGCAACGCCACTGCTTTGCCGCCCCAAATCTAACACGAAGACTCCCTACAGAAAACCTCAAAAAATTCACCCATCTTGACGTACGATGCGTCCATGTCCGATATAGAGCTTGCCACTGTACAGAACCGTGCATCGACTCCCTCTTCTCTGACGACCCTTTCAGGCCAAAACCATAGATGAAGATCTCTATGTTGGATCCCTCCGGCCGCCGCTAGCTTCACCAATGACATTGTCACGCACCGGACGAAGCAAATGAATGATGATCTTGTAGAGAAATTTTAGATAAAAATCTCTTACACATTATTTTCAAATTGAGCATATAAAGGGACCATGCCTAGATGACTTCCATGCATGATTCTATCAACATAATAACCAAGTGTCAATCGCATCCCGCTCTCTTAACCTGTAACAAGAAGAGGACAAATACATAGGTAGATGCATTGTCATCTTGCTTGTTTTTACATCGCAGAAATCAATACCAAACGGAGTCCAAACACATGAAACTTTTTTGGATTTTCTATGGACGAGAAGACATCCGATTGGGCGGAGAAGCACACAGGGGTGCCCCGAGGAGGGCACAACCCAACATGGTGCTCCTGGAGGCCCAGGCGCGCCCAGGTGGGTTGTGCCCACCTCGGTGGCCTCCCGCATCCCCTCTTTGCCCTATAAATCGCCAAATATTCCAAAAACCCTCGGGGTAACCCTAGATGAGAAGTTTCGCCACCGCAAGCCTCTATAGCCACCGAAAACCAATCTAGACCCCATTCTGGCACTCCGCCGGAGGGGGAAATCATCACCGGTGGCCATCTTCATCATCCCGGCGGCCACCATGATGAGGAGGGAGTAGTCCACCCTCGGGGCTAAGGGTTTGTACCAGTAGCTATGTGTTTAATCTCTCTCTCTCTCTCGTGTTTTTGAGATGTCACGATCTTGATGTATTGCGGGCTTTGTTAATATAGTCGGATCATATGGTGTTTTCCCCTCTCTATCTTGTGATGAATTGAGTTTTCCCTTCGAGATTTTGTTTTATCAGATTGAATACTTTTATGGATTTGAGAGCACTTGATATATGTCTTACAAATGAATACTCGTGGTGACAATGGGCTATCATATTGATTCACTTGATGTATGTTTTGGCACTCAACTCGCGGATTCCCGAGGTGACATTGGGGTAATCTACGCATAGGGGTTGATGCACATTCTTGTCTTTGTTTCTCCGGTAGAAATCTTGGGGCACTCTTTGAGTTCTTTGTGTTGGATTGAGTATTATGAATCTGAAATTATTTGGTGTTATTTTAGTACGAACTCTTGGATAGATCGATCGGAAAGAATAGCTTTGAGGTGGTTTAGTACCCTACAAACGATTTCTTCTTATGTTCTCCGCTAGATAGGAACTTTGGAGTGATTCTTCATCTCACTTTGAGGGATGGTTATATGATCCAATTATATTAGCATTGTTGAGAGATTGCACTAGCGAAAGTACGGACCCTGGGCCTCATTTTCAAGCATTGCAATATCGTTTGTGCTCCATTTTATCAATTGCTACCTTGCTGTTTTTTATTGTTCTTACTACAAAAACCAATATCTACTATCCATATTACACTTGTATCACCATCTCTTCGCCGAACTAGTGCACCTATACAAATTACCATTGTATTTGGTGTGTTCGGGACACAAGAGACTTTTTATTATTTGGTTGTAGGGTTGTTTGAGAGACACCATCTTCATCCTACATCTCCCATGGATTGATAAACCTTAGGTCATCCACTTGAGAGAAAATTGCTACTGTCGTACAAAACTCTGCGCTTGGAGGCCCAACACATGTCTACAAGAATAAAATTGCGTAGTAGACATCATCACCTTGCATCATTGTTGGAAGGATCTTGAAAATGAGAAGTGGAAGAACTAAGAGGCATATGAAGCTCATAGGAAGAACTCTAATAGCTTGGTTGGAAATGCAACAGTGGTTGGTGGCGGCGGTGGTGATGATGATGCATCAAGTTGCGAAGAAGGAAAAAAGAAACCCCACTCCTACGAGAATGCCCAATGGAAGAAATAATGGCAAATAAAATGGCATGAAAGCCAAAGACAATGATATGAAGGAATCATTGGATGCCATCATGAATGCAAGAAAATACATGTATGATGTACCGCCCCGGACACACACATCGGTTACTGGTCGTTACTCCTGTCGGGATCTAGACTAGCCTCAAAGATCAACACTAATCTTTCCTGCAGACTTTGTCCTCACTCATGCACACCTGGGACCAACTTCCGAGTCGTTCACCCATCCTGAAATTGCTCCAAGCTGAGCATGCTTAACTTTGGAGTTCTTTCTAAATGGGCTCCCCAAAAGAAGGAATTCATTATTGATATGAGTAGTCTATCATCCTTATTAGGTCAGGCTATCACATACACTCCCACTCAAAGGAACCGACATCCTCATCGACCCACAAGAATGTTCCCTCTTGGCACATGTCTTTGCGTCCAGTCCGGCATATGTGTCATGTCGTGTGTCACGACATGCCACAAACGTCATGCACAACATGACCGCACACCTGAGTCGCAAACATCCATGTATCCGCAAGGGTCGGCTCTGATACCAACTTGTAACATCCCGGACACACCCGCTGGTTATTGGTTGTTACTCTGACAAGATCCAGACTAGCCCCACAAATCAACACTAGTCTTTACTGCACATGTTGTCCTCACTCATGCTCACCTAGGACCAACTTCCCAGGCGGTCACCCATCCCGAAAGTGCTCCAAGTTGAGCATGCATAACTTTGGAGTCTTTCAAATGGGCTCCAGGAAAAGAAGGAATTCCTTATTTCTATGAGTAGTCTATCATCCCTATTAAGTCAGGTTATCACATCCGAAGAAAGAAAAATTATGAAGATAAAAGAAATGGAGGAGAGGACGATGGCCCAGCAGCAGAAGGCAACGACCAAGGAGAGGTTGGCGACGATCGATGAGTTAAAGATTGTGGCCGAGGATAGAAAAATGGCGGAGGAGGAGAGGAAGGTGGCCATGGAAGAAAGAATCCAAGCAATGGAACAAGAGCATAAGTTAATGTTCATGGACACATGTGGTCTTGATGATAAGCAAAAAAGCATACATTAATATTTGTCGCTACCAAGTGTTGGATATTAATTCAATGGCCGTGGTGGGAGGATTCATGGGAGGAGGCCTAGGTGACATGGGTGGTGGCATGGGTTCCATGGGTGATTCCGTTGGAAGAGGCATGGGAAGCGGCATGGGAGGATTCACGGGTGGAATGGGAGGAGACATGTGTGCCATGGGTGGTACCATGGGAAGAGGCATGGGAGGGGGCATGGGTGCCAATGGTGCTAATGAAGAGGCATCAAAACCGTGAAGATCATGCAACTCCACTTAATTCAATGGAGGCAATGAAATTTGAGTGGCTATGCATTGTTCTATTGTGGTGTGTTTGTATGAACTATACTTTCCTTTGTGTATGTGTTGCACTATGTTATGCTCTGAATTTGAATCTGATGTGTTGATTTAAAGAAAAATAATATTTTGTTGATATGTGTGTGGTGATCTTGCGAAGTTTAAATTGTATCCATTGTTGGGGAACATAGTAATTCAAAAAAATTCCTACGATCACGCAAGATCTATCTAGGAGATGCATAGCAACTAGAGGGAGAGTGTGTCTCACGCACCCTAAATGGTGAAAGCGGAAGTGTTTAGTAACACGGTTGATGTAGTCGAACGTCTTCGTGATCCAACCAATCCAAGTACCGAACGTACGACACCTCTGTGTTCAGCACACATTCAGCCTGATGATGTCCCTCGTACTCTTGATCCAGTTGAGGATGAGGGTGAGTTCAAAATCGGACCTGACGGTGTGGCGGCAGTCTTGATGATGTTATCGGCGCAGGGCTTCGCCTAAGCACTACGGCGATATGATCGAGGTGTGTAACTATGGAGGGGGGCACCGCACACGGCTAAGGCAAAACTTGGTGTGTTCTAGGGTGCCCCCTGCCCCTGTATATAAAGGAGGGGGGGAATCCTACTAGGACTCCAAGTCCTAGTAGGTTTCCACCTAAAGGAGGAGGGGGAAGGAAGGGAGAGGGGGGGGCACCCCCAACCCCTTGTCCAATTCGGACTGGGCTTGGGGGGGCACCTCGTGGCCGCTGCCTCTCCTTTCCCACTAAGGCCCACTAAGGCCCATCAACTCCCCGGGGGGTTCCGGTAACCTCCCGGTACTCCGGAAATACCCGAACTTCTCCGGAACCATTCCGATGTCCGAATATAGCCTTCTAATATATCAATATTTATGTCTTGACCATTTCGAGACTCCTCGTCATGTCCGTGATCTCATCCGGGACTCTGACCAAACTTCGGTCATCAAAAAACATAACTCATAATACAAATCGTCATCGAACGTTAAGCATGCGGACCCTACGGGTTCGAGAACTATGTAGACATGACCGAGACACATCTCCGATCAATAACCAATAGAGGAACCTGGATGCTCATATTGTCTCCTACATATTCTATGAAGATCTTTATCGGTCAAACCGCATTACAACATACGTTGTTCCCTTTGTCATTGTTATGTTACTTGCCCGAGATTCGATCATCGGTATCATCATACCTAGTTCAATCTCGTTACCGGCAAGTCTCTTTACTCATTCTGTAATGCTTCATTCCGTAACTAACTCATTAGTCACATTGCTTGCAAGGCTTATAGTGATGAGCATTATCGAGAGGGTCCAGAGATACCTCTCTGAAACACAACAAACACCTTCTGAGACACCTTTTGAGATTGCAATGTAAACTCTCTGTTTCCCTTTTGAGTGACAAATCCTAATCTCGACCTATGCCAACACAACAAACACCTTCTGAGACACCTATAGAGCATCTTTATAATCACCCAGTTACATTGTGATGTTTGATAGCTGAAAGTGCAACTATCCCTAGGTGGTTTTGGTAATTCATAACAACATATAGCTCATTGAGCTAATGCTATTCCGAGACTATTATTTCAGGAAGCTCAATGAAAGGCATGGCATGGATGATGAAAGTGGATCCCTCAAAATATCAAGGACAAAGGATTGGCTCAAGCTCAAAAGCTCAAGACTCTTCATTTTATATTTCAGTGATCCAAGATCACATTGAGTCTATAGGAAAAGCCAATACTATCAAGGAGGGATGAGGTGTTGCTTAATGAGCCTCTTGCTTCATGTGCTTAGTGATATGCTCCAAAACCCTCAACTACTTTCTCACATCCACATATGACCTAAACCTAAAGCCAAAATCGGTCTGATTCTTTATATCCAGCCACCGAAGTTCGGATGTCTTAGCCACTGCCACAAACCCTAGGCAAATCAGTCTCACCGATAGGGATCTCGGTCTCACCGAGATGGGATTGTAATCTCTCTGTTTCCCTTCGTAACGTTTCGGTCTAACCGAAGTGAGCGATCGGTCCCACTGAGATTGCAATGTAAACTCTCTGTTTCCCTTTTCTAACATTTCGGTCTCACCGAAAAGAGCAAATCGGTCCCACCGAGTTTACCCGACCAACTCTCTAGTTAGCTAATTACCAAAATCGGTCTCACCGAAGTTTGTATGTCGGTCTCACCGAGATTACGTTATGCCCTAACCCTAACCATATCGGTCCTACCGAGTTGCATTTCGGTCCCACCAAAAATCCTAACGGTCACTAGGTTTACTAAATTGATCTGACCGAGTTTGTTGATTCGGTCCCACCGAGATTGGTAAATTGTGTGTAACTGTTAGATTTTGTGTGGAGGCTATATATACCCCTCCACCTCCTCTTCATTCATGGAGAGAGCCATCAGAACAAACCTACACTTCCAACTTACCAGTTCTGAGAGAAAACCACCTACTCATGTGTTGAGGCCAAGATATTCCATTCCTACCATATGAATCTTGATCTCTAGCCTTCCCCAAGTTGCTTTCCACTCCAATCTTCTTTCCACCAGATCCAAATCATATGAGAGAGAGTTGAGTGTTGGGGAGACTATCATTTGAAGCACAAGAGCAAGGAGTTCATCATCAACGCACCATTTGTTACTTCTTGGAGAGTGGTGTCTCCTAGATTGGCTAGGTGTCACTTGGGAGCCTCCGACAAGATTGTGGAGTTGAACCAAGAAGTTTGTAAGGGCAAGGAGATCGCCTACTTAGTGAAGATCTACCGCTAGTGAGGCAAGTCCTTCGTGGGCGGCGACCATGGTGGGATAGACAAGGTTGCTTCTTCGTGGACCCTTCTTGGGTGGAGCCCTCCGTGGACTCATGCAACAGTTACCCTTCGTGGGTTGAAGTCTCCATCAACGTGGATGTACGATAGCACCACCTATCGGAACCACGCCAAAAACATCCGTGTCTCCAACTGCGTTTGAATCCTCCAAACCCTTCCCTTTACTTTCTTGCAAGTTGCATGCTTTAATTTCCGCTGCCTATATACTCTTTGCATGCTTGCTTGATTTGTGTGTTGATTGCTTGACTTGTCCAAAGATTGTTAAAATCTGCCAAACTCTAAAATTGGGAAAAGGTTAAGTTTTTAAGGTCAAGTAGTCTAATCACCCCCCCCCCTCTAGACATACTTCAAGGTCCTACAAGTGGTATCAGAGGCGTGGTCTCCATTTGCTTTGATTTCCATAGATTTTGGTGGTAATAGCCTTGGTTTCACAACCTAGGAGAGTATGTATGCGTCTAGCGAGAAATTATCACCGTAGAGGTCCTTACTTTGATGGAACTAATTTTGCTAGTTGGAAGCATAAGATGAAAATGCATATTCTTGGACATAACCCCGCCATTTGGGCTATTATTTGTATTTGGCTTGCAAGGTGAATTCTTTGATGGGAGAGAGCCGAACCATGAAGCTAATGTGGAAGAATTGAAGATGCTGCAATACAACGCTCAAGCTTGTGATATCATCTTCAACGGATTGTGCCCCGAAGAATTCAACAAAATCAGCCGTCTTGAGAATGCAAAGGAAATTTGGGACACTTTGATTGATATGCATGAAGGTACCGACTCCGTCAAGTAATCCAAGTTGGATGTGCTCCAAAGTCAGCTTGACAAGTTCAAAATGAAGGATGGTGAAGGTGTCATTTGAAATGTGCTCTAGGCTTGCTCTTATCACAAATGAGATTGCCAGCTTAGGGAGTGAAGAGATGACCGACAGATTCATCATCAAGAAGATCTTAAGAGCATTGGATGGAAAGTATGATACCGTGTGCACATTGATTCAAATGATGCCCAATTACAAGAATCTCAAGCCAACGGAGGTCATTGGTAGAATTGTTGCTCATGAGATGTCACTCAAGGATAAGGAGGAACTTCACAACAAGTCAAGTGGTGCTTACAAAGCCTCATGTGAAGCTCCCACATCATCAAGTGAGAAACAAAACTTCAATGAAGAATTGAGCTTAATGGTGAAGAATTTCAACAAATTCTACAAGAGTAGAAGCAAAGAAAGAAGCTCTAAGTCAAGGTCCTACAATGACAAAAGATCTTCGGTCGAGAGCGCAATTGCTACAATTGTGGGAGACCCGGACACTATTCCAATGAGTGTACGGCACCCTACAAAAGAAGAGAAGATTCTCCTAAAAGAAGAAGTAGAAGAGAAGAATCACCGACAAGAGAGAGAAGGAGTAGAGATGATCGTTATGAACGAAGACCCTCACGGAGAAGCAAAGATTCGGAAAGGAAGGACAAGTCATCAAAGAGCTACACAAAACAAAGACATCAAGATCATGTTGGTGAATGGGTATCCGGTTCCGACTCTGAACATCACTCCGAGAGAAGCTTTCACTCCGACTCCGAACATACTCAAGATGAAGGTGTTGCCGGTCTAGCACTCATGACAACCAACTCCTACGACATATTTGACTCACCAAATGAAGGAATTGGAAGATGCTTCATGGCCAAAGGTCCAAAGGTAACACATCCCGAGTATGTTGATTTCAATAGTGATGAAGATGACTTGCCGTGTGATGATGATTTACTTATTGACAACTCTAGTGATGAATACTATGATGGAACGTCAATTAATCATGCTAAACAAGATAAAAGCGAATGACAATGATAAGGAGAAGATTGAGCTTCTAACTAAAGAACTAAACACTCTTAAGTTAGCTCATGAAACTATCTTGAAAATCATCGAGAACTTTTAAGGGCTCATGAGAAGTTACGCTTTGAAAAGCTCAATCTTGAGCAAGAGCATGAGTTCTTAAAGGCAATCAATGATGATCTTTGCAAGAAAAGTTCTTCTTATATTGCCAAGCGTTTACTCTTATCAACTTACATGCCTCAAGTCAAGTCCAGTAACAAGAACAAGAAAGATTCTTCCTCTAGTAGTAACAATAACAATGTTAAATCAAATATTTTTGCTTCTAGTAGTTCTCTTGATTCCACTAATGATTCTCTTAACCAAGTTACACTTGAGCAAGAAAATAGCTTATTGAAGGGAATTATAGAGAAAGGTGTATACAAGAGCCTTGTCGGGAGTAAGCAATTCGAGGAAATTATGCATAAGCAAGGAAGGCACCGGAAGAATCAAGGTGTTGGTTTTGAACGAAAGTTCAATGCCAATGGAGTTGAGTGGGAAGAATATCAATACCCCAAGACGAAGTTTGTTCCTCAACAAGAGAAGTATGATCCTACTTCTTTCAAGGGAACACAAGCTCAAGATGATCTTCCACCACAAGACCATAAAGGCAAGGACAAGCTTCAAGAGGAGATTGATGCATTTGAAGAAGCACCTAAGGCCTTGGTCAAGTGGGTTCCCAAGACTACGCCAAGTTCTACTTCATCAAGTACAACCACAACTCCAAGGATTCCCATCAAGGTGATGTGGATCCCAAGAAGAAGAACTAGAGAATTCTTGAGGGTGACTCGCCAACATTCTTCAATCATATCATTACGGCAAGAGCAAGTGCAATCAACTTCCACATCTTGCACTAGTTCAAGGAGTCACAAACCCTCATGTTGGTAAGGCAAGGGACAAGGTAACCAAATGATTTCATGGACATCATCTTGTGTGTGCATCACTCTATGTCTATGGATATTCTTGTTTTGTTCCTTGTGGGACTAACCCGTATAGGTATTGAAAGTGCAACTCACTCCAAAAGATTGCTCCAAATGATCTACATCAACTTTGAGCATTCACATCTTCAACACCTACATGAAGTCATCATCGACAAAACCCAAGGTTAGTTCATCCCTCTAAGGGGGGATCTCACATCTAGGGGGAGCTTAACTCTAAAGAATTGAGTCAAAGCAACTCTAATGGTGTGAACACATCAATGCATTATGTAAAAGTGGTAACCCCACTTGAGCTTAAACGATGAGTATGACCTATGATCAAGTGTTCTCATTTGACTCCTAAGTCAATATACTCATATATAGATGACCTAGTCATTGCCAATTGTTTGATAGATGCTAGAATTGGTTGTGCATGCTTTGCCACATATTTCATTTGTCATTTTATTGTGTGAGCATGTTGGTTGCATATTTTACTCATTCAAGGACATCCACTTGTTGTTTTGATTGATTGGCTTCCTTTTCTTTGGCCAAGTGGATGGACAAGAATGCCTAAGAACCTTCTCTAGCTATCTATGCTTATCTTGTCTCAAACTCTATTCATGCTACATCACAAAATTTGATCAAGTCAGATTCGAACCACTCTGTGTGAGGAGCACCCGGAGTCCCCGATTCGTCATAGACTTAAACTTCCAAAACTTCTTTGTGATTCTCGGTCTGACCGATTCCTCCATTTCGATCCCACCGAGATCACTAAGTCGATCTAGGTTTTCAATCTCGGTGCAACCGATATGAACTTTTCGGTCACACCGAGTTGCTGTAACTGTTAACAGTTATGCATCTCGGTGCCACCGAGTTGTTCAACTCGATCACACCAACAATGTCGGGCTATATATAGTCACGAGCAAAAATTTGGAAATTCCTCCAAACCCCTTCGCCCGTGCGTAGCTTGCTCTGCCTACTAGGTCTACGGATCGTCGACTTCGTCGCCAGCCGCCTCCTGTCGCTGGTCTCCGCCGCCGTCAACGGATTTCTTCTCCGCCATTGCCGCTGTAGTGAGTTCACCACCGAACTAGGGTATGAACTCGATCACAGTGCTTTCCTCATCTGATTCTCAGCACATTGTGTTCGTAATGCATCTTGCCACGATTGAAACACTCCTATCCAGTCAATGCGATCCTTAGAATAGATGCGATTCGAAAATTTAGGGTTAGGTTTCCACCGAAACCATCTCGGACCCACCGGGTTGAAAAACTCGGTCTCACCAATTTGGCTAACGCCATTGCACTGTAAGTCTCGGTCTGACCGAGAATTACAAATCGGTGTGACCGATTTTAGAACTTTGTGAAACCCTAGCAGACTCGGTGCCGCAAAGCGTGACTTGGTGCGACCGAGTTCACTAGTTTAGGTTCCAAAACTGCTTCGGTATCACCAAGTTTGAAAATCGGTAGATCCGAAATGCTTTCTGTGGAAACTTAAACAAAGTTTTTGAATCATTCTTTTGCAAAAACCTCTGCATTTTGTGATGCTCATCCACTCTATCTCATCTATAACTATTCACGTGGTCGTGATCGGTGATTTGCAGCATGTCGCACCAAAGTGACAAATGTCGAGCAGGGAAGAAGAGCAGATTCACATGAGTGAGGGCACTAGTCCCTCAAGTACTTCAGATGAAGGCAGCAGAAGTACTCCTATCAACTTGCCCAAAGCAGCCACAAGAGCAAGAAGGAAGAGAACCTCAGACTCAGAGGATGAGGACTATGTGGCAGCAGAAGATGAGGCTACTTCCAAGAAGGTAGTGCTCAAGGAGTATGGCTCAGCAAAGAACATAAAGCCAGGCATGAAGATCAAAAGGCCAGCAGGAAGACATCCAATGTCCAAAGCCAGAGCATCAACTCAAGTATCTGAAAGGCCTGAAGAGCCAGCTGCAGGAGGAAAGAAAAGGAAGGAAAGGGTCAAGAAGACCATGGCCAGAGTTGTTGGTCAACCTTCCATGATGGAAGAGGAAGAAGAGGTTGCTGCACCAGCACCAAAGGCACAGAAGCTTATGGGTGATGCTATAAAGTCAGGGGCTGCAACATCCAAGCCCAAAGAAGCACCCAAAGCTGCCTCCAAGGCCAAGATTGCACCAAAGAGAAATACCAGGAGCATACCGGTAATTTGAGAAGAACAAGGCCCCAATGCACGAGGTTGTCATTGAGGAAGATGAAGAAGGGCAGATCGTAAGAAAGCTCAAACCCAAGATTCCAGACCACAATGATGTTGGAAATATGCCCTAGAGGCAATAATAAAAGGATTATTATTATATTTCCTTGTTCGTGATAATTGTCTTTTATTCATGCTATAATTGTATTATCCGGAAATCGTAATACACGTGTGAATACATAGACCACAACATGTCCCTAGTGAGCCTCTAGTTGACTAGCTCGTTGATCAACAGATAGTCACTAGTAGAAAAAGGGCCTATAGTCCCGGTTCATAAGGGCCTTTAGTCCCGGTTCATGAACCGGGACTAAAGGGTCGGTACTAATACCCTCACCCTTTAGTCCCGGTTCTATCCAGAACCGGGACAGATGGGCCTCCACGTGGCTTTGTCCGTGAGCCCGAGGCGGGAGGGCCTTTGGTCCCGGATGGTGGCACCAACCGACCAATAGGCATCCACGCGTCGACATTTCTTTAGCTCTGGTTTTGTTTTTTTTTCAAAAGAGGGGGGTTTGGGGGGTTTTGGGGGTTAATTTAGGTGTTTCATATATTGTGCTATAGCTAGCTAATTAATAGAGAAAAGTGTCCTTTCTTTTGTCCGTGCTTGGTCGGCCTTTCGTACTATACATACGTATAGAGAGGACTAACTAGAAATGCTAGCTAGCTAGTAATTAAGCAAACAAAAGATCGTCATGAACATATATATGCATACAGAGAGAAGTGATATCGACCACCTCTCCTTCTCCGAGATTGGTCGAACAACAAGTTCTCGTATATCTATCCGACACTACCGGCTACATATATACAATAATTATCTTTTACAATACGGACGCGTGGTCCACATGGTATTCCGGTCTTCAGCGATCACATAGTCAAGAAAGAATGCCGCCAATTCCTCTTGAATTGCTCGCATGCGATCTGGTGCTAGGAGTTCATCCCATTTGCCAAACATCTAATTTTAAGAAAGGGTCAATACATATATATATATATATATATATATATATATATATATATATATATATATATATATATGAATGAATGAAACTCAACACAAATGATGGTAATAAAATAAAATTGTGAATATTTTATTTACGCACTTCAAATTGTTTGTCGGAGTAGCCCTCTCACAGGTCGTGTGGCGGATGGACTGCAAACGTAGTATCCACAAATCATTCCCTTGTTCCTGCCACAACCACTTTACAAGAAAGCAGAGGTCAATCAAACCTGATAATTAGCAAGCACATGCTAAATGGTATTGATGAAACTAGCGCTTGAATCACTAGGAGATGCGCGTGGAATATGCTACTATATAGTACTTACTTTCGGGTGTCTAAATTGCAGCTTCTTGGTAGTCCGGAGCTTTTTGGTGAATTTTCCCCAAGCCCTGCCATACAAAGAAAACAATTACTTGATATCGAAATGAACAAAGTTCTTGATATGGTGGATAATGATCGATTTAACTTACTTCTCGAGCATTTCGGTCATTTCCGCATACTCCTTGGGATCTTTTCGTCTCGAGTCTAAAGACAGTTACTACTCCTGCTCAAGCTTAATCTCTAGGAGAATATAGTGGAACCTCGCACGCATGCATAACTCATCAATATTACATTTCTATAACCTGGACTAAATAAGGGAAACCGAATATGCCACAAGACAAGAACACTCACGTGTAGTTGTAAGGAAAGAGTATTGTATTTTTGTGTTCATTTATTTCCAACGATCGTAGCAAGTTGGCCTCGGTTTCCTTGGCACGATATTTAACCTCATTTGCATCGATGAGATATGTGTTAATGAACCCAATATCACCCACTTGTTTTTTCTTCATTTCTGCGATCTTCAATCTGCATAATATAGTGAGGATATTTATAAATACATGCAATGAAAGAGCTGAGTTATATAGAGATACTTAATGACAGAAGTAGGACTACTTACAAAGCGATGGCAGTGACCGTTGCTTTATCGAGGGCCAATTGATTGAAAAGCGATAGAACTCCTCAAATGGAATAGGCAACAGTTCAATTCCAAGGAGGTCATGCTCCTTTTAACTCTCAAATACAAAGTATTCCTCCTTAGACTCTTTGCAGGTTTTCATGTACCAATCATGCAATCTTCGCATCATCGTTGTTAGAGAGCTTTCATCTTTGACGAGAGGCTTCCCGTACTCGTATCTTTGTATCTCGCACCTCCAAGAAATCAAATTGTACATCGTCGGGCAAGTAATCTTCGTGATTGCCATAACCGGGCACCATCCTCGGATCGGCGATGTCGCTAGCAGCACCTTGAGCGGGGGCACGATTCCTTCATTCGCCGAAATTTGGGCAATTTGTTTCCCAGCTCGTCGTTCTTTCATCCTTTGATCACCGGCAGTACTTCCCGATCTCTCCGCCTCGGCAAATGCCTTTCCAATAATGCGCTCATAGTTGCCTTTCGGCGGAGACTTGGGTGGTTTTGTCGGGGCAGCAATGCTTGCTCGCTTTGACCGGATCTACCTTCTCCTCACGGAGGTGGATGTCTCTTTGCTTTCAACCCTTGAAACCAGTCATCCACTTGATCTGCGCGATCTTCGCGTTTTCCTCCTCGCTCCTCTCGTATGGTAACTTCTCCGAGTCTTGAGAGAAGGACCGAATCTATATCTCCTCCCGCCTTTGGCTGTCTTGCTAGACGCCGGCAGAGCGAGCGGAGCGAATGTCTTCTTTCCTTGCTTACGAGGCGGAGGAGAAGGACTATGACGCCGGAGCAGCCGGAGCGGCGGCGGTCTCTTCTCGCCCCTTGGCCGACGAGGCGGAGAAGGAGGAGGGCTGCCGGACGCGCCGGTGCAGGCGGAGAAGGATACGGAGTGCCGCCACGCGCCGGAGAAGGAGCCGGCCGAGTGCCCTGATCGTCACTCGCCGGAGGAGGAGGCGGTGGAGGAGGCGGAGTGCCCTAACTCGCCGGAGGAGGAGGAGGAGGTGGAGGAGGCGGGGTGCCCTGACTCGCCGGAGGAGGAGGAGGAGGCGGAGGCGTCGATTCGGAAGGTTGATGAGATCCTTCCGCCATAGGCATGGAGTCTTGAGCGTAACCCAGCCGATACTCCCCTTCACCGGTAGGGTGGTCAAGCCGAGCTCCTCAAATCCCTCCGTTATTTCATCAACCATCACCTTAGCATATCCTTCGGAATCGGCGGCGGTGAAAAGTTGAGTCGGGTTTAGTGGGATAACAGAGCCAACAGCCGCCTTGACCTTTAAATTGCTCCATTGCGCCATAAGGTGGCAACTTTCGGCATCCGTGATAGCATCCACGGATAGCTGGCGAGGAGCCGTCAAGGCATGCTGCTCTGGTGAAGCAGCTCGGTGGAAGCCACGCCGCTTCTCTGCGAGATGGCGGGGTAACCGGGGAAGCTTGGCAGGTCGTTTGTTGTGATCGGCTGCTTCTCGTTCCTCTTCTCGTTCCTCTAGCCCCATTACCCTTTCGTGCGGCGCCGCATTAGGCTCTGCTCCGGTTTCTTCCTCCTCTCATGGGTTTTGTAACCCCCTGCGTCAAAATCCAGCCTTCCGGAAAGGGAGCTGGCGTGCCTCGTGTCCGTCCGGGGTGCTCGAGATTCCGAGGGCCATTGTGAGCTCGTCCTTCTCCCGTCTGGAACGAACTTCCCTTCTTTGTCTTTGCTTCGATATAATGCTTAAGCCTCTTGACTGGTATGTCCAATTGTTCGTCCGTCCAAATGCACTTCCCGTTATAGGGTCCAAGGATCCGCCGGCCCGAAGAACCAAGTCCGCAGCAGTCTGGCGATTCATTGTCTCGGGTTCGATCCCTTTATCAAGCGAGATCATTCTCAGCCTTGGCCCACTTAGGCGGGCTATGAGGTAGCCACTGACCCCGTGCGATGATGAAGCTTCTTCTTCGCAGCATTTCTCTTGTTTGTCGCTGACATCTTTTTACTCTTTTCCGATGTCTTGTAGGCCACAAATGCGGGCCATCATCTCTGATCTTCTCATATTTGCCGTGAATTCTGGTGTCTCATTTTTTCGACATACGTATTGAGGTCTTTCTTCCAATTCCTGAATAGTTCTCGCCATCTTCTTAAGAGCAAAAGACTTGATTAATGGCTCTATTACTGGCTTCTCCGGATCATCCTCTGGCGGTAGGGTAAAATTTGACTTCAGCTCGGTCAAAGATCATTTTTTTACGCATATCATTGACACAAGACACCTCGGGGTCTTTGTTCTTAGGCTTATACCATTGGTGGATCCTGATCGGGATCTTGTCCCTAACCGTAACCCCCGACCGAGCAACAAATGCCTTCTTTGTCCGGTAGGGTTCAATCGGTTGGCCGTCAGCCGATTTGTATGATCTCAAACTTTTCATCCGAGCTCAACTTTTTCTTCGGGCCTCGTCTCTTTACCGAAGTTGTGCTCGATCCGGAGGGCTAGAAAAAAGAACAAAGACGAGAGTTAATTAATATGTGTACATATATATATATATATATACCAAAACAAAGACGAGAGCTAGTCAGCACAGGCTTAACTAATATATATACCTGGCCGGACTCGGTTTGGTGATCACCGGAGCCGTCCTCACGGTCTACTTCTTGCACCGGCATTGGGTCATCAGAGCCATGTAAATCATAGCCAGCTGCTTCTTCACCCTCTCCTTCCGGACCATCGTTATCGACATTGAGAAACATCATCGAGGAGGCGGCATCACTTCCGTGTGCGATTATGTCCCTCAACAACGCTTCTTGTGCTTCGTCTCGGGGGTGTCCATAGTTTCTACAAATATTTACAACATGGCAATTATTATTCAAACATGACAGATATGGATATATTAGTGCCAACGTAGAACTAGCTAGCTAATCACAATAAGGAATCATATTAGTGGCCTCGACGCTGCTTCTCTAGGGTTTGGGGTGGCCTCGACAACGCTTCAAGGGTTAGGGGTGGCCTCGAGATCGCTTCAAGCTAGGAGGGTGCGTAATATCGACCCCCACGTGTTGAAGCTATCGGGAGGGGTCGGCGTTGAACAGTACATCTATGTCCCACAAGTAGGGTAGAGGGTCGTGGATCGCCGAGCGGTCGAGGTCAAGGGGTCGAAGATCGCCGAGGGTCGGGAGGTTGCCTAGTGTCAAAGGATTCAACAAAACCATGTCTTCATCATTAGGCGAAAATAGCAGGTGCATGATGGTGAAGCTCTCCAAAGTTGTTTTGGAGCAGAGTCCCAGATAGGATAATTCGCTTTTGGTACAAAGTTCAGCAAAAGGCAAATTATCCTATCCGGACTCCATTCCGTAACAACTTTGAGGACCTCGCACCATCATGCCATGGTTACTTCCGGCTAATGATGAAGCGATGGATTTCTTCAATACTTTGACACTATAGGAACCCTCGACCTGAAACCTTCGACCCTTGACCCCTTAATGACCCTCGATCCTCTACCCTAGTTCCCGACCCTAGACCCCTCGGCGATCCTCGACACCCTCGTTATATATCGACAACGACGCAACATATATACATGGGAAAATAATGTTATCGGGGAGGGGTATCGTACCCCCTCGTGTCAAAGTTTCTTCTTTCTCCTCTATTCCTTTCTTTCTTCTTCTCCTCTTCTTTTTCTTCTTATCCCTCGAGAAAGGAAAATAAGGAAAAGGAAGAAAAGAGGAAGAAGGAAGAAGGAAGAAGAAGAAAAAAAAAAAGAAAAAAGAAGAGGAGAAGAAGAAAAGAATAGAGGAGAAGAAGAAAAATAGAAAAAGAGGAGAAGAAGAAAGGAATAAAGAGAAGAAGAAAAATAGAATTTTTCTATTTTTTCTTCTTCTCTTCTATTCCTTTCTTCTTCTTCTTCTTCTTCTTTTTCCTCTTCTTATTTATTTCTCCTCTCCTTCCTCTCCTCTTCTTCTGCTTTCTTCCTCTTCTTATTTTCCTTTTTATATGAACATATCATCATATATATGAACATACATTTTCTTTGCATATGCATATGAACATACATACATACATTTTTCTTTCATATGAACATACATACATACATTTTCTTTGCATATGACCATACATACATTTTTCTTTGCATATGACCATTCATACATTTTCTTTGCATATGCTTTGCATATAAACATGCATACATATGAACATACATACATACATATAAACATAACATACATACACAAAAATTCTAAAAATCTGCCTAAAAATCTAAAAATCTGCCTAAAAATTATCCATCCATCCATCCATCCATATAATGAACATATATAATGAACATATAATCATATAATCATCCATCCATCCATATAAACATATAAATCATCCATCCATCCATATAATGAACATATATAAAATCTGCCTATAAATTATGAACATATAAAATCTGCCTAAAAATTATGCATACATCATCCATATTATGAACATATAATGATATAATCATCCATCCATCCATCCATATAAACATATAAATCATATAATCATCCATCCATCCATATAAACATATAAATCATCCATCCATCCATATAATGAACATATATAAAATCTGCCTAAAAATTATGAACATATAATGAACATATAAAATCTGCCTAAAAAGCATGCATACATCATCCATATTATGAACATATAATGAATATATATACATGAACATAAATCTGCCTAAAAAACTATATGAAATTTTTTTTTATGAAGAGGACGAGGGGACAGGGAGGAAAGGGGGTCGCCGGGCCGGACGAGCAGGGAGGAGGGGCGGTGGGGGCGGCACCGGCACGAGGTGGGGCGGGCCGGGCACGGGCGGCGGTCGGCGTGGGGGCGCAGGGCGCTGGCGTGTTTCGTGGATCGGGCAGGGCACGGGCAGCGGCCGGGCTGGGGGCGCAGGGCGCGGGCCGCGTGCTCGGGACGGGCAGGGCACGGGCGGCGGCCGGCGTGGGCGCAGGGCGCTGCGCGTGCTCGGGACGGGTGGGCACGGGCGGCGGCGGGCTCGGCGCAGGGGGCACGGGAGACGGGGATGGCGGCCGGCGGCGGCGACGGCGACGAGGAGCGCGCGATTTGGGCAGCCTGGCGGCGGGGGCAACTAGCTAGGGAGGCGAGGGAGATGTGAAAATTTCACAAGTCTTGCTTATATAGAAAGAGCATTGGTCCCGGTTCGTGGCACGACCCGGGACTAATGCCCCCTTAGTCCCGGTTGGAGCCACCAACCGACCAAAGGCCAAATTTCAGCAGCCCAAAGGGCGGGAAGCGGCAGGTCCCGGTTGGTGGCACCAACCGGGACTAAAGGGGCATTAGTCCCGGTCGTGGCACCAACCGGGACTAAACCCCTTAGTCTCGGTTGGTGCCACCAACCGACCAAAGGCCTGTCTTGCCCGAACCCAAATATTTAGTCCCACCTCGCTAGTTGAAGGGCGCCTGCACTGGTTTATAAGCTGGTGTGCGTCCCTTCGAGCTCCTCTCTAATGCAAAGCTTCGGGCCTAATCATGCCTCTTGCCTGTGGGCCTATTGGGCCTCTGCGGGCTGAATCACAGCCCATGTAGGGTTTCTAGTCGTAGTCAGGCCGTGGGGGCCTAGTAGGTGGCAGTTTTTTTTGCTTTATATTTTATTTCTTTTTGCTTTTAGTTTTAGAAAAAATATAAACTTTCTGTTTGTGCCATTAGTTTTAAAATTCAAAAACACTTTTTTTGTTTTCTTTGTTGCTTTATTTATTTTATTTTGTTTCTACTTACCAAAAATGCTTATTGTTGCTATTATTATTATTTTTTCAAGTTTTTTGTTTTGTTTCCTGCATTATTTATTTTCTTTTGGTTTTTGCTTTATTTTTTAATTCTTTTTGCTTTTAGGTCAAGAAATTATAAACTTTCGTTAGTGCCATTTGTTTTAGAACAATTATAAACTTTTCTGTTTGTGCCATTAGTTTTATAAAATTTGAATTCTTTGAAATTTGTGTGAATCACAAGTTTGTGAGCTCAACAAGGCGTAGAGGGACGGGCTTATAAACCGGTGTGAGCGCCTTCGGTTGGCGAGGTTCTCAAAGTTGGCATAACATGTTCATGAACAAAACGGACAATGGTATCATACTCGTGTGTTACAAAGTTGGCATGGTATCATCATAATAGTTGCGGAGAAAGTCTTCACTTTTTCTTCGCTTGTGTCGCTTTGCTTATTGCGCCATAACCGTGGATAATCTTCATCATTTATCGTGATGCTTGGGTCAGCCTTGACTTTGAAGGGAATTTCATGAAACTTTTCATACTCTTGAGACATATACATCTTGCCCTCCACTCCCGTGATGTCCCTTTTTCCCGAAAGAACTATGTGGCGCTTTGGCTAATTGTATGATGTATTCGCTTCCTTATCTTTTCTTTTCCTCGGTCCGGTAGACATGTCCTTCACATAGATAACCTGTGCCACATCATTGGCTAGGACGAACGGTTCGTCAACAGTACCCAAGATTTTTCAGATCCACTGTTGTCATTCCGTCTTGTGGGTCTACCATTCGCCTCCCCGATGATCGTTGACCCACTTGCACTTAAACAAAGGGACCTTAAAATCTACTCCGTAGTCAAGTTCCCATATGTCTACTATGTAACCATAATATGTGTCATTTCCCTTGTCATTGTCGCATCAAAGCGGACACCGCTGTTTTGGTTGGTGCTCTTTTCATCTTGGTCAATCGTGTAAAATGTATTCCCATTTATCTCAGATCCTTTCCAAATCATTACAGTCGAAGATGGTCCCCACGGACAACAAGTACAACTCATCACAAACAGTGCTGTCACCTCCGAGACGTGTTTCCAACTAACTGCTGAAAGTCCCGATGTGTTCACATGTAATCCGATTCGTCGCCGCCTCAGGTGTTTGGAGCGCAGATCGCTCTTGTGTTCATCGACATACGGGTCACCAAGGTAGAGTTCAGAGAACTGTAGTGTGCTTGAGACCAAGAATATCCGTCCCTCGCATATTATTGAGTCTCTTCCAAGCGTGCCTTTTCGGTCAGTCTCCCCTCATACCGCGATTTAGGGAGACCTATCTTATTAAGGCCAGGAATGAAGTCAACACAAAACCCGATGACATCCTCTCGCTTGATGGCCCATGGAGATGCTTCCTTCCGCCTAGCACTTGCGATTCTGAACATATTTCTTTAGGACTCCCATGAACCTCTCAAAGGGGTACATATTGTGTAGAAATACGGGCCTGTAATGACAATCTCGTCGACTAGATGAACTAGGACGTGCGTCATGATATTGAAGAAGGATGGTGGAACACCAGCTCGAAATCGACAAGACATTGCGCCACATCACTCCGGCGTTGCTACGATTTCTGGATCGATCACCTTCTCGAGATATTGCATTGAGGAATGCACATAGCTTCACAATGGCTAATCGGACGCTTTTCGGTAGAAGCCCTCTCAATGCAACCGAAGCGATTCGTCATAATCACGTGGCAGTCATGAGACTTTAGGTTACGAACTTTTTCTCGACATATTTATTATTCCCTTTAATTCGACGAGAAGCCGGGACCTTCATATCGAAAGGTGCATTGAAAGAATATTTCTTTCTCTTCTTTCAGAAGAGCGTAGCTGGCGGGACCTTCATATCGCTTCGGAGGCATGCCCTCTTTTTTCGTTAAGCGTTGCGGGTCCTCTCGTGCCTCGTGTGTATCTTTTGTCTTCCCATACACGCCCAAGAAGCCTAGCAGGTTCACGCAAAGGTTCTTCGCCACGTGCATCACGTCGATCGAAGAGCGGACCTCTAGGTCTTTCCAAAGAGGGTAGGTCCCAAAATATAGATTTCTTCTTCCACATGGGTGCGTGATTCTCAGCGTCATTCGGAACAGCTAGTCCACCAGGACCCTTTCCAAAGATTACGTGTAAATCATTGACCATAGCAAGTACGTGATCACCGGTACGCATGGCGGGCTTCTTCCGGTGATCTGCCTCGCCTTTGAAATGCTTGCCTTTCTTTCGACATTGATGGTTGGTCGGAAGAAATCGGCGATGGCCCAGTACACATTCTTCCCGCAGCTTCCCGGTATATACTATCGGTGTCAAGTAAACAGTGCGTGCATGTGTGGTATCCCTTGTTTGTCTCATCTCCGAAGGTTATCGAGAGCGGGCCAATCGTTGATTGTCACGAACAGCAACGCCTTTAGGTCAAATTCCTCCTTTTGTGCTCATCCCACGTCGTACACCGTTTCCATTCCACAATTGTAAAAGTTCCTCAACTAATGGCCTTAGGTACACATCAATGTCGTTGACGGGTTGCTTAGGGCCTTGGATGAGAACTGCATCATAATGAACTTCCGCTTCATGCACATCCAAGGAGGAAGGTTATACATACATAGAGTCACGGGCCAGGTGCTGTGATTGCTGCTCTGCTCTCCGAAAGGATTAATGCCATCCGCGCTTAAAGCAAACCATACGTTCCTTGGGTCCTTTGCAAACTCATCCCAGTACTTTCTCTCGATTTTTCTCCACTGCGACACGTCAGCGTCTGCTCTCAACTTCACGTCTTGCTAACGGTCCTCACTCTGACATCGCATCAACTTGGCATGCTCTCCGTTTCAACAGACGTTTCAACCGTGGTATTATAGGAGCATACCACATCACCTTCGCAGAACCCTCTTCCGGAGGCTCGCCACAACAAAGACCGAGGTCATATCGTCTGATCTTATACCGCAATGCACCGCATATCGGGCATGCGTTGAGATCCTTGTAGGCACCACGGTAGAGGATGCGATCATTAGGGCATGCATGTATCTTCTCCACCTCCAATCCTAGAGGGCATACGACCTTCTTTGCTGCGTATGTACCGTCGGGCAATTCGTTATCCTTTGGAAGCTTCTTCTTCATTATTTTCAGTAGCTTCTCAAATCCTTTATCAGCACAAGATTCTCCGCCTTCCACCGCAGCAATTCGAGTACGGTACCGAGCTTTGTGTTGCCATCTTCGCAATTGGGGTACAACCCGTTTTGTGATCCTCTAACATGCGATCGAACTTCAGCTTCTCCTTTTGACTTTCGCATTGTGTCCTTGCATCGACAATGACCCAGCGGAGATCATCATCATGGGGCACATCGTCTGGGTTCATCTTGATCTTCAGCAGCTTCGCCTGCTGCAAAGACCATCGTGCACATCGTCAGTGCAACTTGATGTTCAAGAGCATCACCGTATTCAGGGGCACAAAGTTGTCATCGTACTCTTCTTCCTCGCCGCCTTCCATCATAACCCCTATTTCTCCGTGCCTCGTCCAAACATTATAGTGTGGCATGAAACCCTTGTAAAGCGGTGGGTGTGAAGGATTTTCCGGTCGTAGTAAGACTTCAGATTCCCACATATAGGGCATGGACAACACATAAAACCATTCTGCTTGTTTGCCTCAGCCACTTCGAGAAAAGCATGCACGCCTTTAATGTACTCGGAGGTGTGTCTGTCACCCGTACATCCATTGCCGGTTCATCTGCGTGCATTATATATAATTAAGTGTGTCAAAAATCATTACAGAACATCATGAATTGATAATTAAGTGACCAAATTAATAGAAGTTCATCATCACATAAAAACCAAAGTACATACATAGTTCTCATCTAACAACATAATGCTCTGCAGAGCATCTAAATTAATTAAACCATACATTGAAACTATGTAAAACATTTCAATGTGAAAACAAATACGATCATAATCGCAACCAAGGTAACAACCGATCCAACGGCATAATGATACCAAGCCTCGGTATGAATGGCATATTTTCTAATCTTTCTCATCTTCAAGCGCATTGCATCCATCTTGATCTTGTGATCATCGATTTACATCCGCAACATGCAACTCCAATATCATCTTCTCCTCCTCAAGTTTTTTTATTTTTCCTTCAAGAAATTGTTTTCTTCTTCAACTAAATTTAACCTCTCGACAATAGGGTCGGTTGGAATTTCGGTTCAACAACCTCCTAGATAAATAAAATCTATGTCACGTTGGTCGGCATAATTTTCATAAACAATAAATGAACCAATAGTTATGAAAAGATAATATATACCATATCCGAATCATAGACAGGACGAGGGCCGACGGGGGCGGGTACCAAAACCATCGCACTATATAAGATGCAATAATAAAAGTAAGAAAATAATACAAGTAAGAATATTTTTCCTTTCGTAAAGAAGATAAGAACAAGAGGCTCACCACGGTGGAGTCATGGCGATGAGATCGGCGCTGGTGATCGGCGGTGAAGACGGGACGGGCATGACGGACCGCTAAACCTAGACAAATATTGAGGAAAATGGAGGTTAGAGGTCGAGCTTGGAGAGGAGAAAGCTTAAGTAGTGTGGCTCGGGCATTCCATCGAACACCTTGTGTGCATAGGAGGTGAGCTAGAGCACCACCAAGCCCCTCCCCTCGGCCGTAAAAAGCAGAGCAGTGTGCTCTGCTCTTCTGCGCGAGGGGCTATATATAGGCAGCACTATTGGTCCCGGTTGGTGGCATGAGCCGGGACTAAAGGGAAGCCTTTGGTCCGATTCATGCCACCAACCGACCAATAGTGGTGGGCCAGAGCGAAGCCCATTGGTCCTGCTCGTCCCACCAACCAACCGGGACCAAAAGGTCCGGACGAATCCGGGACCAATGGCCCACGTGGGTTCGGCCGGCCCCCTGGGCTCACGAACCGGGATAAATGCTCACATTAGTCCCGGTTCTGGATTGAACCGGGACTAATGGGCAAAACAGGCCTCAACGATAGCCCCTTTTTCTACTAGTGAGTCATGGTTTCCTGACTATGGACATTGGATGTCGTTGATAACGGGATCACATCATTAGGAGAATGATGAAGGAAATATGCCCTAGAGGCAATAATAAAGTTATTATTTATTTCCTCATATCATGATAAATGTTTATTATTCATGCTAGAATTGTATTAACCGGAAACATGATACATGTGTGAATACATAGACAAACATAGTGTCACTAGTATGCCTCTACTTGACTAGCTCATTGATCAAAGATCGTTATGTTTCCTAACCATAGACATGTGTTGTCATTTGATTAATAGGATCACATCATTAGGAGAATGATGGGATTGACTTGACCCATTCCGTTAGCTTAGCACTTGATCGTTTAGTATGTTGCTATTGCTTTCTTCATGACTTATACAAAGTTCCTACAACTATGAGATTGTGCAACTCCGTTTACCGGAGGAACACTTTGTGTGCTACCAAAGTCACAACGAATCGGGTGATTATAAAGGTGCTCTCTGAGGTGTCTCCAAAGGTACATGTTGAGTTGGCATAATTCGAGATTAGGTTTTGTCTCTCCGATTGTCGGAGAGGTATCTCTGGGCCCTCTCGGTAATACTCATCACTTAAGCCTTGCAAGCATTGTAACTAATGAGTTAGTTACGAAATGATGTATTACGTAACGAGTAAAGAGACTTGCCAGTAACGAGATTGAACTAGGTATTAGATACCGACGATCGAATCTCGAGCAAGTAACATACCGATGACAAAGGGAACAACGTATGTTGTTATGCGGTTTGACCGATAAAGATCTTCGTAGAATATGTAGGAACCAATATGAACATCCAGGTTCCACTATTGGTTATTGACCGAGAATAGTTCTAGGTCATGTCTACATAGTTCTCGAACCCGTAGGGTCCGCACGCTTAACGTTACGATGACAGTTTTATTATGAGTTTATAAGTTTTGATGTACCGAAGTTTGTTCGGAGTCCTGGATGTGATCACGGACATGACGAGGAGTCTCGAAATGGTCGAGACATAAAGATTGATATATTGGACGACTATATTCGGACACCGGAAGTGTTCCGGGTGATTTCGGAGAAAACCGGAGTGCCGAAGGGTTACCGGAACCCCCCGGGAGAGTTAATGGGCCACATGGGCCTTAGTGGAAAGAGAGAGGGGCGGCCAGGGTGGGCCGCGCGCCCCCTCTCCTTCTGGTCCGAATTGGACTAGGAAGGGGGCGCCTCTTTCCTTCCCCCTCTCTCCCCCTTCCTTCCCCCTCCTAGTAGGAGTAGGAAAGGGGGAGTCCTACTCCTACTAGGAGGAGGACTCCTCCTCCTTGGCGCGCCCACAAGGGTTGGCCAGCCTCCCCCCTTGCTCCTTTATATACGGGGGCAGGGGGCACCCCATAGACACACAAGCTGATCTACGGATTGTTCCTTAGCCGTGTGCGGTGCCCCCCTCCACCATATTCCACCTCGGTCATATCGTCATGAGTTTAGGCGAAGCCTGCGCCCGATAGAACATCATCATCGTCACCACGCCGTCGTGCTGACGGAACTCATCCCCGACGCTTTGCTGGATTGGAGCCCGGGGAACGTCATCGAGCTGAACGTGTGCTGAACACGGAGGTGCCGTACGTTCGGTGCTTGGATCGGTCGGATCGTGAAGACGTACGACTACATCAACCGCGTTGTCATAACGCTTCCGCTTACGGTCTACGAGGGTACGTGGACAACACTCTCCCCTCTCATTGCTATACCATCACCGTGATCTTGTGTGTGCGTAGGAATTTTTTTGAAATTACTACGTTCCCTAACAGTGGTATCAGAGCCAGGTTTTATGCGTTGATGTTATATGCACGAGTAGAACACAAGTGAGTTGTGGGCAATACAAGTCATACTGCTTACCAGCATGTCATACTTTGGTTCGGCGGTATTGTGAGATGAAGCGGCCGGACCGACATTACGCGTACGCTTACGCGAGACTGGTTTCACCGTTACGAGCACTTGTGCTTAAAGGTGGCTGGCGGTGTCTGTCTCTCTCACTTTAGCTGAATCGAGTGTGGCTACGCCCGGTCCTTGCGAAGGTTAAAACAACACTAACTTGACAAACTATCGTTGTGGTTTTTGATGCGTAGGTAAGAACGGTTCTTGCTAAGCCCGTAGCAGCGACGTAAAATTTGCAACAACAAAGTAGAGGACGTCTAACTTGTTTTTGCAGGGCATGTTGTGATGTGATATGGTCAAGATGTGATGCTATATTTATTGTATGAGATGATCATGTTTTGTAACCGGTTATCGGCAATCGGCAGGAGCCATATGGTTGTCGCTTATTGTATGAAATGCAACGCCTCAGTAATTGCTTTACTTTATCACTAAGCGGTAGCGATAGTCGTAGAAGCAATAGATGGCGTAACGACAACGATGCTACGATGGAGATCAAGGTGTCGCTACCGGTGACGATGGTGATCACGACGGTGCTTCGGAGATGGAGATCCCAAGCACAAGATGATGATGGCCATATCATATCACTTATATTGATTGCATGTGATGTTTATCCTTTATGCATCTTATCTTGCTTTGATTGACGGTAGCATTTTAAGATGATCTCTCACTAAAAATTATCAAGAAGTGTTCTCCCTGAATATGCACCGTTGCCAAAGTTCTTCGTGCCCAGACACCACGATATGATCTGTTGTGATAAGCTCTCGTCCATCTACAACGGGTGCAAGCCAGTTTTTGCACACGCAGAATATTCAGGTTATACTTGTGAGCCTAGCATATACTGAGATATGGCCTCGGAACACGAGAGACCGAAAGGTCGAGCGTGAATCATATAGTAGATATGATCAACATAGTGATGTTCACCATTGAAAACTACTCCATCTCACGTGATGATCGGTTATGGTTTAGTTGATTTGGATCATGTAATCACTTAGATGACTAGAGACATATCTATCTGAGTGGGAGTTCTTAAGTAATATGATTAATTGAACTTAAATTTATCATGAACTTATTACCTGATAGTATTTTGCTGGTCTATGTTTTTGTAGATAGATGGCTCGTCTTTGTTGTTCCATTGAATTTTAATGCGTTCCTTGAGAAAGCAAAGTTGAAAGATGATGGTAGCAATTACACGGCTGGGTCCGTAACTTGAGGATTATCCTCATTGCTGCACGGAAGAATTACGCCCGGAAGCACCGCTGGGTGCCGAACTGCTGCAGAGCAACGCCGGATGTTGTGAACGTCTGGCGAGCAAAGTCGATGACTACTCTATAGTTCGATGTGCCATGCTTTACGGTTTAGAACCGGGTCTTCAACGACGTTTTGAACGTCATGGAGCATATGAGATGTTCCAGAGTTGAAGTTAATATTTCAAGCAAATGCCGGATTGAGAGATATGAAGTCTCCAATAAGTTCTACAGCTGCAAGATGGAGGAGAATAGTTCATCGGTGAGCATATACTCAAAATGTCCGGGTATAATAATCACTTGATTCAACTGGAGTTAATCTTCCGGATGATAGCGTCATTGATGTAATTCTCCAATCATCGCCACCAAGCTACAAGAGCTTCGTGATGAACTATAATAAGCAAGGGATGAACAAGACAATTCCCGAGCTCTTCGCAATGCTAAAGGCTGCGGATGTAGAAATCAAGAAGGAGCATCAAGTGTTGATGGTCAACAAGACCACTAGTTTCAAGAAAAAGGGCAAAGGGAAGAAGAAGGGGAACTTCAAGAAGAACAGCAAGCAAGTTGCTGCTCAAGAGAAGAAACCCAAGTCTGGACCTAAGCACTGAAACCGAAAGTGCTTCTATTGCAAGCAGACTGGACACTGGAAGCGGAACTGCCCCAAGTATTTGGCGGATAAGAAGGATGGCAAAGTAAACAAAGGTATATGTGATATACATGTTATTGATGTGTACCTAACTAGAGCTCGTAGTAGCACCTGGGTATTTGATACTGGTTACATTGCTAATATTTGCAACTCGAAACAGGGCTACGGAATAAGCGAGCACCGCCAAGGACGAGGTGACGATGCGCGTGGGAAAGGGTTCCAAAGTCGATGTGATCGTGGTCGGCACTCTACCTCTACATCTACCTTCAGGATTAGTTTTAGACCTGAATAATTGTTATTTGGTGCCAGCGTTGAGCATGAACATTATATCTGGATCTTGTTTGATGCGAGGCGGTTATTCATTTAAATCGAGAGAATAATGGTTGTTCTATTTATATGAGTAATATCTTTTATGGTCATGCACCCTTGAAGAGTGGTCTATTTTTATTGAATCTCGATAGTAGTAATACACATATTCATAATGTCGAAGCCAAAAGATGCAGAGTTGATAATGATAGTGCAACTTATTTGTGGCACTGCCATTTAGGTCATATCGGTGTAAAGCGCATGAAGAAACTCCATACTGATGGACTTTTGGAATCACTTGATTATGAATCACTTGGTACTTATGAACCATGCCTCATGGGCAAGATGACTAAAACACCGTTCTCCGGTACTATGGAGAGAGCAACAGATTTGTTGGAAATCATACATACAGATGTATGTGGACCGATGAATATTGAAGCTCGTGGCGGATATCGTTATTTTCTCACCTTCACAGATGATTTGAGCAGATATGGGTATATCTACTTAACGAAACACAAGTCTGAAACATTTGAAAAGTTCAAAGAATTTCAGAGTGAAGTAGAAAATCATCGTAACAAGAAAATTAAGTTTCTACGATCTGATCGTGGAGGAGAATATTTGAGTTACGAGTTTGGTTTACATTTGAAACAATCGGAATAGTTTCACAACTCACGCCACCCGGAACACCACAACGAAATGGTGTGTCCGAACGTCGTAATCGTACTTTACTAGATATGGTGCGATCTATGATGTCTCTTACTGATTTACCGCTATCGTTTTGGGGTTATGCTTTAGAGACGGCTGCATTCACATTGAATAGGGCACCATCAAAATCCGTTGAGACGATGCCTTATGAACTATGGTTTGGCAAGAAACCAAAGTTGTCGTTTCTTAAAGTTTGGGGCTGCGATGCTTATGTGAAGAAACTTCAACCGGATAAGCTCGAACCCAAATCGGAGAAATGTGTCTTCATAGGATACCCAAAAGAGGCATTGGGTACACCTTCTATCACAGATCCGAAGGCAAGACATTCGTTGCTAAGAATGGATCCTTTCTAGAAAAAGAGTTTCTCTCGAAAGAAGTGAGTGGGAGGAAAGTAGAACTTGATGAGATAACTATGTCTGCTCCCTTATTGGAAAGTAGTTCATCACGTAAATCAGTTCCTGTGACTTCTACACCAATTAGTGAGGAAGATAATGATATTGATCATGAAACTTCAGATCAAGTTTCTCTTGAACCTCGTGAGGTCTACGAGAATAAAATCTTCACCAGAGTGGTACGGTAATCCTATTCGGAAGTCATGTTACTTGACCATGATGAACCTACGAACTATGAGGAAGCGATGATGAGCCCAGATTCCGCAAAATGGCTAGAAGCCATGAAATGTGAGATGGGATCCATGTATGAGAACAAAGTATGGACTTTGGTTGACTTGCCCGATGATCGGCAAGCCATTGAGAATAAATGGATCTTTAAGAAGAAGACTGACGCTAACGATAATGTAACTGTCTATAAAGCTCGACTTGTTGCGAAAGGTTTTCGACAAGTTCAAGGGGTTGACTACGATGAGACTTTCTCACCCGTAGCGATGCTTAAGTCTGTCCGAATCATGTTAGCGATTGCCGCATTTTATGATTATGAAATTTGGCGGATGGATGTCAAAACTGCATTTCTGAATGGATTTACGGAAGAAGAGTTGTATATGATGCAACCAGAAGGTTTTGTCGATCCTAAGGAGCTAACAAAGTGTGCAAGCTCCAGCGATCATTCTATGGTGCAGTGCAAGCCTCTCGGAGTTGGAATAAACGCTTTGATAGTGTGATCAAAGCATATGGTTTTATATGAGACTTTTGGAGAAGCCTGTATTTACAAGAAAGTGAGTGGGAGCTCTGTAGCATTTCTAATATTATATGTGGATGACATATTGTTGATTGGAAATGATATAGAATTTCTTAATAGCATAAAAGGATACTTGAATAGAAGTTTTTCAATGAAAGACCTCGGTGAAGCTGCTTACATATTGGGCATTAAGATCTATAGAGATAGATCAAGACGCTTGATTGGACTTTCACAATGCACGTACCTTGGTAAAGTGTTGAAAAGGTTCAATATGGATCAGGCGAAGAAAGGGTTCTTGCCTGTATTACAAGGTATAAAGTTGAGTCAGACTCAATGCCCGACCACTGCAGAAGATAGAGAGAAAATGAAAGGAGTTCCCTATGCTTTAGCCATAGGCTCTATCATGTATGCAATGCTGTGTACCAGACCTGATGTGTGCCTTGCTATTAGTTTGGCAGGGAGGTACCAAAGTAATCCAGGAGTGGGTCACTGGACAGCGGCCAAGAACATCCTGAAATACCTGAAAAGGACTAAGGATATGTTTCTCGTATATGGAGGTGATAAAGAGCTAGTCGCAAATGGTTACGTCGATGCAAGCTTTGACACTGATCCGGACGATTCTAAATCGCAAACCGGATACGTATTTTTATTAAACGGTGGAGCTGTAAGTTGGTGCAGTTCTAAACAAAGCATCATGGCGGGATCTACATGTGAAGCGGAGTACATAGCTGCTTTAAGCAGCAAATGAAGGAGTCTCGATGAAGGAGTTCATTTCCGATCTAGGTGTTATACCTAGTGCATCGGGACCAATGAAGATCTTCTGTGACAATCTTTGGTGCAATTGCCTTGGCAAAGGAATCCAGATTTCACAAAAGGACCAAGCACATCAAGAGATGCTTCAATTCCATTCGGGACCAAGTCCAAGTGGGATACATAGAGATTTGCAAGATACATACGGATCTGAATGTTGCAGACCCATTGACTAAGCCTCTCTCACGAGCAAAACATGATCAGCACCAAGACTCCACGGGTGTTAGAATCATTACTATGTAATCTAAATTATTGACTCTAGTTCAAGTGGGAGACTGAAGGAAATATGCCCTAGAGGCAATAATAAAGTTATTATTTATTTCCTCATATCATGATAAATGTTTATTATTCATGCTAGAATTGTATTAACCTAAACATGATACATGTGTGAATACATAGACAAACATAGTGTCACTAGTATGCCTCTACTTGACTAGCTCATTGATCAAAGATGGTTATGTTTCCTAACCATAGACATGTGTTGTCATTTGATTAATAGGATCACATTATTAGGAGAATGATGTGATTGACTTGACCCATTCCGTTAGCTTAGCACTTGATCGTTTAGTATGTTGCTATTGCTTTCTTCATGACTTATACAAAGTTCCTACAACTATGAGATTGTGCAACTCCCGTTTACCGGAGGAACACTTTGTGTGCTACCAAACATCACAACGTAACTGGGTGATTATAAAGGTGCTCTACAGGTGTCTCCAAAGGTACATGTTGAGTTGGCATAATTCGTGATTAGGTTTTGTCTCTCCGATTGTCGGAGAGGTATCTCTGGGCCCTCTCGGTAATACTCATCACTTAAGCCTTGCAAGCATTGTAACTAATGAGTTAGTTACGAAATGATGTATTACGTATCTAGTAAAGAGACTTGCCGATAACGAGATTGAACTAGGTATTAGATACCGACGATCGAATCTCGGGCAAGTAACATACCGATGACAAAGGGAACAACATATGTTGTTATGCGGTTTGACCGATAAAGATCTTCGTAGAATATGTAGGAACCAATATGAACATCCAGGTTCCACTATTGGTTATTGACCGAGAATAGTTCTAGGTCATGTCTACATAGTTCTCGAACCGTAGGGTCCGCACGCTTAACATTACGATGACAGCTTTTATTATGAGTTTATAAGTTTTGATGTACCGAAGTTTGTTCGAGTCCTGGATGTGATCACGGACATGACGAGGAGTCTCGAAATGGTCGAGACATAAAGATTGATATATTGGACGACTATATTCGGACACCGGAAGTGTTCCGGTGATTTCGAGAAAACTGAGTGCCGGAGGGTTACCGGAACCCCCCGGGAGAGTTAATGAGCCACATGGGCCTTAGTGGAAAGAGAGAGGGGCGGCCAGGGTGGGCCTCGTGCCCCCTCTCCCTCTGGTCCGAATTGGACTAGGAAGGAGGGGCGGCGCCCCCCTCTTTCCTTCCCCCTCTCTCCCCCTTCCTTCCCCCTCCTAGTAGGAGGAGGACTCCTCCTCCTTGGCGCGCCCACAAGGGCCGGCCGGCCTCCCCACTTGCTCCTTTATATACGGGGGTACGGGGCACCCCATAGACACACAAGTGGATCTACGGATTGTTCCTTAGCCGTGTGCGGTGCCCCCCTCCACCATATTCCACCTCGGTCATATCGTTGCGGAGTTTAGGCGAAGCCCTGTGCCGGTAGAACATCATTATCGTCACCACGCCATCGTGCTGACAGAACTCATCCCCGACGCTTTGCTGGATTGGAGCCCGGGGAACGTCATCGAGCTGAATGTGTGCTGAACACGGAGGTGCCGTACGTTCGGTGCTTGGATCGGTCGGATCGTGAAGACGTACGACTACATCAACCGCGTTGTCATAACGCTTCCTCTTACGGTCTACGAGGGTACGTGGACAACACTCTCCCCTCTCGTTGCTATACCATCACCATGATCTTGTGTGTGCGTAGGAATTTTTTTGAAATTACTACGTTCCCTAACAAATGATGTGATGGACAAGACCCAATCCTAAGCATAGCACAAGATCGTGTAGTTCGTTTTGCTAGAGTTTTTCCAATGTCAAGTATCTTTTCCTTAGACCATGAGACCGTGTAACTCCCGGATACCGTAGGAGTGCTTTGGGTGTACCAAACGTCACAATGTAACTAGGTGACTATCTCCGAAAGTGTCTGTTGGGTTGACACAGATCGACACTGGGATTTGTCACTCCGTATGACGGAGAGGTATCTCTGGGCCCACTCGGTAATGCATCATCATAATGAGCTCAAAGTGACCAAGTGTCGGTCACGGATCATGCATTACTAAGACGAGTAAAGTGACTTGCCCGATCTAGATTGAACGAGGTATTGGGATGCCGACGATCGAATCTCGGGCAAGTAACGTACCGATTGACAAAGGGAATGGTATACGGGGTTGCTTAAATCCTCGACATCGTGGTTCATCCGATGAGATCATCGAGGAGTATGTGGGAGCCAACATGGGTATCCAAATCCCGCTGTTGGTTATTGACCGGAGAGCCGTCTCGGTCATGTCTGCATGTCTCCCGAACCCGTAGGGTCTACACACTTAAGGTTAGGTGACGCTAGGGTTGTATGAATATGAGTATGCAACAAACTGAAAGTTGTTCGGAGTCCCGAATGAGATCCCGGACGTCACGAGGAGTTCCAGAATGGTCCGGAGGTAAAGAATTATATATAGGAAGTGCAGTTTCGGCCATCGGGAAAGTTTCGGGGTCCACCGGTATTGTACCGGGACCACCGGAAGGGTCCCGGGGGTCCATCGGGTGGGGCCACCTATCTCGGAGGGCTCCATGGGCTGAAGTGGGAGGGGAACCAGCCCCTAGTGGGCTGGTGCACCCCCCTGGGCCCCCCTCTGCGCCTAGGGTTGGGAACCCTAGGGGAGGGGGCGCCTCCACTTGCCTTGGGGGGCACTCCACCCCCCTTGGCTGCCGCCCCCTAGAGATCCCATCTCTAGGGCCGGCGTCCCCCCTGGGGTCCCTATATAAAGAGGGGGGGGGTGGGAGGGCAGCCGCACCCAACACCCTGGCGCCTCCCTCCCCTCCCTGCTACACCTCCACCACCCGTAGTTGCTTGGCGAAGCCTCGCCGAACCTCGCCGCATCCACCACCACGCCGTCGTGCTGCTGGATCTTCATCAACCTCTCCTTCCCCCTTGCTGGATCAAGAAGGAGGAGACGTCATGCTGACCATACGTGTGTTGAACGCGGAGGTGCCGTCCATTCGGCGCTAGGATCTGCGGTGATTTGGATCACGACGAGAACGACTCCGTCAACCCCGTTCTCTTGAACGCTTCCGCACACGATCTACAAGGGTATGTAGATGCATCTCTCTCTCTCGTTGCTAGATGAACTCATAGATTGATCTTGGTGAACGTAGATTTTTTTTATTTTATGCAACATTCCCCAACAGTGGTATCAGTGCTAGGTCTATGCGTAGTTCTCTATTGCACGAGTAGAACACAAATCTATTGTGGGCGTAGATCTTGTCAACTTGCTTGCCACTACTAGTCTTATTTTGCTTCAGCGGTATTGTGGGATGAAGTGGCCTGGACCGACCTTACACGTACGCTTACGTGAGGCAGGTTCCACCGACTGACATGCACTAGTTGCATAAGGTGGCTAGCGGGTGTCTGTCTCTCCCACTTCAGTTGGAGCGGATTCGATGAAAAGGGTCCTTATGAAGGGTAAATAGAAGTTGACAAAAATCACGTCGTGGTTATTTGTAGGTAAGAAAACGTTCTTGCTAGAACCCAATTGGAGCCACGTAAAAGATGCAACAACAATTAGAGGACGTCTAACTTGTTTTTGCAGCAATTGCTATGTGATGTGATATGGCCAAAAGTTGTGATGAATGATGAATGATATATTGTGATGTATGAGATCATGTTCTTGTAATAGGAATCACGACTTGCATGTCAATGAGTATGACAACGGCGAGAGCCATAGGAGTTGTCTTAATTATTCTATGACCTGCGTGTCAATGATTTAAGGCCATGTAATTACTTTACTTTATTGCTAAACCGTTAGCCATAGTAGTAGAAGTAATAGTTGGCGAGCAACTTCATGGAGACACGATGATGGAGATCATGGTGTCATGCCGGTGACGAAGATGATGATGGAGCCCCGAAGATGGAGATCAAAGGAGCTATATGATATTGGCCATATCATGTCACTACTATATAATTGCATGTGATGTTTATTATGTTTATGCATCTTGTTTACTTAGAACGACGGTAGTAAATAAGATGATCCCTTATAATAATTTCAAGAAAGTGTTCCCCTAACTATGCGCCCGTTGCTAAAGTTAAATGCGTTTGAAGCACCACGTGATGATCGGGTGTGATAGATCCTTACGTTCACATACAACGGGTATAAGACAGTTTTACACATGCAAAAACACTTAGGGTTAACTTGACGAGCCTAGCATGTACAAACATGGCATCGGAACACAGAGACCGAAAGGTCGAACATGAGTCGTATGGAAGATATGATCAACATGGAGATGTTCACCGATGATGACTAGTCCGTCTCACGTGATGATCGGACACGGCCTAGTCGAATCGGATCATGTAACACTTAGATGACTAGAGGGATGTCAAATCTGAGTGGGAGTTCATTAAATAATTTGATTAGATGAACTTAATTATCATGAACTTAGTCTAAAATCTTTGCAAAATATGTCTTGTAGATCAAATGGCCAACGCTCATGTCAACATGAAGTTCAACGTGTTCCTAGAGAAAACCAAGCTGAAAGATGACGGTAGAAACTATACGGACTGGGTCCTAACACGAGGATCATCCTCATAGCTGCCAAGAAAGCATATGTCCTAGAAGGACCGCTAGGTGAAGCACCCATCCTAGAGAACCAAGACGCTTTTGAACGTTTGGCGATCACGTGTTGATGATTACTCCCTCGTTCAAAGGCGGCATGCTTTATAGCTTAGAACCGGGGCTCCAAAAGAGTTTTGAGCAACACGAAGCATATGAGATGTTCGAGGAGCTGAAAATGGTTTTCCAAGCTCATGCCCGGGTCGAGAGATATGAGGTCACCGACAAGTTCTATAGTTGTAAGATGGAGGAAAACAGTTCTGTCAGTGAGCACATACTCAAAATGTTTGGGTTGCACAACCGCCTGTCCCAGCTGGACATTAACCTCCTGGACGAGGCGGTCATTGATGAGAATCCTCCATCGCTCCCACCGAGCTACAAGAGCTTTGTGATGAACTACAATATGCAGGGGATGGTGAAAACTATTCCTGAAGTATTTTCAATGCTGAAGTCAGCAGAGGTAGAAATCAAGAAAGAACATCAAGTGTTGATGGTCAATAAAACCACCAAGTTCAAGAAGGGCAAGGGTAAGAAGAACATCAACAAGGACGGCAAAGATGTTGCCGCGCCCGGTAAGCCAGTTGCCGGGAAGAAGGCAAAGAATGGACCCAAGCCTGAGCCTGAGTGCTTTTATTGCAAAGGGAAGGGTCACTGGAAGCGGAACTGCCCCAAATACTTAGCGGACAAGAAGGCCGGCAACACTAAAGGTATATTTGATATACATGTAATTGATGTGTACCTTACCAAGACTCGTAGTAACTCACAGGTATTTGATACCGGTGCCGTTGCTCATATTTGTAACTCACAGCAGGAGCTGCGGAATAAGCGGAGACTGGCGAAAGACCAGGTGATGATGCGCGTCGGGAATGGTTCCAAGGTCGATGTGATCGCCGTCGGCACGCTACCTCTACATTTACCTACGGGATTAGTTTTAAACCTCAATAATTGTTATTTAGTGCCAAGTTTGAGCATGAAAATTGTATCTGGATCTCGTTTAATGCGAGATGGCTACTCATTTAAATCCGAGAATAATGGTTGTTCTATTTATATGAGAGATATGTTTTATGGTCATGCCCCAATGGTCAATGGTTTATTCTTAATGAATCTCGAACTTAATGTTACACATATTCATAGTGTGAATACCAAAAGATGTAAAGTTGATAACGATAGTCCCACATACTTGTGGCACTGCCGCCTTGGTCACATTGGTGTCAAGCGCATGAAGAAGCTCCATGCAGATGGACTTTTAGAGTCTCTCGATTATGAATCATTTGACACATGCGAACCATGCCTCATGGGCAAAATGACCAAGACTCCGTTCTCCGGAAGAATGGAGCGAGCAACCAGCTTATTGGAAATCATACATACTGATGTGTGTGGTCCAATGAGCGTTGAGGCTCGCGGAGGATATCGTTATGTTCTCACTCACCCATTTACTTAAGTAGATATGGGTATGTCTACTTGATGAAACACAAGTCTGAAACCTTTGAAAAGTTCAAGGAATTTCAGAATGAAGTAGAGAATCAACGTGACCGAAAGATGAAATTCTTACGATCAGATCGTGGAGGAGAATATTTAAGTCACGAATTTGGTACACACTTAAGGAAATGTGGAATCATTTCACAACTCACGCCGCCTGGAACACCTCAACAGTAATAAGGTGTCCGAATGTCGTAATCGCACTCTATTGGATATGGTGCAATCTATGATGTCTCTTACCGATTTACCGCTATCATTTTGGGGATACGCTCTAGAGACAGCTACATTCACTTTAAATAGGGCTTCGTCTAAATCCGTTGAGACGACACCGTTTGAATTATGGTTTGGAAAGAAACCTAAGCTGTCGTTTCTCAAAGTTTGGGGATGCGATGCTTATGTCAAGAAACTTCAACCTGAAAAGCTCGAACCCAAGTCGGAAAAATGCGTCTTCATAGGATACCCTAAGGAAACCATTGGGTATACCTTCTATCTTAGATCCGAAGGCAAGATCTTTGTTGCCAAGAACGGATCCTTTCTGGAAAAAAAGTTTCTCTCGAAAGGAGTAAGTGGGAGGAAAGTGGAACTCGATGAAGTACTACCTCTTGAACTGGTAAGTAATGCAGCTCAGGAAAATGTTCCTGTGGTGCCTACACCGACTGGGGAGGAAATTAATGATGATGATCAAGGTACTTCGGATCAAGTTGCTACTGAACTACGTAGGTCCACAAGGACACGTTCCACACCAGAGTGGTATGGCAACCCTGTCCTGGAAATCATGCTGTTAGACAACAGTGAACCTTCGAACTATGAAGAAGCGATGGCGGGCCCAGATTCCAACAAATGGCTTGAAGCCATGCAATCTGAGATAGAATCCATGTATGAAAACAAAGTATGGACTTTGACAAACTTGCCCGATGATCGGCGAGCGATAGAAAACAAATGGATCTTTAAGAAGAAGATTTGATGCGGATGGTAATGTTACCATCTATAAAGCTCGACTTGTCGCTAAGGGTTATCGGCAAGTTCAAGGGGTTGACTACGATGAGACTTTCTCTCCCGTAGCGAAGCTGAAGTCCGTCCGAATCATGTTAGCAATTGTCGCATACTATGATTATGAGATATGGCAGATGGACGTCAAAACGGCATTCCTTAACGGCTATCTTAAGGAAGAACTGTATATGATGCAGCCGGAGGGTTTTGTCGATCCTAGGAATGCTAACAAGGTATGCAAGCCCCAGCGATCCATTTATGGGCTGGTGCAAGCATCTCGGAGTTGGACCATTCGTTTTGATGAGATGATCAAAGCGTTTGGGTTTATGCAGACTTATGGAGAAGCCTGCGTTTGCAAGAAAGTGAGTGGGAGCTCTGTAGCATTTCTCATATTATATGTAGATGACATACTTTTGATGGGAAATGATATAGAACTTTTGGACATCATTAAGGCCTACTTGAATAAGTGTTTTTCAATGAAGGACCTTGGAGAAGTTGCTTACATATTAGGCATCAAGATCTATAGGGATAGATCGAGACGCCTCATAGGTCTTTCACAAAGCACATACCTTGATTTTGAAGAAGTTCAAAATGGATCAGTCCAAGAAAGGGTTCTTGCCAGACATTGCAAGGTGTGAGATTGAGCTCGGCTCAATGCCCCACCACGGCAAAAGATAAAGAAGAGATGAGTGTCATCCCCTATGCCTCGGCCATAGGATCTATTATGTATGCCATCTTTGTGTACCGGACTGATGTAAACCTTGCCGTAAGTTTGGTAGGAAGGTACCAAAGTAATCCCGCAAGGAACACCGTCAGCGGTCAAGAATATCCTGAAGTACCTGAAAAGGACGAAGGACATGTTTCTTGTTTATGGAGGTGACGAAGAGCTCGTCGTAAAGGGTTACGTCGATGCTAGCTTTGACACAGATCTGGATGACTCTAAGTCACAAACCGGATACGTGTATATGTTGAATCGTGGAGCAGTAAGCTGGTGCAGTTGCAAGCGGAGCGTCGTGGCGGGATCTACATGTGTGTCAGGACCCCGATTCCAAGTCACATCGACCTAGCTGGTAACACCTCATATCACTTTGTGGCCTCACGCACGGTATTCCCACGGGTGTCGCCTTACCATGGCCCGGGACCGTTTGCGCCTTTTGGCTCACGTATATGATAGTGTCGCTAGCATCCACATGACAAAGAACCCGGGCCGACATGGCTAGTCGTGAACCCAAGCGGCACTAACCTATGGGGACAGGCATACATGAATCACTTCGAGCATGTCGATCATCAACGTATGAATTCGGGCTGTAGCACTGGGCTAACAGGACTCCGGTATCCCGGGCTGTAGCAAGCTAAGGCAGACTCGAATATCACCGCGTGACATTTCCCGAAGGGACGGACATAGGAACGAAATGAAACACATGCCGGCCAGTCAAGTGTCCAAGCGGTAGTCTTTGGGCTAGCGAGGACTCCGGTGAACCGGGCATGGCGGACTACTATCGCTCGTAAGCACGAGACTTACATTTCCCCATATGAGAGGCTGCCAAGGATAAACAACTAGTTTGTCGGATCCCACTCATACCAAGCATTTCAATCATACACGCAATATGCCCGATATGAGTAAATACAACAAGGCATCACAACAAAACTCTACAACTCAAGTACTTTATTTAAAAGGCTCCGAGGAGCCATACATAACATAGTCATACAGGTAGGTGTCACATGACCCAACACTCAAGTCATACAATCATACAAGCACATGCGGAAGCAAACTAGTCTCGAAAGTACGCACTCTAGAAAGAAAGAAAGCTTGTTGGAGCCTTTCTATCTACAATGGCCCTTCACAAGTCTTAGATCGCCACCGGGTGGCTAGCTTACTCGTCAAGTCAACATCTACATAGAATCCGTCGGAGGGTAGTATGGTCCTCCTGAAAAATATTGATTAAGCAAACATGAGTACAAAAGTACTCAACAAGTCTTACCACGTAATCCTATCATACATGCACATTCTCAAGAAGGAGGTGGAGTTATTTGCAGCAAGCCAGCTTTGACTCTTGGCTAAGCTATCCTACGTGACACACTTTGTAAAGCATTTGTCGCACACGAGTCCAGTACTCACCACCACAATACTCCACCGTGGATCCTCTCTCGTCATCCCCGAGAGGGCCATCCACGATACTCACACTTATCTTGAGGCTTTTAGTAGTATCCATTTACTTGTCTATGAACTGATATAGGTAACCCAGAAGTCCTTCTCCGTGGACACGGCTATTCGAATAGATCATATTTAACCCTGGGGTGTACTTCTTCACACACGCTCTCACCACTTATAAATCGTTTACACGACATGTACTCGGCAACCTTCAAGCGGAAGCCCAACGTGGGTGTCGGCCACAGCCTACCTAAACACTCAAGTCCCTAGTCCAAAGTTTATCGCCTATTCGGGTTCCATCCGCAGGAGTCCGCCGAGGTTTCCCATACAGCCCCGAACGATGTGTGCGGGGTTCCCGAGATACCAAACGGGCACTCGGTACACCGGCCACGGTGCCTACCGCAACACAACCCACCCCTAAGGTCAGCGCTATATGCGGCCCCCAAAGATGCTACAAACACCGAAACTACTTGCAACTCCGGACTATGAACAGGGGTGGTTAAGAAGTTTAGAGGGTCCATTGGTTTCGGGCCCAATGTGTGGTAGTAGCTAGTTCATGGATCACAAACACAGATCTCAGTTCTTAGGGTCGGCTTCAATGAAACAACCCACCATGTACTCCTACATGGCCTCTCATTGATACCTTTACCAAATCGTGTTCAACACTTTCACTCGAACCAACACAACCTTTCACTCCAGTTCATCATCCCGATGAGCCGACTGACACAACTCTAAGCATAGCAAGCATAGCATGGTAGGAATCACAAACATGGCTCAATCAACTCCTACACATGCTAGTGGGTTTCATCTAGTTACTGTGGAAATGACAGGTCATGCAAAGGAAGTGGGTTCAACTACCGCAGCACACAACAGTTGAATCGCGTTGTCTTAATGCAGTAAACGAGAGCGTAAGCGAGAACATGGGTTTGTATCGGAATGATCAATGAATTGCTTGCCCGATGGAACTGGGGTAGAGAACTGCCCTTCAGATGGGTAGTCGAGGTTATCTTGAAGCGTAACCTATCATGAAAACACACCGAAATAAACATACAAACAATATGCAACAATATGATGCATGCTATGACATGGCAATATGGAGGTGTGTTGGCCTAATGCAAGTTGAAGGAACAGGGGATGAACTCATTTGAATCAAGATTCAAATGATAGCTCATTTGAGTTAGTCCTAATGGTGCAATATCTTATTCTGGTTATTCAGCATAGTTAACTTGTTTTAACATGCATGAAACCTGTACCAATGGATAGAGTGTATTTTTCTGATAATTTTTCATATATAAATCTTTGCATTTGGAGTTATAAAATAAAAGTTATAAGCATTTGAAATTTGATTTATATTCTGGAATTTATTATATAAAAATAAATCCAGAATTCATTTATTACGCCAAGATGAGGTCAGCGTGACGTCAGGGTCAACAGGGTCATCCAGTCAAACCGACCAGTGGGACCCGCATGTCGTGTTAGTTTAACTAATTAAATTAATTAGAACTAATCCTAATTAGTTAACCGGGGTCCACCGTCATTGACTCGTAGCGAACAACAGGCCCACTGATCGGGTCGATGGTCAACTCGGCGTCTAGTCACGGCGAGGCCAGGCCAAAGGCGGAGCAAAGTGCTTTTGCACTTTCAGGCACCAAATGGAGCTAGGAGCATCTACGTGGAGCCGGAAGTGAGCCATGTGTTTGGTGGGGTCAGTTAGGCTAGGGGTGGCGGAGTGGGCGCCCGGCGGCAAGTCGAGGCGGCGGCCGGGCTCGGGTGATGTCGGGTTTGGTGTTAGAGGAGCTCGGCGAGGCGCGAAGTGCATAGCTAGGCCCAAGCGCAACTCGGTGAGTGCGATGGGCCAGGAGTGGCGTGGCCGTTGGGTGGCCGGAGTTTAAATCGGCGACGAGCTCCAGCATGCGTTCGGGTGATCAACGTGGCGCTGCTAGGTGCAAGAGGAAGAGAGCGGAGAGGACGGGGGAGTAGCCAGGCTCACAGTGAACCCGTAGAGAGCCTCGTCGGGGTCGGGGGCGGTTTGATGCGGCGGCGACGACGATGGGGATCTCCGGCGGCTTCGAGCTCGGTCGAGGTCGGTGTAGAGGCTTCGGGGTGCTTAGAGCGAGCGGGACTCGGCTAGCTAGGGGTAGTGGGGTGCGGCGGAGCTGCTGGACATGGTGGGGAGGAGCATGGACGGCGGGGAGCACGGCGTCGACGGTGGCGCGTCGGCGATGGCGTCGGCCAGGTTGGGAGAGCGAGAGAGTAGGCAGGGGAGAATGGGGTGTCCAGGGGTCAAGCGGCAGCGTGGAGGCCGTCCAGCAGCGAGGCAGCGAGGGTGAAGCAGCGGCGGCCACTGGCGCGCCTCGAAGCCGCCGGGCCAAGACTGCTCGTCAAGCCGAGCAAGCAGCTTCAAGGCCGGCCTGCTGGCTGGGCCGGCAGTGGCCGCACAGCGTCAGTAAGGGTTTTTCCTTTTTAGTCTTTTTCTAATTTACAGAACTTTGTGGGGTTTTTCTAAAATACCAAAACTGTTTTAAAAATCATCAAAATGCTCCTGGTCACTTGTTGGAATATTCCCAACATGAAACATTTAGGTTTGGCAATTTTGAACATTTAAAATATTTTTCATAATTTAAAATGCTCATTTCAAAAACTTGTGAATTAACTCTAGGACCCTTAGATGACCTAGAAAATGGTACACCTTCTTTGACATGGGTTACGAACCAAAGTAAAGAGGATGAACATTTTGAAGGGCATTTCGTGTTCATTGAAATAAATTTTAGTAAACCCTAGTTGTTTTAAGGGGGTGTTACGGGGTTTCTGCCTTCCCATTTCAATTTCAAATGAAATTTAAACATGATGCACACCCTAATGCATGGTCTATCTGGGATGTGACAACTCACCCCCACTCAAAAGAATCTCGTCCCGAGATTTCGGATCTGTTGCGAAAAAGGTGGGATACTCGAGTCGAAGACGATCCTCCCTTTCCCAAGTTGCTTCTTGCTCGGAATGGTTTGACCATTGAACCTTTAGAAACTTGATATTCCGACGTCGAGTGGTACGCTCGGCTTGATCGAGGATACTGAGCAGGTACTCTCGGTAGGTGAGGTTATCTTGGAGATCAAGCGTTTAGTGGTCTACTCCACGGATAGGATCCGAGAAGCAACGCTGAGTTGGGAAACGTGGAAGACATCATGGACTCTGGAAAGATGCGGAGGTAGTTCTAATTGGTAGGCAACTTCTCCTCGTTTGGCAAGAATGCGAAAGGGTCCAATGTAACGAGGAGCCAACTTGCCTTTGATACCGAATCGATGGGTTCCCTTTAGAGGGGTAACCCGAAGGTAAGCCTTCTCGCCAATTTCATAAGCCATAGGCTTATGCTTGCGGTCATATTGGCTCTTTTGACGAGATTGGGCTGTTTTCAATTTCTCACGAACAACGCGAACTTGCTCTTCTGCTTCCTGAATCATGTCCGGGCCAAAGAGTTGTCTCTCCCGGTTTCGACCGATTAAGAGGCGTTCGACATTTCCGTCCATAAAGAACTTGAAGGGGCTTTGCCCAGTGGCTTGGTAACTATTGTTATAAGCAAACTCGGCGAATGGAAGGCATTTCTCCCAATTCATGCCGAAAAGAGATGACAGAAGCTCAAGCATATCCTCTAGGATTTGATTGACTCGTTCTACTTGACCACTTGATTGGGGATGGAAAGCGGTGCTAAAGGAGAGACGAAGTTCCCATAGCGTTTGGAAACTTTCCCAAAATCGAGAGGTGAAGAGACTTCCATGGTCTGAGTTAATCTCTAATGGAACACCATGAAGAGACACTATTCGAGAGATATACAAATCAGCTAGGCGGCTAGCGGTTATACTCTCACGAGCGGGTAGGAAGTGGGCTACTTTGGAAAGGCGATCAACGACAACGAAGATAGCGTTATTCCCTCTCTTGGTCCCGGGAAACCCGGTAATGAAATCCATACCAATTTTATCCCATTTCCATTCAGGAATTTCCAAAGGTTGAAGGGTACCAAAGAGGCCGTTGATGCTCTGCTTTGACTTCGACGACGCACGTCGCGATTAGCAATGTATTGAGCAATTTCTCTCTTCATCCTAGTCCACCAAAACCTCTGGCGTAGATCTTGATACATTTTAGTACTACCGGGATGAATGGTGAGAGGAGAGTCATGAGCTTCCTTAAGGATCAATCGCCTCGAGGTTGCGCACCTTGGGAACCACTAGACGGTCTCCAAAGAACACGACACCTTGTTCATCAATGGAGAAACAATCTGCGACTCCTTTCTTGATGTTTCTCCGATACGGGAGATTCCGGATCTACCTTCCGTGCTTTGATGATCTGATCCGTAAGGGTAGGTTTCGCCACCGAGGTGGAAAGGAATCCTCGAGGAACAATGTGAAGATTAAGCTTACGAAATTCCTCGTGGAGAATTGGTTGACTTTGTTGTAACATCAGATTGTTACAATAAGATTTGCGACTTAGGCGTCGGCCATGACATTGGCTTTGCACAGGGTGTAGGATATTCCTAAGTCGAAATCTGTAATCAACTCGACCCAACGTCTTTGCACGAGATTCAAATCCGGTTGGGTAAAGATATATTTCAGACTTTGGTGATCGGTGTAGATTTACATAGCGATTACCCGTAAGGTAATGTCGCCGAGTTTTGAGTGCATGAACCATCACGCAAGCTCTAGATCGTGTGTGGGATAGTTATCCTCATGTGGACGCAATCGTCGAGAAGCGTAGGCAATCACATGACGATCTTGCATGAGTATGCAACCTAGTCCTTGTCGCGAGGCGTCGCAATAGATAATAAAGTCCTTAGAAATCTGGTGGAACAAGTGCAGGAGCAGATGTCGCGCGTCTTTTCGGTTCTGAAAGCTGAACTTCGCCTTTGTGGCGTCCATTCGAACTTCTTATCTTTCTTGAGGAGTTCGGTTAGAGGTTTAGCAACTTTAGAGAAATTCTCGTGAGCGACGGCAATAGCTCGCTAAACCGAGAAAGCTCCGAACTTGCTTGACCGATTCAGGTGGAGTCCAATCAAGGACGGCTTGAACTCGCTCGGGATTGACAGCAATGCCCTTACCGGAGATTACATGTCCTAGATAGGTCACTTCTGGTAACCAGAATTCACATTTAGAGAACTTGGCATAAAGGCGGTGCTCTCAAGTTTCATCAATACTAGCCTTAGATGTTCGGCATGTTCTTCCTCATTCTTGGAGTAGATGAGTATATCATCGAGGTATACCAATGACGAATTTATCCAAGTACTCCATAAAGATTGAGTTCATTAACCGAGAGAAGGTGGTTTGGAGCATTGGTTAAACCAAAGGACATGACGGTGTACTCGTATTGGCCATAACGAGTAACAAAAGCCGTTTTAGGTATGTCCCCGTTCTTGATTTTGATTTGATGGTAGCCCAACCTCAAATCCATTTTGGAAAAGACTGAGGATCCAGCGAGCTGATCATACAGGTCGTTGATCCTGGGGAGCGGATACTTGTTCTTGATCGTGACCAAATTGACAGGTCGGTAATCTACAACCATCCGATCCGTACCATCCTTCTTCTTGACGAAGAGGACGGGGCAAGCCCATGGAGATGAACTAGGACGGATGAAACCCTTTTGCAAGGACTCATCGAGTTGTTTCTTAAGTTCAGCTAGTTCTAGGGGTGCCATCTTATAAGGTCTTCTAGAGATTGGAGCGGTTAGGAATAAGATCTATCACGAACTCGACATCCCCGCTGTGTGGAACACCTGGCAGTTCTTCTGGAAAGACATCCGGGAAGTCACGGACTACCGGAATATCTTCGAGGTCTGGAAGGGGGTTGGCATTTAAGGAGTAAAGCTGGCGCTTAGACACTCGGGTTAAAACATCCACTGTCTTGCCCGAAGGATGGGTAAGTTGAACAGTTCTAGTAGAGCAATCAATCTTAGCATAATGGGCTGACATCCAGTCCATACCCAGGATGATGTTTATGTCCGAGGACTTGAGAGCTATTAGAGATGCAAGAAAGACTAATCATCGACAAGAATTTCATTCCCATGACTTATTCTAGAGGTTTGCCATCTAGAACCAGGAGTTTGAATTTCCATGGAGGTAGGCATGTCACGTAATGTGGTGTTGTGCAATCGAGCATAGCTCTCGAAATAAATGAATGAGATGCTCCAAAGATCAAAAAGAACAGCTTGCGGATGGCAATTAACAAGAAGCGTGGAGGACGGCGTTGGGATCCTCATAGGTTTCTTCAGCGAGACATAGTTGACATGGCCACGGCGGTGGCAAGCTGGTTTAGCATAGGGCACCTTTCCTGCCGGGCTTGCCGCTGCCAATGACTTTCGACTTGATTGGGGTTGTTCTGGGACACTCTCGGATGTAGTGGCCCGTCTCCTCACTTGAAGCAAGTTATCACGTTAGGGCGTGGAGCAACATTTGCGGTGGGACCTCCATAAGTCTTGGGCGGAAATCTGCTGGTTGGGACGAGGCGCCTCGAAGGATGGCCTCGGGGTGAACACAGGTGGTAGAGCGGTATGTGGAACCCAAACCGGCGCTTCGGGATCGAGCGGATGAAGATCCGAGTCACGGATGTGCTTGCGAGAAGCCTCAAAATCAGTCTGCTTGATTTGGTGATAGCCTTATTGACTAGCTTCGGGAAAGAGGTACACTCATGCAGACGGAGATCTCGGCGTAGCTCAGGCTAAGTCCCTTGCGGAACCTTGCACCTTCTTAGCATCGGTAGAAACTTCTTCGGGGCATAACGTGCTAACCTCCCAAATTCACGGCCGTAGGCATCCACCGATAGCCTACCTTGGGTGAAACCTGCAGAATTCCTCACGTTTGCGGTCCATAAGACCTTCGGAATATGATGCTCATGGAAGGCGGGTTGAACTCATCCCAAGTTGTAACTTGTCCAACCGGACGCATAGCCTCATAATTTTCCCACCGTAGACTGGCGGGGCCTTCCGGATGATAGGCGGCAAAGGTAACCTTGTCGACCTCGGCCACGTTGGCGGACGCAGCTTGTGGTGGATCTGCGGAGCCAATCATCTGCGTCAGTGGCTCGGCGGAATATTTGAACTTTGGCGGATATAACTTGACGAAATCGTTGAGTGAAACCACATCGTTTCTTGGTCGGGCGTCTGTGTTTTGTTCAATCCGCTCCACTCAGCGGTTGGTCTCACGCTTATTGCGTTCTGCTTCCAGCATCACCTCAGCCAAGGATGGCGGTTGCGGCAGATTCACATTTCTGGCTGCACTACCCTCCCCCTGTTCTGGAACAGCAGGAGTGTTGCGAGTGTTGACCATCCTGGGGGACAAAGCAAAGGTTTAAACCAGGATGGCAGAATTAAGCAAGGAAGTGCGGAAGGTAATGGATAGCATGGAATGCAAAGATGTTCATCCGTATGACATGGTAATATAAAACATATATATATACCAACGGTCATACACACCATTCATAGTTTAGTACAAGCCCCACGGAGTACAACTATAAGGAAAGGCGTTACATCTCATCGGAAGCATCCCAACTTCTATACATTATTTTTCTACACTTCCTAATGATACACACTAAGTCGTATTCCACTAGTCACGCAGACGGTGGAAACACAACCATTACCATACTAGGAATACTACTACTAACTCAGGCAGCTCCATAGTAGTCCTCATAGACGTCACCACCCAAGCCTGGAAGTGGAACATGATCATCCGGAAACAGACAATCCTGTGGGGCCTGTGGACCGTAAGGACTCGGATGTGGCCGTGGACCAACAAACGGTGGCGAGGCAGGGCCCACGAGGAGGAGTGATGCCTCCAACCTCACGCCACTCCATGAAGTCCGGCAGACTCGCCCGCACAGGGTACAAGTCTCTCATGTCCAAAAATCCGGCTTGCACGGCAGGTGCAAACCTAGTCAGAGTAGCCCAGTGGTCAGAACGGGCATTAAAAAGCTCCATACGCAAGGCCCGGTTTTCACGGTCCTTGTCCTCCAGCAACTCTGTAGTAGTGCGAAGGAGTGAGTCCTCATGGGATGCATCGCTGTACAAACCCTGGAGGTAGCCATGCGCCCCAGGGAGGGATGCTGGCATGTAGCGGAAATCACTGTTGACCCGGCAAAGCGCTTACAGCTCGAATAATAGTCATCATGGAATAGGCTGCATCTTGCAGACATCCCAATGGTGATCCCAAGTCCATAAGAACGGTGGAGCGGTTCAAGAGCTCTGGATAGGATGGATAAATCGACCGTGCACGATATTGGCTTTGGTTGAAATCCTGAACTGCTCCTCGACGGTATATTCGAGGATACCATCGATAACCAGCCTCAATCATCACCCTAACCAACATGGCCGTGTGACCGTACACACCAATGCAACGGGTCAGGCGAACCACTTGGTTCTGGGGGCGGGTGGCCATCTGAAAGCACAGCCATAATGCAAAGGCATTAGAATTCCTAGGGAAAATCGGGCAGCATAACATCTGTAAATGCTCAAATCAGATTTGAGACATTCAAAATCAGATTTGCAAAACCACTCAACAACATCATATCAAGGTTACGGTTCAAATGATAGCATACTAAAATTTAGTAGCACCGAATCGAGGATGTAACCAACAATCCTATAAGATACTACGGATTAGTAACACGTGAACCTGATAGAGAAAAGAGAGCCTAGTCCTAAACCCACGTCGAATGAGAAGAGGGTGACTCAGATCAGAGGGCATAAGGTAAAGGAGTAAAAGAGCCTTACGTTCCCTCCCACAATCAATTCCCCTACATATAACTAAAGCATTTCTAGACTCAACTTGACCAGTTTGGCTTAGCGGACCTCTGAGCAGCCCTTTCTGATGCCAACGCTGTCAGGACCCCGATTCCAAGTCACATCGACCTAGCTGGTAACACCTCATATCACTTTGTGGCCTCATGCACGGTATTCCCACGGGTGTCGCCTTACCATGGCCCGGGACCGTTTGCGCCTTTTGGCTCACGTATATGATAGTGTCGCTAGCATCCACATGACAAAGAACCCGGGCCGACATGGCTAGTCGTGAACCCAAGCGGCACTAACCTATGGGGACAGGCATACATGAATCACTTGAGCATGTCGATCATCAACGTATGAATTGGGCTGTAGCAGGCTAACAGGACTCCGGTATCCCGGTCATGCGAGCTAGGCAGGACTCCGAATATCACCGTGACATTTCCCGAAGGAACAGACATATAGGAACGAAATGAAACACATGCCGGCCAGTCAAGTGTCCAAGCGGTAGTCTTTGGGCTAGCGAGGACTCCGGTGAACCGGGCTGTAGCGGACTACTATCGCTCGTAAGCACGAGACTTACATTTCCCCATATGAGAGGCTGCCAAGGATAAACAACTAGTTTGTCGGATCCCACCCATACCAAGCATTTCAATCATACATAATATGCCCGATATGAGTAAATACAACAAGGCATCACAACAAAACTCTACAACTCAAGTACTTTATTTAAAAGGCTCAGGAGCCATACATAACATAGTCATACAGGTAGGTGTCACATGACCCAACACTCAAGTCATACAATCATACAAGCACATGCGGAAGCAAACTAGTCTCGAAAGTACGGACTCTAGAAAGAAAGAAAGCTTGTTGGAGCCTTTCTATCTACAATGGCCCTTCACAAGTCTTAGATCGCCACCTGGGTGGCTAGCTTACTCGTCGAAGTCAACATCTACATAGAATCCGTCGGAGGGGGTAGTATGGTCCTCTGAAAAATATTGATTAAGCAAACATGAGTACAAAAGTACTCAACAAGTCAGCGTTGTGTGCGGCCCCCAGCATGCTACAAACACCAGAAACTACTTGCAACTCCCGGACTATGAACAGGGGTGGTTAAGAAGCCGAGAGGGTCCATTGGTTTCGGGCCCAATGTGTGGTAGTAGCTAGTTCATGGATCACAAACACAGATCTCAGTTCTTAGGGTCGGCTTCAATGAAACAACCCACCATGTACTCCTACATGGCCTCTCATCGATACCTTTACCAAATCGTGTTCAACACTTTCACTCTCGAACCAACACAACCTTTCACTCCAGTTCATCATCCCGATGAGCCAGACCTGACACAACTCTAAGCCTCGCAAGCATAGCATGGTAGGAATCACAAACATGGCTCAATCAACTCCTACACATGCTAGTGGGTTTCATCTAGTTATTGTGGAAATGACAGGTCATGCAAAGGAAGTGGGTTCAACTACCGCAGCACACAACAGTTGAATCGCGGTGTCTTAATGCAGATGCTTGAGAGCGAAGCGAGAACATGGGTTTGTATCGGAATGATCAATGAATTGCTTGCCTGATGGAACTGGGGTAGAGAACTGCCCTTGAGATGGGTAGTCGAGGTTATCTTGAAGCGAGAACCTATCATGAAAACACACCAAATAAACATACAAACAATATGCAACAATATGATGCATGCTATGACATGGCAATATGGAGGTGTGTTGGCCTAATGCAAGTTGAAGGAACAGGGATGAACTCATTTGAATCAAGATTCAAATGATAGCTCATTTGAGTTAGTCCTAATGGTGCAATATCTTATTCTGGTTATTCAGCATAGTTAACTTGTTTTAACATGCATGAAACCTGTACCAATGGATAGAGTGTATTTTTCTGATAATTTTTCATATATAAATCTTTGCATTTGGAGTTCTAGAATAAAAGTTATAAGCATTTGAAATTTGATTTATATTCTGGAATTTATTATATAAAAATAAATCCAGAATTCATTTATTACGTCAGCATGAGGTCAGCGTGACGTCAAGGGTCAACGGGGTCATCCAGGTCAAACTGACCAGTGGGACCCGCATGTCAGGGTTAGTTTAACTAATTAAATTAATTAGAACTAATCCTAATTAGTTAACCGGGGAGGGTCCACCGTCATTGACTCGTAGGCAGTCAACAGGGCCTGATCGGGTCAGTGGTCAACTCGCTGGCGTCTAGCCGCCGGGCGAGGCCAGCGCGGAACAAAGTGCTTTTGCACTTCTGGGCACCAAATGGGCCTTGAGGAGCATCTACGTGGAGCTGAAGTGAGCCGCGGTGTTTGGTGGGGTCGATTAGGCTAGGGGTGGCGGAGTGGGGCGCCCGGACGAAGTCGGGCAGCGGCCGGGGCTCGGGTGATGTCGGGTTTGGTGTTAGAGGGCTCGGCGAGGCGCGGGAAGTGCATAGCTAGGCCCAGCGCAACTCGGTGAGTGCGATGGACAGGGTGGCGTGGCCGTTGGGTGGCCGGAGCTTCGTCGGCGACGAGCTCCGCGGCGGTGCGTTCGGGTGATCAACGTGCGCTCGTTGTGGTGCAAGAGGAAGAGAGCGGAGAGGGCAGGGAGTAGCTGTGCTCACAAAGTGAACCCGTGAGAGAGCCTCGTCGGGGTCGGGGCGGTTTGATGCGGCGGCGACGATGGGGATCTCCGGCGGCTTCGAGCTCGGTCGAGGTCGGTGTAGAGGCTTGGTGCTTAAAGCGGCGGGACTCGGCTAGCTAGGGGTAGTGGGGTGCGCGGAGCTGCTGGACATGGTGGGGAGGAGCATGGACGGCGGGAGCACGGCAGCGACGGTGGCGTCGTCGATGATGGCGTCGGCCAGGTTGGGGAGAGCGAGAGAGTAGGCGGGGAGAATGGGGTGTCCAGGGGTCGAGCGACGACGTGGAGGCCGCCCAGCAGCGAGGGTGAGCAGTGGCGGCCAGCTGCGTGGCGCGCCCGAGCTCGCCGGGCCGGCATTGCTGCCTGGCGAGCCAAGCAGCCTGCCGGGCCTTGTTGGCTAGGCCGCAGTGGGCCGCACAAAGCGCCGTGTAAGGGTTTTTCCTTTTTAGTCTTTTTCTAATTTCTCAGAACTTTGTGGGGTTTTTCTAAAATACCAAAACTGTTTTAAAAATCATCAAAATGCTCCTGGTCACTTGTTGGAATATTCCCAACATGAAACATTTAGGTTTGGCAATTTTTGAACATTTAAAATATTTTTCATAATTTAAAATGCTCATTTCAAAAACTTGTGAATTAACTCTAGGACCCTTAGATGACCTAGAAAATGGTACACCTTCTTTGACATGGGTTCGAACCAAAGTAAAGAGGATGAACATTTTGAAGGGCATTTCGTGTTCATTGAAATAAATTTTAGTAAACCCTAGTTGTTTTAAGGGGGTGTTACAGGGTTTCCTGCCTTCCCCATTTCAATTTCAAATGAAATTTAAACATGATGCACACCCTAATGCATGGTCTATCTGGGATGTGACAATGTGAAGCGGAATACATGGCAGCCTCGGAGGCAGCGCATGAAGCAATATGGATGAAGGAGTTCGTCACCGACCTAGGAGTCATACCCAATGCGTCGGGGCCAATCACTCTCTTCTGTGACAACACTGGAGCTATTGCCCTTGCTAAGGAGCCCAGGTTTCACAAGAAGACCAGGCACATCAAGCGTCGTTTCAACTCCATCCGTGAAAATGTTCAAGATGGAGACATAGATATTTGCAAAGTACATACGGATTTGAATGTCATAGATCCGTTGACTAAACCTCTTCCATGAAAGCAAAACATGACCAACACCGTAACTCTATGGGTGTTTGATTCATCACAATGTAACTAGATTATTGACTCTAGTGCAAGTGGGAGACTATTGGAAATATTCCCTAGAGGCAATAATAAAAGGATTATTATTATATTTCCTTGTTCGTGATAATTGTCTTTTATTCATGCTATAATTGTATTATCCGAATATCGTAATACACGTGTGAATACATAGACCACAACATGTCCCTAGTGAGCCTCTAGTTGACTAGCTCGTTGATCAACAGATAGTCATGGTTTCTGACTATGGACATTGGATGTCGTTGATAACAGGATCACATCATTAGGAGAATGATGTGATGGACAAGACCCAATCCTAAGCTTAGCACACGATCGTGTAGTTCGTTTTGCTAGAGTTTTTCCAATGTTAAGTATCTTTTCCTTAGACCATGAGATCGTGTAACTCCCGGATACCGTAGGAGTGCTTTGGGTGTACCAAACGTCACAACGTAACTGGGTGACTATAAATGTGCACTACAGGTATCTCCGAAAGTGTACATTGGGTTGACACGGATCGAGATCGATTTGTCACTCCGTGTATGACGGAGAGGTATCTCCGGCCCACTCAGTAATGCATCATCATAATGAGCTCAAAGTGACCAAGTGTCCGTCACGGGATCATGCATTACGGTATTTAATAAAGTGACTTGCGGTAACTTGAGATTGAGCGAGGTATTGGGATACCGACGATCGAATCTCGGGCAAGTAACGCATCGATTGACAAAGGGAATTGTATACGGGTTGCTTAAATCCTCGACATCGTGGTTCATCCGATGAGATCATCGAGGAGTATGTGGGAGCCAACATGGGTATCCAGATCCCGTTGTTGGTTATTGACCGGAGAGCCGTCTCGGTCATGTCTGCATGTCTCCCGAACCCGTAGGGTCTACACACTTAAGGTTAGGTGATGCTAGGGTTGTATGAATATGAGTATGCAGCAAACCGAAAGTTGTTCGGAGTCCCTGATGAGATCCCGGATGTCACGAGGAGTTCCGGAATGGTCCGGAGGTAAAGAATTATATATAGGAAGTGCAGTTTCGGCCATCGGGAAAGTTTCGGGGTCCACCGGTATTGTACCGGGACCACCAGGTGGGGCCACCTATCCCGGAGGGCCCCATGGGCTGAAGTGGGAGGGGAACCAGCCCCTAGTGGGCTGGTGCGCCCCCCTGGGCTGCCCTCTGCGCCTAGGGTTGGGAACCCTAGGGGATGGGGCGCCTCCACTTGCCTTGGGGGGCACTCCACCCCCCTTGGCCGCCGCCCCCCTAGAGATCCCATATCTAGGGCCGGCGCCCCCCCTGGGGTCCCTATATAAAGAGGGTGGGGGGTGGGAGGGCAGCCGCACCCAACACCCTGGCGTCTCCCTCCCCTCCCTGCTACACCTCCTCCTCCCGTAGTTGCTTGGCGAAGCCTGGGAACCTGCTGCATCCACCACCACGCCGTCGTGCTGCTGGATCTTCATCAACCTCTCCTTCCCCCTTGATGGATCAAGAAGGAGGAGACGTCACGCTGACCGTACGTGTGTTGAACGCGAAGGTGCTATCCGTTCGGCGCTAGGATCTCTGGTAATTTGGATCACGACGAGAACGACTCCCTCAACCCCGTTCTCTTGAACGCTTCCGCACGCGATCTACAAGGGTATGTAGATGCATCTCTCTCTCTCTCGTTGCTAGATGAACTCATAGATTGATCTTGGTGAACGTAGATTTTTTTATGCAACGTTCCCCAACAAATGATGCTCATCCTATGGCTGAGAACATGAAGATCAGGAAAGACTCAGGGTTGAGGCTATGGAGATTGTCTGATCCATATGCCACCAGGAGGAGGACTGCTGTAGATTATAGGTTCCACACCAAGGAGCAGCAGGACTTCTATGAGACAATCTTGTTGGACAAGAAGCCCATAGTGTGTGATATGAGGTGGGTCGACTGGACCTGCATGAAGGAAAATGAAGAACACTATCCTGGAGTGCAAGACAGTTTCATTGCTTGTGGAGTTGCAGATTTTGTTGGGCAGAAGCTCACCAATTGGAATGATGAACTCATTATGCAATTCTACTCCACAGCACACTTCTATCCAGATGGCAAGATAGTTTGGATGTCTGAAGGAACAAGATACCAGTCAACCATAGAGGAATGGGCAAGTCTGATCAAAGCCCCAAAGGAGAGTGAAGATGACTTGGATGTATATGCCAAGAAGAAGATGGGACACAATTCTATGTCACATATGTACAAAGAGATCCCAGACAAAGCCCTTGAGACTTTCTCGTTTGGGTCAGTCCATTTTCTTCTGTCAGGGTTGCCTACGATCAACTGGATCTTAAGGCACACTCTTTTGCCCAAATCAGGTGACCACAACATGATAAGAGGGCATGCAATTAACATGCTTCACATTTTTGATGTGCCCCAGAAATTCAAAGTCATGAGCCTTATGGTAGAAACCATTAAGAGGACTGCAACAGATCAGAAGAGAAGTTGTGGATATGCCCCACAGATTCAGGAGTTGATTAACTCAAAGATGGGCACAAAAAAATATCTGTTGGATAAAGAACATTTTGCTCTCTATCCAGACTTTGAGGAAAATCAAGTTGTCATGAATGAGAATGATCCATCATCAGTGCAAGCTCAAGAGAAGAGGGAGAAGGCAAGGAAAGAGAACACTGCCAAGATGCCAACTCAAGAGGAGGCATCTGAGTATTTCTTGAAGAACAAACATGAGCAGCTTGGTTACTTGATAGCATCAACACTGAGGATTGAGAAGGGGTTGGCCACCCTAACTCAAAACCAGGAAAGCCTGGAAAGAATCATGGAACAAAAATTCTATGATCTTGATGTCAAAGTAACTGAGATTCAGTCAGTTGTGGAACAGCTTCAGGATGACATGCAGGAGAGGAAGGGCAAGACAACCATAGATGCATTTGCCAGAGTGCCTAGAGCTCAAAGGTTAGCTGCAGTGCCTGTAACAGACTCAAGAGCCACATCATCTGCACCAGCTACAACTCCTACAGCTCCAGGGCAACCAGCTCCAGCACCAACTCCTCCAACTCCGTCTACATCAACTGAAGCCTTTATTCTTGGAGTCATCCGTACACCTCCACCAACGGAAGACCAAGCCTACGAGACGATATAGTCCTATGCATTTTCTATGAACTTTTTTGGTAACTTGTTGCCAAAGGGGGAGAAAAATGTACAGATCATAGGCTTCAAGAGAGAGCTTTGCTGTTTTTTGTTCTCTTTTGTCTTCTTGGTTAAACTTGTTTGCTTTTGATTGCTTTAGGATACAATGCATTACCTGTGAGACATTGATGATCATGTGTTTGATCATAAGCTACACTTATGCTTGATTATATGTTATTATCTTACCTATCCTTATATGATCATTCACTTTGCTTGGTGATGAGTGCATGTATTTAATCTTTACTATTTTGAGCGCTACACCAAGATGTATGTGACATGTAAGAGTAACCCATGAGCCTAATTCCTTGTGCATTTGCAGTCCAAAGCAAATCTTAAACTATGCACAAATTTAGGGGGAGCTCTTGCTTATCACATACTTCTCAAAGCGACGATGTTTTTCAATCTTAAAATTTATTGTCGAAGCTTTGATCTATATGTTGTCATCAATTACCAAAAAGGGGGAGATTGAAAGTGCAACTATCCCTAGGTGGTTTTGGTAATTCATAACAACATATAGCTCATTGAGCTAATGCTATTCCAAGACTATTATTTCAGGAAGCTCAATGAAAGGCATGGCATGGATGATGATAGTGGATCCCTCAAAATATCAAGGACAAAGGATTGGCTCAAGCTCAAAAGCTCAAGACTCTTCATTTTATATTTCAAAGGATCCAAGATCACATTGAGACTATAGGAAAAGCCAATACTATCAAGGAGGGATGAGGTGTTGCTTAATGAGCCTCTTGCTTCATGTGCTTAGTGATATGCTCCAAAACCCTCAACTACTTTCTCACATCCACATATGACCTAAACCTAAAGCCAAAATCGGTCACACCGATTCTTTATATCCGGCGCCACCGAGTTCAGATGTCATAGCCATCGCCACAAACCCTAGGCAAATCGGTCCTACCGATAGGGATCTCAGTCTCACCGAGATGGGATTGTAATCTCTCTGTTTCCCTTCGTAACGTTTCGGTCTAACCGAAGTGAGCGATCGGTCCCACCGAGATTGCAATGTAAACTCTCTGTTTCCCTTTTGTAACATTTTAGTCTCACTGAAAAGAGCAAATCGGTCCCACCGAGTTTACCTGACCAACTCTCTGGTTAGCTAATTACCAAAATCGGTCTCACCGAAGTTTGTATGTCGGTCTCACCGAGATTACATTATGCCCTAACCCTAACCATATCGGTCCTATCGAGTTGCATTTCGGTCCCACCGAAAATCCTAACGGTCACTAGGTTTACTAAATCGGTCTGACCGAGTTTGTTGATTCGGTCCCACCGAGATTGGTAAATTGTGTGTAACTGTTAGATTTTGTGTGGAGGCTATATATACCCCTCCACCTCCTCTTCATTCGTGGAGAGAGCCATCAGAACAAACCTACACTTCCAACTTACCAGTTCTGAGAGAGAACCACCTACTCATGTGTTGAGGCCAAGATATTCCATTCCTACCATATGAATCTTGATCTCTAGCCTTCCCCAAGTTGCTTTCCACTCAAATCTTCTTTCCACCAGATCTAAATCATATGAGAGAGAGTTGAGTGTTGGGGAGACTATAATTTGAAGCACAAGAGCAAGGAGTTCATCATCAACGCACCATTTGTTACTTGTTGGAGAGTGGTGTCTCCTAGATTGGCTAGGTGTCACTTGGGAGCCTCCAACAAGATTGTGGAGTTGAACCAAGAAGTTTGTAAGGGCAAGGAGATCGCCTACTTCATGAAGATCTACCGCTAGTGAGGCAAGTCCTTCGTGGGCGACGGCCATGGTGGGATAGACAAGGTTGCTTCTTCGTGGACCCTTCTTGGGTGGAGCCCTCCGTGGACTCACGCAACCGTTACCCTTTGTGGGTTGAAGTATCCATCAACGTGGATGTACAATAGCACCACCTATCGGAACCACGCCAAAAACATCCGTGTCTCCAACTGCGTTTGAATCCTCCAAACCCTTCCCTTTACTTTCTTGCAAGTTGCATCCTTTAATTTCCGCTGCCTATATACTCTTTGCATGCTTGCTTGATTTGTGTGTTGATTGCTTGACTTGTCCAAAGATTGTTAAAATCTGCCAAACTCTAAAATTGGGAAAAGGTTAAGTTTTTAATTGGTCAAGTAGTCTAATCACCCCCCCCTCTAGACATACTTCAAGGTCCTACAGTAGCACACAAGGTGTTCCTTCGGTATTTGGGAGTGTCATAATCTCATAGTCTAAGGAACATGTATAAGTCATGAAGAAAGCAGTAGCAATGAAATTGTAACGATCATAATGCTAAGCTAACGGATGGGTTTTGTCCATCACATCATTCTCCTAATGATGTGATCTCGTTCATCAAATGACAACACATGTCTATGGTTAGGAAACATAACCATCTTTGATTAACGAGCTAGTCAAGTAGAGGCATACTAGGGACACTATGTTTTGTCTATGTATTCACACATTTACTAAGTTTCCGGTTAATACAATTCTAGCATGAATAATAAACATTTATCACGATATAAGGAAATAAATAATAACTTTATTATTGCCTCTAAGGCATATTTCCTTCAGTCTCCCACTTGCACTAGAGTCAATGATACGTCTCCAACGTATCTATAATTTTTGATTATTCCATGCTGTTTTATTATCAATATTAGATGTTTTATAATCATTTGATATCATTTTTTGGTACTAACCTATTGACATAGTGCCAAGTGCCAGTTGTTGTTTTCTGCATGTTTTTTACATCACAGGAAATCAATATCAGATGGAGTCCAAATGTCGCACCAATTTACGATGATTTTATGGGCCAGAAGGAACACAACGGGCCCTAGTTGCACCTGGGGGGAGTCCCAAGGAGGGGACAACCCACCAGGGCATGCCAGGAGGCCCAAGCACGCCCTGGTGGGTTGTGCCCACCTCGGGTGCCCCCTAGATCGACTCTTTGTTCTATAAATACCCCAATATTCCGGAAACCCTAGAGGAGTCGACGAAATGTCCATCCAGCCACCACAGAGTCTAGAACCACGAGATCCAATCTAGACACCATCACGGAGGGGTTCACCACTTCCATTGGTGCCTCTCCGATGATGCGTCAGTAGTTCTTTGTAGACCTTCGGGTCCGTAGTTAGTAGCTAGATGGCTTCCTCTCTCTCTCTCTCTCTTGATTGTCAATACAATGGTCTCTTGGAGATCCATATGATGTAAGTCTTTTGGCGGTGTGTTTGTTGGGATCTGATGAACTTTGAGTTTATGATCAGTTACATCTTTTTATAAACATGAAAGTTGAGTCATTTGATCTCTTATATGCGTGATCTCGTATAGCCTCATATTTCTTCTCTGATATTTGTTTTTTTTCGCCAACTTGATATATTTATCTTGCAATGGGAAGGGGTTCCCGGTAGTGGGTTCGATCTTACGGTGCTTGATCCCAGTGACGGAAAGGGAACCTACACATATGTATTGTTGCTAATAAGGATAAAAAGACGAGATCCATATCTGCCGCAATAGATAAACGGATCTTGTCTACATCGTGTCATCATTCTTATTTCATTACTCCGTTTTTCCATGAACTTAATACACTAGATGCATGCTGGATAGCGGTCAATGTGTGGAGTAATAGTAGTAGATGCAAAGGTGAGTCGGTCTACTAATCTTGGACGTGATGCCTATGTAATGATCATTGCCTGGATATTGTCGTGATTATTTGAAGTTCTATCAATTGCCCAATAGTAATTTGTTCACCCACCGTTTGCTATTTTTCTCGAGAGAAGCCACTAGTGAAACCAACGCCCCCCGGGTCTTCTTTCTCATATATTTGCCTTGCGATCTACTTTTTCCTTGCGTTTATTTTTAGATCTATTAAACCAAAAAATACAATAATACCTTGGTGCAATTTATTTGTTTCGCAATCTATTTATCCCATCTACAAATTTACCTCATGTCCTTTGCCTATCTTGAGGTGCCGTACCCTGAAAGGGATTGACAACCCCTTTAACACGTCGGGTTGCGAGGTGTTGTTCTTCTGTCTTGTGGGCTGTTTACGTTGTGTTGCTTGGTTCTCCTCTTGGTTCGATAACCTTGGTTTCATATCCGAGGGAAATACCTACCGCCGTTGTGCTGCATCATCCCTTCCTCTTTGGGGAAATACTGACGTAGCTTCAAGCGACATCAAAAGGAATTTCTGGTGCCGTTGTCGGGGAGGATCAAGTCAAGATAGTCTCCCGGCCACGTGCCATTTCTGGCGTCATTGCCAGGGAGGATCTTCAACATAACCAGGTTCCTAATCACAAATCTCATTGAAAAGCTCGTAGGCATTGGATCAGTGATGTATAATTATGTTGGATGCGATTCCTCATGCAATAGTTATAACATAGGGTGACACGGAACTAGCTCCAGTTCATCAATGTAATGTAGGCATACGTGGTTATGGAAAAGAACTTGCATGACATCTTTTGTCCTACCCTCCCGTGGCAGCGGGGTCCTATTGGAAACTAAGGGATATTAAGGCCTCCTTTTAATAGAGTACCAGACCAAAGCATTAACACTTAGTGAATACATGAACTCCTCGAACTACGGTCATCACCGGGAGTGGTCCCGATTATTGTCACTTGAGGTTGCGGATCATAACACATAGTAGGTGACTATTGACTTGCAAGATAGGATCAAGAACTCACATATATTCATGAAAACATAATAGGTTCAGATCTTAAATCATGGCACTCGGGCCCTAGTGACAAGCATTAAGCATAGCAAAGTCATAGCAACATCAATCTTAGAACATAATGGATACTAGGGATCAAACCCTAACAAAACTAACTCGATTACATGGTAAATCTCATCCAACCCATCACCGTCCAGCAAGCCTACGATGGAATTACTCACGCACGGCGGTGAGCATCATGGAATTGGTGATGGAGGATGGTTGATGATGACGACGACGACAGATTCCCCTTTCCGGAGCCCCGAACGGACTCCAGATCGGCCCTCCCGAGAGAGATTAGGGCTTGGCGGCGGCTCCGTATCGTAAAACGCAATGAATCCTTCTCCCTGATTTTTTTCTCCCCGAGCGTGAATATATGGAGTTGGAGTTGAGGTCGGTGGAGCCTCAGGGGGCCCACGAGATAGGGGCACGCCTGTAAGCGGCGCGCCTCTACCCTCATGGACAGGTGTGGGCCCTGGTCTTGATTCTTTGCTAGTATTTTTATTAATTCCAAAAATATTCTCCGTGAAGTTTCAGGTCATTCCGAGAACTTTTATTTCTGCACAAAATAACACCATGGCAATTCTGCTGAAACAAAGCGTCGGTCGAAAGTTAGTTCCGTTCAAATCATGCAAGTTAAAGTCCAAAACAAGGGCAAAAGTGTTTGGAAAAGTAGATACGGTGGGGACATATGAACTCCCCCAAGCTTAAACCTTTGCTTGTCCTCAAGCAATTTAGTTGACAAATTGAAAGTGATAAAGGAAAACTTTTACAAACTCTGTTTGCTCTTGTTGTTGCAAATATGTAAAGCCATCATTCAAGTTTTCAGCAAAGATTATGAACTAACCACATTCAAAATAACATCTAGGTCTCATATTTACTCATAGCAATGGCATAATCAACTAGCGAGCAATAATAACAAATCTCGGATGACAACACTTCCTCAAAACAATCATAATATGACATAATAAGATGCTAGCCCTTTCTGAGACCACAAAACATAAATGCAGAGCACCTCTGAAGATCAAGGACTGACTGAACATTGTAATTCATGGTAAAAGAGATCCAGTCATAGTTATACTCAATATAAATTAATAGTAATGGATGCAAATGACAACGGTGTTCTCCAACTGGTGCTTTTTAATAAGAAGATGATGACTCAACATAAAAGTAAATAGATAGGCCCTTCACAGAGGGAAGCATGGATTTGTAGAGGTGCCAGAGCTCAAGTTTTGAAATAGAAATAAATAATATTTTGGGTGGTATACTTTCATTGTCAACATAACAACCAAGAGATATCGATATCTTCCATGCTACACACATTATAGGCAGTTCCCAAACAGAATAGTAAAGTTTATACTCCCCCACCACCAACAAGCATCAATCCATGGCTTGCCCGAAACAACGGGTGCCTCCAACTAACAACAATCCTGGGGGAGTTTTGTTTGCAATTATTTTGATTTGAGCATGGGGCTGGGCATCCCGGTTACCGGACATTTTCTCGTGAGTGAGGAGCGGAGTCCACTCCTCGTGAGAATAACCCACCTAGCATGGAAGATATAGACAACCCTTAGTTGATACATGAGCTGTTCGAGCATACAAAACAGAATTTCATTTGAAGGTTTAGAGTTTGGCACATACAAATTTACTTGGAACGGCAGGTAAATACCACATATAGGAAGGTATGGTGGACTCATATGGAATAACTTTGGGGTTTATGGAAGTGGATGCACAAGCGTATTCCCGCTTAGTACAAGTGAAGGCTAGAAAGAGACCGGAAGCGACCAACTAGAGAGCGACAACAGTCATGAACATGCATTAAGATTAATCAACAATGAGTGCAAGCATGAGTAGGATATAAATCACCATGAACATAAATATCGTGGAGGCTATGTTGACTTTGTTTAAACTACATGCGTGAACATGTGCCAAGTCAAGCCACTCGAATCGTTCAAAGGAGGATACCACCCTATCATACCACATCACAACCATTTTAATAGCATGTTGGCAACTCCTAGCTAATTAAGCATGTCATGAGCAACTATAATCTCTAATTGTCATTGCAAACATGTTTCATTCATAATATGCCGAATCAGGAACGATGAACTAATCATATTTACAAAAACAAGATAGGTCGAGTTCATACCAACTTCTCTCATCTCAATCAGTCCATCATATATTGTCATTATTGCCTTTCACTCGCACGACCAAACGGTGTGGATAATAATAGTAGTGCACGTGCATTGGACTAAGCTGGAATCTGCAAGCATTTAATTCAAGGGAGAAGACAAGGTAATATGGGCTCTTGGTTAAATCAACAATAATGCATATGAGAGCCACTCAACATTTTCATCATGGTCTTCTCCTCTCCCCCCCCAAAGAAAAGAAAAGAAATAAAACTATTTACACGGGAAAGCTCCCAACAAGCAAAAGAAGAACGAGAAATATTTTTGAGTTTTCTTTTAGTTACTACTACTACTACTACAGGCATGGAAAGTAAACTAGCTAAAAGCTATAACTAATTTTTTTGGTTTTTCTAACACACAAGAAGAAAGCTTAGAAAAGAGAATAAACTAGCATGGATAGTACAATGAAAAAGTATGAGCACCGACAACTAGAATGAGTGTGTGAACATGAATGTAATGTCGGTGAGAAATACGTACTCCCCCAAGCTTAGGCTTTTGGCCTAAGTTGGTCTATGCCCATGGATGGCCTGGCGGATATCCAAAGTTGTAACTGGGGTCGTACTGAGATGCAGCCGCTACTGCCTAACGAGCTGCAGCTTGGAGGCGAGCTATCTCTGTCCTCCTTTCATACTCATTTGCCTCCTCCCTGGTTATAACATATCTCCTTTTTGCCTGAAAGTCAAAGAAAGTAGGAGCAGGGAGAGCAATATGGACAGCGCGCTGTTTGTCGAAGATTAGTCGGTACTGAAGGGGCTGTTCATTCCTCTCAATAAACTGATGGCGAACCATAGCATTATAATCTAAATAAACAGGAGGCAACTCTATATCATTTGCATGTATGGATACATCAAGATAGTTAGCTAAACGAGTTGCATAAATCCCACCAAAAAATGTCCACTTATACTGTTATGATGCAACCTTCGTGCAACAGTCGCCCCCAAGTTATATTGTTTATCTCCTAATACCGCACTTTTGAGAACACAAAGATCTGGAATGCACATGTGACAAGCTTCATCTTTACCATTAATGCATCTACCTATAAAGAGAGCAAAATAATGTATGGAAGGAAAATGAATGCTCCCTATGGTAGCTTGTGTGATTTCTCTAGATTCCCCCACAATGATACTAGCAAAAAGTCTTTATATTCAGATTTGCGAGGTTCACTAAAATTGCCCCACTGTGGGAGTTTACAACCAGTATTAAAATCTTCTAGGTCCATGGTATATGATTTATCATAAAGATCAAACAAAACAGTGTGAGAATTGCGTGAGGATGTGAATTTGAACCTTCTCACAAAGGATTCAGTTAGGTAGTAATATTGGGGGCACTTATCTGACACAAAGCCCTCAAGTTCAGCATTACACACATACGCATCAAATTCCTCCTTAATGCCTGCTTGAACCATGAAATCTTCTAATGGCCATTCACAAGGCCACACTTGAGCTTCCCTCGGTGGTTCATCGTCTGGCTCACGTATCGCGAGCCTTGGTCCTTGCTTCCTTGAGGAACCACCTTGGTCCTATGCAATTTTCTTTCTCTGAAAAATTTCTGAAATTTTAAGTGACTCAAAATAACAGTGAACCAAACTCAACAAGAATGATAGCAACTACTCCAACAAATGCCTAGAAGCTAAATCATGCATTAAAACTACTTTTGACCATATAAATTTGACATGCAAGCTCAAGAACAGGGTCACCTTAGCAGCAAAAATTTGCAATAAATAAAGCACTAGAACAAAAACTAATTGGACCATTGGAGGAGTCACATACCGAAGAACAATCCCCCAAAACAGTTTCGTGAATGAAACTTTGAGCAAGGAGATCAAAAATCGCAGCAAAACGAGCTAGAACATGAGTTTGAGCTGTGCGGTGATTTTTTCTGGAGGAAGACGAAGTGTGTGGGTGCAGGAATAAGTGGAGGGGGTCCACGTGGGGCCCACGAGGCAGGGGGCATGCCCTGACCCTCGTGGCCAGGTGGTGTGGCCCCCTGATGTGTTCTTAGTGCCAAATATTCTTAAATATTCTACAAAAAATCATATTTCATTTTCGGGACATTTGGAGAACTTTTATTTTCGAGGTATTTTTATTGCAAGGATAAATCAGAAAACTGACAGAAAAATAATATTTTTGATTTATTTAATCTAAATAACAGAAAGTAAAAAGAGGGTACACAGAGTTGTGCTGTCTAACTTCATCCAACTCATGCTCATCAAAAGGAATCCACTAACAAGGTTGATCAAGTCTTGTTAACAAACTCATTCTGAATCGCATGAAGCCGGAGAATCTTCGAATAACACTAAGTTACCTCAACGGGGATATGCATGTCCCCAACAATAAGAATATCATATTTCTTCTTGATAGTAGGAAGAGGAAATTCAAAACCTCCAATAGTAATCGTTGAAAATTTTCCAATATAATTGATACTGTGGACTTAAGGTTGTTTCTCGGGAAGTGTACAGTATGCTCATTACCATTAATATGAAAAGTGACATTGCCTTTGCTGCAATCAATAACAACCCCTGCAGTATTTAAAAAGGGTCTACCAAGGATAATTGACATACTATCGTCTTCGGGAATATCAATAATAATAAAGTCCGTTAAAATAGTAACATTTGCAAACACAACAGGCACATCCTCACGGCCATTGATAACCCACAAGTGTAGGGGATTGCAACAGCTTTCGAGGGTGAAGTACAACCCAAATTTATTGATTCGACACAAGGGGAGCCAAAGAATATTCTTGAGTATTAGCAGTTGAGTTGTCAATTCAACCACACCTGGATAACTTAGTATCTGCAACAAAGTGTTTAGTAGCAAAAGTGGTATGATAATAATGGTAACAGTAGCAATAGTAAAGATAAATGTTTTTGGGTTTTTGTAGTAGTTGTAACAGTAGCAACGGAAAAGTAAATAAGCGAAGAAAAATATGTGAAAAGCTCGTAGGCAATGGATCAGTGATGGATAATTATGCCGGATGCGATTCCTCATGCAATAGTTATAACATAGGGTGATATAGAACTAGCTCCAATTCATCAATGTACTGTAGGCATGTATTCCGTAAATAGTTATACATGCTTATGGAAAAGAACTTGTATGACATCTTTTGTCCTACCCTCCCGTTGCAGCGGGGTCCTTATGGAAACTAAGGGATATTAAGGCCTCCTTTTAATAGAGAACCGGACCAAAGCATTAACACATAGTGAATACATGAACTCCTCAAACTACGGTCATCATCGAGAAGTATCCCGATTATTGTCACTTGGGGTTGTCGGATCATAACACATAATAGGTGACTATAGACTTGCAAGATAGGATCAAGAACACACATATATTCATGAAAACATAATAGGTTCAGATCTGAAATCATGGCACTCGGGCCCTAGTGACAAGCATTAAGCATAGCAAAGTCATAGCAACATCAATCTCGTAACATAGTGGATACTAGGATCAAACCCTAACAAAACTAACTTGATTACATGGTAAATCTCATCCAACCCATCATCGCCCAAAGAAGCCTACGATGGAATTACTCACGCACGGTGGTGAGCATCATGAAATTGGTGACGGACGATGGTTGATGATGACGACGGCGACGAATCCCCCTCTCCGGAGCCCCGAACGGACTCCAGATCAGCCCTCCCAAGAGAGATTAGGGCTTGGTGGCGGCTCCGTGTCGTAAAACGCGATAAAACTTTCTCTCTGATTTTTTTCTCTCCGAGACAGAATATATGGAGTTGGAGTTGAGGTCGGTGGAGGTCCAGGGGGCCCACGAGATAGGAGGCCGCGCCCTAGGGGGGGGGGCGCTCCCTTGTCTCGTGGACAGGCTGTGGGCCCCCTGGCATTAATTCTTTTGCCAAAAATTCTTATTAATTCCAAAAGGTGCCTCCATGGATTTCCAGGACATTCTGAGAACTTTTCTTTTCTACACATAAAACAACATCATGGCGATTCTGCTGAAAACAACGTCGATCGGGTTAGTTTCATTCAAATCGTGCATGTTAGAGTCCAAAACAAGGGCAAAAGTGTTTGGAAAAGTAGATACGTTGGAGACGTATCAACTCCCCCAAGCTTAAACCTTTGCTTGTCCTCAAGCAATTCAGTTGATAAACCGAAAGTGATAAAGAAAAACTTTTACAAACTCTGTTTGCTCTTGTTGTTGTAAACATGAAAAGCCAGCATTCAAGTTTCAGCAAATATTATGAACTAACCATACTCACAATAACACACATCTCTCACAATCACTCATATCAATAGCATAATCAGCTAGCGAGCCATAATAATAAAACTCGGATGACAACACTTTCTCAAAATAATTATAACATGATATAACAAAATGGTATCTCACTAGCCCTTTCTGAGACCGCAAAACATTAATGCAGAGCACCTTTAAAGATCAAGGACTGACTAAACATTGTAATTCATGGTAAAAGAGATCCAGTCAAGTCATACGCAATATAAACCAATAATAATGAATGCAAATGACAGTGTGCTCTCCAGCGGGTGCTTTTAATAACAAGGGTGATGACTCAACATAAAAGTAAATAGATAGGCCCTTCGCAGAGGGAAGCAGGTATTTGTAGAGGTGCCAGAGCTTGATTTTAAAATAGAGATTGAATAACATTTTGAGCGGCATACTTTCACTGTCAATGCAACAACTATGAGATGGTCAGATCTTCCATACTACATGCATTATAGGCAGATTCCCAAACAGAATGGTAAAGGTTTATACTCCCCCAACCACCAACAAGCATCAATCCATGGCTTGATCGAAACAACGAGTGCCTCCAACATACAACAGCCCTGGGGGAGTTTTGTTTAATTATTTTGATTTGCTTTGATCTTTTTGGATCATGGGACTGGGCATCCCTTGCCATCGCCCTTTCTCGTGAATGAGGAGCGGAGTCCACTCCTCGTGAGAATAACCCACCTAGCATGGAAGATATAGGCAGCCCTAGTTGTAACATGAGATGCTCGAGCATACAAAACAGAATTTCATTTGAAGGTTTCGAGTTTGGCACATACAAATTTACTTGGAACGGCAGGTAGGTACCGCATATAGGAAGGTATAGTGGACTCATATGGAAGAACTTTGGGGTTTAAGGAGTTTGGATGCACAAGCAGTATTCCCGCTTAGTACAGGTGAAGGCTAGCAAAAGACTGGGAAGCGAGCAACTGAGAGAGCGACAACAGTCATAAACATGCATTAAAATTAATGCACACCGAATACAAGCATGAGTAGGATATAATCCACCATGAACATAAATATCGTGAAGGTTATGTTGATTTGTTTCAACTACATGCGTGAACATGTGCCAAGTCGAGTCACTCAATTCATTCAAAGGAGGATACCATCCCATCATATCACATCATAATCATTCTAATAGCATGTTGGCACGCAAGGTAAACCATTATAACTCATAGCTAATCAAGCATGGCACCAGTAACTATAATCTCTAAATGTCATTGCAAATATGTTTACTTCATAATAGCTGACTCAGGAACGATGAACTCATCATATTTACAAAAACAAGAGAGGTCGAGTTCATACCAGCTTTTCTCATCCCAATAAGTCCATCATATGTCGTCATTATTGCCTTTCACTTGCACGACCGAACGATGTGTATAATAATAAGAGTGCATGTGCATTGGACTAAGCTGGAATCTGCAAGCATTCAACTCAAGAGAGAAGACAAGTAATATGGGTTCTAAATTAAATAAACAATCATGCATATAAGAGCCACTAAGCATTTTCAATATGGTCTTCTCGACCCCCAAAGGAAAGAAAATAAAATAAAACTATTTACACGGGAAAGCTCCCAACAAGTAAAATAAGAATGAGTAATCTTTTTGGGTTTTCACTTTAATTCCTACTACAGGCAAGGAAATTAAACTTACTAATTTTTTTGTTTTTTCTTAAGGTTTTTCAAACACACAAGAAGAAAACTAGAGAAAGAAATTTAAACTAGCATGGATAATACAATGAAAGAGTATGAGCACCGACGACTAGTGTGTGAACATGAATGTAAAGTCGGTGAGAAACACGTACTCCCCCAAGCTTATGCTTTTGGCCTAAGTTGGTTTAATACCAATGACCGCCTGGCTGATATCCATAAGTGAAACTGGGGTAGTACTGAGATGCAGAGGCGACCGCCTCCTGAGCAGCAGCGTGTTGGCGAGCTGCCTCCATTCCCCTTTCGTATTCAGCTGCTTCTTCCCTGGTGATAACATATCTTCCTTTTGCTTGATAATCAAAAAGGTAGGGAGCAGGAAGAGTAACAGGGACGACGCTAAGGCCCGTCATAGATTAGTCGATAATGGAGGAATTGTTCATTCCTCTCAAGAAAATGATGATCAAACATAGCTTCTTTATCCAAATAAATAGGAGGTACAATCATATCCCCCTCTCGTGGAGCTATATTAAGAAAATTAGCCACACGGATTGCATAAATTCCTCCAAAGAAATTTCCCTTTACTATTATTCTGCAACCCACGTGCAACTATTGCCCCCAAGTTATAACCTTTATAACCCGACACAAAGCACTCTTGAGGACACAAAGATCGGGGCACACATGTGACATACCTCGTCCTTACTGCTAATGCATCTACCAATAAAGAGAGCAAAGTAATGTATAGCAGGAAAATGAATGCTCCCTATGGTAGCTTGTGCTACGCCCCTATATTCTCCCACAAGAATACTAGCAAGAAAATCTCTAAATTCAGATTTGCGAGGATCATTGATATTACCCCACTGAGGGAGTTTGCAAGCAGTTGTGAAATCCTCTAAATCCATGGTATAAGATGTATCATAAATATCAAACATGACACTAGGTGAATTACGCGCAGAAATATATTCGAACCTCCGCACAAAGGAATCGGTCAATTGATAATATTGAGGACACTTATCTTGTAAGAAGTCCTCCAGCTCGGCATTACGCACATACGCGTCAAATTCTTCCTTGAAGCCTGCTTCGACCATAAAATCATTGGATGGCCACTCACAAGCCCGTACATTTGCGTCCCTTGGCAAATTAATATCTTGTTCACGTATAGCAATCCTTGGCCCTTTCTTTGCCGAGGAACCTTCTTGGTACATTCTTCTAAGCATATTTATTTTTCTGAAAATTTCTGAAATTTTAGTAACTTCAAAATAAAAGTGAATAAAACTAAACAAGATTGATAGCAACTACTCCTACAAGTGCCTAGAGCCTATATCATGCATTGGAATTGCTTGGGACCTCAAAAATTTATTATGCAAGCTCAAGAACATGGTCACCTAAGCAGCAAAAATTTGCAATGAATAAAGCACTAGAACAAAAACTAATTGGACCAATGGAGGAGTCACATACCAAGCAACAATCTCCCAAAGCAGTTTTGTGAATGGAGCTTTGAGCTAAGAGATCGAAAATCACAGCAAAACAAGCTAGAACTCGTGCTTGAGCTGGATGGGGATTTTTTTGGGTAGAAGATGAAGTGTGTGGGTGCTGGCATAAGTGGAGGGGAGCCACAGGGCCCACGAGACAGTGCGCGCCCTGCTGGGGCGCCTCCTCTCGTGGCCTGGTGCTTGCCCCCTCCATGTTGTTTTCAAGGTTTAAAATCCACAAATATTCCAGAAAAATCATACTAAATTTGCAGGGCATTTCGAGCACTTTTATTTTCGGACTATTTTTTAATGCACGGATAATTCAGGAAACAGACGAATAATACTATTTTTTTCTTTATTTATTCTAAATAACAGAAAGTAAAAAGAGGGTACAGAAGGTTGTGCCTTCTAGTTTCATCCATCTCGTGATCATCAAAATGAACCCGCTAACAAGGTTGATCAAGTCTTGTTAACAAACTCATTCCGAATAACATGGAACCGGAGAAATTTCGAATAACACTAAGTTACCTCGACGGGGATATGAAAATCCCCAATAATAAGAATATCATACTTTTTCTTGACAGTAGGGAGAGGAAATTCAAAACCTCCAAAAATGATAGTTGGAACTTTTTCAATAGAATTGATGCTATGAACTTGAGATTGTTTCCTCGGAAAGTGTACCATATGCTCATTACCATTAACATGAAAAGTGACATTGCCTTTGTTGCAATCAATAACAGCCCCTGCAGTATTAAGAAAAGGTCTACCAAGGATAATAGACATACTATCGTCCTCGGGAATATCAAGAATAACAAAGTCCGTTATGATAGTGACATTTGCAACCACAACAGGCACATCCTCACAAATATCGATAGGTATAGAGTTGATTTATCAGCCATTTGCAAAGATATTTCAGTAGGTGTCAGCTTATTCAATTCAAGTCTACGATATAAAGAGAGAGGCATAACACTAACACCGGCTCCAAGATCACATAAAGCAGTTCTAACATAGTTTCTTTTAGTGGAGCATGGTATAGTTGGCACACCCGGATCTCCAAGTTTCTTTGGTATTCCACCCTTAAAAGTGTAATTAGCAAGCATGGTGGAAATTTCAGCTTCCGGTATCTTTTTTTTTGTAGTGATATCCTTCATATACTTAGCATAAGGATTTACTTTAAGCATGTCAGTTAAGCGCATACGTAAGAAAATAGGTCTAATCATTTCAGCAAAGCGCTCAAAATCCTCATCATCCTTTGACTTGGATGGTTTAGGAGGAAAGGGCATGGGTTTCTGAACCCATGGTTCTCTTTCTTTACCGTGCTTCCTAGCAACAAAATCTCTCTTATCATAATGTTGATTCTTTGATTGTGGGTTATCAAGATCAACAACAGGTTCAATCTCTACATCATTATCTTTGCTAGGTTGAGCATCAACATGAACATTATCATTAACATTATCACTAGGTTCATGTTCATCACGTGATTGTGTTTCAAAGATCGTAAATAGAAATATCATTGGGATTCTCAGGTGTGTCTACAGTAGGTTCACTAGAAGCATGTAAGGTTCTATCGTCTTTCTTTTTCTTCTACTTAGAAGAACTAGGTGCCTCTAAATTATTTCTCTGAGAATATTGCTCGATTCTCTTAGGATGGCCTTCAGGATACAAAGGTTCCTGAGTCATTCTATCAGTTCTAGTAGCCACTCTAATAGCACAGTCATTTTTATTATTTAATTCATCAAGCAAATCATTTTGAGCTTTGGGTACTTGCTCAGCTTGAGTAGCAACCATAGAAGCATATTTGCTAACGCGGTGAAGTTCATCTTTAACTCTAGCCAGATTATCACCTACGCGTCCTATCTCGAAAGCATTATTCTTTAACTCTCTACCAACATAAGCATTAAATCTTTCTTATCTAGCCATAAAGTCATCAAATTCATCTAAGCATGGGCTATGAAATTTTGTAGAGGGTATTTCGACTTTATCATATCTATAGAGAGAATTTACCTTTACTACCTGTGTCGGGTTATCATGACAATGTGGTTCTTCAGGCGGTAAATTAAGACCATGTATTTCTTCAATAGGTGATAAATTCTTAACATCTTCAGCTTTAATACCTTTTTCTTTCATTGATTTCTTTGCCTCTTGCATATCTTCAGATCGAGAAATAAAACACCTCTCTTCTTCGGAGTGGGTTTAGGAATAGGCTCAGGAGTTGGCTCAATTGGTTCAGGAATTACTTCAAGAACTGGCTCAGGAAGAGTCCAATTATTTTCATTAGTCAACGTATTATCTATCTATCTATCTATTATATAATTAAAACAGAAGTAAAATAAGCCACCACATTCATCCACATAAGTTAAAATTATTTAATCCGTTAGATTGTAATATTAACGGCCTTGATTTAACATAAACGCGTAAACAAGATAAGTTGTGTTGTCACGTGTATGCAGCATAGAACGGACCAACACATCCATGTTCCATCACGTAGTGCATAGCATGCATCGACCCACACAAGTAGTATAACACGTCACGTATACAAATATAGTGTGTCCATTGTAACATCAACTAGCCTGAATTATCCTCATGGTAAGACACAAAAACAAAAATAGAATATTTCCATCAATGGGTCAAGGATAAGCAAAAATAGTAGTCAAACCTAATTAAATAAGAAACCTAAACAAATAAGGACACCCACCAGACCTCACGTGATAAAAGTTCCAAGAGAGGAACGAATACGTACAAGATTCCCACACGGTCTCGGCCACCTCAACCCAGCCACCTCAACCCATATAAACAAGTGCAGTTAGCCACAGAAGCACGCACCAAACAATTAGAAATCGACGACCACCACGTCTTAAAACACACCAGACGAAACACACGCCTCGCCGTCCACACAACTTGAAGTCGACATAGGTAGCACGACGAGAAGTCATCTCCAACTGCTTCGACGAGAAGTCATCTCCAATCGCTTCGCTGACGCCCAGCTAAGTCATACCAAAGCCCGCCGACATCCGACAAAGCCACGCCCATCTGCTCCTATCGACGTCGGAAGAAGTGACGACAAAGCACTTCGGTTGAATCATCGACTTGGTAATTGTTATTTAACAACCTTTTTTATGGATAGGATCTTCATAAATACTATATCCATTGGCTAATTGTTTCCGATTAATTTTGAAGACATAAAACTATGGCATACAAAAAGTTGAGTGACTTAACTACAAGGGGACAGAATCGAACATTCAAGTGAAAGTAATGAGGATTTGGGATTCAGTTAATCCTACTACCGATGAGCTTATTAGCCTAGATATGATACTCATGGATGAGCAGGTCTGTTTTTCAATATAGTTAATTGGATTTTTTCAGATTAAGCAACAGTTACTAACCATAATTGTTTGTTTTTATAGGGTGAAACAATTCATGCTACTATATGGAAGAATCTAATAGACACTTTTAAATCAAAGATCAATGAGAAGTCTATTTATGGATTCAGTAATTTTAAGGTTGTGGAATCCATAAAATATAGGCCAGTGAGCAATGAAATTAAAATATTTTTTGCATACAATACAAAGGTAAAGGAGATAAAAGGATCTCCAGAAGTTTTTCCGGACTATTGCTTCGAGTTTGCTACCATGGAGACACTTGAAGAAAGGGCAGGAAAAGATACACAATGCTCAGTGTATGTTTATAGTTGTAATTATGGCTTCCAAATAATTGATATTTCTAATTGTTATATTACTATAATTTCCAAATAAACAGATGTCATTGGACTTCTAACAAAAATGAAGCCCGTGGAGACAAGAATAACAAAAAAGAGCCCACAACCTTCATATATCCGCGAGATTGAAATACTAATGCGGAGTAAGTGCATATGCATATGCACGTCTGAAATTTAACTACGCCTACCCCATGTGATTAACAATAACTTCTAATTAAATTCTTTAGGGGTGATAAAATCAGAATCACGTTATGGGGAAAGTTTGCTTATTTTTGACCGAGGATGTAATTGGCAGCCAAACTGTCATTATTATTACATCAATGATGGTGCGTAGATTCAATGGTAAGTCCATAAATCTTAGATGCTACTCTTATCATTTACAAATTCTAATTGGTTAATTAAATAGGTTTGTGCCTAAAGTCAACCAAAGTGCCACCGAATATATATAGATCTGGATATACCGTAAGCACAAGAACTTCTTGAAAGGTATGAAACACTACCAATTAAAAATTCCCACTCATGAATAGTGACTCATGTTGATTCACGATTGTACATATTATTATTTGTTTTATATATGTGCAGGACTCAACACAAGTAACCTTACCAAAAATGATGAGTATAGATAGAAGTAATCAGGGAACTCTAGAAGAACAAATGTTTTACAAAAGGAGAACATTGCAAGAACTTACTAAAATGAGGCACGAAAACCGGCAAGACCAGGTAATTCATTGGAGTTTCAATAAAGGCTATCATCAATTTTTGCGAACGAGTTAAGACCTGCATTAACAATTTGTTCAATATTAGTAACAATGGAACCATTTTGAATTTATATATGTCACTTAATCCCCACCCCTACCCCAATGCTAACGTTGATTGTTTTCAGGATTTTGTGTTCACGACAATAGCTACAGAGATCGGTTGCAAGAAAATATTCAATGGTGGTACATGTCATGTGATAACTGTCCCAAAATGGTTATCAAGGAAACCGACAAGTATTATTGCAAGAGTTGTGGTATATATCCGTAAAATGTCACACCTCGGTAAGCATATTATATTACTTAAATATAAGCAGTAAGTGTTATATTATATTTACTCTCCACTAACATGAATGGTATGTTAGGTATCGTATTCGACTCCAAATTAGTGATCATACATCTACTACAAGTTGCACTTTATTTGACGAGGAGGCTGCAAGATTGCTTAATACATCCGCATCTCGACTTCCTGGACTCACTAGATGGGAAAACAGAAGAAGCCCCAAAGATTATTCAACAATTATGTGGAAAAAATTAATATTTCGATTCAAGCTCGGTGATAGTAATCTCACATTTGGCACACAAAACTATGCAGTAAAGAGAACATTTGTGCCTGATGATAGGCTTGAGATGCTCTATTTGAACGATAAAGCCGAGGAGGTAAAAGTTTCATTACCTTTGTTTCAAAAATAAAGTACCATCTTTAGAATTCCTTAACCAATTCATATTACATTTGTTGCACAGGAATTGATGGATGATGATGTAGACACTATGTTAATGAAGAAGCGTAACATGCCGGATAAAAAGGTGATTGACTTTTGACGATACAAACTTCAAATTTTAGAGATGTGTCTTATTTTGAAAATGTATATGTATGCAGTCACAGAATAATAAAGTTTCACCTTCCCCGCAAACTGGTGCCTATGAAAGAGGAGCCATATGACAGCAATGAATCCACATTAACCAAAGACAAGCAGCAAGACAAAAGATCATCATCGTCATCACGTCGACTCCGTAGTGGCAATAAAAGGAGACTGAGATCTGTTGTAATATCCTCGGATGACTCGAGAGGATGAATGCACTAAGACGAATTTGCCGTAACAAAAGAAAAAGCTGTCAGAACAAGAAACAAGTTAAAGCCAAAGCCAAAAATACAATGCCTCAAGATGAAGATGACGTCTGAAAAGCAAGGCCGAGAAGAACAAGGATCCTGTCTAGATAATATTTGGATTAGTAGCTTATGAAATAAATATTATGGCAATCTATTTGTATCGACCAAGATAAGTAAGAGTACTTGACATCAACTAGGATAGCAAGGATACATATTAGATTGAGGGAGTGGATGTTAGCGATGTTCTTAGTCTAAAACAGATCGAAAATTGTCTTCATGTAGTTTCCTTTATATACATGCTATTGTATCCAAATCAGTACAAGGACAGCACAATAGATAGGAACATACTACAAGACCAGAGATTGACGCATTAGGATTCACTTTGGCAAATCAATATGGGGCCAACACAATAGACATGAATATACCTTGCTTCAGTAACTTCATAGCACAACCGGATATGTACATAACGCTAGCTTTGCCCGTGACACAATTCGACCAAAACAAAGTTCCCACATTCAGACTTAGCAGCAAAGCAAATATAATATCAAATCACATTAATTGCTTAGGTCACTAAAAATTGTTGGCAACTGGAAGATTGTTTCTCGCCATTTGATAGGGTGACCAGAAGTTACTTGAGAAAATTCAATATGTAAGCTTCTGCTCAACAAACCTATACCCAGATTACTATCCAAGGTGACATATTAACACACAAAAGGTAATCTAATTACCAATAGCAGAATAATCCATCAAACTAATTTTCAAAAAAGGTTTTTCAAAAACTAAAATATCACGAAAAACATCGATACAACACTATCAAAAGCAATTCATATTGTAAATTTTAGAAATACATTCAGACATGCACTTTAGGTTCATAAAGCCTTTTTAAAAGAAAAGGCATCATGAATAGATTATTTCTTGCTAAGAGCAAATTAAAATACTATGTAGTACAACACTGCTACAAATAAAGTACAAGAAATAATCTTCATTACATATGATGCATATCATCGCTTGGCACTTACATGTGGTAGTAGTCTGACAGCACCAGAAATGAGAAGGCCAGCATCTCACGGTCGTGTGCTGCTATTCGTATTCCACAATCTACTTATACTAAGGTTTCACCATTGCCACTTTAATACCTATGAGGACAATATTAGCAAACCCAAACTGGCCCATTACCTGGATGTCGATCCAACAATTCATCATCGCAGGGCGACTTGGTGAGTTCCCACCAATTGGTTCCCACACAGCCTCCTAGATGAGGCCAAACTACAAAGAATCTGCCATGGCTTAGCCGCCGGCCATGAGGAGATTGAGCAGTGCAGCCCCGTGTTTTCCCTACTACTCCCCATGGCCACTCCGCCGGACTCGACGAGGTCTTCAAGGATCCACATCCAACAAAATGAACGCGTCTGCGTACTCCGCGCAACCACCAACTGCGCCAGTAATGGAAGAGATTCAAAGAAATGAATGGAGAAGTGGAGATGGATTGGGAATTGGTTCTGTGGTGGCAAGGAACGAAATCTTCAACAGCAGCTAATCGGAAGAGGTGCTGCATGCGGATGGATAAGGATGCTGGTGGGGATCGAATAAGCTGCGAGAGAAGAGTTTTTTTACCCAACAAGAAGATTTTACACGTAGATGATACCTGTACGGGTTGTTTATACGGGTGGTCTAAATGGGCCTGCATCAAAACTGTTGGGCCTAAATAGGCTTCATACGTGGTGTATGTTGGCTTTGGAATTTTTCTCTGGTTTGGAAATTTTCTCTCTATACCGTAATCTTTATGAATTCGATTCCTACTCCTTATCGAATAGGCTGATACGAGCACGTTAGCGCATCGCTCTTAAATTGCAGGAACATACACTTCGTCGATTAACCAAGGGATCGTATCATCTCGTAATCGACCTGCATTGAATCGCTGGAAGAAGTTGCACACAAATCAGCCTTGCCACACTTCAGATTAGAAGGTAAATTCTTTCCGTGGAAAACTAATACTTACCACCGGTTCAAAGCAACCTCCTAATTTTTACATATATAGACACACACACATGTCTTGCCTTGGCTCTTCACATAAACTTTATTTTCTTTGAGAAAATAGTACCAACTTCTGTGATGAACTAAAAGTGACTCACGGACTGATAAAGTCATTGCAGCAATAAAAATGTATGCTCTAATAATTTGTACATGGTATAAAATATTTTCCTGGATCGCTACAGGATTTGCTTTGCAGCAAAGATACAATTACGACAATAATTAGCACATGTGTGTGAAGCTTTACAAAATTAGAAAAACAAAGACAAGAAAACATTATCAGGTATATCATTGAGATTTTTACAATCTTCATGTAATGCACACTAATTTTTTTGTACATTTCTAACATATACATTTCAAATATTTACCTTTGTTAATATTGCAGAACCTAATAACTTTACGTATATTGCTAATAATTATTTTAGAGAGTACTTTGCCTTAGTAATTCCCATGGAACAATTGTCGCTCAATCGAGAAACAAGCACACCGTCACTCCAATAATGCCATACACCACAGCTCAAACCACAAAACACAGTAATCCTGAAAGCATGATCGATAAGTATTATAGGTTGTCGCCATGCAGCCAGCATCTCCTATTTATTGCATATATTGTTAGCCTCTTGACGACATTATGCATAAATTAGAATTCAACTATATTATACTATATTGCTAAAGAATATCCGTTGCAGAAATGCAGGGACAATGCGCAACAAAATCAGCAGGCCAACTTACAAAAGAAGCTAGAGAAGCTATTATCAGGAGGAAACAACAACTCCAACAAAAAAGGAGTAAGAGATGCAGGAATACACATGAAACAACCGATAAAACAGAAGAAGATGCTTCACGTAAGAGAAAGGAACAAATCAAAGAAAGAAAAGATGTCAAGCATGCAAGAACAAATGCAAGCGACAATGAGCTTGAAAGCAACATCATAGAAAGAACCAGCAGCACTACGTCCGGAAGTTATTATAGCACGATATGGAACTTCGGAAAGCCAACATATAGATGCGAACATTGCAATGCAATACTATGGTGTGAAGAAAGATTAAATTCTCATAGAGGAACCAAAAAACCTTCTTTCGGAATTTGCTGCAAACAAGGTAAAATTGACCTACCAAAGATAGCATATCCTCCACCTTACCTCGCAGGCTATTAACAGTGAAGGAAGTGATGCAACAAACTTCAGAGAAAATATAAGGTCATACAACTCAATGTTCTCTTTCACGCCAATGGGAGGAACTGTTGACAAAGAAATAAACAAAGGCAAAGGACCATATGTTTTTAGACCGCATGGCGTAACTACCACCATATTGGAACTCTTCTACCCAAGAAGGTAACAAACCTCGATTTGCCCAGCTATACATCTATCGACAGAAAATGAGGTGCAAAACAGGATAGATGCTTCAAGATGCAATGATAAAAAACAACGGTGGACCCTGCCATTGTCAAGGAACTACAAGAAATGCTTGATGAGAACAACATCCTTGCAAAGTCATTCGAATGGCAAGAGATAGATTCAAAGAAGAAGACTACCACGATTACACGCTTCAATACTTGGGAAAAGGAACGGAACACACAACCTTCCATCTCGCATCGGAAGTTGCGGCATTAGTTGTAAGAGACCCTCTTGGAGAGAGCGAAGGACGAGACATTGTTGTCGAGTACAAAGATATGGAACCTCACAGAATATCGGAAATCCATCCGAAATTAATGTCAATGCAATACCCGTTGTTGTTTCCATACGGAGAAGACGGATTCAAGCTTGAAATACCTTACAAGCGAACAAAAGAAGGTGACAAAAGCAGGAAATATGTAACTATTCTAGACTACTATGCATACTACCTACAGCAAAGACCCGACCAAGGAATGTCATTGCTAATGTCTAGACATCTATCGCTTCAATTTTGGGTGGATGTTTACACATGCATTGAGAAAACAGACTAAACCGGATCAGAATAATCAAGGGAAGCTACGAATCGAACTTTACAAAGGACTGCAGGACGCGATTGAGCGAGGACACCGTAATGCAGCAAGTCGGAAGAGGATAATTGTACCTTCATCTTATACAGGAGGTAGAAGAAACAAGGCACAAAACTTGCAAGACGACGGTAATATGCCGTGGGCTGGATATCCGCACCTATTTATAACATTCACATGCAATGCAAAGTGGCACGAGATCCAATACATGCTAGATGAAGCAGTGAGGAGGCCTCAAGCCACCGACCGACCAGATATTGTTGACCGAGTATTCATGATAAAACCAAGGAGCTAATGAGAGATATCGTTGTGAAGAAACACTTTGGAGAAACTATAGCAAGTAAGATCACTGACTACTAATCGCTAACTAATAGCACCTAATGTTTCAATTTTTAAGCACACAATAGCCTTTATCTATTTATTAAAATGATTCCAAATTTTAACAAAATAAAACTATATATTCAATCAATGCAGTTATCTACACAATAGAGTTCCAAAAGAGGGGACTCCCGCATGCGCACATATTGGTATTTCTCAAGGAGAATTACAAGTGCAAAGGACCAACAGAAATCAACCAAATAATCGTCAGTAGATCCTGCATAAAGATGTCGATCCGAACGGATATGAAGCTGTTGAAAACTTCATGATGCACGGGCCTTGCGGAGAGGCAAATACAAAATCACCATGCATGATAGACAATAGATGTACTAAACACTTCCCAAAATGGTACAATATCGATACGACAATCGATGAGGATGGGTTTCCAGTATATAGAAGACGAGACAATGGAAGGAATATCAAAAAGGGAGGAGCAATGCTCGATAACAGATTTGTTGTGCCATACTACATAATCCTTTTGGTCAAATTCCAAGCTCACATAAATGTGGAGGGTGCAATAGGTCCAGTCAATCAAGTACCTATTTAAGTACATCCGCACGACCAAGTAATGCCTTACTAAAGGAAAGGGACGCAACAAACGACTATGATGAAATCAAGAAATACCTAGAGATGAGATACATATCAACAACCGAAGCATGCTGGCGGATATTCCAGTTTGATCTACACCATCGTGATCCACCAGTAGAGAGACTGCCTTTCCACATTGAAAATGAGCAACAAGTTATTTTTCCGGACTCGACTGACATTGAAAAAATAGTAAGACTGCCAGGATCCACAATTACTAAGTTCACTGAGTGGATGGAGGCAAACAAAATACATGAGGTGGGAAAAGAATTAACCTATGCAGAATTCCCATCAAAATTTGTATGGAAAAGTGACTCCAAAACTTGGGAGGAGCGGAAAAGGGGCTTTGCGATTGGAAGAATTTACTATGCACACCCTGCAAGTGGTGACCAGTATTATATGAGAATGCTTCTAAACACCAAGAAAGGATGCACATCATTTGAGGATATTAGAACAGTTAATGGAGTAGTTCACCCAACATACAATATAGCATGTCAAGCGCTTGGATTTCTTGATGACGATAGTGAGTGGATTGAATGCATCAATGAAGTATCAAGTCGGGATCGTGGATACGATTACGGCAGCTATTCACCACAATATTATGCCATTGTGAGGTGACCAGCCCAAAAGTGTTGTGGGATTCAACATGGGAGGCACTATCTCAAGATATCCAAAGACAAAAGAAGAATAATCCTAAACTTTCCTACGCTGCATCTAACTGATTCACGTAAAAATCATATGCTCGATCGAGATAGAGAAACTAATGAGGCAAGCTGGAAAGACACTAAAGGACTATCCAGCATAGAACTACCAAATGCTACTGAACTTGAACAACTTGGGAACAGAATGATAAATGAAGAACTTAGCTACGACACGGAAGCACTAAAGATTGAGCACCAAACCATAGTTAGCAATCTTAACCATAGCCAGAAAATGGACTTTGATGCCATAATGGAATCAGCTAACAGAGGGCATAGAAAACAGATATTTGTAGAGGGCTACGGTGGCACAGGCAAAACTTATCTATGGAAAGCAATCACGACGAAGCTACGATCAGAGGGGAAAATAGTGCTTGCGGTAGCATCATCTGGCATTGCAGCATTGCTCCTCCAAGGTGGAAGAACAGCGCACTCAAGATTCCACATTCCAATAAATATCACAGAAGAATCAACATGTGAAATAAAACAAGGCTCACATTTGGCTGAACTGGTAAAGAGGACCTCATTGATACTGTGGGACGAGGCTCCTATGGCACACAAACACTGCTTGAGGCACCGCATAAAAGCCTTAGGGATATTCTAAGGTTCCAAAACCAAAACATTGACGAAAGGCCATTTGGTGGCATGACAATTGTGCTAGGAGGCGACTTCGCATAAATACTTCCAAAGGTTACAAAGGGAAAGAGAGAGCAGATAGTAAATGCCCCTACCAAAAGGTCATACCTATGGAAGCACTTGAAATATTTAGACTAATCGAAAACATGCGGCTGAAGTGCCCGTCAAGATCCAATACAAAAAGCAAAATGTGGCTGAATTTGCAGAATGGATATTACAAATTGGCGATGGAAAACAAACAAACGATGAAGGAGATGATTGGGTAAAAATTCCTAAAGACATAATTCTGCAAAAAGGAGAAGACCCGAAAGAAGCGATAGTGAAAAGCACGCACCAAACTTGCACCAAAACTATCGTGACCGTGAATTTCTTGAAGAAAGAGCAATACTATGTCCAAGGAATGAAACAGTTGAGAAGATAAATGACTACGTAATGAGCCAAATACAAGGTGAAGAGGTGACATACCTAAGCTTGGACACGTATGCAAGGCAACAACAAAGTACAACACAACGGAGAATATGTGTCCAACATAGTTCCTTAACAAATTGACCTTCCCAGGAATTCCAAACCACGAGCTAAAACTGAAGGTAGGCTTGCCGGTTATGCTCCTACGCAACATCAATCCAGCGGCAGGTTTATGCAATGGTACAAGAATGACTGTCACACAGCTGGGAAACAGGTACATTGAGGCACAAATAATCACAGGAACACACGTCGGTGACAAGGTATACATACCTAAAATCATTATGTCACCAAGCGACTCAAAGTGGCCCTTCGTCTTTGAAAAGAAGGCAATATCCTATATCAGTTTGTTTTGCTATGAACATAAATATAAGACTAGGTCAATCCCTATACATGGTGGGTCTATATTTTCCTAAGCAAGTATTCTGCCATGTCCAACTATATGTGGGATTATCAAGAGTCACAAACAGTGAAGGATTAAATGTGCTTATTGACGACACGGAGTGCCCAAGCGAAGATAAGCGCAAAGAATATAGTATACAAAGAGATCTTCTAATTTTGTCATTCAACTAAGTGCATATGAGGGCCAAAAAATGATTAAACAATACAATGTATGGTTCAAAAGCATGACATCCATGTGTTAGATATGGCCAGAAATACTGTATACAAAAGGATATTATATATTGGGTTTCTAATTATTTTTTCCACAGGAAAAAAAGAACATGACAATGCAGACTATTGTTACCATACACTACTTTCATGAATAGAGATATTAACAAATCTGTACAGCTAACTGACTTTTTTAGCCTAGATATGATACTGATCAATGAGCAGGTCTGTTTATGAACATATTTGATTGGAATTTTTTCAGTCAGATTAAGAACAGTTACTAACCATATTTGATTGTACAGGGTCAAACAATCCATGATACTATTTGGAAGAATCTTATAGACACTTTTAGATAAAAATGAAAGCCAAACAAACAATGCTTGAACATGAAGATGAATTACATGAACAAAAGCCCAGGAGAACAAGGATGCTGTCTACATAATTAACAAGCCAGCTTCATCTCAACAAACATATACCAAAATTAATAACCAAATTGAACACACAAAAGGTAAGGCCTTTACAATTTAAGAAAATTAAAAAAAATGATTGATACATATGAACCAATCCTGTTCTTAAGGTGATTTTTCAGACAGAAGGCACCGTGGAAAAATTATTTCTTGCTAAAAGGAAATTAAAAATACTATGGAGTACCACACTGCTACGGATAAAGTACAAGAACTAATATTCCATATCCTTGAGAATGCAACAAACGCGTCAACGCACTGACCAAGTGTGACGGTACATACATGAAGAGATTGGAAGAAGAAAACTAGCCGCGCGTAGATCACTGAACTTGAAAACTTAACCTGCAGCTGGACTCATGTATTTCTCACATTAAGCTGATTCTGTTGCTACATACATCAGTAAACGTGCATCTAAAACTACTTTTTTACTATCAATCAATAATTAGATACAAGGGCCCCTTGCTAGGTTCAGTTAGACTTAATTCAAGCAGATCCATATGTGTGTTTTACTGTATTCTATTCTATACTGCAGAATTCAGAGAACAAGTATAAGTGCCTATCTCTAGACAGAAAGTTGTGGTATGGTTCCTGATTTCACACGAAAAGTTGTTTACCAATGGAAAGATAAAATCTTATTCTGATTTCTAGATCATTCAACTTCAAAAAACTTATATGGTTCCAATAACATTTACATTTTGGTACAAGTACAGACAGCAGGAGGGCAACAACTAACAGCCACTCAGAAATACTCACGTCTTGCTGATACTTCTTCCTCCGCGACCTCCCTCAATGCCTAAGCAGCCCCAGCATCCAGGGCCTCCGGCTATGACAATTTGGGGCAGCGAGGTCGCCGAGATCCACGCCAAGATACAGCCACATGTGCCACCACCAAGGAAGAAAAATCAGGAGAAAAGAAGCGACATATGGATCTGGGATAGCATGAGGATTAGTTTCCTGATGGGGCACAGCGACGCCGTCCTTTGCCGGTTGCAAATCGGAAGAAATGGTATATGTGTATGAGGAGCCTGGTGGGGATCATACGAGAGGAGAGGAGAGTTGTTTATTTTACTAATAGGGAAAGGAGAGATAGATTTTTTTTACTATGTCGATGACTGGGACTATGGGCTGTTTTACTTAGAAAAATAATAATATGGGGTGGTAATCATCTTCACTCTAATGGGGTTGCAGAAAAGTACGTTGGGCATGACACACATGATACATCGGCTATGCAAGATTGGGTACAGATATTTTATTTAAATTCTTCGTATAGAATACACAGATCGTAGAAAAAATCAAAACACATGAAAACGGCTCTCTTTTTGCCGGTGAAAATTTTCTCTTAAAAGAGGAATATACTTCCGTAAAAAATATGGATGAAACTTATACATCATTCGTCAAAGGATCATATGATCTAAATCTATAGATTTTTCACCTCTACATAATCAGCAAGATTGGTAAGAGTCAACAAACATTTTTGAATCATAGGAATATATACATAAATTCCAAAATTCATGCTGGAAATTAAAAAACTATAAATATTTCCCAAAATACTAAAACCGATTCAAAACTAAGGTCGTTTAATGCAATAAAAACTAAAACAAAATGTCAGGCAAAATTAAAATAAGAGTAGATAGAGAAATTGGAAAATACATATGAATCTTGAGGCTGTAAAAAATAAATAAGTGGGAAATAAAAAAAATATGAAATTCCGTATACTATATGTTCAAAACCATAATTTCAAATGGAAGACATCAACTATCCTAAATATAAAAAATAACAAAAACTACTCTAGCCGCCACATTTATCCACATAGGCTAAAAATAAATACTTCATCGATTTAGAGATTAACGGTTGAGATTACATGATCTAAAAGTTATGTACAACAATAACATGTTCAAATATTAGCACTGTCACGACTCAAAAATATGTGCTATATCACGTATGTCTTGCTAAAAAAGGTATATTTTTAAGTAAACAAAAGGTATGTTTGTCAATATCATATACGGGAAAAAAAAGCATCCGGTTCTTCGGCCGGCCAGACGCAACTAATTCATATGGACATTAGTTTAGATGCATGAGCTTTAAAGGACAATAGAAGTACGATGTACACGTGAATATTTTTATGTAATAAATCATGGTGCATGCTCTATTTACAGTCATTGAGATTATAAAATCAATTGAAAGAAGTACGACACTCAAATGCTTCAGTTTTAAATTAAGTATTAGTCCTGAGAAGGATCACATGAAAGCATTCAATAATGTTTCGCAAAAAGAAATGAAACCATACAATATACAGAACTTGGTGATCGCTGGACAAAACATAATATGTGAGCTGAATCAGGAATTGCACGTATCTTTTTCTACACATGTTTAAGTCTTCTATTTTTTAGGAGATCCTTACTGTTTTTTTAATGCTTGTGCGTGCATGTCCGTATGGAAATTCCACAAATAAGCTTCTCCTTTTTTTACCATCAATAAGCTTCTCCTATTAAGTACTCCTTCTGTCCCAAAATAAGTGTCTCAACTTTGTACTAACTTTAGTACAAAGTTGTACTAAGGTTGAGACACTTATTTTGGGACCTAATGGAGTACTATAGAAGGAGTTAAGAATATGAGAATATCTATATAAGAAAAAACATTTATAATTCATAAACTGAATTATATCTAAAAATAGATGTAGAACTTTTAAAAATTTAACCAATGGAATTGCATTGGATATAAGTAAACCCATCACGACTTATGATTATTATCTATGTGGACTATGTAGATCAAAATTTGTCATCTAAGTTGCACTAAAATTTTATGTTCTATTAAAACAACATGGTTGTACTATTATACATAATAAGCTATGGTAGGGAGAAATTCGCCAAAAAAAGCTATGATAAGAAGGGTGAACGAAATATGTCGAGATTCAACCGAGTATAAACCGCAAAATAAATGAGTGCATGATGATGATCCACATAAAACAATCCATCAAAATATGAGTAATATACATTGTTTAAAAATATGTGGTTGTAATTAATTTTACTTAAAATAAAGGAATATAAGAAAATTAAACATAGACATGAAAAACAACAAATAATAACTATATAAGATAGAATGTTTTGGAGATTACGGATAATATACATCGATAAATACTGGGCTTAGGTCAATGGTCAAGCAACATACAATATGCAATTAAAATATAAAAATAACATAAATTTGTTTATTATTAAATCTAGCCGCGCAAACGCGCGGGTCACACCGCTAGTTCAATAATATTTCAGCTTCATCGACTGTTCTTTCCCTGAAAACACAACCAACACAACTATCCAAGTGGTCCTTGGAAGCATCGATTAGTCCATTATAAAAGATATCAAGTATTTCATTTTTCTTAAGAGGATGATCAAGCAAAGCATTAAGTAACCGGAGAAGCCTTCCCCAAGCTTGTGGGAGACTCTCTTCTTTAATTTGCACAAAATTATATATTTCCCGCAAGGCAGCTTGTTTCTTATGAGCAGGGAAATATTTAGCAGAGAAGTAATAAATCATATCCTGGGGACTACGCACACAACCAGGAGCAAGAGAATTATACCAAGTCTTAGCATCACCCTTTAATGAAAACGGAAATATCTTAAGGATATAAAAATAGCGAGACTTCTCATCATGAGTAAATAGGGTAGCAATATCATTCAACTTGGTAAGATGTGCCACAACAGTTTCAGTTACAAGGCCATAAAAAGGATCAGATTCAACTAAAGTAATAATCTCAGGATCAACAGAGAATTCATAATCCTTATCAAGAATACGTATAGGTGAAGTAGCAAAAGCAGGATCGGGTTTCATTCTAGCATTAAGAGACTGCTGCTTCCATTTAGCTAATAATTTCTTAAGATCAGATCTATCATTGCAAGCAAGAATTTCCATAGCAGCTTCTTCATTCATAACATAACCCTTAGGAACAACAGTAATACATAATCATTGGGGAACGTTCATCATCACTATCATCAATAGCATCTTCAATATTTTCATTCCCCTAACTCTAGCAAGTTGTTCATCTAGAAATTCACCTAATGACAAAGTAGTATCACACACGTAAGTAGTTTCATCATGCATAGCGTAAGTGGCATCATCAATAACATGCGACATATCGTAATTCATAGCAAAGGTGTTTAGGTGTCGCAAGCCTACTAATAACGGAAGGAGAATCTAGTGCAGAGCTAGATGGCAGTTCCTTACCTCCCCTCGTAGTTGAGGGCAAAATCTTAGTCTTAGTGTCTTTCAAGTTCTTCATAGTGATCAACAGATATAAATCCCAAGTGACTCAGAGAATAGAGCTATGCTCCCCGGCTGTAACGCCCCGGATTCGATGCGCCAGGTGTCCTTCAGTCATTCGCCGTCTTTGCCATGTCATTTGCTTGCGTGTTGCACTTTGCCATGTCATCATCTGCATTTCATATCATGTCATCATGTGCATCGCATTTGCATACATGTTTGTCTCATGTATCCGAGCATTTTCCCCGTTGTCCGTTTTGCAATCCGGCACTCCTATGTCCCCCGGCGCCCCCTTTTACCTCTTTTCGTGTGTGGGTATTAAACGTTCTCGGAATGGACCGAGGTTTGTCAAGCGGCCTTGGTATAGCATCGGTAGACCGCCTGTCAAGTTTCGTGCCATTTGGAGGTCGTTTGGTACTCCAACGGTTAACCGGGTAACCGTAAAAGCCTCCTTCTCTTTGCAGCTCAACACCCCTTTCAAAGTGGCCCAAAACCCACCTAACTCCCCTCCATGCTCTCAGTCGTTCGATCACGATCGTGTGGGCGAAAACCGCACCTTATTTGGACTCTCCTAGCTCCCAAAAACTATATATATGCCTTCCCCCGTCCAAATCCGGGTCCAAACCCTAGCCATCTTCGTCCCCGCGCCACCGGACAAAATCCCCGACGTACGGACATGTCCGCCGCCGCGCCTAATCGGATCTCGCCCGTGTACGCCGCCGCCCACCGCCGCCGCCGCCGCGGTCCACGGCAGCCCGCCCGGCGGGCCAACCGCGCCGCCCGGCGCCTCGCGCCGCCCGTGCCGCCTCCGGCGCCTCGCAGCAGCATACCTGCCGCCCTCTCGCCGCCCGTGCGTGGCGCCCGCCGCCGCAGCTCGCGCCCGCCTCCAGCGCCTCACAGCGTCGCCGCCCGTCTCCCGTCTTTCCGCTTCTCCTCCGGCCCGGCCTCGAGCTCCGCCCGGGCTCGCCGCCCGCAACCCTCGCCGGCCGCCCGATCTCCGCCGTCCCTCGCCGCCCGTGAGTCCGCCCCGCCGCCGTTCGCGCGTCTCGCGCCTACACCTCGCCGCGCCCCTCGCCGTGCCGTGCCGGGAGGCTCGCCGGAGCTCTCCTCCGGCCAGATCCGGTCCGGCCTGGATCAGATCCACCAACCCCGCCAACCAAACACCGTCCCGCGAGCCGGATCCCTCCGTCCCGCTCCGTCTCGTCCCGGGTTGACTTTTCCCGGAGGTAAAAATTCCACTAAGTCCCAGATTTCAGTAAAAATCATGCCATGTTTGACCTGCCGTAACTCTGTATCCTTAGCTCCGTTTTGCGCGTGTAATATGTCAAATTGTTCGCCTCGACGAGTACATCATTTCATCTCATTGCGTCATTTGCATTTGAGCTCATCTTGATGCCCGAAATGCTGTTAGAAGAGGGCTATGTGATGTTAGTTTCAGATTTTTATCAGAACATGCACTTTTGTCATTTTTGCCATGATTGATGTGTGCATCCTATGAACTTGTGTCCTACATGTGTTTTGTAATATGCCATGCCATCTTTACAGGGGTGTATGCCATGTATTTTTGTGGTCTCTGTGGTGACTAGCACAAGCATGCAAACTAGGCTTCATGATGTTGCTGATTTCAGCCCCTGTTTTGCTGATATTTTTATGCCATGTTAACTTGATGCTACCGAGAGATCCATGCTTATTTTGAGATACTTCAGTAAGGATGTTTTGGACATATGGTTATTATCTATCCATCCATGCCCTTGTTTGAAATTATGGAGTGCTATAGCTTGAGTCAATCGAGCTCTACTTTTGCTACAAAATGTTTCCTGGCAGGTTGTTTACATGTTATTCAATTTTGCCAAGGTTGTTGTAGTTGATACTTGCATGCTATGATGTTGTTCTTGCCATGTATAGCTTCTATTCCATGTCTTCTTACTGTTGGTTGCCTTGCCATGCCATGTGTTGCTCTGTGGTGAGTGGTTCAAGCTCACCAACATGCCTACTTATTGTTGTTCCTGCCATGTTTAAATCTGTAATATAACTTGCTATGTTTACATGGGTGCCATCATATTTTCTTATCCTTTTTGGCTTATGGTCAGTAAGGGACTTTGGTCTATGCATTTATTAGATTCATGCCATGCGTTTGTTTTGCCATGATAAGTTCCTGTAGCATGTTGTTTGATAGCTCTAAACATTGCAACCTGATGTTATTTCTGCTAAAGCCTGAAACTGTTATTATTTGCAATCTTGCCATGTGTTTTTGAGCATGTTATAGTGATTTCTGGAGATAGTTCACTGTTCATGTTTTGTAATGCTTTACCTGTACATCATGCCCATGCCTTTTGTTCTCATGTTAAGATGCTGTAGCTTGTTGTTTTGATGCTTGCAATATGCCTAGTTGCTGTTTTGGACAGATTGATGTCATGTCTTGTATAGTGTGTATGTGTTGAACCGTTGCTCCGTTTTGAGTGTGCTCTATATGTAACTTGCTTGATTTTGCATGTAGTTTCATATTATCATGTTGCATCCTTGTTTTGAGGGGTTTGCTTGATGTTCGTATGCATTTTGCATCAATGCCATGTTTAACTTGTTTTGCTCATATCTTCTAGGCCGTAGTCTCGAATTAAATGAACTTTATATGTAACTTGACTAGAATTTCGTGTAGATCATCGTGGTGCATCTTAACTTTCTGTTTAACAACTTGAACATAAGGTTTATTCAGATCTGGACCAATTTCGAAATTTGCATATGAGGACTTACCGGAATTGTTATATGTTGTTTCCGGCCTCATTTAAACTTGCTTTGATGTGTTGCTCTTGTTTGCATCATCTCTTGCCATGAGTAGCTTCATGTAGCCTTGTCATGCATCATACTTGGTTGAGCATCATGTCTTGTTCATGTGTGATGTGTTTACCATGTTGTGTGCTTCTTCTCGATAGTTCCCATTTCGTTGCGATCGTGAGGATTCGTTCATCTACGCTTGGTTCGGCTTCATCCGTTCATCTTCTTCATGGACTCGTTCTTCTTCCTTGTGAGATTTCAGGCAAGATGACCGCTACCCTGGATCTCACTACTATCATTGCTATGCTAGTTGCTTCGTTCTATCGCTATGTTGCGCTACATATTACCTGTTTATCAAGCCATCCCAAATTGCCATGTCAGCCTCTAACCTTTTGCACCCTTCCTAGCAAACCATTGTTTGGCTATGTTACCGCTTTGCTCAGCCCCTCTTATAGCGTTGTTAGTTGCGTCCCTAACGCGGTCGGGTGATTTATGGGACCCCCTTGACAGTTCGCTTTGAATAAGACTCCTCCAGCAAGGCCCAACATTGGTTTTACCATTTGCCTCACCTAGCCCTTTTTCCCTTGGGTTTCCTGAGCCCAAGGGTCATCTTTATTTTAGCCCCCCCGGGCCAGTGCTTCTCTAAGTGCTGGTTCGAACCGAGCCGCCTGCGGGGCCACCACGGAGAAACTCGAGGCTTGGTTTTACTCGTAGCCTGTCTCATCCGGTGTTGCCCTGAGAACGAGATATGTGCAGCTCCTATCGGGATTGTCGGCGCATCGGGCGGTCTTGTTGGTCTTGTTTTATTGCTGTCAAAATGTCTTGTAGCCGGGATTCCGAGACTGATCGGGTCTTCCCGGGAAGAAGGAATATCCTTCGTTGATCGCGAGAGCTTATCATGGGCTAAGTTGGGACACCCTGCAGGTATAAACTTTCGAGAGCCGTGCTGCGGTTATGTGGCAGATGGGAATTTGTTGATATCCGGTTGTAGTAAACTTGAAGCAAACTCTTCTAAAATACACCAACCGTGCGTAACTGCGTGAGTGTCTCTTTTCGGGGTTGATCGAGAGGAGAACACGGTTTCGGGTTATGTCTCGACGTAAGTAGGAGTTCAGGATCACTTCTTGATCATTACTAGTTGACGACCGTTCCTTTGTTTCTCTTCTCGCTCTCATTTGCGTATGTTAGCCACCATATATGCTTAGTCGCTGCTGCAACCTCACCACTTTACCCCTTCCTTTCCCATTAAGCTTTGCTAGTCTTGATACCCATGGTAATGGGATTGCTGAGTCCTCGTGGCTCACAGATTACTACACCACCAGTTGCAGGTGCAGGTTTCGCGATGATCATGATGCGAGAGCGATGTTTGCTTGTGTTGGAGTTCTTCTTCCGCTTCTTCTTCGATCAGGGATAGGTTCCGTGTCGGCAGCCCGGCTAGCAGGGTGGATGTCGTTTGAGTTTCTGTTTATGTTTCATCCGTAGTCGGATGTTGATCTTGTATATGATGTTGATGTATTCTTGCGGCACTCGTGCCTTATGTATGTATCCCCATCTATTATGTAATGTTGATGTAATGATATCCACCTTGCAAAAGCGTTTCAATATGCGGGTCTATCCTTGGTGGGACCTTCGAGTTCCTTTTGGATAGGGTCGCATATTGGGCGTGACACCGGCGACGGCGCCAAAATTAGTCTTGATAACCCACAAGTGTAGGGGATCGCAACAACTTTCGAGGGTGAAGTACAACCCAAATTTATTGATTCGACACAAGGGGAGCCAAAGAATATTCTTGAGTATTAGCAGTTGAGTTGTCAATTCAACCACACCTGGATAACTTAGTATCTGCAGCAAAGTGTTTAGTAGCAAAAGTGGTATGATAATAATGGTAACAGTAGCAACAGTAAAGATAAATGTTTTTGGGTTTTTGTAGTAGTTGTAACAGTAGCAAAGGAAAAGTAAATAACCGAAGAACAATATGTGAAAAGCTCGTAGGAAATGGATCAGTGATGGATAATTATGCCGGATGCGATTCCTCATGCAATAGTTATAACATAGGGTGATATAGAACTAGCTCCAATTCATCAATGTAATGTAGGCATGTATTCCGTAAATAGTCATACATGCTTATGGAAAAGAACTTGTATGACGTCTTTTGTCCTACCCAACCGTTGCAGCGGGGTCCTTACGGAAACTAAGGGATATTAAGGCCTCCTTTTAATAGAGAACCGTACCAAAGCATTAACACATAGTGAATACATGAACTCCTCAAACTACGGTCATCACCGAGAAGTATCCCGATTATTGTCACTTTGGGGTTGTCGGATCATAACACATAATAGGTGACTATAGACTTGCAAGATAGGATCAAGAACACACATATATTCATGAAAACATAATAGGTTCAGATCTGAAATCATGGCACTCGGGCCCTAGTGACAAGCATTAAGCATAGCAAAGTCATAGCAACATCAATCTCGTAACATAGTGGATAATAGGATCAAACCCTAACAAAACTAACTTGATTACATGGTAAATCTCATCCAACCCATCACCGCCCAGCAAGCCTATGATGGAATTACTCACGCACGGGCGGTGAGCATCATGAAATTGGTGATGGAGGATGGTTGATGATGACAACGACGACGAATCCCCTCTCCGAGCCCCGAACGGACTCCGGATCAGCCTCCCGAGAGAGATTAGGGCTTGGCGGCGGCTCCGTGTCGTAAACGCGATGAAACTTTCTCTCTGATTTTTTTCTCCCGAGACGGAATATATGGAGTTGGAGTTGAGGTTGGTGGAGGTCCAGGGGCCCACGAGATAGGAGGTCGCCACTGGGGCGCCTGTCTCGTGGACAGGTTGTGGCCCCCTGGCATTAATTCTTTCGCCAAAAATTCTTATTAATTCCAAAAAGTGCCTCCGTGGATTTCCAGGACATTCCGAGAACTTTTCTTTTCTACACATAAAACAACATGATGGCAGTTCTGCTGAAAACATTGTCAGTCCCAGTTAGTTTCATTCAAATCATGCAAGTTAGAGTCCAAAACAAGGGCAAAAGTGTTTGGAAAAGTAGATACGTTGGAGACGTATCAGCCATTTGCAAAGATATTTCACTAGGTGTCAACTTATTCAAATCAAGTTTGCAATATAAAGAGAGAGGCATAACATTAACACCGGCTCCACGATCACATAAAGCAGTTTTAACATAGTTTCATTTAAGGGAGCATGGTATAGTTGGTACTCCTGGATCTCCTAGTTTCTTTGGTATTCCACCCTTAAAAGTATAATTAGCAAGCATGGTGGAAATTTCAGCTTCCGGTATCTTTCTTTTATTTGTAACAATAACATCTTTCATGTACTTAGCATAAGGATTCATTTTAAGCATATCAGTCAAACGCATACGCAAAAAGATAGGTCTAATCATTTCAGCAAAGCGCTCAAAATCTTCATCATCTTTTTTCTTGGATGGTTTAGGAGGAAAAGGCATGGGTTTCTGAACCCATGGTTCTCTTTCTTTACCGTGCTTCCTAGCAACGAAGTCTCTTATCATAACGTTGATTCTTTGATTGTGGGTTATCAAGATCAACATCAGGTTCAACCTCTACATCATTATTATTGCTAGGCTGAGCATCAACATGAACATCATCATTAACATCATCACTCGGTTCATGTTCATTACCAGATTGTGTTTCAGCATCAGAAATAGAATATCATTGGCATTCTCAGGTGTGTCAACAACAGGTTCACTAGAAGCATGCAAAGTCCTATCGTTTTTCTTCTTCTTCTTTTTAGAAGGACTAGGTGCATCAACATTATTTCTCTGGGAATCTTTCTCAATTCTCTTAGGGTGGCCCTCAGGATACAAAGGTTCTTGAGTCATTCTACAACCTCTAGTCACAACTCTAACAACATTATCATTTTTCTTATTATTTAACTCATTGAGCAAATCATTTTGTGCTTTAAGCACTTGTTCTGCTTGAGTGGTAACCATGGAAGCATGTTTACTAATAAGTTTAAGTTCACCTTTAACTCTAGACATATAATCATCAAGTGTTCAATCATATAAGCATTGTGTTTCAATTGTCTACCAACATAAGCATTGAAGTTTTCTTGTTTAACAATAAAATTATCAAACTCATCCAAGCATTGACTAGCAGACTTATAACGAGGAATATCACCTTCATCAAATCTATAGAGAGAATTTACCTTTACTACCTATGTCGGGTTATAAGACCATGTATTTCTTCAATAGGCGGTAAATTCTTAACATCTTCAGCTTTAATACCCTTTTCTTTCATAGATTTCTTTGCCTCTTGCATATCTTCAAGACTGAGAAATAGAATACCCCTTTTCTTCGGAGTTGGCTTAGGAGTTGGTTCAGGAAGTGTCTAATTGTTTTCATTAGTCAACATATTATTCAATAACAATTCAGCTTGATCAACAGTTCTTTCCCTGAAAACACAACCAACACAACTATCTAGGTGGTTTTCGGAAGCATAGGTTAGTCCATTATAAAAGATATCAAGTATTTCATTTTTCTTGAGAGGATGATCAGGCAAGGCATTAAGTAATTGGAGAAGCCTCCCCCAAGCTTGTGGGAGACTCTCTTCTTCAATTTGCACAAAATTATATATTTCCCTTAAAGCAGTTTGTTTCTTATGAGCGGGGAAATATTTAGCAGAAAAGTAATAAATCACATCCTGGGGACTACGCACACAACTAGGATCAAGAGAATTAAACCATATTTTAGCATCACCCTTTAATGAGAATGGAAATAACTTAAGGATATAGTAGTAACAAATTTTTCCTCGTGAGTGAATAGGGTGGCTATATCATTCAATTTAGTAAGATGTGCCACAATAGTTTCAGATTCATAGCCATAAAAATGATCAGATTCAACCAAAGTAATTATCTCAGGATCGACAGAGAAATCATAATCCTTATCAGTAATATAGATAGGTGAAGTAGCAAAAGCAGGGTCATATTTCACTCTAGCATTCAGAGACTTTTCTTTCAGCTTAGCTAATAATTTCTTAAGATCAAATCTATCATTGCAAGCAACAAAATCTCCAGCTTCATCCATAACATAACCCTCAAGCACAACAGGCAATTCATATCTAGGGGGAGAATCTTCATCATCACTTTCATCAGTATTATCAGTTTCAATAATTTCATTCTCTCTAGCCCTAGCAAGTTGTTCATCAAGAAATTCACCTAATGGCACAGTATTATCAAGCATAGAAGTAGTTTCATCATAAGCATCACGCATAGCAGAAGTGGCATCATCAATAACATGCGACATATCGTAATTAATGGCGTAAGCGTGTTTAGGTGTCACAAGTTTACTCAAAACAGAAGGAGAATCAAGTGCAGAGCTAGATGGCAGTTCCTTACCTCCCCTCATAGTTCAGGGATAAATCTTGGTTTTCTCGTCTTTCAATTTCCTCATAGTGATCAGTAGATATAAATCCCAAGAGACTCAAAGAATAGAGCTATGCTCCTTGGCAACGGCGCTAGAAAATAGTCTTGATAACTCACAAGTATAGGGGATCACAATAGTTTTCGAGGGTAGAGTATTCAACCCAAATTTATTGATTCGACACAAGGGGAGCCAAAGAATATTCTCAAGTATTAGCAGTTGAGTTGTCAGTTAAACCACACATGGAAAACTTAATATCTGCAGCAAAGTATTAGTAGCAAAGTAAATTGGAAGTAACGGTAACAGTGGCAAAAATAACAGTAGCAGTTTTGTAGTAATTGTAACAGTGGCAATGGTAAAGTAACTAAGCAAAGATCAATACGTGAAAAGCTCGTAGGCATTGGATCAGTGATGGATAATTATGTCGGATGTGATTCCTCATGCAATAGTTATAACATAGGGTGACACAGAACTAGCTCCAGTTCATCAAGGTAATGTAGGCATGTATTCCGAATATAGTCATACGTGCTTATGGAAAAGAACTTGCATGACATCTTTTGTCCTACCCTCCCGTGGCAGCGGGGTCCTATTGGAAACTAAGGGATATTAAGGCCTCCTTTTAATAGAGTACCAGACCAAAGCATTAACACTTAGTGAATACCTGAACTCCTCAAACTACGGTCATCACCGAGAGTGGTCCCGATTATTTTCACTTCGGGGTTGCCGGATCATAACACATAGTAGGTGACTATTGACTTGCAAGATAGGATCAAGAACTCACATATATTCATGAAAACATAATAGGTTCAGATCTGAAATCATGGCACTCGGGCCCTAGTGACAAGCATTAAGCATAGCAAAGTCATAGCAACATCAATCTTATAACATAATGGATACTAGGATCAAACCCTAACAAAACTAACTCGATTACATGGTAAATCTCATCCAACCCATCACCGTCCGGCAAGCCTACGATGGAATTACTCACGCACGGCGGTGAGCATCATGAAATTGGTGATGGAGGATGGTTGATGATGACAACGGCGACGGATTCCCCTCTCCGGAGCCCCGAACGTACTCCAGATCAGCCCTCTCGAGAGAGATTAGGGCTTGGCGGCGGCTCCGTATCATAAAACGCGACGAATCCTTCTCCCTGTTTTTTTCTCCCCGAACATGAATATATGGAGTTGGAGTTGAGGTCGGTGGAGCCTCAGGGGGCCCACGAGACAAGGGCGTGCGCCCAGGGGAGTAGGCGCGCCCCCCACCCTCGTGGAGAGGGTGTGGGCCCCTGGTCTTGATTCTTTTGCCAGTATTATTTATTAATTCCAAAAATATTCTCCGTGAAGTTTCAGGTCATTCCGAGAACTTTTATTTCTGCACAAAAATAACACCATGGCAATTCTGCTGAAAACAGCGTCAGTCCGGGTTAGTTCCATTCAAATCATGCAAGTAAAGTCCAAAACATATGCAAAAGTGTTTGGAAAAGTAGATATGATGGAGACGTATCACTCATCTCCTGGCAATTTACATTATTCGCCATTCGCCTCTCGTTTTCCTCTCGCCCACTTCACAAAAATTTGCCATTTTATTCGCCCTCTTTTTCGTTCGCCGTTTTCTTGTCAGATCTCTTCTTTGCTTATGTGCAACGTGTCTTCTATTTGCTTGCATATTTGCTTGCTAAATATCTCTTGATATGTATCCTCATCCACTTGCTAATCTTTTTAAGAGATCCAATTATCATGAACAAATTGCTAGTAATTTGAGTACACTAGATTATCTTTATGAAGTTTTGCTTGAGATTCGTGAATCTAAAAATTGTGATGAAGAAATTTATGAAGTGATTCATGATAGCTCTTTGAATGAAAAGCATGATTGCAATGATTTTACAATAAATTCTATTAATGTCAGTTGTGCTAATAATATGCAAAACCCCAAGCTTGAGGATGCAAATTTTGCTATGTCCACTACTTATTGCAATGATCATGATTGGGGTGATTCTTCATACGATCTTGAAAATTTATTTAAGCCCCGTGATGAATATGAGATTGATAATAGTGTTTGCAATAATATTTAAAGTGGGTTTGTAAGAGTGTCAACTTTAGATCCCACTACTTTGGATAATGTTCAATCTTATGATTTTTTTGATAAAAGTGGGTTTGGAGAGGTCATGACTTTAGTTAATGTTAATCCCACTATTTTGGAAGAGTGTCAACTTTGCATGCATGTGGATCGTGTTGAGAATATGTTATGTGATAGCTATATTGTTGAATTTTCTTATGATCCTACATGTAATTATTATGAGAGAGGAAAATATGGTTGTAGAGATTTTCATGTTACTAAATTACCTCTCTTCATGTTGAGATTGCTAATGTTTCTTTCTTCTTCCTTGCATCTGCTAGTTTTTGCTTGACTTGATAATTTGTTTGCTTATAAAATGCCTATGCATAGGAAGTATTTTAGACTTAGATGTGTTTGTCACGTGCTATATGATGCTCTCTTTGTGCTTCAATTCTTGTCTTTCATGAGAGCATCATCAAAATTATCAATGCCTAGCTAAGGGCGTAAAACTATAGCGCTTGTTGGGAGGCAACCCAATGAATAAAATTTATTTTTGCTTTTTGCTTTCTGTTCTTGAGTGTTAGCACAATTATGCTACTGTTATGATTGTGTTTTTTTGTGTTTTAGTTAGTGTTTGTGCTAAGTAAAGCCTTTAGGATCTTCAGGGGTGATAGTTGTTTGATCTTGCTGAAAAAGACATAAACTTTGTGCTCACGAAAATAATTCTCATAAATCACAGAGAGATTTTGCCCTGATTCTTTTTGCAGAATATTAATATACAAATTATTCTGGTAGTACTAATTTGGTAGAAGTTTTTGAGTTACATAAGTATTCTAAAGTTCCATATTACTACAGACTGTTCTGTTTTGACAGATTCTGTTTTCTTTGTGTTGTGTGCTTATTTTGATGGCTCTATGGTTTTCTTTGATGAGTTTTTGCCATAGAAAAGTTGTAATGAAGTAGATATAATACAAAAACAAAATAATAATTGGTTTGACACAACACTTATAGTAGTGGTTTGCTTTCTTATACTAACGGATCTCACAAGGGTTTTGTTGAGTTTTGTGTGGTTGAAGTTTTTAAGTTTTGGGTTATCTTACGATGGATGAAAGAAGTATAGAAGAGCCTAAGCTTGGGGATGCCCCGGCATCCCAAGCTATTATCCAATAATGAGAAATTAACTAAGCTCGGGGATGCCCCCGAGTGGCATCCCCTCTTTCTTCTAACGACCATCGGTATTTTACTCGAGACTATATTTTTATTCGTCACATGATATGTGTTTTGCTTGGAGCATCTTGTATGATACGTGTCTTTGCTTGTTTTATTTTGTGTTTTAAGTAATCAATACTTGCTGGACACACCTATTTGAGAGAGCCAAAATTATGTCATGACTTGTTAGAATTGCTCTCTATGCTTCACTTAAATTTTTATGAGCAATGGACTTGCTCTAGTGCTTCACTTATATCTTTTGAGCACGGTGTGCTTAGTATTTTTGAAGAAATTCTCTCTTGCTTCACTTAAATAGTTTTGAGAGAAAGAAAATATGTTATGCTCATGATCTTCACTTATATTTGTTTGAGCTTATGAAAAGCAACACATGAAAATTAGTCCCAAAGTGATAGATATCCAAGAAGGATAAAGAAAGAAAAAGATATATGTCATGAAGATCATTGGACAAAATAAACTTGATTCTTAGTAATAGTTTTGAGATATGATGATGTGATATGTGAGTTATGTTGGTGAGTAATTGTGCTCTAGTAAGAATATTGGTGTTAAGGTTTGTGATTCCCTATGCATGCACGAAAGTCAATAATCTTGCAATGAAAATTATATCCTACTTGTGGTGCATTATTCGGTGTTAATTATGCTTAATGCTTGCTTATGAGATTATTTGTTCCTTAGTTGGTCGCTTCTCAATCTTTTTGCTAGCCTTCATTTTGCACCAAGTATGACCTCTACTTGTGCATCCAAAATCCTTTAAACTAGTTTTGCCACATGAGTCCACTATATCTACCTATATGCGGTATTCTTTTGCCGTTATAAGCAAATTTGCATGTGCCATCTCTAATTTTCAAAATGAACTTTTCTTTTGTGTGTTTGTTTCACTCGCGGAACGGTAACGGGTAGCTAATATTTTCCATGCTAGATGTGTTATTCTCACGATGAGTGTTTATTCGCTTGTCATTGCACGAGAGTAAGGCAAAGGTATTAGGGATGCCTGCATTCGAATTGCAAAAATGAATTTACTATATGTTGTCAAATAATAAATTCCTTGGAAAGTGTTGGTATGGAGGGCACCCGTGGATACGGCTAGCCATGGAAAGTGAAAGTTATGGTGGAAAAAGGAATAAACTTTATTTTCTATCTGGGAACCGCTTATGATATATCTAGCATGGAAAGTGTTGGGATGCTCCAAGTCGTTTCCGTTGGTGGGATGAATACACCACCCAAAATGTTTTTATCTCTATTTTTTGCTTTGAGCTCTGGCAACTCTACAAATCCCTACTTCCCTCTGATAAGGGCCTTTCTTTTACTTTATGAATTTTTTACTTTTGAATTTGAGTCTCCATCCTCTCTTATAAAAGCACCAACTAGGGCACAATATGATCATACTTAAGTAAAGGGTGTAGCTAATATTCGAGTGTGTTTCATGAATGGATCAATGTTTGAGCATGATGGGCTAGGGGTAACTTGTTTTAGCATTGATATTTTGAAAGACATGGTTGCTTGTTGATATGCTTGAGTATCTAAATTGTTATGTCAAAACTAGACTATTGCTTTGAGTCACATAAAAGTCCAAATGTCCATGCTATGAAGAAAAGAATATGATATGACATGATAAACAACACTCCACATCAAAAATTCTGTTTTATCACTTACCTACTCGAGGACGAGCAGGAGTTAAGCTTGGGGATGATGATACATCTCCAACGTATCTATAATTTTTTATTATTCCATGCTGTTTTATTATCAATCTTGGATGTTTTATAATCATTTTATAGTCATTTTATATAATTTTTTGGTACTAACCTATTGACATAGTGCCAAGTGCCAGTTGTCGTTTTCTGCATGTTTTTACATTGCAGGAAATCAATATCAGATGGAGTCTAAATACCACGCCAATTTATGATGATTTTTATGGGCTAGAAGGAACACAGCGGGCCCTGGTTGCACCTGGGGGGAGTCTCGAGGAGGGGACAACCCACTAGGGTGCGCCAGGAGGCCCATGCGCGCCCTGGTGGGTTGTGCCCACCTTGGGTGCCCCCTAGACTGACTCTTTGCTCTATAAATTCCCCAATATTCCAGAAACCCTAGAGGAGTCGACGAAATTTTCATCCAGCCACCGCAGAGTCCAGAACCACGAGATCCAATCGAGACACCATCACGGAGGGGTTCACCACTTCCATTGGTACCTCTCCGATGATGCGTGAGTAGTTCTTTGTAGACCTTCGGGTCCATAGTTAGTAGCTAGATGGCTTCCTCTCTCTCTCTCTCTCTCTATCTTGATTATCAATACAATGGTCTCTTGGAGATCCATATGATGTAAGTCTTTTGGCAGTGTGTTTGTTGGGATCTGATGAACTTCGATTTTATGATCAGTTATATCTTTTTATATCCATGAAAGTTATTTGAGTTCTTTGATCTCTTATATGCGTGATCTCTTATAGCCTCGTATTTCTTCTCCAATATTTGGGTTTTGTTTGGCCAACTTGATCTATTTATCTTGTAATGGGAAGAGGTGCCCAATAGTGACATAAAGGGAACCGACACGTATGTATCATTGCTACTAAGGATAAAAAGACGGATCCATATCTGCCGCAATAGATAAATGGATCTTGTTTACATCATGTCATCGTTCTTATTGCATTACTCCGTTTTTCCATGAACTTAATACACTATATGCATGCTGGATAGCGGTTGATGTGTGGAGTAATAGTAGTAGATGTAGGCAGGAGTCGGTTTACTAATCTTGGACGTGATGCCTATGTGATGATCATTGCCTGGATATTGTCATGATTATTTGAAGTTCTATCAATTGCCCAACAGTAATTTGTTCACCCATCGTTTGCTATTTTTCTCGAGAGAAGCCACTAGTGAAACCTACGCCCCCCAGGTCTTCTTTCTCATATATTTGCCTTGCGATCTAATTTTTCCTTGCGTTTATTTTCAGTTCTATTAAACCAAAAAAATAAAAATAAAATACCTTGCTGCAATTTATTTGTTCCGCGATCTATCTATCCCATCTACAAATTTACCTCACATCCTTTTCTTATCTTGAGGCATCGTACCCCGAAAGGGATTGATAACCCCTTTAACACGTTGGCTTGCGAGGTGTTGTTCTTTGTGTGCAGGGGCTGTTTACGTTGTGTTGCTTGGTTCTCCTACTGGTTCGATAACCTTGGTTTCATATCTGAGGGAAAAACCTACCGCCACTGTGCTGCATCATCCCTTCCTCTTTGGGGAAATACCGACGTAGCTTCAAGCGACATCAGTCAATAATAAAGATTACAAAGTAATGATTCTAACACCCATGGAGTCTTGGTGCTGATCATGTTTTCCTCGTGGAAGAGGCTTAGTCAACTGGTCTGCAACATTCAGATCCGTATGTATTTTGCAAATCTCTATGTCTCCCTCCGACACTTGATAACAGATGGAATTGAAGCATTTCTTGATGTGCTTGGTTCTCTTGTGAAATATGGATTCATTTGCCAAGGCAATTGCACCAGTATTGTCACAAAAGATTTTCATTGGCCCCGATGCACTAGGTATGACACCTAGATCGGATATGAATTCCTTCATCCAGACTCCTTCATTTGTTGCTTCTGAAGCAGCTATGTACTCCGATTCATACGTAGATCCCGCCACGATGCTCTGTTTGGAACTGCCTCAACTGACAGCTCCACCATTCAATAAAAATATGTATCCGGATTACGACTTAGAGTCATCCGGATCAGTGTCAAAGCTTGCATCGAGTAACCATTTACGACGAGCTCTTTGTCACCTCCATAAACGAGAAACATATCCTTAGTCCTTTTCAGGTATTTCAGGATGTTCTTGACCGCTGTCCAGTGCTCCACTCCGGGATTACTTTGGTACCTCCCTACTATACTTATAGCAAGGCACACATCAGGTCTGGTACACAACATTGCATACATGATAGAACCTATGTCTGAAGCATATGGAATGACTTTCATTTTCTCTCTATCTTCTCCAGTGGTCGGGCATTGAGTCTGACTCAACTTCACACCTTCACATGCAAGAACCCTTTCTTTGACTGATCCATTATGAAATTTTTCAAAACTTTATCAAGGTATGTGCTTTGTGAAAGTCCAATCAAGCGTCTTGATCTATCTCTATAGATCTTGATGCCTAATATGTAAGCAACTTCACTGAGGTCTTTCATTGAAAAACTCTTATTCAAGTATCCCATTATGCTATCCAGAAATTCTATGTCATTTCCAATCAACAATATGTCATTCACATATAATATTAGAAATGCTATAGAGCTCCCACTCACTTTCTTGTAAATACAAGCTTCTCCAAAAGTCTGTATAAAACCATATGCTTTGATCACACTATCAAAGCGTTTATTCCAACTCCGAGAGGCTTGCACTAGTCCATAAATGGATCGCTGGAGCTTACACACTTTGTTAGCTCCCTTTGGATCGACAAAACCTTCCGGTTGCATCATATACAACTCTTGTTCCAGAAAACCATTCAGGAATGCAGTTTTGACATCCATCTGCCAAATTTCATAATCATAAAATGCGGCAATTGCTAACATGATTCGGACAGACTTAAGCATCGCTACGGGCGAGAAGGTCTCATCGTATTCAACTCCTTGAACTTGTCGAAAACCTTTTGCAACAAGTCGAGCTTGTAGACAGTAACATTACCATCAGCGTCAGTCTTCTTCTTGAAGATCCATTTATTTTCTATGACTTGCCGATCATTGGCCAAATCCATCAAAGTCCACACTTTGTTCTCATACATGGATCCCATCTCAGATTTCATGGCCTCAAGCCATTTCGCGGAATTTGGGCTCATCATTGCTTCCTCGTATTTTGTAGGTTCATCATGGTCTAGTAACATGACTTCCAGAATAGGATTACCGTACCACTCTGGTGTGGACCTTACTCTGGATGACCTACGAGGTTCGGTAGTAACTTGATCCGAAGTTTCATGATCATCATCATTAGCTTCTTCACTAATTGGTCTAGGAATCACTGGAACTGATTTATGTGATAAACTACTTTCCAATTCGGGAGAAGGTACAATTACCTCATCAAGTTCTACTTTCCTCCCAATCACTTCTTTCGAGAGAAACTCCTCTAAAATGGATCCATTCTTAGCAACGAATATCTTGCCTTCGGATCTGTGATAGAAGGTGTACCCAACATTTTCCTTTGGGTCTTTTACATCTGTATCCCTAACTCGAACCCACTACTCACATTTGCCCTTAATTTTGTAAGTGTGCTCAAATTTGCCCCTCCACCGTTAAGTGCACATATAGAAATGCCATTCCGTGCCGTTTCCGTTCGGTCAAAGGGGTTTGACCGCTATCTGAACGTTTGGTGGACAATTTGCCCCTAACTCCATGTGTCACTTACAGGTGGGACTAACTCCTCTAAATAATAAATGGAAAACTCTTTCTCTAACTCACCCCTCTCTATCACTTACAAGTGGACCCAACCGACATAATAAAAATAGAAAAACTTTCTCCCTCACAGCCCCGTCTCTCTCACAGCCCCGTCTCTCTCTCAGGGTCAACACCGGCCCTTGCCTGGTCATGGCGAGGCTTGGCGGCTCCGGTGGCCATCGCCGGTGAGGGCCTGGCGCGCCTGCATGTGAGGGCCACAAGATAGGCTCTAGGTGGTCTGGCGGGGCGGAGGGTGGAGGTCAAGGCGGACGGCGGCGTATGGCGGCGCCATGGACGGGGACGGTTCCGACACAACTCTGCCGCCCGTAGCTATCGTCGGAGCCGATGCTCCCGTGCCACTCCAATGAGCATTTAGTGTTCTACGTGATCTGCAACTCCATTCGGCCCACTCCCCAAGCCTCCTCATCTCCTATAACGAGTGCTCGAAGTACGCCTGAGAGCGTCCAGAGCTTCTGCCAAGGACGTCGTTGCTAGCCACCGTGGCCGGAGGCTAGATAGAGAGGTACGAGCATGTCTATGAGCTCCGTCTTGCGCCTCTCCTCCGGCCTGCACGTTCAATCAGGCCTGGGGCCACCTATACATGACGCATGGGACCTCGAGATCCACCACGGCCATCGCTCTTCCCCTCTTAAATTCGGCTGCCCCGATCCCCCCTTGACCTACCCGACCACTGTGTCGTCATCTTGGAAATCTTGCGCCCCTACATCCATCTTCCTCAAGACCCACCTGCGTCTTGAGCGCGATCGCCTCAAGCAAACCGCCATGACCAACCTCGGCTAGCTCGGCTGCAGGCGGCCTCCTTCCATGGACAAGATGCCCGCCATCCAAAGATGCCAACCGTGCTCGACGGCTACACAGCGTGCCTCGCACTCTCCTCCCAAGGCCATCCGCCCCTACGGGCGAGCCGGCGAGGTCAGCCTCTCACGCACGGGCACACAAGGACCGGTGTTGACCTTGACAGTGGGTCCTGTGGCCCACATGTCAGGCAGAGTGAGAGTGAGAGGTAATGAGAGAGGGAGAGATTTTTTTTATACGTAAGGAAGGAGGGGCAAAAATGTCAAAGAAACGGCACGGGAGCGGTCAAACAGCCTTGAATGGACGGAAACGGCACGGAGGGGCATTTCTGTAAAGGCACATAACAGTGGAGGGGCATTTTTTAGCAGGCTTTTGAATTAGGGGTATATCTGATTAGGTGGTTTGAGTTAGGGAGAGAAATGCAAATGGCCCTTTTCCTTTAGGTATCCTATGAAGACGCACTTCTCCGATTTGGGTTTGAGATTATCAGGTTGAAGCTTTTTCACATAAGCATCACAGCCCCAAACTTTAAGAAACGACAACTTTGGTTTCTTGCCAAAACACAATTCATAAGGCGTCGTCTCAATGGATTTTGATGGTGCACTATTTAAAGTGAATGCAGCCGTCTCTAAAGCATAACCCCAAAACGATAGCGGTAAATCAGTAAGAAACATCATAGATCGCACCATATCCAATAAAGTACGGTTACGATGTCCGGACACACCCTTACGCCGTGGTGTTCCAGGTGGCATAAGTTGTGAAACTATTCAACATTGTTTCAATTGGAGACCAAACTCGTAACTCAAATATTCGCCTCCATGATCAGACCGTAGAAACTTTATTTTCTTGTTACGATGATTTTCCACTTCACTCTGAAATTCTTTGAACTTTTCAAACATTTCAGACTTATGCTTCATTAAGTAGATATACCCATATCTGCTCAAATCATCTGTGAAGGTAAGAAAATAACGATACCCGCCACAAGCCTCAACATTTATTGGACCGCATACATCGGTATGTATTATTTTCAATAAGTCAGTAGCTCGTTCCATTGTTCCGGAGAACGAAGTTTTAGTCATCTTGCCCATGAGGCAAGGTTCGCAAGCACCAAGTGATTCATAATCAAGTGATTCCAAAAGCCCATCAGCATGGAGTTTCTTCATGCGCTTTACACCAATATGACCTAAACGACAGTGCCACAAATAAGTTGCACTATCATTATCAACTTTGCATCTTTTGGCTTCAACATTATGAACATGTGTATCTCCACGATCGGTATCTAATAAAAATAGACCACTCAACAAGGGTGCATGACCATAAAAGATATTACTCATATAAATAAAGCAACCATTATTCTCTGATTTAAATGAATATCGGTCTCGCATCAAACAAGATCCAGATATAATGTTCATGCTCAACGCTGGTACCAAATAACAATTATTCATGTCTAAAACTAATCCCGAAGGTAGATGTAGAGGTAGCGTGCTGACGACGATCACATCGACCTTGGAACCATTTCTGACGCGCATCGTTACCTCGTCCTTGGCCAATCTTCATTTAATCTATAGCCCCTGTTTCGAGTTGCAAATATGAGCAACAGAATCAGTTCAAATACCCAGGCGCTACTACAAGCATTAGTAAGGTACAGATCAATAACATGTATATCAAATATACCTTTAACTTTGCCATCCTTCTTATCCGCCAAATACTTAGGGCAGTTCCGCTTCCAGTGACCAGTCCCGTTGTAGTAGAAGCACTCGGCTTTAGGGCTTAGGTCTAGACTTGGGTTTCTTCTCCCGAGCAAAGCAACTTTCTTGCCGTTCTTCTTGAAGTTCTCCTTCTTTCCTTTGCCCTTTTCTTGAAACTACTGGTCTTGTTGACCATCAACACTTGATGCTCCTTTTTGATTTCTACCTCCGCAGCCTTTAGCATTGCGAAGAGCTCGGGAATTGTCTTGTTCATCCCTTGTGTATTATAGTTCATCACGAAGCCTTTATAGCTTGGTGGCAGTGATTGAAGAACTCTGTCAATGACACTATCATCAGGAATATTAACTCCTAGCTGAGTCAAGTGGTTATGGTACCCAGACATTCTGAGAATGTGTTCATTGACAAAACTATTCTTCTCCATTTTGCAGCTATAGAACTTGTTGGAGACTTCATATCTCTCAACTCGGGCATTTGCTTGAAATATTAACTTCAACTCTTGGAACATCTCATATGCTCCATGACGTTCAAAACGTCTTTAAGTCCCGATTCTAAGCCGTAAAGCCTGGCACACTGAACTATCGAGTAGTCATCAGCTTTGCTCTGCCAGACGTTCCTAACGTCCGCAGTTGCGTCTGCAACAGGCCTTGCACCCAGCAGTGCTTCCAAGACGTAATTCTTCTGTGCAGCAATGAGGATAATCCTCAAGTTACGGACCCAGTCCGTGTAATTGCTACCATCATCTTTCAACTTAGCTTTCTGTAGGAACGCATTAAAATTCAAAGGAATGGTAGCACGGGCCATTGATCTACAATAACATAGACATGCAAAATAACTATCAGGACTAAGTTCATGATAAATTAAAGTTCAATTAATCATATTACTTAAGAACTCCCACTTAGATAGACATCCCTCTAGTCATCTAAATGATCACGTGATCCAAATCACTAAACCATGTCCGATCATCATGTGAGATGGAGTAGTTTTCAATGGTGAACATCACTATGTTGATCATATCTACTATATAATTCACGTTCGACCTTTCGGTCTCAGTGTTCCGAGGCCATATCTGCATATGCTAGGCTCGTCAAGTTTAACCCGAGTATTCTGCGTGTGCAAAACTGGCTTGCACCCATTGTATGTGAACGTAGAGCTTATCACACCCGATCATCACGTGGTGTCTCGCCTCGATGAACTGTCACAACGGTGCATACTCAGGGAGAACACTTATACTTTGAAATTTAGTAAGGGATCATCTTATAATGCTACCGCCATACTAAGCAAAATAAGATGCATAAAAGATAAACATCACATGCAATCAAAATATGTGACATGATATGGCCATCATCATCTTGTGCTTATGATTTCCATCACTGAAGCATCGTCATGATCTCCATCGTCACCGGTGCGGCACCTTGATCTCCATCGTAGCATCGTCGTCGTCTCGCCAACTATTGCTACTACAACTATCACTACCGCTTAGTGATAAAGTAAAGCAATTACATGGTGATTGCATTTCATACAATAAAGCGACAACCATATGGTTGCTGCCAGTTGCCGATAACTCTGTTTACAAAACATGATCATCTCATACAACAATTTATATCACATCATGCCTTGACCATATCACATCACAACAAGCCCTGAAAAACAAGTTAGACGTCCTCTACTTTGTTGTTGCAAGTTTTACGTAGCTGCTACGGGCTTCTAGCAAGAACCGTTCTTACCTATGCATCAAAACCACAACGATTTTTCGTCAAGTGTGCTGTTTTAACCTTCAACAAGGACCGGCCATAGTCAAACTCGATTCAACTAAAGTTGGAGAAACAGACACCCGCCAGCCACCTATGTGCAAAAGCATGTCGGTAGAACCGGTCTCATGAATGCGGTCATGTAATGTCGGTCCGGACCGCTTCATCCAACAATACCGCCGAATCGACGTTAGTGAGCAGTATGACTATTATCGCCCACAACTCTTTGTGTTCTACTGATGCATAAAACATCTACGCATAAACCTGGCTCGGATGCCACTGTTGGGGAACGTAGTAATTCAAAAAAAAATCCTACGATCACGCAAGATCTATTTAGGAGATGCATATCAATAAGAGGGGAGAGTGTGTCCACATACCCTTGTAGACCGAAAGCGGAAGCGTTTAGTAACACGGTTGATGTAGTTGAACGTCTCCGCGATCCAACCGATGCAAGTACCGAACGTATGGCACCTCCGCGTTCAACACACGTTCAGCCCAATGACGTCCCTCGTACTCTTGATCCAATTGAGGACGAGGGTGAGTTCCGTCAGCACGACGGCATGACGATGGTGATGATGATGTTACCGACGCAGGGCTTCGCCTAAGCACTATGGCGATATGATCGAGGTGTGTAACTGTGGAGGGGGTACTGCACATGGCTAAGGCAAAACTTGGTGTGTTCTAGGGTGCCCCCTGCCCTCGTATATAAAGGAGGGAGGAGGAGGCCAGCCGGCCAAGCTAGGCGCGCCGGGAGAAGGGGAATCCTACTAGGACTCCAAGTCTACTAGGTTCCCACCTAAAGGAGAAGGGGGAAGGAAGGGAGAGGGGGGGGGCGTGCCCCCAACCCCTTGTCCAATTCAGATTGGGCTTGGGGGGCACGCGCCACCTCCTGTCCGCTACCTCTTCTTTCCCACTAAGGCCCATCAACTCCCCGGGGGGTTCCGGTAACCCCCCGGTACTCCGGAAAATACCGGAACTTCTCCGGAACCATTCCGATGTCCGAATATAGCCTTCCAATATATCAATCTTTATGTATTCACCATTTTGAGACTCCTCGTCATGTCCGTGATCTCATCCGGGACTCGGAACAAACTTCGGTCATCAAAACACAGAGATCATAATACAAATCGTCATTGAACGTTAAGCGTGCGGACCCTACGGGCTCGAGAACTATGTAGACATGACCGAGACACATCTCCGACCAATAACCAATAGCGGAACTTGGATGCTCATATTGGCTCCTACATATTCTACGAAGATCTTTATCGGTCAAACCGCATAACAACATACGTTGTTCCCATTGTCATCAGTATGTTACTTGCCCGAGATTCGATCGTCGGTATCATCATACCTAGTTCAATCTCATTACCGGCAAGTCTCTTTACTCGTTCTGTAATGATTCATTACACAACTATCTCATTAGTCACATTGTTTGCAAGGCTTATAGTGATGAGCATTACTGAGAGGGCCCAGAGATACCTCTCCGAAACATGGAGTGACAAATCCTAATCTCGATCTATGCCAACCCAACAAACACCTTCGGAGACACATGTAGAGCATCTTTATAATCACTCAGTTATGTTGTGATGTTTGATAGCACACAAGGTGTTTCTTCGGTATTCGGGAGTTGCATAATCTCATAGTCCGAGGAACATGTATACGTCATGAAGAAAGTAGTAGCAATGAAACTGTAACGACATAATGCTAAGCTAACGGATGGGTCTTGTCCATCACATCATTCTCCTAATGATGTGATCTCGTTCATCAAATGACAACACATGTCTATGGTTAGGAAACATAACCATCTTTGATTAACGAGCTAGTCAAGTAGAGGCATACTAGGGACACTATGTTTTGTCTATGTATTCACACATGTACTAAGTTTCCGGTTAATACAATTCTAGCATGAATAATAAACATTTATCACGATATAAGGAAATAAATAATAACTTTATTATTGCCTCTAGGGCATATTTCCTTCATCCATAACTTATGTTTTGTTTCAATATGCATGCAATTGTGGAATCGAGAAACATAGCTGGTGCCCTATTTTACATCATCTACTACGACATGATTTTTTTGGTGTCATATTTTACATCATTTGTTGCGGCAAAAAAATGGTACCCTAAAACCTTTTTTGGGTGCCCTATTATACATCATCTGTTGGAGATGTTCTTATACCGGAATTGTTTGCCTATTGAGAATTTTCTATCCAATCGACTAGTAATATCGCATTTAAAGGGCTTAATCAAATAACAACCATGTTCTCCACACTTCTATTCAGTTTGCATTGATCCTCTACTTTTCTTCCCTTATTGATCTTGTTTGCACTTTGCACCAACCTCTGGACTACAGTGTGAGAAGATGTTATGAGAGAATATTTATATGGTGGTGGAAGGCTAAAAGCCATGGTCTACTATCGTGGAAGTATTATGTAAAATATTCCATTCGTTATAATTTTTTATAACTGTTTTTATAATTTATAGATAGAATTTTCATTATGTTTAAGAAATTGGTTTGAATTGTTGTTATAGAAACAACTTTGGATAAGTGGCATTCTTAGCAGTGTGGTTAGAGAAGTTTTTAGTAGGGATTTGTATGATGGCCTTATAACGAAAGTCGCCATACAACAACTACGTGACATGATATTTAAAAAGAATGAGGCTCAAACTCCTTGTGGGAGTGCGACCTACATCCTACATGAGAGACGTTGAGAGAAGTGCTCGGCACACAAAACATCGAGAATTTTGCCATTTTTGTAGTCCCACAACTCCGGATAGTTCGGGCCTTATAAGGTCCCTCAGGTTCCAAAACCCGACCTCCTTAAACCTTAGTTTTAAGGAGGAGGGAGTGACTCTTTTCTTGAGTTTATTCAAGTAGAGTGAATGGGAGTGCATGTCTGTTGGGGCTATTTATAGTCTAGGGGTCCTTCACAAATGACCAAGGCTACCCTCAATCGGGAAAGGTGGAGAGTTACATTGGTAAAAGATGGTCGATAGGTCTATCAAGGCTTGTCAAAGGTGTGGGTGTCCAGGGCTCATGGTGACCCACCCCTGTCATTCATTCATGAATGGACCTTGGTTGATTGGGCCTTCTCATGGCTTGAGCTTCTTTCCCTTTATTTTGTACTTGGTCTTTTACGTATCTCTCTTCCTTTGACTTGTTGACCATGGTGTCTTGCTTGAACTTTTTTACTTTCAAGGGCTGCTTGGACATTAGTTGACCATGGTCGCTTGCCTGTACTTTAGCTTACCATTTTTTACTTGTCTTCATTGGACACGTAGGACCAGGTGGGACCCTCAGGTGTGATTATTTATTTTGAAAGGAGCTCCCTTTGTAGTCACAAAGATCGTCGCTTGTGACGTCAGGAAACTATTGAACCTTGCAATCTTCTCTTGAATTATAGGCCTTATTGGGGCACTTACATCTTCTTTGCATGAGATGAAAGACCCCGATGAGCTTTTGTGTTGCTTGTCGATGATGGCTAGGGCAAGGCATCCACCGGAGAAGGGAGGGAAAATACTTTGCCACTTGGGCTCAAGCTTGTGAAATCATAGTCTACTCTTGTCTATGCCTTTTTGTGATACATGTTGGGCATGTTGTCCTGTAATCTGGTTTTCTAGGGTGCATGAAAACAGGCATGTGTACCCGCTCGCAGGAATTCCGGCCGCTGATTTTAAGGTCATGCCGTCTCTAGGAGGGAGCGCCAGCGCGCCCTCAGCTCGTGGTGGTGTATGTGTGTGGTCGGCTCCCTAGGGACCTGGTTGTAATTTCTCTCTTTGTTGGGGTTGATTGTATCACTGGCAAAATATTATAGATCTGTGTCATTCGCAGAAAGAAAAGAAGAAAACATGCATGTGTCCATATCTGTGTACTGTGGTAGAATATAAGTCCCTGCAAATATTATTGAAGTAATTTTGGTAAAGGCTTTGATGACAGAAGTTGGTACAAGTCATCCAAAGGCTGCTTTGCTATGGTGCAACAATCTTGACGCCACCTATTTATTTACTAATACAGTCTTTCATGATAGTACAAATCATATTGAGGTGGACTAACATTTTGTTCATGAAAGGGCAGCTTTTTTTAGGCGTGTGAAAAGGTGATAATAACTAATAAACTACTCCCCCTATAAATTAATGTAGGACTTTTTTGCCATGTATGTACTTAACATCAGGTTTACCCCAACACGAAGATGAAGTCGCTGATGGAATGTGTTAGTTCTACACTGTGTTGAGTGGTAGTAAGTTGTCGTCGGGATCAAGGAATTTGTTTTGGGTAAATCAATTTTCTAGGCCATTGGATTGAGGTCCAATGGTCGTCCTTCTTTTTCTTCCTTCAACTTTCTTCCTCCTTCAAACGTTTCTCCTCCCACAAAATCGACTTATCCAAATTGCAAAGTCAGGCAACTTACGTATAGCTATTGTGATGTATGTTTGCTGTTTCTCGATAGAAAAAAAATGTGCCAGGTTATGCACACCCCATTATTTGCTAAAATTTGCCAAAACCGGGTTATGCAAACCCCATTATTTGCTTTGTTCACGTCAATCTTCTCTTGTGAACTGGCAACGCAGTAATACATAGCGTCCGTGTCCGTACGTTGCAACCCCTCGGTCCTAACAGTAAACTGAGTCCTGATCCGTGCACCTCCGTATCACAGGCCACAGCGTACTGCCACTTTATCACACAATCACAGCGTGAAGCACGGCGAGCGAGGCCAGCAGCAGCGACAGCCGCAACCGATTCCGCAACGAAACAGAGCCTGCAAAATACACAGCCCCATTTGTTAGTCAGCAGTCCATGTCCTCTCTTCATTCATGCTGGCTGGAGATGGAAGGCGGGTCGATCCATGCAACTATATATGCAAGGCTGTGTGTCCGAGTGTATATGCATGCATGAGTTGGATCGGATGGATGGTGCATTGCCTCTGTTGCTGGAGGGAGGAGCGCCGTTGGCATTACCAGGTGGTGCCGTCGACGACGACGACGGCGAAGGCGGCGCCGGTGTCGTCGGGCTGGAAACTGGGCAGCCGTTCTCGTCGGTGGCACCTACACGCCCAAGCAGCAAGTCTCAAAACAACAAGAAGAAAAAGTAGAGTCTTCTTCAATTCAATGTTGAGACCGTTTCTTCCAGAAGGGTGTTGACTTACAGCTGGTGCAAGGGAGGGTAGGGTCGCCTTTCACATTGGTTGCGCCTGTGTTGCACTCGCACCGGTACTGGCGGCCGTCTCCCTTCACGCACGTGCCTTCCGAGCCACAGTCAGTGTATGAGCAGGCTGACACAAAAAAAGCCAAAGGAAAATCAGTCCATGTCATTGCATGATGAACTAGTCGATGGATCGCTGATTATATATCAAGGTTTGAATCGTGGTGCAGGTTGGGAGAGTACTCACGGTCTAGGGTTGCGTTGGCGGGATTTGGCGGCTTCGGCCTGTAGCAGGTGAATTCCGGTATCGATAGACCTGAATCAACAAAGGAACGATTATACTATTCCCGGAGAGAGGTCAAATCCAAAGGTTTTAACTTTGGCACGCGCGCACGATTAACAGCCGTTATTAGAGGTTAATCGTACGTACTTTATGATGCATGGTGTGATCATATCATATGGATCGCTTTTGCTTACAGCTGGGGATGGCGCAGGGCAGAAATAGGTGCGGCGGCAGTGGCCATGGGAAGGTGATGTTGGGCCGAGACCACCCGGAGGAGCACTCGCACTCGTACCCCGTGATGTTGGTAAACGGGATGGGCGGCAGCTCCTTGCAGGCGCCCATGGCGCAGAGCGCCCCGACGCACGCCGCGCCGGTGCCGCCTGCGACAGAGGACCAGACACAAACAGCAGCTTATTATAGCGTCACCACGCACCGCACCGTATCTCTTCCACCTGCAACTGAGGAAGAAGCCATAGAAGAAGAACTGACCAGCGGCGACGGCCGTCCGGGCGGCGGCGCAGGCCAGCAGCGCCACAACCACGAGTAGCGCGGGCATTGCCAAGCTGCCGGCGGCCATCTTCTTCTTGTCTCTCGCGCTAGGATCTTCTGGGAAAGGATGCAATGTTATACTAGTATGTAGTATTCCCTCCGTTTCAAAATATAAGTCTTTCTAAAGATTTCAACACATGACTACATACAGAGCAAAATGAACGAATCTACACTCTAAAATATATCTACATACATCCGTATGTTGTAGACCATTTAAAATGTCTAAAAAAATTTATATTTTGGACGGAGGGAGTATGTAGGTAGGATGCATTTGGGGGCTAGCTGGCGGCCGGCGTCGGGGCGGGCAAAGCTGGGCGACAGCGATGCGTCATTGCGTGTGTTTTGTTTCTTGTCCGGGGCCATAGGTTTCATCACAGCTTCGATCGTGTGTTTCTCTCTTTTTTGGACACGACGGAAATGGCCAAGTCTTTTTTTTAACATCAATATAGACACAAGCGTTCATATACATACGCATACATTCATCCCTATAAACGCACACACGCACACCCTACCCTATGAGCACTTCCGAAAGACTGAGCCGGCATATCATCTTGAGATTTACGAAGTCACCGTATGCGTCTTGACGTCGACGGAAACGTCTCCTTCCACTGAATGCGCATCGCCGGAAATCCTGAAATAAATCCAGGAAGAAATGTGAGCACCAGGATTTGAATCCTGGTGGGTTAGAGATACCACAGTCCCTCTAACCATCCAACCACAGGTTGGTTCGCAATGGCCAAGTCTTTTGTTTCTCTCTAGAAGTACAAGTTCACGTATGTACGTGAGCTTGTCAAGCGACATGACAAATTATTTCCCCACTCTCTTTCATAATGTAGTGCGTATACATTTTTTAAAAAGTCAAACTTTGCAAACTTTGACCAAGTTTATATAGAAAACTATTTATATCTACAATACCAAATATATAAAATATAAAACTACTTATTATAACGAATCTAGTAACATATGCTTGGCATTCTAGCTGTAAATGTTTTTCTTCAAAAACTTGGTCAGATATTGTAGGGTTTGACTTTTCAAAAAATATATATGCACCACATTATGAAACAGAGGAAGTACATGTTTGCTACCACCCGTCGGATTTGGTTTCGACAATGTTTGGATTTGAAATGTGTGGAATGTGTTGGAATTCTTTGGCTTCAGCCATTATTATTTGGAAAACCATTAAATTCGACCGGCTGATCTTTACCGAAAAAGACTTTCGCCCCGCTTTATAAATAAAGCAACCATCAAGCACAAGGTCAACAAAGTACCAACAGAATAGCACACACACCGCCACCGCATGCAGTGTCTAGCAGACAACCACACAAACACCAAAACGGTTCAGCCGTGGGCACAACACAACAAGCCCAACACACAAACACAACAAGGACGCACACACACGCGGCGGCGACGAGGCGGGGAAGATCTAATCCCTCTCCGGTGGTGGTGGGGGAAGCGGCGGAGCCATCCGGAGAGCCATCGCGCGAAGCTGGGTGATGATGAAGTTGATGGCGTCCCTCTCCCTGGGACGGCTAAGCAGTCGCCAAAGCTGCAAGTAACAGAAAAACTGTCGGACGCAACGACAGTTTGATCAGAGTAAATCTAGTACTACTCTCGTATCCTCACGAGTCACTACCCACCGCTCGTCTTCCTCAGCACTCCCTCTTATTCTTTGCGAGCTCTTATTCCTTGTGGTCGCCGGTGGAGAGGTCGACAGGTCGTTGCAGCAACAGCGATGGCGCTCCTGCTTTGAAGCATCGGCGGCCGACTTGCAATGGCTAAACACAACGCGCACCCAGCTTGTAAGAGCGGGGTGGTGCAAGCTTCCTTCTGCATGCCAACGGCGACACCAACGGTGTGGTCAAGCTCGCCATCGGTCACCCCCTTGCAGCAACGAATCGAAGCACGAAAGCACCCCCTCACGCAAGCTGGCTGTCGTCTGCAACATCATCAGCCGTCCTTTGCACTTTGCAGCACCACGGGCCTCGACACAGCATCTCGTGCGACCGGTGGCAAGCCTGCAACACCTCGTTGTTGTGTGTCCATCCCGTGGCTTACGAGCTGCTGCAAGGGGCGACAGGGATGTTGCGGCGAGGGACGGGTTAGAGAAATTGCCGGTTGCAAGGCCGACTGCCTCGTGCTGCAATGGACGACCAGAGACGATGCCCTAGGCTGCTGCAAGGCCGACCACCACACATCAACTACTGCTACAAGCCCGCCAACCGCTTCATGAGGCCGGTCCACCAGTGTTCCAAGCCGTCACCATGCTTCAGGAGGGGGCGCAAGGACCGCCGCCAGGTGCAATGGGATTATGCGACCTGGTGGGGGCTGAGGGAGTCCTGGATTAGGGGATATCCGGACAGCCGGACTATATACATCGTCCGGACTATTGAAGCGTGAAGATACAAGACTCAAGACTCCGGCCCGTGTCCGGATGGGACTCTCCTTTGCGTGGAGGACAAGCTTGGCGATCCGGATATTGTATTTCCTTCCTTGTAACCGACTCCATGTAAACCCTAGCTCTCTCCAGTGTCTATATAAACCGGAGAGGATGGTCCTTAGAAGGCCGATCACAATTACAATCATACCATCGTAGGCTAGCTCCTAGGGTTTAGCCTCTACGATCTCTTGGTAGATCTACTCTTGTACTACTCATATCTTCAATATTAATCAAGCAGGAAGTAGGGTTTTACCTCCATCGAGAGGGCCCGAACACAGGTAAACATTGTGTCCCTTGCTTCCTGTTACCATGAGCCTAAGACGCACAGATCGGGACCCCCTACACGAGATCCGCCGGTTTTGACACCGACATTGGTGCTTTCATTGAGAGTTCCTCTGTGTCATCACTTCGAGGCTTGATGGCGTCTTCAGTCGCCAACAACGCGGTCCAGGGCGAGACTTTTCTCCCCGGACAGATCTTTGTGTTCGGCGGTTTTGCACTGCGGGCCAATTCGCTTGGTCATTTGGAGCAGATCGACAGCTACGCCCCTGGCCACCAGGTTAGGTTCAGAAACTTGAACTACGCGGCGGATATTCGCGGGGACTTGATCTTCGACGGATTCGGGCCTGTGCCAGGAGCGCCGGACAGTCACGACGAGCACGGCCTAGACCTGCTGTCGGACAATGCTCGTGATATCACCCCTGCAGTAGCCCCGGATCTAAATCCGGAGCAGGTTGCGTTGCCTAAGGACAGAGGGGTGGACCCCGCCCCGCAGGCCGCATACTCATCGGCGGTGGAGTCGAACACAGGTCTCACCTCTGTGGCGGCCTGTAACCCCGGGCCCCCGGACTCGTATCCGGTTGTTGGTTCCGGTCCGCACACCCTCGAGCCAGTCGAGCCAGGTTGTGCTCCGGTAATGGAGTTTACCGCTGCGGACATCTTCCAGCACTCGCCCTTTGGCGACATGCTGAACTCATTAAAGTCTCTCTCTTTGTTAGGAGGCTCTGGGCCGAACTATGTCCGGCTTGAGTGGGAAGCAGGCGACGAATGAATTCGCTGCCCACCCACCACCCACTTCATTGCCATGGTCAATGATTTAACCGACGTGCTTGACTTCGACTCCGAAGACATCGACGGTATGGACGACGATGCAGGAGACGTACAGGATCCACCGCTCACAGGGCGGTGGACAGCCACCTCTTCATATGATATATATATGGTGGACACTCCAAAAGAAACCAATGGCAATGAGGCAACGGAGGATAACCACTCCAAGAAGAAAGCAAAGCATGTGCGCCGCCAGCGCCGCTCCTAGCCCCGCCAAGGCAATACCGGCACTGGAGACGAAAATAATCCAGACGATGCTGAAGATGAATACAACCCCGATCAGCCCGCCTTCGAGCAGGCCGAGCAGGAAGATGGGCAGGACAACCCAGATGAACAGGCGACGGACGGGTATCCGGAGGAGGACAACTACATGCCCCCCCTCCGAAGACGAGATTAGCCTCAGCGACGACGAGTTCGGCATGCCTGAGGACCCCGCGGAGCAGGAGCGCTTCAAGCGCCGACTTATTGCCACTACAAGGAGCCTGAAGAAGAAGCAGCAGCAGCTTCAAGCTGATCAAGACCTGCTCACAGACAGATGGACAGAAGTCCTGGCAGCCGAGGAATATGGACTCGAGCACCACACGGCTGACCGGCCACCTCGAGGTCGGGATAAAACAACATATCAGCCTGAATACCAGCCCGCACCCCCGCGCCAGTTTACTACGGCCCGAGGCAATACTCAGGACCTGCGTGATAGATTGGATAACACCGCAGGACAACCAAGATCGATCTACGGATCACGGGGGCGCGCTGCAGCACATGACGATGACCATCATACCGGATATACTAACAGCAAATTCGGCCGGGCCGAACACAACCACTCAGATGTAGCCGGACTGCGTCGCGACATAGCCCGGCACAGAGGCGCCGCACACCCCCTCTGCTTCATCAATGAAGTGATGGATCATGAATTCCTAGAAGGGTTCAAACCCGCAAACATCGAATCATACGATGGCACAACAGACCCCGCGGTATGGATTGAAGATTTCCTTCTCCACATCCACATGGCCCGCGGAGACAATCTACATGCCATCAAGTATCTTCCCCTTAAGCTCAAAGGACCCGCTCGGCACTGGCTAAATAGCCTGCCCGCAAATTCCATTGGCAGTTGGGAAAACCTGGAAGACGCATTCCTTGACAACTTCCAAGGCACATATGTGCGACCTCCGGACGCTGATGACTTGAGCCACATCACTCAATAGCCCGGAGAATTAGCCAGGAAATTCTGGACTCGGTTCCTAACTAAAAAGAACCAAATAGTTGACTGTCCGGACGCCGAAGCCCTGGCGGCCTTCAAGCATAATATCCGTGATGAGTGGCTCGCCCGACATCTCGACCAGGAGAAACCCAAGTCCATGGCAGCTCTCACGACACTAATGACCCGCTTTTGCGCGGGCGAGGACAGCTGGTTGGCTTGCAGCAGTACTACGCCACACTCTGGCACTTCAGACGTCCGTGACAATAATGGCAAGCTATGGCACAACAGACACAAGCGACGGAACAACGGCGACAACTCTGAAGACACGGCAGTCAACGCCGGATTCAGCGGATCCAAATCCGGTCAGCGGAAGAAACCGTTCAAATGAAACAATCAGGGGCCGTCCAGTCTAGACCGTATACTGGAGCGCTCGTGCCAAATTCATGGCACCCTGGACAAGCCTGCCAACCACACCAACAGAGACTGCTGGGTATTTAAATAGGCCAGCAAAATAAACGCCGAAAACAAGGACAAGGGGATGCACAGCGACGATGACGAGGAGCCCCGGCGTCCGAACACGGTGGGACATAAGAAATTTCCCCCGGGTGAAAACGGTCAACATGATCTAGGCCACTCACATCCCCAAGCGGGAACGGAAGCGAGCACTACGGGACGTCTACGCGATAGAGCCAGTCGTCCCCAAATTCAACCCATGGTCAGCTTGTCCGATCACCTTTGATCGTAGGGATCATCCTACTAGCATCCGTCACGGCGGCTCAGCCGCATTGGTCTTAGACCCAATCATCGACGGATTCCACCTCACGCGAGTCCTTATGGACGGCGGCAGCAGCCTGAACCTACTTTACCAGACACAAGATGCCAAAATGGGCATCGATCCTTCAAGGATCAAGCCCACCAAAACCACCTTTAAAGGTGTAATTCCTAGAGTAGAGGCCCGTTGTACGGGCTCTATAACATTGGAAGTGGTCTTCGGATCTCCGGATAACTTCCGAAGCGAGGAGTTAATCTTCGATATCGTCCCTTTCTGCAGTGGTTACCACGCACTGCTCGCTCGGACGAACTGCATTCGCTAGATTCAATGCGGTACCACATTATGCATACCTCAAGCTCAAGATGCCAGGCCTGCGCGGGGTCATAATAGTCAACGGAAACATGGACCGCTCTCTCAGAGCATACTGCAGCCCTCGCGGCAGAAGTACAATGCGGCCTCCTCCGGCAAACCACAAATCCAGCGACGACAACCTCAAGCACCGTCAAGCGAGTTCGAAGCACCCCGCAACAGGATCACCAGGCACGCCAAGAGCGCGACTAGCAGTCCGCCCTCTGCTCAAATCCCATCAAAGCAGCATTCGTGCCACGCGTACACAATTACACACTCAAAATACCATGGGCACAGGCGGAGGCGCAGCAGTGGCTCAGTCAACAGTGCGGTATCACCGCCACATACCTTCATAACCTCTCCTTTCACCTTTCAGGACATTGCTTTAGTGCAGCCTCTTCAGAAGAGCCGGATTGTCGGACTTACATAGGAGAGAAAACCAAGGAGGCAATAGGCTTTGCGTACAGAAGGAAATACCCAGGTGGAATCTATTTATAATCGTTATACCTGTTTTATCTATCTGTACGTAGCTTGCCCCTGGATAGGATATGTCAAATAACCCTATTTATCTCTGCTTAATGCATTCATTGTAAACATACGCTTAAACGTATTATCCATCAATGGGAGACCATATAGCGTCAGCTTATTATCCTTATTTGAGCATTTTTTTACAAATGTTTATTTGATATTGCATCCGTACACCTTGGTACGTTCAGTTTGCCAGGGGCTTCTTATGGCGCCCCATAATACGGCAAGACAAGTCCGAACACTTTCAACAGTCGGCACCTCGAACTTATAGCACTATATGCATCAGCTCCGAACCATGCCTTGGGTCTACAGTTGGGTTAGCCCGGCTCCCTTGTTTTGGTGCCTTACATTCCGTTATATCGGCTAAGGTAGCGCAGGGAGAACTACTGTGATTGTGTCCCGGTTCTTCCGGACGAGCACCTCAGTAGAGAAAGCCGAAAACTGACCGGCATGATGTGGCGAGAGCTGGTCGCTGTTCGAGAGGTCTTAAAATCCTTAAAGATTTTTTCCGCTTTAGGCGATAAATCGGCTTCGTCCGATCTAGGCGTATATAGCGCCCCAATTCGGCCTTCCGGATTCTAGGGGCTTTGCCAAAATTTAAAATTGTAGACTTCTATGGATAAGTGAAGGTTATAAAGCCGCATAGTCCGATTGCCTTGTTCGCTGCGCCAGACACCTCCTTAAGGGACCAAACATTTGGATAAAGAGTGTGCGGGTTTTCCACGAACACCCCAGTACTAGTTACGTGGGGGCGGAAGCCAACTACTGGCCTACTTTCAGTATTTTCTAAACAGCCGCACAGAAGGTAATATTTTAAATAACAAAAGCGCTACATAGCGCAAATAACTTCGTCCTTATATTACAAACATGACAGAAGTGAATTCATTCTAAAATTGTGTCATTGGTACATTCATCGGCCACGAGGCGAGCGCCCTTCATAACGCCATCGTAATACTTCTCCGGATAGCGATGTGCCTTGCCCTCCGGCGGCTCGTCCTTCACCAGCTTCTCCGCATCCAGCTTGCCCCAATGCACCTTCGCACGGGAAAAGGCCCGGCGGGCACCCTCAATGCAAACGGATCGCTTGATGACTTCGAGTCACGGACAAGCATTCACCATCCACTTGATCAGGCCGAAGTAGCTGGTGGGCAGGGGCTCACCGGGCCACATCCGGACTATGAAATCCTTCATAGCCACTTCGGCCGCCCTGTGGAGTTCGACCAACTGCTTCAGTTGGTCACTAGAGGCGTTGGATGTTCGGCCCCAGCATACTGGGACCAGAGCAGCTTCTCCATTGAGCTCCCCTCCTGGGCATAGTATAACTCCGTGGCATCTAATACGCTGCGTGGCAGATCTGTGAATGCCCCTGGAGAGCTCCGGACTCGGGTAAGTAAAAGAAACGCCTCCTCCACATGTTTGCTTTGCATAAAGAATTTCTTACCCGCCGCTATCTTTTTGGCCTCCTGGATTTCCTGTTGTGCCTTGTCGGCTTCGGCCTTGGCGTCTTTTATACTTGCAAGGGCCTTCACAAGCTCTGCCTATTTCGCCTTAAGCTCATGCTCCACGGACTCGAACTTTTTGCCGAGCTCCTGGAGCTCTTTTTGTACCTCGCCCACTCTAGCATCTTGCTTTTCGCACTCCATGCGTTCCAAGGCCGCCTTGTGTTCGGCCTCGGACAGCGCTTTCTTCAGAGACACCACTTCGATGGTGGCCCCTGTTACAAATTCATGACACTTCGTCATTAGAATAACCAATTTTATCTATCCTTCATTACATGAGAGAGGGGAATCATTCACCTTTGTCCTCTTCGAGCTGCCTCCTCGTAAGGTCGAGCTCTCCCTGCGCCTACTCCAGGTCCTGTTTTAGTCCGGCGATCTCGGCCGTACGGACAGCAGCGGCAAGCAGCACAGCCTGTTTATTCACATTCAAATTTATTGTTAGACTCCTGCGGATTATAATTGACCCTCCGTTTGGTCTTTCTTTTCAAACACCAAACAGAGTATCAGGGGCTACTACCTATCGGGTGGTAATTTCACACATTTTTATTACTTACCTCAAAGCCTGTTGGGAGGTTGGTACAAGCTTCGGTTAGTCCGCTCTTGGCGGACAAAACCTTCTGAATCACCGCACTCATAAGAGTACGGTGCTCTTCATCCATGGAAGCGCCTCGAAGCGCTTCCAGCAGACAATCCGGCGCCTCGGGCGTGGCAGAATTCCTCGCCTGAGACGGCTCACCCTCCTTAACGAGGGGCTGCCCGCCTGAGTCCGGAACCACGCAAGGTTCCGGAACAGTGTTCGGCTGAGAGTCCGGCTTACTGCGTCTCTCATCAACACAATCCGCGGGGATCTTGAACCCCGCATGCCCGACGTCTGGAATGCCGCCTTGGGGCGCCTCCATATCCACCCCCCCCCCCCCCCGCTCTGGGAGCCTTTGGGACAACACCTCCGTGTCATCCGCAGGCTGAGGAGTAGTGGCCGTCGGAAGTGAGTTCATTTCCGAATCACTCAAGGACCCGTCCGAAGACGACACCTCGGGATGGACCCTGGCCGGACTGCATACAAATTCGGCGTTATAACAAAACTATGAAGAAAAATTACGATAGAGTGTGGATACTTACGATCGCACTAGGGGCTTCTTCCTGGGCAGCCACCCCTCCTCGCTATCAGCGGCGGTGGCAGAGTAGTCCGGAAGGGACGCCTTTCCCTTTTTGGACGTCCTAGCCTCCCCCTCCGGGGCGGCCTTCCTCTTTTTCTCCCCCCCCCCCCAATACGGGGAGGTGGAGTTTCTTCTTGTTTTCCCCCGCCTCCGCGGGAGGAATCTGCCTCGTCGGCATCGGACGACGAGGGTATGACGGCCTTGCGCCGGGGGCCTCTCCTGGCCCCCTGGTCCACCCTCTCAGGCCCCCCGTCCTCTCTGGATGGGGCGGCCTCCTCCTCTTCTTCTTCTTCCCCTTCGGAGGAGGAGTGTGCCTCGTCGTCTTCAAACGAGGCTTCCGGCGCGACCTTACGTCGGAGACCCTTTCGGATCCCCGGGGCCTTCTTTCCGGCCTTCTTCTCCGGCACCTTGTAGGGCACCGGGATCAGCATCTCCGTTAGGAGAGCATCAGCAGTCTTCCGCAGCGGAGCCGGACAGTCAATCTTCTCCGCTATCGCCACGTAATCCTGAACAAATATGCACAATTACTTGAGGCTCCCTCATGAATATATTGGGAAGAACTGAATCCGGTGGTAGGCTGAAAACTCACCTGATTAGGGGGCCGCGCGGCGTGGAGCCCACGGTCCTCGGATGTGGGAGGAGGTACTTCGGAGGCCTTGAACAATGCCTTCCACACGTCTTCGTGCTTCATGCCGTAGAGCCTCTGAAGCGTCTGGTGTTCGGCCGGAACGAACTCCCACAGATTGAATGCCCGTCTTTGGCATGGCAGAATCCGGCGGACGAGCATGACCTGGATCACGTTGACAAGTTTGATGTTCTTGTCTTTCATGCTCTTGATGCAGTTTTGGAGCCCGGTCAGCTTTGTAGATTTGCCCCAGGACAGGCCCTTCTTTTCCCAGGAGGTGAGCGCATGAGGGTTCCGGATCGGAATTCGGGGGCCGCCACCCAGTTGGCGTCACACAGCTCGGTGATGTAGAACCACCCCGAGTGCCACCCCTTCACGGTTTCTGCAAAGGATCCGTCAAGCCAGGTGACGTTGGGCATCTTGCCCACCATGGCTCCTCCGCACTCCGCTTGCTGGCCGCTTACGATCTTCGGCTTCACGCAGAAGATTTGCAGCCACAAGCCGAAATGAGGCTTGATGCGGAGGAAGGCCTCGCATACGACAATGAACGCTGAGATGTTGAGGACAAAGTTCGGGGCTAGATCATGGAAATCTAGCCCGTAGTAGAACATGAGCCCGCGGATGAAGGGGTGAAATGGAAACCCCAGTCCACGGACGAAGTGGGCGAGAAACACGACCCTCTCGTGGGGTCCCGGAGTTGGAATGACCTGCCTGGCTGCCTGCAGCCGGCAGGCGCTATGTCTGCGGCCAAGTATCCGCCGCTCAAGATTCGTGATGTTCTTCTCCTTCACGGTGGAGGCCACCCACTTGCCTCCTGCTCCGGACATGTTTAGCTGTGCGGAGAAGACTTGGACTAGGGCACTGGAGCTCGGGGAGGTAAGTATGAGCAAAGGAGGAGGAGGGCGTGGGTGAAAATGAGGGTCCTTTATCCCTTTATAGAGGCGACGAAAGTGGTGCGCCTCCCCACTTGCCCGTTGAGAATTGCTTACTTCCCAAGCACCACAATTGATGGCACGGTGGGATTTCCCATACCCGTATTGATGAGAATCCCGTGATAGGGGGACACAATCTCTGCTTTGACAAGATGTGTCAAGGAAACCGCCTCGTAATACACGTTGTGGCTGGTTGTGGGAAAATGGTTCGAATAATGACCCGACCGTAATGACATATCACGTCGTCTAAAAAGTTGTCAGCTGAAGTATCATTCTCTCTACGGTGGTATGTGAAGATCATTTTGCAGATCCGGACACGGTCTACGTGTTCGATAATAACCTTGGAGTATTCGGAAGGAGGAACCCGCCTTGCCATGTCGAAGACAAGACTGCGCGCTGGACTCACCGTCATTGAAGCCTGGTTCAGGGGCTACTGAGGGAGTCCTGGGTTAGGGGGTATCCGGAAAGTCGGACTATATACATCGTCCGGACTATTGAAGAGTGAAGATACAAGACTCAAGACTCTGGCCCGTGTCCGGATGGGACTCTCCTTTGCGTGGAGGACAAGCTTGGCGATCCGGATATTGTATTTCCTTCCTTGTAACCGACTCCATGTAAACCCTAGCTCTCTCTGTGTCTATATAAACCGGAGAGGATGGTCCTTAGAAGGCCGATCACAATTACAATCATGCCATCATAGGCTAGCTCCTAGGGTTTAGCCTCTACGATCTCGTGGTAGATCTACTCTTGTACTATTCATATCTTCAATATTAATCAAGCAGGAAGTAGGGTTTTACCTCCATCGAGAGGGCCTGAACCTGGGAAAACATTGTGTCCCTTGCTTCCTGTTACCATCAGCCTAAGACGCACAGATCGGAACCCCCTACCCGAGATCCGCCGGTTTTGACACCGACAGGGGCTGCTGCATAGCGTGGGCGGCGGTGCCGCTATGAGCCACGACTAGGGATGCTCGATGCTGGGTTGCACGCGGATTTGTTATAGATGTCGAGGATGGCACCGCGAACGCGTGTTGCTGCATCGCAGCAGAGTGACACGAGGGGAAGATCAAGTCATGCTGGGTAGAGGAGATGGGATAGAGCAACAGGTGACAGACACGACATACATGGGCACTGCAAGGAATGTGGGATAGAGGACGACCGAGTGGAGGTTGATATGATCACTAGTAGAAAATAGGGCTTTGGTCCAAGCAGGGCAAGCCAATTAATCCCGGTTCACTCACGAACCAAGACCCATGGGCATAGGTCCCGGTTCGTGAGGCCAGGGGGCTGGCCAGGCCTCATGGGGCATTGGTCCCGGTTCGTCTGGCCCCTTTGGTCCCGGTTCCAGGCACGAACCGGGACCAATGGGCCTCGCTCCTGGCCCACCACTATTGGTCCCGGTTGGTGGCTTGAATTGGGAACAAAGGTTGTCCTTTAGTCCCGGTTCCAGCCACGAACCGGGACCAATGAGATGCCTATACATACCCCTTGCCCGCGAGTAGAGCAGTGGAGTGCTCTGTTTTTTTGGGAGAGGTGTTTGAGAGGTGTGTTGTGCTCTAACTCACCTCCTATGCACATGAGGTGTTCGATGAAATCCGCGAGCCACACTTAAGCTTTCTCCTCTCGAAGCTCCTTGTCCAAGCTCCATTTTCTTCAAGATTTGTCTAGGTTAGGTTGTCCGTCCTATCCCGTCCCCGTCCTCACCGCCGTCGATCGCCCGCGCCGTCTCATCGCCGGCACCACCGTGGTGAGCCTCTTGTTCTTATCTTCTTTCTAAAAGAAAGAAGTTCTTACTTGTATGAATTAGATAGATACTTGTGTAATTTTCTTACTTATTATTGTTTGTTATTTATAGTGCGATGGTTTTGGTATCCGCCTCCGTCGGCCCTCATCCTGTCTATGATTCAGATGTGGTATATATGTTATCTTTTATAACTATTTGTTTCATTTAGTGTTTATGACAATTATGCCGAGCAACATGACATAGATTTTTTTATCTAGGAGGTATGTGAACCGGAAATTCTAACCGACCCTATTGTCGAGAAGTTAAATTTAGTTGAAGAAGAAAACAATTACTTGAAGGAAAAATTGAAATAAATTGAGGAGGAGAAGATGATATTGGAGTTGCATGTTGCGGATGTCGTTGATGATCACAAGTTCAAGATGGATGCAATGCGCTTGAAGATTAGAAAGATTAGAAAATATGACATTCATACTGAGGCTTGGTATCATTATGTCATTGGATCAATTGTTACCTTAGTTGCAATTATGATCGCATTTGTTATTGTATTGAAATGTTTTAGAGAGTTTCAATGTATGGTTTAATTAGATGCTCTAGAGAGCTATATGTTGTTCAATGAGAACTATGTATGTACTTTGGTTTTAATGTGACGATGAACTTCTATTAATTTGGTCACTTCTGTATTCATGATGTTCTATAATGGTTTTTGACATGCTTAATTATATATAATGCACGCAGATGAACCGACAATGGATGTACGGTGACAGACGCACCTCCGAGTACATTAAGGGCGTGCATAATTTTCTCGAAGTGGCTAAGGCAAACAAGCAAAATGGTTTTATGTGTTGTTCATGCCCTATATGTGGGAATACGAAGTCTTACTCTGACCAAAAAATCCTTCACAACCACCTGCTTTATAAGGGTTTCATGCCACACTATAATGTTTGGACCAAGCACGGAGAAACAGGGGTTATGATGGAAGACATCGAAGAAGAAGAGGATGATGACAACTATGTGCCCCCTGAATACGGTGATGCTGCAGTGGGGGAAGCTGAAGATCAAGAGGAACCAGACGATGTGCCCGATGGTGATCTTCGCTGGGTCATTTTTGATGCAAAGAGACAGTGCGAAAGTGTAAAGGAGAAGCTGAAGTTCGATCGCATGTTAGAGGATCACAAAAAAGGGTTGTACCCCAATTGCGAAGATGGCAACACAAAGCTCGGTACCACACTGAAATTGTTGCAGTGGAAGGCAGAGAATGGTGTACCTGACAAAGGATTTGAGAAAAGCTACATTGAATGTACTTGCAAGCTCACAACAACCAAAAGCATCAATGCAAGACAACAACATCTCATTAAATAGATTAATTTAATTAACAACTACCATGATGCCTTGAGTCTGTCTTCCATTTGTGAGAAGGTGAAAACTAGTGAAGGAGGGCCCCTCACATTAGGACTCGAGGACTCACTCCAACCTTTCTCAACAGCAATTGATATAATGGGAGCAGTTACAAGTGCGCGAAGATATGAATGACTGCCCATATGAAGATCGAGAAACATGGGTTTTAGGGGAGCAAAGTTCTTGATGCCCAACTGGCGGCTGAGCAACCTCATTGCAGTGTCAAAGTTGCCTGCTGCTGCATGCTCTCTAGCAAGAGAAGATTTTTAGTCCAAATTTGGCTGACAGGCGTTCCTGGTATAGGAGCAACAAACACACTGGAGCGAGCATTTCCAGCAGCTTTTGGGGTCTCTGCTTCAGGAAATTCCAGATCTTCAAGATCCCAACCACCTTCCTCACCAATTTTTTTGTTTCCTTACAAACAAGACCCCAACAATGTGCATTGAACAACCCAAAGCTTGTGTTTCCTTGCAAACAAGGCCAATTTTTTTGACAAGTCGCCGTAATTTTGGCTAGAAATTTTGGCAACATAACGCGTTGGGTAGCCCAAGATTTGAGTTTATAGCAATAGCAATTATATATGGTACTATAACTGAGATGTCACAAATAGTATGAGCCAAAATTACTTCAATAGTTTTTGCATGGACTTTTATTCTACCACGGTACACAGACATGCACACATGCATGTTTTCTTTTTTCTTTTTGTGAAATGACCCAGATCTAGTATTTTGCCAGTGTTAAAATGTCACGCCCAATATGCGATACTATCCTAAAGAGACTCGAAGGTCCCACCAAGGATAGAACCGCATATTGATACGCTTTTGCAAGGTGGATATCATTACATCAACATTACATAATAGATAGGGATACATACAAAAGGCATACAATGCCACATGAATACAACATCATCATACACAAGAACATCATCCGACTACGGATGGAACACAAACAGAAACTCAAACGACATCCACCCTGCTAGCCCAGGCTGCCGACCTGGAACCTATCCCCTGATCGAAGAAGAAGCAGAAGGAGAACTCCAAAACAAGCAAATATCGCTCTCGCGTCATGATCATCGCATAACCTGTACCTGCAATCGTTGTTGTAGTAATCAGGAGCCACGAGGACTCAAAGAATCCCATTACCATGGGTATCAAGACTAGCAAAGCGTAATGAGTAAGGAATGGATAAGTGGTGAGGTTGCAGCAGCGACTAAGCATGATATGGTGGCTAGCATACGCAAATAAGAGCGAGAAGAGAAGCAACGGAACGATCGTGAAGCTAGCAATGATCAAAAGGTGATCCTAAACTCCTACTTACGTCAAACATAACCCAAAACCGTGTTCACTTCCCGGACTCCGCCGAAAAGAGACCATCACGGCTACACACGCGGTTGATGCGTTTTAATTCGGATCTGGTGTGAAGTTATCTACAACCGGAAATTAACAAATTCCCATCTGCCACATAACCACGGGCACGGCTTTCGAAAGACTATACCCTGCAGGGGTGTCCCAACTTAGCCCATGATAATCTCTCGCGATCAACGAAGGATATTCCTTCTCCCAGGAAGACCCGATCAGTCTCGGAATCCCGGTTTACAAGACATTTCGACAATGGTAAAAGAAGACCAGCAAGACCGCCCGCTGTGCCGACAAATCCCGATATGAGCTGCACATATCTCGTTCTCAGGGCACACCGAATGAGCATGACGTCGGATTGGCATAGACCCTAGTTGCCCAGGGGGCGCCGGACATCGCTCGGTTTGGACCAGCACTTAGAGAAGCACTGGCTCGGGGGGGCTAAAATAAAGATGACCCTCGGGTTGGCCAACCCAAGGGAAAGGTGTAGGTGGTGGTGAGGCAAATGGTAAAATGAAGGTTGGGCCTTACTGGAGGAGTTTTATTCAAAGCGAACTATCAACAGGGTCCCATAAATCATTCAACTGCGTAAGGAACGCAAAATCCGGGAACATAACACCGGTATGACGGAAACTAGGGCGGCAAGAGTGGAACAAAACACTAGGCATAAGGCTGAGCCTTCCACCCTTTACCAAGTATATAGATGCATTAATTAAATAAGAGATATTGTGATATCCCAACATAATCCTGTCCATCATGGAGCAATCTTCAACTTCACCTGCAACTAACAACGCTATAAGAGGGGCTGAGCAAAGCGGTAACATAGCCAAGCAACGGTTTGCTAGGAAGGGTGAAAAGGTTAGAGGCTGACATGGCAATTTGGGAGGCTTGAAGAGCAAAAGATAGGTAGCGCAGCAAAGCAATAGAACGAAGCAACTAGCATAGCAATGATAGTAGTGAGATCCAGGGTAGCGGTCATCTTGCCTGAAATCCCGCTAGGAAGAAGAACGGGTCCATGAAGAAGACGAACGGATGAGGCCGAACCAAGCGTAGACGAACGAATCCTCACGATCGCAACGAAACAGGAACTATCGAGAAGAAGCACACAACATAGTAAACACACCACACATGAACAAGGCATGATGCTCAACCAGGTATGATGCAAAGAGTACATGAAGCTACTCATGGCAAGAGATGATGCAAACAAGAACAACACATCAAAGCAAGTTTAAATGAGGGCGGAAACAACATATAACAATTCCGGTAAGTCCTCATATGCAAGTTTAGAAAATGGTCCAGAACTGAATAAACCTTATGTTCAGGTTGTTAAACAGCAAGTTAATATGCACCAAGAAGATCTACACGAAATTCTAGTCAAGTTACCTATAAAGTTCATTTAGTTCGGAGCTACGGCCTAGAAGATATGAGCAAAACAAGTTAAGCATGGCATTGGTGCAAAATGCATACAAACATCAAGCAAACACTCTCAAAACATGGATGCAACATGATAATATGAAACTACATGCCATATCAAGAAAGTTTCATATAGAGCACACTCAAAACGGGGCAACGGTTAATCACATGCACTCTATACAAGTTTAAAGGACAAGTTGTCCAAAACCGCAACTAGGCATCTAGCAAGCATCAAAACAATAGGCTACAGTATCCCAACGTGAAAAAAAAGGCATGGGCATGAAGTACAAGTAAAGCATCACAAAACATGAATACTGAGCTATCTCCAGAAAATAGTAGAACATGCTCAAAAGGACATGGCAAGATTGCAAATAATAACAGGTTCACAGACTTGGCAGAATTCACGGGACATGGCAGAAATAACAGCAGGTTACAATGTTTAGAGCTATCAACCCACATGCTACAGGAACTTATCATGGTAACCCAAGGCATGGCATGAATCTACTAATTGCATAGAACAAAAGTCCCTTACTGACCATGAGCCAAAAGGGCACAGAAAATATGATGGCACCCATGTAAACATGGCAAGTGATATGACAGATTCAGACATGGCAGGAACAACAATAAGTAGACATGTTGGTGAGCTGGTACCACTCATCACAGAGCAACACATGGCATGACAAGGCAACCAACAGAAATAATACATGTTTATGAAGCTATACATGGCAAGAGCAAGTTCATAGGGTGCATGGATCACAAGCAAAACTCATGGCCAAAACTGAACTTCATGTTAACAGGCTGACAGCAACATTATTTAGCAATTTGAGAGCAAGATTACAACAAGCTACAACAGTCTATAAATGCAACCAAAGGCATGGATGGATAGAGCATGGCATGTGTAACAAAACATCCTTAGTGGGAATCTCCAGATTATGCATAGAATGATTTGTAGCAGCAGGTTTACATAGCATCATAACATAACAGAATCAGACTAGCAAAACAGTAACAGCAAGTACCCTACTTCACGAGATCGATGCACTCACTAAAAGACTCACAAAAATACATGGTTTGCACCACTGTATAGATGACATGATGTAGAACTAAACACATGTAGAGCTCATGCTCATAGAATGCACACACAAAATGCAACGAAAAAGACAAATCATCAAGTTCTGTTAACAGACAGCAGTTAACATCATATAGCACTCTTGCAACGATGATTAGGGCATCTAGATTATCTCAAACAAGCATAGCACAATGGAATGAAATGTAGAGCATCTCATGATGAACAATTTGATATATCATGCGCATTAAACGGAGCTAAGGATGCAGAGTTGTGATGCGATGAACAGGGGACCAAGATGGAAATATTTCGGGGCTTAGGGAAATTTTGGGGTCAACCTTAGGGTTCGCTGGATCTGGATCCGGGCGGCACGGATCCGGAGGATCGCCGGAGTGCGCTCGCCGGAGCTGCGGGAGGAGGTGGCCGGCGAGGAGGGACGGGGAGGACGCCGGCGAGGCCGGGGGCGCCGGATCCGCGGCTGCCCGGATCTCGCCGAGGCGAAGGCGGCACCACACGACGGCGGAGTTTGGCGCGACGGCGGAGATGGGTGGCGGCCGGCAGCGCACAGATTGGGCGGAGGAGAGGCGGGCTGGCGCTGGGAACCGGGCGGCGGAGGCGAAGGGCGCGAGGGCGCGGCCGGGCATGCGGTGGTCGCCGGGCGTGGTCGAGCGGAGCCGGGTCGCGGGTCACAGCGGCGAGGCGCGCTGGGCGCGGGCGGCGGCGAAGGGGTTGGCGAGGTCAGTTCGCCGCTCGGGCGGGCCGGATCTGGCCCCGTGGCGGCGCGGCGCGCGGGCACGGGGAGGTGAGGTGGCAGCTCGGATTGGGCGCGAGGCGGTGGTGCCGAGGTGGCGGCGGCTGATTCGTTGGAGTGACGCGTCCCCGCTGGACGGTCGTGTCCGCGGGCGAGAGGAGGAAGACGCTTAGGGTTTCATCCGCGAATTTCGAGGGAGGCACATATTTATAGATTCTCGGGAGCTAGGAGAGTCCACATGAGGAGCGGTTTTACCACACGATCGTGATCGAACGACCGAGAGCATGGATGGAGTTTGGATGGGTTGTTGGGCCACTTTGGAGGGGTGTTGGGCTGCACACAAAAGAGGCCTTTACGGTTACCCGGTTAACCGTTGGAGTATCAAACGGACTCCAAATGGCATGAAACTTGACAGGCGGTCTACCGGTGCTATACCAAGGCCGCTTGGCAAATCACGGTCCATTCCGAGAATGTCTAACACTCGCTCACAACAAGAGACAAAAGGAGGACGCCGGAGGACATAGGAGTGCCAGATTGCAAAACGGACAACGGGGAAAAAGCTCGGATGCATGAGACGAACACGCATGCAAAATGAGATGCACATGATGACATGGCAAAGTGCGACACGCAAGCAAATGACATGGCAATGACAGCGAATAACTGGCAGACACCTGGCGCATCGGATCCGGGGCGTTACAACACTCCTCCACTAACAAGAGATCTCGTCCCGAGATCTTAGGACCGAGACGGAAGGGAAAAGGGATGAGTGAAACAAGAACTCAAGAGAAGAAGCAAAGAATCGAGAGCACTCGAGAAGAAGAGATGAACGACGAGAATGACGAGAATCGAAAGCTCACGGAATCAGATAGACTATGACACCACTCCGGTTAGAACGAGATAAGAAATGAATAAGACTGAAAGGATTTAGGCATCACTCCGACTGAAACATGGAGGAATAGAACACGAGATTGGGAGGATGGAATGATACTTGATGAAAACATGACACAAAACCTCCGGAAAGTATTGAAAAAGTTGAATGAAAAGAACGGAGAAGAAAATGGCAACTTGCGCCACGAATGAAATTGAAAGCATCTTTAGAAGGAAGGTTATAACGGAGTTGTTGATAAAATCAACAACGAAAAGAATAAGCTTGTTGTGGTCTTATAGGTAACATCTCAAGATCATAAGGTGATAACCGGCCACAAACGGAAATGATTGTATAGCTGAGAAGAACGAAAAAAATGCAAAACTCCACTTCAAAAGAATACGGAGAATTAATTGCACTTCGAGACGCGAGAAGAAAAGATACTTGAATTCCTCCAACGAAGTCTTGATGAACTCTTGAAGAATGAATTAAATCATGAAGAACCACCATGAAGAACTCCGGTAATACAAAGATTTTGAGATTGAATGAAGGATGAAAAATAAGATGAGCCTTGTGATGATTTAGATGGAGGTTCCGACAAAATGGCCGAGGAAATTTGAACTCCAGAAAAGAAAAGATGAAAACACTTGAAACTAGAATTTATTCATCAAGAACAAACTCCGAAGGAAGGGATTACTCACTTGGATGAAATAAGAATAAGATTTATTGTATGCTTATCCTTCATCAAATTTAATTGATGACAAGCAATGGATTTTGCATACTACTTATTCTTCTTGAAAAGGATTAAGGGGGGGTATAGCACAAAACTTGAGAAAGTCTTCATGCACCACCGGTAGGATTCGAAAGAACAAATGGATTAAAGTTATAATCAAGGAAAAATAATCTTGAACGAACCACCGTAAAAATTCGAAAATGACTGATGAAAGAGAATGAATCACCGGGAAGAGTTAGAAGAACCAATATGCTAGAGGGGATTTAGATGCAAAAGAACAAAGAGATCATGAGCTGATAAAGAACACTTGAGCGAAGCACCGGGATAAATGGATAACGTTAGCGGAAATGTGAGGACAAAGAATTCTTCTGGAATGGTGGCCTCCGGTGAAAAGAAACGGGAAAACAACTTCTGACATACTCCGGATGGGTAAGAAAAGAATATCTGACAACTGGAATAATTCGAGAGGACAACATGAAGCAAGAACCACGAATCTTCGGGAGAACAGGCAAGATTTAGAGGAAAAAATCTTCTTCGGTCTTCAAAAGTTGAGAATGACGACGAGAAAGAACACCAAAATTGTTGAGACACTCCGGGAGAATGAAAAACGAAGAGGTTGAGTCAATAATGAAAAATAATTTGAAATTGATCTTGGAAAAGCCTCTGACTGATGAAATTCATACTTACGTCAACTTCGAAAAGGATTTGAGAATAACTCCGGGAAACTTAGAAGAGTCAGGTAAGATCCTGGGAAAAGACCTGTGTGGGCCCACTAAAAAGAAACACCGTTAGAAAGGGGTGTTGAACAGATAGATGATGCACCGGAACAATTGAAATATTTGAATGAGGTGACAACCTCGAGTTGATTGGAACACTGACGAATCTCCTGAGATGTCTTGCGCACTCCGGAAGGATAAACTCGCGAGAGGCGAACGAGCGGGGAAAACACTTGATCCAAGGAAAAGAATATGATCAATCGAAAAACTTGAATTGGGTCCACGAAAAGAAAGAGATGAAGAATGACGAACGAGACGAGAATTCACCGGTTGAAATAATTGAGGGAAGACTCAAGAGGCTCAGACTAATGAAATTGATGGTCGAAACAGACTCGGTTCGGGAAGAAGAGGGTGGGAGGGAGGAAAACGAAGGCAACTTGGAAGGGGAAAACCGACGAATATCTTGAAGAGAGAACACCGGTTGAAATCATTGAAGAAAGAAAGCAAAGACTTTGCACGAGTAGGATGGATACTCGATTACGGACTCCGGCTCCGAGATGAAAAAGGGGTGGGTGGGTGGGAAAAGAAATCAACTAAGGATTGAACTCAAAGATGCAGAGGCTCGAGTCAATTTGACGAGAAATGCACCGGATGAAAAGAGATGAGAACCAACGATCGGAAAACCAACTGCGTGATCCTAAAGAAAAATTTGAAGGGGAAGAGGAGCAAGTCAAAACACCTACATCAAGATTCCTCACCAGAGCGACGAAGGGGCTGAGGAGTAAAAAGAATTCCTACTCTTCGATATTACTAGACTCAGAAATCAGTTTTCTTCTAGACTCAACAACGGCCAAACTACACGATTAATCAAGGGGGCTCCTATGGTCGGTCGAGGCTCTGATACCAACTTGTCATGCCCAATATGCGATATTATCCTAAAGAGACTCGAAGGTCCCACCAAGGATAGAACCGCATATTGATACGCTTTTGCAAGGTGGATATCATTACATCAACATTACATAATAGATGGGGATACATACAAAAGGCATACAATGCCACATGAATACAACATCATCATACACAAGAACATCATCCGACTACGGATGGAACACAAACAGAAACTCAAACGACATCCACCCTGCTAGCCCAAAGGCCGACCTGGAACCTATCCCCTGATCGAAGAAGAAGCAGAAGGAGAACTCCAAAACAAGCAAATATCGCTCTCGCGTCATGATCATCGCATAACCTGTACCTGCAACTGCTGTTGTAGTAATCTGTGAGCCACGAGCACTCAGCAATCCCATTACCATGGGTATCAAGACTAGCAAAGCGTAATGGGTAAGGAATGGATAAGTGGTGAGGTTGCAGTAGCGACTAAGCATGATATGGTGGATAACATACGCAAATAAGAGCGAGAAGAGAAGCAACGGAATGGTCGTGAAGCTAGCAATGATCAAGAGGTGATCCTGAACTCCTACTTATGTCAAACATAACCCAAAACCGTGTTCACTTCCCAGACTCCGCCGAAAAGAGACCAACACAGCTACACACGCGGTTGATGCGTTTTAATTCGGATCTGGTGTCAAGTTATCTACAACCGGACATTAACAAATTCCCATCTGCCACATAACCGCGGGCACGGCTTTCGAAAGATTATACCCAACAGGGGTGTCCCAACTTAGCCCATGATAATCTCTCGCGATCAACGAAGGATATTCCTTCTCCCAGGAAGACCCGATCAGTCTCGGAATCCCGGTTTACAAGACATTTCGACAATGGTAAAACAAGACCAGCAAGACCGCCCACTGTGCCGACAAATCCCGATAGGAGCTGCACATATCTCGTTCTTAGGGCACACCGGATGAGCAAGACGTCGGGTTGGCATAGACCCTGGTTGCCCAGGGGGCGCCGGACATCGCTCGGTTTGGACCAGCACTTAGAGAAGCACTGGCTAAAATAAAGATGACCCTCGGGTTGGCCGACCCAAGGGAAAGGTGTAGATGGTGGTGAGGCAAATGGTAAAACGAAGGTTGGGCCTTGCTGGAGGAGATTTATTCAAAGTGAACTGTCAACGGGTCCCATAAATCACCCAACCGCGTAAGGAACGCAAAAAATCCGGGAACATAACACCGGTATGACGGAAACTAGAGGCGGCAAGAGTGGAACAAAACACCGGGCATAAGGCCGAGCCTTCCACCCTTTACCAAGTATATAGATGCATTAATTCAATAAGAGATATTGTGATATCCCAACATAATCCTGTCCATCATGGAGCAATCTTCAACTTCACCGCAACTAACAACACTATAAGAGGGGCTGAGCAAAGCGGTAACATAGCCAAGCAACGGTTTGCTAGGAAGGGTGAAAAGGTTAGAGGCTGACATGGCAATTTGGGAGGCTTGAAGAGCAAAAGATAGGTAGCGCAGCAAAGCAATAGAACGAAGCAACTAGCATAGCAATGATAGTAGTGAGATCCAGGGTAGCGGTCATCTTGCCTGAAATTCCGCTAGGAAGAAGAACGAGTCCATGAAGAAGACGAACGGATGAAGCCAAACCAAGCGTAGACGAACGAATCCTCACGATCATAGCAAGCAGAAGTATCGAGAAGAAGCACACAACATAGTAAACACACCACACATGAACAAGGAATGATGCTCAACCAGGTATGATGCAAGACAAGACTACATGAAGCTACTCATGGCAAGAGATGATGCAAACAAGAACAACACATCAAAGAAAGTTTAAATGAGGCCGGAAACAACATATAACAATTCCGTAAGTCCTCATATGCAAGTTTAGAAAATGGTCCAGAACTGAATAAACCTTATGTTCAGGTTGTTAAACATCAAGTTAATATGCACCAAGAAGATCTACACGAAATTATAGTCAAGTTACCTATAAAATTCATTTAGTTCGGAGCTACGGCCTAGAAGATATGAGCAAAACAAGTTAAGCATGGCATTGGTGCAAAATGCATACAAACATCAAGTAAACACTCTCAAAACATGGATGCAACATGATAATATGAAACTACATGCCATATCAAGAAAGTTTCATATAGAGCACACTCAAAACGGGGCAACGGTTAATCACATACACTCTATACAAGTTTAAAGGACAAGCTGTCCAAAACAGCAACTAGGCATCTAGCAAGCATCAAAACAATAGGCTACAGCATCCCAACGTGAAAAAAGGGCATGGGCATGAAGTACAAGTAAAGCATCACAAAACATGAATACTGAGCTATCTCCAGAAAACAGTAGAACATGCTCAAAAGGACATGGCAAGATTGCAAATAATAACAGGTTCACAGACTTGGCAGAATTCACAGAACATGGCAGAAATAACAGCAGGTTACAATGTTTAGAGCTATCAACCCACATGCTACAGGAACTTATCATGGCAACCCAAGGCATGGCATGAATCTACTAATTTCATAGAACAAAAGTCCCTTACTGACCATGAGCCAAAAGGGCACAGAAAATATGATGGCACCCATGTAAACATGGCAAGTGATATGACAGATTCAGACATTGCAGGAACAACAATAAGTAGGCATGTTGGTGAGCTTGTACCACTCATCACAGAGCAAAACATGGCATGGAAAGGCAACCAAAAGAAAGAATACATGTTTATGAAGCTATACATGGCAAGAGCAAGTTCATAGGGTGCATGGATCACAAGCAAAACTCATGGCCAAAACTGAACTTCATGTTAACAGGCTGACAGCAACATTTTTTAGCAATTTGAGAGCAAGATTACGACAAGCTACAACAGTCTATAAATGCAACCAAAGGCATGGATGTATAGAGCATGGCATATGTAACAAAACATCCTTAGTGAGAATCTCCAGATTATGCATAGAATGACTTGTAGAAGCAGGTTTACATAGCATCATAACATAACAGAATCAGACTAGCAAAACAGTAACAGCAAGTACCCTACTTCACGAGCTCGATGCACTCACTAAAAGACTCACAAAAATACGTGGATTGCACCAATGTACAGATGGCATGATGTAGCACAAAACACATGTAGAGCTCATGCTCATAGAATGCACACACAAAATGCAACGAAAAAGACAAATCATCAAGTTCTATTAACAGACAGCAGTCAACATCACATAGCACGCTTGCAACGATGATTAGGGCATCTAGATGAACTCAAACAAGCATAGCACAATGGAATGAAATGTAGAGCATCTCATGATGAACAATTTGATATATCATGCGCATTAAACGGAGCTAAGGATGCAGAGTTGTGATGCGATGAACAGGGGACCAAGATGGAAATATTTCGGCTTAGGGAAATTTTGGGGTCAACCTTAGGGTTCATTGGATCTCGATCCAGGCGGCACGGATCCGGAGGATCGCTGAGTGCGCCGCCGGAGCTGCGGGAGGAGGTGGCCGCGAGGAGGGACGGGAGGACGCCGGCGAGGCCGGGGCGCCGGATTCCGGGCGGCGCTGCCGGATCTCGCCGGAGGCGGTGCGGCGCAGACCACACGGCAAGCGTGAGCTTAGCGCGACGGGCGGAGATGGGTGGCGGCTGGCAAAGGCGCGCAGCATTGGGCGGAGGAGAGGCGGGCTGTGGCTGGGAACTGGCGGGCGGAGGCGAGGCTCGGCGGCGGAGTGAGGGCGCGGCCGGGCGGCGGTGGTCGCCCGGCGGTGGCCGGAAGCGGAGCTGGCCGGCCGCGGGTCACAATGCGGCAGGCGCTGGGCGCGGGCGGCGGCGAAGCCGGCGAGGCCTGGCCGGCCTCGGGCGGGCCGGATCTGGGCCCCGGGTGGCGGCGGCGATGTGGGCACGGGGGAGGTGAGGTGGCAGCTCCGGATTGGGCGCGGAGGCGGTGGTGCTGAGGTGGCGGCGGCTGATTCGTTGGAGTGACGCGTCCGGCGCGGACGGTCGTGTCCGGCGGCGAGAGGAGGAAGACGCTAGGGTTTCATCCGCGAATTTCGAGGGGAGGCACATATTTATAGATTCTGGGAGCTAGGAGAGTCCACATGAGGAGCGGTTTTCGCCCACACGATCGTGATCGAACGACCGAGAGCATGGATGGAGTTTGGATGGGTTGTTGGGCCACTTTGGAGGGGTGTTGGGCTGCACACAAAAGAGGCCTTTACGGTTACCCGGTTAACCGTTGGAGTATCAAACAGACTCCAAATGGCAGGAAACTTGACAGCGGTTCACTGCGTGCTATACCAAGGCCGCTTGGCAAATCACGGGTCCATTCCGAGAATGTCTAACACTCGCTCACAACAAGAGACAAAAGGAGGACGCCGGAGGACATAGGAGTGCCAGTTGCAAAAGCGGACAACGGGGAAAAAGCTCGGATGCATGAGACGAACACGCATGCAAAATGAGATGCACATGATGACATGGCAAAGTGCGACACGCAAGCAAATGACATGGCAATGACAGCGAATAACTGGTAGACACATGGCGCATCGGATCCGGGGCGTTACAACACTCCTCCACTAACAAGAGATCTCGTCCCGAGATCTTAGGACCGAGACGGAAGGGAAAAGGGATGAGTGAAACAAGAACTCAAGAGAAGAAGCAAAGAATCGAGAGCACTCGAGAAGAAGAGATGAACGACGAGAATGATGAGAATCGAAAGCTCACGGAATCAGATAGACTATGACACCACTCCGGTTAGAACGAGATAAGAAATGAATAAGACTGAAAGGATTTAGGCATCACTCCGACTGAAACATGGAGGAATAGAACACGAGATTGGGAGGATGGAATGATACTTGATGAAAACATGACACAAAACCTCCGGAAAGTATTGAAAAAGTTGAATGAAAAGAACGGAGAAGAAAATGGCAACTTGCGCCACGAATGAAATTGAAAGCATCTTTAGAAGGAAGGTTATAACGGAGTTGTTGATAAAATCAACAACGAAAAGAATAAGCTTGTTGTGGTCTTATAGGTAACATCTCAAGATCATAAGGTGATAACCGGCCACAAACGGAAATGATTGTATAGCTGAGAAGAACGAAAAAAATGCAAAACTCCACTTCAAAAGAATACGGAGAATTAATTGCACTTGAGACGCGAGAAGAAAAGATACTTGAATTCCTCCAACGAAGTCTTGATGAACTCTTGAAGAATGAATTAAATCATGAAGAACCACCATGAAGAACTCCGGTAATACAAAGATTTTGAGATTGAATGAAGGATGAAAAAATAAGATGAGCCTTGTGATGATTTAGATGGAGGTTCCGACAAAATGGCCGAGGAAATTTGAACTCCAGAAAAGAAAAGATGAAAACACTTGAAACTAGAATTTATTCATCAAGAACAAACTCCGAAGGAAGGGATTACTCACTTGGATGAAATAAGAATAAGATTTATTGTATGCTTATCCTTCATCAAATTTAATTGATGACAAGCAATGGATTTTGCATACTACTTATTCTTCTTGAAAAGGATTAAGGGGGGGTATAGCACAAAACTTGAGAAAGTCTTCATGCACCACCGGTAGGATTCGAAAGAACAAATGGATTAAAGTTATAATCAAGGAAAAATAATCTTGAACGAACCACCGTAAATATTCGAAAATGACTGATGAAAGAGAATGAATCACCGGGAAGAGTTAGAAAAACCAATATGCTAGAGGGGATTTAGATGCAAAAGAACAAAGAGATCATGAGCTGATAAAGAACACTTGAGCGAAGCACCGGGATAAATGGATAACGTTAGCGGAAATGTGAGGACAAAGAATTCTTCTGGAATGGTGGCCTCCGGTGAAAAGAAACGGGAAAACAACTTCTGACATACTCCGGATGGGTAAGAAAAGAATATCTGACAACCTGGAATAATTCGAGAGGACAACATGAAGCAAGAACCACGAATCTTCGGGAGAACAGGCAAGATTTAGAGGAAAAAATCTTCTTCGGTCTTCAAAAGTTGAGAATGACGACGAGAAAGAACACCAAAATTGTTCAGACACTCCGGGAGAATGAAAAACGAAGAGGTTGAGTCAATAATGAAAAATAATTTGAAATTGATCTTGGAAAAGCCTCTGACTGATGAAATTCATACTTACGTCAACTTCGAAAAGGATTTGAGAATAACTCCGGGAAACTTAGAAGAGTCGAGGTAAGATCACGGGAAAAGACACATGTGGGCCCACTAAAAGAAACACCGTTAGAAAGGGGTGTTGAACAGATAGATGATGCACCGGAACAATTGAAATATTTGAATGAGGTGACAACCTCGAGTTGATTGGAACACTGACGAATCTCCTGAGATGTCTTGCGCACTCCGGAAGGATAAACTCGCGAGAGGCGAACGAGCGGGGAAAACACTTGATCCAAGGAAAAGAATATGATCAATCGAAAAAACTTGAATTGGGTCCACCGGAAAAGAAAGAGATGAAGAATGACGAACGAGACGAGAATTCACCGGTTGAAATAATTGAGGGAAGACTGAAGAGGCTCCGTACTAATGAAATTGATGGTCGAAACAGACTCAGGCTCCGGGAAGAAGAGGGTGGGAGGGAGGGAAAACGAAGGCAACTTGGAAGGGGAAAACCGACGAATATCTTGAAGAGAGAACACCGGTTGAAATCATTGAAGAAAGAAAGCAAAGACTTTGCACGAGTAGGATGGATACTCGATTACGGACTCCGGCTCCGAGATGAAAAAGGGGTGGGTGGGTGGGAAAAGAAATCAACTAAGGATTGAACTCAAAGATGCAGAGGCTCGAGTCAATTTGACGAGAAATGCACCGGATGAAAAGAGATGAGAACCAACGATCGGAAAACCAACTGCGTGATCCTAAAGAAAAATTTGAAGGGGAAGAGGAGCAAGTCAAAACACCTACATCAAGATTCCTCACCAGAGCGACGAAGGGGCTGAGGAGTAAAAAGAATTCCTACTCTTCGATATTACTAGACTCAGAAATCAGTTTTCTTCTAGACTCAACAACGGCCAAACTACACGATTAATCAAGGGGGCTCCTATGGTCGGTCGAGGCTCTGATACCAACTTGTCATGCCCAATATGCGATATTATCCTAAAGAGACTCGAAGGTCCCACCAAGGATAGAACCGCATATTGATACGCTTTTGCAAGGTGGATATCATTACATCAACATTACATAATAGATGGGGATACATACAAAAGGCATACAATGCCACATGAATACAACATCATCATACACAAGAACATCATCCGACTACGGATGGAACACAAATGTAAACTCAAACGACATCCACCTGCTAGCCCAGGCTGCCGACCGAACCTATCCCCGATCAAGAAGAAGCGAAGGAGAACTCCAAAACAAGCAAATATCGCTCTCGCGTCATGATCATCGTGATAACCTGTACCTCAAGAATCTGCTGTTGTAGTAATCTGTGAGCCACGAGCACTCAGCAATCCCATTACCATGGGTATCAAGACTAGCAAAGCGTAATGGGTAAGGAATGGATAAGTGGTGAGGTTGCAGTAGCGACTAAGCATGATATGGTGGATAACATACGCAAATAAGAGCGAGAAGAGAAGCAACGGAATGGTCGTGAAGCTAGCAATGATCAAGAGGTGATCCTGAACTCCTACTTATGTCAAACATAACCCAAAACCGTGTTCACTTCCCAGACTCCGCCGAAAAGAGACCAACACAGCTACACACGCGGTTGATGCGTTTTAATTCGGATCTCGTGTCAAGTTATCTACAACCGACATTAACAAATTCCCATCTCGCCACATAACCGCAGGCACGGCTTTGAAAGATTATACCCAACAGGTGTCCCAACTTAGCCCATGATAATCTCTCGCGATCAACGAAGGATATTCCTTCTCCAGAAGACCCGATCGATCCGGAATCCCGGTTTACAAGACATTTCGACAATGGTAAAACAAGACCAAAGAAGACCGCCTTGTGCCGACAAATCCCGATAGGAGCTGCACATATCTCGTTCTTAGGGCACACCGGATGAGCAAGACGTCGGGTTGGCATAGACTGGTTGCCTGTGGCGCCGGACATCGCTGGTTTGGACCAGCACTTAGAGAAGCACTGGCTAAAATAAAGATGACCCTCGGGTTGGCCGACCCAAGGGAAAGGTGTAGATGGTGGTGAGGCAAATGGTAAAACGAAGGTTGGGCCTTGCTGGAGGAGTTTTATTCAAAGTGAACTGTCAACGGGGTCCCATAAATCACCCAACCGCGTAAGGAACGCAAAATCCGGGAACATAACACCGGTATGACGGAAACTAGGGCGGCAAGAGTGGAACAAAACACCAGGCATAAGGCCGAGCCTTCCACCCTTTACCAAGTATATAGATGCATTAATTCAATAAGAGATATTGTGATATCCCAACATAATCCTGTCCATCATGGAGCAATCTTCAACTTCACCTGCAACTAACAACACTATAAGAGGGGCTGAGCAAAGCGGTAACATAGCCAAGCAACGGTTTGCTAGGAAGGGTGAAAAGGTTAGAGGCTGACATGGCAATTTGGGAGGCTTGAAGAGCAAAAGATAGGTAGCGCAGCAAAGCAATAGAACGAAGCAACTAGCATAGCAATGATAGTAGTGAGATCCAGGGTAGCGGTCATCTTGCCTGAAATTCCGCTAGGAAGAAGAACGAGTCCATGAAGAAGACGAACGGATGAAGCCAAACCAAGCGTAGACGAACGAATCCTCACGATCGCAACGAAACAGGAAGTATCGAGAAGAAGCACACAACATAGTAAACACACCACACATGAACAAGGAATGATGCTCAACCAGGTATGATGCAAGACAAGACTACATGAAGCTACTCATGGCAAGAGATGATGCAAACAAGAACAACACATCAAAGAAAGTTTAAATGAGGCCTAAACAACATATAACAATTCCGGTAAGTCCTCATATGCAAGTTTAGAAAATGGTCCAGAACTGAATAAACCTTATGTTCAGGTTGTTAAACATCAAGTTAATATGCACCAAGAAGATCTACACGAAATTATAGTCAAGTTACCTATAAAATTCATTTAGTTCGGAGCTACGGCCTAGAAGATATGAGCAAAACAAGTTAAGCATGGCATTGGTGCAAAATGCATACAAACATCAAGTAAACACTCTCAAAACATGGATGCAACATGATAATATGAAACTACATGCCATATCAAGAAAGTTTCATATAGAGCACACTCAAAAGCGGGCAACGGTTAATCACATACACTCTATACAAGTTTAAAGGACAAGCTGTCCAAAACAGCAACTAGGCATCTAGCAAGCATCAAAACAATAGGCTACAGCATCCCAACGTGAAAAAAGGGCATGGGCATGAAGTACAAGTAAAGCATCACAAAACATGAATACTGAGCTATCTCCAGAAAACAGTAGAACATGCTCAAAAGGACATGGCAAGATTGCAAATAATAACAGGTTCACAGACTTGGCAGAATTCACAGAACATGGCAGAAATAACAGCAGGTTACAATGTTTAGAGCTATCAACCCACATGCTACAGGAACTTATCATGGCAACCCAAGGCATGGCATGAATCTACTAATTTCATAGAACAAAAGTCCCTTACTGACCATGAGCCAAAAGGGCACAGAAAATATGATGGCACCCATGTAAACATGGCAAGTGATATGACAGATTCAGACATTGCAGGAACAACAATAAGTAGGCATGTTGGTGAGCTTGTACCACTCATCACAGAGCAAAACATGGCATGGAAAGGCAACCAAAAGAAAGAATACATGTTTATGAAGCTATACATGGCAAGAGCAAGTTCATAGGGTGCATGGATCACAAGCAAAACTCATGGCCAAAACTGAACTTCATGTTAACAGGCTGACAAAGAACATTTTTAGCAATTTGAGAGCAAGATTACGACAAGCTACAACAGTCTATAAATGCAACCAAAGGCATGGATGTATAGAGCATGGCATATGTAACAAAACATCCTTAGTGAGAATCTCCAGATTATGCATAGAATGACTTGTAGAAGCAGGTTTACATAGCATCATAACATAACAGAATCAGACTAGCAAAACAGTAACAGCAAGTACCCTACTTCACGAGCTCGATGCACTCACTAAAAGACTCACAAAATACGTGGATTGCACCAATGTACAGATGGCATGATGTAGCACAAAACACATGTAGAGCTCATGCTCATAGAATGCACACACAAAATGCAACGAAAAAGACAAATCATCAAGTTCTATTAATGACAGCAGTCAACATCACATAGCACGCTTGCAACGATGATTAGGGCATCTAGATGAACTCAAACAAGCATAGCACAATGGAATGAAATGTAGAGCATCTCATGATGAACAATTTGATATATCATGCGCATTAAACGGAGCTAAGGATGCAGAGTTGTGATGCGATGAACAGGGGACCAAGATGCAAATATTGCGGGACTTAGGGAAATTTCGGGGTCAACCTTAGGGTTCGCTGGATCTGGATCCGGGCGGCACGGATCCCGAGGATCGCCGGAGCTGCGGGAGGAGGTGGCCGGTGAGGAGGGACGGGGAGGACGCCGGTGAAGCCGGGGGCGCCGGATCCGGGCGGCACCGGCCCGGATCTGTCCGGATGGCATGCGCGTACCACACGACGGCGAGCTTGGCGCTACACGGCGGAGATGGGCGGCGGCCGGCAAGCGCGCAAGCATTGGGCGGAGAGGCGGCCACGGCGCTGGGAACCGCGGGAGGCGGCGAGCCCGGCGGAGGGAGGGCGCCACGGGCGGCGGTGGTCGCCGGCGGCGGTGGCCGGAGCCGAGCCGGGTGGCGGCGTGGTCGCAAAGGCGGCGGCGATGCGCAGAGGCGCACGGGCGCTGGCGGCAGCGAAGCGGTTCGGCGAGGTTCGGCCCAGGCGGCCGGATCTGGGCCCCGGCTGGCAGCAGCGATGTGGGCGCGGGGGAGGTGAGGTGGCGGCTCCGGATTGGGCGCGGAGGCGGCGGTGCTAAGGTGGCGGCGGCTGATTCGTCGGAGCGACGTCTCCGGCGGACATGTCCGGCGCGGACGTACGTGTCCGGCGGCGAGAGGAGGAAGACGCTAGGGTTTCATCCACGAATTTCGGGGGGAGGCACATATTTATAGATTCTGGGAGCTAGGAGAGTCCAAATGAGGAGCGGTTTTCGCCCACACGATTGTGATCGAACGATCGAGAGCATGAAGGGGGTTTGGATGGGTTATTGGGCAACTTTGGAGGGGTGTGGGGCTGCACACAAAAGAGGCCTTTACGGTTACCCGGTTAACTGTTGGAGTATCAAACGGACTCCAAATGGCAGGAAACTTGACAGGCGGTCTACTGGTGCTATACCAAGGCCGCTTGGCAAATCACGGTCCATTCCGAGAATGTTTAACACCCGCTCACAATGAGAGACAAAAGGGGGACGCCGGAGTACATAGGAGTGCCGGATTGCAAAACGGACAACGGGGAAAAAGCTCGGATGCATGAGACGAACACGTATGCAAAATGAGATGTACATGATGACATGGCAAAGTGCGACACGCAAGCAAATGACATGGCAACGACGGCGAATAACTGGCAGACACCTGGCGCATCGGATCCGGAGCGTTACATAAAATCAACCCCAAAAAAGAGAGAAATTACATTCGGGTCCCTAGGAGCCTACCACACACACACGCACCACCACAGGCTGATGGTGCACCGCCGCTCCCTCCTGGAGACGGTGTGACCTTAGAATTAGCGGCCAGAATTCTTGCGAGCGGGAATTCTACACATGCCCATTTTCATGCACTCTAGAAAGCTAGATTACAACCTACAAGGACGCAAAACCACCAATAGACCTTCTAACATCAGGGCAACATGCCCAACGTGTAACACAAAAAGGCATTGACAAGAGTAGACTCTGATTTCACAAGCTTTAGCCCAAGACACATAGTAATACCTAAGTATCCCTTTGACTATTGTCCACCACACAGTCAGGGATCGAATGCGCCACAGCCCTACTCCTGCATGTCTCTGCAATTTGATTCCAAACCATGCTGATGATAGCCTTCTGTTGGCACATGTGTGCCAATGGAGAGGAAATTGTTGATGGGCGCCACCGAGGAGGAAGATGTAGAAATATGGCGTCGGCGCTCCAAATGTCCGCCTCGGGGATGTATCTAGCTATGACGACCCATCTCCGGCACCATGTAGTTAGGACAGGTTGCCCACGGTCTCAGAGAGTGAACCACGCTTCAAGCCCGTCACCATGCTTCAAGAGGGGGCATAAAGGAAATACTAGCAACCAATCTTTTCTTGATGCCCGGAAGATAGTAATTCCCCTACAGATAAAATCCATTAATAATTTTGTACTTCATGAGTTTTAACATCCAACCAATTTCAGTTAGTGCCGTTCAAGGATAACAGATTATAAACATGAAGATTTACCTACAACCTGTTGTTTGTTGTATAGAAACAAAGTGTGTTAGCAAGTCAATTATCTTCAAACAATAATTAGAGGAACTGAATAAAGGAATATATATGAAACAAAAAATGTGTGGATAGCCCGATAGTAATCCTTGCGCCCCCTCTTGAAGCATGGTGACGGGCTTGGAACACCGGTGGGTCGGCCCCATGAAGCGTTCAACGGGCTTGTAGTAGTGATTGATGTGTGGCGAATGGCCTTGCAGCAGCGTAGGGCACCGCCTCCGATCGTGAATTGCAGCATGAGGCAGTCGACCTTGCAAATGGCAACTTCTCCGACCGTCCCTTGCAAAGAACATCCCCTGCCGCCCCTTGCAATAGCTCATAAGCCCCGGGAGATAGACACACAACAACGAGGTGTTGCAGGCTTGCCACCGGTCGAGCAAGATGCCTGATATCTACTAAGCAACTTTATTCTTGTAGACTCGTGTTGGGCCTCCAAGCGCAGAGTTTTGTAGGACAGTAGCAATTGTCCCTCAAGTGGATGACCTAAGATTTATCAATCCGTGGGAGGCGTAGGATGAAGATGGTCTCTCTCAAAAAACCTTGCAACCAAATAATAAAAAGTCTTTTGTGTCCCCAACACACCAAATACAATGGCAAATTGTATAGGTGCACTAGTTCGGTGAAGAGATTGTGATACAAGTGTAGTGATGATGGTAGATATTGATTTTTTGTAATAGTAACAATAAAAAAGCAAGGTAGCAATTGATAAAACGGAGCACTAACGGTATTGCAATGCTTGAAAATGAGGCCTAGGGTCCATACTTTCGCTAGTGCAATCTCTCAACAATGCTAGTATAATTGGATCATATAACCATCCCTCAATGTTCCGTTAAGAATCACTCCAAAGTTGCTATCTAGCGGAGAACATAAGAATAAATTGTTTGTAGGGTACGAAACCACCTCAAAGCTATTCTTTCTGATCAATCTATCCTAGAGTTAGTACTAAAATAACACGAAGATATTCTTTCCGATTGATCTAAACAAGAGTTCGTACTAAAGTAACACCATAAGATACACATCAACCAACTCTAATGTCACCTAGATACTCCAATGTCATTGCGAGTATCCGTGAGTTGATTATACGATATGCATCAAACAATTTTAGATTCATAATACTCGGTCTAATTCAAATAACCTCAAAGAGTTCCCCAAGATTTCTACCGGAGAAACAAAGACGAGAACGTGCATCAACCTCTATGCATAGATTACCCCAATGTCACATCGGGAATCCGCGAGTTGAGTGCCAAAACACATATCAAGTGAATCAATATGATACTGAAAGGATCGAGAAGAGGTGTATAGAGGGCGGGTGATTAGACACTAGGTGCCCAAAGTAGCAGTTTTTAAATTATTTAAGTTTAAGTGGAGTTTTGGCACAAGTTTAACAATCACAATACATATCAAGCAAGCATGCAAAGAGTATATGAGCAGCGGAAAGTAAAGCATGCAACTTGCAAGAATGTAAAGGGAAGGGTTTGGAGAATTCAAACACAATTGGAGACACAGATGTTTTTGTCGTGGTTCCGATAGGTGGTGCTATCGTACATCCACATTGATCGAGACTTCAACCCACGAAGGGTAACGGCTGCGCGAGTCCACGGAGGGCTCCACCCAAGAAGGGTCCACGAAGAAGCAACCTTGTCTATCCCACCATGACCGTCGCCCACGAAGGACTTGCCTCACTAGTGGTAGATCTTTATGAAGTAGGCGATCTCCTTGCCCTTACAAACTCCTTGGTTCAACTCCACAATCTTATTGGAGGCTCCCAAGTGACACCTAGCCAATCTAGGAGACACCACTCTCCAAGAAGTAACAAATGGTGTGTTGATGATGAACTCCTTGCTCTTGTGCTTCAAATGATAGTCTCCCAACACTCAACTCTCTCTCACAGGATTTGGATTTGGTGGAAAGAAGATTTGAGTGGAAAGCAACTTGGGGAAGGCTAGAGATCAAGATTCATATGGTAGGAATGGAATATCTTGGTCTCAACACATGAGTAGGTGGTTCTCTCTCAGAAAATGTAAGTTGGAAGTGTAGGTTCGTTCTGATGGCTCTCTCCATGAATGAAGAGTGGGTGGAGGGGTATATATAGCCTCCACACAAAATCTAATCATTACACACAACTTGCCAATCTCGGTGGGACCGAATTGAGAAACTCGGTCAGACCGATTCAGCAAATCTAGTGACCGTTAGGATTTTCGGTGTGACCGACATGCAACTCGGTAGGACCGATATGGTTAGGGTTAGGGCATAACGTAATCTCGGTGAGACCGATTACACAAACTCGGTACGACCAATTTTGGTAATAAGCTAACCAGAGAGTTGGTCAGGCAAACTCGGTAGGACCAATTACACAAGCTCGGTGGGACCAATTTTTGTAATAAGTTAACCAGAGAGTTTGCATTGTAATCTCGGTAGTACCGATTGATCAAACTCGGTGAGAACGATTTTGGTAATGGACATACACAGAGAGATTACAATCCCATCTCGGTGAGACCGAGATCCCTATCGGTGAGACCGATTTGCCTAGGATTTGTGGCAGTGGCTAAGACATCTGAACTCGGTGGCGCCGGATAGAAATAATCGATGGGGCCGAGTTAGACTTTTGGTTTAGGTCATATGTGGATGTGGGAAAGTAGTTGAGGGTTTTAGAGCATATTACTAAGCACTTTGAGCAAGTAAGCCATTAAGCAACACCTCATCCCCTCTTGATAGTATTGGCTTTTCCTATAGACTCAATGTGGTCTTGGATCACTAAAACATAAAATGTAGAGTCTTGTGCTTGAAGCTTGAGTCAATCCTTTGTCCTTAGCATCTTGAAGGGGTTCCACATCCTTTAGTCCATGCCACTCCATTGTTGAACTTGTCTGAAACATACTAGGTAAAAGTGTTAGTCCAACAAGAGATATGTTGACATTAATTACCAAAATCACCTAGGGAGCACTTGTCCTTTCAATCTACCCCTTTTTGGTAATTGATGACAACATACATCAAAGCTTTAGATAGAGATATAGAGAATAGCAAGTAAAGCTTTGGAAAGACATGTAACATGCATAGGCTCCCCCTACATGTATGCAATCATGTGAATATGGAATATAGAAGCATGTGAGAGCATAACCATGATAGAGTACACAATGTGTCACATGTATCTTGGCTATATGCATCAAAGCCAAAAAGTGTGAATATGGGAAATGTACCTTCATGCTCATGAGTCCTTCTTGCAAACAGTATGTACATCAGCAAGAATTCCTCATACACATGATTGTGATGCATATACTTACCTTGTGGTCTTGAGTTGGCTTAGGATGGGATGAACCTGTGAAAATAAGGTTAGACAACGCAGATACACCTACTAGCCAGAGCAAACAAAAGCAACCACAAGAGTACCAAGACTGGGATGACATGTAGAGAATGAGTACTGAGTACCACATTGGATATCGACATGTCCCCAAAGGTAAAGATGTGCAACGAATTTAAAGATTCTTTCCCTTAGAAGTCTTGCTCCCCCTGAATCTAGCATGGGATATTGGGAGAAGATAGGGAACAGGAAATCAGAGCTCAAAGAAACAAATGAACAGAGCTAATGCAAATGAGCACATATGAACATGTCTTTCCCCTTTAGAAGACATGTAACATCTCTTGTCTTGAACACTAAGCATCTGGGATCCTTGATGATTACTCTCCCCTGGAGTATTCTCTTCCCCTAGAGATATGATAAAGTATTGATGTGATCTATCTCTATAGATAAATTTTTGATGTGATCTCTCTCTCCCCCTTTGACATCAATTTCCAAGAAGGGTCTTCTGGATTTGTTGTCACATGGGTTTGGTCCTTGAGTCACAGATCAAAGCAGCAAGAAAATTGTGATGCTGGTAGAGGATAAGATTCATTAAGTGGAGCTGGATCAAAAGTAATACATGAATAAATGGCAAAATGTTTTTCCTATAGTGAAATCGGTGGCACCGAGTAGTATGCTTCGGTTGCACCGAAAGAATTCGGTTGGTCCGAAAACAATAAACCGGTGTGACTGAGTTCATCACAAAGAAAACACTTGTCATCTCAGCTCACTAGACAAGTAAGATCTCACAAGGATTTGCAAGGAATTAACTAAAAGATTTGCAATGAATTGGATGCAGGAATGCAGAACAGAACAGAAAAGAAATGAAATCTAGATGAAGTTTTTTTTTTTGAAAGGGGAAACAGATATGCATGAGACAAATGCAAGAGTAAAGAAAAGAACACAAGAGAACTTCATCTAGAAATGGTCGGCGACAAAGTCACCTATGTTAGAGTATATTGACTTAGGAGTCAAGTGAGATCACTTGATCATAGGTCATACTCATCGTTTAAGCTCAAAATGGGGTTCCCATTTTTCGTTTAAGCTTCTTGGTGTATTCACATCTTGTCGAGTTGCTTTGACTCATGACTTGGAGTAAAGCTTCTCTAAGATGGAATAACATACCTTGGGTGGTGGTGTTGATCGTGATCATGTAGTTGAACTTGTGTGGGTTGCTCAAGGTTGATGTAGCTCATCAAGAGTTAGGAGCACCACTTGGAATTTGAGTTTATCTACCTACATGGGTTAGTTTTTGCAAGGAAGAGCACTTGTGTATCCAAAATGACAATCATGAATTTCAATAATAAAGTTGTCAAAGGATATGTTTGAATGGTTCCATGCTTCCTTGTCTTCAACCACCGTTGTGTAGAGACTTGGTGATGTAGAGATTGCTCAAGATGTGCGTGAGTTGCAATCTCATAGACTTAGATTCATCCAAGTACCTACAAGGGTTAGATAACATGCAAGGTGCAAATATATCCAAGACATAAGATAGTCATCATAAGAGAAATGTCAAGGATTAGTCATAGGATCATGCCTTGCATGTATCAAATGGAGTTCCTACTCTAAGTTTTAAGCATCAATGATGTTCAATTCACCTCTTAACCTGCAAAACACTTTCTCATCAAGTGGTTTAGTGAATATATCCGCTAATTGCTTTTCGGTGTGAACATGCCTAAGATTAATGTCACCCTTAGCAACATGATCTCGAATGAAATGATGACGAACTTCGATATGCTTAGTTTGAGAATGTTGCACGGGATTGTGAGAAATCTTGATAGCACTCTCATTGTCACAAAGTAATGGAACATGTTTCACATATATCCCATAGTCTTTAAGAGTTTGGGTCATCCAAAGTAATTGAGCACAACATGAACCAGCAGCAATGTGTTCCGCTTCGGCAATGGATAAGGATACCGAGTTTGTTTCTTGGAAGACCAAGACACAAGAGATCTACCAAGGAATTGACAAGTACCTGAAGTGGACTTTCTATCAACCTTGTCACCGGCATAGTCCGAGTCGGAGTAGCCAACAATATCGAAAGAGGCCCTCTTAGGATACCAAATGCCAAAATTTGGTGTATGAATTATCTCACTATCCTTTTCACGGCCTTAAGATGACATTCTTTAGGAGCAGCTTGATATCGTGCACACATGCACACACTTAGCATGATATCGGGACGTGAAGCACATAGATATAACAATGAACCAATCATAGAGCAATAAACCCTTTGATCGACCGGTTCACCATCTTTGGTCAAATCAAGATGTCCACTAGTAGGCATGGGTGTAGTCATACCTTTGCATTCTTGCATATTGAACTTCTTGAATAAGTCCTTGGTGTACTTTGTTTGAGAAACGAAGGTACCTTCCTTAGTTTGCTTGATTTGCAAACCAAGAAAGAATTTGAGTTCACTCATCATAGACATCTCAAACTTCTCCGACATTACCTTCCAACCTTCTCACTAAAATGAGGGTTAGTTGATCCAAATATAATATCATCGACATAAATTTGGCATACAAATAGTTCTCCATTGACCCTCTTAGTAAAAAATGTAGAATCATTTTTTCCAATTTCAAAGCCTTTTTCAATAAGGAACTTGGTCAAGCATTTATACCATGCTCTAGGAGCTTGTTTAAGACCATAAATAGCTTTGTGCAGTTTGTAAACATGATTAGGTTTCTTAGGATTAACAAAGCCGGGAGGTTGTTTGACATAAACTTCCTCCTCTATTTCACCATTTAGAAAAGCACTTTTAATGTCCATTTGGTATAAGGTGATATCATGGTGATTAGCATAGGCAAGTAAGATGCGAATGGACTCAAGTCTAGCAACGGGAGCATAAGTCTCACCATAGTCCATACCTTCGACTTGTGTGTAGCCTTGGGCGACGAGACGTGCTTTGTTGCGAACTACTTGTCCATCTTCATCTTGCTTGTTGCGAAACACCCATTTGGTGCTGATGATGTTGTGGTTGTTGTCGGGCTTCTCAACTACTGTCCACACTTGATTCCTCTCAAAGTTGTGTAGCTCTTCATGCATAGCATTTATCCAATCCGGATCTTCCCATGCTTCTTCAACCTTCATAGGTTCAATGCTAGAGATGAATGAATAGTGTTCACAAAAGTTAGCTAAATGAGTTTTTGAGCGAGTGATTCTCCCGGTTTGGATATCATTGTAATTTTTCTCGACGGGATGGTCTTTAGAAATTCTTGCTCGAACTCGTGAAAGCTTTTGCTTGGGTCTTGGTTGAACATCTTCTTCATCTTGTTCTTCTTCTTGGCCTTCTTCATTGTTGGCGTTGTCGTTCTCTTGTCGTGGTAGAGAAGGAGGTTGTTGACGTTCTTGGTGTACTTCCTCGTTTTCTTCATCTTGGTGTGTCCCACTTGTGGATGCTTCCGTGTAAATTCTTGGTTCACCTTGTCGTGAGGTAGAAGCTTCCACTTGGACGGAAGAGGTACTCTCCTTCACCTCCGTTGGACGAATCTCGCCAATAGACAAGTCTTGGATTGCTTCCGAGGGGTCTTTATCTCCTACATCAATTGGCAATTGCTCTACTTATGCAGTCGTTAGATTCATCAAACTTCACATCTACCGCTTTCTTCAACCTTTCGGGTGAAATTGTTGTAGACACGGTATGTGTGAGAGTTTGAGCCATAACCAAGTAGGGAAACCTTCATGAGACTTAGGAGAAAATTTAGAACGATCGATGCTTATCAAGAATGTAGCACTTTGAGCCGAATACTCGAAAGTATCCAACTTGGGGTTTGTTACCGTGAGGAGCTCAGATGCAGTCTTGCCGAGTAGCTTGTGAAGATACAAGTGATTTGTTGCATGACAAGTTGTCTCAACCGCTTCCGCCCAAAAGTGCTTCTTTCAAGATCTTGTACTCATCAAGCATCGTTCTAGCCATTTCGATGAGCGTCCGGTTCTTCCTCTCAACAACTCCATTTTGTTGAGGTGTGTACGTAGCCGAGAACTCGTGTGAAATACCTTCTTCGTCAAGAAAGGTATCCACATTTGCGTTCTTGAACTCCGTTCCGTTGTCGCTGCGAACCTTCTTGATCTTCACTTCAAATTGATTTTGGGCCTTCCTAGTGAAGTTTTTGAAGATCTTTTGAACCTACGATTAATCATCGAGAAAGAACACCCACGTAAATCTTGAAAAATCATCAACTATAACTAGAGCAAAAGAATTTCCACCGAGACTTTTGTAGGCGTTGGGACCAAAAAGATCCATGTGAAGTAGCTCGAGTGGCCTCCTTGTGGTCATGATGTTCTCCACGGGATGCCTTCCTCCAACCTACTTACCTGCTTGACAAGCGCTGCAAAGTCTATCCTTATCAAATATGACATCGTTAACACCAAGCATATGATTTCCTTTAATAAGCTTGTCAAGGTTTCGCATACCAACATGACCTAATCGTCTATGCCATAACCAACCTTTAGAAGATTTAGCAATAAAGCAAGTTCTAGGTTGAGCCTTTTTAGTGAAATCAACAATGTAAAGATCACCTCTCACGATACCGGTAAAGACCATTTTATGATTATCTCTATGAAACACTTGGCAATCTACTTGAATAGGACATTGAAACCGAAATCAGCAAGTCTAGATAATCGAAAAGTAAGTTGTAGCCAAGAGATTCAACGAGCATAACATTTTGAATGGACCTATCATGTGAGATGGCCACCTTACCGAGGCCAACCACCTTACCCTTTGAGTTGTCACCGAAAGTGACATACTTTCGAGGACCATCGTTTTCAGCAAGCTCACGAAACATGTCTTTATCTCCGGTCATGTGATCGGTACACCCACTATCAAGAACCCATTCCTTTCCTCCCGCCATATATCCTCAAGATTTGCCATAAGACCAAAGTTTCTCATTGCATCATCAAGATCAAAGTCACTATCATCATCCTCATCATAGTATCCATGTTCATCATCGTCATGTGGTGGATCAAATCCTAGAGAGGGTGATTCTTTAGAGTGAGTTTGACAATGATCTTGTTTATGAATTTTAATAGCTTCGCAATATCGCTAATGATTCCAACATTTCCTTTGGCACGCATAAGATTTGTAAGTTCAAATAGACAATCACCAACCATAGGATCACTGGAATTCATCTTAATCAAGGAAATAGACTTTTGGAGAATTTCATCTAGATTTTTCAAGGAATAGTCCAGAAATCGTTCCTCAAGAAATTTTCATATAGTGTAGGCACACTCAAGAGTAGGCAAGTTTCTAATCAAGTTTCTAGGCAAGCCTCTAGTGATAAGATTAACAGTTCTAAGATTCCTGATCATGTCAATTGACTCATCAAGGGTAGGATGCATAGGATCAACATGAGGTGCACAAGGTCTAGCGATGTACTTGTTCAAATGATATTGATTGAAAATCACAAGCATCTCATTTTTCCACTCATGAAAATGCTCCCCATCAAGTATAGGCACTCTATGTCTAAGACTCCCCAAAGTAGACTCATCCATCTTCCTCCAATGGTGATTAAACCAAAGCAATGGAGACCAAAGCTCTGATAGCAATTGAAAGGATCGAGAAGAGGTGTCTAGAGGGGGGGTGATTAGACACTAGGTGCCCAAAGTAGCAGTTTTTAAATTCTTTAAGTTTAAGTGGAGTTTTGGCACAAGTTTAACAATCACAATACATATCAAGCAAGCATGCAAAGAGTATATGAGCAGCGGAAAGTAAAGCATGCAACTTGCAAGAATGTAAAGGGAAGGGTTTGGAGAATTCAAACGCAATTGGAGACACGGATGTTTTTGTCGTGGTTCCGATAGGTGGTGCTATCGTACATCCACGTTGATGGAGACTTCAACCCATGAAGGGTAACGGCTGCGCGAGTCCACGGAGGGCTCCACCCAAGAAGGGTCCACGAAGAAGCAACCTTGTCTATCCCACTAAGGGAGTCCTGGATTAGGGGGTATCCGGACAGCCGAATTATATACATCGTCCGGACTATTGAAGCATGAAGATACAAGACTCGGGACTTCGGCCCGTGTCCGGATGGGACTCTCCTTTGCGTGGAAGACAAGCTTGGCAATCCGGATATTATATTTCCTTCCTTGTAACCGACTCCATGTAAACCCTAGCCCTCTCTGGTGTCTATATAAACCGGAGAGGATGGTCCTTAGAAGCCCGATCACAATTACAATCATACCATCATAGGCTAGCTCTTAGGGTTTAGCCTCTACGATCTCGTGGTAGATCTACTCTTGCATATCTTCAATATTAATCAAGGAGGAAGTAGGGTTTTACCTCCATCGAGAGGGCCCTAACCTAGGTAAACATTGTATCCCTTGCTTCCTGTTACCATCAACCTAAGACGCACAGATCGGGACCCCCTACCCGAGATCCGCCGGTTTTGACACCGACATTGGTGCTTTCATTGACAGTTCCTCTGTGTCGTTGCTTCAAGGCTTGATGGAGTCTTCAATCGTCAACAACATGGTCCAGGGTGAGACTTTTCTCCCGGGACAGATCTTTGTGTTCGGCGGCTACGCACTGCGAGCCAATTCGCTTGGCCATCTGGAGCAGATCGACAGCTACGCCCCTGGCCACCAGATCAGGTTCGGAACCTTGAACTACGCGGCGGATATTCACAGAGACTTGATCTTCGATGGATTCGGCCCCGTGCCGGGAGCGCCGGACAGTCACGACAGGCATGGCCTAGACCTGCTGTCGGACAATGCTCGGAACATCATCCCTTCAATAGCCCCGGATCTAAATCTGAAACAGGTTGCGTTGCCCAAGGACAGAGGGGTAGACCCCACCCTGCAGGCCGCATACTCATCAGCGTTGGGGACGAACACATGTCTCACCTCTGTGGAGACCTGTAACCCCGGACCCCCGGACTCGTATCCGGTCGCTGGTTCCGGTCCGCGACACCTCGAGCCACCGAGCCAAAGTTGGGCTCCAGAATGGAGTTTACCGCGGACATCTTTGAACACTCGCCTTTGGCAACATGTTGAACTCATTAAAGTCTCTCTCTCTGTGAGGAGACTCTGGGCCGAACTATGTCCGGCTTGAGTGGGAAGCAGGCGACGAAGGAATTCGCAGCCCACCCACCACCCACTTGATTCCCACGATCGATGATTTAACCGACGTTCTTGACTTCGACTCTGAAGACATCGACAGTATGGACGACGATGCAGGAGAAGCTCCAGAATATCTGGGGCGCGGGATTACTACCTTGTCACACGATATATACATGGTGGATACGCCCAAGAAGGACGACAGCAATAATCCGCACGATAAAACACCCGGACAAAAGCCAAAAAGGCGGCGCAGACGTTGCTCAAAGTCCAACAATAGTACAAACTGTGACAAGAGCGCAAGAAGGGCTAACATACCAGAAGGCAGTAATGACCACACGGACCCAGCGATGGAGCAGGACAAGCCAGGTCACGCCAAACCAAGTTCGGAGCAAATATTCGATCACAATGATCCGGAGGGACGAGCTCATGAAACCGCCCCAGAACAAGAACGCAGTCCGGACGATGATGCATTCATCATCCAGGACGAACGAGTGGAACAAGATAACCTCCACCGAAAGCTTTTGGCCACAGCAAGAAGTCTAAAGAAGCAGAAACAACGGCTTAAGGCCGCACAGGAAAAGCTCAGTCACAGATGGAATAAAGTGCTAGACATTGAAGAAAGATATGGCAACGATCGCCATACCAAAAGCTACCCAAAGCACAAGCTACTGCCAGAATTCGACGACGAGGACGTTCCACCAAAGAATAATACAACCAGGAGACCAGACGTACCGCGTCACAACCACAACAGAGCGGCTACTGACACCGCGCACGATCTACGTGAGAAGCTGGATAAGAAGGCCGGTGCATCCAGGTCCATCTACGGATCTAAAGGACACACCCCGGCGAGGGACTATGGTCACCCAAACGCTAATACAAGCCAAATACCAGTTCGGAATAAACTCCGGACACAACAACAGCCAACTACATGCCACGGCGCGCCCAGATACAGAGGGGCTGCACACCCCCTGTGCTTCACCGAAGAAGTACTGGTTGAAAATCCCACAAGGTTTCAAACCTGTGAACATAGAGGCATATGACGGAACAATAGACCCAGGGGTCTGGATTGAGGATTTTATCCTGCATATTCACATGGCTCGTGCGGATGATCTCCACGCCATCAAATACCTTCCCCTCAAGCTGAAGGGACCAGCTCGACACTGGTTGAAAAGCCTCCCCGAAAACTCAATTGGGAGTTGGGAGGAACTAGAAGACGCTTTCAGGGCCAATTTTCAAGGGACTTATGTCCGGCCTCCGGATGCAGACGATCTAAGTCACATAATCCAACAGCCCGGAGAGTCCGCCTGCAAGCTTTAGAACAGATTCCTCACTAAGAAGAATCGTCGATTGTCCGGACGCCGAAGCCTTAGCGGCATTCAAACACAACATCCGCGACGAATGGCTCACCAGACACCTCGGCCAAGAAAAACCAAGGACAATGGCAGCCTTAACAAGCCTTATGACCCGCTTTTGTGCGAGTGAAGATAGCTGGCTAGCCCGTAAAGGCACCAGCGACCCCAGCACGCCCGAAATAAGGGATGGCAACGGGAAGCCTCGGCGTAATAAACACAAACGCCAAAGCAAGGAAGGGAGCCCGGACAACACAACGGTCAATGCCGGATTCAGGGGCTCTCAGCAAAAGAAGCCATTTAAAGGTAGTAAAGAGGGACTGTCCGGTCTGAACAGAGTCCTGGACAGACTATGCCAAATTCATGGTACCGCGAAAAAACGTGCGAACCACACCCATAGAGAGTGTTGGGTCTTCAAGCAGGCCGGCAAACTAAATGCCGAACACAAAGGGAGGGAAACACCAAGTGAAGACGAGGACGAACCTCGCCAGCCGAACACTGGGGGACAGAAAAAAAATCCCACCAAAGGTTAAAACAGTAAACACGATCCGCGCATAGAGCCCATCGTACCCACATCCGACCATCGGATGTCTCGTCCGATCACTTCTGATCACATGGACGGCCGAACTAGTATTCGGCACGAAGGATCACATGCCTTGGTGCTTGATCCAATAATCGACGGATACCGTCTCACCCGTGTCCTCATGGACGGCGGCAGTAGTCTCAATTTAATATACGAGGACACTGTCCGCAGGATGGGGATAAACCTATCAAGAATTAGCCAAAGCAACACCACCTTTGAAGGGGTGATACCAGGCATTGAAGCCTACGGCAGGGGCTCCATCGTACTGAGGGTAACATTTGGCCCCCCAGGCAACTCCAGAAGTGAAGAACTACTCTTCATTGTTGCACCCTTCCAAGGCGGCTATCATGCACTGCTTGGAAGACTGGCCTTCGCCCGCTTCAATGCATTGCTGCATTATGGCTACCTTACACTCAAGATGCCCGGTCCACATGGCGTCATCACTGTTAGCGGAATCACAGAGCGCTCTTCACGCGCAGAGGAACACGCGATGGCCCTGACGGCCAGACTATAAGCGGCCTCTAATATCATAAAACATGACTAGTCATTAAGACCACAGACACGGTTAGACGAGTCCGGTAGCCCGGATAAAATTCAACCGGACACCGTATATGTAATCCCATAGCGGAAACCAGGGGCTATAAATATTTAATATAGCCCCAAACTTGGCTCAACCTTACTGGCAGGCCATCATCTAACACTTTTACTATCTATCGCATACTTATGTTGTATTCTCCTATGAGTTTTCCTTTTTTTCACAGACAATGTTCGCGCGATACCCTTCCAGGACACGGCACAACAGAGACAAAGGCGCAGACATGCAGCAGGGCCCCGTTCAACAGGTTTATTTTTAGATTAAGCCCCTGTGTAAACCTTTTCTATTGCCTCTTGTTGTTTAAACCATCCCATGGGTTCCATACCCACAGAGGATACTGTCGTTATTGGCATTTTGCCACGACAGTATTACTCGCACGCACTTTGAAACACAGGTTCATATTGAATGGGCATTCTTGAGCCCATCTTCGTTATAAAGTCCGAACACCTTCGGAGTGTTCGTGTCACGAAGTTTGGCCTTATATGCATCAGCTCCGAATCATGTCTTTGGTTAAATGTTGGGTTTGCCCGGCTCCTGGGTTTGCCGCCTTACGTTCCGTTATTATCGGCTAAGGCAGGCCAAAGGAGAACTACTGCGATTGTGCCCTGGTTATTCCGGATGAGCGCCTCAGTAGAGAAAGCCGAAAACTGACCGTCATGATAAAGCGAGAGACTGTTCAACCACTCGAAGACTCACCGGAATCTCTAGGACTCCTCCGCATTAATGAAGGGATGTTTTCCGGCCATGTACACACGCGCCCGTATTCGGATGCCCGCGAAGGTACAAGGGGCTACATAGTAGCCCCACCATTATATTCCCATGGCTAAGCGAAAGTGTTACAGCTATATAGTCTGGTTGCCTAGTTCGACGTGCGATCACCTCCTTAATGGACCAAGACGTTGGATCAAGTGTGATTAAGCATATTCTTCGCGAACACCCCCGCATTGTATGTGTGGGGGCTGAAGCCAACGACTGCTATCTTTCGGACTACTTATACATATAAGAATGGCCGTACAGGGGACACAATCATATTTTCAGGCAAAAAATATAAATGTAGCCTCATAATCAAAATAAACATTGTTTTTACAATGATTCGACTTATCACTCGAACAAAATATACTTCGAGCACTGCGCCTCTATTAGGCAAGCACCCTCTGTGACCTACGCCAAGTAGTGCTCGGCCGGATATTGGCCTCCCGCCGGATCCTGGGTCGCTATAATGGTGGCCTCCATATCCGTCTAATAGGATTTTACGCGGGCAATAGCCATCCGCGCACCCTCTATGCACGCCGACCTCCTCATGGCGTCGATCTGAGTCACGGCCCCAAGGAATTGTTGCACCAAACCAAAATAATTGTCCGGCTTGGGCCCCTTCGGCCAAAGATGGTCTATTACAGACCGCATTGCAAGCCCGGACAGCCTATGAAGCTCCGCCACAGCAGCCACCTTCTCATTCAACGGCGGTGGGCGATTGGGAGCATTGAACTGCGACCAGAAAAGCTTCTCCACTTCCTTATCACCTTGATCCTCGAAGAACTTGGCAGCATCAGCTGTACTATTCGTCAAGTCCGCATATGCGTCTGCAGGACTCCAACGCCTAGCTAGGGGAGCATACTTTGGATCCAAAAACTTCGTCCGTAGTAGGTAGGAGCCCCCAGCCACGATTTTGTCGGCCTGTTGGAGCTCCTCCCGCATGCCCCGGATCTCGGTCCGCATCTCCTTGGCGGCATTAAGTGCGTTGTCCAGCTCGGCCGAACTAGCCTTATTCTCCTTTTCAAGGAGCACATACTGGTCAGCGGCATTTTTCAACTCTTTAGCCATTTCGGCTATCTTTTCCTCGCTTCGGCGATGAGCAGCCTGTTCGGCTCTCAACTCTTCGGCCGCCTTTAGGGCAGCCGCATTGCTAGCCCGAGCTTGTTCCTTGGCTTGAGCAAGCTCAGCCCTTAGGGCCTCCACGGCAGCAGCACCATCTGCAGTGCATACACAGGGCATTAACATTATGTCATTCTTGCATTTTCCTATACAATATAATAAGGGAAGCAGAGTACATACCCTGGGATTCTTCAAGCCGTTTGTTCACCAGCGTGATATCGGCATCAATAGATCTGATCTGCCTTCTCAGTTCGGCAACTTCAACAGACTGGTCGGCTGCCGGATCCTTGTATACCTGCACATATATACAAATAAGAGCCATTAATATATGATCCCCGTTTACGCCTATGGCGGGAAACCAGAGTCTCAGGGGCTACTATCCATAGGGAGCACACCTAGCGCGTGCTTCATAACCAAAAAAAATAGTGCATTTTTCACTACATACCTCAAAGCCTTTGAGAAGGCTTGTAAATGCCTCATTCAAACCGCTGGTAGCGGATGAAATCTTCGTGAGCACCGTGCTCATTAAAGAGCGGTGCTCCTTCGAGAGCGCGGCTCGCTCCAGAAAGCCTGTCAGTACGTCCGGCCGGACATCGAACTGTGTCGGACCCTTCTCATCGCCCCCCGTCGGAGCCAAATGCTCCGGGCTCAGGGTGACTGACGTGTTCGCTTCCGGCCTCGGTAGATCTGGACTCCTCCGTGACGACACCTCCGTGTCGCCCGCTTCATGAGGCGGAGAGGTGGGTGGAGTCTCACTCTCCATCGTCTCCGGACGAAGGTCCCCCGAAGACGAACTCTGTTGAGAAGAGCTGCTCGCCGGACTACAAAAGACGAAGTCCCGGTTACGGATCTCGGAGTAACACCATACCTTCGAATTAATGAACAACTTACGGCTCGGTGGAGGGCTGGCCCATTGGTGGGCACGATGCAGTAAGGGTGCCCGTCGCGGTAGAGCCCCTTGGTGATACCTTCTTCCATTGCTTGGGCGTCTCCGCCTCCAAGTCTTCGGGGGCCGCCCTCTTCTTCCCGCGTGGGGAGGAGGCTTTAACCTCCCCTTCCCGGCTATCCTCCATAATAGAGGTAGCGATTCCTCCGGTCTGGATGCGTAGTGCGGTTCGCTGCCCTTTCCTTCGCCTTTCCTTGAGGGGATTTTGCTGAGCACCCGGCCAAGCATCTTTGCAATGGTTGGACCAAAGTAGCCTTCGTGAAGTGGCGCCGGACACCTGATTCTCTCCACCTTGTTGAGCCATTCCTGGCCACGGAGGGATTTTCAGAATTACAATTATGATAAGTATAAATGAAGTGTCCGGCTTTAAGGTTACTTACTTGGGCATCTAGGCGATTGCAGCTTAGGCCCGCATCCTCGATGGTGTCCGGACACTTTACTTGTGGTCCGAAGAATAATTTACACATTCCTTCGAGCTTTAGGCCGAAGAAGTGCTTAATAGTCTGCGGACCCTCCGGATTAAACTCCCACATCCGGAGAGGCCGACGTTTGCACGGCAGCGTCCGCCGGATTAGCATCACTTGCATTATGCTGACAAGATTTATGTCTCTCTCTATGAGCCCCCGGATATGATTCTGCAGTTCTGGTACATCGCCAGCAGGCCCATAATTCCGTCCTATGTCGATCCAAGATGCTAACTTTGATGGAGGGCCCGAGCGGAACTCGGGGGCGGCTACCCACTTTGTGCCTCTGGGAGCTGTAACATAGAACCACCTCCGTTGCCACACATCGGATACTTCCGGAAAGGATCCCTCTGGCCATGGGGCATCGACGTTCTTGCTTATTACGGCACCTCCGCACTCCGCATGTCGCCCCTCGATCAACTTCGGCTTCACATTGAAGGTCTTGAGCCATAAGCCGAAGTGTGGGTTGACGTGGAGAAAAGCCTCGCACACAATAATGAATGACGAGATGTGGAGGATGGCGTCTGGAGCCAGATCATGGAAATCCAAGCCATAGTAGAACATGAGCCCCCTCACAAAGGGGTCGAGGGTGAGGCCTAGGCCTTGGAGGAAGTGAGGAACGAATTCGACGCTCTCATTGGGCTCCGGCGTGGGGATAACTTGCCTTGGAGCAGGAAGCCTGTGCTGGATATCGACGGTCAGGTATCCGACCTCCCTAATCTTAGTAATATCCTCCTCTTGGATCGAGGAGGCCACCCACCAGCCTTTTGCATCGGATCCGGACATACTGGAGGATCTGGGGTGTTGAGGCTTAGGTTTTGAGTGCTGGAGCTCGAGGTGCGAGAAGGAGCAGGAGAGGTGGAAAAGAGGTGTAGGACTCGGCCCCTTTATAAAGAGGATGAATATCAAGAGTCCTCAGCGTGACCGCTTGAGACTTATCTAAAATACACGGAGTCATACCAACGGTCGCCGTGGGGTCACACACGCCCATATTGATGAAAGATCCCGTAATAAGAGGAACACGATCTCTGCTTTGGCCGGACGTGCCAATAAAACCGCCTCGCGACGCGAGTCGAGGTGGAGCAGGAAACGCCAGTTCGCGTTGGACCAGGCCACGATGCAGGAGCACGGTGTACAAAGATTGCCAGCAGAACGAATTTATGCTATGTTCCCAACAATGGTGTATGAAGATCCTCTTGCAGATCCGGACACGGTCTACGTGTTCGATAAATAACCTTGGAGTATTCGGAGAAGGAACCCGTCTTGCAATGCCGAAGACAAGACTGCGTGCCGGACTCATCGTCATTGAAGCCTGGTTCAGGGGCTACTGAGGGAGTCCTGGATTAGGGGGTATCCGGACAGCCGGATTATATACATCGTCGGACTATTGAAGCGTGAAGATACAAGACTCAGGACTTTGGCCCGTGTCCGGATAGGACTCTCCTTTGCGTGGAAGACAAGCTTGGCGATCTGGATATTATATTTCCTTCCTTGTAACCGACTCCATGTAAACCCTAGATCTCTCCGGTGTCTATATAAACCGGAGAGGATGGTCCTTAGAAGGCCGATCACAATTACAATCATACCATCATAGGCTAGCTCTTAGGGTTTAGCCTCTACGATCTCGTGGTAGATCTACTCTTGTACTACTCATATCTTCAATATTAATCAAGCAGGAAGTAGGGTTTTACCTCCATCGAGAGGGCCCGAACCTGGGTAAACATTGTGTCCCTTGCTTCCTGTTACCATCAGCCTAAGACGCACAGATAGGGACCCCCTACCCGAGATCCGCCGGTTTTGACACCGACACCCACCATGGCCGTCGCCCACGAAGGACTTGCCTCACTAGCGGTAGATCTTCACGAAGTAGGCGGTCTCATTGCCCTTACAAACTCCTCGGTTCAACTCCACAATCTTGTTGGACGCTCCCAAGTGACACCTAGCCAATCTAGGAGACATCACTCTCCAAGAAGTAACAAATGGTGTGTTGATGATGAACTCCTTGCTCTTGTGCTTCATATGATAGTCTCCCCAACACTCAACTCTCTCTTACAGGATTTGGATTTGGTGGAAAGAAGATTTGAGTGGAAAGCAACTTGGGGAAGGCTAGAGATCAAGATTCATATGGTAGGAATGGAATATATTGGTCTCAACACATGAGTAGGTGGTTCTCTCGCAGAAAATGTAAGTTGGAAGTGTAGGTTCATTCTGATGGCTCTCTCCATGAATGAAGAGTGGGTGGAGGGGTATATATAGCCTCCACACAAAATCTAACCGTTACACACAACTTGCCAATCTCGGTGGGACCGAATTGAGAAACTCGGTCGGACCGATTCAACAAATCTAGTGACCGTTAGGATTTTCGGTGGGACCGACATGCAACTCGGTAGGACCGATATGGTTAGGGTTAGGGCATAACGTAATCTCGGTGAGACCGATTACACAAACTCGGTAGGACCGATTTTGGTAATAAGCTAACCAGAGAGTTGGTCAGGCAAACTCGGTAGGACCGATTACACAAACTCGGTGGGACCGATTTTGGTAATAAGTTAACCAGAGAGTTTACATTGTAATCTCGGTAGTACCGATTGATCAAACTCGGTGAGACCGATTTTGGTAATAGACATACACAGAGAGATTACAATCCCATCTCAGTGAGACCGAGATCCCTATCGGTGAGACCGATTTGACTAGGGTTTGTGGCAGTGGCTAAGACACCTGAACTCGGTGGCGCCGGATAGAAATAATCGGTAGGGCCAAGTTAGGCTTTTGGTTTAGGTCATATGTGGATGTGCGAAAGTAGTTGAGGGTTTTAGAGCATATCACTAAGCACTTTGAGCAAGTAAGCCATTAAGCAACACCTCATTCCCTCTTGATAGTATTGGCTTTTCCTATAGACTCAATGTGATCTTGGATCACTAAAATAGAAAATGTAGAGTCTTGTGCTTGAAGCTTGAGCCAATCCTTTGTCCTTAGCATCTTGAAGGGGTTTCCACATCCTTTAGTCCATGCCACTCTATTGTTGAACTTGTTTGAAACATACTAGGTTAAAGTGTTAGTCCAACAAGAGATATTTGACATTAATTACCAAAATCACCCAGGGAGCACTTGTGCTTTCAGATACACCATTGTCACCACGGATGTTCACAAAAAGATATACATCAAGTGTTCCCAAATTCATAAAAGTATTAAATCCGATAAGAACGAAATCTCAAAGAGAAAACTCAATTCACAACAAGATAGAGAGGGGAAACAACATATGATCCAACTATATTAACAAAGCCCGTGTACATCAAGATCGTGACATCTCAAGAACACGAGAGAGAGAGAGAGAGAGAGATTAAACACATAGCTACTGGTACAAACCCTCAGCCCCGAGGGTGGACTACACCCTCCTTATCATGGTGGGCGTCGAAATGATGAAGATGGCCATCGATGATGATTTACCCCTCCGAAAGGGTGCCGGAACAGGGCCTAGATTGGTCTTTCGTGGCTACAGAGGCTTGCGGCGGTGGAACTTCTGATCTAGAGTTATTTTTGATGGTTTCTCTATTTATAGGATTTTTCAGCGTTGGAATCACGTGAAGATGGGCCTCGAGGTGGGCACAACCCATCTGGGCACGCCTGGGCCTCCAGGCGCGCCCAAGTGTCTTGGGCCCACCTCCTTCACCTTCTGGTCCTTCCATGAAGCTTCTAGTGCCTCTTTTGTTCCCAAGAAAATCATCAAAAAAATTCGTTGCATTTAGAAAACTTTTATTTCTGCACAAAAAATAATAACACGGTAGTTCTGCTAAAAACAACGTTAGTCCAGATTAGTTCCATCCAAATCATACCAAAACCATATAAAATTATTGTAAACATGGCATGAATACTTCATAAATTATAGATATGTTGGAGACGTATCAATGCCATGCCGAGGCGCGAGGTGCTGCGAAGTGCTAACGAAGGCCGATGATGATGCGGATGACGACCAACCAGCTTGCATGAGGGGGTGTTGTTGTACTACGATTCGTTGTTGCAAGGGGGTGGCCGATGGCGAGCCTGACCACACCATTGTTGTCATTGTTGCAAGCACGGAAGCAAGCACCGCCCCGCTCTTACAAGCTGGGCTCGCGTGATGTTTCGCCATTGCAAGTCGGCTGCCGCTGTTTGTTGCAACGACCTCTCTGTGGCGACCACAAAGAATAAGAGCCCGCAAAGAATAAAATGAAGAGGGAGTGTTGTGGTAGATGAGCGGTGGGCAGTGACTCGTGAGGGTATGAGAGTAGTAGTAGATTTTACTCTGATCAAACTGTCGTTGCGTCCGACTGATTTTCTGGAAAGATCATCCGGTCGAATTTAATGGTCTTCCAAATAATCAGCTATAACACTATGCTCCCTTATTTAGATGAGCCCGCATTCAATAAAGGTCTTCAACTGGAACTGGGTCATCCAATTTTTACTGGGTCCAATAATTTTTTAAAACTTTCTCATTCAATTCTTTTATACTATATACTATGCTTTCTAATCTTTAAGGCATCATAATTAATTAAAGTTTTTTAGAATTGAGTCACCTGATTTTGATCGGGTCAACAATTTCTCAAGGATCTATTTCCATTTAATTCTCTAAATTTATAGCTCTTTCATTTAATTAGGGCATTCATTTTTGAATTTGATTTATGATTTTTGGTCGGACCAATGATTTTTGAAATCAATCAGCACTACCGGCATATAAAAAGATATCAATCCCTGCACCCTCTCATCACCTAGAAAAAAAGTACCACCATGTGATAATTTAGTATCAACTAGAAGAACGCTCGTGCGTTGCAACGGGGCCACATTAACTTTAAGAGTTCAATATTACGACATTGGCGACCTTTTTTACCATCAAATTCTCTCACACACACACTCTCCCCCTCCCTCTTCCTCACTCTCTCTCCCTCTCTATCTCTCTCTAACACACACACAGCCTATTCTCCCCGCCAATAAGACTTACTCAATTGACAATAATGTGTGGACTTGTGATGAGCTTGACTGAACTAATGAATAGTGTGATATATTCCCCAATCATTTAACAATGAAATTTCAGAAATGGGAAGATTATGTAACACCTCAAGTCGTTAGCTACAGTGACCTCCCCCTAATGATGCCATGTCATCAGGCTTGCTAAGCCAAACTGCCACTTGATAAAAATCAAAACCCAATTCAAATTTAAAATAAAGTCAAATAAATTATTTTGTCAAACAGTAAAACTAAAATGTTCACCATATTCTGTAAATTCCACTGATCTTTGACATGTTGAGCCCAACATTATTTGACCCAAAAATTAAATCTTAATAAGAGGTCCAACAGTAGTTAAAATAACCAATTAAATATAAACCTAATTTTATGTATTTCCTTTTGGCCCCAAACTTTTTGTGCCACCTAAAAATATTGTGCTCGAATTATGTGCATAGTTTCACAATTAACAAAATCCATTTAGTTGATATAAGAATAAATAGAAAATGGTGTTAAAAAGGAGAAACGGATTAGAATACATTAAAAACCAAAAGGACGATGAAAAAGGGGATTCCCCCTATCCCTCAGACCTTGCCACCGAACCGGCCCAGTGGTCTAGTCCTCGCACGGTCGTCTTCTCCTGTTCCCCGAGCCTGTCGCTACAGAGCCGGGCTCCCGCCCAACCACCTCGCCAGCATCGAAGGGGAATGGATAAGGGTGACGCCCTGCCTCCCCTGCCCCCATGGCCTCACTCCTCCTCGACGCCCCCTCCCAGATCCACTTCTCCTCCTCGCCGCCGATCCCGGTGATCCGGACGAAGTCGATGCCACGGCCACCATGACCGACCCGTCCACACGACCATCGCCTCCCCGCCGGGCTAGGAGCTTGTCGAGGAGCTCCAAATGCCTCCGCTACTTCGTTTGCGCCAACGAGATCAAGTCCAGCACCCCCAGATCGACGCCGTTGCCGTCTTCCTCAACCTTCGGCCATCGTGGCATTGCCGTTCGATACGCGCCGCCCCGAGCTCCCCTGTCTTCCCCTAGGGTGCCATTGACACCGCCGTGATCTCCTCTTGCCTTTCCCCAGTTTCCCCTCTCGTTTGCTCTTGTTAGGTATTTCGCCATGGCCGAGAACCGCCGTCTGCCATGACCATTGCAGGGGTAGCCACTGAGCTCCTCGGATTGACCTCGTGGCACATGTCCGCTCCTATGCGCGCCCATGCTCGAGCCTTCAGCTCTTCTTTCGTGCCCGCGGGGCCACTCCCTCTCTGGCTCTCCATGCCCACGCACGTGCCACACCGCATCCGCCGTGCCCGCCATTGTCATCACGCCGCTTACGCCACCGCACCATCAGGGTTCTCCCGCGGACGCACACCACGCCGCGTCACACTCTCACCGGGCTGCACTTCGCCTGCCTCGCTTGCCGCCATCCTTCGCTCGCTGCCACTGTCCGCGCCCTACCTCATGTCGCCTCCTGTCACGGCCATCATCTTCCGACCGCCCCCTCAGCCACACCGGCCGCATCTCTGCCCTCCACCGTCAGTTGCTCGCCTCGCCTGCTGCGTGCTTCTTCCTGCTACTATGCGCTGCTCTACCACTGGTACGCTGTTGCGTCATGCCCTCGACACCGCCATGGACAAACGTGGTGGAGGGATTGTCAATGGAGTACGAGGAGGAGGTGGCGGAGAAGGTGTGGAGAGGCAAGAGGTCTAGGGTGGCGTCAGCTGGCTGTAGTGGAGGTGATTATGCGAGAAGGAGCCGGAGCGGAAGGAGAGGTCACAATTGGAAAGAATCGCAAAAAAATCATAACCTGGAGATCTCATTCCAAAAAAATGCTAATATCAATGGAGGAGTGATTTCCTTCAATAGGTGGGAAACATAGGAAATATTGGATGTTATCAAGGAAAGGTAAAAATTTAGAAAAGTTAGGATTTTGAACTGATTTCTATGCAAATGGGGTTTTATTGTTTGGTAACATGATATCAGTACCTACCCGTTTGTGACGTGTCTGATTAGGAAAGTTTGCAAATGTTAAGAAACTATTTATTGGGAGGAAAGTTTGTGACATGTCTGTTATTTGTTTCCTAAAACAAATTTCAGTAATGAGATAAATCGATTGATTTAGATAAGTTAGGAAAGTTAGATTCAATCTATTATTTGTTTCTTATTAATTTGTTATTTGTTTCCTAAGACAAATTGAACCAATAAAAAGAATCGATTGATATGAATAATTTAAGAAAGTTAGATCCGTGATTTGTTATACATTAGGAAAGTCCTGGTTGTAATAAAGAGTGGAGAGAAAAATAAACCGATGGATCAGGATGGGAGGGGGTGATGGGAGGAGAGATGAAAAAAACTAGCGAAAATAAACCGTGGAGATTATTCACCAACTGCTCCATTAAAAGTAGAGATATAGTACATGCAGCCACCAACGCCAAAATTTCCCCACATAAATATATGCTCGATAGCGGACAACACAAAACCACACCACGAAAGGCCCATCAAATCATCACATTATAAATAAAAATAAAACACTTTCCATCATTTCCCCCACTCGCCAAACTAAATATTTCATCAATTCCAAAATATAAGGGGTATTGATTTTCTTGAAAAGTCAAATTTCTTTAACTTTGACCAAGTTCAGTGCAAAAAATATCGACATCCATAATATTAAACAAAAAAAGTATGAATATTCATTTCATGATGAATCTAATCATACCGATTTGACATTATGGATTTTGACATATTTCTCTACAAATTTGATCAAACTTAAAATGTTTGACTTTTTAAAAAAGTAATACATCTTATATTTTGAAAAAAAGTTAGTCATGTTTTTAAAAGAAAATACAACAACACTAACGACGCAGCAAAGTGCACCCAACCCTTTTAGTAATGTCTAAAGCCTAAGAATTCCAACACCTTTCACATATTTCAAATCCAAACATTGTCGAAACCAAATCCGGCGAATGGTAGCGCAAGCATGTAAATAACTTGTTATGTCATTTCACAAACTCACGTATACATACGTGAACTCGTACTTCTAGAGAGAAAAAAAAAGATTGGACCATTTATGTCGTGTCCAAGAAAAGAAACACGCGAAGCTTGCCACACACATGTGATGAAACCATAGTTTTAAATAGCCGATCATAGCCCCGTTATATAGCCTTGCCAGCAGGGTGTCGCTAAATAATTTTGTACAAATAGCCCACTATAGCTCTGTTATAACTGATTCGAAGGTCGGCCGCTATTTATAGCATAGCCTATTTAAAACACTGGATGAAACCTACGGTCCCGAACTAAGAAACAAAACACACGCAATGGCGCATCGCTGTCCCCAGCTTTTCCCCAAATGCCTCCTACATACTAGCTAGTATAACATTGCAGCTTTTCCCAGAAGACCCTAGCGCGAGAGAGAAGAAGAAGATGGCCGCCGGCAGCTTGGCAATGTCCGCACTACTCGCGGCGCTGCTGGCCTGCGCCACCTCCCGGGTGGCCGTCGTTTCCGGTCAGTTCTCCCATCCGATGGCTTCTTCCTCAGTTGCAGGTGCAAGAGAGAGATGCGGTGCGGTGCATGGTGACGCTATAAGCTGATGTTTGTGTCTGGTCCTTTGTCGCAGGCGACACCGGCTCGCCGTGCTTCGGGGATGTCTGCGCCATGGGCACCTGCAAGGAGCTGCAGGTGACCATCCCGTTTACCAACATCGCTCCCTACGAGTGCGAGTGCAACCCCGGGTGGTCTTGGCCCAATGTCTCCTTGCCATTGTTATCGGCATTGCCATTGCCGCCACACCTATTTCTGTCATGCACCGTCCCCACGTGTAAGCAAAAGCGCTCGATATGATCACACCATGCATCGTACTCCCTCCGTTCCTAAATATAAGTTTTTTTAGACATTTCAAATGAACTACAACATACACATATTTTAGAGTGTAAATTCACTCATTTTCTGTTTCAAAAAAAAAATCACTCATTTTGCTCTGTATGTAGCCATTTATTGAAATCTCTAAAAAGACTTATATTTGGAAACGGAGGAGGGAAAGGTGTGACTACTCCCGTTATATAATTATTAAGGGTCTTGTATATTATATAAGTAAACCTAAGGCTGTCCTTCATTCAGGTGTATCGACACCGGAATTCACCTGCTACAAGCCCAAGCCGCCAAATGCCGCCAACACAACCCTACTTGACGGTGCGTAAACTCTCCCAAACTGCCCGATTCAAACCTTGATATATAATGACAGTACCAATCGAGATCGACTAGCTAGTTTATCTGACAATTGACTGATTTTTTTCTTTTCCTTTCGCCTTTTTGTACGTATCAGCCTGCTCATACAACGACTGTGGCTCGGAAGGCACGTGCGTGAGGGAAGAGGACCTCCGGTTCCGGTGCCAGTGCAACCCCGGCGCAACCAATGTGAAAAGCAAACCTTACATGCCTTGCATCAAGAACTGTAAGTCCATCCCGGCCGGCGCGGCCGTCTGAGAAAAGAAATTGTCTCAACATTCTGAGTACCTTTTATTTCTTGTTGATTGTTTTGAGACCTGCTGCTCGAGCGTGTGTAGGTGCCATCGACGACAAGGGCTGCCCAGTTTCCTCTTCAACGGCGCCACCTGGTAATGATCACCAATCATCTGGACCAACTGCTCCATCCATCCAACTCATTCCATTCCGCCCTCCGTCGAGATCGTCACACGTACAGCCTTGCATGCATCGATCCACGCGCCTTCCATCTCCGTCCAGCCAGCACGAACGAAGAGAGGACATATGGACTGCATGCTAACTAATGGCGCTGTGTATTTTGCAGGCTCTGTTTCTTTGAAGAACCGGCTGCGGCTGTCGCTGCTGCTGGCCTCGCTTGCGGCACTTCACGCTGTGACTGTGTGATCAAGTGACAGTAGTACACTGTGTGTGGCCTGTGAGTGATACGGACGTGCACGGCTAGCTAGTACCGAGGGGGCTGCACTGCAACGTACGTACGCTATGTATGGTGTGTACTTCGTATGCCAGTTCACAAGACAAGATAGACGAGAGCAAAGCAAATTATGGGGTTTGCATAACCCGGTTTTGCCAAATTAATTTTAGCAAATAATGGGGTGTGCATAACCTGGCACAATTTTATTTCTAGTGAGAAACATCAAATATACATCACAATAGCTATATGTAATTTTGTGGGAGGAGTAATGTTTCAAGGAGGAAGAAAGTTGAAGGAAGAAAAAAGAAGGACGACCGTTGGATCTCAATCCAATGGCCTACACAACTGACTTACCCAAAATATATTTTTTATAGATGACTTATGTGTAGCCAATCCATACATACATACATACACGTACACCAATGCAGAACCGGGCATTATCACCGGTTCGAAAGGCCCTTTAGTACCGGTTCATACGAGCCAGCGCCGGGGATGTGGAGACCTTTAGTGCCGGTTTGTAACACCAACCGGTACTAAAAGGTTTGGGGTTTTGGTTTTATTATTTATTTTTTTCTTTTAATTTTGTGTTTTCCATTTAATTTAGAGATTGTTTTTACATTATAATGAGTTATTAAATCACTAGGTGAAAGAACCACGGATTAGTTTTAACTGGATGGATCCTAAGTGATCAAGTAATATGGATTATCCATAATACTTGATCACTTAGGATCCATCCACTTAAACTAATCTGTGGTTCTTTCATAAATGATATAATAACTCATCATCATCATCATCATATTAATATAAAAACTCTTGCATCATATCATCACCAACAACATTAGCTAATAATCATCATAATCATTACCACTATTTAATCATCATAGTCATTACCGCTATCTAATCACCGCCAACGCTAGCTTAAAGGAAAAACATTCACTTGTACCAGAAGCAAAGATATCATCGAGTTCAACATGGTCACAACATTATAAGCGTTCATAAGACCACAAAAGCAAAGATTAAGTTCAGGCGAAGAACACGGACATGAGAGGACGAGTACTAAGAGCAGGAACTAGCTAATCACTCCTCCTGCTCTCTCTCAGGTAAAATAGCATAGAACATGTGTAGTTCTCCTGATTCATCATATTGGAGCATGCAGATTAACCTGTCTCCTAATCATGGGTTGCGCTTCGTCTGATTATTGCTGCCCCCTAGTAGTTCTCTGCGATCCTTCACAATTTTGCTCCAGTCTTTCACTATTAAGCATTCCTCGGTTTCAGAAATCCTGAATGCACTCATGTGCGATGTAGGATGTCTTGGCCGTAAGCTAACCATTGGCATGCGACCTTTAGTCTCGGTCCACTGAGGCACAACTATCATCGGGAGTCCCTGTTGAAGAACATCGTATAGTAACATACTTAGCAATGAAGTTGAGCTTAAAAATAATGTATGCAAAAGATGCATTGAGGACAAATAGTATAAATCTTACCATCTTTCCTAAATAGATGTGACCGTAGTTCAATACGAACACTATTGATCACACGTTTTGAGTAATAAGATTTTCAAGTCCAGGAAAATAATTTCTCTTGACAGCATCAAGATCCTCAAGCCATGAAACATAATGACTTATCTCCTCGCAGTTTAGTTCAGCCCCGGGACAATGGACGGTCCTGTTTACCAAGCGCCGGACATGTTTGCTTGAATGGAAATAAGTTGTCAATAGAAATTAGTTGGTAACTATTTTTGAATAAACAATATCGAAGACATAAATATGGTTGAGAAACTCACATAATGGTAGAACTGGAGGCGTCTGCACATCGACCCAGATGTCGATATTACCTTCAATATCATCTTCCGGACGAATATCAAAGGTGATAACCATATCAGGCTCAATTGTATAATCCTTGCATAGTACTTGCCAGGTTTTGCATTCAAAATAGGTGTAGGTGTCTGCATTGTATAATTTTATGAGAAAGTATAATCATGCTCGGTCTTCAAGTAAACTCTCTTTACCTCCATAGTTTTCATAGGACTGAAACCAATCTTATCCAAGACCAAAATTCTTGCATGGCAGGGGATACGCTAGTAGAATAGTAAAATTTTAAAATTATAAGTCGAAACAAATGAAGCATAAATCATGCTTAATTATGAAAAAAGACTTGTCGTTGTGACTTCATCGTATCCACTTCGAATGTCTCATCCAGGTTGATGCTGAAGCCTCCCATCAACTAGGAAATTTCTATCGCACAGGCCACGCTCGTCTTCGTAGTATTCGCACATACCGAAATCCTTTTCGTCGTCAGACATTTCCTATTTTCATAGTTAAAACATTAATTGATAAACACTTACTAGCTAGTTCTATTAATTTAACTAGTTCTATTAATTCAAGTAGTTCTATTAATTCAACTAAGCACTTACTAAAAGTAAACTAGTTCTATAGTAAAGTGTTAATTAGATCATCAAATCTCATATACCTAAATTTAATATATCTAATTCATCTAACATTAATATATCTAATTCATCTATAACTAAAAGTATAAATATAGCCGGCAGCCACACACCTCCAATCCGGACTCTCAAATTGTCAAATACATGCAAATCAAAGCACATCCATCATACACGCCAATGTCGCAAGTACATTACAAGAGTTGGTAGCGAAAATACATAGTTCTTAAACAATAATTGATATTAAGTGCACAACTCAACAGTAGCTCTATGGTTTTCATTGTGGGCCCACATATGCTCCCCAACGTCACTGAGTAGCTGCATGTGCACCTGATGATCTCGAAGATTCTGATGCATCCGCAGAAAGTTCATAAGCTAATTTGTATCTTGATCTTTCAGGATTTGGACTTGTTCTCCAGACACTTCAAAATCATTGGTTTGTGCTACCCCATCATCCCCATCCTCGACAATCATATTGTCCAGAACACACATGCCATCGGCTGTCACAAATTTTCGGATTCCCACATCATTGTAGCTCCACGAACAATTCCCAACGAGTTTGAAGCACTCCGAATGCCCTCTCCACATCCTTCCTAGTTGCTTCCTGCATTGTTGCAAAGTGTCTTTGTTTGCTGCCTTGTGGTTGTATGGTCTTCACAAAAGCCGCCCACTAATGATAGATGTCATCGGCAATATAGTATCTCATGTCGTTGTGAGAATCGGGCATTCCAAAGAAATCATGCCAAATAGTCATGTGATGTCAATATGATGGTGGCCTCTTTGGTGCGACCTTGGTATATTCTATGCAAATCTTTGGGGCAGTTCTGCCATTGCCAATGCATGTAATCAGTTAATCCGAGCATTCCTAGAAAATTGCCTTTCCAATAGCCAACATCTTTTATGCGACAGACATGGGCACTGCGAGGAATGTGGGGAGAGGGAACGGCCGAGTGGAGGCTAATAGGATGGTGGTCTTCACTCAACTTACATAAAAAATTCCTCAATCTCAGCTTCCAATAAAAATTTCCTCAATTTCATAACTCCAATGGTAATTACGATAAAGTTCATATCAAGAGTACAAACATATAATTTAGCAAAAAATGTAAATGCTTATATTTTAAGAATTGTAGGGCTTTACCCTCACCCAAAGGAAAGGGAGCCCTTCCAAAAATTCTCAGTGGCCCCGAAGGGCCAAAGAGGGGTTTGGAAATAGTTTTCAACCAGCAATTGACGCCTCGGTATAACCTCACTAGCTGCGTCATTGCCCCAAGCGCAAAGATGGGATTAACAGTTCCCCTGTCACGCCATCTTATACCCATCTCCACCTCTCCTGCCTCCTCGCCCACCGATGTGGGACAAAAGAAACGATGCAAAAACCAGCTGTGCACGTTTCGCTCTTCTCATGGGCCGCTAGTATACACAAAGCCCATTTCTCTCTATCTTACGCTAATCGGCCTGCGGTAAACAAGAGCTAAGCGAATGATGTTCTCAAAGAAAATAAAAAACTGTTGTCTCAAAAAAAAACTGAAGCCAGTGAGTTATCAGATTTTTTTTTGCGGCGTAAGTTAACAGACTTGACAGTTGACACTATCACTTTTTGCTCAGGAAAATGGTAACACCATGATTTTTCATTGATAAGAAAACATATCCTAAACTTTTCAGAAATGATAAATCCGGAACGTTCGGGGTTTAATCATGGCAATTCAAACGTTTTCGATGTCAAATTTAGTTGACACGAGGCTGAAAGTTTAGCTGGCAAGGCAATTTTCTTGCAAAAAACAGATTTGTCATGCTTACCAGCTACACTTGCCATGGTCAACAAATATAAATTGCCAAAAAAAGTTTGATTTGCCATAGTCAGAGCGAAACTATGATACATCAACGGGTAGGCATAGTTCGCATGAGTTGATCATTGTAAGTCTCAAGCATATAACAGCATCCTCAAGGCAAACAAAAACCGGGGTATGGAAAGTGATAGAAAAAGTATGAGAAAAACTCCGACAAAAACCATGTACTATTATACTTATTCCTTACACAATCAGTAAACCTCCTGGTAAAGTATAAGATAGACTTTACGAGACTAGAAAGAATATAGGGGAGCTCTAACGACTAGCCTCTTCCGCTCATCTCGTCTGTGTAGGGGAGCACAGGAGGCCCGAGGCGTCCGCGCCGACCACAGCCAGCTCGCATATGGTACAAAGCTGCCCTTCAATGGCAGGAACAAACCGGGATCCGCAGTATGGGCACGAGATGTCCTTTTGGCCGCGGTAGATGGGAACATACGTCGAGCCACAGACGACGAACGGATTTCTGTAGTCATAGTTGAGCTCATGGCTGTCCTGCTTGCCGTTGCACTGCTGCTGCACCTGCCGAGCCTTCTTCGCTTGGACCTCGTTAGGGCTGTTCTCAAGGAGCAGCCTCGCAAAGTGCTCTGCGGTCGCAAAGTTCTTCTGCTTGTAGCACAGAGCCATGGCGTTCGAGAGCACAAGGCGCATGTGAACCCTCTGGAGCTTGCAGTTGGTGAAGTAGGCCGCCAGTTCCTGTTGCCGGTTGACGTTGTCCTTCAATTCCTTCCTCTTGAGTTCCATTCTTAGACCAAGAACATATTCCCTCACTATCTCGATCAACTCCTTCACTTCATCAACTTCTCTCCGTGAGTCCACCACGATCAGGGGAATGGTATGCAAGATGCTGAGGAACTGTCTCAGCGCTTCTGGGAACTTCCCCTCGGTTGTGGCTTTGTAGGCTGCCTTGAGTCTGTCTTCCATTTGTGAGAAGGTGAAAACTAGTGAAGGAGGGCCCCTCACGTTAGGACTTGAGGACTCACTCCAACCTTTCTCAACAGCAATTGATATCACGGGAGCAGTTGCAAGTGCACGAAGATATGAATGACTGCCCATATGAAGATCGAGAAACATGGGTTTCAGGGGAGCAAAGTTCTTGATGCCCAACTGGCGGCTGAGCAACCTCATTGCAGTGTCAAAGTTGCCTGCTGCTGCATGCTCCCCGGCAAGAGAAGATTTCTGAGTCCAAATTTGGCTGACAGGCATTCCTGGTGTAGGAGCAACAAACACAGTGGAGCGAGCATTTCCAGCAGCTTTTGGGGTCTCTGCTTCAGGCAATTCCAGATCTTCAAGATCCCAACCACCTTCCTCACCATCCTCCTCGTTCGCTTCACCTTCCTCGGGATCGAAACCATCACCCCCATTTGCCACTGCATCACTTGCATCGACAATATCCAAGTCCTCATCACCCCAGTCAGCACCAGCAGCTTCATCATCTTCCTCAACTTCTGCTCTCCCAGTAGCATCCAGTCCACCCTCAAATATGCCACGCATCACCCGGAGCAATGGCCAATCAACGCTGGATATGAGAGGTGCGGGCGGAATCAGAAGTGAGCGAGTTTTTCCTTCAGGTAGAGAAGGAACATTCTCACCCAACTCAGCAGCAAGCCTTTCAGCAATTTCAGTGAGCCCATGAGTGGCGGCAGTGACATAGGCAAGAGGAAGCTGTCCAGCATTCTCCAGGATCTCAGCTCGCTTCCTAGCATCCCCAAGATACAATGCATTGTGGAACTGACCCATCAAATTGTTATTCTGTCCGGCAATTTTGCACATGAAGCCCACCTTGTCCATGTAACCAGTAATAAGATACAGAAAAGTCAGCCTCTCAAAATTCTTCGTCCGCTGGTATGCATATTCCACAATACCAACATTCCCCTGCCTCAGGGCCTCAATTCCCAACCTGTACCAGTGATCCTTGTCATCAATCTCTTTTGCAGAAGCCACTGCGATTTGGATGTTACCACTTTCAAGAGCTAGATTAAATCTTGTCTTCTCATCTTTCACAAAGTGGAGAGCAACTTCTGGAAATCCTTTCTGTTGTAAATATGAAATCACTGCCTGCCCACACAGCTGTGAGCTCTTAATCATACTCATAACATGGTCATAACGTTTCCGGAGAAGGGCGAGCTTGAAAATGTATTCAGAAGCATCGACTGATATCAGCTTGTTCTTTCCATCACGATCAAGACAAAAAATGTTGTTCCCAATAACCTTTGTTATGTAAACAGGGACATCAAGGGTCTTTATGATCCCACTATCTCCATTGGGAAGACAGTATTTGATATGGTTCAAAGTAGAGTAAATAAAAACACCGTTCTCATCCCAGGCACCACTTTTCACACGAATGGTTTCATGCAGTGTAGAGCGATGAACAAGCTTCTTGCTAGCTATAACTACTGCATGCTTGCTCAGCAGTGCAACATACTCCATGTCACTGGACCAGACAACATATTTAACACCAGCTGACTGGAGTTCACCAAGAACTAGCCTTTGTTGTAGATCAAAGATGGTCACCACGATCTTCAGCTTTGCACAACAAATTACCAGTCCCAGCATAATAAATTGCATCAGTCGCAATAGGAAGAGGACTCTTCTTTACAATTTCATTCTTAAGATTCTTCACCAAAACTTGATTGCTACTCTTCTCAAGGACAGCAAACCTATTCCGTGCCACAAAACAGCCGAGCCACCAGCTCCCTTCTTTGCCTCTTGCAAATAATCAGCCCTGCCAGCAGAATCTTTAGGAACAATGTACAGATCATATGAGCCCCCGTCGACATCAGAGCAGATCAACACAGCATTTTCAGTTGGACTATAAGATAGTGTCCTGGGTGACTGGTTCAAGCTGACAGATCCTGGTCTTCTTATTGGAGCCACCTGAACTTCCTTCTGGGTTGAATACTCAAAGAACCGGAGGAATCTGTCCTTCACATAGAACACAGTATCAGCACTCACGCTGAAAGCTGGGCGTTCCCTCTCTAATTTAAACACAATCATGCCACTGTCATGACCAGCAGCAAGAAGATTCATTTCAGGGTGGGCAGCAAGGATCCAGAAACGATCATGTTCCCGCCTAAATGTCTGAATACCAGTTCGCTTTGTGGCATCCCAAATGCGAATGCTTTTGTCTTCTGAGTTGGACACAATGATGTCTTGCTTCGCATGGAACATCACACAGGACACATTATTCATGTGGCCCCTCAAAGTATCAACTTCCCAAGCCTTGGTATCTGTCAAAAAATATCAAATATTATTTTATTGTTTGTTCAATCCAACCAATACTCAACAAAAAAATAATTAGTGCTATGCTAGACCTTCAATTGACATTTCTCATGTTGAACAAACAAGGGTGATTTGATAATTTGTTCAGTCCTACCAATATGCAGAGTGTTTTACTGGATATTAAATGGTTATATACATGTAATCACTCAGAATTAACAAAAAAGTAATTTGATAATTATGAAACATGTTTCTTGCGTTCAGCTAGTTTTGATTACCACTGATAATTTACTTGATATTACTTAAGATAGACTGAGGAGTAAACAGTAAAAGGTTCTGTACAAGTAATATCACTTAAACAGAATCAAAAGGATTCAAAATAAAATGACTAATTCATGAGCATTGTTTCAGTGTCATACAAAATAATGAAATGATGCATACATAAATATGTAATTATTGTTTAGATACAACAAAATAAAATAAAACAGACATAAATAGTTAAAGAAGTGATTGCACTATTACCATTCATTCTCCACAGCTTCACTTGCCGGTCGTCTGCCCCAGAAACAATGAGTGGCAATGTGGGGTGAAATGATGCCCAGTTGACACCACGGTCATGGCCTTCCAAGACATACTTCACAACCGCATCGACACCCCCAAACAGATCAGTGTTCATCTGAGTGAGACGCAGGATGTCATCTGCAGGTGACACCGTCTTCTTCCTCAGGGCACCAATATCCCAAACACGGACAGTCTGATCTAGCGATGCTGACACAACCAGGTCCTCCTTGGGGTGGAAGGACGCGCACATGACATAGTGATTATGCCCGGTGAGCACAGCCACACAGGTACGTGACTGCCAGTTCCAGATCCGGATTGTCTGGTCATCACTGGCACTTACGATCCATGGGTACTCATGGTGGAATTGCACGGTACGAATGTAGTCGAGATGCCCAGTAAGCGTAAACAAGCAGCGGTGTGTCTTGTAATTCCACACCTTAATCTTGTAATCGTCACCTGCATTGCATCAGAACCAAAAATCTTAGTTCAACCTTTTCATGTTCCAACCTATGACTCACTGTTAAGCTAGTAACTAAAACATGAACCAGACTAACCAGAGTGCACCCCAGTGTCGTCAGCAACACAATCCCCTCATCGTTTTGTGAATGCTAATGAGCATGCATTGGATTATTTTACCACCTACTCTACATTCACTTTCAACTCGCTAAAAAACTACGTTGATACCAGTCACTAATAACAGCCAAATGGCACCTGAGGCTCCCAGTAAACAATTCCAGAAACAGCAAAGATCATGAAGTAAGCACTAGATCCGACCAGCCCATCCTACCAACTTATGACACCTGAACAACCACCGGCACACATCAAGCGCGATCTAACAGCAGCGTCGACGGATCACACAGACATTTAACGGCCTCGAAACTCGCGCGCAGAGCCACCGATCAAAGGTAAGGATCGGGGCCGCAGCGCGCAGCTCTGTGTCAATCCGCAAATGGCAAATCACGCCCGAACCGATCGAGCCTAGCGGGATCTAGCAGGGCGGGGCAGTACCTCCGGAGACGAAGAGGGGCTGGGTGGCGTGGAAGTGGACGCCGCGGACGGGGCCGTCGTGCTCGTCGAAGCGGTCGAGGAGGGTGCCCATGCGGTAGTCCCACATCTGGATCACGCCGCTGTGGAGGCTGGCGAGGATCCATGGCCGCCGCGGGTGGAAGCTCAGGCCCTTGACCCGGTTGCTCTTGGTCTCGAACTTGGTCAGCATCTTCCGTTCGCCCGCCGGCGGCGCGTCGTCCCCGGCGACGGCGGCGGCGGCCCCTGGCCCTGGCCGCGGAGAGGGGCGGGGGAGGGGTGGGGGGGGTCGGTGGATCTGGGGCGGAGGAGGAGGAGGGAGGGAGGGAGGAATGGCCGATGGGTGGGGAGGAGGAAGGTGCTTTAGATCTCGGGCAAGAGGAGATCTGGGTTTCCGACGCTGCTGAGGTGGTGAGAGGCGGCGCCGCCGTTTGATTCTCGGGGAGGGCGATCTGAGCCGTCGGAAATGGTGCGCCCTGGTTGTCAGTGACGCGCTCGCTTGCCGCAATGCTAAGATAAGCGGTTTGGTTATGACCTTCTTTTTTGTAACTTGTGCATTTCATAAGAGCATGTGCAAGTACCATCCAACTGCTTAGAGAAGTGCTTAGAGCATCTCCAGCCAGCCGTTCGGCCCCAGGCGCTGAAAAATCAGCCTGCGGGCGAGCCAGCTAGATTCGGCCTCCTGCGGCCTAGCTCCACCACGCCCAGCGCCCACACCCGCCTTGGCAAATTCAAACATAGTTCTTTCGAGCCTAAAATAAACGCCACAATCCGCGATTGCCGGTGATCGGCGATCGATGAAAAGTTTGGCGTACAAAAATCGAATCGAGCGGAAGCAGCGCGCGACGACGGCGAGGTCGGCCTCCGGCGTCGGCGGAGTCGGCGTCTTGTGAGCTTAGACGGGTCTCTGTGCTTGGCGGCGTGGCTTCGCGGCCGCAGGCGATCTCGGCGGCATCATCGGTCGGGCTTAAGCGGCGGCGTCGGCGTGTCGCGTGGGCGTGGCGGCGTCGTCGTGGCGTGGGCGTGGGCGGCGTCGTCGAGGCTGGTCGGGATGAGGTGACATGCGCCTGTACCACGCGCCACCGCCGTCGGTGTTCGAGCATGTCCGCCCGCCCGGCAGAAAGCCGGTCGGTGTTCCTCTTCTTCGCGGCGTTGGTCCGGAGTAGGTCGAAGCTTGGCGGCGCTTGTCGACATCAACGCCGACCACCGGGCCTCGGTCTTCTCTTCACGAAGGGCGGCGAACTTTGTCGTCGGCGGCGATCTTTGGATGGATTCACCTGCGGCGGTGGCAGCGTCGGCGTGTTTCCCCTTTGGCACCTTTCTTGCCTTCGACGCCCTTCAGACGCGCCCGGGCCGTAGCGTCCGGCCATGTCTCCTTGGCCTTCTCGATGGTGCGCCGGACTTAGCCCACTTGTCGCGACTTGTCAATGCGCTTGTAGACGTGGAGGTACTTGAACGCGGCGTCGTTGTTGCTTCTGCCTATACAGTTTCGAACATGCGCAGAATCGCGCCAGACAAACAAACAGCGATTGGCGCGGCGTGCACGGCGAAGAGAGACGGGAGAGGGGCGTGGCATACCTGATCCTCAATGCTGGCGCCGCTCTCCGGGCAAGCGGCCACCTCCTCGACAACACCATGCCATTTGTTGCACGCCCCCTGGATGCGCCCCCAATGGTTCGCCATCGCCTTTGACCCGCGCTGCATGTAGACGCCTTTGAAGTAGGGGTCGACGAGCTTGCGCTCTTCGAACTCGGCCTTGATGTGCTCCCAGTACGTCTCGATGCTCTGGTTCGCACCGGTTGTCGGGTCGAGGCAGACGACTTTCCATGTCTCGGCGAGGCATTCCTCCTCCTTGGACGCCCACTTGATGCGCGGCTCGGCTGACCTGGTCGTCCGTTTCTTCTTCTTGCGCCTCCTCGCCGGCTCCTCCTCGTCCTCGTCCTCCTCCTCTTCCTCTTCGTCCTGCTCCTCCCGTTCCTCGTCACCGTAGACGCAGCCGAGCTCGCCATCCATGCCGCCGTTGAGATCAACCGCCTCATCCGCGGTGAACCCGGGAGACGCGGCGTCCGCGGCCGATCCTTCCACGATGAAGAGAGAGAATGGCGGGAGGAAAGGAGAAACTGGGAGGCGAGCGGGAGAGAGAATGGCGGGAGGAAAGGAGAAACTGGGAGGGAACTGGGGGAAAAGCGGGGAGAAACGGTGGGAAGAGGCGCTCGGCTCGCCGACAGGGCGGACCCACGCTTTTTCGCTTAAAGCCCCAGGCGCCCTGTAGCCGGGTTCTACTGGGTCCGCTGGCACCAAATTGCCCGAGCCGCTAAAACGGGCCTGGGGCGACCGGGTTTCCAAGGCCAAGGCAAAACGCCTGGGGAGGGTTTGTTGGGGGCGCGGCTGGAGATGCTCTTAGGCTGGTCACAATGGGCAGGAACTTAGGAGTAACATCACACACTCCAATGCAACTTTGTTTATGTGACACATATTTAATGAAGAGAGAGCTGCTTGTGGTAACTAGCTAAGTTACCGGAACATCACACACTCCAAAAAACAATGAGTCTATAACCTAATAAATACATCGTTGCATGACACTACATACATGTTCCTATCCATTATGGAGGTAGTAACATGGTCTAGGAAAGTGTGTAGATTACTAGCTTGTTTTCCTGCCCCATTGTGACCAGCCTTACCTCTTACCAATTATTTTGTCTATTTTCTAGATGGGATTATATTTGTCTGATATAAAATGTTGAGTACAACGTGTACACTCACACGGGTACGCACCCATCATCACACGCACATGCTTGTACAATGCCCTTCACAGACTGCAGTCGCACAACTTTAAGATTGACCAATGTTACCACTAGCATCTCGATGTCATCTAAAACATCACCTTCTACTAAAAAATTACTGCTTTGATCAGATAGTAAGATGGCAAAAGCTATGATTAAATCGCTCATGGGCTCGGAGTACAAGTACCCTCCTAACACATCCAACCATGGATGGTTCTCACGTGGAATGGTATTTGTATGGGAAATAACATCAATGCAAATTCAAATGAAACACCTTATGGTATTTGTATGGATGTTTATTTCAACGTGAGTGCCAAGGAAGCACCAAACTAAAAGGGAGAAAAGGTCCCTCACCCTGCTCGTCACTAGCGAGAGCCGGGAGGAGCCGACGGGGAAGAAAATGGTAGGGTGTTGGGTGGAGAGTTGATCCTCCTCCTTGGCTTATTGCTAGGGCGGGGAGGAGAAATCTATGTCGGCCATTCTTCCTCTATACTGTAGGGCTAGTTTTTCTAGTAAAACCTGCCTCATGTTGGTCCCTTTTCAATCAGTGTTGTTCCCTCTTATCTTTGATATCCGTTTTTATTCTTTGCTTTGTGCTTTCGATCAGGATTCAGAGCAAGGCGTCTAGATGTTGAGGCAAGCTGGTTTGGAGGAGGCTCATGACTTCATACCAGGTTTCTAGTGTCTATCCCATCTCGATTTGGTGATGCATTCCTCTACTTTCTTCTGCACACCGAAGAAGCTCAGCTTATGGTGATAAGCGTGATGGGATCCTACCCACATCCTCTTCAGCATCCATCGGAGTCCCCTTCAAGGGTTTATGGACCTCGAATAATTCTCTCATGCTCTAACACAAAGCTTTAATTTTCATTCGATGACATGTACTTTATCTAGGAGCGCTTCCTCAGTGATTGACGATGGTGATCATCCAAGTTGTTCAACGCCAAGCTCATCTTCTCCCTTCAAATCTTATGTGGGCGGATTTGCTAGAGGGTTATAGTGTTGTTGCTCTTCATCTTTGTCGGTGTCGGCCTCAGGCTTCTGTTTGCCAGCATCGGTGATCAAACCCTTGCTCGACGGACGTTCACACTCAACCGCATGTGTCCACCTTCACGACGACCTAGAGGTCAACGTGTCACTTTCTTTGCTGTATTGTTTACACGTGCCTCTTGCTGGCAAAGCTGCAATTCATGTTTTTTTTGCTTTGCCTATAATGTGGAATGTTGATCTTTGTAGTCTTCTAGTTTTTGGCCCATTTTGCAATAGGCCTTTGCAATATAGAGTGGTGTGGCCCTCTACGGATGTACCTCCTATTTTTAGCGCGGTGCGCACTAGCAAGCAAGCCAATCCGCACCCCACCCTTTTGGGCCGGCCCATGTGCGGGACGAGACGCCCCCTATTTTTTTCATTTTGTTTTTTTACTCGGAATTTTAAAAAGTTAAAAATTTCATGAAAATGTGAGTATTTTAAAGGAAAAAGTTCAAAATCATAAAGTGTTTGTGGAATAAAAAGTTTTCACGTATTAAAAAGTTGTTCAATATTTTGGAAAAAAAGCTCAAGAAATCAAAAAATGATCATAATTTTGAAAAATTCTTTGCGTATTAAAAAAAGTTTGTTAATCTGAACAAATGTCTTCTGATTAAAAAAAGGTTCATTAATTGAAAAAAATTTCACGCATTTTGGAAAATATTCACCGATTCAAAAAATGTTCACACGTTCCAAAAAATGTTTGCGGATTTCCAAAAAATGTTCACAAATTCAAAAAAAAAGTTCAGCACTTAAAAAAAGTTCACGAATTTTTAAAACATGTTCATGTACAAAAAAATGATCATAATTTCATAAAAATGTTCGGAATTCAATTTTTTTAATGAAATAAAAAATTGTTCACAATTCAAAACATGTTCGTAAATTAAAAAAAACATGCATCTCATAAATTGTTCTAGTAAAAACAAAAAATGTTTTTAAATTTCCAAAATGTTCCACAATTTCAAACAAATCATGAATTCAAAAAATATTCGTAAGTTTAAAAACTGATCACAATTTAAAGAATATTGGTAAATTTGTAAGAAAATGACCGCAAATTCAGAAAAGGTTTAATTTTCCAGAAAGTATTCACGATTTTTAAAAATGTGCACGAATTTGAAAAATGTTCGAAAGTAAAAACAAAAATAAAAAAGAAAGGAAAAGGAAAATAAAAAAGAAAAGAAAAAAGTACAAATGTAAAGAAAAGAATAGGGAAACAAAAAAACATGGCCCAGGCCATACAGAGGATATGTGCGCATAAGGGGTACACGCCAGGTCACTGTTTGGTGACCTACGTCCCTGGTAGGACCGACCTTGTATGGAGGGCACAAGTCTGCCAGAAAAAAATGAGTGCTTGACATGGGGGTTGATCCATGCCGACCATGGTTTTATCCTTAAAAATGGACTTCCGCCCATCTTACACTTTTGAGACCAAGATCTAAGATACTTACAGTTACACCGTGTTACGTATTTGCTAAATCTTGGTAGTGCTTCTTAGAACAAAAATTCATACACACTCGTAGTGTCGTGTCCCTAGGGTGAAATTGTGATCCATGCCGTCATTTGCCAAATCGAATGAGAGTAGTTGCACCTTGACATGATATGGTGTTGTGAGGCCGGTTTGAGCCTTGCCAATGCAGCTTTTTGGTCCGACGATGCTTCGGGCATAGCCTAGGTAGTTAGGCTCTTCGGGCGGAAATCCGTTTTGTACTATGTTTCTGTGTTTTCTTATATAAAGCATGTCAATTGTCTTTGATTCTTCATTCAGGAGGAAAAGAACATTCGTGGATAGGTTGAGGTGAACTAGGAACATGAACTGAGCGCACGGCAGTTCGACAAAAATGGTCGTAGCTTCACGATGAAGATACGCTCATACGCTGTCGTCCCTTTCCCAAGTTGCGGTTTGCTCCAGAGACCGTCCAATTGCACGCCTGAGGCCCATCAAGCTTCATAAAAAATTTCACTAGCAACATATAACAGATAATGAAAGAGGAACAGAGATAATAACTGCAAAATTTGCACAAAACGTCCAAGTCACAGAGGGTTTTAATTACCAAAGAAATCGCCAAAGGTTGATGTAGCAGGGAGAAAAGTGAATGCCACTGGGACAGGAGCGGACCGAATCGTTAGAGCATCTCCAACAAATTGCCAAACTAGCGCCACAAGCAAATTGCCGCTTTAAGCGCGCAAGAACCGGTATAGTTGTTCCAGCGCGCGCGGCATATGTAGTTTAGCGCGCGGGCCGAAACTCAATCGCGCGCCGCTTATTTGCTGCGCCCGCTCCCGCGCTTGCTCGCAACTCCCACCCATCATCCACCAGCCGCCGCCGATCAGCGCCACCCGGCGACTGCTCCGGCGCTTCCCGCCTATCCCGCCCAGCGGCTTCTCCGCCCCCTCTAGTCCTCCGCCCCTCGCCGTCGTCTTCGACGAACAGCGCATTGCCGCTGTCGCTCGGCGCCCGTCAGGTGTTCGACAAAACGCCTAGAAGGTATGTATTGCTCAAAAACCATGAATTTCGTGCATGTTGCTTATAGTTTTTATAGCATAGTATTGAACATTGTAGATGAGTTCGTCATATGATTCTTCCGAAGAAGAATTTGATATGGAAGAGGAGGAGGATCTTGTCAATAAAAAACCGAAGCACGGTGGTTCGGTTATGGGTCGGCAGAAAATTTGGAGGGATAGGATCGATGCCCACAACAGATTGATCAGGCATTATTTTGCGGAAAATCCCACATACCCCGAGTCGTATTTTCGTCGTCGGTTTAGGATGAGCACCGAGTTGTTCAGCGCATTGCGCAGAAACTAGCGAGCCATGACCGCTTTTTTCAAAGAAAGGAGGAATGTCACGGAGATCTCGGGCATAGCACTTTTCGAAGGTGATACCGCTCACAGATGTTGGCATACGGTATACTGATCTTGTTGATGATCACTTGGCTATGGGTGAGAGCCAAGCCATCATGTGTCAAGCGCTTCGCAATGGAATTGTGCAAGTGTTTGGCGAGGAGTATTTGAGATCTCCCAATCAAGATGCCGCAAGGCTATTGGCGATGAACAAAGCTGGCGGCTTTTCTGGCATGCTTGGCTCAATAGATTGCATGCATTGGAGTTGGAAGAATTGTCCAAAGGCATGGCATGGACAATTCCACGGCCAAAAAAAGGGTTCCACTATAATCTTTGAGGCGGTGGCCGAGACTTAGATTTGGCATGCATTCTTTGGAATGCCTGGATCTTTGAATGACATCAATGTTGTCAACCGGTCACCACTAATGAATAATATTGCAAATGGTGAGTTGCCACCGGTGCAGTTTGTAGCAAATGGCCGTACATACAACTATGGCTATTATCTAGCGGATGGCATCTATCAAAATGACAAACCTTTGTCAAGCCGTTGAAAAAGCCAGAAGGTAAGAAAAATCTTGATTTCCATAATGATCAAGCGGCGGCTAGAAAAGATGTGGAGAGAGCTTTTGGGATTTTGCAAGCCCAATTTGCTATTGTGAGAGGACCGACTAGATTTTGGGATCAAAAAATGCTTTGGTACATCATGCACGCTTATGTGATCATGCATAACATGATCATCGAGAATAAGCGTGGCCAAGATGTAGACTACTCCCAGTATGAGCTCTTGGAACATCCCGTGCGAGTGCGACGGAGGGCTGAAAGGATGGCCCGTTTTGTTGCCTCCTATCATGCCATTTGACGTTCTGCATCGCATAATGATCTTCAGAAGGATCTCATTAAGGAATGGTGGGCATGGAATGAACGACAAAGAGCAGCATGATTTGTGCGTTCGATATTGTATTGTTGAATTATTTGTTGTGTTTATTGCACTATTTGTTGTATTGAACGATAAACTATTTGTTTGAGTTGTAATAATGAAATTGAACTATTTATTTTGATTTATTTTTGTTTGTGTTTGATCTTTTTGCTTCGCTTTGGAATGCATATGTTATTTGTCTGAGACCGCTGCCTCCTAAGGCGCAAGACGCCAGAATATTTTAATGTTTGGAAATGGCCGCTACCGCTACCAAACCAGCGATGGGCGCGCCGCAAAGAAGTTTTTGATACGGCTGTTGAAGATGCTCTTACACGATCACCCAAGCTTTGCCGATGCAGCCAACCCGCCACATTCCCAACAAACTCGCGGTTCATTCAGAGCAGGTACTCAAGTAAGACTGAAGCCATTTCGCTCAAGCAGGAGAGCAGTAGTCTCCCTAGTCTGTACTCTCAAGCTGACAGGACAGGATCGCCGGTTAAACGAACGAGGAAGAAGACGACGCGAGCAACTCGTCTCGAACTCAGCACCGCATGGAGCCATGGCTGCCGTCGCCACCGCTGGCAGCTCGACCTCATCTCCACATGGGATGATGGAATAGAATTGGATCGAACCACTCTTTGACCAGATGATAAGCACCGGAGCCCAGACCATGTCGTGCTCCTCAGCCATCTCTCTCCACCTGCGTGGTCCGTGCAACATCAGCGGCCGCAGCTGCATTGATGCCAGCCATGAACGTTCTCACAACTACCTAGGAGGCTACGACTACGAGTACTTCGGCGTCGCCATCGCCAGGACAACAGCATCCGATCGCCGGCTGATCCGTTTTCTCTGTCTCCTGATCCGTTTTCTCTCTCTCCGGGAACGCCTCCCCGCGTCAGCAGATCACCAGATTCTGTCGTGCACCAACATCTCATTCGCGGCCCAGAGAACACCACAGCGGAGGCAAGGCATATCATGCGTGATCCCTGTCCTTGCACAACGGACATTGTGCACACAACACGCACACATGTAGATGCAAGCAAATGTTTGAAATCATGTACGAAATGGAGCATCAAGAGCGACTGCCAGGCACTTTACTGGAGTGCAGTGTTCACATCACAGATCGACAACCAGAAATCATGGGAGATGGAAGTCAAGAGGAACAAAAATCAATGTGATTCACGCTTGAAATGAACTGCGATGAGCATCAGTGCACGCTGGAGCGGAAGCAGGCGCCTCAGCCCGTGGTATCCTCCTGGTGGAAGGACATGATCGACCAAGTGTGCGCTGACAGAGATACAAGAGGGATACACCGTCGCCGGGGGAGACGACACCCCTCCGGCGACCAACACCACACCACGGACTGAAACACCACCCCACACTCACCGGACAAACGCTGCTGCTGCTGCTGCTGCCTTGTCTTCCACCCCGAATTAGAACAAGACGAACGGAGAAATGACCCCCACACTGAACGGAACGGACACCGGGCACAAGTGGAAATGTTAGCTCGTTCGATCCGGTCAGGGCTCGCTCACACGAAGCCGACCTCGGCGAACTGCGGGCGCGGCTTGGCCGTGGTGGGGCCGGGCCGCGGGCCGGGGGCCATGCCGTCGGGGAGCGGTTTGTTGCGCGGCGGGCCGCGCGGGCGCGGGATCTTGGGCGGCGCGTCCGGGTCCTGCGGCTTGGGCGGGCGGCCCTGCCGGCGGGCGCGGTGGCGACGGCGACGACGGCTAGTCCGTCGCTAGGAGGGGCGCCGATGGCGGCGGGAGGCCCGCCGGGGTAGTAGCCCGGCGGGCGCACCTTCCGGGGCCGGCCGCGGCCGCGCTTGGCGAGAGGCGGGGCGGCAGCGCCAGCGGCGCGTCGTCGTCGGACTCCTCCTCCTCTTCCTCCTCCTCCTCCACCTCCGCATCCATGTCTTCTTCTTCGACGGGGGACCTCGAGGGCGGCGGTGGAGGGGGGAGCGCGTACTTGCCCCCGGCGACGGCGACGAGCTCGGCGGCGGCGGACATGCGGGAGAGGTGCGCGGCGACGAGCGCGGGGTGGGACGGCGGGAGGTCGACGCCGGCGCCGCGGGCCGCCTCGATGCGGCGCGCGATGGCGGCCTGGCTGGAGCCGTTGGGCTCCCGGAGCGACGCGATGGCCTCCACGATCATCTGCACCCACCACAAGGAGCCAAAGAAGTCAATTTTCCCAGATCGGTCGGGGGCCGGGCCGCAGATCTGGGGAAAGAACGAGGTCGCGGCGGCTGCTAGGGTTTAGATTGGAGGGGCGGCGGGGGCTTGCCTCGGGGTAGGAGGGGAGGACGGCGAGGTCGGAGGCCGCTCGGGGCGACGACTGGTCGCCGCTGGAAGTGGCCATGCCTGCCTGCGTCGCCCGCTGGCTGGCCTGGCTCGGCTGTCTCTCTCGCGAGCAAACGCAGGCAGAGCAGCGCGTGTGCGAGTGAGCGAGGAGAGGGGTTGGTTTGGAGGGGTGGTGGTGGGGGGTGGGAATTGGGATCTGGGTGAGGCGCTGCGGGGCGGAAATGGAACGCAAGTACGGTTCAGACGAGGAATCTGTCGGGTGGTACCGGGCGACCGGCTTCTCTTCCCTTCCCTTCCCACTCGCGCATCCCCACTACCCACGACCCGCCACACCCACTTCCCACCGTGGTGGGCAGTGCCAGCCCGGCCGTTCCACAGTTTTTTTTAAAGGGTGCGGTTACATCTAGTCGACCGATAAAAAGAAAGAAAATTGCACGGATTTCTATTTAAAATCTCACGAATATAGCATCGAGACTTGGCTAGCTCTCAGTCAACTGAGATTTAGCAATCTTTTCTTTTTTTATTAATAAATCATAAGCTTTATTCGTTACATATATTGAATACGTCGTTCATGAGTTTACGAGGGACGTTATAATTTCACTTAAGGGCTCCTCCAACCAACAAGAAGTCAAGAAAATCTAGCTAATCTAGCGAGTGGAACCGATCTTTGCTAGGTCGTCGGCTGTTTGGTTCTTAGCACGAGAGATGTGATGAAGCTCTAAGCCCTCAAACTTTTTTTCCAACTTTCTCACTCCGTTGCAATATCCCGTCAGGGCAGGGCTTATAATGTCCCATTCCTTCATCACTTGGTTCACCACGAGATTCGAGCCACCGTAGATCATCAGGCGACAGACGCCGAGTGAGATGGCCATGCGTAATCCATAGAGGAGTGCTTCGTACCCGGCCTCGTGGTTGGAGGAATCGAAGTGTATCTGCAGAACGTAGCTGAGCCGATCGCCCTTTGGAGATACCAAGACTTCAAAGACTTGAACCATTCAAAGATCTTGGAACCATCAAAGAACATGGTCTAGTGTTCCGGGTGACTCTGAGTCGGCTGCTGTTGCTTGATACGTCTCCGTCGTATATATAATTGTTGATTGTTTCATGACAAAATTATACAACTTTCACATATTTTTGGCAATATTTTATATGATTTATTGGACGAACCTATTGATCCAGTGTCTAGTGCCAGTTCCTATTTTTTGCATGTTTTTTTGTTTCGCAGAATATTCATATCAAATGAACTCCAAATGCAATAAAGTTTTCCGAAGAATTATTTTGGAATATATGTGATTTTTGGGACTTGGAATCTACGCAAACGGGGGCCCACAGCCCCCACAAGACACCAGGGCGCGCCCTGGTGGGTTGTGCCCTCCTCGGATGTCGGTTGGGTCTCTACTTCGGGCGCAAGGAAGCTTATATCCGGAAAAAAATCGTGTTAAAATTTCAGCGTAATCGAAGTTACGGATCTCCCGGAATATAAGAAACGGTTTTCGGCCAGAAAACAGGAACGCGAAACAGAAGAGAACAGAGGGATATATCCAATCTCGGAGGGGCTCCCGCCCCTCCGCCACCATGGAGGCCATGGACTAGAGGGGGAACTCTCCTCCCATCTAGGAGGGAGGCCAAGGAAGAAGAAGAAGGAGGAGGAGGAGGAGGGGGCTCTCTCCCCCTCTCTCCCGGTGGCGCCGGAGTGCCGTCGGGGCAAGGATCGTGAGGGCGATCTACATCACAATCTTGCTATCGTCAACACCAACTCTCCCCCCTCTATGTAGAGGTGTAACCTCCCTTCTCCCCGTTGTAATCTCTACTTAAACATGGTGCTCAACTCCATATATTATTTCCCAATGATATTTGGCTATCCTATGATGTTTCAGTAGATCCGTTTTGTCATATGGGTTAATCGTGATCTTGGTTGGTATGAATGTATATTTTATTTATGGCGCTGTCCTACGGTGCCCTCCGTGTCGTGCAAACGGAGAGATCCTCGTTGTAGGGTGTTGCAATATGTTCATGTTTCGCTTATAATCGGTTGCGGGGGTGACAGCAGCCTAAACACAGATAAGTGGGTTGTTGCGTATGGGAGTAAAGAGGACTTGATACTTAATGATATGGTTGGGTTTCACAACCTTAATGATCTTTAGTAGTTGCGGATGCTTGCTAGAGTTCCAATCATAAGTACATATGATCCAAGTAGAGAAAGTATGTTAGCTCATGGCTCTCCCTCATATAAAATTGCATGAATTGTTACCGGTCTAGTTATCGATTGCCTAGGGACAAATGACTTTCTTGTTGACAAAAGCTATCCACTTTTATTACCTTGCAATTTATTCGTAGTTTTATTCTCGCAAAGTACTCGTAGTTTTTTTCTTGCAAAATAGTTTCATACTTGTTTTAGGTAAAGCAAACGTCAAGTGTGCGTAGAGTTGTATCGGCGGTCGATAGAACTTGAGGGAATATTTGTTCTACCTTTAGCTCCTCGTTGAGTTCGACACTCTTATTTATTGAAGAAGGCTACAAACGATCCCCTATACTTGTGGGTTATGATACGTCTCCATCGTATCTACTTTTCCAAACTCTTTTGCCCTTGTTTTGGCCTCTCATTTGCATGATTTGAATAGAACTAACCCGGACTAACGCTGTTTTCAGCAGAATTGCCTTGGTGTTATTTTTGTGCAGAAATAAAAGTTCTCGGAATGACCTGAAACTTCACGGAGAATATTTTTGGAATAAATAAAAATATTGGCGAAAGAATCAACCGAAGGGGACCCACCGACTATCCACAAGGGTGGAGGGCGCCCCCCTAGGGCGCGCCCCTGCCTTGTGGGTCCCCTGGACCTCCACCGACCTCAACTCCAACTCCATATATTCACGTTCAGGGAGAAAAAAATTAGAGAGAAGGATTCATCGCGTTTTACGATACGGAGCCGCCATCACCCCCTGTTCTTCATCGGGAGGTCAGATCTGGAGTCCGTTCGGGGCTCCGGAGAGGGGAAATCGTCGCCATCATCATCACCAACCTTCGTCCATCACCAATTTCATGATGCTCACCGCCGTGCGTGAGTAATTCCATCGTAGGCTTGCTGGACGGTGATGGATTGGATGAGATTTATCATGTAATCGTGTTAGTTTTGTTAGGGTTCTATCCCTACTATCCACTATGTTCTAAGATTGATGTTGCTATGACTTTGCTATGCTTACTGCTTGTCACTAGGGCCCGAGTGCCATGATTCCAGATCTGAACCTATTATGTTTTCATGATATATATGTGTTCTTGATCCTATCTTGCAAGTTGTAGACACCTATTACGAGTTATGATCCGCATACCCCAAGGTGACAATAATTGTGATTCTTTCCGATGATTACCGTAGTTTGAGGAGTTCATGTATTCACTAAGTGCTAATGCTTTGGTCCGGTTCTCTATTAAAAGGAGGCCTTAATATCCCTTAGTTTCCATTAGGACCCCACTACCACGAGAGGATAGGACAAAAGATGTCATGTAAGTTCTTTTCCATAAGCATGTATGACTATATATAGAATACATGCCTACATTACATTGATGAATTGGAGCTAGTTCTGTGTCACCCTAGGTTATAACTGTTGCATGATGAATGACATCCGGCATAATTATCCATCATTGATCCATTGCATACGAGATTTTCATGATCTTTGCTAAGTTACTTTTCCGCTACATCAAGTTACAATTGCTACAAACTGCCATCACACTTTTGCCATCATATCAAGCATTTCCATACTACTTTGCTACTAAATACTTTGCTGCAGATATTAAGTCTTTCAGGTGTGGTTGAACTGACAACTCAGCTTCTAATACTTGAGAATATTCTTTGGCTCCCCTTGTGTCGAATCAATAAATTTGGGTTGAATGCTCTACCCTCGAAAACTATTGTGATCCACTATACTTGTGGGTTATCAAGACCTTTTTCTGGCGCCGTTGCCGGGGAGCATAGCTCTATTCTATGAGTCACTTGGGATTTATATCTGTTGATCACTATGAGGAATCTGAAAGACAACAAAACCAAGATCTATCCCTCTATTACGAGGGGAGGTAAGCAATTGCGATCTAGCTCTGCACATGATTCTCCTTCTGTTTTGAGTAAACTTGCGACACCTACACCTGCTATTGATTATGACATGTCGCAAGTAATTGATGATGCCACCTCTGCTATGCATGATGCTTATGATGATACTACTGCTTTGCTTGATAATACCGTGCCACTATGTGAATTTCTTGATGAACAACTTGCTAGGGTTAGAGAGAATGAAATTACTGAAACTGATAATATTATTAAAACTGAAGATTATGATTCTCCCCCTAGATATGAATTGCCTAAGGTACCTGAGGGTTATATTATGGAGGAAGAAACTGCTAGAGACTTTTTTGCTTGCAATGATAGAGATGATCTTAAGAAACTGTTAGCTAAGTTGAAAGAAAAATCTTTGAATGCTAGAATGCAATATGATCCTAAGTTTGCTACCTCACCTATCTTTGTTACTGATAAGGATTATGAATTCTCTGTCGATCCTGAGTTAATTACTTTGGTTGAATCTGATCCTTTCTATGGTTATGAATCTGAAACTGTTGTGGCACATCTTACTAAATTGAATGATATAGCCACCCTATTTGCTCATGAGGAAAAAATTCGCTATTACTATATTCTTAAGTTGTTTCCTTTCTCATTAAAGCGTGATGCTAAGATATGGTTTAATTCTCTTGCTCCTGGTTGTGTACGTAGTCCCCAGGATATGATATATTACTTCTCTGGAAAATATTTTCCTGCTCATAAGAAACAAGCTGCCTTACAGAAAATATTTTACTTTGTACAACTTGAAGAAGAGAGTCTCCCACAAGCTTGGGGGTGGCTTCTCCAGTTACTTAAAACTTTGCCAGGTCATCCTCTCAAGAAAAATGAAATACTTGATATCTTTTATAATGGACTAACCGATGCTTCTAGGGACCACCTAGATAGTTGTGCTGGTTGTGTTTTCAGGGAACGAACTGTTGAGCAAGCTGAAAAACTATTGAATAATATACTGAGCAATGATAATGATTGGAATCTTCCTAAACCAACTCCTAATCCAACTCCGAAGAAAAGAGGTATTCTATTTCTCAGTCCTGAAGATATGCAAGAGGCAAAGAAATCTATGAAAGAAAAAGGTATTAAAGCTGAAGATGTTAAGAATTTACCGCCTATTGAAGAAATACATGGTCTTGACAACCCGACGTGGGTAGTAGAGGTAAATTTTCTCTATAGATTTGATGAAGGTTCTGTTCCTCATAATAAATTTGCTAGTCAATGCTTGGATGAGTTTGATAATTTATTGTTAAACAAGAGAACTTCAATGCTTACATTAGTAGACAATTGAAACTTAGTGCTTATATGATTGAACACTTGAGTGATTATATGTCTAGAGTTAAAAATGATCTTAAGCTTATTAGTAAACATGCTTCCATGGTTAAAACTCAAGTATACCAAGTACTTAAGGCACAAGATGATTTTCTCAATGAGATGAATAGTAAGAACAATGATCATGCTGTTAGAGTTATGACTAGAGGTGGTAAAATCACCCAGGAACCTTTGTATCATGAGGGTCATCCTAAGAGAATTGAGCAACATTCTCAGAGAACTAATATTAATGCACCTAGTCCTCCTAGTAATAAAAAGAAAAGGAAAACTGATAGGACTTTGTATGCTTCTAGTGAACCTGTTATAGGCACACCTAAGAATCCCAATGATATTTCCATTTCTGATGCCGAGACATAATCTCGTGATGAACATGAACCTAGTGATAATGTTAATGATGATGTTCATGTTGATGCTCAACCTAGTAATGATAATGATGTAGAGATTGAACCTGCTGTTGATCTTGACAACCCACAATCAAAGAATCAACGTTATGATAAGAGAGGTTTCGTTGCTAGGAAGTATGGTAAAGAAAGAAAACCATGGGTTCAGAAAACCATGCCCTTTCCTCCTAAACCATCCAAGAAAATGGATGACGAGGATTTTGAGTGCTTTGCTGAAATGATTAGACCTATGTTTTTGCGTATGCGCTTGACTGATATTCTGAAAATGTCTCCTTATGCTAAGTATATGAAAGATATTGTTACTAATAAAAGAAAGATACCGGAAGCTGAAATTTCCACCATGCTTGCTAATTACACTTTTAAGGGTGGAATACCTAAGAAATTAGGAGATCCAGGAGTACCAACTATACTTTGCTCCATCAAAAGAAACTATGCTAAAATTGCTTTATGTGATCTTGGAGCCGGTGTTAGTGTTATGCCTTTCTCTTTATATCGTAGACTTGAATTGAATAAGTTGACACCTACTGAAATCTCTTTGCAAATGGCTGATAAATCAACTGCTATACCCATCGGTATTTGTGAGGATGTGCCTACTGTGGTTGCAAACGTTACTATCTTGACGGACTTTGTTATTCTTGATATTCCCGAGGACGACAGTATGTCGATCATCCTTGGTAGACCCTTTTTGAATACTGCAGGGGCTGTTATTGATTGCAACAAGGGCAATGTCACTTTTCATGTTAATGGTAATGAGCATACGGTACACTTTCCGAAGAAACAACCTCAAGTTCATACTATCAATTCTATCGGAAAAACTTCAACTATTACTATTGGAGGTTTTGAATTCCCTCTCCCTACTGTCAAAAAGAAATTTGATATTCTTATTGTTGGGGACATGCATATCACCGTTGAGGTATCCTAGTGTTATTCAAAAATTCTCCGGTTTCATGTTATTCGAAAGAAGTTTGTTAATAAGACTTGATCAACCTTGTTAATGGATTCCTTTTGATGAGCATGAGATGGATGAATTTAGAAAGCACAACTTTCTGTACCCACCTTTTACTTTCTGTTACTTAGAATAAATAAAGCAAAAATAGTATTATCTGTCTGTTCTCTGAGTTATCCGTGCAATAAAAAAATGTCCCGAAAATAAAAGTTCTCCAAATACCCTGAAAATTTAATATGATTTTGTATATAATATTTTAGAATTTCTGGCACTGAACATGCACCAGGGGGCTGCACCAGTGGACCACAAGGGTGGAGGGTGCACCCTACCCCCCTGGGCACGCTCCCTGCCTGGTGGGTCCTACGTGGGTCCCCCTCACTTATTCCAGCACCCATCCACTTCGTCTTCCTCCAGAAAAATCATCCAGTTGCTCAAACCCGTGTTCTTGCTCATCTTGCTTCCATTTTTGATCTCCTTGTGCAAAGCTCCATTTGCAAAACTATTTTGGGGGATTGTTCTTCGGTATGTGACTCCTCCAATGGTCCAATTAGTTTTTGTTCTAGGGCTTTATTTATTGCAAATTTTTGCTGCTTAGGTGACCCTGTTCTTGAGCTTGCATGTCAAATTTATATGGTCCATAGTAGTTTTGATGCATGATATAGCCTCTAGACACTTGTAGGAGTAGTTGCTATCAATCTTGTTGAGTTTGGTTCACTTCTATTTTTGAGTCACTAAAAATTTCAGAATTTTTCAGAGGAAGAAAGATGTTTAGGAAGATTTACCAAGGTGGTTCCTCGAGGAAGCAAGCCCCAAGGCTCGCGATACGTGAGCCGGACCTTGAACCACCAAGCGAAGCTCCAGTACGGCCTTGCGAATGGTCGTTGGATGAATTCATGGTTCATGCAGGTTTCAAGGAGGAATTTGATGCGTACGTACAAAATGCTAATATTGAGGACTTTGTTTCAGATAAATGCAAGCAATACTATCACCTCACCAATTCATTTGTGCGAAGGTTTAAGTTTACATCTAAGCGCAATACACATACCGTTTTATTTGATCTTTATGATAAATCACATACCATGGACCTAGAAGATTTTAATGAAGCATGCAAAATCCCCCAGGGGGCATCATTAGTGAACCCCATAAGACTGAGTATAATGATTTCCTTGCTAGCATCACCATTCGAGAAACTAGAAATATTACACAAGCTACCATGGGGAGCATTCACTTTCCTGCTATACATTATTTTGCTCTCTTTATAGGTAGATGCATTAAAGGTAAGCATGAGCATAGCCATCTTTGCGTTCCAGATCTTAGTATCGTCAAGTGTGTTGTGTTGGGTGATAAACGATATAACTTGGGGGCTATTATTGCGAGGAGGTTACACCTTAATGCTAAAGACAGAGATTTCTTTGGTGGAATTTATGCCACTTGTTTAGCTAATTATCCTGGGGTGCCCATAAAGGGGAATGACATTGAATTACCACCTACTTTCCTTGATTATAATGCTTTGGTGCGCTACCAGTTTCTTGTGAGGAACGAGCAGTCCCTCCTGTACCGACTAATCTTTGACAGACAGCATGCTGTCCATATTACCCTTCCTGCTCCTGCCTTCTTTAACTTTCAGGTAAAAGGGAGATATTTTATAACTAGAGAGGAGGCAAACGAGTATGAGAAAGAGGTGGAGGCCGCTCGCCTCCATGCTATAGCCCTTCAGGCAGTAGCTACTGCATCCGAGTACAACCCCGACTACAACTTTGGATATCCACTAGGCCAGCCGTGGCCATAAACCAACTTAGGCCAAAAGCCTAGGCTTGGGGGAGTACGTATTTCTCACCAACATTACATTCCTGTTCACACACTCATTCCAGTTGTCGGTGTGCATACTTTTTCATTGTAATATCCATGTTAGTTTATTTCTTTTTCTCGCTTTCTTCTTGTGTGTTTGAGAAACTTTGAGAAAATCAAAAAATAAATAGTTGTAGCTTCTTTCCGTTCCATGTTTATTTAGTACTATTAAAAGAAAACCCAAAAAGATTTCTCATTTTTCTTTTGCTGGTTGGGAGCTTTCCCGTGTAAATAGTTTTCCTCGTTCTTGTTTTACTTTCTTCAGAAAAACAAAAACTCCAAAAACATTTCAGTGTGTTTCTTTGAAATTCTTTTTCTTTTCTTTGGGGGTCGAGAGGAGAAGACCACGATGAAAAATGATGAGTGGCTCTCATATGCATTATTGTTGATCTAACAAAGAGCCCATGTTACCTTGTCTTCTCCTCTGAATAAATGTTTGTAGATTCCAACTTAGTCTAATGCACGTGCACTATTATTATTATTCACACCATCCGGTCGTGCAAATGAAAGGCAATAATGACGATATATGATGAAATGATTGAGATGGAGAAAAGCTGGTATAAACTCGACCTATCTTGTTTTTGTAAATATGATTAGTTCATCGTTCAACCTATTATGAATGAAAGATGTTTGCAACGACAATTAGAGATTATAGTTACTCATGCCATGTTTAATTAGCTAGGAGTTTATAATGGTTTACCTTGCGTGCCAACATGCTTTTAAAATAGTTGTGATGTAGTATGATAGGATGGTATCCTCCTTTGCATGATTCGAGTGGCTTGACTTGGCACATGTTCACGCATGTATTTGAAACAAAATCAACATAGCCTCCACGATATTTATGTTCATGGTGATTTATATCCTACTCATGCTTTCACTCAATGTTGGTTAATCTCAATGCATGTTTATAACTGTTGTCACTCCCTAGTTGGTCGCTTCCCAGTCTTTTGCTAGCCTTCACTTGTACTAAGCGGGAATACTACTTGTGCATCCACTTCCCTAAACCCAAAGTTGTTCCATATGAGTCCACCATACCTACCTATATGCGGTATTTACCTGCCGCTCCAAGTAAATTTGCATGTGCCAAACTCTAACCTTCAAATTATAATCTATTTTGTATGCTCGAATCGCTCATGTAGCGACTAGGGGCTATCAATATTCCATGCTAGGTGGGTTATTCTCACGATGAGTGGACTCCGCTCATCATTCACGAGAAAGCGGCTGGTAATTGGGATGTCCAGTTCCATGCTCAAATCAAATCAAAATAATATCAAACAAAACTCCCCTAGGATTGTTGTTAGTTGTACGGAACCCGTTGTTTTGGACTAGCCGTGGGATGTGCTTGTTGGTGGAGGGGGAGTATAAACTTTACCATTTTGTTTGGGAACCGCCTATAATGTATCTAGTATGGAAGATACCGAGATCTCTTGGTTATTATGTTGACAATGAAAGCATACCGCTCAAAATATTATTTATCTCTGTTTCAAAAGCTCGAGCTCTGGCACCTCTGCAAATCCCTGCTTCCCTCTGTGAAGGGCCTATCTATTTACTTTTATTGTTTAGTCATCATCCTCTTATAAGAAGCACCAGTTAGAGAGCACCACTGTCATTTGTATGCTTTGTTATTAATTGATATTGAGTATGATTGTGACTAGATCTCTTTTACCATGAATTATAATGTCTAGTCAGTCCTTGATCTCACGGGTGCTCTGCATTTATGTTTTGCGGTCTTAGAAAGGGCTAGCGAGATACCATTCTGTTATATCATATCATGATTGTTTTGAAAAAGTGTTGTCATCCGAGATTTATTAATATTGCTCGCTAGTTGATTATGTCATTGATATGAGTAAACGTGAGACCTAAATGTTATTGTGAATATGGTTAGTTAATAATCTTTGCTGAAAACATGAATGCTGGCTATACATATTTGCAACAACAAGATCAAACAGAGTTTGTAAAAGTTTTTCTTTATCACTTTCAGTTTATCAACTGAATTGCTTGAGGACAAGCAATGGGTTAAGCTTGGGGGAGTTGATACGTCTCCATCGTATCTACTTTTCCAAACTCTTTTGCCCTTGTTTTGGACTCTAATTTGCATGATTTGAATGGAACTAACCCGGACTGACGCTGTTTCAGCAGAATTGCCTTGGTGTTATATTTGTGCAGAAATAAAAGTTCTCAGAATGACCAGAAACTTCACGGAGAATATTATTGGAATAAATAATGGCGAAAGAATCAACCAGAGAGGACCCACCGTCTATCCACAAGGGTGGAGGGCGCCCCCCTAGGGCGTGCCCCCTGCCTTGTGGGTCCCCTGGACCTCCACCGACCTCAACTCCAACTCCAAATATTCTCGTTCATGGAAAAAACCAAAGAGAAGGATTCATCGCGTTTTACAATACGGAGCTGTCATCACCCCCTGTTCTTCATCGGGAGGTCAGATCTGGAGTCTGTTTGGGGCTTTGGAGAGGGGAAATCATCGCCATCATCACACCAATCTTCCTCCATCACCATTTCATGATGCTCACTGCCATGCGTGAGTAATTCCATCATACGCTTGCTGGACGGTGATGGGTTGGATGAGATTTATCATGTAATCGAGTTAGTTTTGTTAGGGTTTGATCCCTAGTATCCACTATGTTCTAAGATTGATGTTGCTATGACTTTGCTATGCTTAATGCTTGTCATTAGGGCCCGAGTGCCATGATTTCAGATCTGAACTATTATGTTTTCATGAATATATGTGTGTTCTTGATCCTATCTTGCAAGTTGTAGACACCTATTACGAGTTATGATCCGCATACCCCAAGGTGACAATAATTGGGATTCTTTCTTGTGATTACCATAGTTTGAGGACTTCATGTATTCATTAAGTGCTAATGCTTTGGTCCAATTCTCTATTAAAAGGAGGCCTTAATATCCCTTAGTTTCCATTAGGACCCCGCTGCCACAGGAGGGTAGGACAAAATATGTCATGCAAGTTCTTTTCCATAAGCACGTATGAGTATATACGGAATACATGCCTACATTACATTGATGAATTGGAGCTAGTTCTGTGTCACCCTAGGTTATAAGTGTTGCATGATGAATGCCATCCGACATAATTATCCATCAGCGATCCATTGCCTACGAGCTTTTCACATATTGATCTTTGCTAAGTTACTTTTCCGTTGCCACTGTTACAATTGCTAAAAAAATTCTACTGTTACTTTTGCCACCGTTACCATTACTTCCATACTACTTTGCTGCAGATATTAAGTCTTTCAGGTGTGGTTGAATTGACAACTCAGCTGGTAATACTTGAGAATATTCTTTGGCTCCCCTCGTGTCGAATCAATAAATTTGGGTTGAATACTCTACCCTAAAAAAATGTTGCGATCCCCTATACTTGTGGGTTATCAGGTTATCATTGCTCTGTCCACTCGGCTAGGAAATTCAATAATGCTTGGAACTTAATTGCTTTTTTTGCTTCAAATTTGATGACTAGGGGCAAAAGTTCAATAGCCCACTTTGCCACTCAACCAGTCGCGTCCTGGTTGTTCAGGATCTCAGACAGTGGGGCATCACTGACGACTGACACCGTGTGTTCTGAAGGTAATGGACTACCTTTTTCGCAGTCAGGTAGATACCATAGGCAAGCTTCTGATAATGAGGATATCTCTACTTGGATGGAGTCAGAACTTCAGAAACATAGTAGACTAGACGTTGAACTTTGTAAGCCTTGCCCTCTTCTTCCCACTCCACGACGAGGATGGTGCTGACAAGTTGGCATGTGGCCACAATGTACAAAAGCAATGGGTCTTTGCTGTTCGGAGCAACAAGCACCGACTGGGTGGAGAGCAGAGCTTTGAGCTCAACAAACAATGTCTAGGCTTCAGGAGTCCACTCAAAGGAATCAGACTTCATCAATCGGTACAGGGGCGGTGCCTTCTCACCGAGGCGGGAGATGAACCGACTCAGGGCTACAAGGCAACCCGTAAGCTTCTGCACGTCGTGAAGGCATTCAGGACGCTTCATTCGGATTATCGCACCAATCTTTTCAGGGTTGGCGTCTATCCCTCATTCAAAAATGAGGAATCCGGGTAATTTACCCTTGGGCACCCCGAAAGTGCACTTTGCTGGATTTAGCTTGAAGTCATATCGTCGCAGGTTTGCAAAAGTATTAGTGAGGCCTGTCAGCAGGTCAGAACCTTTCTTGGGCTTGACCGCAATGTCATCCATATAAGCCTCATTATTACGACTGATTTACTTCCGCAAGCACTTCTGAACCATGCGCATAGAGGTAGCACCGGCATTCTTGAGACCGAATGGCATGGTGACATAACAGAAGCACCCGAAAGGGGTGATAAAAGCCGTTTTTATTTTAGCTGGCCCATACAGTCGGATTTGGTGGTACCCGGAGTATGCACCCCGTAGTGGAATCCACTATCTGATCTATGCAGGGGTGGGAAATGATCCTTGGGATAGACCCGATTGATGTGCTTGAAATCAATGCACACCCGGAGAGACTTGTCTTTAGTAGGAACCACGATGACGTTGGCGAGCCACTCGGAGTGGTATACTTCACGGATGAACTTGGCTGCCAAAAGCCAAGTGATCTCCTCGCCAATTTCTTTCCTTTTCTCTGTGGTCGAATTTTACATCTCCGTCTTATCTACTTTTCCAAACACTTTTGCTCTTGTTTTGGACTCTAATTTGCATGATTTGAATGAAACTAACCCGGACTAATGTTGTTTTCAGCAGAACTACCATGGTGTTGTTTTTGTGCAGAAATAAAAGTTCTCAGAATTGGAAGAAACTTTTTGGAGATTTTCTATGGAATATATAAAAAATATTGGAGGAAAGACCCACTGGAGGGGGCCATCCAGTGCCCACTAATACGTCTCCAATGTACCTATAATTTTTTATTGTTCCATGCTATTATATTATCTGTTTCGGATGTTTTATATGCATTAATATGCTATTTTATATTATTTTTGGGACTAACTTATTAACCTAGAGCCCAGTGCTAGTTTCTATTTTTCCTTGTTTTTGAGTTTTACAGAAAAGGAATATCAAACGGTCCAAATGAGCTGAAAATTTACGGTGATTTTTTATGGACCAAAAGAGACCCACGAAGCATCGAAGTTGGCCCAGAAGAGTCATGAGGCAACCACAAGCCTAGGGGGCGCCCCCTGGCTTGTGGGCTCCTCGGGAACCCCCGTGATTGGTTTCCGATGCTAAACATTCCTATAAATATAGAAACCTCCGAAAAGAAACCTAGACCGGAAGTTCCATCGCCTCAAGCCTGTGTAGCCACGAAAAACCAATCGGGAGCCAGTTCCGGCACCCTGCCAGAGGGGGAAACCATCACCGGTGGCCATCTTCATCATCCCGGCGGTCTCCATGACGAGGAGGGAGTAGTTCACCCTCGGGGCTGAGGGTATGTACCAGTAGCTATGTGTTTGATCTCTCTCTCTCTCGTGTTCTTGATTTGGCACGATCTTGATGTACCGCGAGCTTTGTTACTATAGTTAAATCATATGGTGTTTCTCCCCCTCTACCTTCTTGTGATGAATTGAGTTTTACCTTTGAGGTTTCACTATTATCAGATTGAATACTATTATGGATTTGAGAACACTTGATGTATGCCTTGCATGGGATACCCGTGGTGACAATGGGGTCTTCTATTGATTCACTTGATGTATGTTTTGGCACTCAACTCGCGGATTTGCGAGGTGACATTGGGTAATCTATGCATAGGGGTTGATGCACATTTTTGTCCTTGTTTCTCCGGTAGGATCTTGGGGCACTCTTTGAGGTTCTTTGTGTTGGATTGAATATTATGAATCTGTAGTTGTTTGATGCATATCGTATAATTGACCAACAGACACTTGTGGTGACATTGGAATATCTAGGTGACATTAGGGTTGATTGATGTGTATCATATGGTGTTATTTTACTATGAACTCTAGGTCTATTTGTGACACTTATAGGAATAGCTCAATGGATTGATCGGAAAGAATAACTTTGAGGTGGTTCCATACCCTACAAACAATTTCATCTTATGTTCTCCGCGATAGGAACTTTGGATGACTCTTTGTTGCACATTGAGGGATTGCCATACGATTTAATTATTTTATCATTGTTGAGAGAACTTGCACTAGTGAAAGTATGAACCCTAGGCCTTGTTTTCAAGCATCGCAATACCTTTTTGCTCACTTTTGTTACTAGTTACCTTGCTGTTTTTGTATTTTCAGATTACAAAAACCTATATCTATCATCCATATTACACTTGTATCACCATCTCTTCGCCGAACTAGTGCACCTATACAATTTACCATTGTATTGGGTGTGTTGGGGACACAAGAGACTCTTTGTTATTTCTTTGCAGGTTTGTTTGAGAGAGACCATCTTCATCCTACGCCTAACACGGATTGATAAACCTTAGGTCATCCACTTGAGGGAAAATTGCTATTGTCCTATAAAACTCTGCGCTTGGAGGCCCAACACAAGTCTACAAGTAGAAGGTTGCGTAGTAGACATCAAGCTCTTTTCTGGCACCGTTGCCGGGGAGGTGAGTGCTTGAAGGTATATCTTTAGATCTTGCAATTGAATATTTTAGTTTCTTGTTTTATCACTAGTTTAGTCTATAAAAGAAAACTACAAAAAATGGAATTGAGGTTGCCTCATATGCTTCATCTTTTTAATGTCTTTCGTGAAAATGATGGAAAGGAAAATTGTGCCAAAGTGTTAGAAGAAGAAGTTAATAAAATGTTTGGCACTGAATCTTTGAATGATGAGCATGATTACAATTTTGTTGGTATGAATTCTTTGAATGTCCATGATGCTAATGATATGCAAAGGCATAAGCTTGGGGATGCTATGTTTGATGAAAATGATATTTTTAGTCCCCCAAGTTTTGATGAGCAAATTTATTATGATGAAAGCATGTCCCTCCTATTTATGATGATTATTGTGATGACATGTATGCTATGAAGAGGAATGATAACCATGGAACTTGTCATCATGATTTTAATCAAGTATCTCATGATAGCTATTTTGTTGAATTTTCTCCTCCCACTACTATGAATGAGAAGAATTTTGCTTATGTGGAGAGTAGTAAAATTTCTATGCTTGTAGATCATGAAAATAATGATTTATGTGATAGTTATATTGTTAAATTCATTCATGATGCTACTGAAAATTATTATGAGAGAGGAACATATGCTTGTAGGTATTGCAATAATAGCAAGTTTCCTCTCTACGTGTTGAAAGTTTTGAAGTCATGCTTGTTTTGCCTTCCTATGCTAGTTGATTCTTGTTCCCATAAGTTGTTTGCTCACAAAATCCCTATGCATAGGAAGTGGGTAGACTTAAATGTGCTAGTCATATGCTTCATGATGCTCCTGTTATGTTTCAATTCTTATCTTTTATGGGATATGCTCACTGAAATCATCATGCCTAGCTAGGGGCATTAAACAATAGCGCTTGTTGGGAGGCAACCCAATTTTTTTTGTTTTTTTTTGCTTCTGTTTTTCAATAAATACAAAATATTACTTCTGTAGTAATTGTGTTTTAGTGTTTTACTTAGTGTTTGAGCCAAGTAAGACCTTTGGGATGGTCTATGGTGATAGTTGATTTGATCTTGCTGAAAAACAGAAACTTTTGCGCTCATTGTAAGAATTTTATAAATTCACAGAAGCGATTTTGATCTGAATTTTTTACACAAGATTGATATACAAATTGCCCAGGTTGTCCTAATTTGTCCGAATTTTTGGAGTTACAGAAGTACACGAAGTTTCCAGATTACTACAGACTGTTCTGTTTTTGACAGATTCTGTTTTCATTGTGTTGTTTGCTTATTTTGATGAATCTATGGGTAGTACCGGAGGGTATGAACCATGGAGAAGTTGGAATATAGTATATATAACCAATATAAATTTAGAATGAGTTCACAACAGTACCTAAGTGGTGATTTGCTTTAGTATACTAATGGAGCTTACGAGTTTTCTGTTGAGTTTTGTGTTGTGAAGTTTTCAAGTTTTGGGTAAAGATTTGATGGACTATGGAATAAGGAGTGGCAAGATCATGATCTTGGGGATGCCCAAGGCACCCAAGGTAAAATTCAAGGACAACCAAGCATCTAAGCTTGGGGATGCCCCGGATGGCATCACCTCTTTCGTCTTCGTCTATCGGTACATTTACTTGAGGCTATTTTTTATTCACCACATCATATGTGTTTTGCTTGGAGTGTCTTGTATGATATGAGTATTTTCTTTTTAGTTTGCCATAATCATCCTTCCTGTAAACAACTTTTGGGAGGGACACGCATTAATCATGAATTTATTAGAATACCCATTGTGCTTCACTTATATCTTTTGAGCTAGGTAGTTTCTCTAGTGCTTCACTTATATCTTTTTAGAGCATGGTGGTGGTTTTATTTTGAAGAAATTGATGAACTCTCATGCTTCACTTATATTATTTTGGGACTCTTTAAACAGCATGGTAATTTTCTTAGGTTATTAATTTAGTCCTAGTATGATGGGCATCCAAGAGGGATATAGTAAAAACTTTGATACAAAGAGCACTGAATACTATGAGAAGTTTGATTCCTTGAATTTGTTTTGAGATATAAAGATGGTGATATTAGAGTCATGCTAGTGAGTAATTGTGGATTGGTAGAAATACTTGTGTTAAAGTTTGTGATTCCCGAAGCATGCACGTATGGTGAACCGTTATGTGATGAAGTCGGAGCATGATTTATTCTTTGATTGTCTTCCTTATGAGTGGCGGTCCGGGATGAGCGATGGTATTTTCCTACCAATCTATCCCCCTAGGAGCATGCGTGTAGTACTTTGTTTCGATAGCTAATAATTTTTTGCAACAAGTATGTGAGTTCTTTATGACTAATGTTGAGTCCATGGATTATACGCACTCTCACCCTTCCACCATTGCTAGCCTGTCTAGAACCGCGCAACTTCACCGGTGCATTAAACCCACTTTGTACCCTTCCTCGAAATAGCCACCATACCTACCTATTATGGCATTTCCATAGCCATTTCGAGATATATTGCCATGCAACTTCCACCGTTCCGTTTATTATGACGCATACCATCATTGTCATATTGCTTTGCATGATCATGTAGTTGGCATAGTATTTGTGGCTTGGCCACCGCTCATATTTTTATACATGTCACTCTTGATCATTGCACATCCCAAGACACCACGGATAGAGTCATATCTTTATTCTAGTATTGAGTTGTAATTCTTGAGTTGTAAGTAAATAAAAGTATGATGACCATCATTATTAGAGCATTGTCCCATGTGAGGAAAAGGGTGATGGAGACTATGATTCCCCCACAAGTTGGGATGAGGATCCAGACGAAATATAATAAAAATAGGCCAAAGAGCCCAAAAAAAAGAGAGGCCAAAGAGCCCAAAATAAAATATGAGAGAAAAAGAGAGAAGGGACAATGCTACTATCCTTTTTCCACACTTGTGCTTCAAAGTAGCACCATGATCTTCATGATAGAGAGTCTCGTATTTTGTTACTTTCATATACTAGTGGGAATTTTTCAGTATAGAACTTGGCTTGTATATTCCAATGATGGGCTTCCTCAAATTTCCCTAGGTCTTCATGAGCAAGCAAGTTGGATGCACACCCACTTAGTTTTGTTTTGAGCTTTCATACACTTATAGCTCTAGTGCATCCGTTGCATGGCAATCCCTACTCACTCACATTGATATCTATTGATGGGCATCTCCATAGCCTGTTAATATGCCTAGTTGATGTGAGACTTTATCCTTTTTGTCTTCTCCTCACAACCTCCACCATACTCTATTCCACATATAGTGCTATATCCATGGCGCACGCTCATGTATTGCGTGAAAGTTGAAAAAGCTTGAGAACATTAAAAGTATGAAACAATTGCTTGGCTTCTCATCGGGGTTGTGCATGATAAAATACTTAGTGTGATGAAGATGGAGCATAGCCAGACTATATGATTTTGTAGGGATAACTTTCTTTGGCCATGATATTTTGAGAAGACATGATTGCTTTATTAGTATGCTTGAAGTATTATTTCTTTTATGTCAATATTAAACTATTGTTTTGAATCTTATGGATTTGAATATTCTTGCCACAATAAATAAGATTACATGGATAAATATGTTAGGTAGCATTCCACATCAAAAATTCTGTTTTTATCATTTACCTACTCGAGGACGAGCATGAATTAAGCTTGGGGATGCTTGATACGTCTCCAACGTATCTATAACTTTTGATTATCCCATGCTATTATATTATCTGTTTTGGATGTTTTATATGCATTAATATGCTATTTTATATTATTTTTGGGACTAACTTATTAACCCAGAGCCCAGTGCCAGTTTCTGTTTTCCCTTGTTTTTGAGTTTTACAGAAAAGGAATATCAAACGGAGTCCAAACGAGCTGAAAATTTACAGTGATTTTTTATGGACCAGAAGAGACCCATGGATCATCAGAGTTGGGCCAGAAGAGTCCCATGGCAACCACAAGCCTAGGGGGCGCACCACTAGGGCGCGCCCCTTGGCTTGTGGGCTCCTTGGGAACCCATCTGACTTGTTTCCGACGCCAAAAATTCCTATAAATATAGAAACCTCCGAAAAGAAACCTAGATTGGAAGTTCCGCCGCCACAAGCCTCTGTAGCCACGAAAATCCAATCGGGAGCCCATTCCGGCACCCTGCCGGAGGGTGGAACCATCACCGGTAGCCATCTTCATCATACCGGTGGTCTCCATGATGAGGAGGGAGTAGTTCACCCTCAGGGCTGAGGGTATGTACCAGTAGCTATGTGTTTGATCTCTCTCTCTCTCTCTCTCGTGTTCTTGATTTGGCACGATCTTGATGTACCGCGAGCTTTGTTACATAGTTGGATCATATGGTGTTTCTCCCCCTCTACCTTCTTGTGATGAATTGAATTTTACCTTTGAGGTTTCACTATTATCGGATTGAATACTATTATGGATCTGAGAACAGTTGATGTATGTCTTGCGTGGGATACCCGTGGTGAAAACGGGTCTTCTATTGATTCACTTTACGTATGTTTTGGCACTCAACTCGTGGATTCCTGAGGTGACATTGGGGTAATCTATGCATAGGGGTTGATGCACGTTCGTCCTTGTTTCTCCGGTAGGAATCTTGGGGCACTCTTTGAGGTTCTTTGTGTTGGATTGAATATTATGAATCTGAAGTTGTTTGATGCATATCGTATAATTGACCCACGGATACTTGTGGTGACATTGGAGTATCTAGGTGATAATAGGGTTGATTGATGTGTATTATATGGTGTTATTTTACTACGAACTCTAGGGCTGTTTGTGACACTTATAGGAATAGCTCAATGGATTGATCGGAAAGAATAACTTTGAGGTGGTTTCGTACCCTACAAACAATTTCATCTTTATTTTCTCTGCGATAGGAACTTTGGAGTAACTCTTTGTTGCACGTTGAGGGATTGCCATATGATTTAATTATGTTATCATTGTTGAGAGAACTTGCGCTAGTGAAAGTATGAACCCCAGGCCTTGTTTTCAAGTATTGCAATACCGTTTTTGCTCACTTTTTGTTACTAGTTACCTTTCTGTTTTTGTATTTTCAGATTACAAAAACCTATGTCTACCATCCATATAACACTTTTATCACCATCTCTTCGCTGAACTAGTGCACCTATACAATTTACCATTGTATTGGGTGTGTTGGGGACACATGAGACTCTTTGTTATTTGGTTGCAGGGTTGTTTGAGAGAGACCATCTTCATCCTACGCCTCCCACGGATTGATAAACCTTAGGTCATCCACTTGAGGGAAAATTTCTACTGTCCTACAAAACTCTGCGCTTGGAGGCCCAACACAAGTCTACAAAAAGAAGGTTGCGTAGTAGACATCACCCACGAGGCACCAGGTTGTGCCCACCCCCTGGGCGCTCCCTGGTGGCTTGTGGGGGGGCATGTGGCTCCGCTAACCCTAATATCAAGTCTATAAATTCCTATTTCCTAAAAAAATAGGAGAGGAAGTTTCATCGCATTTTACGATACAGAGCCGCCGCCACCTCCTATTCTTCATCGGGAGGCCAGATCTGGAGTCAGTTCGGGGCTCCGGAGAGGGGGATATTCCGTCTTTGTTATCATCAACCATCCACCATCACCAATTTCATGATGATCATCATCGGGAGTGAGTAATTCCTTCGTAGGCCATCTAGACGGTGATGGGTTGGATGATATTCATTATGTAATCGAGTTAGTTTTGTTAGGGCTTGATCGCTACTATCACTATGTTGTGAGATTGATGTTGCTATGACTTTGCTATGCTTAATGCTTGTCACTGGGGCCCGAGTGCCCTGATTTCATATATGAACCCTTTATGTTTTCATGAATATATTTGTGTTCTTGATCTGATCTTGCAAGTTATATGCACCTGCTACGTGTTATGATCCGTATACCCCAAGGTGATAATAATTGGGATTCTTTCCGGTGATTACCATAGTTTGAGGAGTTCATGTATTCACTATGTGTTAATGCTTTGTTCTGGTTCTCTATTAAAAGGAGGCCTTAATATCCCTCAATTTCCTTATGGACCCCGCTGCCATGGGAGGGTAGGACAAAAGTTTTCATGTAAGTTCTTACTATAAGCACATATGCTTATATACGGAATACATGCCTACTTTACATTGATCAATTGGAGCTAGTTAAGTTTCGCCCTACGTTATGACTGTTATATGATGAATATTATCCAACATTATCACCGATCCAATGCCTACGAGATTTTCACATATTGATCTTTGCTAAAGCTACTACTGTTGCTACTACTGTCACAATTGCTACAAAACTATTGTCGCTACTCACATCAAGCATTACTACTATTATTGCTATCACTATCAAATTACCATACTACTGTGCTACTAATCACTCTGCTGCAGATATTTAGTCTCCATGTGTCCTTGAATTGAAAACTCAGTTGCTAATACTTGCAAATATTCTTTGGCTCCCCTTGTGTCGAATCAATAAATTTGGGTTGAATACTCTACCCTCGAATACTGTTGCGGTCGCCTATACTTGTGTGTTATCATGACCTTTTTCTGGCGCCGTTGCCGGGGAGCATAGCAATATTTTTCTAGTCACTTGGGATTTATATCTGTTGATCACTGTGAAGGATCTTAAGGATGCATGATAGAACCAAGATCGTTCCCTCTAAGACGAGGGGAGATAAGGAACTGTTATCTAGCTTTGCACTTGATTCACCTTATGTTTTGAGTAAGCTTGGAACACCACCACCTGTTATTAATCCTGATATGTCGCAAGTAATTCATGATGCTACTTCTACTATGAATGATGCTATTGATGATTGAAAGGATCGATATGGTTGACTAGAGGGGGGGGGGGCGTGAATAGGCATGCACCATTTTTTAGCTTTTCTTAACAAATTAGGTTTAGCAACAAATAGGTTGTCTAGATATGCAAATAGGTGTACAATCTCTATGATGCTAGCAACAACAACACCCAAGCAAGTAAGATAAACAACATAAGTGAAGCTTGCACAAAGTAAAGGTAAGAGATAACCACAAGTGGAGCCGGGAAGACGAGGATGTGTTACCGAAGTTCCTTCCCTTTGAGAGGAAGTAGGTCTCCGTTGGAGTGGTGTGGAGGCACGATGCTCCCCAAGAAGCCACTAGCGCCACCGTATTCTCCTCACACTACAAAAAAAGACACATTCGTGATGTTATGGCCCGAAGGAAAAAAATCTTTCATGCTTATGACACTTGTATGACGATAATTGTGAAAAAAAACACGTATCATCATATATGTGGTGGGTTCTTACTTCTATGACAAAAATTCATGACAGAAAATGGGTTTTTCGTCCTGGGAGGGCCGGAGACGCACTTGCATGACATTCTTTGGGCTGTCCATGACGGAAAAAATCATGGTAGAAGCGAGGGCGAGGAAAACATCGAGGAGTTCCCGGTTATGGTGGGTGGTCGGGGCCAAGCGGTGAACTGTGGTTTGCGTGTTTCTCTCATATGCGCGTGGGTGCGAGGCGTTGGCTAACTGAACCCGAGGGATCGTGCTAGCTACGAGCGGTTGATCGCTTGGCTGTTAACTGAACCTAAGCGATTCCTTGGATTCCTTCGCTGCTACTGCTAACTGAACCCGAACGATCAATCACTGCTGCTGCTTACTGAAGTCGATTGAGCCCCCGTGCGAGACGTAGCTAGCCGGTGTTATTGGGTTGCCTCTCGATGAATAGTGGTTGTTTCTACCGTGCGCGCGTTCGTAGAATGAGTGGAGACGTGGTGAGTCAAGCCGGTTGGTTGTGGTGGTTGGATGAACAGGACCCCGTGGTAGTAGGCAGTTGCCGCTGGATGAACAGGACCCCGAGGAGGCCGCCACACCCCAGCCGGTTGGGGGTGGATGAATAGTACCCCATGGAAGCTGGACGTACAGTAGCCAGTGGAGGTTGGATGAAAAGTTATCCATGGATGAACAATAGCTGGTGGAGGCAGGAGAAAGCCGAGGTGGATGAACAGTAGCATGTGGAGGCTGGAGGAAGTCGACGGTGGATGAACAGTAGCCCATGGAGGCTTGAGCGGGGCACTAGATGGTGGATTAATAGTAACCCGTGGAGTCCCGTTTTGTGGTACGCCACACCCCTCCCGATGAATAGGACCCCGTTTCGACCATAGGCACTCCAACAGAAGTCTGTTTCCTCGTTTTGCGGTATGCCACACCCCTCCCGATGAACAGGATCCTGTTTCGACCGTGGGCACTCGAACAGAAGTCCAATTTCTCTGTTTTGTGGTATGCCAGACACCTCCCGATGAACAGGGCCCCGTTCCGACCGTAGGTGGTCGAACCGAAGGATGTTTCCTCCATTCTGCGGTATGCTAGGCCCCGTTTTGGCTGTTTCGTCCTAGCCGGTTGGCTCCCGATGAACAAGACGCATCCGTTGCCTCCCGATGAACACGACACAGTTTCTCCATTCCGACCCAGCCAGTTGGCTGCCGATGAACAGGACGGCGTTGCTGCTGCTCGCTGCCTCTCCATGTACACGAGCCCTGGCCGTACGTATGGGTGAGTAGGCATTCGAGACCCCGCCCGTATGTACGTATGTGGCCGTATTTTTGGCATGTGGTTGTATGTACGTGTACACGGTTTAGACTAGACTTCCTGAACTACTATGCCGGGGGATCTACTACGACATGTCCCTCTACTTGCTCGGCCACGGTTCATCGTTGCAGAGAGACCGATCGACCAGTATGTACGTACACGTCCGCGGCTAGACAGACAACGCTACGTATGCTTCGACCAGGTGGGTCCCACCTGTCAGGGAGGATAAGGACGCACTTCCTTGCGTGCAAAGATATAGCTGCTGGGTCCCAAACCAAAGCGGAGGAATCATTTTATTTTATGTAATAAGGAGGCACTTCCTTGTGTTCAAGATGTAGTCAGTGGGTCCAAATTGTCAACCTCACCGCCTAAAGTCTTATTCTGATGGTTGTCATTCGTTGACCACGCCGCACCGAGAGCACCAAGGCGATGGACAACGGCGAGGCCTAGGAAGGGAATGACGCGGAGCCGGGGAAGACGCGACAGTGGATGCCCACGTGGAGGGGAGTATGAGGGTTGACTGGTTCGGCTGCGGTGTGAGGCTGCCGTGACCGGAGAATAACAGGAGGAGTGGGAGAGTAGAGGGATGACATGGCCAGCGGTGGCAACACAGTATGCCACGGGAGGCAGGAGCAGGCACTGCGGTGGGTGCTGGTTTGGGCGGCTGGAACAAGAAGACCAGAGGTTGAAGACGCAGCACGGCGGTTGGATTAACATCGAACGGTCACTGCACCTAGAATTGTTTGTTGACTAAGTTGACAAAGCCCTGCGTACGCATCAACTTAGTAGGCCCACAAGTTAGTGTCCAAATCTGGTGGGTCCTAGCTAGCAGGGGGAATCATTTTTTTGCGCGTAATAAGGTGGCACTTCCTTGCGTGCAAAGATGTAGCTGGCGGGTCCCAGCTATCAGGGAGAGGAAACTTTTTTTCGCATAGTAAGGAGGTGCTTTTGCATGCGTGCGAAGATGTAGCTGGTGGGTCAAACCTGTTTAGGGGAGAAATCATTTATTTTCGCATAATAAAGAGGCACTTTCTTGCGTGCGGCCATGGACCATGTGGGTCCCTACTGTCAACCACTCCACGTACATCCCTCTTCCAATGGTTGTCGTTTGTTGACAAAGTTGACCATGCCGCCCCAAGAAAAAACCAACGTGGTGGACGACGGCGAGGCCTAGGAAGGGAACGACCCAGAGCCAGCGAAGACACAGTAGTGGATGCCCATGCGAAGGGGAGTATGAGGGATCACTGGTTCGGCTACGGTGTGAGGCTGCCGTCACTGGAGAATAACATGAGGTGTTGGTGAGTAGAGGAATGACCTAGATAGCAATGGGAGTAGGGTGGGCCGGTGAGGCCTGCGCGACAGCACAGCGGCCACGGGAGGCGGTAGCAGGCGGTACCGCCGGTGGTGGTTTGGGTGGCTGAAGTAAGAATATCCGAGATTGAAGAAGCACGACAGCCGTTGGATGAACATCCAAAATTATAAACTATAAGGTGAAAAAGCCTTGCGTACACGTCAACTTTTTTTAGGATTGCGTACGCGTCAACTTAGTAGGCCCACAAGTGAGCATCTCATCTGTGGCAGAGAGCATACAACCCATTTGCGATTTGTAATAATTTACAGCCCATTTCTGAATTCTAATGGAATTTACTACAACCCATTTACTCTTTGTTTACATTACTGTCCATTTTTCTAGCCAGGACAACGGTTTATAATTTCAACCAAATTTCTCACATTTTAATGGGTTCTGATATATTATTTATCCCAAAATTTCGAGCCATATCAAATCTAATTTCAAAATAAACTTATATTAGTTAAAAATTCAACTAAATTTTGTGCGCAACAATTAATGGTTAAAATTAAAAAAATTAAAAAAATGCAATGCAAGAGCTCCCCGCACTCTAACGAGGTTCCGTCAAGAAAATCCAAAAAAAAACAATTCTGGAACTAATTACCTGTGCAGAGCGTTTTTTTATATTTACAACACATTTTTTATAATTACAACCTATTTATTATTTTTAAAGCCCATTCTTGGCAAGCCTAATGCATCCCTCGTAGGAAAGATTTGCAGCCCAGTGGGCCGGAGAATAACAAGTTGGCCTGGGTTTGGTATTCCTCACAAAAAGTATAGCTGGGCAAGCCATTTTCACCTTGAAAAATTTATACCTGGGCTACATATTTGGTCGACATATAATAATAGCCTGGGCTAGACGGGCCACAGCCCGCCCAATTGATACCCTGCTCCTTTGAACAACAACAAAACATCAGTCAAAAAAATTCTGCTCACCCCTCAAAAAACAAAAACTGTTTGAGCTGCTGGGTCCTAGTAGTCGATCGCTCCTAGTGAAGTTATCTCGTTTATTGACTATATACGTTGACAATGGTGTGGTACCATGATGTCAGGAAACCAGGAGGAAGCAATTTTTTATATAGTTGTAATAAGGAGGCACTTGCCACTACAAAAAAAATACACTTCCGTGATGATACGTGTTTGTCACAGTAGGTCACTTTTTCTGTCATGCATGTACATCCATGACAATTTTATGACAGAATCAAGATAGTCATACCAGGCCGTCAGAGAAGTGTTCCATGACATTACCAAATTTATCATCACGGAAGTGTCCACTTCCATGACGATAAATCGCGCGTCACAGAAGTGCTTTCGTCAAGGGTGACCGACACGTGGCATCCACCGTAACGGAGCTATCGGGTCTGGTTTTGGATCCGATAACCCGTTAACAGCCCCAAGCAATGGGGATTTTCCACGTGTAAAATCATCATTGGCTGGAGGAAACACGTGTCGGCTCAACATTGGGACAGATGTCATCCACTCGTTGGACCCAAAGCGCCTATGATACGTCGACACGTGGCACGACCCAACAGAGGCCCATTCCTGTGAAAAGGCCGGCCCGTTTTACTTGGTCAAAAGGTGGCGGGCCAACCCACGGCAAGCCTGTTAACGACCTGTTCGCATATAGCCCATTTACAGCCCGCTAACCCAGGGCCCGTTTACGGCCTATCCGAATTAGACCCAGTAGCGTCATCTGGGCCATCCAATATAATTCCAGCCTGTTTTAACTTCCGGCCCATATGAGGCCCTTTGTAACTCTCGGCCCATTAACGACCCGTGGTGAAACTGGCCCGTAATGAACAGTGTATCACTTTATACCCATTAACGACACGTGGTGAAACTGGCCCATAATGAACAGTGTATCACTTTATACCCATTAACGGCCCATTATTCCGTTGGGCCGTTTCCAGCCCATGTTATCTTTCGGCCTTTTCGGGGCCCATTTATTATTGGGCTCATTTCCAGCATTCGTTTACTTACGGTCCGTTACTATCATTTTCATCTTGTGGGCCAAATTCAGCCCGTGATTACAGTCGGCCCGTTTGTGGCCCGTTAATACGTTGGGACGTTTTCATAGCGTCATCAAATACGGCCGATTAACAACGACCCGTTATGGTCGGCCCATGAACGGGCGATTTCAACTCTAGCCCATTTACGGCCATAATGTGGTCTGTTATTGGCCCATGTTTGGCCAACCGATCATACGACCCATAAAAGGCCCATTGATGATACAACCCGTAGAAGGCCCATTGTGTCTGCGGCTCATATATGGCCCATTGTTTCTACTCCCCGTAGAAGGCCCATTGTTTCTACGACCCGTAGGAGGCCCATGTTAACTATAGTAAATATGTAGCCCATGGTTATTGTGGCCTAGTTTTAAAAAATAGGTTATTATGCCACTAGCAAACCGCGGAAAAGAACTGCACCGACTACAAGAAAACAAATAAACAAGACAATAAGGAAATAAATTAGCAAGCAACTTACGCTTAGGCTATCACAGCTATTACACATATTACATCCATCGGGCATCAAAGTTCGCCACCGATTGCAAATATAGGGAACAAAGCGACATATAAACGCCGGCCGCAAAACAAGTCCGTAAATGAAACCACTTCAAGAGCTCAAGAAACAATATTCGGGTACCCATAATGTCGGGCAAGATGCTTAGCAAGCTTATTAACTTTCTCTTGTTTGGCGCTTAAATCCTCCAAGACTTGTCGTTGCACCGTAAAGTATGCATCCGAATTCTGCAAGGACTTCCTCGATCCTTCTGACTTCTCGTCAGATAACATCTCGATCGATGTCTTTCAACTTGAAGTTGAGACTCAAGAAGCCGAACCGATTCAGCAAATGAGTTCAAGAGTCGGTGCCGGTAGAGTAGCCAAGAATTTGAACACTACATCAAGACAGGACTTTGGGGTTGTCTCGGTGTCTTCAATATAGTTTTTATCAGCTTTCTTGGAGACCAACAGGATGTCTCACTATCTTGAACCTTATCTGCATTACTTCCTTTACCATTGCATAACGGGGTACTCTTCTCCAATATTTTATCCGTGTTCTAAAAGAGAAACAAACAAACACATCACATGTTTACAATGTAGTATATGAAATTCATTTTGGTAAGCCAATTCAGTAGTAAGGTGGACAGGATAACAGCATAAACAAACATATATCTATGTAGTATGGTCTATATCATTCTAGTTTATGTTGCCAAATCAAGATATATACAGTTCGAATCATATCTATTTAAGACAAAGCAGCATAGCAGAATATAAGTGTGGGAAACTACACAACAATAACAACACTTGTAATGTGCATGGCATGAGAACATAACTGTTTATTCAATTGAAACTGAAATCAACACAGAGCAAGTTACAACAAAGAACACGTTAAAGAAACAGTTTAAAACATACATTGCTATGCCATTGGAGTTTCAATTGCATCCTTCAAATTTTAAATTAGTTGGTATGAGTAAATACAAGTGATGCAAGAGCAAAGTAGTATGAACCATAGCTACGGAACCTGACCTGAGAACAATTCTTCTTCTGCTTTAAGCGTTGACTTGGGGTTCGGAGTGGTGGTCCTCGTGCTTTGGGAACTGCAGTTGCCTTACTAATTGCTCGTGTTTGGGTGCTCTGTGGTGGAGACGGTGCTGTGTCAACGAGAACTGGGTTACTATCTGCTGGGGTTGGGGTTAGAAGGGGTGTAGTTGGTTCTCTGTCCAACTGGGTAGGAGTACAATCTGCGTGAGTCTGGGTTATGTGTGGCAGGGCTGGTTCTTGGGCAAGTACAACCGTGGTTCTATCTCCATCGACAGGTAGCACGATCTTTTCTGAAGACCATGTTTTTACTCCCACAATACTGCCATCACCCCCTCCAATTGAAATGGGTGATAAACAAGAAAAGTAATTGAATGTACAAACATTGTAAGATAGACAGGTGCAATGGATAGTAGGGAAGAAAACAGGCATGAAATCATTCACATTTATGTTGTCTAACCAAACAGAATAGCAGGGCATAATTTCACATATATGATGGCTAATTAAACAGGATAGCATGACACAATTTCACATGTATGATGGCTAACTAAACAGGATAGAATGACATACTTCAAAATAAGATGACTATGTAAACAGGATGACATGATATAACTATACGATGTGTCTATTAAAGTGGTTGGCATGCCATAAATCACAAACATGCCATCGATGGAAACATGATGGCATGATATAATTCACTGATACAATGACATAATTCAAAATATGATGACTATGTAAATGTAATGAGATGATATAACTATATTATGTCTTTAGAAAATGGGTTGGCATGCCATAATTCAGATACATGCACTATATGTAAACATCATGGCATGATATAATTCAAATATATGATTTATATACTAAGGAAGTGAGCAGAGGGCAATCGCATATATGATGTGTCAACTAAGGAGATGGCATTCAATATCGTGTATATGATGTAAAACCTAAGCATTGCAATACAACATATGCATGATATGAGTAATATAACCCTGCCAAGTTTGAGCATACACCTCGGGGGATAACAGACTCGTCATCTACCTCTCAATCCTCCTCCAAGAGCTATCTCAGAATCAAAGAAGATATCTGCTTCAGCAGGTAGCATTGTCTGCTCCGAAGACCTTGTTTTCACTCCAGATTTCTCCATCACCAATTCAAATGGCTGATGCACAGGAAGAGCAGTTGAATATAGAAACACTGTCGACAAAAGCAATGAGAAATACAAAAAAAGGACAACATGATATAATTCGCATATATGACGCTTGGCTAAACAACATGGCATTGCATAATTCACATATATAATGCCTTGCAACAAGATAGCATTGCATAATTCACATATATAATGTCTTGCAACAAGATGGCATTGCATAATTCACATATATGGTAATTAGACACTAAACAGGTGGCATTCACACAAAGCATGTCTAAACTAAGCAAATGACATAGCAATGCAAGATACCATACGCATGATATGAGCAACATAACCCCGCCAAGTTAGAGCATGCACCTCGGGGGGGGGGGATAGGACTGGTCATCTGTCTCTGAATCCTCCTCTCGAGGAGCTATTCAGAATCAAAGAAGACATGCACTTCATCGAGATAGCATTATGCGCTCTCAAGACCTTGTTTCCACTCCAGATTTTTCCATGACCGTGCCGAATGGCTGATGCGCAGGAAGAGTAATTGAATGTACTAAAATTGTTGACAAATTTAACACGTAATAAAAAATGATGTCATGATATAATTCACGTGTAAGATGACTGGCTAACCAGGGTGGCATTGCAAAATTCACATATATGATGCCTGGCTAAACAAGATGGCACTGCATGATTCACATATACGATAAAGAAACTAAACAGATGGCATTGACACAAAGCATGTCTAAACTAAGCAGATGGCATCTTTGATGTATACAGTAAGCAATGCAAGGCACCATATGCATGATTACCAACATCGGCATGCCAAGTTAGAGCGAAGACCTCATGGGGTAAATAGGAGTGGTCTTACGCTTCTGAATCCCCCTCAGAATAGTTATCCACCATGGAGCGACGTCTGCATGAAATTTTATTGCCACGCAAGGCTCGTCTCTTTTCCTCTACATGTTCAGTTCCATTTTGTACAATAACTGACATGCATAGGAATAAAACATAGTGAGATTATGTAAGGAGTGCATGTACAAATACAGAGTGATGGTAGCAAACTGTGGATAGACCGAAAACCAATGATAGCAGACAGATAATAGCTTTAGTTAAAAAATACAGATAATGGCTCCTTTAATGTTTGTTTGCACCCAACATGAAACTCATAGTAGACACCCGAGATTAACCAGATAGTAGACAGATAGTACTGATTGCTGCCCCAATATGTACCCCACAACCATTTCAAAACTCAAATTTCAGCATAAGTTTGGACCTGAATCGGAGTCTAATAGGTGAACACAACGATAAAGTAGCATGTCATCATATTAAGCGATGCATAACGTAAGCAGACACAGAAGAGTGCGACCTCTCTTGCGGACCCGTGTAGTCCTCAAGGTCATCTGCTTAGCTGATGATGGTAATGCAGTTGTCGTGGCTGCCAACAAGGGAAGAAGATCCGAGGCGGCGAAAAGATACCGAGAGCGGATCCTGTATGGCGAACCCTTCCGTCATTGGAGCAGCTGAGCTAGGGTGGAACACAACACCGCAGGAGCAGGACAAACCACACAAGGTTTTCTTTGACACATATCTGTAACAGAAGTAATCGTGTAAGGGCTTGTTTGAATTTGAGGATTCTAACAATGCAAGGATAGGAAATAGACAGGAATAGGATAGGAATGCACGTGCAAAACAGAGAATTTAAAAATACATGATTTCTGCCAATTTGGGTGTTTGGTTCACAAGAATTGGAAGATCACATGATGCAAAGAAGCATGGTGAGATTAAGTCAAACCACAAGAAAATGTACGGTTATAATGCTATTATGCTACTATCTCTTAGTCTTGTGCTTCATGAATAGGAATTTCAAAAGGGGGACAAGTGGAAATTAAAATTCCTACGGTTTTTCTTTCAAGGAGACACTAAAGGAACAAATCCTACAGTTTTCCTTTGCTCCATTCCTTTGCACCAAATTCATGAAAAGTAGTACCATAGGAAACTTTCCAATTCCTATGTTTTTCATTCACTTTTCCTTTCAAGCACTGGTGATTCTAGTAGGCAAGGCTTGAGCAAGGAAAAGCCTACACTAAAAAAAATGTTTTTGTGCTACTTCTATTACTTTGGACCCAGGACACTTCCCTACTAGCTCAGCTCCCAGGGCCATCGAAAAATGCACAACTCAAACACGCAGAGATAACTAATGATGGCCTTCAAGAGAGTCCATCACGGATAGCTAAGTTGCCTGGTACCTCACTGCTTGTCATATAGTAGGATAAAATAATCGTATTTCCTGTTACTCTGTGTGCTTAGTGGACAATATATATAACATGTAGAGTAAAATAGAGATGCAACAAGTGTACAACCTCTTTGGCGAAGCCATGTCGATCTCAACGTGATTGGGTTGGCCGTTGAGGATGCTCCAGCTGACTTGGCTGTCGGAGGAGGGGAAGAAGATCTTAGGCGTCTGGAGATGGAGCCCGAGGTACTGCTCCGCTGTGATGGAGGGTTTCGTTGTTGGAACAGCTCCGGTGAGTTGTACGACGCCGAGGCTGAAGCAGGACAAGAGAGACAATGTTAACCTGAGTGGAATTCTAATAGCATCTCCAATAAATGACGTAAAATACATAACCACAAAGTGCTAGATGTAAAAGCCGCTCATCTCTGAACTTAACTGTCAAAACTGAATTTAACTGTCGAAACTGAACTTAACTGTCGAAACTGAATTTTGCTGTCGAAACTGAATTTTACTGTCGAAACTGAACGCACTAGAGGTGAGGCTACACGTCAGTCGACTGACTTTTTCATCTCTGGTCAGTCGATTTTGCAACCGTTGGATACGAAATCAAGGGCTGCAGCTCATCTTCAACATCCACCTCGAGCCGCCACCACCACCGGCCAAACAACCGCCCCGCCCATGGCGGTGCACCGCCCGCCGAACACTCCCCACCGCCCGGTCCGCCGCCGCCGCCATCCCTCTAGCCCCCCGTGCGAGCTTTTTCTCCGGTGATCCCCATACCACCGCCCCACCACCGCCGGCGACCATCGCCCCCACCCGCCGGTACCTCGTCGGCGAGCCTCCTCACTGTGGCTAGATCTTCCTTAACTCCCATGAGCCCCCACCCTGAAAATTGATTAACCCAAAAGTCGATTCATCGACTAAAGTGTAGCTAAATCAGAGCAAGATCGCAAGCAAGAGCAGCAGCTGAGCAAGAGCAAGAGCAGACAAGGCGGGGACCGAGAGCAAGAGCGAGCAAAGCAGCGAAGCGAGAGCTAAAGCAAGCAACAACTCCTCTCGATGTGGGCGTCGCCGCCCGAGGGAGCGACGCGTGGAGGAAGTGGCGGCGACGCCGCCCGTGGATGGAGCAGCGCGTGTCGGCTTTCGGGACGGCGCCGGCCGCACCGTGAGATCGAATCAACAATAAAATGCGGCGATTAGTGTACAACCTCTTTGGTGGCGCCGATTAGGCCGCAACTTCATCCGAGAAAACGGTGATGATGATGCTCTTTCGGTGGTGCAGGTGAAGATGGCGGTGTGGGAATGGAGGTGGCACGAAAGACGAGGGGAACGTCAGTGCAACTACTTGGAGGGGATGACGGGGTGGCTGAACCGGCGGGACAACCAGATCGACGACGGATCCTCATATGGTATGGTGGATGAGGGACGTCGAGGTGTTGCTGTGGACGACGTCGTCGGGGAAGAGGCTCCGGCTGGGTGGCGGACGGAGGAGGGTGTGGGGCTTCGCGGGTTTTCCTGGCCTCGGTGTACGAATGGGTGGGCGGATGGGATGGGAGTGGGGAACTGATGTCTACTACGCAACCTTCTCCTTGTAGACGTTGTTGGGCCTCCAAGTGCAGAGGTTTGTAGGACAGTAGAAAATTTCCCCCAAGTGGATGACCTAAGGTTTATCAATCCGTGGGAGGCATAGGATGAAGATGGTCTCTCTCAAACAACCTCACAACCAAATAACAAAGAGTCTCTTGTGTCCCCAACACACCCAATACAATGGTAAATTGTATAGGTGCACTAGTTCGGCAAAGAGATGGTGATACAAGTGCAATATGGATGGTAGATATATGTTTTTGTAATCTGAAAATATAAAAACAGCAAGGTAACTAATGATAAAAGTGAGCGTAAACGGTATTGCAATGCCAGGAAACAAGGCCTAGGGTTCATACTTTCACTAGTGCAAGTTCTCTCAAGAATAATAACATAATTGGATCATATAACTATCCCTCAACATGCAACAAAGAGTCACTCCAAAGTCACTAATAGCAGAGAACAAACAAAGAGATTATGGTAGGGTACGAAACCACCTCAAAGTTATTCTTTCCAATCAATCCATCGGGCTATTCCTATAAGTGTCACAAACAGCCCTAGAGTTCGTACTAGAATAACACCTTCAGGCACACATCAACCAAAACCCAAATGTCACCTAGATACTCCAACGTCACCTCAAGTATCCGTGGGTATGATTATACGATATGCATCACGCAGTCTCAGATTCATCTATTCAACCAACACATAGAACCACAAAGAGTGCCCCAAAGTTTCTACCAGAGAGTCAAGACAAAAATGTGTGCCAACCCCTATGCATAGGTTCATGGGCGGAACCCACAAGTTGATCACCAAAACATACATCAAGTGAATCACGTGTTATCCCATTGTCACCATAGATACGCACGGCAAGACATACATCAAGTGTTCCCAAGTCATTAAAGACTCAATCCGATAAGATAACTTCAAAGGGAAAACTCAATCCATTACAAGAGAGTAGAGGGGGAGAAGCAACATAAGATCCAACTATAATAGCAAAGCTCGCGATACATCAAGATCGTGCCAAATCAAGAACACGAGAGAGAGATCAAACACATAGCTACGGGTACATACCCTCAGCCCCGAGGGTGAACTACTCCCTCCTCGTCATGGAGATCGCCGGGATGATGAAGATGACCACCGGTGAGGGTTCCCCCCTCTGGTAGGGTGCCGGAACAGGGTCCCAATTGGTTTTTGGTGGCTACAGAGGCTTGCGGCGGCGGAACTCCCGATCTATTCTATTCTCCGAAGTTTTTAGGGTATATGGATATATATAGGCGGAAGAAGTACGTCAGGGGGGCCACGAGGGGCCCACGAGGGTGGAGGGCGCGCCCTAGGGGTGTGGGCGCGCCCCCTACCTCGTGGCTCCTCGCTTTTTCCTGACGTTCACTCCAAGTTTATCCGGTAGCTTTCCTTCCAAAAATAACTTCTCCAATTGGTTTCATTCCGTTTCGACTCCGTTTGATATTCCTTTTCTTCGAAACACTGAAACAAGGGAAAAAACAGGAACTGGCACTGGGCTCTGGGTCAATAGATTAGTCCCAAAAGTAATATAAAAGTGGATAATAAAGCCCATAAACATCCAAAACACATAATATAATAGCACGGAATAATAAAAAATTATAGATACGCTGGAGACGTATCAGCATCCCCAAGCTTAATTCCTGCTCGTCCTCGAGTAGGTAAATGATAAAAACAGAATTTTTGATGTGGAATGCTACTTGGCATAATTTCAATGTTGTTCTTCTTAATTGTGGTATGAATATTCAGATTCAAAAGATTCAAGATAAAAGTTCATATTGACATAAAAATAATAATACTTCAAGCATACTAACAAAGCAATTATGTCTTCTCAAAATAACAAGGCCAAAGAAAGTTATCCCTACAAAATCATATAGTCCTGCTATGCTCTATCTTCACCACACAAAGTATTTAAATCATGCACAATCCCGATGACAAGCCAAGCAATTGTTTCATACTTTTGACATTCTCAAACTTTTTCAATCTTCACGCAATACATGAGCGTGAGCCATGGATATAACACTATGGGTGGAATAGAAGGGTGGTTGTGGAGAAGACAAAAAGGGAGAAGATAGTCTCATGTCAACTAGGCGTATCAACGGGCTATGGAGATGCCTATCAATAGATATCAATGTGAGTGAGTAGGGATTGCCATGCAACGGATGCACTAGAGCTATAAGCATATGAAAGCTCAACAAAAGAAACTAAGTGGGTGTGCATCCAACTCGCTTGCTCATGAAGACCTAGGGCATTTTGAGGAAGCTCATCATTGGAATATACAAGCCAAGTTCTATAATGAAAAATTCCCACTAGTATATGAAAGTGACAAAATGAGAGACTCTCTATCATGAAGATCATGGTGCTACTTTGAAGCACAAGTGTGGTAAAAGGATAGTAACATTGTCCCTTCTCTCTTTTCTCTCATTTTTTTATTTGGGCCTTGTCTCTTTTTATGGCCTCTTTTCTTTTCCCTTTTTTATTTTTCATCCGAGTCTCATCCCGACTTGTGGGGGAATCATAGTCTCCATCATCCTTTCCTCACTGGGACAATGCTCTAATAATGATGATCATCACACTTTTATTTACTTACAACTCAAGAATTACAACTTGATTCTTAGAACAAAATATGACTCTATATGAATGCCTCCGGCGGTGTACCGGGATGTGCAATGACTCATGAGTGACATGTATGAAAGAATTATGAACGGTGGCTTTGCCACAAATACAATGTCAACTACATGATCATGCAAAGCAATATGAAAATGATGGAGCGTGTCATAATAAACGGAACGGTGGAAAGTTGCATGGCAATATATCTCGGAATGGCTATGGAAATGCCATGATAGGTAGGTATGGTGGCTGTTTTGAGGAAGGTATATGGTGGGTGTATGATACCGGCGAAAGGTGCGCGGTATTAGACAGGCTAGCAATGGTGGAAGGATGAGAGTGCGTATAATCCATGGACTCAACATTCATGAAGAACTCATATACTTATTGCAAAAATCTACAAGTTATCAAAGCAAAGTATTACGCGCATGCTCCTAGGGGGATAGATTGGTAGGAAAAGACCATCGCTTGTCCCCGACCGCCACTCATAAGGAAGACAATCAATAAATAAATCATGCTCCGACTTCATCACATAACGGTTCACCATACGTGCATGCTACGGGAATCATAAACTTTAACACAAGTATCTATCATCTCTTGTTTAGTCCTCCTAAGCTCATGAAACACCTCATTCACAACTACTCAACTAGCATGACTCTAATATCACCATATTTATATCTCAAAACAATTATCAAGCATCAAACTTCTCATAGTATTCAACACACTCATAAGAATTTTTTACTAGTCTTGAATACCTAGCATTTTAGGATTAAGCAAATTACCATGCTGTTTAAGACTCTCAAAATAATATAAGTGAAGCATGAGAGTTCATCTATTTCTTCGAAATAAAACCACCATTGTGCTCTAAAAGATATAAGTGAAGCGCTAGAGCAAATGACAAACTACTCCAAAAGATATGAGTGAAGATCAATGAGTAGTTGTATAATTATGTAACTATGTCAAGACTCTCTCTCATTTAAGAATTTCAGATCTTGGTATTTTATTCAAACATCAAGCAAAGCTAAATAAAACAACATTTCAAGGATAGCACACCTCATGTGAAGAAGCAAAAACTTAGGTTCAACCGATACTAACCGATAATTGTTGAAGAAGAAAGGTGGGATGCCTACCGGGGCATCCCCAAGCTTAGATGCTTGAGATTCTCGAAACATTATCTTGGGGTGCCTTGGGCATCCCAAAGCTTGAGCTTTTGTGTCTCCTTAATTCCTCTCATATCACGATCTCCTAAATCTCGAAAGCTTCATCCACACCAAACTCAACAAGAACTCGTGAGATAAGTTAGTATAAAGCAATGAAAAAACCTTATCATACTATACTGTAGAAAATCACTAAAATTATTATTCAACATTGCATACTAAATGCCTCTGCATATTTAATACTCCTATCCTCAAATAGAATCATTAAACAAGCAAACATATGCAAACAATGCAAACATAACAGCAATCTGCCAAAACAGGACAGTCTGTAAAGAATGCAAGATTCATCATACTTCCCTAACTCCAAAAATTATGAAAGAAAATTACCACTGCAGTAAATTTATCATATCTTATTATGCAGAAGGTTTCAACATTTTATCACATTCTTACTTTTCTAGGGAATTTTTGCAACAGCGGTAAACTTTCTGTTTTGAAACAGCAACATGTATACTTGCAAAATAAGCATGGTAAAGGCTATCCTTGGCATTTTTATTGAAAATAGAGATTCAAAACATTATTATAATTAAAAGAAAGCATACTAACAAAATAAAATGATGCTCCAAGAAAAACACATATCATGTGGTGAATAAAAATATAGCTCCAAGTAAAGTTACTGATGAACGAAGACGAAAGAGGGGATGCCATCCGGGGCATCCCCAAGCTTAGGCTCTTGGTTGTCCTTGAATATTACCTTGGATTTCCTTGGGCATACCCAAGCTTAGGCTCTTGCCACTCCTTATTCCATAGTCCATCGGATCTTTACCTAAAACTTGAAAACTTCACAACACAAAACTTAACAGAAAATCTCGTGAGCTCCATTAGCGAAAGAAAACAAAACACCACTTCAAGGTACTGTAATGAACTCATTCTTTATTTATATTAGTTTTAAACCTACTTTATTCCAACTTCTCTATGGTTTATAAACTATTTTACTAGCCATAGATTCATCAAAGTAAGCAAACAACACACGAAAAACAGAATCTGTCAAAAACAGAACAGTCTGTAGTAATCTGTAACTAACGCAAACTTCTGGAACTCCAGAATTTCTAAAATAAATTGGTGGACCTGAGGAATTTGTCTAGTAATCATCTGCAAAAATAATAAACTAAATAGCACTGTCCAGTAAAAAGTTGAAGCTAGTCTCGTGAGCGCTAAAGTTTCTGTTTTTTACAGCATGATCATAAAGACTTCACCCAAGTCTTCCCAAAGATTCTACTTGGCACAAACACTAATTAAAACATAAAACCACATCTAACCGGAGGCTAGATGGGTTATTTATTCCTAAACAGAAACAAAAATCAAGAAACTAAAATAAATTTGGGTTGCCTCCCAACAAGCACTATCGTTTAACGCCCCTAGCTAGGCATGATGATTTCAATGATGCTCGCATAAAAGATAAGAATTGAAACATAAAGAGAGCATCATGAAGAATATGACTAGCACATTTAAGTCTAACCCACTTCCTATGCATAGGATTTTGTGAGCAAACAACTTATGGGAACAATAATCAACTAGCATAGGAAGGCAAAACAAGCATAACTTCAAAACTTTAAGCACATAGAGAGGAAACTTGATATTATTGCAATATGTAGAAGCATATGATCCTCTCTCATAACAATTTTCAGTAGCATCATGAATGAATTCAACAATATAACCAGCACCTAAAGCATTATTTTCATGATCTACTTGCATAGAAATTTTATTACTCTCCACATAAGCAAACTTCTTCTCATTCGGAATAGTGGGAGTTTCATAAGAGACTTGAATACTATAAATTGTTTCCACATTAAAAGAGTAATGTCCAGAAAAAGGGGAATCATAATCATGAAAAGTTTTATAAATATAATCATTACTACTTTTTATAGCATAAGTTTCATCACAATAATCATCATAAGTAGCAACTTTGTTCTCATCATAATCGATTGAAACCTCTTAGAAATAGTGGATACATCACTAAATAAAGTCATCACCTCTCCAAATCCCGGGTCATAAATATAATCATCATACGTAGGAGGCATGCTATCATCATAACAAATTTGCATATCAAAACTTGGGGGACTAAAAATATCATCATCATTAAACATAGCATCCCCAAGCTTGGGACAAACATTAATTGCAGCAAATATATTCTCAAATATGTCATCCTCATTAAACCCAAGCTTGGGCCTTTTCATATCATAAGCATAATCACTCTCATCATTAATAGTATGGATAACACCAATAGTATAGCAATTATCATATTCTTCCAAGCAAGTGCCAAAAGATTTTCAAGATCATAAGAAGTATCATTATCTTCCCAATCATAATCATCACAACAAGCAATAGGCATAACTAGGTCATCATCAAGTGCATCATCTTCCACAATTATTTTTGATTCATTTTCATGAGGCACAACAATAATAGGAGCAATATTATTTGGGAGGGATACCTTTTTACCTCTCTTCCTTTTTCTTTTCTTCTTATTCACCTCATGTGTGGGTTCAATCCTCTTTTTGGAGCTCCTTATTAATGAGATTGGTTGAATAGAAGGCTCCTCCTCGTTACCTGATTCATCATAAGAAATAATAGGAGGATATTGGGAAGTGTCTTCCCTTTCGTTAGCATTCTCTTCATCTTCTATTTGTTTTCTTCTCTTTATGTAATTGGCAATATAAGGATTTTCAATGCAATTCACCACACAATACATATAAATATCTTCTAGATCAATATCGAGGAATTTCTCAAGGTTATATTCTGGAATATGCTTAGTTTGACGTTTCATTTCTTCATAACCCAAAAGCAAACTTAGTTCATTATAATGCGCAAGGGAGATCAAGTCATCACAATTTTTGGACACGATTCGATCTTGAAACAATTTGCATTTGATATTTAAATGACCATGTTCATTGTAAAGTTCACAAGTACGGTAAAGATATTTTAAACTTTCAGCACTCACATCTAGCCTTTCTTGCAACCATTTAGTTTCTAAGTACTTATGCCTCTTGCAATATCTATCTTCCCTATTTGGTGTGTACTTGCAAACCCAATGCACTCCACAAAAATTGACATGTTTATAGGAGACATTTTCATCATAACTAGTGCAATCATCATTAGTACCATGGATATTCAAGGAGTTCATACTAACAACATTGCAATCATGCTCATCATTCAAAGGTTTAGTGCCAAACATTTTAATGCATTCTTCTTCTAACACTTTGGCACAATTTTCCTTTCCATCATACTCACGAAAGATATTAAAAAGATGAAGCGTATGAGACAAACTCAATTCCATTTTTTTGTAGTTTTCTTTTATAAACTAAACTAGTGCTAAAAACAAGAAACAAAAAGATTCGATTGCAAGATCTAAAGATATACCTTCAAGCACTCAGCTCCCCGACAACGACGCCAGAAAAGAGCTCAGTTGACGGGGTGTGAGTGCAGCTTACCTAGCCTCCCCGGCAACGACGCCGGAAACTGCTTGATGTCTACTAGGCAACCTTCTCCTTGTAGACATTGTTGGGCCTCCAAGTGCAGAGGTTTGTAGGACAGTAGCAAATTTCCCTCAAGTGGATGACCTAAGGTTTATCAATCCGTGGGAGGCGTAGGATGAAGATGGTCTCTCTCAAACAACCCTGCAACCAAATAACAAAGAGTCTCTTGTGTCCCCAACACTCCCAATACAATGGTAAATTTGTATAGGTGCACTAGTTCGGCGAAGAGATGGTGATACAAGTGCAATATGGATGGTAGATATAGGTTTTTGTAATTTGAAAATATAAAAACAGCAATGTAAATAATGATAAAAGTAAGCGTAGACGGTATTGCAATGCTAGGAAACAAGGCCTAGGGTTCATACTGTCACTAGTGCAAGTTCTCTCAACAATAATAACATAATTGGATCATATAACTATCCCTCAACATGCAACAAACTCCAAAGTCACTAATAGCGGAGAACAAACGAAGAGATTATGGTAGGGTACGAAACCACCTCAAAGTTATTCTTTCCAATCAATCCATTGGGCTATTCCTATAAGTGTCACAAACAGCCCTAGAGTTCGTACTAGAATAACACCTTAAGACACACATCAACCAAAACTGTCGAATTTCGGGTTCCGGCAGACCCTCTAGGTTCGAACTCTGGGGTGCACGCGGAGATCTCACCCCCTACCTACCTGCACCTCGTCGCCTCGCTAGGATCTAAACTACCAAAAGAACAACACAAGAGACACAAGGTTTATACTGGTTAGGGCCACCATTGTGGTGTAACACCCTACTCCAGTGTGTGGTGTGGTGGATTGCCTCTTGGGCTGATGATGAACAATACAAGGAAGAACATCCTCGCGAGGGTGAGGTATTCTTGTGGCTAGGCTCTCGATCGGATTGGATCAAGATAAGAGGAGGTGTCCGGATCGATCCTCTCCCTATTGTGGACCAAGCTAAGATCAGATGCCTCTACTGTGGTGGCTAGCTCTACTTATAGGTAGGGGCCCTGGGCCTCTTCCCAAATATTGAGCGGGAAGGGCGCCAACAATTGGCCATTTTGAAGGGGAACATCCAGTACACTTATCCTGACTAAAGTTGGTCCTCGCCTGTCAAAGGCTCTGGTGGTGACGCCGGCTTGGGCTCCACGATGACCTCCTTCCTGCCGTCCCGACGGTCTTGGTCTTGTTGCACCGAACGGATGCCTTTGCTCGATGCTCTACGCTGCGCTTGCCTCCTTTGCACCAAAGAGGAAATGAGGACACTGCGTGGGCTGGCGCCTTGGTCGCCCCGGCTTGCGTCATGGGCACCTCGTGAGGTACCCCACCTTGATCTCTCCGCCTCGCGAGCCACCGACGAGGCCGTGCATGAGGAAGCTTTCTGTCGTCCACCCCACGAGGCTTGGCCCCTCGCGAGGGTCTTGAGCTTGTGTTGATGAAGATGGGCCGTACTGGGCCACTACTTGAGCCACGCCGCAGACGCAGTCAAGTCTCTGGTACCCCTGCCCTGCAACACCGAAAGTAGCCCCCGGGCCTAAGGCGCGCCTGGACTTGGCTGAGCAGAGAAGCGAAGGGGCAAGTGCGAAGCGCCGCGGGCCCTAACAGCCTGCGGCCTTGGGTGCCGCGTGGCGGTTGATTGGACGTGGGCGCCCCTGCTTCCCCATGATGCCTCGGCGACTGCACGAATTGACAAGTCCCTGCATGCAAAGCGGGTCATGATTACCTGTGATCGTGGAGGTCGACGGTTGGCCTTCCCCGGTTATAAGTACAGAACGGTGCGTGCCCTTCTAGTCCATCTCTTCTTGCTTCTCCTTCTTCTCCGTCCTTGCTCCACTTTGTGGCAATGGCTCCGATCCGCCGGTTCTCCGCGGAAGAGAAGGGAAAGGCTCCCTAAGAGGGTCTCGACCCTTTTTTGCTGAAGAAACGGCTAGCCCTATGCCGTCGAGATGAGGGCGCCCGACAGGAGGTGTTGAGGCCCTGGTGCGAGCGGCCGCCGCCGGGGTTCCCGCTGCCCTTGTACGCCCACTTTGAGGGCCCTGAAGGAGTTGACGCCGAGCGCCATGGACGACGCTGCCGTCGGCGTCGGCGGGTCACGGCGGTGCGCGTTGTCCCTCCTGGAGTCCATGCCGAGGGCTCCTCCCGAGAGTTTGTGCTCCACGCCGCCATGCCTCCTCAATCTTGGATCCGCCTTCCTCCCTCCTTCGCCTTCGTGATGCTGCAGGGGGAATATTTGGAGCTCGTTGCAAAGACGCCGGCTGCAGCACCCTCGCGATCAAGCGGAGGTCGCGGTCGTCGCTCCGGGCAAGGCCTTCATGACTCGAGGCTGGGGCGAGATCGCCCGGGTCTGCAGGGCGAGGGGCGCCCTTGCGATCCACCTGGAGTACGACGGCGCTTCCATGATGCTGTTCAAGGTCTTCGATGTGGAAGGACGCTGGCTGGAGTGCTGCCCTGAGAGAGGTGGTCGGGGCACTGCCGCGGCGAGGATCAGGCTCGCTGATCGCTCCCTCAGCAGCTCCTCAGGCGGCGGAGGCGTCGGAGGATCCAGCGACTCCGCCGAGCTCTTCGCGACTCCGGAGACGAGCGACGAAAACTACGAGCCCCCGAGCTTGCGCCGCTCTCGAAGCAGGGCGGGCTCGTCAGGCCGCCGCCGCCTCTGATCTGGATGAGGTTGGCGCCGGTGCCTGACGGCCCACTGTTGATGATGGCGTCTCTCGCGGAGGCGCGGGTAGTTAGCGTTCCTTAGGATCTGCTCCCTCTGTTCCCTGCGAGGAATCGAAAAGCGCGCCCCATGGGGGCTTGTAAGGTGCCTGTGGTTCTATTTGTTAATATGATCCTTGTCGTGAAGTAGTGTGAGATGCTCATTCCGTCTTAGCTTAGTTCCCCCTTTCGAATCTCACGAGGGCTTGATGCTCTGCGCCAACAGGTCCCGGTCCCAAGGCAGGCTTCAGCCGTCGCTGGTATGCCAGGTCATGATGCCGTGGTCAAGGCCAGGGGGTGAGCGGCCTGGGGTCCAGTAAGAGCCCCTGAGTCGTGATGCTCAGGAGGTCCCCTTTAGCGCTCAAGCAGCCATCATTCTGTGAGAAAGGAGCGCGACATTGCTAACACGGGATTGCATTAGGTGCAAGGTCGATGCTGCGATAGCTGGTGTTTCCGGAGGGTGACTTATCACGGGAGTCAGGAACCGCTTCCTGACGCGACGTTAGGTCCGTGCATCGGCAGGTGAGGGGTTGCCTGGCGAGGTCCCCGCATGCCTCTTCCCTCTCGCATTTGCTCCTCTTTCTGCTCTACGTCCTCGGGTCCCGGCCCTCGAGCGGGTCTCACCTGCCGCTGGTATGCTGTGTCGCGATGCCGTGGACAAGGCCGAGGGTGAGGGCCGGAGAGCCAAGAGGAGCCATGAGTCGCGATGCTCGTGTACCCCCCTTTAACGTGTAAGCGGTTCAAGGCGGGCGAGAGAGAAGAAGACGACGTGAGGGCCTCGCCAGGCGCTGCGCCTTGAAGAGATACTGCAGGCTCACCACAATAAGAACAAGAGTCCGCCATGACAAGCGATGGCCAGCCGTTGGTTGCTTTGGAGGGGTGACGAGGCACTGAAGGCCTGACGAGGTGGCGCCGTGCGGGGTTGCCGCGGCCAGAGCTCAGCCATTCAGGTTTGTCGGCATGGCAAGGACGGACCCATGCGCCAGCGTCGTGCCGTTGGAGAGCAGCTCCATCAGTTGGTGTCAATTGAGCGGGTAACTAGGTCAAGCACGTTAATCACGAAGGAGCAAGCTCATTTAGATAGGTGCAGGAAGCGGAACATCGCTGGAGTGCAGCCCGGCGACTTGGGATGATGCAGCCCGAGGGGCCCCCAACAAAGTAAGCTAGGAACAAGAAGTAAAGGATACACGCCGCAGGATGGACCCACGCTGCCCGGGAATGATGCAGTCTGGGGCGCTCCACCGGAGATGAAACTTGAAGGATGTCACCGATAACGTTGAAGACGAAGGGATCTTTGAAATGTATCGACGCCGTGGGCTGCAGGCCGATCTTCACGAGCCCCTGTGCCCAGAGCCTCGGGAGGCTCCGGAGGCGCCGGGCGGCTCCTCACGGACCATCTCCATCTCCGCCAGATCGGAACGCTCGCCTCTTGAGCCTCGTGATGCTCCCCATGAAGTATTTGGCGGCGTGGCAGCTGCGTTCGGCCTGCAGCCGTGGGGCATCTGACGTATCGTAGAGGTGGACCTTGGCGCCCAGCGTGAGGGCCGAAGCACTCGAGAGGCGGCTCGGTTGAGCCTCGGTATGTCGATGCACGCACAGCCCACCATCCTCGGCTGGATGGGGAGCTACGGCGGGTAAGCGGTGGCTGCCACTCATGACTCTAGACTCCTGCAGCTCCTAAATGATCTGGCTGACGAACTCCTGAGGGTTTGGCCCTCCTTGCCTTGCTCATACCTGAGGGACACGTGCTTTGAAACACGCCCAAGTGGTGCCCGAGCGCCTCCTCAGGACTTAGCAAGGTCGGTGGCCCTCCGTGAGAGAGCCCCCGAGCCTTGCTTGAGGAGGGCGCCAGCGCGCCTTCCTATGCATGTAGGAGGTGCCCCTAAACAGCACGGACCACGAGGGGCCTGCCTCCCGAGGGGCCGGCCTGTCGATGTTTTCTTCTTCTTGGGAGCAGTCTCGGGAGCCTCCGCTCCCGCGATCTGGTCTTCAAGTGACGCAGCTTGAAAAGCTCGCTCAGGGGAGCACACCATGTCTCTCTCTTCACAAGGCACCGTGGATGACCCCGCCGCTTCTCGGCATCTTGAGGACGTTGTAGCCGGATGAGTCACGGCCATGAACTTGGCCGTAGCTGGGTACCCGAGGATGACATTGTATGGCGGCGAATGTGGGCGACATCAAAGTCGATGAGCTCGATGCAGAAGGTTGTCACGCTCCCGAAGGTGACGGGAGGCGGACCTGCCTAATCGGAATTGTGGAGCCATCGGTGACTCGGAGAAAGGCTTGGTTGGTCAAGCTGATTGTAAGGCACTTGGAGATTGTTGAATGTCTCTACGGACAGGACATTGAGCCCTGCTCCGCCATCGATGAGGGTCCTGGTGACTTGCACGTTGCTAATGATTGGGGAACAAAGCATCGGGAGGACTCCGGCTGTGGCTGCGCACTTGAGCTGATCTGCTGAGCTGAACGTGATGGCGCACGCTGTCCACCTGAGAGGGCGCGTGGTTTCGAGCTTGGGGAGGACTGCATTCACTTCGCGGGCGAACTGCTTGAAGATGCGTTGAGAGGCTGGGGCTTGAGCTCCACCCAGGATGCAAGCGATCGTGCGCGGCTCCTGGAAGCCCCCAGCCCCCTCGTCCTGATGATGGTCCTCATTTCTCCTTGGTTGTGGAGGCAGAGGAGGGAGGCCTGCGTTTCCTTGCGGGCGATCCTCGCGAGGCTGATCCCTCCAGCCTCCCTCGCGAGGCTGATCCTGCCAGCTATCCTCATGAGGTCGGTCACGCCACCCTTGGCGAGGGCCACAGTCTTCCCAGCGTCCTGCGTTTCTTCCTCCTCCTCGGCCGTAGCCTCGATCGTTGCGGTCGGGGCGTCGACCGATTCTCCCTTCTCGCACAACTCGGAGCTCTTGACATTCGTTGGTGTTGTGGGTGTGGAGGTCGTGGTACACACAGTACTGGCTACCCTTGGAAGACTCGAGCTGATCTCTGCCTCGCTTGGTATGCAGTTCTGCACAGCACGGCAGCCCCTTGCGCTTCACGTCCTTGGCCTTGGGCTTCTTCTCTTACGGGTCTGCGGTGGCAGCTCGAGAAGCGAGAGGCGTCCTTCCTCAGCCCTGGCGCACTTGGTCGCCAAGTTGAACAGCTCCAGGGATGTGCACAGGTCTTCATGCATCGCCAGCTCCTCCTTCATCTTGACGTCACGCACACCATCGGAGAAGGCTGAGATGATGGCCTCCTCGGTCACCTTGGGAATCTTGAGGCATGTGTTGTTGAAGCGCTGGATGTACTTCTGCAGGGTCTCCCCTGGTTGCTGCTTGATGCGGCGCATGTCGCTCACGGAAGGAGGCCGGTCACGAGTGCCTTGGAAGTTGGCGATGAAGCGGGTGCACATCTCGTCCCAGGAGGAGATCGTGCCAGGAGCCAGGTTCAGGAGCCAGGTGCGGGCCCCGTCCTTGAGTGCCATGGGAAACCAGTTCGCCATGACCTTCTCGTCCCCGTTGGCGGCTTCGATGCCCAGCTCGTAGAGCTGGAGGAACTCCACTGGGTCGGCCGTGCCATCGTAGCGAGGAGGCAGGTCTGGCTTGAACTTGCCGGGCCACGCGACGCTGCACAGCTCGGTGGTGAAGGTGCGTGATCTTTGTGTACGGGGGCCTTTGGTGACGAAGAGCCTGGCCTTGCGGGTCCCCATGCGCTGCCGCTGGGAAGCGGGGTCTTGGCGTCTTTGGAGCAAAGCGGCCTGTGACGTGTGGCCGGCGAGGAGCACTCGGGCAGCTTCTTGGGGCGAGGGCCTCTTGACAGCTCTGCTCTTGCTGCACCGGTGCCGGATGGAGTGGGTTCCGCCAGGCCACGCTACTTGGGGCCAGGCGCCTTCTTGAGGGGAGGCGGCGAGGCGCCTCGAGCTCGTCGCCAGCGTAGGGCGAGCACGGTGCAGCGAGAAGGACGGCGCAGGGAGCCTCACGGGCGCGACGAGCTCGGCGACGCGGTCGAGCCACTCTTCGTGAGACGTTGTTGACAGGCGGTAGCGCAGAGCTCGTTCGCGCGATGCGCGGCCCGAGCCTCCATGGTGCGCTGGAGCGCGAGACGTAAGAACCAGTAGGCGAGTGAAGGAGTGGCGATGCGGCCGTCTTGCTTTCTGGACGGATCTTTGGGGCGATGCTTGCTGCTCATTCCCGCCGGGCGGTGGCGGCGTTAATGATGGCGACGGGAATGGCGAAGCGGCCGCTGATGGGGGCCGTCTGGGCGACAGGTAGCGAGCGGCGGCGCTTCAGCGGGCCCGACGAGCGTCTGACATGGATGCGATGGGCGGTGAAGAACAGGGCGGCGGAAGACAGATTCCGGTGCACCCCTACCTGGCGCGCCAAATGTCGAATTTCGGGTTCCGGCAGACCCTCTAGGTTCGAACTCTGGGGTGCACGCGGAGATCTCACCCCCGACCTACCTGCACCTTGTCGTCTCGCTAGGATCTAAACTACCAAAAGAACAACACAAGAGACACAAGGTTTATATCGTTCGGGCCACCATTGTGGTGTAACACCCTACTCAAAGGTGTGGTGTGGTGGATTGCCTCTTGGGCTACTGATGAACAATACAAGGAAGAACAACCTCGCGAGGGTGAGGTGTTCTTGTGGCTAGGCTCTCGATCGGATTGGATCAAGCTAAGAGGAGGTGTCCGGATCGATCCTCTCCCTACTGTAGACCAAGCTAAGATCAGATGCCTCTACTGTGGTGGCTAGCTCTACTTATAGGCAAGGGCCCTGGGCCTCTTCCCAAATATTGAGCGGGAAGGGCGCCAACAATTGGCCATTTTGAAGGGGAACATCTAGTACACTTATCCCGACTAAAGTTGGTCCTCGCCTGTCAAAGGCTCAGTGGCGACGCCGGCTTGGGCTCCACGATGACCTCCTTCCTGCCGCTTGACGGTCTTGGTCTTGTTGCACCAAACGGCTGCCTTTGCTTGATGCTCGCTGCACTTGCCTCCTTTGCACCAAAGAGGAAATGAGGACATCGCTCAGCCGGGCGCTCACCGGGCGCCCTTGGTCGTCATGGCTTGCGTCATGGGCACCTCGTGAGGTACCCCGCCTTGATCTCTCCGCCTCCTCGCGAGCCAGCCTGATGAGGCCATGCCCGAGGAAGCTTCCTGTCGTCCGCCCCACGAGGCTTGGCCCCTCGCGAGGGTCTTGAGCTTGTGCTGATGAAGGTGGGCCGTGCTGGGCCACTCCTTGAGCCACGCCGCAGGCCGCAGGCCGCAGGCACGCAAGTCTGGGTACCCCCGCTCCCAGAATGCCGACAAAAACCCTAATGTCACCTAGATACTCCAATGTCACCTCAAGTATCCGTGGGTATGATTATATGATATGCATCACGCAATATCAGATTCATCTATTCAACCAACACATAGAACCTCAAAGAGTGCCCCAAAGTTTCTACCGGAGAGTCAAGACGAAAACGTGTGCCAACCCCTATGCATAGGTTCATGGGCGGAACCCGCAAGTTGATCACTAAAACATACATCAAGTGAATCACGTGATATCCTATTGTCACCATAGATACGCACGGCAAGACATACATCAAGTGTTCTCAAGTCATTAAAGACTCAATCCGATAAGATAACTTCGAAGGGAAAACTCAATCCACTACAAGAGAGTAGAGGGGGAGAAGCAACATAAGATCCAACTATAATAGGAAAGCTTGCGATACATCAAGAATGTGCCAAATCAAGAACACGAGAGAGAGAGAGAGAGAGAGAGAGAGAGAGAGAGATCAAACACATAGCTACTGGTACATACCCTCAGCCCCGAGGGTGAACTACTCCCTCCTCGTCATGGAGATCGCTGGGATGATGAAGATGGACACCGGTGAGGGTTCCCCCCCTCTGGCGGTCTTGGGAGCAGGTCCCGATTGGTTTTGGTGGCTACAGAGGCTTGCGGGCGGAACTCCCGATCTATTATGTTCTCCGAAGTTTTTAGGGTATATGGATATATATAGGCGGAAGAAGTACGTCAGGGGGCCACGAGGGGCCCACGAGGGTGGAGGGCGCGCCCCCTACCTCGTGGCTCCCTCGTTTCTTTCCTGACGTGCACTCCAAGTTTATCCGGTAGCTTTCCTTCCAAAAATAACTTCTCCAGTTGGTTTCATTCCGTTTAGACTCCGTTTGATATTCCTTTTCTTCGAAACACTGAAACAAGGGAAAAAACAGGAACTGGCACTGGGCTCTGGGTCAATAGATTAGTCCCAAAAGTAATATAAAAGTCGATAATAAAGGCCATAAACATCCAAAACATATAATATAATAGCATGGAACAATCAAAAATTATAGATACGTTGGAGACATATCAGGAACCATGGCTAAGGGACGCGCTTGTCCGAAATGTGGGGTAAGTTACGAAAGTACCCCCACCGATTTGAGGCGGCTCTTTCGGTTCAGGGGTATCACAGGCATTTCACGTGTCAGGATTTCACAGGAGGTGGGAGTTTTCGCGTGCGTTGTAATTTTGGAATAGCAAGGCGCAGGTTGAGATGGAGGGTGTTGTCGGAGCACAACGAGACAAAGATATATCTTAAATATTTCGGGCTAACAAGGCGCGGGTTGAAATTCCCGGACAAGCCTAACGTGTACTGTACCAAATCAATTCGCACTACAAATGTCATTCAAAACTTTGAATTCATGTTATGTTCAATTAAAGTATTTCGCTACGTGTATAATGCATGCAACCTACTACTCAAATGAACGTTTTAGTGCATTCCAAACGTATATACTACCGCTTCAATATGAAGTAATTTGAATTGGTTTCTCTATTTGAATAAGATCTACAATAATGATTGTTGTGAAGTCAAAGCATTTGGATTTGTCTATCTGTTTTAATAAGATCTACAATCATCATTATTTTCTAGTTAAACCATCATTTGTGTATTATCTTCACAACACACCACATGATTAGTCTCGAGTTACATATGAACTATGTGTACTATATGAACTCGAACTCGATTTTTTGAATCCACTTTATGTTGATTTCAAATGACAGTACATTTCAAGCTCTAGCTAGATCTTCATAATCTAAACCATGTCTCATATGTATAATGTGTTTATCACATTATGTATGGTGCCCCGCCCCCTACGCCTACAAGTATTTAGATGTGAGTTGCAAACACCACACATTACCACAAATTCAAATAAAATGTGAGAATGTTCGATATATAGTATTGTTTAGATTGTTCGATATTTAGTTGTAAGCTGCAAACGCCACACATTATCACAAATTCAAATAAAATGTGAGATTGTTCGATGTATAGTATTGTTTAGATTGTTCACATTTAGTTGTGAGCTACAAACGCCATGCATTATCACATTACGGTATAACATGTGCAAAACCACAACACGCGTATCACCGCTATATTGATGCATGCATATGTTTAAAACACTATGATCTCCTATTCAAATATATGAATCCACTTTCATATCAAATTATGATCTTTGTTAGTCTCTTACACCCACACAATCCTCTAACCTTTGTAGCTACCACTAACTTTCTCTCGTGCATGCACATGCCCTCCTCGCCCTCCCCCTCCCTCAGCATTCTATCCATCGCGCAAATTCATTTTTTTTCTTTAGGTCGTTCTCCCACAGTCTCCACAAATCCTTTTCGACGCACACAGATCGATAAACCTCTCCAGCGATGTCTGCCTACAACATACACACGCACCTTCAATCTCCTCCTTTATGTGTCCTTGCCTCGTGTCTCTCATTCGGTCCCACACACTTGTAAACTCTCGCCCCTCTTTTCATCGATCTCACAACCGCACACTCCTCCCCCTATCTAGCTAGTAGCTGGGCCTCTCGCACCACCTCCTAGCTCCATTCTCTCTGTCTATCCGTCTCGCCGGGCCTTATTTGCCTCTAACAAATGGACGTACACCGACCGATATTCCGCTATACATATAGCTAGCTAGGTCCTTATAACTCGTTTTTCCCACGCGTCGATCGATCTACCTCATTAGTTATGTCTCTCCCTTCCTCCGACAAACAACAATTAATCTACCGATCTAGTTAGGTTTGCTTACCAAACACATGGTTCCCCTTGATCATCCATGGATGCGTCCCGACAGATCTATCACGCACAGGCACACACAGAAACACATCCCCACTCTTATTGATAATATTGCAGTTCCACCCTCAGTTTGTCTAGTAGGCCTCTCCCACCATCTTCGAGAAGCAACTCCATCAACCATCCAGCACTCTACCCCTCTCCCTCCTCCTTCTCTCTCCTCTCTCTCTCTATCCCATCCTATTTCCCGTCCTTCAGTTATGTATGGATGTCGACCGATCTCCCTCAAGACATAGCTGGGTCTCTCCTTCTCAACACATATACGAAGTCGTTCTACCTCTATAGTTAGGCCTCCCCCACCCCCTCCCCCACACACACACCGATACATCGAGCGCTCTAGTCATGTCTCCCCACACACACAAACTTGACCTGTGCCCTCCGACGCGTTCGGTGAGGTCACGCCCTATATCTTTGACTTGCACACACACACACACACACACACACACACACACACACACACACACACACACACACACACAATTTCGATGGCTCTCTTCATCGATCTTGCACCCACCCACTTGATCCTCTCGTCGACTCTATCGATATCTATGAACCCTCCCTCTCTTCTCGTGGATCGCCCGACCCTCTATATATGATATGGATAGGCCTCCATTTCACACACATTGCATGCAAAATTTTGTTTGAGATGTCATTGACACATATTCCCAAAAATACATTCACGAAATCAACCCCCCCCCAATCAAAAAACACTCACGAACGCACAAGCCATTTGTCTAGGTTTGTATCTCTCTCACACACACCCACGTAGGTGGGGGACGTGCACGAAGAGAAGAGGTGCACGCATGCAGGCGCGCGTGCCGTCTCTTTCCCAACCACACCCGTCTTGGTACACGGTGGAGCTCATTTACGTATGAAAAGGCAGCCCACGTGGTAATTTGACACGATGTCTTTGGTTGTCCACTTGATGGTGGGAGGATCGTCTACCACCGGTGAACAAACAAATTGCGACTTGACGCGTTATGTTAAAAAAGAGGCAAACCATGTGGGGCCTACCTTAGAGGCAAGGCTCTATACACTGGAGTACTTTTGATGTGTCCCATCAACTCACAGAACGAGGAGAAGCTTGCTTAGTACGCCGTCTCCCTGCCCACGGGCGCGATGGCTCGCAGGATGAGGTGAAGCTTGCTTACTACTAGTAGTACTATACGCCTTACGCCCGCTCCCTCGCCCACGCGCGTGGTGGCTCGCAGGACGAGGAGAAAATTTTACTACTCCCTCCGTTTACTCCTCGTCCCTACTACCTTGGTTAGAGAGATTATCATATTGTTTGGAATATATATGTCCTTTAGTAGATTTCAATATGAACTATTAGTACATACTCCAAACACTGATGTATATGAACTACTAGTATTTTAGAGTGTAGATTCACTCATTTTGCTCCGTATGTAGTCCATATTGAGCCCCTGTTTGGTTCATAAGTCCTAGGACTTTTTCTAGTCCCAACTAAAAAGTCCCTACTCCTTAAAAAGTCCCTCCCTGTTTGTTTTCAGGGACTAAAAAGTCCCTAGTCCCTCCCTAGAGGTTATGGAATGACCATGTTACCCCCAGTATACAGAAAAATAACAACCAAACAACACCATGGGGCATTGTTGGAAAAGTCCCAAAAAAGACTCTCCTTGAGAGTCTTCTTCATTAAGTCCCAAAAAGCAAGTTTTAGTCCCTAGTAGTCCCTCGTGTTTGGCTAAAAAGTCTCTAAGAGGGACTTTTTCTAGTCCCTACACTAAAAAGTCCCTGGAAACAAACACCCCCTGCATAAAGCTGAGACACTTATTTTGGAACGGAGGGAGTACATATTTGCTATGATCTGTCAATCATTGAGATGCAATAGCATGCATGTTAGTCTCCTTTGTATTTGATGAAATGTTGCAACGGGAAACCTTGGATGCAAGGTACATGTAACAGAAGCTAGAAGCTTCATAGCATTGTACTATCTCGCTGATAAATTACAGTACGTACTATACTAGTACTTCCTCCGTTCCTAAATATAATTCTTTGTAGAGATTTCACCATGAACCACATACGGATGTATATAGATGCATTTTAGGTGCAAATTCATTCATTTTGTTTCGTATGTAGTCCACCTAGTGGAATCTCTACAAAGATTTATATTTAGGAACGGAGGGAGTACTATGTAAAGAGTTAGGTGTCGCACGGTGTCCAGAAAATATGGTGATAGTGTGAGGTGGGCCATGTAATCATTGAGCCTACGTGTTTTCACTGCTCTTGCACTCCTCCGCCGTAAGAATGGAGAAAATTGTAATCTATTAGTACCTCCTTTCGCCGAAAGCGTGGGACATCCGGCAGTCCTACCACCTCAGTAATAATGACCAATGAGCCGTCAAATCACATAGACCCAGCAGTAAGTTGGACGGACGAAGCAACCATCACTCTTGAATCCGCTTCTCCCTTCAACGCAGGCACCAGTGAGAGGTCGCGTCCGCTCTGCCCGGGCATGAATGCGGCACCGATTCTTTGGAGCGGCGCTGACCGTTTCGGGCAGGAAGCGCGCGCGGGCGATGGAGGGGCTTTGGGTGGGCCAGGCTGGTCAGGAGCGGGCGTGGCAGCTGTCCACCTGTCCCTGCCGGACGCCCAGAAACGAGAGGATGCACTGACTCTTGCGGCTAAAATCGTACACTACACACCATCTCTCTGTAGGAGTAGGTCGATCTGTCGCTCTCTCTAACACACACACACACACACGCACACGCACACACAGGTTCATAGAATAGGAAAATCGTGCCAGTGCGAAGCCACATGAAGTGAGATACAAATGAAGTATGTACAAGAAGAGAAGAGGTGACGAATAGTCCATCAAACCTGGACTGAGGAGTAGTACTCCCTCCGTCTAGGTGTTAAGTCATCTTACATAAATCAGATATTCCCAAAATGTTTAGGCGTCGTCCATTAACTTCGCATCTCAATCCCCTCCTGGCCTCGTTGCTAGCAAGCGTTGTTACTTAGGGAGCATTTGGATCCTTAGCAAGAACAACTTATAGCATAGCCGAGCAAGGTTAGGCGTTTGGAACTGTTAAAATATGTTAGCTTTTGTGGGCCAACTAGCTTGGGTGGGCTAGAAAAACCTTGCTAGCTCAGGGGAGCCAGATCGGCTCGCTTCCGACGGCAAACTTTGCATAGTAGTAACATAGACTAGTAACATATGCATGTTACTAGTCCAAGTTACTCACCACTATGACCACCCTAAGCAATGTAACCAAACGCTCCTTACTCTGCCTTGTTATCTCCCTCGGAAACCCAATGCATGGAGCGCAACTACGCGTTGATCAGTCAAGAAATCAAAGTCGGCTTGCATGCGAGTTAATACGTGGCCCTGCATGGTAGCTAAAACGGCATCTCTTGGTTGTTTGTATTAATTGTTGCGTTTAGAGACAGAAATCAGGGCTTTGATTGGAGGAATGACCGGTCAAGTTTCTCCTTCTCCTCCAATCTGCTTGCACCTTGGTCCGCTGCACCTTCTAACATGACTTATTACACCTAGACAGAGGGAGTCGTACGAGATACGGTGGCACACTGACTTAGGCCGAATACAAGTGCCCAAAATTGTGTGCATGTTATAATAAGGATTCACTTAAAATAGTACGTGAGCGAACAGAGGGATCAATTGGACAGTGTTCCCGGCAAGAATTTAGATGTGTGAGGTAAGATACATCACGGGCGCTTTTATTTTTTCTTATTAATTTGTTTGTTTCACCCTCATTTGGTGGGACCCAACGTACTATGTGGAGAGAGGTAAGGTGACTAAGGCTGCGTTATTTCTGCACCACTGCGGATAGTCTTACCACCAAAGCCACATGACACGATTATGATTTAAATCCCAATGACTCCCACACAAAAAAAACACGGCATGCTTGTCACACGAATGCAAGAATGTATAAAAGGTTATTTTCCTCTCGTTGAACATAACGGAGGGTTGTGTAGCTGGTTAGCCTGTTCGCTCATCAAACTTGAGGTCTCGGGTTCGATAACTACACTTGAGCATAATTCGTGCCAGGAGGATTCTTTGACTGGTCAAAATGGATGGATACGGAGCTATACGATCAACTGCAGCCTCGGCGCTTGTTTTCTAGGGTTTGCACTCTTTACACTCTCTCCAGTATATATATACATGCTGGAGCCTGAGCGCTTGTAGTTGCTCTCTTCACACTCTCTCACCCTCTCCAGATCTAAACAAGACTTCGTTGGCCTATCTCTCTCCCCTCACTGCTGGTCTGCTTATAGTTGCTCTCTCCACAACTCTCTCACCCTCTCCAGATCTAAACAAGACTTTGTTGGCCTCTCTCTCTCCTCCCACTGCTGGTCAAAGAGCCGGCAGGATCCGTCCGCCGGGGAGGGAAGGAGGCTTAACGCTGTCGCCGTCAGCGAGGGAGTACTACCTGTGCAGCTGTTCACTTTCACCTAGCGGCGGCGCGGGAGGGCCTCCGACCCCTTCTTCTTCGCCGCCGTACATAGTGTGGGCCGAATGGCCTCCGGTCGCCCACCAAACCACACCCCAAGAACCTCAAGGTATAATTTACTTATTCCACATGCATTGCTCTAGCTGCATGTGGGCTTTTTCCGCTTCTGCACTCGAATCTAGGTGTTGGATCAAAAAGGAAAGTAGTGGGGAAAGTTGTATACCATGAATCTAGGACGTGGTTCAAAGAGGAAAGGAATGGGGCAAAGTAGTGGGAAAAGTTGTATAGCATGAATCTAGGACGTGGTTCAAAAAGGAAAGGAAGGGGGAAAGTAGTGGGGAAAGTTGTATCGAATGAATCTAAGACGTGGTTCAAAGAGGAAAGGAATGGGGGAAAGTAGTGGGGAAAGTTGTATAGCATAAATCTAGGACGTGGTTCAAAGAGGAAAGGGAGGGGGAAAGTACTAGTACAGACTGGCTATCCAGCACCTACGTTGGTCGAAAAGGGAAAACAATGACAAACATAGTACACACATCTATAATGAAATGATCTTTTGTTTTGGGGGACAAGGCTGTAGAGTTTGAGCAGGACTAGATTTACTGCGCTCACATAGGGAAAGGTGTCTAAAGATAACAAAACTGGGACCAACACAAATATGCTCCTTGGTTGTTTGTACTTTGTTGCAATAGACTGTGCATCACCCCAGTACATCGGTAGATGCACATGGTGTTGGTGCGTCCACTGTCCCGTGCAACTCCTTAGCTGTTGTTAATCTAAGGCCCTATTTGGTTAAAATCTCCCTAGTCCCTACCTGCTTGGTTCCAGGGACTAAACATGCACTAGAGGATATTAAATGACATGCTAAAAGACCATGTTACCCCTAGTAATGAACTAATAGAGACAAGGTGCGATGCGTGGCAGGGGCAACTGTTGGAAAAAGTCCCAAAAATACTCTCCCTCGGGGTCTTCTTTCTTTAGTCCCAAATGCCCACTTTTAGTCCCTAAAAGTCCCTCCTGTTTGGTTTAGATGGGACTGACACGGAGTTTTTTTAGTCCCTCCACCAAAATGTCCCTGTAAACAAACACCCTCTAATAATGCCGCTGGAAAATTGATGCAATGCCACAGTTAAAAGCAAATTACATGTTTAACGAATTTTATTGTTAATATAATCTCTCTATTAATATTAGTGAATGCCACCATTTGAGAAATGCTACTGTCTTGCTTTCTTTCCCATTTAGATAAGGTAGATGCTTCTTTTGTTAAACACTGTGTCATCCAAATAAGTTATTGACCACTAATTGTTTCCTTTGCACCTCTGTGTAAACAAGGTTATCTACTTCACCTCGTTGCCATTGTGACCTTTTGTTGCACTGCACAAAACACTTTTGTTTTAAGAGTGTTTTGTGAAGTTCAACCAAAATGTCACACTGACAACGTTGCTTGATCTTAGTGGAACTGCATAAGAGGAGATCTTACTTCCTATCCGTGTTGGAAAATTTGGTTCAGATATTCTTCTTGTGAGTTGTTTGAATTCCGCGTCATGAGAGGTCAGTACTAGCCTTCTTTCACATGATTCTGCAGTGTGCTTTCATATGTTGTGCTACTTGTTCGGTAATGTTGCTTGATTTTTGTGAACTGCACAAATGGAGACAAGACTTCCAATCTGTATGTGCACCGTAATATCCCTTTGAGGTAAGATAAGGATATTTCTGGCTGTTGGCCTGTATTTTGCCACTTCCATCGGAAAATTAATGTCATTGTTTAGTGCTATACTTGTGCAACCTAATTGACATGCCAAATCTTACATTGAAGGCGAAGCTTGTCTCGTTATTGAACCAAGTGATGAAGGGGAAGAACAAGTGGAAGAAAAACAAAATCAACTCCGGTCAGTAATGAAGCCTTAATGGGAACTGTGATGACACAAGTAATGACATAGTTTTGCATCTTAATTTATTGCTATGGCTGAAACGAGCAATTGTTTTGCCACTGATTTGATGCCACTCTTAATGTAATACGTAATTATCTCTACTTGTGCAAACAGGGATCTTCTTTGAAGATACCATATATTTTAGTGGAACTGCACAAGAAGATGTTGGAAACATTAAACTAATCGAGGAGTATATAGTAAGCATGGCCACCACAGTAGATAGCAACAGATGGTTCCGGAGAAGTGCTTCATCTGTATGCTCTACACAATAAGCCTCCCGACAAAGGTTGGTACTTGCCCACTGATTTCATCCATATGATTGAGCTTTGTCATCTCTATTGGTGTTGTGCCACTGTTTAGATACTATCATGAAAAAGTGGTATTGTCCTTGAGAAGTGCTTCATCTGTGTTGTTTTAAATATTTCCTTTCCTTTTTTTCAAGCAAACAAGGATGCTAGCATTTAGTTGTCCTCTTGTCTTTGCACAACAGGATCATCCTCCTCTGAAGAAGAATATGGAGTACGTGAAGTGACTAGTTTTGATTATGCCAGGATGAAGAAGCCCTGTCTATCTTCTCATCAGAAGGAGCAGTTTAAGGATGGCTACATTACTCCCCACAAGACCAAACTAACTTCAGCTCAGAAGGACTGACAAATCTCCATTTTCTTGCTATGATGCACGAGTACAATGTTGTTCTAGGATTCTTTCCGATGAGTTCCATTTTTCTAAAAGTGTGCTCTACATGGACCATGTAGGTGCCTGTTTAAACTGTCAATTCATAGTACAGTTTACTTTATACTAATCACTTTTTTGTATATGTGCAAACAGGGGTGCTCAGCTTGATTTCAATGGGAACTGCACAAAATGTTCATGAATACATAAAATCATTCATTTCCACCACAAGAAAGGAGGTGCCGATAAGTTCAAGGCGTTGCAACATATAAGGGCGAAATCATACAAGCTACGCGAATTTGGTTGATTTTGGTGGAACTGCACAAAAAGAACAGCTGGTTTATTTAGCACGAGGTGCCATGTCAATGTCCGAACTGATGGCAAACCTTGCCCATTCCACAATCGTAGGCATTTGATATTTTGGAATGGGACAACCTTGTCAAATTTTCTCATTGATTTTAGCAAGAAGACATGCGTTTGATATTTTCAAATGGGACGCCCTTTCTTTGTCGCCAGCGTCGATCCATTTTTTCTTTATTCTTTAGTTGTGAAGTAAATATTGGCTCTGGCATGTGAATCGCTGAGATGCATAATCATCGATTGTTTTGAATGTTCTCTATGAATTGCCAGGCCTGTGTGTTTGATTGCAATGTAGAGGAACGCTAAATAGCTGCTCAAACTCTTTGTACTCCTTCTGTTCCTTTTTACTGTGTTTGATTGCAATGTACAGGAACGCTAAATAGCTGCTCAAACTCTTTGTACTCCTTCTGTTCCTTTTTACTTCGCACATTGTGAAAGTGCATACTTTTTTCTATAAGATTGGTCAAAGTAGAGATACTTTGACTGCAGACAAAACTTGTATGCAGACTAGAAAGGACCGGAGGTAGTACATGTGAAACTGCTGCAAACGAGGTGATCACCCTAGGAATAATGCTAGTACGTATTGTTTTGCATGTTCACCCAATGCCAGTGATACAAGAATTCGAACTAATCGAAATAAATTCATCCATACACAGTCGGATTTCATATAAACATGCCGGATTTCATTACATTTCATACATTCTTCAATTAAAAAGGGGTGCGCTGGAGGTATAATTAATTAATCGAAGCTTCCCACCTGTCCCATTGAGCGAACAGAAAGCTTCAAGTGACTTAACTCCAGTGTGCAGCAGTGAATCGACATGTGGCCCAGATGCCTGTTGGGCCCACGTGTCAGTCAGCCAACTACACCAGCAGTTAAGTAGAAGCAGCGTCCTTCTCCAACATAACTCTCCGCTTCACGTTGCCGCCAAGAAGCTAACCGGCCGTCAGTGGTCAACCCGCCTAGCTTGGCTTCAACTGGAGGGTAGCAGCGGTGGCCTTACTTGGACCCGAGCGGCGGCGACCTACCGTGTTCTACTCTTCCTCGTTTTATATGTGGCGCGGCCTCGTTGGCAGCAAGGCGGGGCCTCGGCGGAGCCAGCGATGTCCTCTGTCTCGTTGCTGGCGGGCGGCATCTCGGCCAAGCGGGGTGGGGCCTCGGCGGAGCCGGCGGTGTCCTCTACCTCGTTGTTGGCGCTGCGGGGCCTCGGCGGAGCAGGGCCTCATCGACGCCAGCAGAGCGGGGACTCGTCGGAGCTGGCATTGTCCTCTGGCTCGTCCTCGGTCTCGCCAAACAGTGCCTCACCCACTTCATCGCCCTCTTTGTAGGCGGCCGCAGCCTCCGCCACCCGCATGTGGTACCGCCAGTGCTTGAGGCGGCCCTCGCGGGCGGAGCGGTACGAGTCGAGCAGCGCCTCCTGCTCTGCCCGCTCCGTGATGATCTGCTCCTACGCCTGCAGGTGCTCCTGGAGGAGATGGTGGTTGTAGGCGGCGTCGGCCTGCGCCTCCCGGCACTGCTCCTCATGCTTCTGCCTCACCGTGTCCATATATTGGGCACGGGCCTCGCCGATGTTCATGGTGCAATGCACCGGCGAGGATGGCGCGGAGGAGGGGGTTGGCGCCGAATCGTCGACTACCATGTTCTCCATTGGGACGTCATCGTCCTCCGGCTGCCTTCCGGTCAGCCAGTCGGCAGCAATGGCTGCCATCTCCTTGTGGTCCGTCGTCCGCCCGTCCCGAAGAGCGCTGGAGCGCAAGGAAGCCATGGTGGGTAGTAGTGGTGTGGACGGGAGAAAGGGGAAACAGATGCAGATGACTGCGGCTATGGCCGGCGCAGCAGTTTATATAGCAATGGTGGGCGGAAGAGGGACAGACGTGTGGCGCCGGAGTAGCCGCCTCGGCAACTACGTGTCATTAATGTGGGCGGCAGAAGGACGGACGGACGACACTTGTGTCGTTTGAAGGCGGAGCAATCGCCTGCACCGGGAAGCGGGGCGGGCGGCGCTGACTGTTTCAGGGGGAAAGAGCGCGCGGGCGAGGGAGGCGGTCTGGGTGGGCCAGGGCAGTCAGACTCGTGCTTGGTAGCGGGTCGGTCCAACAGCCGTACATGCTGGCTCACCAGCTAGCTCGCCGAGCTGAGCGACGACAATCAGACAATGGACATAGCTTCCGACCAGGAGCCAGCGCCACTGTCCAAGCCGGTTCATGCCGTGTTCACCATAGAGCAGGTGCCGCCGCACTTTGACGCCCTAATGGCGGAAGAGCTACCAGCGTAGGAGGACCTGTGTTGCAACCTCCATCTCCTCAACGAGCACCGATGAACAAGCGAACGACAATGCCGTCACGGACATGTGGCCCTATGATCCTGGCTTCCCGAATGAGCAGCCGACGCTGTATCAGACCATCCGTTGGGCCCGCGAGGCCCTCTCCGTCATCGCTTCGAGGTTGTTGCGCTGCCCGTGGCGCCGCCGTCTCTGCGTTATCAACATGGTCAACGGACATGAGGATGAGGAGATGACTTTACTTGGAGAGGATGACAGTGGGGACCCACCAGGGCCATAGCCGCACGTACGCAAGTGCCTCCTTATTAGTATATAAAACTACAATTTTTTTTGCTTCCTCCTGGTTTCCTAACATCACGGTCCCACACCATTGTCAACCTATGTAGTCAATAAACGAGAGAATTGCACAAAAAGCGGCCGACAGCTGGGATCAAGCAACTCGAGCAGTATTTGTGTTTTTGAGGTGTGAGCACTGCAGAGTTTTTCTTGAGCGATGTTTAGCCCAGATATTAATTTTTCTCCTCTGAACAACAACGAAAACATAGCTGTAGGTATTAACTGGACGGGCTGTGGCCCGTCTAGCCCAGGCCTGATATCTAGCCGAGATATTAAATTTTTTCAAGCTGAAAATGGCTAGCCCAGCTATACTTTTTTAGGAATACCCAGGCAAGGTCAAGTTGTTATTCTCCGCCCCGCTAGGCTGCAAATCTATCCTAGGAAGGATGCATTAGGCTTAACAAGAAAATGGGCTTTAAGAAATAATAAATGGGATGTAATTATAAAAATTGGGCAGTAACTATAAAAAATGCACCAAACATGTAATTACTTTATAAAATATTATTTTTGGATATTGAAATTTTTTAATTTCATTATTTGTTGCGAGCGCAATGTTTTGTTGGATTTTTACGTAATATAAATTTATATTGAAATTGTATTTAATCTGACTAGAAATTTCGGGATAAAAATATTCGGATCCCATCAAAATGTGGGAAATTTTTATTGAATTCTGTTTTGAACGGTTGGTTGAAATGGGCTGTACTTTTAACAAACTGTAAATGGGCTGTAGTAAATTCCATTAGAATTCAAAAATTGGTTGCATATTCTTACAAATTTCAAATGGGCCATAAGTTCTCTGCCACACACTTGTGGCCTTACTAAGTTGACGCGTCCCCTAAAAAAAAGAGAGTTGACGCGTATGCAAGGCTTTTTCAACTTATAGTCAACACACGGTTCTAGCAGTAGTGACCGTTGGATGTCCATCCAATGGATGCCGTGCTTCTTCTTCAATCTCGGATATTCTAGCTTCACCCACCCAAAAAATGATTCCTCCCCCTGACATCTGGGGCGCACCATTTCGGAAGCTTACCTGTGGGCCTACTAAGTTGATGCGTACCAAGGGCTTTGTCAACTTAGTCAATATAAATGATTCTAGCTGCAGTGACCATACGATGTCCATCCAACAGCCGTCGTGCTTCTTCAACCTCTGGTCTTCTTGCTCCAGCCGCCCAAAGAAGCACCGATCGTGCCGCCTGCTCCTGCCTCCCATGGCCGGCTGTGCTACCGCGGAGGCCTCACCGCCCCTACTACTCCCACCGCTGGCCAGGCCATCCCTCTGCTCATCCACACCCCCTGTTATTCTGCGGCGACGGCAACCTCACACCACAGCCGAACCAGTAAACCCTCGTACTCCTCTCCGCGTGGGTATCCACTGCCGCGTCTTCCCTGGCTCCGCGTCGTCCCCTTCCTAGGCCTCACCATCGTCCACCGCCGTGGTGCTCTCAGCGCGGTGTGGTCAATGTGGTTAACGGTCGACTTCCATCGGAAGAGTACTGTACGTGGAGAGGCTGACAACTGGGTCCACGGAAGCCGCAAGGAAGTGCCTCCTTATTACGCGCAAAATAATTATTCCTCCACCTGACAGCGGGGACCCACCGGACGGGCCACCGTATTTTGCAAAAAAAAAACATTCCCCCTGACTGCTGGGACCCACTAGCTACATCTTCGCACACAAGGAAGCGCGTCCGGGCAAAAAAAAAAACGATTCGCCCCCCTTAATGCTGTGACCCACAAGCTACATCTTCGCACGCAAGGAAGTGCCTGACAGTCGGGACCCACCTGGTCGAAGCGTACATAGCGTTGTCATTCTAGTCGCGAATGTGTACGTACATACTGGTCGATGTAGAGGCGCACACGTGTCGTAGTAGAGGCACGCACGTAGCATGTACACATACGTACAGCGGCCAGTGTGCAAGAAAGAAAATACGGCCACGTACGTACATACGGGCGGGGTCTCGAACGCCCACTCGCGCATACGTACGACCAGGGCTCGTGTACATGGATGGGTCGGAATGGAGAAACTGCGTCTTTGTCGTGTTCATGGGGAGGCAACGGAATGCGTCGTGTTCATCAGGAGGCAACAGAACGCGTGGGAGCAACCGGCTTGGACGGGACAACCGATGGAAACGAGGCCTGGCATACCGCACAATGGAGGAAACGACCTTGTGTTCGATCGGCCACGTTTGAAACGGGATCCTGTTGATTGGGAGGGGTCTGGCGTACGCAAAACGGATGAAACAGACTTGTGTTGGACCTCCTACGGTCGAAACGGGGTCCTGTTGATTGGGAGGGGTGTGGCGTACCGCAAAACGGAGGAAACAGACTTGTGTTGGAGTGCTACTGTCGAAATGGGGGGTCCTGTTCATCGGGAGGGGTGTGGCGTACCGCAAAACAGGACTCCACGGGATACTGTTCATCTCCACCGTCGACCCCCTCCAGCCTCCACGGGCTACTGTTCATCCACCATCGACCTCCTCCAGCCTCCACCAACGACTGTTCATCCGCGGGCTCCTGTTCATCCAGCCTCCACCGCGCACTACTCCACCGGCTACTGTTCAACCAGCCCTCTCCACAGGCTCCTGTTCAACCACCCCTCTACGGGCTACTGTTCATCCAGCCCTCCACCGTCTACTGTTCATCCAGTCCTCCATGGGGTGGTCCTGTTCATGCAGCCCTCCACGGGGTCCTGTTCATCCAACCCCAACATGCTCGATCGATCGGGGTCCTGTTCATCCAGAGGCAACACCACGGGGTGCATTCATCCACCCCCATCGGGAACTGTTCATCCAAACCCCCCCAAAGAATGCTCACTTTGCTCATCCAGAGGCAACATCGATCGGCTTCGCTTAGCAGCGATGGCGGCGAATCGCTCGATCGGGTTCAGTTAACAGCCATCGATCGATCGCTCGGGTTCAGTAACGCGTAGCCTGCAGTGCAATCGCTCGGGTTCAGTAGGCGAACGCCTCGCTTGGGTTCAGTTAGAGCCCAATGCCTCGCACCCACGCGCGTGCGTGTACGAGAGAAACGCGCAAACCTCCGTGCATCGCTCGGCCCCGACCTTTTTTCCCACCGTAACCGGGAACACCCCGATATTTTCCTCGCCCTCGCTTCGACCACAGTTTTTTCCGTCATGGACGGCCCAAAGAATGTCATGCAGCTGCGTCTCCGGCCCGCCCAGGATGAAAAGCCCATTTTCTGTCATGATTTTTTGTCATAGAAGTAGGACCCCACCACATCTATGATGATACCGGGTTTTGTCACAATTATCGTCATAGAAGTGTCATAAGTATGATAGGAAAAAATTCGTTCGTCCCAAAATGTCATGACGTGTCTTTTTTTGTAGTGCGCGTACGTACGACGATGGCCCTTGTGTGTCCATAGTTGATGGAAATATGCCCTAGAGGCAATAATAAAGTTGTTATTATTATATTTCCTTATTCATGATAAAGGTTTATTATTCATGCTAGAATTGTATTGTCCGGAAACTTGAATATATGTGTGGATACATAAACAAATACCGTGTCCCTAGTGAGCCTCTACTAGACAAGCTCGTTGATCAAAAGATGGTTAAGGTTTCCTAACCATAAACATGTGTTGTGACTTGATAACGGGATCACATCATTAGGAGAATGATGTGATGGACAAGACCCATCCGTTAGCTTAACATATGACCGTTCAGTTTATTGCTACTACTTTCTTAATGTCAAATACACCTTCCTTCAACCATGAGATCATGCAACTACCGGATACCGGAGGAATGCCTTGTGTTCTATCAAATGTCACAACGAAACCGGATGATCATGAAGATGCTCTACAGTTATCTCCGAAGGTGTCTGTTGAGTTGGCATGGATCAAGATTGGGATTTGTCACTTCGTGTATCGAAAAGGTATCTCTGGGCCCTCTCGGGAATACAGCATCACAAAAAGCTTGCAAGCAAAGTGACTAAGGAGTTAGTTACGAGATGATGTATTATGGAACGAGTAAAGAGACTTGCCGGTAACGAGATTGAACTAGGTATGGAGATACAGACGACCGAATCTCGGGCAAGTAACATACCGATAGACAAAGGGAATTACGTATGTTTTCATAAAGGTTTGACCGATAAAGATCTTCGTAGAATATGTAGGAACCAATATGGGCATCTAGGTCCCGCTATTTGTTATTGACCGGAGAAACGTCTCGGCCATGTGTACATCATTCTCGAACCCGTAGGGTTCGCATGCTTAATGTTCGTTGACGATATAGTATTATATGAGTTGTGTGAAATAGTGACCAAATGTTGTTCGAAGTCCCGGATGAGATCACGGACATGATGAGGAGCTCCGGAATGGTCCCGAGGTAAAGATTTATATATAGGATGATAATATTTGGCCACCGAAAAGGTTTTGGGAAGTACCAGGTATTTATCAGAGTGTCGGAAGGGGTTTCGGAAGGCCACTGGTAAGTGGTGGACCTTATGGGCCAAAGGTGGGAGCACACCAGACCACAAATGGGGTTGGCGTGCCCCACCACCTGTGCCCACGCGCCAAGGAAGGAGGGAAGGAAAGGGGAGGTGCCCTAAGCCAGCTAACCCCCTTTCCTTCCCCCCATGCACAAATATGGAAGGGGGGGCGGCTGTGCACCCTAGGGTAGCTGCAGGCCTCTTGGGGGCACGCCTAGGGTGCCTCCCCTCCCCCTCCACCTATATATATGTGGCATTGGAGGGGCAACACACACCTTTAGTTCTAGTTCCTCCTCCATCCACGCCCGTTGTGATTGGTGAAGCCCTGTGGATAGTTTCACCACCTCCGTCACCATGCCGTTGTGCTGCCAGAACTCATCTACCACTTCTCCTCTCTTGTTAGATCGAGAAGGCAAGGACGTCATCGAGATGAACGTGTTCTGAACGCGTAGGCGCCGTATGTTCGGTACTTGATCGGGATGGAGGTGTACGACTACATCAACCGCAAAGATAAATGCTTCCACTTAGCGATCTACAAGGGTATGTAGATGCTCTCCCCCTCTCGTAGTTATGCATCTCCATGGATAGATCTTGCGTGTGCATGGAATTTTTTTAGTTTTCCATGAAACTTTACCCATCAGTGGCATGAAGAGCTAGGTCTATGCGTTGATCATATGCACGAGTAGAACACAAAGGAGTTGTGGGCGGTGATGGTCATACTGCTTACCACCAACGTCTTATTTTGATTCGGCGGCATTGTGGGATGAAGCGGCCCGGACCAACCTTACATGTCCACGTACATGAGACCGGTTCCATCATCTGACATGCAACTTGTTTTGCATAAAGGTGGCTGGCGGGTGTCTGTTTCCCCTACTTTAGTTGAATCGAATTTGACTACGGCTGGTCCTTGCATAAGGTTAAAACAGCAAACTTGATAATAATGGTTGTGGTTTTGCGTAGGTAAGAACAGTTCTTGCTAGTTGCCCGTGGCAGCCACGTAAAACTTGCAACAACAAAGTAGAGGATGTCTACCTTGTTTTTGCGGGGCATGTTGTGATGTGATATGGTCAAGATATGATGTGATATATGTTGATGTATGAGATGATCATTTTTTGTAATAAGTTCACGACTTGCATGTTGATGAGTATGAAAACTGGCAGGATCCTTAGGGTTGTCTTTAATTATTGTATGACATGCATGTCAATCACTAAGCGCCATGTAATTGCTTTACTTTATCGCTATGCGTTAGCAATATTTGTAGAAGCAATAGTTGGCGAGACGACCCCGACGATATGATGGAGATCAAGGTGTCGTGCCGGTGATGATGGAGACCATGCCAATGCTTTGGAGATGGAGATCAAAAGCACAAGATGATGATGGCCATATCATGTCACATATTTTTGATTGCATGTGATGTTTGTCCTTTATGCATCTTATTTTGCTTAGAACGACGACAGCATTATAAGATGATCCCTTCACTTAATTTCAAGATAAAAGTGTTTTCCCTGAGTATGCATCATTGCTAAAGTTCGTCGTTTCGAAGCACCTCGTGAGGATCGGGTGTGATAGATTGTACGTTCACATACAACTGGTGTAAGCCAGTTTTGCACATGCAGAATACTTGGGTTAAACTTGACGAGCCTAGCATGTATAGACATGGTCTCGGAACACTGGAGACCAAAAGGTCAAACGTGAGCCATATAGTAGATATGATCAACATAGAGATATTCACCATTGAAGACTACCCCATCTCACGTGATGATCGGACATGGTAAGTTATTTGGATCATGTATCACTTAGACAACTTGAGGGGTGTTGATTTAAGTGGGAGTTCATTAGTAATTTGATCATTTGAACTAAAATTTATCATGAACTTAGTCTTATTAGTTTTTGCATATCTATGTTGTAGATCAATGGCCCGTGCTACCGTTCCCTTGAATTTTAGTGCGTTCCTAGAGAAAGCTAAGTTGAAAGATGATGGTAGCAACTACGTGGACTGGGTCCAGAATTTGAGGATTATCCTCATTGCTGCACAGAAGAATTATGTCCTTGATGCACCGCTAGGTGACAGACCTGCTGCAGGAGCTACTGCAGATGTTATGAACGTCTGGCAGTCTTGATCTGATGACTACTCATTAGTTCAGTGTGCCATTCTTTACGGCTTAGAACCGGGACTTCAAAGACGTTTTGAACGCCACAGAGCATATGAGATGTTCCAAGAGATGAAGTTGATATTTCAAGAAAATGCCCGGCTTAAGAGATATGGAGTATCCAACAAATTCTATAGTTGTAAGATGGAGGAGAACAGTTCTTTCAGTGAACAATACTCAAAATGTCTGGGTATCATAACCACTTGATTCAGCTGGGAATTGATCTTCCAGTTGAGAGTGTTATTGATGTAGTTCTTCACCAACGCCACCAAGCTACAAAGGCTTCGTGATGAACTATAATATGCAAGGGATGACGAAAACGATTCCCGAGCTGTTCGCGATGATGAAATCAGTGGAGGTAGAAATCAAGAAGGAGCATCAAGTGTTGATGGTTAAAAAGACCACTAGTTTCAATAAAAAGAGCAAGGGAAAGAAAGGGAACTTCAGGAAGAATGGCAAGCAAGTTGCCGCTCCCGTGAAGAAGCCCAAAGCTAGACCCAAGCCTGAAATTGAGTACTTCTACTTCAAAGGAAATGGTCACTCGAAGCGGAACTGCCCGAAATACTTAGCGGATAAGAAGGATGCCAAAGTGAACAAAGGTGTCGGTGCAACAAACCCTGGGTCTGTTGCCCAGACTGTACATAGGCACGGGAACAAGATTGAAGCACCAACCCAAGTCAGAGATCGAAAGACCAAGAGATTTGAAGAACCAACGTGCAGTTCAGAGAAACCAAGATCCCGCCAAAAGAGCAAGGTATCGGCAACAGAAGAGCCTCCCTTGCCAGGCAGGTGAGCCCGGCAAGGGGCGAGGCCACCGCCAGAAGCTGGCAGCCAAGGCACCCCGGCAAGGTCTGCCGAGGCTCGTGGGGGTAGAACCATCCCACCAACCACTCAAGCACGACCCATGTCGTCAATCAGTGCGGTGTCAAGCCGCAAGATGATTAAGTGGCAGCCATTCGCCACATGGCAGCCATTTCCTATAGAAGAAATCCACAGGTGACACCTGTCCTGTGACGTGTCAAGAGGATAGGCGCGGAGCTGGCAAGATAGCCCGGCAAGCCTTGCCGGGCGACCAGTGATGTGGCACTAAGCGGTGCATTTAATGCTCCCTGTCAGCCCGCTGAGTTAGGTATGATAGCACTGTTTGCTATCATATCAGTGGATAATGACTACTTTGCCATTGTGGTGACCCCTTAATCTATAAAAGGAGGCCCATGGCACCTGTAAGAAGGGTTGGAAAGTTGATGAACCCACACTACCATACGCGCGTAGTCACTACGGCCCTACGGTGACCCTTGCCAGGCAAGTGTACTGCGTAGTATCATCCCCATTCCATCATCAATCCACTAAAGCACGAGTAGGGTCTTACGCCTCGCGGTGGCCCGAACCTTGGTAAATTGCTTGTGTGATCTGTGCCGTGCTGCCGTGCGCGGATCTGCTCTTTTTGCAACACGACGTCCTCCTGTCGAACTAGCAAGGGGCCTCATGGTCCCATAGGTGGCCGTGGATATCCTGTGACATCTTTGGCACGCTAGGTAGGGGGCTCGCTTGTGCAAACCTGAAAGCGTGCGCAACGCGTCGTCTTCATCGCTATCTTCTTCTTCGACGACGCCATCAACCATGTCGCCCAAGAAGAAGAAGTTCGACCCTTTGGCCCATCCGTCCACCTCGAAGGCTCCGCCGCCCGCGACCTCCAGTGTCTCTGGGGATGCAGGGGTGGGCGAGGACGTGAACGCCACTGGGGGCGTGATTGGAGCAGGTGGCGCCATCACCGCTCCCCCACCCCCCGCGGCCGACACGGGGGCTGGAGACACCGGAGGAGAACAACATCAACAATGCCTTGGCGGTCATGCTCCACGAGGTGCGGGCAAGGGGGTCACTCCGTCTGCACCCTCTCCTCCCACTGATGGGCACAGCCGCAGCAACGGCGCTCGGTCCCTGGTGAGCCATCGCCCTCCGGCCGCTCCCACCGCGGGAGCGACCGCGACCCATGTACCTCCTCCCGGACGAGCCGAGCAGACCGCTGCGCTTGATGGAGCCGCTGACCCTCGAGCGCCACCACCGCACGACCCCATGCCCAGGTGGTCATCCCACAGCTGAGTGGACAAGGCGCCACCGCTGTCGCCGCCCCTGGCACTATCAGGAGCCAGGGGACGGTGCGATCGACGTCATCAACTTCTATGCCAAGCACAACCACGAAAGCTATGTCGCGAGCTCAGTTGCTAATGAAGTTCCCGCCAGCGGCCGTGCAGATGGATGAATGGCATGCCACCATCTAGAGCCTGCTCGGTTTTGCCGAAGCTGGGGCCCCATGATGAGTTGGCCCATCACGACCTCCCCAAGCGACAGCAACCGCCTGTACTGCTGGCCGAACGGAGGGGGCTGTCCCCATGGTGCAGTCCCCACCATGGCAGCTGACGCGGGCACAACTGAACCAAGACCCCGACGACGTCTCGATGGCCTCTTCTGGCCCTCGAGCTCGTCCAGGCCAACATCGAGCCCCGGAGGATAGGTGGCGGGGATACGCGCGCGTCGCCATAGATCGACACCACGACGACCTCCGCCAGACCAGCGGATGCGGCGGCCTCAACGTCGACGATCCTACGCTTGGTGTTGGCAGGTGCCTACCTTTCGAGGTCAGCTGCCCTGCCTTTACATGAGAGATGCGGCAAGTCCGTTGGCTGTCCACTCGCATGTTCAAGCCATAGATACCTGAGAAGTACGCCGGGAGGCTAAACTCGGCAGAGTTCCTGAGCATCTACACCATCGCTGTTCAAGCTGCCGGGGGAAGAGATGAGAAGGTGTTCGCCAACTACTTCCCTTTGGCCCTCAAGTCCAATGTGAGGTCTTGGCTGATGCACCTGCCGGAGAACGCCATTTCGTCATGGGTAGACCTGTGCCATGAGTTCATAGGTGCCTTCACCGGTGGCCACCAAGAGCCCGACAGGCCCAGTGACCTGCAACTTCTTCAGCAGAAGGAAGGAGAAACTCTCCGTAAGTATTTACAAAGATTCAGTAAAGTTCATTGGAGTATACGGCAACCATTATAGCATCCTTCCAGTCCAATGTGCGCAACCGTCGCATTCGTTCCAAGATGAATGTGCGGTTGCCCAAGACTGTGAAGGAGCTATACACACTAGTGGATAAGTGTGCTCGGATGGAGGAAGGAAGGAAATTGCCTGGAGAGGAGGATTGCATCAATGTTGATTCATAGGATGAAGATGAGTCAACCAGTCAAAGAAAGGGCAAGAAGCGCAGTAAGCCAAGAGATAAGGCAATAATTACTGTTGAGGGTTTGGGTACACCTAGTACCGGCAAGAAGGCCAAGGTTGAGGCCTCTGGCAAGGAAGTTGCCTCTTGCATGGCCTGCCGGGAAGCCGCTGCTGCCAAGAAAGCTGGGAAATGCGATGGCGCATACTGCAAGATCCACCAGACCAAGGGTCACGACCTTCAGGAGTGTTACCAAGTTGAGCAGCTTGTCAAGAAACATAGAGCGGAATATGATAAGCATGACAAAGAGAAAGTTCAGAATGCCGCTGGTGGAAAGGGCCGAGGCGGTGAAGCAAATCACCCCGGTAAACCCTTTCGGAAGTAAGGAAAACCCGCCAGGGGTCAAGAAAAGGAAGTCTGTGATGATTTGAGTGATGAAGGGAATTAAGAGGAAACCAGTGAGCAAGAATTTCAGAAGGCCACTGACGCCCTATGCATTGATGGGGGTGCATCTTTGCACGCCTCTCACTGCCAGCTCAAGCGATGGGCATGAGAGATCAATGATGTGGAGCCAGCGCCAAAGGCCCGGAAGCCGCTCAAATGGTCCCGCACTCCAATCATCTTTGATGAGGAGGATCATCCTGGCTGCACCACCGTGGTAGGGTGTTTGCCGTTGTTGGTTTCCCCGACAATTCGCAACCTCAAGGTCACAAAGATGTTAGTGGATGGCGGGGCCGTGTTGAATCTGATTTCCCCAGCGGTTATCAATCAGCTTTAGATAGGAGAAGAAGAGCTAGAGGTTACCAACATGTTTCAAGGAGTTAACCCCAGCAAGAGCCATCCTAAAGGGGAGATTACGTTGTCAGTGACTTTCGGGGGAGAACTGAACTACCAGGCAGAGAATATTGTGTTTGATCTCCCTCTGCCGTACAATGGGATTCTTGGACACCCGGCCCTGGCCAAGTTCATGGCAGCATCGCACTATGCTTATAACACTTTGAAGATGCATGGGCCACTGGGAGTCATCACTATCCCATCAGATGAGGAGGATGCAATTATCTGCGTGGACAAGATGTACCGGGATGGAGTCGCAGTAAAGGCTGCGGCAGCAAGAGCTCCCACCAAGGAAAGCAAAGGAAAGAAGAGGGATTGTAGGACCTCTGGCAAGGAGTCCGGGAAGCTTGCCCCCTCCAAGTGCACGGCACCCGTTGACGACATGCCGGAGTGTTCCTACTGTCGTGGTTCTAAGTCTGACAGTAGAATGGGGGGTAGGTATGGAGAGGCAAGGTACTAGCTATGGAGTAGTTGGTACGCACGAGTTTACGAGTTCAGGCCCTTCTCGGAGGAAGTAACAACCCTACGTCTCAGAGCCCGGAGGCGGTCGACTGGATTATATGCGTATGAATTACAGGGGTGCGAACCCTTCTACCTGTGGAGGGGGGTGGCTTATATATATAGAGTGCGCCAGGACCCTAGCCAACCCACGTAGCGGAGGGTTTAAGGTACATTAAGGCTAGGCGTTACTGGTAACGCCTTACATAAAGTGTCATCATGACCATAAAGACTACTTAACTACGCACTCGCTTGGACACCGAGTGGCTCTTGAACTCCTGGTGGTCGAGTGGGTCTTCATGGTCGAGTGTCTTTGAATCTGTCGAGTGGAAACCTACCAGGTCGACTGGTAGGCAGTCTATTCTAAGGACGCCCTTGGGGAGGGTATCTTGAACAGGTCCATGACCCTACCCTAGGTATATGACTTCATCATTAGCCCCCGAATGGATCGAGGTTTGAGTGAGGAAGGAGTTGATAATCTTTCCGACCTGCTTTTTTACAAGGCCATGAGTGTGCTTTTACTCGGATCGCTGACCTTTCAAGGACGGTGTCAACTTTTCTTTCACGCCTTGATCCATTCTCTACATCTGTCGAAAGTGAACTTTATGAACTTGGAGATTTCGAGCGACGATCGGAGGAAATCTGCCGTCGACAAGTTGCTCGCTGTTAGCGGATTTAGTGGGATCCAATTTCGGAAGAGCGTGAAGCGGAGAAGGCCGCGGCACTTTTCGGATGGGATAAGGCAAGGATGCCTCGATCTCCGTGCCACCTTTTTTCGCCACGACGCGCTTGTTGACTGCTATGGATTTGACAGGATTGCCGGGCCTACCAGTCAGCCACTGTAGTTTAATTTCATATAAGGCGCCGGGCGGGGTATTTTGAACAAGGCGCCTCATTTTCCCTCCTCCGCCCTCAGATTCATCCGCCAAGCGCTCAGAACCTGCTTTCGGCGCCGCTGCCCGCTCTCCGCCCGCGGCGACAATGGTGAAGGAGAAGACGGCGGCCATGGAGCGGGCGAAGAAGGCGACGACGAAGGCGAAGGGGAGAGCACCAAGTCGGGGCGGATCCTCGTTGCGGTCCAGCCTGCCGCAAGGTTGGGTCCAGGAGATTGATCCGCTCGACCATCACCCGTAAAGACCTCAACGACCGCCAACGAGGGATTGATCCCCCACGGGTCAGCAAGGCTTCCGGGGATGGAGTGGCAGCCGCAGCCTCAAGAGGGTGAGTGCGTCCTCTTAGCCACCCATGTGGATCGCGGATTTTCTCTTCCGCCGAATCTTTTCTTTCGGGGTTTTCTGAACTTCTTTGGAGCTCAAATCCATCACTTTACACCCAACTCCATTGCCTATCTCGCCGCTTTCGTGTCTTTGTGCGAAATCTTCTTGGGTTGTCGACCACACTGGGGCCTCTTCAAACACATATTCACTTGTCGCTCTCAGACGGTGAAAAAGGCTAGTCCGAATGATGAAAGAAGCCAAGTAATCCAGATGTGTGGGGGTCTTGGGGTCCAGATGAGGGGTAAAAGTGCCTTTCCACCCATGATTCTTCCCGATTCAACAGAGGGTGGCGGTGACCTGGTTCTATCGCCAAGACCCGACGCCTTGAGCCGATCGGACTCCTCCTTTCTCCATGGATCGAGTGAACAAGTCGCCCTCTCTCAAGGTGCTTCCGGAGGAGAAGACCTGTGTTGTTGTTGATGGAGCGTGTAGTCCAGCTCATTCATGACGAAGTGACCGGCATGGATCTTCGAGGTTTTCCTTCGACGGCGCATTCAGCCGCCTCCAATACCGAGGTCACCCGATGTGGATGTACTCTGGTACCGAGGACACCACCCGGTCCACCCAGAGGAGGTCGACGACGCCACATTGGAGAGGTGGATGACTGCCATCACAGGAACAAGGATAACCCTCGCGGGGCTAGGAGGATCCCACCAATGACCAATCTTACGAACCGGACCAGGTATGACCACTTATCTCCGATCGTGATCCTGCTTGCATTTACTCGTCTACCGCGAATCGATCGACTGACTTTCGTCTTGTTTTGCTGTCTTCTAGGTCACCACTGAGATGTACTCGATGCCCAACAGGGCGCAAGAACCAGTCGAAGAAGAAGAAGGAAGCGGAGGCGAAAGCCAGGAGGAATGGGAGTCTGAGGAAAACGACAACTCTGATGAAGAGGAGGAGGAGGAGGAGGAAGAAGAGGGAGACGTGGATCCACCCCACTCGGAAAGGTGATCCAAGCTGACGCATGATCCGGTGGTCGAGCGTGGTAAGGCTATCGCGCCCATCGGGCGGTCGATGAAGCGCACTCGGACGACTTCTCCAGTGCCGACTGAGAAACCGCCAAAGCAACCCCGAACAACGTCATCAAAGCCGGCGAAGGCCTTGCCCAAGATGAGGATGGTCATACCCACCATTTCCGGGTAATCAGTAGAACTTGTGTTTTCCTGTCTACCGTGAGTGCACTTTTGGTCGACTCATTTTGACTGATTAATTGACTTCTGAAATCTGCAGTGCTGCCACCTCTGAGACCTCAGCTAAGCACGAGGATCAGGAAATGGAAGATGCCGCCACCTCCAACCTTGGTATGATCTCTCGCAGCTTCGCTTACTACGATTGATTTCTGTTTTTACCTTTGAATCTTACTTGTAGTTCCACCTCATGTCATTGATCTCCCGATGACGATGAAACACCGCTGAGGAAGAGGAAGGACAAAAGGTGCCTGCTAGCAAGGCTACTCCAGCTTGTATCACCGCTCGAGACGCTTAGTTCACGAGGGAGGCGACACCACTCGGACTTCTGTGTCCTTTGCTGTGCCGCTGACGAGTGTCCGACCTTCGTCGTCGTCTGCTGACCCGCCATCCCTTTTTACCACACACCACGTCCCCGAAGACCAAGTGAGTGCTGCCAAGGAGGCCATACGCCAGGCAAGGATCATGATGGAGCAAGTGAAGGTGGTCCGGGAGGCCAGCCATGCGGCTTATGATGCAAGCTCGGCTCTTCAGCGCAATGTCCAAGTAAGTTGCTTGTTCTGTTAGGATATGCTACCTGAAATTCCTTCTTTCTGAAGATTTATATTCAGATCTCAGACACCCACCGGGTGGGTGTGTCGATTGAACTTTTGAACTGGTGGGGCACGCTGAGTGCACCCACTGGTGTAGTCCTCAGACTATGGTGGATCATGGGCAATCGACTATAGTCTTTATACTTTGAACTTCCTCACTTGGTCCGGGTCCGCCATGTCGAATGGATCTTTGGAACCGTGGGGGCACGCCGAGTGCACCCACTGGTGTAGTCCCCGAGACTATGGTGGATCAAGGCGTCGACTATAGTCTAAGAACTTCTTTTTTGTACCCAAATGACCGACGATGCTAGCTATGTTTTTAGGATCATAACCTTTTTGCCTCTTTCCTATTTAACTAGTCGAACCGAATTGGTAAAACCAAAGTGGGGGCACGCTGAGTGCACCCACTTGGGTGTAATCCTCAGACTACCGTCGAATGTTTTGATTCGATCGTAGTCTTAGAAATGCTACGATTTTTCTTTAGTCACTCGGAAGTGACCTGTCTTTGATGTTTTGTCGATTGACTCTTCAAGAGAAATCTTGCGAGCTCGTGGCCCGCTATACCGAATTGGAGAACAAGCAGATCCAACTCAACCTTGACTTGAAGCTTGCTCAGGAGAACTTGCAAAAGGCGAGAGATGAAGCAAAAGGTATGGCTGGTGAGAACTTGACGACTGTCTTTGTCTTTCTACCCATTCTCAACTCTGGACTTATTGTTATTTTGCAAACAAACTGGAGGAGGCTCTGAAGAAGAAAGACCACGACCTTGCAGAGGCACAGAAGGCGGCTTTGGAGAAAACAAAGCTCGCTGAAGAGAAACTGGCCTCACCGGAAAACTCAAGAGGAGAATACCAAACCAAGGTTGCTCTCGACGCTGCCAACAAGGAGGCTAGCCGATCAAGAATGACAAAGTTGCCCTGATCGACAAGGTTGGCGAATCAAGGGAGGAGGAACGATCTGGAGGTTTATCCGAGGGCTCGCCAAGAAGCTATTCCTCATGCTTGAAGGTAATTCCTCTTATCCGACTGATTTGTCATCATCGACTCACCATAGAACCATTAGCTTGAACTTGAGTCGTATTTGCAGAATTTTGTCAGAGTTTCGAAGAGGAGACCAGTCGAGTGGAGACAAGCCTGGACCCCATGAACTCTCCCGTGAAGGATGAAGCTGCTATGAACGTGCTCTGACTGGAGTCTCGCATCACTAGTGTGGTGGACTATCTCGCTCGACTGAAAGCTGCGGTGTCACGGATCGACTCAACCCTCTGGCCGGACCAGACGCTTCGGAATGACCTTGAGTCCTTAATGACTCGACCGAATGAGGTTCCAAGTCGAGTGCAAAAATGGAAAAAGTCTTCTGCCAGGTGCGGTGCTGATGTTGCTCTGTCTCTGGTTCGTGTCCACTGCAAGGAAGCGCGGGAGGAAAAGCTGGCGGCCCTCAGAGTTGCCAATACCAAGAAGTATGATTTCCAATCTTTCATGGAAACTTTCATCGCCGCTGCCACCGGATCGCCGATGGGATCGACCTTGACCAGTTTGTGGCTCCTTCCAGTCCTCCACCTGAGGAGTAAAAACTTTTATGCTCTACCTTAAATTTGCCTCGGAATGCCGAGTGATTTTTGTAACCGATAAACTTTAGCGGGCTTGAGGCCTGGGTACTTCTGCATCCTTAGGATGCTATCCGAACTTTACTTATCGTCAAAATATGCTTTTGTTTGCCTTCGAGTGAACTTTGCTCTTCACTCGGATTATGCTTCAATATTTGAGATGCAGCTCTGAGATGGATCCAGTCGACCTACACTTTGTGTCTCTTGTAGGTGCAGGAGAAGGAAGCAGTCGACGTGTACCTCGTCGTCCTTGCAGATCGGGATTGTAACGCCCCGGATTCGATGCGCCAGGTGTCTGCCAGTTATTCGCTGTCGTTGCCATGTCATTTGCTTGCGTGTTGCATTTTACCATGTCATCATGTGCATTTCATTTTGCATACGTGTTCGTCTCATGCATCCGAGCATTTTCCCCATTGTCCGTTTTGCAATCCGGCACTCCTATGTCTCCCGGCGTCCCCTTTTTGCCTCTTCTTTTGTGCGGGCATTAAATGTTCTTGGAATGGACCGAGGTTTGTCAAGCGGCCTTGGTATACCACCGGTAGACCGCCTGTCAAGTTTCGTGCCATTTGGAGGTCGTTTGATACTTCTACGGTTAACCGGGTAACCGCAAAGCCTCTTTTGTGTTGCAGCCCAACACCCCTTCCAAACTGGCCCAAAACCCATCCTAACCCCCTCCATGTTCTCGGTCGTTCGATCATGATCGCGTGGCCGAAAACCGCACCTCATTTGGACTCTCTAGCTCCCTCTATCTATAAATAGGTCCTCCCCCTCCAATTTTCGCGGATGAACCCCTAACCCTAGCTTCTTCCTCCTCCTGCAGCCGGACACGTCCGGACCTCGCCGGACATGTCCGCGCCGCCGCCCCGCTGAATCAGCGGCCGCCATGTGTCCCCGCCGCCGTCCCACGCCGCCCGGAGCCCGTGGGGCCGGATCCGACCTGCCGTGGGCGAATCGAACCCTTGCCCATCGCGCCCAGCCGCCCAGCAGCTTCGTCCCGCCGCCGGTGCGCCCTCGCCTCGCCCGCGGCGTGCTCACGCCGCCCGCCACTGCCAGCTCACCTCCGCGCCCGTCCGGCCGCCTCGCCCGCCACGAGACCCAGCTGCACTGGCGGACTGCCCGCCTCGGCCCGCGCCTCCCTCGCCTCCGCGCCCGGCCTCCTCACTTTGCCCGCCTCGGCCCCGCGCCTCCTCGCCTCCAGCGCCCGGCCTCCTCACTTTGCCGCCTCGGCGGCCGGTGCCGCCGCCCGACCGCATGGCCGCCCCGGTCCTCTGCTCGGTTGCCGCGCCCGGCGTCCGTCCGCCGGCCCTGAGCGCCGACCTCCTCGACCTCCTCCGCGGTGCCCCTCGCCGGGCTTCGCCCGCCGCCCTTCGCGGAGTTCGTCTCCGGCCGGATCGGGACGAGATCCACCAGCCCATCGATCCAAACGCGCCTCCACCTCCTCGGGATCCCTTCGTCCCGCACGCTTCCGTCCCGCGTTGACTTTCGCGGAGGTAAAATTCGCCTAAGTCCCTGAGATTTTCAGCATTCTGGTGCCCTGTTCAACATGCCATAACTCTCTGATGGTAGCTCCGTTTTGCATGCATGATATGTCAAAATGTTCGTCATGAGATGCCATACATTACGTTGCATTGTGCCATGTTCATTTGAGTTCAGATTCACGCCCTAATATTTGTTGCAAGAGTGCTATATGATGTTAACTGCTGCCTGTTATCAGAACTTGATGATTTTTCATTTTTGTTGCATTTGATGTGTGCATCCTATGAGGTTGATGCCTACATGAGTTTTGATCTATGTCATGCCATCTTTATAGGGGTGCTATCCATGTATTTTTGTGATTCCTGTAGTGAGTGCATCAAGCTTGTTAAGTAGGGTACTTGCTGTTGCTGTTTTGCATGTCTGAATCTGCTATATCATGATGCTATGTTAACCTGATTCTACAAGTCATTCTATGCATAATATGGAGATGTTCACTAAGAGTGTTTTGTTCTACATATGATGCTCTATCAATCGATGCCCCTGGTGGAATTTATAGCCTGCTGTAGATTGTTGTAATCTTGCTCCAAATTTGCTAAATAATGTTGCTGTCAGCCTATTAACTTTATGTTCAGTTTTGTCATGAGTTTTGCTAGTGATCCATGCACCCTATGAACTTGTTTTTGACATGCTTAGCTTCATAAACATGTCTTCTTACTGTTGGTTGCCTTTCCATGCCATGTATTGGTCTGTGGTGAGTGGTTCAAGCTCAGCAACATGCCTACTTATCATTGTTCCTGCCATGTATGAATCTGTCATATAACTTGCTATGTTTACATGGGTGCCATCATATCTTCTGATCCTTTTTGGCTCATGGTCAGTAAAGGACTTTTGTTCTATGTAATTAGTAGATTCATGCCATGCCTTTGTTTGCCATGATAAGTTCCTGTAGCGTGTTGTTTGATAGCTCTAAACATTGCAACCTGATATTATTTCCTGAAGTCTGAAACTGTTAGTATTTGCATTCTTGCCATGTCTTTTTGAGCATGTTCTAGTGATTTCTGGAGATAGCTCAGTGTTCATGTTTTGTCATGCTTTACCTGTACATCACGTCCATGCTTTTTGTTTTTATATTGTGGTACTATAGCATGTTGTTTTGGTGTTTGCAATATGCCTAGCTGCTGTTTTGGACAGATTGTTGCTATAACTTGTATAGTGTGTGTTGAACCGTTGCTCCGTTTTGAGTGTGCTCTATACGAAACTTGCTTAATTTTGCATGTAGTTTAATATTATCATGTTGCATCCTTGTTTTGAGGTGTTTGCTTGATGTTTGAATGCATTTGCATCAATGCCATGTTTATCTTGTTTTGCTCATATCTTCTAGGCCGTAGCTCCGAATCTAATGAACTTTATATGTAACTTGACTAGAATTTCATGTAGATCATCTTGGTGCATCTTAACTTGCTGTTTAATAGCTTGAACATAAGGTTTATTCAGATCTGGACCAATTTCGAAATTTGCATATGAGGACTTACCGGAATGGTTATATGTTGTTCCCGGCCTCATTTAACCTTGCTTTGATGTGTTGCTCTTGTTTGCATCATCTCTTGCCATGAGTAGCCTCATCTAGCCTTGTCATGCATCATGCTTGTTGTGCATCATGTCTTGTTCATGTGTGGTGTGTTTACTATGTTGTGTGCTTATTTTCGATAGTTCCCGTTTCGTTGCGATTGTGAGGATTCGTTCGTCTACGCTTTGTTCGTCTTCGTGGCTTCATCTTCTTCATGGACTCGTTCTTCTTCCTTGCGGGATTTCAGGCAAGATGACCGCTACCCTGGATCTCACTACTATCATTGCTATGCTAGTTGCTTCGTTCTATCGCTATGCTACGTTACCTACCACTTGCTTTGCTCAAGCCTCCCAAATTGCATGAACCTCTAACCTTTGTTACCCTTCCTAGCAAACCATTGTTTGGCTATGTTTCCGCTTTGCTCAGCCCTCTTATAGCGTTGCTAGTTGCGGTGAAGATGAAGATTGCTCCATGTTGGATTATGTTTATGTTGGGATATCACAATATCTCTTATATTATTAATGCATCTATATACTTGGTAAAGGGTGGAAGGCTCGGCCTTATGCCTGGTGTTTTGTTCCACTCTTGCCGCCCTAGTTTCCGTCATATCGGTTTTATGTTCCCGGATTTTGCGTCCCTAACGCGGTTGGGTGATTTATGGGACCCCCTTGACAGTTCGCTTTGAATAAGACTCCTCCAAAGAAGGCCCAACATTGGTTTTACCATTTGCCTCACCACCACCTACTTTTCCCTTGGGAGTAATTAACCCAAGGGTCATCTTTATTTTAGCCCCCGGGCCAATGCTTGTCTAAGTGTTGGTCCGAACTAGAGTCTTTGCGGCGCCTCCTCGGGAAACTCGAGGCCTGGTTTTAGTTGTACGGACTGCTCATCCGGTCGTGGCTCGAGACGAGATACGCTGCGGCTACTATCGTGGTGTCGGCACGCCGAGGTCTTGCTGGTCTTGTTTTATTCTTGTCGAAATGTCTTGTAGCCGGGATTCCGAGACCGATCGGGTCTTCCCGGGAGAAGGAATATCCTTCGTTGATCGCGTAGAGCTTATCATGGGCTAAGTTGGGACACCCTGCAGAGTTTGAACTTTCGAGAGCCGTGCCCATGGTTATGTGGCAGATGGGAATTTGTTAATATCCGTTGTAGTAAACTTGAAGTAAACTCTTCTAAAATACACCAACCGTGTGCGTAACCGTGATGGTCTTTTTTCAGGGTGGATCGAGAGGAGAACACGGTTTCTGGGTTATGTTTGACGTAAGTAGGAGTTCAGGATCACTTCTTGATCATTGCTAGCTTCACGACCGTTCCGCTTGCTCTCTTCTCGCTCTTATTTGCGTTGGTTAGCCACCATATATGCTTAGTCGCTGCTGCAACCTCACCACCTTACCCCTTCCTTTCCCATTAAGCTTTGCTAGTCTTGATACCCACGGTAATGGGATTGCTGAGTCCTCGTGGCTCACAGATTACTACAACATCAGTTGCAGGTACATGTTATGCGATGATCATGACGCGAGAGCGATGTTTGCTTACTTTGGAGTTCTCCTTCTGCTTCTTCTTCGATCGGGGATAGGTTCCAGGTCGGCAGCCCGGCTAGCGTGGTGGATATTGTTTGAGTTTCGCTTATGATTCATCCGTAGGCGTATGGTGATCTTGTATGTTGTATTGTTGTATTCATGTGACATTGTATGTCTTGGTTGTATCCCCATCTATTATGTAATGTTGATGTAATGATATCCACCTTGCAAAAGCGTCTTCAAGATGCGCTTCTATCCTGATAGGGTCGCATCTTGGGCGTGACAGGGATGGAGCGCACGTTGTACTTGTGGCGCAGCTCCGAAGGAGAAGGTAGCAGTCGACCTGCACCTCGTCGTCCTTGCGGATCGGTATGTTTTCAAACTTAGGCGAGTCCCGGACTGCAGCTAAGCCCCAGTGGGAGGTTTGCTCTCCACTCGGTAGGATTTTCAAAACTTAGGCGTAGTCTTGGACTGCAGCTAAGCCCCGAGTGGGAGGTTTGCTCTCCACTCGGTAGGATTTTTCAAACTTAGGCGAGTAATCTTGGACTGCAGCTAAGCCCCGAGTGGGAGGTTTGCTCTCCACTCGGTAGGATTTTTCAAACTTAGGCTAGTCGACTGCAGCTAAGCCCCGAGTGGGAGGTTTGCTCTCCACTCGGTGGGATTTTCAAACTTAGGCTAGTAATCGGACTGCAGCTAAGCCCCCGAGTGGGAGGTTTGCTCTCCACTCGGTAGGATTTTTCAAACTTAGGCGAGTACTGGACTGCAGCTAAGCCCCCGAGTGAGATTTTTGTGTCATAGCTTTGAAGGGGAAGGCAACAGTCGACTGTACCTCGTCGTCCTTGCAAAGTGCACATTGTACTAAATACTTAGGCGAGTACTTGGACTGCAGCTAAGCCCCCGAGTGGGAGTCTGGCTCATCACTCGGTAGGATTTTAAACACTTAGGCGAGTACTTGGACTGCAGCTAAGCCCCCGAGTGGGAGGCTGGCTCACCACTCGGTAGGATTTTAAACACTTAGGCGAGTACTTGGACTGCAGCTAAGCCTCCGAGTGGGAGGCTGGCTCACCACTCGGTAGGATTTTGAATACTTAGGCGAAACGGATTCGCAGCTAAACCCCCGAGTGAGAGGCTGGCTCGCCACTCGGTAAGGATTTTTTACAAACTTAGGCGAAACGGATTCGCAGCTAAGTCACCCACTGGGGGGGGGGGATTTTTAACAAAAAGTAATAACAATCACTGGGAAAATTATAATCTTCTTGATTTAGATAGACAAACTACAGAGGTACTTTTATTACATCTCACCCGAGTGAGCTCTTAAGTGTAGAAGGGGCGGAGCAGCTCCGCATTCCATGCCCGAGGCTCATCGATCTGTCGGTCGACGTTGTAAAGATGGTAAGCCCCATTGTGAAGAACTCTGGTGACGATGAAGGGACCTTCCCAAGTGGGAGCGAGCTTGTGTGGTTTCTGTTGATCCACTCGGAGGACCAGATCTCCTTCCTGAAAGGCTCGGCTCTTCACATTTACGGCGTGGAATCGACGCAAGTCCTGGCGATAGATGGTCGAGTGGATCAGGGCCATCTCTCTTTCCTCTTCAAGGAGGTCGATTGCATCTTGACGGGCTTGCTCGCTTCAGCTTGAGTAGAGTTCGACTCGGGGGCATTGTGAAGCAGTCACTCGTGAATCGCTTGACTCCATAGACGATAAAGAATGGAGTTCGCCCAGTCGAACGATTAGGAGTGGTCCTCAATACCCAAAGAACCGACGGAAGTTCATCAACCCACGCTCCTGCTGCATGCTTGAGATCACGCATCAGTCGAGGTTTCAGTCCTTTGAGAATTAGACCATTTGCTCGTTCAGCTTGTCCATTCGACTGGGGGTGAGCGACTGAAGCATAGTCGACTCGCGTGCCCTGAGAGGCACAAAAGGCTTTGAACTTGTTGGAATCGAAATTTGACCCATTGTCCGTGATGATGCTGTGCGGAACTCCATATCTGAATATCAGTTCTCTGACAAAACTGACAGCAGTGCACGCATCAAGGTTCTTGATAGGTTTAGCTTCGATCCACTTCGTGAACTTGTCGACTGCCACAAGAAAATGAGTGAAACCACTCCTGCCAGTTCTCGGCGGTCCACTCATATCCAACCACCAAATAGCGAAAGGCCAGACGAGTGGAATGGTCTTCAATGCTGAGGCGGGCTTGTGTGACATATTGGAGTAGAACTGACATCCTTCACATTTGTCGACTATTTCCTTTGCCATTTCATTTGCCTTTGGCCAGTAAAATCCGCTCGATATGCTTTAGCCACGATGGTCCGAGAGGACGCATGGTGACCACAGGTCCCCGAGTGGATATCATCAAGGATTATCTGACCTTCTTCTGGCGTTATGCACTTCTGGCTGACTCCAGTCACACTTTCTCTGAATAATTGTCCCTTGATCACAGTAAAGGCCTTGGATCGACGGACGATCTGTCTAGCCTCTTCTTCATTCTCCGGGAGCTCTTTCCTCAGGATGTATGCGATGTACAGTCATCGATCCGGGAGTGCTGACCACGACTTCCATGACTAGGTCGACCACCGCTGGGACCTCAACTTCAGTCGGATCAGTGGCACTTTTTGGCTGTGGAGCTTCTTCAGTGAAAGGATCCTCTTGAATCGATGGTGTGCGGATGTGCTCCAAAAACACATCACTGGGAATGGCTTCCCTCTTGGACCCTATTTTCGCCAAATCATCAGCAGCTTGATTTTTCAGTCGGGGTATGTGATGGAGCTCTAACCCCTCAAACTTCTTTTCTAGCTTCCTCACTGCATTACAGTAGCCAGTCATGGCTGGACTTCTGACGTCCCACTCCTTCATCACCTGATTAACCACCAGATCTGAGTCGCCATAGACCATGAGGCGACGGACGCCAAGTGAAATGGCCATACGCAACCCATACAACAGTGCTTAGATTCTGCTTCATTGTTGGAAGAATCAAAGTGAATCTGGAGCACATATCCGAGCTTATCTCCTCGGGGAAACCAATACTACCCCAAAGACCGGAACCATTCAGCATCTTGGAACCATCAAAGAACATAGTCCAAAGGTTCGAGTGAACTTGAGTCGGTAACTGTTGTTCAATCCACTCGGCGATGAAATCTGCTATTGCTTGGGGCTTGATGGCTTTCTTTGCCTCAAACTTGATATCAAGGGGAAGAAGTTCAATCACCCATTTCGCCACTCGACCAGTTGCGTCTCTGTTGTGCAGAATCTCTGATAACGGGGCGTCGCTGACGACTGTAATGGAATGATCAGAGAAGTAGTGAGCAACCTTCTTTGCGGTCATATAAATCCCATACACAAGCTTCTGATAATGAGGGTATCTTTGCTTCGACGGGGTTAACACTTCAGAAAGATAATATACTGGGTGCTGAACTTTGAAGGCTTTTCCTTCCTCTTCCGGCTCGACCGTAAGTACTGTACTGACGACTTGTCTGTGGCTGCAATGTAAAGCAGCAACTGCTCTTTGCTGATTGGGGCATGAAGCACCGGCTGGGTGGAGAGCAGAGCTTTGAGCTCTGCAAACGCTGCATCAGCTTCAGGAGTCCACTCGAACTTGTCTGACTTCTTCATCAGTCGGTAAAGAGGCAATGCCTTTTCACCGAGGCGAGAGATGAATCGACTTAAAGCGGCCAAGCATCCAGTAAGCTTCTGGACATCGTGCACACGCACAGGGCATTTCATTCGGAGAATAGTGCCAACTTTTTCTGGGTTGGCGTCGATTCCTTGTTCAGAAATGAGAAAACCGAGTAACTTTCCACCAGGAACTCCGAATGTGCACTTTGATGGATTAAGCTTGATATCATACCTCCTGAGATTGGCAAATGTTTTAGCAAGGTCAGTCAACAAGTCGGAACCTTTCCGTGACCTGACCACAATGTCATCCATGTATGCTTCCACATTCTGACTGATTTGAGTGAGTAAACACTTCTGAATCATCCTCATGAACGTGGCTCCGGCATTCTTGAGGCCGAATGGCATGGTGACATAACATAAGCACCCGAATGGAGTGATGAAAGCTGTTTTGACCTTGTCGGGTCCATACAGACGGATCTGATGGTACCCGGAATATGCGTCTAAAAAAGACAACCACTCACATCCCGCAGTCGAGTCGACTATTTGGTCGATGCGGGGGAGAGGGAAATGATCTTTCGGGCAGGCCCGATTGATATGATTGAAGTCGATGCACATGCACAGTGAATTGTCCTTCTTAGGGACCATGACCACATTGGCGAGCCACTCGGAGTGGCAAATTTCTCAGATAAACTCTGCTGCTAAGAGCCGAGCTACCTCCTCGCCTATGGCCTTTCTCTTCTGGACGGCGGACCATCGAAGATGTTCTTTGACAGGTTTGACTTTTGAGTCGACTCGTAGACGGTGCTCAGCCAGCTCCCTGGGAACACCCGGCATGTCAGCAGGCTTCCATGCAAAGATGTCCCAGTTCTCACGGAGGAATTGGACGAGCGCTTCTTCCTATTTGGAGTTGAGTGTTGTTGAGATGTTGGTCGGAGCAGCATTGGGGTCGCTCGGGTGAATATGAACCTGCTTCGTCTCACCGGACGACTGAAATGCCGACTCCGTAGCGGGCTTCTTGGCTCGCAACAAATCACTCGGATCTGCAGTCTTCTGATATTCTTGCAATTCTACCACTGCCATCTGAGCGTCAGCAATCTTAGAGCCTTTCTGGAAACACTCCTCCGCTTTCTTCCGATTTCCAGTGACAGTGATCACACCCTTGGGGCCGGGCATCTTCAGTTTGAGGTACACATAACATGGCCGGGCCATGAAACGGGCATACGCCGGCCTTCCCAGAATAGCGTGATAAGCGCTCTGGAAATCCATGACCTCAAAGGTCAACTTTTCTTTGCGGAAATGCTTCGAATCACCAAAAACCACATCAAGAGCAATTTGACCGAGTGACTCAACCTTCTTTCCAGGAATGACTCCGTGGAAACTCATGTTACTGGTGCTGAGTCTGGACATCGGAATGCCCTTCCCTTTCAACGTCTCTGCATACAAGATGTTCAGGCCACTGCCGCCATCCATCAAAACTTTGGTCAGTCGAGTGCCTTCGACGACTGGGTCGACTACCAACGCTTGCCTCCCAGGGGTGGCAATGTGTGTCGGATGATCGGACTGGTCGAATGTGATGGCGGTCTGGGACCATTTCAGATAATTGGGCGTCACCGGAGCGACCATGTTCACTTCTCGGTTGATAACTTTCAATCGACTTTTGCTTTCAACGTCAAGAAAATCATCGTGGTGGAATTGACCCGGGGTATCCACCATCACTATCTTCTTTGTCCTCAACTTTATCCGACCCCTTTTCCTTATCCTTGGGTTGCTTCCCTTGGAACTGCCGAATCAAGAGCCGACATTGTCGAGTGGTATGCTTTGGGTAAATGAGTTTACCCTCTTCATCTTTCTTCGTGTGAATGTGACATGGCAAGTCCAACACATCATTCCCATCTTGGTCTTTCACCTTCTCGGGGTTCCACGGACCCTTGGGTTTACCCTTGAACTTTCACAGGGTCACACCAAGGCTTCTCCGGAGCGGGTGGCTCGGCTTTTGCGCTTCGCTTCCGATCGAATTTCCTCCGCCGGCTTCATTAGCGGCTGACTTGTACTTACCACTCGAGCCGATCCTATTCTTCACCATTAGCATACTTGGTGGCAATCTCCATCATCCGACTCAGTGGTCATATCTCCTGTCCGACTCAATTTCAAACTCAACTCTCTCGTTCTTGACACCTTCCTTGAAAGCACAGATCGCCTGGTGATCGTACACATTCTCAACTGTGTGGTGCAAGGTTATCCATCTCTGGATGTAATCTCTCAAAGTTTCATTCGACTTCAGACACACGATCGCAGCTCATTAATCCTGCTGGTCGCTTGCAAGTCCCTTCAAATGTCCCGACAAGCACTCGGGCCGATCTTCCCAAGTGTAAATATCTTGTTGGGTGCTAACTGATTCAACCATGCTCTGGCCGAACCCTCCAACATAAGGGGCAAATGCTTCATAGCTACCTCATCGTTGCCGCCGCCAATCTGAACAGCCACTCGGTAGTCCTCAAGCTAAGTTTCAGGCTTGGACTCACCGGTGAACTTACTGACTCCAGTCGCCAACCTGAAGTTGGGAGGAATCACTATGGCTCTGATGGCCCTGCTAAAACACTCTGGCCCTGAGACATGAACTCTGTTGCTGGAGGGAACATCTCTGTCATGACCTTATCGGTGAGCTCTGTTCCTGTCGACCAAGCCTTGAACGATGATGGATCTTGCATCAAAGCCTGGCTCTCTGGGGTCGACTGGAACCCTTCGCCTAGCAATCTTTGTCAAGGCGTCTGTCATCTTGTTGCCGAGGAGCGTATGATCCACCCCTTGGGGGGAGGGGTGGGCACTCGACGTCGATCATTGCGATCGAATCGGGGCTCATACGGCTCACGATTCCTGTACTGATCATCACGCCGACCTCCACGTTCCTCACGCCTCGGGGGCGATCTTGGACTATGGGCGATCGACTGAATTCGCAGCGACGGATCTGCTGTGAATCCTGTTCCATGACAGTGATACGACTGAGTTTTGATCTCCTGCTGCCCGGAGTACATCTCTGATCTGTTGCAAACCTCTACCCGCCTCCGATCGGGAAGGCTGAATTGATTCTGCTATATGGGCTGCAGCTGCTAAATTCTGAATCGGAGTTCGATATACCTGAGTTGGTTGTGGAAAGAGCCGACGCGTCATTGGATTACGGAACCCGTGGTTGCGTGCGCTGCCGAGAACTCGCCGGAGGTTCTCGGTCCGAGTGCGCTCAGCCAAGTTGGCTGTTGCCAGCGCATCCTCCAAGGCACGAGCCTCGGGGGTTTCTCCAACGATTGGAGTGTGAAGCGCATCCATGTTTCAGCGGCGAAGTTCCTTCCTCTGCAGCAAAGTGAGGGGCTCGGGTTGGTACTCTTCGTGATCTTGCACAGGATCACCTCCACCGTCGCCTCCATCGGTGTGGGGGTATCCAGGAGGACTGCGTGGTCCGTCGACCATCAGAACCTCTACTGCTGGATCGCTGCTATCGCACTCGGATGCGATCTCTGCGAGCGGTCGGCCGATCGAACAGGCCGTAGAGAGATTCGCTTGCTCGATTACGCAACTTGGGAAGTGGCCGACTGGCGAGCCACCGCATGTCTCACCCACCGCTGAAGCCTCGACCGACCGGAGCATTTGCACCGGCGGGAGACTGGGAGTGAGGATGGCACAAGAACCGACCCATACTGGGTCGACGGTTGTCGCAGGAGAACGCCGCGGACGCACGCGCGAAAGTGCGTTGCCCCGCGGACGGGGAGCGCGTCGACGTCGAGAGGAGCCTCCTGAAGCCAAGCGGAGTCGTCGGCGATGAACGTGAGCGCACCGAGACGGATATCGCGGCCCTCGACCAAAACTCCACCTGAAACCATGATGTAGGAGATCGAAAGAATCCCAACTTCTCCAACAAATCGCTAGAACACCTGCCCCACGGTGGGCGCCAACTGTCGTGGTTCTAAGTCTGACAATAGAATGGGGGTAGGTATGGAGAGGCAAGGTACTAGCTATGGAGTAGTTAGTACGCATGAGTTTACGAGTTCAGGCCCTTCTCGGAGGAAGTAACAGCCCTACGTCTCGGAGCCCGGAGGCGGTCGACTAGATTATATGCGTATGAATTACAGGGGTGCAAACCCTTCTACCTATGGAGGCGGGTGGCTTATATAGAGTGCGCCAGGACCGCAGCCAGCCCACGTAGCGGAGGGTTTAAGGTACATTAAGGCTAGTCGTTACTGGTAACGCCTTACGTAAAGTGTCATCATGACCATAAAGACTACTTAACTACGACTGCTTTGGACACCGAGTGGCTCTTGAACTCCTGGTGGTAGAGTGGGTCTTCATGGTCGAGTGTCTTTGAATCTGTCGAGTGGAAACCTACCAGGTTGACTGGTAGGCAGTCTATTCTAAGGATGCCCTTGGGGAGGGTATCTTGAACAGGTCCATGAACCTACCCTAGGTATATGACTTCATCACCAACAACAAGAGATCCAAGGTTGCTGCACCCCAGGTGAAGAAGGTCACGGCAGGGTCGGCTGGCATTGACGGTACTTTCACCATCAGTGCCACCCTTGATGACAAATAAGAAAGCGCGCTCGTTGCCTTCCTGCGGGAAAATGTCGATGTGTTTGCCTAGCAACCATCTGATATCCCTGGTGTTCCCAGGGAGGTAATCCACCACCACCTTGATGTCTGCCCACACGCCCGACTTGTCAAGCAGAAAATCTGGAAGCAGGCCTTGGAACGGCAGCAGTTCATTGCCAAGGAAATCAAGAAGCTGGAGGCAGCTGGTTTAGTCAGAGGAGTGCTGCATCCTACATGGTTAGCAAATCCAGTGGTAGTCCGGAAGGCAAATGGGAAATTGAGGCTTTGCATTGATTTCACAGATCTCAACAAGGCTTGCCCGAAGGACACATTTCCCTCGCCGCGTATCGACCAGATTGTGGATTCCACTTCAGGGTGTGATTTGCTCTCTTTTCTGGACGCGTATTCCAGATATCACCAGATTTTCATGTCCAAAGAAGATGAAGAGAAGACATCATTCATCACTCCATGTGGCACGTACTGCTTTGTCTACATGCCATTCGGACTAAAGAGTGTCGAGTTCACTTTTGCAAGGGCAGTTCAGATTGGTTTTGAGCCACAGTTGCACAAAAACATAGAAACCTATATGGATGATATTGTGGTCAAAACCAAGGATAAGACCACTCTTATCCATGATTTGGAGGAGACATTTGCTAATCTGCGCAAGATTAACTTGAAGCTTAACCCGAAGAAGTGTGTGTTTGGTGTTCCCTCCGGCAAGCTGTTTGGTTTCTTCATGTCCCATCAGGGGATCGAAGCTAACCCCGACAAGATCAAAGCCATCGATCAGATCCAAGCACCAAGGAGAGTTAAGGATGTCAGGCGCATGACGGGATGCGTTGCCGCGCTAAGTAGATTCATTTCCAAGTCTGCCAAGCGTGCCCTGCCATTCTTTAAAATTTTGAAGAAGGCAGGACCTATGAAGTGGACCCCGGAAGCAAATGCAGCTCTGTAGGAATTGAAGGCCTACCTATTGTCTACGCCTACCTTTGTTGCACCCAAACCCCAAGAGTCGTTGTTGCTATACTTGGCGGCAACCAACCAAGCGGTCAGTGCGGCCCTGGTAGCTCAACAAGAAGTAGATGAGGCAGAAAGTGGGCAGATAACGGCAGAGTCAGAAAAGGATCAGAGCAACTGTGAGCACAGCAACGAAGGCAACCCCAAGGAAGTGGCAAGGAAGAAAGTGGTGTAGCGCCCAGTGTACTTCGTCAGCTAATTTTTACAAGGGGCTAGATCGAGGTACTCTGGCGTGCAAAAGTTGATCTTTGGTCTCATTATGGCCTCAAGAAAACCGTGCCACTACTTCCAAGCCCATGAGATCACGGTTGTCACTCGTTTTCCTTGCCTATTCTTACTGCATAAACCCTTGTGATCATTTCGCGAACTTTGTGTAACTCTTCTACTTCTAGTAAAAATTCTGGTGTCCTTGCCCGATAATAAGCACTAGCAGGTTGGTGAAGCATAATCCTCGCGTGAGGGAATGCTATACGCTTGGTGGGTTCTCCTCCAAGCAAAATGAAGGACGCCATGGAGGCGGCTATTCAGAGGCATATTGTATATATATCTGGTGTCACCGTTTGCATCGTATCAAAAATAGCCAATCCTGAGATTAGCCACCCGCCTGGGGAGTTTATAAACAAAAAAATATCACTAATTCCATCTTCTTTGCAAAGGATACTCCGAAACCCTGAGGCTACTGGCAGAATAGTGGAGTGGGCTTTGGAGTTATCCAACTTTGGTTTGAAGTTTGACAGCACATCAACTATTCAGAGCAGGGTGATGGCAGAGTTTATCGCGGAATGGACGCAAACCCCTGATGAGGAAGTGACAGGGACAACTATCCCCGGCAAGGAAGCACCCCAGGAATGGATTATGTATTCTGATGGTGCTTTTTCCCTACAAGGTGCAGGGGCTGGCGTGCTTCTTGTTGCCCCCTCCGGGGAGCACTTGAAGTACGTTGTCCAAATGCACTTTGCCCGGGAAGAAGATACCAACAATACAGTTGAGTATGAAGGGCTCCTTGCCGGGCTCAGAATTGCAGCAGAATTGGGAATCAAGAAGTTGATCATACGAGGAGATTCACAACTTGTGGTGAGACAAGTCAACAAGGATTATCAAAGCCCATTGATGGAAGCATACGTCGAGGAAGTGAGGTGATTGGAGGAACACTTTGACGGGTTGCAAATAGAGCACGTACCCTGTGCGAAAAACAGCATAGCTGATCACCTGTCAAAGTGTGCTGCGCAGAAGCTTCCTGTGGAACCAGGAACTTTTGTTCTCTGCCTCTCTCAACCCTTCGCATCACCACCCACAATGGCCCGGAAGAGGAGAAAGTTGGACTACGGTAAGCCTCTCCCGGTAGAGCCGTCCGCTCCCTGCAGAGACCCTGCCGGAAAAAACTCCTCACAGCCTGCCGGACCACCCCTTCAGTCGGGCCCATGGACCCCGCGAACAAGGCTGGTGCTCCCGCAGCATAGGAGGTGCCGCTAGTCCTCGTTGCCGAGCCCCAGGCTCCAAGTTGGGCAAGGCACATCGTCCACTTCCTCCAAACTGAAGAACTTCCCGGCGACCAAGATGAAGTTGAGAAAGTAGCCCGTAGGGCCAGTATGTATCAGTTTGTCGATGACACTCTATATAGAAGGAGGCCCAACGGTGTGAAATTGAAGTGTGTCTGCCGGGAGGATGGAAAGGAACTGCTGGCTGAGATTCACAGAGGAATGTGCGTCTCACACATTAGATCAAGGGCATTAGTTGGGAAAGAATTCCAGCAAGGATTCTATTCGCCCACAGCCCTCCATGACGCGGTCAATCTCGTCACAACATGTGAAGCCTGCCAGTTCCATTCCAAGAGAATACACCTGCCTGCCCATGCTCTTTAGACAATCCCTTTATCATGGCCATTTTCGGTCTGGGGGCTCGATATCCTCAGCCCCTTCCCCCGAGCAATCAGGGGCTTTGAATTCTTGTTCGTCGCTATCGACAAGTTTACAAAGTTGCCGGAAGTGACTGCCGTGAGGAAGGTGACTGCTTAGTCGGCTGTCAAGTTCTTGAAAGAGTTGGTGTGTCGTTTTGGAGTTCTGGCAAGGATCATCACTGACAACGACACCCAATTCATGAGCCACGCCTTCATGCAATATGTTCGAACCCTAGGATGCAAGATCTCATTCGCCTTTGTGGCACACCCCCGGATCAATGGACAAGCTGAGAGGGCGAACGCTGAAGTGCTACGTGGACTCAAGACAAGAACTCCCGATACCCTGCAGAAGCACGGTAGGTGGTGGATCGAGGAGCTGCCGGTAGTTCTCTGGTCCCTCAGAACGACACCTAACCGAGCTACCGGGCAGACTCCCTTCTTTCTGGTCTACAGGGCAGAAGCAGTTATCCCCACGGAACTCATTTACGGGTCCCCGCGAGTGCTTGCCTACGATGAAGTAGCGCAAGATCAACACCAGCATGATGATGCTGTGCTACTCGAGGAAAACCGTCTCCGGGCTGCTACGTGTGCTGCATGCTACCAGCAAGCCCTCCATCGCTATCACAGCCGCAGGGTTCATGCCCAGTGTTTTGAGGAAGGTGACCTTGTCCTTAGGCGCGTTCAGCCCGCCAAGGGTACAAACAAGCTGTCACCAAAGTGGGAAGGCCCTTACCGGGTGGTACGAGTCACCAGACCTGGCGCAGTCCGTCTGGAGACCTGAGATGGCACTCAGTTGCAAAACTCATGGAATATTCAGCATCTTCGCAAGTACTAACCGTAAGGCGCGAGGCTGTCGGGCATCGCCCAACAGCCACCCTTTTGTATAGGCCTTGCCTCAGCTGCATGTATCCCCTTGTACAAAGCCCGGGTGATGACCCCGTGCAAGAGAAAATAAAGAAGCGCTGTAGGGGGGCCCCAACTAAGATCGCATGCATGCACGAGCACACCCGGATCACTGCATAAGCATTTCATGAGCATCTGCCCAGGCATATAGATAGGATTGCATCTTGCATTTATTCTCATCTACATGGAGTTGCAGGTTCCTGCCCTGAACTTGACTTCAACAAGGGACGAGAAGATTGCACGACACAACGATCCCCAGCAGGCCAAACAGATAAGTTACCTCTTGTCCATTAGTATTCTGTAAAGCTATAACTTTGCATGAGAAAACCTCGCCTCTCTTTTGAAACTTAGGTGATCCCATCCATGACTCGAACGTTGCTTCAGTCAGGATGGTCACAGTAGCCTTTGGTAAAAAGGAGTTGACGGGGAGTTGGCCCCTCTGTCTGTTCCCCGCCAGACAAAGAGGTTGCCGGCAGGATATCCTGCCGGGGAAAACTCGTTTATTTTTATAAAAGAGGCACTCCACCTCTGCATGGACATACACATGCACGGGTTCCCGGCAAGGCTCATCTTTTTCATTCATATGCTAATACAAGTACAAGCATTACAGAACACAAAGATGGACTCGAGGGATTACATTAGTTGAATCAAAATTTGGCGATTTCCTACAAGTTTAAGATTAAAAGATAAGTGCCCCGTTACGAATTTGCCCCTGTCCATCTCCTACAAGAAGAGGTTGAAGGGGCCGGAGGCGGGCACAACTGGGATTCGACGCCGCCCCAGGATTAGGATGGCGCTGCTCCCGAGCAAGGGGGAAGAAACCGGAGGGCAGGCATGGATGGTGACGCTGTCGGAGGACCAGATGGGAGGCACAAAGTCACCGGCAAACACAACTCATCGGAACGGGCATCCCCGTTCTTGACGCGTCGTGGGTTGCTGCTGCCATCCACATCACTACCACCCGAAGACCTCGGCACGACCACCACGCCGGACACCATGCTCTCTAAACCCTTCCACAAAGAGCATGGTCGTCCCCAGGACCCCTGACATTGGAAGTCACCGCACGTCCTGAAGGCGTGTGAGAAAGCAAGGAGCCTTCCTGTTCGAAGAGAAGACCGCGTCCAGGAGGAGCCAGGTTCGCCCCCGTTAGCGGCGAATCTCTCCCGCGGCTCCTCCCCAACACCTCAAAAGGAAGAAGAATAGGGAGCGGTTGACTACCACACGCCGTGCCCATCTCGAGCTGCGACATGGTGTTGGTCGCCTCCCCTCCCATTGAAGTCAGGGCCACGGTCGACCTAGAGCAAGCACGCCGGGGTTACCACTCCTGGCGTCGGTGCCGCGCCGCCCGAACCTTCCTCTTAGATCCTAAGGAGACCCCAAGCAGGAGCCCGGGGGCTGGCCCCAGGCTCTTCTCTTCGGCACCGCCGGTGGAAGCAGGGAACAAGAAAAGAAGGAGAGGGAGAATGCCAAAATTGATGACTCCGGCCTCCTCCGCCCGTCCCTTTTATAGACCAGGCGAGGAAGGGCAACTGCTCCATCAACGGGTGACCACCGCCCTCCTCCGCCAATTCAAAGACGAGCGGGCCCTCTCCATGATACTCTCCCACACCACAAGCCTCCGCTACCTACCCCGTGTGATGCATGCGGCATACGTGGCCAAGGATAAGGGCGTGTTGTGGGAAGAGTAAATTGGCAGTTTTCACCCCGTGCGTTAAAGTCATTCACGAGCCATCACTGGAGCGGCCCCACCACTATTGGATTTACGCCACGCGCGGGGAAACAGGAAACTGACCCGAAATCAAGGCTAATGAAGCAGCAATGGAAAACTCAAGGGCCAACCCTTCAAAGAACCTTGCTTGTGCGAAGTTAGGCCCTACCCGGACGACGCCGCCAGCGTTCGGGGCAGGCCCGGGGGCTTCTGACGGTGCAACAAACCCTGGGTCTGTTGCCCAGACTGTGCACAGGCACGGGAACAAGATTGAAGCACCAACCCAAGTCAGAGATTGAAGGACCAAGAGATTTGAAGAACCAACATGCAGTTCAGAGAAACCAAGATCCCGCCAGTAGAGCAAGATATCGGCAAGAGAAGAGCCTCCCTTGTCGGGCAGGCAAGCCCGGCAAGGGGCGAGGCCACCTCCAGAAGCTGGCAGCCAAGGGACCCCGGCAAGGTCTGTCGTGGCTCGCGGGAGTAGAACCACCCCACCAACCACTCAAGCACAACCCACGTCGTCAATCAGTGCGGTGTCAAGCCGCAAGATGATTAAGTGGCAGCCATTTGCCACATGGTAGCCATTTCCTATATAAGAAACCCACAGATGACACCCCTCCTGCGACGTGTCAAGAGAATAGGCGCGGAGCTGGCAAGATAGCCCGACAAGCCTTGCCGGGCGACCAGTGATGCAACACTAAGTGGTGCATTTAATGCTCCCTATCGGCCTGCAGAGTTAGGTATGATAGCACTGTTTGCTATCATATCAGTGGATAATGACTACTTTGCCATTGTGGTGACCCCTTAATCTATAAAAGGAGGCCCATGGCACCTGTAAGAAGGGTTGGAAAGTTGATGAACCCACACTACCATACGCGCGTAGTCACTACGGCCCTACGTTGACCCTTGCCAGGCAAGTGTACTGCGTAGTATCATCCCCATTCCATCATCAATCCACTAAAGCATGAGTAGGGTCTTACGCCTCGCGGTGGCCCGAACCTTGGTAAATTGCTTGTGTGATCTGTGCCGTGCTGCCGTGCGCGGATCTGCTCTTTTTGCAACACGACGTCCTCCTGTCGAACTAGCAAGGGGCCTCCTGGTCCCATAGGTGGCCGTGGATATCCCGCGATAAAAGGTATATTTGATATACATGTTATTGATGTGTTCCTTACTAATGCTCGTAGTAGCGCCTGGGTATTTGATACTGGTTCAGTTGCTCATATCTGTAACTCGAAACAGGAGATGTAGAATAAACGAAGATTGGCTAAGGACAAGGTGACAATGCGCATCAGGATTGGTTCCAAGGTCGATGTGATCGCCGTCGGCATGCTACCTCTACATCTACCTTTGGGATTAGTTTTAGACCTCAATAATTGTTATTTGGTGCCATCGTTGAGCATGAACATTATATCTAGATTTTGTTTATTGCGAGACAGTTATTCATTTAAGTCAGAGATTAATGGTTGTTCTACATGAGTAATATCTTTTATGGTCATGCACCTTTGATGAATGGTCTATTCTTGTTGAATCTCGATCGTAGTGATACACATATTCATAATGTTGATGCCAAAAGATGCAAAGTTGATAATTATAGTGCAACATACTTGTGGCACTGCTGTTTAGGACATATTGATGTAAAGCACATGAAGAAACTTCATACAGATGGACTTTTGGAATCACTTGATTATGAATCATTTGATAATTGCAAACCATGCCTCATGGGTAACATGACTAAAACTCCATTCTCCGGAACAATGGAGCGAGCTAATGACTTATTGGAAATAATACATACTGATGTATGCGATCCAATGAGTGTTGAGGAACGCGGCGGGTATCATTATTTTCTAACCTTCACAGATGATTTAAGTAGGTATGGGTATATCTACCTAATGAAACACAAGTCTGAAACATTTGAAAAGTTCAAAGAATTTTAGAGTGAAGTGGAGAATCACCGTAACAAGAAAATAAAGTTTCTACGATGTGATCATGGAGGCGAATATTTGAGTTACGAGTTTGCCTTCATTTGAAACAATGTGGAATTGTTTCACAACTCACACCACCTGGAACGCCACAACGTAATGGTGTGTCCGAACATCATAACCGTACTTTATTAGATATGGTGCGTTCTATGATGTGTCTTACCAATTGCCTTTACCATTTTGGGGTTATGCACTAGAGACAACCGCATTCACGTTAAATAGGACACCGTCTAAATCCGTTGAGATGACACCATTTGAACTATGGTTTGTCAAGAAACCTAAGCTGTCATTTCTTAAAGTTTGGGGATGCGACGCTTATGTCAAAATGCTTCAGCGTGATAAGCTCGAACCCAAATCGGAGAAGTGCGTCTTCATAGGATACTCTAAGGAAACTATTGGGTACACATTCTACCACATATCTGAAGGCAAGATCTTTGTTTCTAATAATGGGTCATTTCTAGAGGAGTTTCTCTCGAGAGAAGTGAGTGGGAGGAAAGTAGAACTTGACGAGGTAATTGTACTTTCTCTCGAACTGGAAAGTAGCACATGAGAGAAACTCGTTCTCGTGATGCCTACACCAACTAGAGAGGAAGTTAATGATAATGATCATGAAACTTCGGATCAAGTTACTACTGTTCTTCGTAGGTCGACCAGAACACATACCGCATTAGAGTGGTACGGTAATCCTGTCCTGGAAGTCATGTTGTTAGAAAACGACAAAGCTACAAATTATGAAGAAGCTATGATGAGCCCAGATTTCGAAAAATGTCCGGAGGGCATGAAATCTCAGATAGGATCCATGTATGAGAACAAAGTGTGGAATTTGGTGGACTTGCCCGATGATCGGCAAACCATTGAAAATAAATGGATTGTCAAGAGGAAGACGGACGCTGATGGTAATATCACTGTCTATAAAGCTCGACTTGCCGCGAAAGGTTTTTGACAAGTTCAAGGGATTAACTACGATGAGACTTTCTCACCTGTAGCGATGCTTAATTTTGTCTAGATCATGTTAGCAATTGCCGTATTTTATGATTTTGAAATCTGGCAAATGGATGTCAAAACTGCATTCCTTAACGGGTTTCTTAAAGAAGAATTGTATATGATGCAACCAGAAGGTTTTGTCGATCCTAAAGGTGCTAACAAAGTGTGCAATCTCTAACGATCCATCTATGGACTGGTGCAAGCATCTCGGAGTTGGAATATACGCTTTGATGAGGTGATCAAAGCATATGATTTTATACAGACTTATGCGAAGCCTGTATTTACAAGAAAGTGAGTGTGAGGTCTGTAGCATTTCTGATATTATACGTGGATGACATATTGCTGATTGGAAATGATATAGAATTTTTGGATAGCATAAAAGGATACTTGAATGAGAATTTTTCAATGAAAGACCTTAGTAAAGCTGCTTATATATTAATATTGGGCATCAAGATCTATAGGGATAGATCGAGACGCTTAATAGGACTTTCATAAAGCATATACCTTGACGAAGTTTTGAAGAAGTTCAAAACGGATCAACCAAAGAAAGGATTCTTGCCTGTATTGCAAGGTGTGAAGTTGAGTAAGACTCAAAGCCCGACCACGTCAGAAGATAGAGAGAGAGAATGAAAGTCATTCCCAATGCCTAAGCCATAGGTTCTATAAAGTATGCCATGCCGTGTACTAGACCTGTTGTATTCCTTGCCATGAGTCTGGCAAGGGGTACAATAGTGATTCAGGAGTGGATCATTGGACATCGGTCAAAATTATCCTTAAGTACCTAAAGAGGACTAAGGAAATGTTTCTCGGTTATGGAGGTGATAAAGAGTTCATCGTAAAAGGGTTACGTTGATGCAAGCTTTGGCACCGATCCAGATGAATCTGAGTCTCAATCTAGATACGTATTGAACGTGGGAGCAATTAGCTAGAGTAGCTCCATGCAGAGCATTGTAGACATAGAAATTTGCAAAATACATACAAATCTGAATGTGCCAGACCCGTTGACTAAACCTCTCTCACAAGAAAAACATGATCACACCTTCGTACGCTTTGGGTGTTAATCACATGGTGATGTGAACTAGATTATTGACTCTAGTAAACTCTTTGGGTGTCAGTCACATAGCGATGCGAACTATGGGTGTTAATCAGATGGCGATGTGAACTAGATTATTTACTCTAGTGCAAGTTGGAGACTGATGAAAATATGCCCTAGAGGCAATAATAAAGTTCTTATTATTATATTTCCTTATTCATGATAAAGGTTTATTATTCATGCTAGAATTGTGTTGACCGGAAACTTAAATACATGTGTGGATACATAAAGAAATACCGTGTCCCTAGTAAGCCTCTACTAGACTAGCTCGTTAATAAAAAAATGGTTAAGGTTTCCTAACCATAGACTTGTGTTGTCACTTGATAACGGGATCACATCATTAGGAGAATTATGTGATGGACAAGACCCATCCGTTAGCTTAGCATATGACCATTCAGTTTATTGCTACTACTTTGTTAATGTCAAATACATATTCCTTAAACCATGAGATCATGCAGCTCCCATATACTAGAGGAATGCCTTGTGTGCTATCCAACATTACAACGTAACTGGGTGATCATAAAGATGCTCTACATGTATCTACGAAGGTGTCTGTTGAGTCAGCATAGATCGATATTGGGATTTGTCACTTCGTGTATCAGAAAGGTATCTCTGGGCCCTCTTGGTAATACAGCATCACAAGAAGCTTGCAAGCAAAGTGACTAAGGAGTTAGTTATGAGATGATGTATTACGGAACGAGTAAAGAGACTGGCCGGTAATGAGATTGAACTAGGTATGTAAATTCACTTGATAACGGAACTAGGTATGGAGATACCGACGATCGAATCTCGGGCAAGTAACATACCAACAGACAAAGGGAATTATGTATGATGTTATAAAGGTTCGACCGATAAAGATCTTCATAGAATATGTAGGAACCGATATGGGAATCCAGGTGCCGCTATTGGTTATTAACCGGAGAAATGTCTTGGTCATGTCTACATCATTCTAGAACCCGTAGGGTCCGCACGCTTAATGTTCGTTGACGATATAGTATTATATGAGTTGTGTGAAATAGTGACCGAATGTTGTTCGGAGTCCCGGATGAGATCTTGGACATGAAGAGGAGCTCCGGAATGGTCCAGAGGTAAAGATTGATATATAGGATAATAATATTTGGTCACCGGAAAGGTTTCAGGAGGTACTGTGTATTTATCGGAGTGCCGGAAGGCCACCGGTAAGTGGTGGGCCTTATGGGCCAAAGGGGGGAGCACACCAACCCACAAAAGGGGCTGGCGCACCCCACCACCCCTGCCCACACGCCAAGGAAGGAGGGAAGGAAAGGGGAGGCGCCCTGAGGCAGCCAGCCCCCCTTTCGTCCCCCCCATGCACAAATATGGAAGGGGGGCGCGGCCAGGGCAGGCGCCCTAGGGCAGCCGCATGCCCCTTGGGGGCGCGCCTAAGGCTGCCTCCCCTCCCCCTCCACCTATATATATGTGAGGAGGGTAGGGGGCAATGCATACCATGATCCCCAAGACGTTACCCAAGCAACGTTACCCTTCAGTGGCATCAAGAGCCAGGTCTATGCGTAGATGATATGCACGAGTAGAACACAAAGGAGTTATGGGCGGTGATGGTCATACTGCTTACCACCAACGTCTTATTTTGAGTCAGCGGCATTGTGGAATGAAGCGGCCTGGACCCATCTTACATGTCCACGCACATGAGACCGGTTCGTACCGCTCCGCCCGCTAGAGCCGCCTCGAGCACTGGCGGTACCGCATGCGGGTGGCGGAAGTTGCGGCCTCCTACAAGGAGGACGATGGAGCGGGCGAGATGCTGTTTGGCGACACCGACGATGAGGCGGAGAACTTCGCCGGCAACAAGCCGGAGGAATTCGCTGGTTCCGCCGATGCCCCGCCTCGTCGGGAATGAGGCAGAGAACATTGTCGGCTCCGCCGAGGCCCCTCCCCGCCGGCAACAAGCCGGAGGACTTGACCGGCTCCGTCGAGGCCCAACCCCGCCGAGGCCCTGCCCCGCTGGAAACATTGCAGAGGACATCGTCGGCTCCGTAGAGGCCCCACTCCACCTTCAATGAGGCGGAGGATTTCCCCCTCTCTGCCGAGGCGCCGCCCCGCTGGGAATGAGGCAGAAGACATCCGCGGTTCTGCCGAGGCCCCGCCCCGCTGGCAACGAGGCCGCACCACATAGAAAACAAGGAAGAGTAGAAGATGTATGTCACCGCCGCTCAGGTCCAAGTAAGGCCACCGCTCCTACCCTCTGGTTGAAGCCAAGCTTGGCGGGTTGAACATCGATGACCGATTAGCTGCTTGGCGGTGATGTGTGAAAGATCATGGATGTCGCCTAGAGGGGGGTGAATAGGAGCTTTAAAATAATTATGGTTTAGGCTTGAACAAATGCGGAATAAAACTAGCGTTTAATTTGTCAAGCACAAAACCTAAAGCAACTAGACTCACCTATGTGCACCAATAGCTTATGCTAAGCAAGATAAACAACTAAGTGATAGCAAGATATATAACATGAAACACTATGTCTATCATAAAGTAAAGTGCATAAGTAAAGGGCTCGGGTAAGAGATAATCGAGGCACGCGGAGACGGTGATGTATCCCGAAGTTCACACCCTTGTGGATGCTAATCTTCGTTTAGAGCGGTGTGGAGGCACAATGCTCCCCGAGAAGCCACTAGGGCCACCTTATTCTCCTCACGCCCTCGCACGATGCAAGATGACGTGATTCCACTAAGGGGCCCTTGAGGGCGTTCACCGAACCCGTGCGAATGGCAACCCTTGGGGGTGGTCACCGAACCCTTACACTTTGGCAACCCTTAGGGGCGGTCACCGCTACCCGTCAAATTGCTCGGGGCGATCTCCACAACCTAATTGGAGACCCCCGACGCTTGCCTGGAGCTTTACACCACAATGATTGAGCTCCGACAACACCAATCATCTAGGGCACTGATACGTCTCCGTCATATCTATAATTTTTTATTGTTCCATGCCAATATTATTCAACTTTCATATACTTTTTGGCAACTTTTTATACTATTTTTGGGACTAACATATTGATCCAAAGGCTCAAAGTGCCGCTTCTTGTCATTGCATGTTTTTTGTTTCGCAGAATATCCATATCAAATGGAGTCCAAACGGGATAAAAATGGACGGAGATTTTTTTTGTAATATTTGGAAAGTCTGGAAGAAAGATCATCGCAAAACGGAGTCCGAGGTGGGCACGAGGTAGGGGGGCGCGCCCTACCCCCCCAGGGCACGCCCCTGACCCTCATGGCCCACCAGTAAGGCGGTTGATGCCCTCCTTCGGCCACAAGAAAGCTAATTTTTGGTAAAAAATCAGGGCGAAGGTTTCAGTCCAATCGGAGCTACGGATCTCCGGATATAAAAGAAACGGTGAAAGGGCAGCAGAACAGAATGCAGAAACAGAGAGGGATAGAGAGACAGATCCAATCTCGGAGGGGCTCTCGCCCCTCCCACGCCATGGAGGCCAAGGACCAGAGGGGAAACCCTTCTCCCATCTAGGGAGGAGGTCAAGGAAGAAGAAGATGAAGGGCCCCCCTCTTCCCTTCTCTTCCGGTGGCGCCGGAACGCCGCCGTGGCCATCATCATCATCATCACCGCGATCTTCACCAACACCTCCGCCATCTTCACCAACATCTCCATCACCTTCCCCCCTCTATCTACAGCGGTCCACTCTCCCGCAACCCGCTGTACCCTCTACTTGAACATGGTGCTTTATGCTTCATATTATTATCCAATGATGTGTTGCCATCCTATGATGTCTGAGTAGATTTTCGTTGTCCTATCGGTGGTTGATGAATTGCTATGATGGATTTAATTTGCTTGTGGTTATGTTGATGTCCTTTGGTGCCCATCATATGAGCGCGCGCGTGGATCACACCATAGGTTTAGTTGTATGTTGATAGGACTATGTATTGGAGGGCAAGAGTGGCAGAAGCTTCAACCTAGCATAGAAATTGATGCATACGGGATTGAAGGGGGACCAATATATCTTAATGCTATGGGTGGGTTTTACCTTAATGAACGTTAGTAGTTGCGGATGCTTGCTAATAGTTCCAATCATAAGTGCATAGAATTCCAAGTAAGGGATGCCATGCTAGCAGTGGCCTCTCCCACATAATACTTGCTATCGGTCTAGTAAAGTAGTCAATTGCTTAAGGGACAATTTCGCAACTCCTACCACCACTTTTCCACACCCGCTATATTTACTTTAGTTGTGTCTTTATCTAAGCAGCCCCTAGTTTATATTTACGTGCTCTTTATTTTCTTGCAAACCTATCCAAAAACACCTACAAAGTACTTCTAGTTTTATACTTGTTCTAGGTAAACGAACGTCAAGCGTGCGTAGGGTTGTATCGGTGGCCGATAGAACTTTAGGGAATATTTGTTCTACCTTTAGCTCCTCGTTGGGTTCGACACTCTTACTTATCGAAAACTGTTGCGATCCCCTATACTTGTGGGTTATCAGGCACCAATGCACCCAAGAGGAACAAGTTCTAGGGTGCCCAAACACCCAAGAGTAACAAGCTTCTCAACTTCATTCCACGTATCATCGTGGAGAACTCAAACCGGTGCACCAAATGCAATGGCAAGGGCACACAGACTGCCCAAGTCCTTCTTTCCCAAATCTCACCACAGAAACTAATGCTATGGAAGAAAATGAGAGCAAGAACGAAGAAGAGAACACAAAGAACTCCACACTGGTAAATTGAGGTGCTATACAAATGGTTTTTAACCCCTTTCCGTGATGGCATTCTGAACCGTCACCGAATGAGTGTGTGTGGTAGGTAGGTCCTTTCCACACGACCCTGAAACCGTCAGGGATAGGCCCTCCGGTCACACACGCTCGGCAAAATGAGGTCGTGTGCGATGGGCGAGCGATCAAATACGATTATACGTATAGTCACTACTAGGGAAAAGCCTATACACAGAAAGTTACTAGTAGCGAGGGTTAAAAACCCTAGCTACTGCTACTTACCAGTAGCGCAGGTTTTTAAACCTCGCTACTACTAAGTTGATAGCGATGGCGAGTTTTAACCTCGCTACTACTAAGCGGTCTCTACTGCGTGCCCCGGGACATGCCATAGTAGTAGCGTGGGTTTTAAAACCTCGCTACTACTAAGTTTGATAGCAGATGGCGTTGGTTTTAGCCCCCGCTACTACTTAGTGGTGCCATAGCAGTAGCGAGGGTTAAAAACCGCTACTACTAAAGGTCCCATTTTCAAACTCTACCCCCCCCCGTGGATCGCCTTTTCAGTTTAAAAAAAATAAAAGAAAATGATAAAATGTCAAATAAAAAAGAAAATAAGTTTCCCATGTGATATGTGGTCTAGTTGTTGGGAAAATTTGCAAATATGAATTTCGACTATATTTGCAAAATCTCTCGAGAATTTGTAAAAATGGGCATAACTTTTGCAAACTAACTCGGATGAAAAAGTTTTTTATATGAAAAATCATCTACTCGAAAAGTTACACCCAAATTTTCCGTTAAACATTTTCAAAATCCTCAAAAACCAAACAGAAAAAAAGTTACGGGGCTTTTAAGATCTAGAGTGGAAAAAATCGAACAAATTTCAAACTGTGTGGTCAAACTGTGGTCAAACAATGGTCAAACTAATTATTCTAGAATATTAGTGTTACTAAATAATTGTTTTTGTTTTTTTGAATTTTGGTCAAATCTGGTCAAACTATGGCCAAACTGTGGTCAAACTGTGGTCAAACTGTGGTCAAACTAATTATTCAAGAAATATTAGTGTTACTAATTTTTTAGAACAATAGTTTCAAACTCAAATAGTGAAATGTGTGACTTCATGCTCAAGCTAAATTCACGAGGTTAATAGGATTGACATCTTACTATTGTCAGGAAAACAACAAGTGCAGACTTGGAAATAAGGGAGAATAGAACCCGGAAGTTAAGCGTGCTCAGGCTGAAGTAGTGAGAGGATGGGTGACCGTCCGGGAAGTTAGATGATTTGGAATGATGAGGGGTGATTAGAGATTAAATTGAGCAGCGATGAGGGGTGATTAGAGATTTGAGGTTAAAATAATTCAGAAATTTGAAAATTAGGGAAAAATCAAAATGTTTTTTCGAAAAAATTCAAAAAAAAAACCATTTGGTAGTAGTAGCGCTGGTTTTACCCACGCCACTACTAAAGGACATAGTAGTAGCGCTGGTGGCACCCGGCCATCGCTATATCGTTAGTCAGAAGCGCCTTATTAGTAGCGCCGGCCCCCGTGCTACTAATAGGCCCAAAACCCGCGCTGCTGCTAGGCTTTTCCCTAGTAGTGAGTTGTGCTAAGAAATTACAATTATACAGGCCAAATCGTTTCAGTCGCAAGTACATCCCACACAGTCAGTCCGGGTTAAACCTTTCCGTTCGTATGTACATTCCACTCAATCAATCCAAGGAATACGTTTCCGTTAGTATGTACACCTCACACAGTTAATCCAAGAAGTACCTTTCTGTTCGTATGTACATCCCACACAGTCACTCCAAGGAAAACGTTTCTGTTCGCAGGTACATCACACACAATTTTCCCCATTAAATCTTTTGTGATAGTGTTGTCATTTCAGACGATATTAACAATTTTATCGTTTGTGTCATTGAATGCATCATACACGGTGCTGTAACATCCCAAATTTTCAATTTGGAATGTTATACATAGATCATCATTTGCATATCATAAATTTTATTGCATTTTGGCTTGATCCTAGAAATTTCACGCAACTCGAGGACCCACGGAGAGAGTTGGAGATTTCGTTATTTTCATATTTGAGTTTTCTTAAATTTTGAAAATAGGATCATTTGATTTTATTTATTTTATCTTCAATTATTTCTATTACAAAAATATGAGAGAGGGAATAAAATGACTTTCCCAAAATAAAGAAATATTGAAGGTTTAATAAAAAATATCAAATAAGATTTTTATTTGGAGTTTATCGCTATTTTATTTGAATTTAGGAAAAATGCGCGTTTTTCAAAATTGCATTTAGGCCTCAAATAAATTTTCATCTTGTCCGGCTTGATTTTAGAAGCCGGGGAAAATTTATTTTGGGATTTTTGGAGTCCGTTTAGTATTTCTTTTGTTTGTTTTTCTACGCGAAATTATTTTTAAAAAAAGGAACCGACTCTTGGCCGTGTTCGCCAGGACTCACTTTGCCCTTTATAGAGCGCTTGCCCGAGCCCACCAGCCCACCCGCGCCCCAAACCCTAGCCGCCACCCGCCGCCGCCGCCGCCTTGCCGTCGCCCGATCACGCCGAACCCCGCTGCCCACGGACCCGCCGCCCCTCGCCGGAGTAAGTCGCCGCCTCGCCGCCGGCGGTTTTCCGACGGTTTTAAAAAAAATACCTAGATCTGTTTTTTTCGGTTTAGTTTATTTAGCGAGCGTTCGCTCGTTCGTTCGTTTTAACGAACGGTTTTCGTCATTTAGTTTCAGTTAACGAACGTTCGTTCGTTAGCCTATTCGTCCCTTTTTCTTTTTCTCAGATTTTTCGCGATTATTCCTGATCGCGATTTCTGATCCGATTTTCGATCTAGTATAACTTTTCGCTCGTTTGTCGGAATCAGGCGATTCAAGCGCCTAGAGTTTCATGTCGAAACCCTCTTTCCGAATAATCAACTCAAACAAGTTTTTGCCTCTGTAAAATTTGACTTAGGTCCAGATTAGTAAACAAAGCTCTTAAGTTTCGTCTCGAGACCCTCTTCCCGAATAATCAACTCAAACCAGAGCTCTTAAGTTGAACTTTCTGGTTAAATCTTCTATTTGAGTTTTACCCGTGCATTAGATGAGTACTTATTGTCTGCTTGTTTGTTTGCGATAGAGTACCCGGAGTGCGCCGCTTGCTACTTTGAATCTCTAGGTTTCGCGGATCATCAGCAAGGCAAGTAACACTTTGATCATATCCCTTTTCATACCCAGTTTTTATGCATTAGATCAATCCTTAAACATTGCATGATTAGGATCTAATGAAATTGCGGGTTTTGGGAAAGTAGTTGAGGTAGTACCTATTACCTGTTTTATTATCAAACCCTTGGGAGTTACTTCTACATTTTCTTATTATGCCATGCTATGCTAGTAGACGTGGATTGGGTGAGTGTATCCATGACAGATGTGAGTTTGTTAATTAATGGTTTATTTAAGGTGGCAACTTTAACACACATCTGGGTGGATTGAGGTACCTGGGTATTACAGGATTGCCTGTTTCTTTTTGGACCGCCACCCAGGCTCAAAGGGATCATGAGATTATTCATGCTAGAAACTTCCGTGTGTAGCCACAAGCTACTATGGGCTCTAGCATAGTTGATTAAGTCGTGCGAACTCTTACAGTGGTACACTAGCAGATGTAGAGGGATGTAGGTGTAACTGTCTACCCGTTCGTAAGGTGTTAGCGCTTCTAAAAGACTATGTCTCGGTCATCCGTTTCTCAAACGCCATGTAGTGCGAGAATCCCAACGGAGGAGATCGAGTCTTGTGGGGAAAAGTGCACAAACCTCTGCAGAGTGTATAAACTAATCATGGTTAGCCGTGTCCCCGATTATGGACATCTTGAGTATCTAGTACTTGGATTATCATGTGAATCTCATCATGTTACTTTAATTAATATTGTTGGGTTTTAATGATGATGATTAATTGGGATTGAGAATGCTGTCAACCATTCTCAATGTTTAACAACCGCCATGATATTTAAATAAAATTTATTCCTTTGCAGTAGGGAAAAATTGGCTTTACGCAAAACTGTAACCATAGAGCTTTCCACCAGCCATATATGCATGTAGTATAACATTACTCTTTCATATTACTATCTATGTGTTACATTGCCAGCATATTCCATGTGCTGACCCGTCTTCAGGCTGCAACGTTCATGTTGCAGACTTTTCAGACGTCGAGTAAGGTGACTTAGGTCGTGGTTCTATACTCAGTGATGCCATTGGAGTTGATGGACTCGCTTATCTTCCAAGCCTTCCGTTGTTATCATTATTAGTTGGCCTTAAGCCATATTATTTGTAATAAGTTTTCTTTTGAGTCTATGTAATAAGTGTGTGATTGCTACTCTGTTATAAATCCTTCGAGTACTGTGCGTGTCGGCATTACTGATCCAGGGATGACACTAATGCACAGAGGTCAGACTGTTTGAGGTCTGGTCGCTACAGGTGCATAGAAAAAACTGTGTGGCATAGGGTGTCCATCACATACACTTTTTATGTGGTAAACGTTTGCGCAAGGTGGCTTAACGTAAACAGTTTTCAAGAGGAAGTCGTATCTGATTGTTCATTGATCCAACACGTTTTGTTCCTAGAAACTGTGTGCGTTTTCTGAGGTCATCGCCCACGGTGTTTTCTCAATAACCATTTACAATAGAAAAACCCCAATTAGCAGGCTAATTGGCCTATTATTAATAATCCATTTATTAATTGACATTTCATATTAAGCACACAATATATTTCATTTTCATATTAAGTAAGCAGGATTTCATAATTGAAATACATCAGAGTACAACATCATATAGCTTCAGCACTCAGCTACCCCATTACACAACTGCACCAGCAGCAAGTTTCACATGCAACATCTATAACCTTTCGAAATTAGCATCATTGATGGTACATAGACATATGAATCTCATATGGAAAACTGCTGAAATGGAAGGCGAATATTGAGCCTCATTGATGTTGAAGGTCTTTGCAACTTTAGGCCAGTGCCTGTGGATGATTGACCGTCCATTCTTCGTCCTCTTTAGGAACACTCAAATATTGAACTGTGGGTTTGTATGAATACCTTCGTTACCTCCTAACCATACAAGTGGTTTGAGAGGTAATCATCAGTGAACTGCTTTTGAAAGGCCTGAAAACAAGGATGTGCATAAATATCTTCTCTAGATTGGAAATGGGGCAAACGAATAAAGAAGCCAAGGTTTAATAGTTAGTACCATCCTGTAGTGAACTAATGTCTTCTTCATTGTGCAGACAAAGATCTCGTTGTTTTTTGTCGCTAATTTATTTATCCTAACAATCTTTGTGAGTTTCTTGACTTGACTGATATTCATGGACATCTCATTTCCCCATATGCAAAAAGGGTCGAACAGTGAGTCAAAACCTCTAACAGCAGCACCTACATGTGCAAGACCAAATTGTTAAAAACCTAAATATGTGACGACCGGTTTTCCGGGTAATAAATTCCAGAAAATGGCCGTTGTGCTCACCAGCCCCAGGATTACTGTTAGCTGATGAGGCACCAACTTGATACAGAAATTCCAAGCAAAATACAAAATATGTGGTACAAGACCATTCTGGTCTGTGAGTACAACAAATGGTTTCTAGTGGTTGATGGCGGAAGCGGTTTGTGGATCATCAGCGTCTATGGGACTCCATTTCCCACAGGAACAGCTAACCAGGTTAACTCCTATCTTCGCAAGGCTGCTATCACCATTGCTTAGGTTCCGGGGCTATCATCGCAACGCTCCTCTCCACGCAAGAAATCTGGCCAAGACAATAGCCAGGGACAAGCCAGTGAGTACTTTGAATGTACTCGCAAACATTATGAACACAGGTATAATATAACAACCGATAATCATGCTTTGAAAATATTCTATGATCACAACGTCACTCATAAAAATAAAACCCTTGATGCATGCATGCAGGTTATTAATATGTAACAATGAATAGGTAATGACAGAGTAGGAATAAAATGCACCATTCGGATGTCTGAAGCGACATCTCGAATTGATGGTAAATAACAAGCATGCCTCAGTCGGGCGTCTGAGCGACACCACATAAAGGGCTTATAAAGTAAATAAATAACAAGCATGCCATAGTCGGGCGTCTCAGCGACACCACATAAAGGGCTTATAAAGTAAAAATAAATAACAAGCATGCTACAATGCAAGGCCCCAAATGACACCGATAAAGGGCTTATAAGGTAAATAAATAACAAGCATGCCACGATAAAGGCGTCTCAGCGACACCACATAAAGGGCTTATAAATAATCACAGTGAATACCCAGGAGGTAGAACCATCTCAGGGATACTCGATAATTCAAATAATATAATGGGTTAGTCCATAACAAAATAATAATCATGATCATTACAAGTCTCAAGTTGCGATCCCATTTCTGGTTTAACAGTTTCTCCTCCGAAGACCGACACCTGACCCATCCCAGACTGTAATCCTTAACCATGGACACGGCTATTCGAATAGGTTTAATTTCTGTAGAGGATGTACTCTTTACCCACGAGTAACAGATTCCTTTAGTCCATCGGGACTAATTCCGTCTACGGCCTTTTAGTTGAAAACACACCTAACTTGCACACACCAGCTTAACTTACCAGTGTCTGGAATCACCCACGACACTTGTTAAGCAAAACTCTAAGTGGGGAGGCTACAACCTCGCATAGCACGGGATCAAATTTATATCGCACGCTCTAAGGGGTGGCCTCCCCTCTCGGTCTCAACCGGAAACACCCATGCCCCCGGACTAGGTGGCCTGCCTACCAACTACAACCGTATCTTCCACCATGGCCTCTCATGCGGTGTGTGCTAGAAAGGGGTTGACGACTTCATCGAACTGCACCCTACTTGTTGTAGAGCCAAGTGGTAGTACGAAGAAGTATGGGGGTTATCGAACAAGACTCGATCTATGGTCGACTCAGGAGGTTTAAGTATTTCCTGCATGATTAGCATAACGAATATATTTCATCCAACAGACAGAATCACCACTCATCATACCCCTCATGCCATGCCGGACACACTCGTCTCGACGAGGAACTAGGGACAAGCTCGGGTCTACCCAAGACAGAGACTTTCCCGTTTTTCCTTCCGGTAGGCACGAAAGGCATACGAGGATGATCATTATCACAAGCATGTCCATTTCCAACAGCAAGGAAATTTCAAATAAGCATTTATGCAAACGATCACATCACCACATAAAATAACGAGTTCCACGTATTGAGGTGGTGCCATAATCGTGTCAAACAATGCATGCAAAATATTATGCCAGGGTTCGTAATGCTTGCCTTCAAGGTGTGGAAAGGCAGGTGCACTCCAAAACTTTTGAAAGCCTCCTTCTTTCTCTCCCAAAGTCCTATTTTAAATAAATTTGAATTAACACACAAATTTAAAACAGCACAAAAAGTTGTCTTGAATTTTTTTCAAATAAATCTTAAAATAAACTAGGTCAAATTTTAGAGAGGTAGGAAAAGGAATCAATTCATTTGGAGTTATCATTAAAAAGTTATAGGCAGTCAAAGTTGTGGTTAAATCTGGTTTTTAAATAAAACAAAAAGAAAAAAGAAACTGTACACGTCGAAGACGTACTTTGGAATCTACGCTTCCACTTACTCCAGCGTGGACGGTGCTTGAGTCACTGACAGTGGGCCGGGGGGACCCACTGGTCAGGTTTGACTAGTCGACCTCCCTCCTCTTCCTCTGCCCCGAGCGGAGGCGGGACTCCGGCGATGCTCGCCGGCGAACGGCGGCACCGTTCGGGAAACGGAGGCCATCCGCGGGCTCAGGGGATCGAGACGGTCACTCCGGTGGTCGCTACGGTCTCTGGGGTGGACGGAGCTACCGGCGGCAAGCTTTGCATCGGACGGTGGCCGTCGGGCAAAGTGATTTTTCTCCCGCAGCGAGTCCCGATCAAAATCGAGCAGGGGGTGGATTCACTAGGGGGAGAAGGAGATCCTGGTGAAGAGAGTGGAGAGGGGGAGGCTCTGGTGGCGCCGGAATGGCCTGGGCAGTGGCGGCGGCTGCAGTTGTCGGAGGTGGGGAAGAAGACCTCCCCGGGTCGATTGGCTGCCACGGAAGAACTAGGGGAGCATGCTGAGGCTGCCTAGGGAACGGAACATGCTCGGGGGCCTCTTTTTATAGCGCAACGAGGTCGGTTTGCGGCGGCCGTGGATAAGTTCGCCGGCGAACCGCCTCCCTGTAGCGGCAGGGCGTCGTGGCGACGACGAGAGCTAGAGGACGCGCGAGAGGATGAGGCTGAGCTGTTCCAGGGGCAGGTGGCGAGCAGCTGAGGCTTGGGCGGCACCGACCTGGCAGAGATGCGCTGCGGACGCCGGCGTGCCGCCAAGGGGCTCTGTCGGCGGTGCTGCAGGGCACCAGGGCTGCTTGGCGTGATGCGTGAGAGGGAGAGTGCGTGGCGCGGCTCTGCGGTGCGGGCAAAACCTGGGGCCCGACTTGGCGACTCGGGCGCGGCACGTGCCAAACGCGTGCTCTACTCGCGCCCAGAGCACGCACGGAACATGCTCGACAAAATGCCAGGGCGTGCTAGAGGTCTTGGGTGAGGTTGGGGTTTAACAGACCTAGGTTAGGAGTAGCTAGAAGTCTATTGGACAAGGTGGTTATGTAAGGGAAGCACGTTCATAGTGCAAACTAAAACTCATGTCAAAACTGGTCATGCCCATGAAGTGTTCGATAGAATGCCACATGCACCTAGGCATTTCTTGGAGTGGTCAAAACTTCCAGAGTGGGGTCTCTTCAGATGAAAGAGAGAGTGGTGAGGTTAGTTTGCCAAAAGGAGAAACTTGCTAGTGCAAGTTTTGCAAAACTTCAGTTCTGGACAGAAAAAGAACAGGGCATGATTGCATGTACTAGAATTGCTCCAATGAGTCCAAACTCCTGGACTTAAGGTTCTAGCAGGAAGGGCTACAAGTAGGAAAAGGTATCACAGCAAAAGGAGCAAGTTATAATATAGCTGTAGTACAATCCATTAAGTTGGACCAGAATGAAGATGAGGATGATTCACTCAAATTTCTCAAAGAACAAAGCTGGGTTTTTGCACAAAGTTGAATTGCATGCTACCACTGATCTCCCGTAATTTTGGTGAAGGCTTTAAAGGAATATTTAAATAAGCTGTAGTGCAAATTTGCCCACTGGACCAGATTTGAAAAAGTGGTGTAGAGCTCAAAATTTCCAATGGACAGAAGATATTTTTGCATAAAAGTGGATTAAAAACATCACAAGACATCTCCAAATTTTGTTTGGAAAAAAGGATAAATTTATCAAAGGGTTGTAGTTCAAATGGTACCCTAAAACCATGGGGAACCATTTTTAAAGAAATAAAGATCAGGAAAATTATTAACTAATTAATTCTTCTAACGAAAAGAAAAGTTTTACTTGAGAGGGCACACAAGTCCAACAAAACATTTGGAAAGTTCTCACTTGGGGTAAAAACTCCATAATAATCCAAGAAAAGAATGGTTCTGAAATCAAGAAAACCAAGAAAAAGGAAAGTTAAATTTTCCTGGCAAGATTCTTAATAAACAAAACATGTTTAAAAATTTTGGGATGTCACAAAATATTAGAATGGTTCCTGCAATTGCACAATAATGTGCTATTAGACAAAGGACCATGCATGTGCGAACCTCGATTGTAAACCTCAGTGCTTCCCATTGTTTCCCTACAACACATATAAGTTAGTTAGTGATCAGGTTAAGTGAGGGTTCGCATGCTATCAGTAAAATATGATGATGAAAAATAAGCACATTGCAGATTCATCATATTAATACGAGCCACATGGAAAACCCATTTATCCAAACCAAGCATGATTAAACTAGGAAATATAGCAATTGTATATGTTTCTCATGTATTAAGTGCAGCCAAATTTTATTTATTCCTCACATGCACAACAATACAAAATTCTACCCACGACAATTGGACATCGCATTGCAGAATTGAACCAAGCAGTAAACTAAACACCACAACAAATGAACCAAACATTAACTGAGCACCACATTGCACAATATAACATACTCCTAATAGAAGATAAGATAATTAACCAAACCAAGCATGCCTAACAACTTGGAAATATAGCAATTGTATTTGTTTCTCATGTATTTAGTACAACCAAATTTGATTTATTTCTCACATGGTATGCAATAACAAAATGCACCCACAACAATTGAACATTGCATTGCAGAATTGAACAAAACAGTGAACTAAACACCACAACAAATGAACCAAACACTATCTGAGCAACACATTGCACAATATATAACATACTAGAAGATCAGACAATTAACCAAACCAAGCATGCTTGACAACTTGGAAATGTAGCAATTGTATTTGTTTCTCATGTATTTGTACAGATAAATCCGATTTATTTCTCACATGGAAGACAATACAAAATTGCACCCTGAAGAATTGAACATCACATTTGCAAAATTGAACAAAACAGTTAACTGCACATGACAACTAATTAACCAAACAGTTAATTAGTGAGCACCACATTGCACGACATATAGAACATATACACTAGAGCAACATATTGCATGGTAAAAGTAGATAGGAAAATTTACTAGAATTTGTTAAGGAAAGGCAGGAGCAGCCCATGCACCGGGTAAACCGAGCATGCTTAACCGGCATAGCTAGCAAACTAAACATAAGTCCCTATAGTGAGCTAATAAGACAAGCTACTCCTCATCGTCGGAGATATCGATGATGATTGGCTCCTTGGACAAGGAAGAGGGCGAGGCCTCCACATCGTGGGTGCCCTCGTCGTAGTGGTCAGTAGCCTGAGCTGCTCCGGGAACCAACCTGCTGGCTCTCGAGTTGAGGTAAGCACGGGCACACTGATAAAACACCTCATAGTATTCGTCGAAGGCACCGACGGTGGCCTCGAGAAAACGCCACAAACTGTCATTTAAAGCAGCCAACCGCCTCACGGCGTTGGTGCGTGCTACCTCTTGAGCATTGCGTTGGTTTTCCCTTGAAGAGGAAAGGGTGATGCAGCAAAGTAGCGTAAGTATTTCCCTCAGTTTTTGAGAACCAAGGTATCAATCCAGTAGGAGGTTATGCGCGAGTCCCTCGCACCTACACAAACAAATAAATCCTCAGAACCAACGCGATAAGGGGTTGTCAATCCCTACACGGTCACTTACGAGAGTGAGATCTGATAGATATGATAAGATAATATTTTTGGTGTTTTATAATAAAGAAGCAAAGTAAAATAAAAGCAATGGAAATAACTAAGTGGTTGAAGATTAATATGATGGAAGATAGACCCGGGGGGGCATATGTTTCACTAGTGGCTTCTCTTAAGAGCATAAGTATTTTATGGTGGGTGAACAAATTACTGTTGAGCAATTGACAGAATTGAGCATAGTTATGAGAATATCTAGGTATGATCATGTATATAGGCATCATGTCCGAGACAAGTAGACCGACTCACTCACCGCATCTACTACTATTACTCCACATATCGACCGCTATCCAGCATGCATCTAGAGTATTAAGTTCATAAGAATAGAGTAACACTTTAAGCAAGATGACATGATGTAGAGGGATAAATTCATGCAATATGATAAAAAAAACATCTTGTTATCCTCGATGGAAACAATACAATACGTGCCTTGCTTCCCCATCACACAGGGAAAGGACACCGCAAGATTGAACCCAAAGCTAAGCACTTCTCCTATTGCAAGAAAGATCAATCTAGTAGGCCAAACCAAACTGATAATTCAAGAGACTTGCAAAGATAACCAATCATACATAAAAGAATTCAGAGAAGATTCAAATATTGTTCATAGATAAACTTGATCATAAACCCACAATTCATCGGTCTCAACAAACACACCGCAAAAGAAGATTACATCGAATAGATCTCCACAAGAGAGGGGGAGAACATTGTATTGAGATCAAAAAAGAGAGAGGAAGCCATCTAGGTAATAACTATGGACCCGAAGGTCTGAGGTAAACTACTCACACATCATCGGAGAGGCTATGGTGTTGATGTAGAAGCCCTCCGTGATCGATGCCCTCCCGGTGAGCTCCTAACAGGCCCCAAGATGGGATTTCGTGGGTACAGAAGGTTGCAGCGGTGGAATTAGGTTTTTGGCTTTGTATCTGATCGTTTGGGGGTACATAGGTATATATAGGAGGAAGGAGTACATCGGTGGAGCAACATGGGGCCCACGAGGGTGGAGGGCCCGCCTGGGGGGGTAGGCGCGCCCCCTACCTCGTGGCTTCCTGCTTGATTTCTTGACGTAGGGTCCTAGTCCTCTGGATCATGTTCGTTCCGAAAATCACGTTCCCGAAGGTTTCAGTCCGTTTGGACTCCATTTTATATTCCTTTTCTGCGAAACTCTGAAATAGGCAAAAAACAACAATTCTGGGCTGGGCCTCCGGTTAATAGGTTAGTCCCGAAAATAATATAAAAGTGAATAATAAAGCCCAATAATGTCCAAAACAGAAGATAATATAGCATGGAGCAATAAAAAATTATAGATACGTTGGAGACGTATCAGTGCGCGAGGCATTGATGGTGGCCTCGATGGCGAGGTGCTCCTCCAAGATCTGGGGGTCGACACGAATGGCAGCCATCGCGGCCTCATCCGCGCATGCGACCGTGATTTGCTTCTCCACTGCCAAATACTCCTAGAGCTCCTGGCTATACTGTGTGCACCATGGCCTAGGGCGACACTTATTTGGGGGAGGGTCGGTGAATTGGGTGGAAGGTGTCGCGTCAGCGGTCGGAGCATGTGGGGTGTGGAAGGAGGAGCACGATGGGGGTCTGCTACCTCTTGAGCACTACGTTGGTTTTCCCTTGAAGAGGAAAGGGTCATGCAGCAAAGTAGCGTAAGTATTTCCATCATTTTTTGAGAACCAAGGTATCAATCCAGTAGGAGGCCACGCATGAGTCCCTCGCACCTACACAAACAAATAAATCCTCGCAACCAACACGATAAGGGGTTGTCAATCCCTACACGGTCACTTATGAGAGTGAGATCTGATAGATATGATAAGGTAATATTTTTGGTATTTTTTATGATAAAGATGCAAAGTAAAACAAAAGGCAATAATAAAAATAACTAAGTGTTGGAAGATTAATATGATGGAAAATAGACCCGGGGCCATAGGTTTCACTAGTGGCTTCTCTCAAGAGCATAAGTATTTATGGTGGGTGAACAAATTACCGTTGAGCAATTGACAGAATTGAGCATAGTTATGAGAATATCTAGGTATGATCATGTATATAGGCATCACGTCTGAGACAAGTAGACCGACTCCTGCCTGCATCTACTACTATTACTCCACACATCGACCGCTATCTAGCATGCATCTAGAGTATTAAATTCGTAAGAATAGAGTAACGCTTTAAGCAAGATGACATGATGTAGATGGATAAACTCATGCAATATGATATAAATCCCATCTTGTTATCCTCGATGACAACAATACAATACGTGCCTTGCTGCCCCTACTGTCACTGGGAAAGGACACCGCAAGATTGAACCGAAAGCTAAGCACTTTTCCCATTGCAAGAAAGATCAATCTAGTAGGCCAAACCAAACTGATAATTCGAAGAGACTTGCAAAGATAACCAATCATACATAAAAGAATTCGGAGAAGATTCAAATATTGTTCATAGATAATCTTGATCATAAACCCACAATTCATCGGTCTCAACAAACACACCACAAAAGAAGATTACATCGAATAGATCTCCATGAGAGAGGGGGAGAACATTGTATTGAGATCCAAAAAGAGAGAAGAAGCCATCTAGCTAATAACTATGGACCCGAAGGTCCGAGGTAAACTAATCACACATCATGGAGAGGCTATGGTGTTGATGTAGAAGCCCTCTGTGATTGATGCCCCCTCCGGTGGAGCTCCAGGACAGGCCCCAAGATGGGATCTCACAAGTACAGAAGGTTGCGGCGGTGGAATTAGGTTTGTGGCTCCTTATCTGGTAGTTTGGGGGTACGTAGGTATATATAGGAGGAAGAAGTACGTCGGTGGAGAAACAGGGGGCCCACGAGGGTGGAGGGCGCGCCCAGGGGGTAGGCGCGCCCCCTACCTCGTGCACTCCTGGTTGATGTCTTGACGTAGGGTCCAAGTCCTCTGGATCATGTTCGTTCCGAAAATCACGTTCCCGAAGGTTTCTTTCCGTTTGGACTCCGTTTGATATTCTTTTTCTGCGAAACTCTGAAATAGGCAAAAAACAGCAATCCTGGGCTGGGCCTTCGGTTAAAAGGTTAGTCCCAAAAATAATATAAAAGTGTATAATAAAGCCCAATAGTGTCCAAAACATAATATAATATAGCATGGAACAATCAAAAATTATAGATACGTTGGAGACGTATCAAGCATCCCCAAGCTTAATTCCTGCTTGTCCTTGAGTAGGTAAATGATAAAAACAGAATTTTTGATGTGGAATGCTACTTGGCATAATTTCAATGTAATTCTTCTTAATTGTGGTATGAATATTCAGATCCGAAAGATTCAAGACAAAAATTCAATATTGACATAAAAATAATAATACTTCAAGCATACTAACTAAGAAATTATGTCTTCTCAAAATAACATGGCCAAAGAAAGTTATCCCTACAAAATCATATAGTCTATTTATGCTCTATCTTCACCACATAAAGTATTTAAATCATGCACAACCCCGATGACAAGCCAAGCAATTGTCTCATACTTTTGATGTTCTCAAACTTTTTCAATCTTCACGCAATACATGAGCGTGAGCCATGGACATAGCACTATATATGGAATAGAATGGTGGTTGTGGAGAAGACATAAAGGAGAAGATAGTCTCACATCAACTAGGCGTATCAACGGGCTATGGAGATGCCCACCAATAGATATCAATGTGAGTGAGTAGGGATTTCCATGCAACGGATGCACTAGAGCTATAAATATAAGAAAGCTCAACAAAAGAAACTAAGTGGGTGTGCGTCCAACTCGCTTGCTCACGAAGACCTAGGGAATTTTGAGGAAGCCCATCATTGGAATATACAAGCCAAGTTCTGTAATGAAAAATTCCCACTAGTATATGAAAGTGATATCATAGGAGACTCTCTATCATGAGGATTATGGTGCTACTTTGAAGCAAAAGTGTGGTAAAAGGATAGTAACATTGTCCCTTCTCTCTTTTTCTTTTTTTATTTGGGCCTTTTCTACTTTTTTATGGCCTCTTTTTTTTCGTCCAGAGTCTCATCCCGACTTATGGGGGAATCATAGTCTCCATCATCCTTTCCTCACTTGGGACAATGCTCTAAAAATGATGATCATCACACTTTTATTCACTTACAACTCAACAATTACAACTCAATACTTAGAAAAAATATGACTCTATGTGAATGCCTCCGTGATTATACGATATGCAATGAATCAAGAGTGACATGTATGAAAGAATTATGAACGGTGGCTTTGCCACAAATACAATGTCAACTACATGATCATGCGAAGCAATATGACAATGATGGAGCGTGTGATAGTAAACGGAACGGTGGTAAGTTGTATGGCAATATATCTCGGAATGTCTATGGAAATGCCATGATAGGTAGGTATGGTGGCTGTTTTGAGGAAGGTATATGGTGGGTATATGATACCGGCGAAAAGTGCGCGGTATTAGAGAGGCTAGCAATGGTGGAAGGAAGAGAGTGCGTGTAATCCATGGACTCAACTTTAGTCATAAAGAACTCATATATTTATTGCAAAAATCTACAAGTTATCAAAGCAAAGTATTACGCGCATGCTCCTAGGGGGATAGATTGGTAGGAAAAGACCATCGTTCGTCCCCGACCGCCACTCATAAGGAAGACAATCAATAAATAAATCATGCTCCGACTTCATCACATAACGGTTCACCATAATGCATGCTACGGGAATCAAAAACTTTAACACAAGTATTTCTCAAATTCAAAACTACTCAACTAGCATGACTCTAATATCACCATCTTCATATCTCAAAACAATTATCTAGTATCAAACTTCTCATAATATTCAACACACTCATAAGATTTTTTTTACTAATCTTGAATGCCTATTATTGTTAAAGAAAACTACCATGCTGTTTTGCAGGACTCTCAAAATAATCTAAGTGAAGCATGAGAGAACAATAGTTTCTATAAAACAAATCCACCACCGTGCTCTAAAAGATATAAGTGAAGCACTAGAGCAAAAACTATATAGCTCAGAAGATATAAGTGAAGCACATAGAGTATTCTAATAAATTCCGAATCATGTGTGTCTCTCTCAAAAGGTGTGTACGGCTAGGATGATTGTATAAATCTAACAAATAAATACTCAAATAATACAAGACGCTCCAAGCAAAACACATATCATGTGGTGAATAAAAAATAGCTCCAAGTAAAGTTACCGATGGAAGTAGACGAAAGAGGGGATGCCTTCCGGAGCGTCCAAAAGCTTCGACTTTTAGGTGTCCTTAGATTATCTTGGGGTGCCATGGGAATCACCAAGCTTAGGCTCTTGCCACTCCTTGTTCCATAATCCATCAAATCTTTCACCCAAAATTTGAGAACTTCACAACACAAAACTTAACAGAAAATCTCGTGAGCTCTGTTAGCGAAAGAAAACAAAAGAACACTTCAAGGTACTGTAATGAACTCATTCTTTATTTATTTTGGTGTTAAACCTACTGTATTCCTTCTTCTCTATGGTTTATAAACTATTTTACTAGCCATAGATTCATCAAAATAAGCAAACAACACACGAAAAACAGAATCTGTCAAAAACAGAACAGTCTGTAGTAATCTGTAACTAACGCAAACTTCTAGAACTCCAACAATTAAGAAAAAATAGGAAGACCTAGAAAATTTGTTTATTGATCAGCAGCAATTGGAATCAATATTTTATCACGTTCTAGTGATTTTTAACAATTATTTTCGTGAACAGAAAGTTTCTGGAATTTTTAGCAAGATCAAATAACTATCATCCAAGAAGATCCTATAGGTTTAACTTGGCACAAACACTAATTAAAACATAAAAAGAAATCTAACCAGAGGCTAGATCAAAGATTTATTCCTAAACATAAGCAAAAACCAAAAAAACTAGAAATAAAATTCGGTTGCCTCCCAACAAGCGCTATCGTTTAACGCCCCTAGCTAGGCACAATAGCAAGGATAGATCTAGGTATTGCCATAATAATAGGATAGATCATTAAAACTCATTTCTTCTCTATGTTCAGCAGCAAGTTTTCTTTGAGGCAAGCAAAATTAATCAAAAGGGCTAAATTTAATGGGACAAAAGTCCCCAAGATAACGTTAGGAGGTATAGGTTCCTCCTTCGGCCCTTCGTATTGCACAACCAATTCATCATTATAAGCATTCTTTTGACAGAACTTTGTGAGCCTATACTCGAGAGAATATCCTAGCTCATTATTTCGAATAGCAAAATCATTATTAAGTTCAGAAATTCTATCAACTAGAACATTGGTAGGAACCTTTTTCCTAAGGTTTTCATTAAAAGCAACATAATCTAGAGATTGAAAACGCATTATTTCCTCTTGATCAAATACGATAGTTTCTATGGGAGGACGGCCAACGTGCACCTTATAATGCGCAAAGATTTTTTTGGCCTCTTTTATTATAAATCTGAATTCATGAGCCAAAAAGATAGTAGCGACATGCTTAACAGGAGAATGCTCAATATTAGAAAATTCTAGGAAAATCCTTTGTATGCAAGGGTGCATGTGCATGAATTGCCTTTCAAGTTCAACTACAAGCATGGCAATAGCGTCCGCAAGACTACTAGTTTTATGAAGAATAGAACTACCCATAGAAGGCAAAGCACTGGCACAAGTAAAGAAATCTTGAATAACCCCTTTTCCAATAATATTACCACTACCAATTCGGATTTTTTTGTATGTAAGGCAGGGGATTCTTCAGCATGAGCATCAGATTTTTCCATGTTATTACTATCGTCCATATCGGCAATAGTTTCCCCAATTTCAGACATAATGGCATAAAGTGTGAGGGGCAAAAAGGAAGGGGGAGGCGAATAAAACAATAAGGGTGAAGTGGGGGAGAGGAAAACAAGAGGCAAATGGCAAATAATGTAATGCGGGAGATAAGAGTTTGTGATGGGTACTTGGTATGTTGACTTTTGCATAGACCTCCCTGGAACGGCGCAGAAATCCTTCTTGCTACCTCTTGAGCACTGCGTTGGTTTTTCCTTGAAGAGGAAAGGGTGATGCAGCAAAGTAGCGTAAGTATTTCCCTCAGTTTTTGAGAACCAAGGTATCAATCCAGTAGGAGGCCACGCACGAGTCCCTCGCACCTACACAAACAAATAAATCCTTGCAAGCAACGCGATAAGGGGTTGTCAATCCTTACACGGGTCACTTACGAGAGTGAGATCTGATAGATATGATAAGATAATATTTTTGGTATTTTTTATGATAAAGATGCAAAGTAAAATAAATGGCAATAAAAATAACTAAGTGTTGGAAGATTAATATGATGGAAAATAGACCCAGGGGCCATAGGTTTCACTAGTGGCTTCTCTCGAGAGCATAAATATTTACGGTGGGTGAACAAATTACAGTTGAGCAATTGACAGAATTGAGTATAGTTATGAGAATATCTAGGTATGATCATGTATATAGGCATCACGTCCGAGACAAGTAGACCGACTCACACTTTTGCATCTACTACTATTACTCCACACATCGATCTCTATCCAGCATGCATCTAGAGTATTAAGTTCATAAGAACAGAGTAACACTTTAAGCAAGATGACATGATGTAGAGGGATAAAATCATGCAATATGATATAAACCCCATCTTGTTATCCTCGATGGCAAAAATACAATACGTGCCTTGCTGCCCCTACTGTCACTGGGAAAGGACACCGCCAGATTGAACCCAAAGCTAAGCACTTCTCCCATTGCACGAAAGATCAATCTAGTAGGCCAAACCAAACTGATAATTCGAAGAGACTTGCAAAGATAACCAATCATACATAAAAGAATTCAGAGAAGATTCAAATATTGTTCATAGATAATCTTGATCATAAACCCACAATTCATCGGTCTCAACAAACACACCGCAAAAGAAGATTACATCGAATTGATCTCCACGAGAGAGGGGGAGAACATTGTATTGAGATCCAAAAAGAGAGAAGAAGCCATCTAGCTAATAACTATGGACCCGAAGGTCTGAGGTAAACTACTCACACATCATTAGAGAGGCTATGGTGTTGAAGTAGAAGCCCCCCGTGATCGATGCCCCCTCTGGCGGAGCTCCGGAACAGGCCCCATGATGGGATCTCACAAGTACAGAAGTTTGCGGCGGTGGAACTAGGTTTTTGGCTCCTTATCTGGTAGTTTGGGGGTACATAGGTATATATAGGAGGAAGGAGTACGTCGGTGGAGCAACAGGGGGCCCATGAGGGTGGAGGGCGCGCCCCCCTACCTCGTGCCCTCCGGGTTGATGTCTTGACGTAGGGTCCAAGTCCTCTGGATCACGTTCGTTTCAAAAATCACGTTCCCGAAGGTTTCATTCCGTTTGGACTCCGTTTGATATTCATTTTCTACGAAACTCTGAAATAGGCAAAAAACAACAATCTTGGGCTGGGCCTCCGGTTAATAGGTTAGTCCCAAAAATAATATAAAAGTGTATAATAAAGTCCAATAATGTCCAAAACAGAATATAATATAGCATGGAACAATCAAAAATTATAGATACGTTGGAGACCAGGGTCGGGTGTGGATTACCTGCTTGGATCGACGAGGCCGAGCAGCGTGGAGGGTCGTCGGCGAGGAGGCAGCGCTGCAAGCAAGGAGTGAAGGTTTCAACTTGGAAAGGAAGGCGAACCAAGGGAAATGTGGCTTTTGGTAAGGGGGAGGACGCGGAGGTAGATATTTCTGCGGAAGCCGAAAATTTTGGATAGGTGCAGCGAAAAAACTAGCACGCAAAGAGTCATCACACATGGTCCCTTATTCTGCACTGTGTACGATATGTGAACATCACAAACGATTCATATAGCTTACCCCGTGTGTGATGAGTTTGAACATGCAAATTTTGGTCTGAGTTTCCCTGGTTACAGTGGTCATCCACGTCACTGCATAATTTGGGTACACAAAGGAGACTACAACACACCCACACTTCTTAATCGAGCAAGTTCGGCAATTAACCAGAGCCAGCTGACCTAAACATTACTCTAACAAAACAAAGACCAGCGCTCTTAGTTAAACAAAACGAAGAGTACTACTCTGGCTGGTGCTCGTCGATCTCCGCCGCCTCCTCCATGTCTAGCACGCGCCCAATGATGTCCCGGGGAAGGGGCTCCATGGCATCCATCGCACCATACTCGGCAAGCATCTCACCATCCGCGTCCGCCATCTCTTTGGAAAAGGCCACCATGAGCTCGACATGGGCAGCCGTGATCTGGGTTTGGACGGGCTCCGTTGTGGCAAGGTATGCCGCAGAGGAATGCACGGCTGCTCGAACGCTCTCTGCGATTGCCAACTCTTCAGCCGTGGGTTGCCGACCCTTGTCGGAGTAGCTTCGCTCGATTTGTGCGGTGGCCGCTAGGAGCTTGGCGTGGGCGGTCTAGACTTGGTCGTGAGCGGCCTCCATCAGTGAAGGAAATATTCCCTAGAGGCAATAATAAAGTTATTATTTATTTCCTTATTTCATGATAAATGTTTATTATTCATGCTAGAATTGTATTAACCAAAACTTAGCACATGTGTGAATACATAGACAAAACATAAGTGTCCCTAGTATGCCTCTACTTTACTAGCTCGTTTATCAAAGATGGTTATGTTTCCTAACCATAGACATGTCTTGTCATTTGATGAACGGGATCACATCATTAGGGAAATGATGTGATGGACAAGACCCATCCGTTAGCTTAGCAGTATGATCGTTTAGTTTATTGCTATTGCTTTCTTCATGACTTATACATGTTCCTATGACTATGAGATTATGCAACTCCCAAATACCGGAGGAACACTTAGTGGGCTATCAAACATCACAAAGTAACTGGGTGATTATAAAGATGCTCTACAGGTGTCTCTGATGGTGTTTGTTGAGTTGGCACGGATCTAGATTAGGATTTGTCACTCCGTGTATCGGAGAGGTATCTCTGGGCCCTCTCGGTAATGCTCATCGCTACAAGACTTGCAAGCAATGTGACTAATGAGTTAGTCACGGGATGATGCATTACGGAACGAGTAAAGAGACTTGCTGGTAACGAGATTGAACTAGGTATGATGATACAGACGATCGAATCTCGGGCAAGTAACATACCGATGACAAAGGGAACAACGTATGTTGTTATGCGGTTTGACTTAGAAAGATCTTCGTAGAATATGTAGGAGCCAATATGAGCATCCATGTTCCGCTATTGTTTATTGACCGGAGATGTGTCTCGGTCATGTCTACATAGTTCTCGAACCCGTAGGGTCCGCACGCTTAACGTTTGATGTCGATTATTAGTTTTGTGATTTGATGTATTGAAGGTTTTTCGGAGTCCCGGATGAGATCACGGACATGACGAGGAGTCTCGAAATGGTCGAGACATAAAGATTCATATATTGGAAGGCTACATTCGGACACCGGAATGGTTCGGGTCGTTTCAGATAAGTTTCGGAGTACCGGGGGTTACCGGAACCCCCTCCGGGAAGCTATTGGGGCTCATGGGCCTTAGTGGAGAAGAGAGAGGGCCGGCCAGGAGGTGGCTACACACCCCCCTTGCCCCAATCCGAATTGGACAAGGGGAGGGGGCGGTGCCCCCTCCTTCCGTCTCTCCTCCTCCTCCTTCCCACCTTCTCCCACATGGAATAGGAAAGGGGGGCGAATCCTACTAGGTTTGGAGTCCTAGTAGGACTCCCCCCCAAGGCGCACCTCCCCCTTGGCCGGCCTCCTCCTCCCCTCCTTTATATACGTAGGAGGGGGCACCCCAAGGCACATCAAAGTTTCTCTTAGCCGTGTGCGGTGCCCCCTTCCACGGTTACACACCTCAGTTATATTGTCGTAGTGCTTGGGAGAAGCCCCGCGCCAGTAACTTCATCATCACTGTCGCCACGCTGTCATGCTGACGGAACTCTCCCTCGGCCTCAACTGGATCAAGAGTACGATGGACGTCATCGTGTTGAACGTGTGTTGAACACGGAGGTGCCATACGTTCAGTGCTAGGATCGGTCGGATTGTGAAGACGTACGACTACATCAACCGCGTTGATAAAACGCTTCCGCTTTCGGTCTACGAGGGTACGTGGACACACTCTCCCCGCTCGTTGCTATACATCTCCTAGATAGATTTTGCGTGATCGTAAGATTTTTTTTTGAAATTACTGTGTTCCCCAACAACTAGGGCTAAGGCCGCCGCTGCGGAATGGACAACTATTGTGCCGCTCTCGCCAGTTGCTATCCCCGAGGCAGATATTGCTGCCGCCACCTGAGAAGCAACAACGGCCGTTTGGGCTGCCTTGGCTGCCCGATCGTAGATTGCGGCCGCGCTCACACAACTTGTTAGCACATGCATGGCGGCTATGGCCGCGCTCTCGCCGGAGTGGGCCACTGAAGTTGCCCTCACGACGCGGGTCTATGTCCCCATCTTTCACCGGTGTTGATTGAATAGTGAAATGATATGTGGGGAGCGACCTAGTGTGCTTGACACGCTATGGACTGTAGCCGACGCACCTTCTCGCGTAAGCCATATGTGTACTATACTCCGACGATGCTCCAAGCTATTTTGTACTGCATCTCACACGGTTGGTGATAATAAAATGTGTGCGATCTACTTGATTTTTCATCTTGATTTGAATTACATAATGGGGTCACAGTGGCAAAGGAGGGTGTTTGAATTGCTAGAACTTTTGTCTGTAGTGAACATGCAACTATAGGTGTGTCGTCAAAAAAATTGGAATTATTTAGGGTTCATTTGGACATTTTTATACATTAACTTGGTATTCTAGGCGTTTCAGGTGCACAATTCAAAGTTAAACTACATGCACAAGCCCCGGTGCTCCAAAATGTGTTTTAAAATCATATATGTGTCCATGGGTTGATGCTTATGTCCCATGCAAGAAATGGGGATGGATTTCAAACACCACGGCACCGTGGCTCTCCGGCAAACGTTGAAGTACTTGCTTTTGTAATTCTAGTAAATCCAAAACTCGTCTGAAATTCATGAACCTTGGCATGCTATCATGGAATGGCATCAACATGCAGGGGTAAAAAAATATTGTCCCATCTGGGGCAGGTTATGGTATAAGCTTCTCACAGACGGTAGCTTCTCACTAGAAATCTCATGCTTCTGGTAGGGAAACGTGTCACCTTTGTGGACAAAATGGTATTCATCGCCTCTTATTGCTTTCAATTTTTTTCTTGGTGTCAACATAGAACAACAAGAGTGTCTTGTTAAATTTTGGAATTTTTGGGGTTCTTTTGGATATTTTTATACGTTAACTGAGTTTTCTAGGCATTTATGTGCATAATTAAAATTTGAAATACATGCACATGCTCCAGTGCATAAAAATGGGTTGAAAAATCAAATGTGTGTCCTTGGTTGCATGCTTAGGTCACATGCAAGAAATGAGAATGAATGTCAAACACCTTGACACTGTCGCTCGACCGCTAACATTGAGATACGTGGTTTTAAAATTCTAGTAAATCGAAAACATGCCTGGAATTCATGAAACTTGACATGATGTCATGGAACGGCATCAACATGCTGCTGTAAAAATATTGTCCCATTTGGGGCAGGTTTGGGTATAAGCTTCTCACAAACTAGAGCTTCTCACAACAAGCCTGATGGTTTCGGTAGGGAACGTGCCACCTTTGTGGACAAAACAATATCCGTTGCCTATTCTTGCTTTCAATTTTTTTATAGTGTCGACATAGAACAACAGGTTTGTTGTGTCAATTTTTGTGATTTTTCGGGGTTCACTTGGACATTGTTATACATTAACTGAGTTTTTTATGCATTTATGTGCATAATTCAAAATTGAACTACATGCACATCCTCTAGTACATATAAATGGGTTGAAAATTCAAATGTGTGCCTTGGTTGCATGCTTAGGACCCATGCAAGAAATGGGAATGAATGTCAGACACGTTGCCACCATCGCTCGGCCACTAACATTGAGATACATGGTTTTTAAATTCTAGTAAATCAAAAACGCGTCTGAAATTTATGAAACTTGACATGCTATCATGGAACAGAATCAACATGCCGTGGTAAAAATATTGTCCCATTTGGGGCAGGTTGCGGTATAAGCTTCTCACAAATTAGAGCTTCTCACAAATCAGAGCTTCTCACAACAAGCTCATGGTTACGGTAGGGAATGTTTCACCTTTCTGGATGAAACGATATTCGTTGCCTCTTCTTGATTTCAATTTTTTTCTAGTGTCAACATAGAACAATAGGAGTGTTGTGTTAAAGTTTGGAATTTTTTGGGGTTCGTTTGGACATTTTTATACATTAACTGAGTTTTCTATGCATTTATGTGCATAATTCAAAATTGAACTACATGCACATACTCCAATGCATATAAATTGGTTGAAAAAAAATCAAATATGTGTCCTTGGTTGCATGCTTAGGTCCCATGCAAGAAATGGGTATGAATGTCAAACACCTTGCCACCGTCGCTCGGCCGCAAACATTGGAATACATGGGTTTTAAGTTCTAGTAAATCCAAATCTCTTCTGAAATTCATGAAACTTGGCATGCTATCATGGAACGGCATCAACATGTTGTTGTAAATTTTTTGTCCCATTTGGGGCAGGTTTGGGTATAAGCTTCTCACATACCAGAGCTTCTAACAATAAGCCTCATGATTCTGGTAGGGAATGTGCCTCCTTGGTGGATGAAACGATATTCGTTGCCTCTTCCTGTTTTCAATTTTTTTCCTAGTGGCAACATAGAGACACATGAGTGTCGTGTTAAAATTTGTAATTTCAGGGTTCGTTTGGACATTTTTATACATTAACTGAGTTTTCTAGGCACTTTATGTGCATAATTCAAATTTGAACCACATGCACATGCTCTAGTGCAGAAAAATGGGTTGACATATCAAATGTGTGTCCTTGGGTGCATGCTTAGGTCCCATGCAAGAAATGGGAATGAATTTCAAACACCAGGGCGCTGTTGATTGCCGGCAAAACGTTGAGATACTTTGTTTTTAAATTCAAGTAAATCCAAAACTCGTGTGAAATTAATGAAACTTGGCATGCTATCATGTAATGGCACCCGACATGCTGTGGTATTTTTCGTGTCCATTTTGAGAGAATGCGCACTCGAATAACAGCCAACAAAGGCATTTTGAAACAAATAGCTGCCACTTTAACATCTCAAATGTTTTTATAATTTAAACCATGTGCGTTCTGTTAACCATTCACGTGACGCCACGCGTCACACTTTTAATGGCTAGGAGGTGCCGTGCGGACAGCTGCTTGACTGGACGGGAGGCGTCCGGGCATAGTCCGCTGCGCAGGCTGACCGAGAGGCGTGCAAGCTGTCCTCCAATGCGTAGGCTCACCGAGAAGCGTGCGAGCTGTATCCTACGCAACCTCACTGGGAAGCGAGCCCTTTGACTTCCATGGACGCCCACCTTGCTCGCATCATCTGCATTAATGGCGCCCGAGCCGCTGTTTAATACGGGAAGCCTTACTATTCGCCTCCCATTACCCTCCCGCAGACCTCCACCAACACCATGGCACATAAGGATCATCTTCCACTAGTCTTCCAGTTTGGTAAAGTCGACTCCGAGCCGGAGGAGATAGAAAATAAGGAGGAATTGGGCCTCATGGACATGGCCCTGAATGAGCTGGCTGCGATGGTTGCTGCCCCCGTGCCCGCCCCAGCTCCCATCCCCGTGCGAACGACCATCCTCGTAGCATTGACGGGCTAGTCGCCGAACACTATCGCAGAGCTGGAAGCCGCTGGCGTCAGCGAGGTCTTCGCGGACCCGCTAGAGCTCGTGTACATGCTAGCACCCGTGCGCGCACCTGCTCCCACCACAGCGCCGGTCCCGTGTGTTTCTCTGCACCCGCCGCGCCCGTGCCCGTGCACACACCCCCCTTAGAGGCATGGGCGAACGCTGTCATCGACCGCTACCATGCAGCACCGCGAGCTGCCTTCCTCCTGCGCCCCGCCCGTTGATGGCGCGACAACATGATGTTTGATTTCCATGTGAAGAACATTTTGTGCTGCCTTGAAGACTTCAACAACGGCGTCCCGGAGGACGACAACGACAACACCGACGCGGCACGCCACCTCCACCATCGCTGGAATTAGTTTTTTTGGGGTTTAATAATGTATCTCGATCATATGAATATAAATTCGCAGTGTGACTGAATGAAAGATATGGTTTGAACGAACTTGCGTTTTCTCTCTTTGAATGTACAGACTTATCAAACGATTTTCTTAAAAAAAGTCAATGGTTTTTAAATATAAAACACTCATCGCAAACGTTTTAGATAGAACACCCGTATGCAAACCGACAGCTTCCCCAGGAAGCCAAGAGAAAATGTGTCGAGCAGGATTTGTGTAGCTCTTGATCGCAAACATTTTAGATAGAACACCCGTATGCAAACCAACAGCTTCCCCAGTAAGCCAAGGGAAAATGTGCCGAGCAGGATTTGTGCAACTCTTCATCGCAAACATTTTAGATAGAACACCCGCATGCAAAGTGATAGCTATGGTCTTCCCGAGTAAGCCAAGGGAAAATTCGCTGCACATGATTTGTGCATCTCTTCAACGCAAACGGTTCAGATTGAATACGGCATGAAAAGTGAGACTTCAGCGCTAAGCCAAGAGAAAATCTGGCATGCAGGATTTGTACATCCCTTCAACGCAAATGGTTCTTTTGGATGGCCCGTGTGCAACCATGTACAGCCAATTTGGTAAGATTTGCATATGTCATATTGAGTATATTACCATTTGTCAAACTTGTAACACTGCCATTTCTCAACAAATGCAGCTAAAAATTACTAGCACTATCTAATTTTTGCAACTAAAATTCAGTAATTAAGCATAGATTTCATTCATAGATTAAACAATCGTTCTTTATACAAACCGTTCAAATCGACAGCTGAACAGACCAAACTTTTCCCCAATTGTTGCCAACCACGTACTGAAATTGCTAGTTCAACTATATATACTAGCTAATTTAAGTACGTTGTACAGTTCAACCACATCTATAGTCATATGAACTGAACATAATAGCCCCTAAATACTATTACTATGGAGGGGCTTTGTACTACTTCCGGCAGCCACTCCTCTGCCGAGCGCGCTTAGTAAAAAGCAGAGGAGGAGGAGCTGAAGAGTTGCACAATATCTACTTGATGAAACACAAGTCTTAAACATTTGAAAAGTTCAAAGAATTTTAGAGTGAAGTGGAGAATCATCGTAACAAGAAAATAAAGTTTCTACGATCTGATCACGGAGGCGAATATTTGAGCTACGAGTTTGGCCTTCATTTAAAACAATGTGGAATTGTTTCACAACTCACGCCACCTAGAACACCATAGCGTAATGGTTTGTCCGAACGTCGTGACCATACTTTATTAGATATGGTGCGTGCTATGATGTTTCTTACTGACTTGCATTTATCATTTTGGGGTTATGCATTAGAGGCAGCCGCATTCACTTTAAATAGGGCACCGTCTAAATCCGTAGAGACGACACCGTATGAACTATGGTTTGGCAATAAACCTAAGTTGTCATTTCTTAAAGTTTGGGGATGCGAAGCTTATGTCAAAAGGCTTCAGCCTGATAAGCTCGAACCCAAATTGAAGAAGTGCGTCTTCATAGGATGCCCTAAAGAAACTATTGGGTACACCTTCTACCACGGATCCGAAGGCAAGATCTTTGTTGCTAAGAATGGGTCATTTCTAGAGAAGGAGTTTCTCTCGAAGGAAGTGAGTGGGAGGAAAGTAGAACTTGACGAGGTAATTATACCTTCTCTCGAATTAGAAAGTAGGATATCAGAGAAAATCGTTCTCATGATGCCTACACCAACTAGAGAGGAAGTTAATGATAATGATCTTGAAATTCAGATCAAGTTACTACTGAACTTCATACGTCGACCAGAACACGTACCGCACCAGAGTGGTACGGCATCCTGTCCGGGAAGTCATGTTGTTAGACAATGATGTCTACTACACAACTTGTTCTTGTAGACTCGTGTTGGGCCTCCAAGCGCAGAGTTTTGTAGGACAGTAGCAAATTTCCCTCAAGTGGATGACCTAAGGTTTATCAATCCGTGGGAGGCATAGGATGAAGATGGTCTCTCTCAAACAACCCTGCAACCAAATAACAAAGAGTCTCTTGTGTCCCCAACACATCCAATACAATGGCAAATTGTATAGGTGCACTAGTTCAGGAAGAGATGGTGATAAAAGTGTAATATGGATGGTAGAAAAATATTTTTATAATCTTAATAAATAAAAAATCAAGGTAGCAATTGATAAAAGTGAGCACAAATGGTATTGCAATGCTTGAAAATGAGGCCTAGGGTCCGTACTTTCACTAGTGCAATCTCTCAACAGTGCTAATATAATTGGATCATATAACCATCCCTCAATGTGCAATGAAGAATCACTCCAAAGTTCCTATCTAGTGGAGAACATAAGATGAAATTGTTTGTAGGGTATGAAACCACCTCAAAGCTATTCTCTCCGTTCGTACTAAAATAACACAAAGCTATTCTTTCTGTTCGATCTATCCTAGAGTTCATACTAAAATAACACCAAAACAAATTCAGATTCATAATACTCAATCCAACTCAAAGAACCTCAAAGAGTGCCCCAAGATTTCTACTGGAGAAACAAAGTCAAGAACGTGCATCAACCCATATGCATAGATTACCCCAATGTCACCTTGGGAATCCGTGAGTTGAGTGCCCAAACATATATCAAGTGAATCAATACGATACCCCATTGTCACCACGGGTATTCATAGCAAGACATACATCAAGTGTTCTCAAATCCATAAAAGTATTCAATCCGATAAAACAAAATCTCAAAGGGAAAACTCAATTCATCACAAGATAGAGAGGGGAAAACATTATATGATTCGACTATATTAACTAATCCCGCGATACATCAAGATCGTGACATCTCAAGAACACGAGAGAGAGAGAGAGAGAGAGATTAAACACGTAGCAACTGGTATAAACCCTCGGCCCCGAGGGTGGACTACTCCCTCCTCATCATGGTGGCCGCCGGGATGATGAAGATGGCCACCGGTAATAATTTTCCCCTCCGGTGGAGTGCCAAATCGGGGTCTAGATTGGTTTTCAATGGCTACAGAGGCTTGCAGCGATGGAACTTCTCATCTACGGTTACCCCCGAGGGTTTTTGGAATATTTGGTGATTTATAGGGCAAAGAGGGGGTGCGGGAGGCCACCGAGGTGGGCACAACCCACTTGGGCGCGCCTGGGGGCCCATGCGCACCCTGGTGAGTTGTGCCCCCTTCGGGGCACCCCCAGGTGCTGCTCTAGCCCATTGGATGTCTTCTGGTCCATAATAAATCTACACAAAGTTTCGCGGTGTTTGGACTCCGTTTGGTATTGATTTCCTGCGATGTAAAAAACAAGCAAAAAACAACAACTGGCACTGAGCACTGGGTCAATAGGTTAGTCCCAAAAAATGGTATAAAGTTGCTATAAAATGATTGTAATACATCCAAGAATGATAATATAACAGCATGAATACTTCATAAATTATAGATACGTTGGAGACGTATCAGCATCCCCAAGCTTAATTCATACTCGTCCTCTAGTAGGTAAATGTTAAAAGAAATAATTTATGAATTTGAATGCTAGCAAAGTGCACAAGTTTATCACTTTTCCTAGCATCATAACATCAACTCTTTTTCATAAAAACTCATCATGACAGAGTAGTAACCAATTCACATGTTAAGGTTCAAACAATGAATTCTCTTGAAACTCAACAACCTATATTCTTGGTCACCAAACAATTGCAATTCTACTTATTGAACAGAGTCTAAGTAAGAGCTCCACATACTCAACCATCATATGGTCTTCTATGATTGCTAACACTCACCGCATACACATGAGCAAAACGTTTCAATTGGACACATAGAAAGAATGGGGCTCATAGTTTCGCCTCCCAACGTATTAACCTCAAGGGTGATGTCGGCAATAATAACTCATGATACCCATATTCAACTGCACATATGTGCCTAGATCTTTCCTCACCACATGATGCTTGCCAAAGGAGAAAAATAAAAAGGAATAGAGAGCAAAACTTTGACTCTTGCATAAAAGTAAATACATAAAGTGAAAGATAGGCCCTTCGCAGAGGGACGCAGAGGTTGCCTTGCGCTTATTTGTTTGTATGCTCAACCCCTTAGTGCAAAAGAACGTCACATTATATTGCCCTTGTGATGGCAATTTGGAAACCTTTATTATGCAGTCTGCCGCTTTTATTCTTTACCATCACAAGTTCGTACAACGCTCAATTTTCTCTTACACTAAATGATCTCACACTTTTAGAAGCAATTTTTATTGCCTTATTGCACCGATGACAACTTACTTGAAGGATCTTACTCAATCCTTAGGTAGGTATGGTGGAATCTTGAAAATAAGATTTGGGTTTTAAGGGTTTTTGGATGCACAAGTAGTATCTGTACTTGGTGCGGAATTTTTGGCTAACAAAGATGGGGGACAAGCACCACATGTTGAAGGATCTATGACATATAACTTCTATGTGAATATGAACAAACATAAATCATTAAGTTGTCTTCCTTGTCCAACGTCAACAATTTTGGCATATAATATTTTGATGGGGGCTCACAATCACAAAATATTTCCAAGATAGTGTATTTGCATGTGAAAGTTCTCTTCCTTCTACTAATCATTCAGGAATTGCTTGTATGACCAATATTGTGATTGTGAAGCTTCAAAAGATTTCACTTTCTAAACCCAATGTGAAGCTACACTGGGCATGATATGAACATTTAATTTCAACTTCATGATATTCAATTCATTCAACAATTTACTCATAGGATATAAGTGAAGCACAAGAGTAAATGACAAGCTACTCCAAAAAGATATAAGTGAAGATCATACGAGTAGTTAAGTAAATAGGTAGCTAATTGAGGACTCTCTCTTATTTAAAACTTTCAGATCTAAGTATTTTATTAAAACAACAAGCAAAAAAATGACATTCTAAAAATAGCACACATCATGTGAAGAAGCAAAAACTTAGGCTTAACCGATACTAACTGATAGTTGTTGAAGAAGAAGGGTGGGATGCCTACTGGGGCATCCACAAGCTTAGATGCTTGAGACTTCTAGAAATATTATCTTGGGTGCCTTGGGCATCCCCAAGCTTGAGCTTTTGTGTCTCCTTAATTCCTCTTATATCACGGTTTCCCTAAATCTTAAAAACTTCATCCACACAAAACTCAACTAGAACTCGTGAGATAAGTTAGTATAAACCAATGCAAAAACCTTATCATTATCTATTGTAGAAAATTACTAAATTTATTATTCAACATTGCATACTAAATGACTCTGTATATTTAATACTCCTATCCTCAAATAGAATCATTAAACAAGCAAACATATGCAAAGAATGCAAACATAATAGCAATCTGCCAAAACAGTACAATATGTAAAGAATGCAAGAGTATCAATACTTATTTAACTCCAATTTTTTTTAAAATTTACCAAACTGTAGAAACTTTATCAGAGCTTATTATGCAAAAAGTTTCAACATTTTATCACATTCTGACTTTTCTAGGGAATTTTTGCAACAACGATAAACTTTCTATTTTGAAACAGCAACATATAGACTTTTAAAATAAGCATGGCAAAGGCTATACTTGACATTTTTATTGAAATAAAAGATGCAAAACATTATTCTAAATAACAGAAATCAAATCCTAACAAAATAAAATAATTCTCCAAGCAAAACTCATATCATGTGACGAATGAAAACATAGCTCCAAGTGAGGTTACCGATAATGTTGAGGACGAAAGAGGGGATGCCTTCCGGGGAATCCCCAAGCTTAGTTGCTTGGATCTTCCTTGAATATTACCTTGGGGTGCCTTTGGCATACCCAATCTTAGGTCTTGTCAGTCCTTATTCTCCTCATATCGACATCTCACCCAAAACTTGAAAACTTCAATCACACAATACTTAATGGAACATCATGAGATAGGTTAGTGTGATAAAGAGCAAACCATTTCACTTTGGTGCTGTCAAAGACAAGATTCATAGTTGTTTCCACACAATGCTTACTGTAGCATATCACTTCCACAATTTATATTGAGCAATATAAGCCATAGAAACTAGGAAACAAGCAAAGTATGCATTGAAAACAGAATCTGTCAAAAACTAAACAGTCTGAAGTAATATGTACTCCAACAATACTTCTGCTACTCCAAAAATTCTGGCAATTTAGGATAACATAGAAAATTTGTATATCTATCAAAAATACTTCTGCTACTCCAAAATCTCGTTCCAGTGAATTTTTAAAATTCCTGGACTGAGCGCAAAAGTTTTTGATTTCGCATAGATTCAAGTCAACTAATATCCACACTATCCCAAAGGATTTACTTGGCACTCTATTGAAACAAAAGCAATAAAACATGATTACTACAGTAGCTTAATCATGTGAACACACAAAAGCAGTAGGTAAAAGTGTTGGATTGTCTCCCAATAAGCGATTTTCTTTTATGCCTTTTAGCTAGGCATGATGATTTCAATGATGCTCGCATAAAAGATAAGAAGTGAAACATAAAAAGAGCATCATGAAGCATAAGTTCCTCTCTCATAATAATTTTCAGTAGCATCATGAATAGATTCATCAATATAACCATCACATGAAGCATTCATTTCATGATCCACAAGCATAGAAATTTTATTACTCTCCACATAAGAAAATTTTACAAATATAATCATGATTCAAAATGGTGGGAGTATCATATGAAACTTGAATACTATAAATTGTTTCCACATTAAAAGAGTAATGTTCAGGAAAAGGATAATCATAACTATGACAAGTTTTATAAATATAATCATCACTACTTTTATAACATAAGTATCATCACAATAATCATCATAAGTAGCAACTTTGTTCTCAACATAGATAGGAGGCATGCAATCATGATAGAAAATTTGATCATTCGAAGTAGGGGGACTAAAAAGATCATCTTCATTAAGCATATCATCCCCAAGCTTAGGACAAACATTAATTGCAGCAAATAAATTCTCAAACATGTTATTCTCGTCAAACATAGCATCCCCAAGCTTGTGGCTTGGCATATCATAAGCATAATCATTCTCATCATTAATAGTATGAATAGCACCAACGGTATAACAATTGATATCATCATAATTTCCCAAGTTGGTGCCAAAAAGATTTCCAAGATTATAAGTATCATTATCTTCCCCGTCATAATCATCACAACAAGCAATAGGCAAAACAAAATCATCATCAATAATGCTCTCGGACATTGTGCCATAAGACATAGAGGCAATATCATCATCAAGTGCATCATCTTCCACAATTATTTTTGATTCATTTTCATGAGGCACAACAATAATAGGAGCAACATTATTTGGGAGAGATACCTTTTTACCTCTATTCTTTCTTCTTTTCCTTTTCTTCTTCACCACCTCACGTATGGGTTTAATCATTTTTTTCGAGCTTCTTGTTGAAGAGATTGATTGGATAGGAAGCTCCTCCTTGTTACCTGATTCATCATAATAAACACTAGGAGGGTATTGGGAAATATTTTCCCTTTCATTAGTACTCTCCTCATATTCTATTTTTTTTCTTGTCTTTAGATAGTTTGCAATATAAGGATTCTCAATGCAATTTGCCGCACAAAACATATAAATTTCCTATAGATCAAAATCAAGAAATATCTTGATAATAAATTTTGGAATACCCTTAGTTATACGTTTCATTTCTTCATACCCCAAAAGAAGACTAAGCTCTTTATGATGCTCAAGGGTAATCAAGTTATCACAATTTTTGGACACGATTTGATCATGGAACAATTCGCACTGGAGATTTAAATGACCATGTTCATTGCAAAGTTCACAAGGATGGCAAAAAAAATTAAATATTTCAGCACAATCATCTAGCCTCCCTTGCAACTTTTTCGTTTGTAAATATTTATGCTTCTTACAAAATCTATCTTCCCTTTTTGATGTGCATTTGCACTCCCAATTCACTTCGCAAAAATTGACATTCTTATAAGAAACATTTTTCTCATGACTAGTGCAATAATCATTAGCATTTTGGATATTCAAAGAATTAATACTAACAACATTGCAATGATGTTCATCATTTAAATATTTTGTGCCAAACATTTTATTGACTTCTTCTTCTAACAATTGAGCATAATTTTCTGATCCATCATTTTCAAGAAAGATATTATAAAGATGATCAATAATATGATGCAACCTCAATTCCATTTTTATGCATTTTTATTTTATAAACCAAACTAGTGATAAAACAAGAAACTAAAAGATTCAATTGCAAGATCTAAAGATATACCTTCAAGCACTCACCTCCCCGGCATCGGCGCCAGAAAAGAGCTTGATGTCTACCACACAACCTGTTCTTGTAGACTCGTGTTGGCCTCCAAGCGCAGAGTTTTGTAGGACAGTAGCAAATTTCCCTCAAGTGGATGACCTAAAGTTTATCAATCCATGGGAGGCATAGGATGAAGATGGTCTCTCTCAAACAACCCTGCAACCAAATAACAAAGAGTCTCTTGTGTCCCCAACACACCCAATACAATGGCAAATTTTATAGGTGCACTAATTCAGTGAAGAGATGATGATAAAAGTGTAACATGGATGGTAGAAATATATTTTTATAATCTGAATAAATAAAAACAGCAAGGTAGCAATCGATAAAAGTGAGCGCAAACGGTATTGCAATGCTTGAATTGAGGCCTAGGGTCTGTATTTTCACTAGTGCAATCTCTCAACAGTGCCAATATAATTGGATCATATAACCGTCCCTCAACGTGCAATCTCTAGTACGCATTGGTGCTATACAAACGGTTTTTAACCCCTTTCGGCGATGGCATTTGGAACCGTCGCCTAGTGAGTGACGGCGATAGAGGGTCCTTCCCACACGACCCAGAAATCGTCGGGGATATGCCCTCTTGACACACACGCTCGGCAAAATGAGGTCGTGTGCGACCGGCGAGCGCTAAAATACAGAAATGCATACAGTAAGGCTAAACAAATACAATTATACAGGCGAAATTGTTTCCGGTCGCAAGTATATCCCACACAGTCAGTCCCCACTAAATGTTTCCATTCGTATGTACATCCCACACAGTCGCTCCAAGGAAAATCGTTAAATTGTTTGTGATAGCATTGCCATTGCACATGATATTAACAATTTTATCGATTGCGTTATTGAATGCATCACACATGGTCCGTAGAAGAAATTGTGTGGCAAAGGTTGTCCATCACACACATTTTTTATGTGGTAAACGTTTGGGCAAGGTGGCCTAACGCAAACAGTTTTCAAGAGAAAGTCGTGTGTGATTGTTCATTGATCCAACATGGTTTATTCCTAGAAACTGTATGCGTTGCCTGAGGTCATCGCCCACGGTATTTTTTCAATAACCGTTTGCAATAGCAAAAGCCAATTAGCAGGCTAATTTGCCATTAGCAGGCTAATTGACCTATTATTAATAATCAATTTATTAATCTAATTGACATTCATATTAAGCACATAATATATTTCATTTCCATATTAAGGACGCAGAATTTCATAATTGAAATACATCAGAGTACAACATGATATAGCTTTAGCACTCACCTACCCCATTACACAACTGCACCAGCACCAAGTTTCACAGGCAACATGTAGAACCTTTCGAAATTAGCATCATAGACGATATATAGACAGATGCATCTCATCTGGAAAACTGCTGAAGTAGAAGGCTGATATTGATCCTTCATTCATGTTGAAGGTATTTGCAACTTTAGGCCAGTGCCTGTGGATGATTGACCGTCTGTCCTTCGTCCTCTTCAGGAACACTTCAATATTGAACCGTGGGTGTTGTATGAAAACCTTCCTCGCCTCCTGACCATAGAGGTGGTTTGAGAGGTAATCATTAGTGAACTACTTTGGAAAGGCCTGAAAACAAGGATGTGCATAAATATCTTCTCTATATTGTAAATGGGGAAAAGGCGAGGTATAATAGTTAGTACCATCTTGTAGTGGACTGATATCTTCTTCATTGTACAGACAAAGATCTTGTTGTTTTTTGTCGCTAATTTCTTTATCCTAACAATCTTTCTGAGTTTCTTGACTTGATTGATATTCATGAACAACTCATTTCCCCATATGCAAAAAGGGCCGAACAATGGGTCAAAACCTCCGACAGTAGGACCTACATGTGCAAGAACAAATTGTTAAAAGCCTAAATATTAGAATGGTTCCTGCAATTGCACAATAATGTGCTATTAGACAACGGACCATGCACGTGCTAACCTCGATTGTAAACCTCAATGCTTCCCATTGTTTCCCTGCAACACATATAAGGTAGTTAGTCATCAGGTTAAGTAAGGGTTCGCATGCTATCAGTAAAATATGTTGATGAAAAATAAGCACATTGCAGATTCATCAGATTAATTCAAGCCACATGAAAAACCCATTTATCCAAACCAAGGATGATTAATAACTAGGAAATAAAGCACTTGTATATGTTTCTCATGTATTAAGTGCAACCAAATTCGATTTATTCCTCACATGCACAACAATACAAAATTCTACCCATGCCAATTGGACATCGCATTGCAGAATTGAACCAAGCAGTTAACTAAACACCACAACAAATGAACCAAACATTAATTGAGCACCAGATTGCACAATATAACATACTCCTAATAGAAGATCAGACAGTTAACAAAACCAAGCATGCTTAACAACTTGATATAGCAATTGTATTTGTTTCTCATGTATTTACTACAGCCAAATTGAATTTATTCCTCACATGGTATACAATAACAGAATGCACCCACAACTATTGAACATCGCATTGCAGAATTGAACCAAACAGTTAACTAAACACCACAACACAAATGAACCAAACGTTAACTGAGCACCACATTGCACAATATAACATACTCCTAAAAGAAGATCGGACAGTTAACCAAACCAAGCAGGCTTAACAACTTGGAAATATAGCAATTGTATTTTTTTCTCATGTATTTAGTACAACCGAATTTGATTTACTTCTCACATGGTATACAATAACAGAATGCACCCACAACTATTGAACATCGCATTGCAGAATTGAACCAAATAGTTAACTAAACACCATAACACAAATGAACCAAACGTTAACTGAGCACCAAATTGCATAATGTATAACCAAACCAAGCATGCTTGACAACTTGTAAATATAGCAATTGTATTCGTTTCTCATGTATTTTGTAAAGATAAATTCGATTTATTTCTCCATTGGAAGACAATACAAAATTGCAGCCTAAAGAATTGAACATCACATTTGCAGAATTGAACCAAACAGTTAACTGAAGACAACAACTAATTAACCAAACAATTAATAAGTCAGCACCACACTACACGACATATAGAACATATACACTAGAGCAACAGATTGCACGATAAAATTAGGTAGCACAATTCACTAGGATTTGTTAAGGAAAGGCAAGAGCAGCACACGCAATGGGTAAACCGAGCATGCTTAACCCGCGTAGCTAGCAAATGGCAAGGTGCTCCTCCAAGATCTGGGGGCCGGCACGAATGGCAGCCATCACGACCTCATCCGCGCGTGCGGCCGCGATTTGCTTCTCCGCTGCCAAATGCTCCTTGAGCTCGTGGCTATACTGCATGCTCCATGGCTTAGGAGGGCGCTTATTTGGTGGAGGGGTCGGTGATTTGGGTGGAAGGTGATGTGCCGGCGGTCGGGGCATGTGGGATGTGGAAGGAGGAGGAGGATGGGGGTCGGGTGTGGATTACCTGCCCGGATAGACGAGGCCGGGCAGCGTGAATGATGGTCGCTGGTGAGGAGGCGGCGCTGCAAGCAAGGAGTTAAGGTTTTAACTTGGAAAGGAAGGCGGAAAACAGGGGAAATGTGGCTTCTGGTAAGGGGGAGGGGGCGGGGAGGTAGATATTTCTGTGAAAGCCTAAAATTTTGAATCGGTTCAGCGAAAAAACTGGCGCGCAAAGTGTCACCAGACACAGTCCCTTATTTAGAACTGTGTACGATTTGTGAACATCACAAACGATTCAGATAGCTTAACCCGTGTGTGATGAGTTTGAACGTCAAAAATTTTGGTTCCAATTTCCTTGGTTACAGTGGTCATCCACGTCATTGCATAATTTGGGTACACAACACACCCATACTTCTTAATCGAGCTAGTTCAGCAATTAAACAGAGCTAGCTGGCCTAAACATTACTCTAACAAATTAAAGACCGTTGCTCTTAATTAAACAAAACAAATAGTACTACTACGGCTGGTGCTCGTCGATCACCGCCGCCTCCTCCATGTCCAGCTCGCGCCCGACGGTCTCCTGGGGAAGGGGCTCTGTCAGTGTCAAAACCGGAGGATCTCGGGTAGGGGGTCCCGGACTGTGCGTCTAGGAGCGATGGTAACAGGAGACGGGGGACACAATGTTTACCCAGGTTCGGGCCCTCTCTATGGAAGTAATACCCTAGTTCCTGCTTGATTGATCTTGATGAATATGAGTGTTACAAGAGTTGATCTACCACGAGATCGTAATGGCTAAACCCTAGAAGTCTAGCCTACGTGAATATGGTAATGAATCTGTCCTATTCGGACTATGCTCTCCGGTTTATACAGACACCGGAGAGATCTAGGGTTACATGAGTTCAGTTACATAGGAGGAAATTTTCATAATAGGTCGCCTAGCTTGCCTTGCACGCCAAGTAGAGTCCATTCCGGACACGGGTATTGTCTTCGGCCTTCGTATATTCATAGCCCATCAGTCCGGCCCATGGATAACAGGCCGGACACCCGAGGACCCCTTAGTCCAGGACTCCCTCAGTAGCCCCTGAACCTGGCTTCTCTCTCATTCGAGAAAATACTCCAAAGATGTCTAGATCCGGAGCTGGAGGTAAGTGGATGGCCTCTTCCGTCAAAAAGAAGGACATCAAGGAGCTCCGGGAGGCCGGATATCTGGCCAAAGAGATCGCTCATCGACTCCCGGCCAAGGGTCAGATCGTCCCCACTCCCGAGCCCCCTGAGAGGGTTGTGTTCCTTACACATTTCGTCCACGGGCTTGGGTTCCCTCTTCACCCATTCGTCTGCAGGTTGATGTTTTATTATGGGCTGGATTTTCATGACCTAGCCCCCAACTTCATCCTCAACATTTCAGTGTTTATCGTCGTTTGTGAGGATTTTCTCCGCATCCCGCCTCACTTCGGCCTGTGGCTGAAGACCTTCAATGTGAGGCCGAAAGTTGTGCGCGGCCAGCAAGCAGAATGCAGAGGCGCTATGGTGGGCAAGATGCCCAACGTCACCTGGCCTGCAGGTTCGTTTGCGGAGACAGTGAAGGGGTGACAATCGGGATGGTTCTACATCACCGAGCTGCGCGGTGCTGACTGGTTGGCGGCCCCCAAATTTCGATCCGGAATCCCGACGCGGCTCACCTCCTGGCAAGAGAGGGGCCTAACCTGGGGTCCCTCGGATGAGCTGACTGGGCTCCAGACGTGCATCCAGAACATGATAGAAAGTCAAGCTTGTCAACGTGGTCCAGGTCATGCTTGTTCGTCGGGTCCTTCCGTGCCGGCCAAGCACCAGACGCTACTGGAGCTCTTCGGCACGACGCACGAAGAAATCTGGAAGGTGCTCTTCAAGGCCAGTGAGACGCCACCGCCTACGACCGAAGACCGCGGGCTTAGTTTAAAGCGCCAGCCCAACTCGGTCAGTTCCTTTAATGTTTTCAAGGAGCATCCCCTACTAGCATATTTTGAGAGGAAATTTAAGCTTCCTTCCCCTATTTTCAGGCCTAGATTAAGTTGGCCGAGGAGATTAACTGTCCAGCTCCGTTGCCCGAGGACCAAGAATTTCCATTATTGGAGAAGATGTTGTTCCCTGCACCTTATGAGGTGCCGGAGAAGATGGCTAAAAAGGCGGCCCAAGGGGCCAAGAAGGGCCTTCGCCAGAGAAGCACTCCGGACGAGACGTCCGAAAGCGGGACTTCCTCTTTGTCGGCTGATGACAGTGATGAAGAGGAAGAAGAAAACGACTCCCCACCTGAAACGGGGAGGAAGAAGAGAGCGCCCCCCACAAGCCCGGAGGCAGAAGCGCCTAAAAGGGTCAAAGGCTCCCTCGCGGATAACTCCGCGTGGGATGTAGACAGCAGTCCGGAACGACCTCGCCGGACCAAGCCTCGGGCCGCTTTGTAAGTACCAGAATTCCCAAAAGTCTGGCCTTCCTGGTTTGTAATATTGACATATTGTAAACTTTGGTCATTGTAGTCCGGTGCGCGGTGACTCCCCGCGATCCTCGACAGAGGATTCGCTGGACACAGAGGAGATGGCTAGCATATCTCCGCCACCTGCTCATTCCGTCTCACCCAGGGGTGATGACGAGGTGGTGTCCAAAAAGGCCTTCCCAGGCTGGGGGGAGGTTCCGGAGATCATCGGGGTGACGCCCTAGGATGACTCCTCGGACGCCGGACACACGGGGGAAAAGCCCCCATGGAGACTGGTGACAGGGTCCGAGTTCCCTTCGGACCTCAGCCGGATACCATTCCGGAAATCTATACGGCTTCGGGGTCCAGCGAACGACACTTCCCCCAAGGAGGGAGCGCGCCTGTTCCACCGGTGACCTCTGTCCAACCAGAGGCACCGAATAATCTGCTGGAGGCGCTACGAGGCGCCTCTATCGTGGATGAACATCGTGTCCTTATGGACACGGTAATAGAGAAGGTTCAGTTTGCTAAAAGCGGACTGACCGAAGCCTGCACTAGCCTTGTAATAGGCTTTGAGGTAAGTAATGTGGTTATAGAAAAAATATCATAGTATAAACAAGAGTTCTCGATACTGCTTTGGTGTTCGGAAGAAAAGCCTAACAGAGGATCAAAAATCGCAGGAGTCTAACATGAGTTGTCTATGTGAATAAACAGTATCGCTGCAGGCTGCCACCGCTCATGCCGCAGAGGTCTCTGCATCGGCAGAATTGGAGCGGGCCGAGGAGGAGCTCGGCCGCTTGAAGAAGCAGTTGGAGGATAGCCAAGGTATGCAGTAACCCGTGGGTACATTTCGAGAAAATGAATAGTCCGACCGGACTGAAAGTGTCATAAACTTTATTAGGGGCCACGACCGAGGTGACAACCCTTAAGAAGGCGCTAGCCGAGGCCAAGGCACCAAGGAACGCGCTTTGCACGAGAAGCACGAGGCCCGGGTTGGCGAGGCGCAACAACAGCTCCAGGGCGCGATAGAGAAATTTGAGTCCTTGGAGCACGATTTTAAGGCGCAGGAGTCAGGATTGGCGAAGGTTCGCCAGAGCACGCAGGATGCATGAGCCGAAGCCCAGAGCGCCCTCCAGGAGATTCAAGTGGCCCAGAAAATTGCGGCGGGTGAGTCTTTCACCATGTCGAGCAAGTATGTAGAGAAAACGTCCCTTGTACTTGTCCTGAATTTTGGTTTTCCAGGGGCATTTGCAGGTTTGCCACACAGTGTGTCGGACGCGGCCGAGCATTATAGAGCCGAAAAAGTGATGTCTACGGAGAAGCTGTTCTGTTCCCAATATCTGGGATCCGAACATCCGGTGCCCTTCAGCGACCAGCTAAAGCAGCTGGTCGAGCTGCAGTGGTGGCACAATGGCCATGAAGGACACGATAGTCCGGCCGTGGCTGCAGATCCTACACCTGGCAGCTATTTCGGACTTGTGCAACGGCTTGTGAGTGCCTGTCCGCGGCTCGAAGCCGTGAAGCGGTCGGTCTGCATTGAAGGTGCGCGTATGGCTTTTTCCCGCATCAAGACGCATTGGGCAAAGCTGGATGCCAAGAAGCTAATGACCGAAGGATCGCCGGAGGGCAAGGAGCATCGTCCAGCCGAGCACTATTTTGATGGTGTCCTGGAGGGGTCCCGCCTTGCGGCGGAGCAATGTTCGAAAGATATTATATTCCCATAAGAACATGTGTATTATCTTGCCCTGTAATATGGAACAGAGATGTTATGTAGTGTAATGTTTATGATCTGAGGGTTGACCAGTCATCGGCTTTTGCCCCCACGTAAATAGTATGGGGGTGTTCGGGATAAATCTAAACAATCTTTACTCCACATTCTGGTCCTTAAAGGAGGTGTTTAGCGCAGCGAACAAGGCAATCAGACTATGCGGCCTTTACCGCCCCCACTTAGCCATATGAGTTTGACAATTAATAAAGTTGCCGAAGCCCCTGGTGTTCGAAAGGCCGAATTAGGGGTGCTACACACGCCTAATCGGAAGAACCGATTCTTGGCAAGAAGCAGGAAAAATCTCCAATGATTTAGAACCTCACGAATAGCTGACCGGCTCTCGCCGCATCATGACAGTCAGTTTTCGGCTTTCTCTACTGAGGTGCTCGTCCGGAAGAACCGGGACACAATTGCAGTAGTTATCCCTTTACTCCCCTAGCCGATATAGCGGAACGTAAGGTAGTAAGCACAGGAGCCGGGCAACCCAACTATTGACCAAAGACATGATTCGGAGCCGATGCATATAATGCTATAAGTTCGCGGTGCCGAACTATACTGTAAAAGTGTTCAGACTTTTATTGTCGTGATGCAGGGTGTTATTAAGCCCCTGGCGTATTAGTACGTACCATGGTGTACGTGTGCAATGAGTAATAAATACTGAGGTGAGAGTCGGTGTACTAGAGTAGGGGTACCCTAGTATCCCGTGCACTGCACGCAGACGATTCTGACACCAGCGGCAAGGCTTGCCTCACACCGCTAAGATCCTCCGTGGCTTCCTTGGAGCCATTCAAGAACAAAGTATTAGATTGAGAAGACAAGGCCCGACAAGAGGAGCTTGTCGGGAAGGCCACCTGTGCACGCAGAAGACAAGGCCCGGCAAGAGGAGCTTGCGGGAAGGCCCGAGCGCGACAAGCCTCCGGGCGCGACAAGATTCGGCCGCTGCAAGGCGCTTGCCGCGGCATGCAACTTCTCTCCGTCTCCGCTCCAGCTCACCCAGCGACGTGTCGCCATGGGACCGTTCCATGCGCGGCGTGTCGGCGGTGTGCAGCCGATGGAGAGCAGCGATAAGCAGCGACAGGCTCGCCATCGTGGCAAGCGGAGGCGCACTGACGGCCTCTGTTACCTTTGTTTGGGCGACAACGACGGGCATTTATTGCTTTTGTCCCTTGCCGCCGAGTTAGGTATTTTGCATCGCATAATCGCTCGAGTAGGTGTACCAACTCCTGTTTTTACATTTGTACCCCCGCCTATGTTGCCACCTGTCGGAGACCCCTTGAGCATATAAAAGGAGGCCCGAGTGCAACGTAGAAAGGATTCGGTTAGTTCGGTTCATTCGACTCACCAGAGACCGGAGATACTCACGCAAGGTTTTGTAGCTCGCATTGCTCCCTAGCAAGAACACAATAGATCAAACAAGCAGCAGTAGGAGTTTTATCTCTCCGGAGAGCTCCGAAGCTGGGTAAACTGCTTGTGTGCCTCGCCTCGATCCGCTCTTCGTGCGATCTCCGCCCCCTCCGAACCACAAGGCCTGCTCCGCCGGCCCCATAGGTGTCCGTGGAGTACGATCAGCCTCCCCGACATCTTTGGCGTGCTGTAGGGCGTCGAGGCCGTGTGAATCCGATCCGGCGTTCACACGAGCAGAGTCATCAACATCTTCCTCAACATGCCACCGAAGAAGAAAGCTTCGGCGGCAGCAGAGCCGTCCGCGTCGTACCCACCCTCACCGCAGTGAACGGGTGGTGGGGCGGGCCGGCGGAGGAACGGGCGCCCGGCGAAGGTGCTCGCGGCGTTGCCATGTCCAAGGACAAGGCACCGCAAACCTCGGCGTCCGCGCATCCCCGCGCCCATCTCAGAGACACGGGACCAACAACGCCATGGCGCCCACAACGCCATACGCTCGTTGGATCGAGACCCTCAAGACCAGCATGCGCGCCAACATGCCGGGCACGAGTGAGATACGGTCGCCGGACGGGCGCCGCCTTCTAACGTAGTTAGAAGTCCGGCGTGTCCCGCTCCTCGCACCGTTCTCCAATGCCGACTACTACTCCGGTAGAAGCTCCGGGCGAGCTCAGCTGCTCTCGACTACCTCCAACGGCCGACAAGGTCGACGAGTGGAGGGCCACTATCGAGCCTCATCGGCTTTGCTAACGGCGACGCCCGCGGCAACCAACCCCATCATTGCCGTGGCGAGGCGACGACAAGGCACGAGCCGGTGGCGACGAGATCGCCGGAGGTGCAACCACCGTGCACTCTCCGCCAAGAAGTCCAAGATCGCCGACTCACCGGATCCACCTCGGCAGCGACTCCACTGCGTCGTCCGGATCCGCGAGCTTCGCCGCGATCAGCGCCAAGTTCTTTATGAGCGACAACAAGAGGACGCCTTTCGAACTCGCATCGGCGCCAGAGAGAAGCGCGACGTCATCCGACAAGCGCCGCTGGGCCTTCGTTGACATGCGCGGCGCCCGGAGGGGCCAGGCGACTTACCCGTCTGTGCGGTAGGTTGCCCTGCGTTCAATCGTGAGCTGCGGCAAGTCCAAAGGGCCCAGCCGTAAAAACTTCAAACCAGACGTCTGGGAGAAGTATGATGGCAGGGCGCATCCGTCGGAGTTCCTTAGCATCTACACCATCGCGGTGCAGGCTGCGGGGACGGGACGACAAGATCCTCGCCAACTACTTCCCGCCGTGCTCAAGCCCAACGTCGGTCTTGGCTCATGCACTTGCCGTGACAGCTCCATATCCTCTTGGGCAGATCTGTGCCATCAGTTTGTTGGCGCCTTCACAGGTGGCCACAAACCTCATGGCCACGAGAGTGACCTTCACTTGCTCGCCCAGAAGGAAGGAGAGTCCCTGCGCAAGTTCATTCAGAGGTTCAGCTGTGTGCACTACAACATCCCGGACGTCCACCCTGCCGCGGTGATCAGCGCATTTCATCAGAATGTGCGGAACCGCAGGATGAGGGAGGAGATGGCGATGTGCAAAGTCAAGGACGTCAGTGAGTTGTACGCCTTGGCCGACAAGTGTGCACGCGCTGAGGAAGGGAGGAGACTCCCAGGAGAGAATGCAGAAGCAGGATCTGACAGTGATGACACCGCCCCGGCAAAGAAGGGCCGGCAGCGAGGCAACAGGAAGAAGAAGGCCAGAGAAGTGCTAGCTGTTGAGCAGTCCGGCAATGGAGGTGGCGACAAGAATGCCAAGGCTGGCGGCTCCGGCAAGGAGGTTGCCGCTGACGCCAACCACCAGTCGGTGGCGGCCGCCGACAAGCAATACTGCAAGATCCACCGCACCAAGGGCCACGACCTCCAGAGCTGCAAGAAAGTCGAGCAGCTTGTCGAACAGCAGAGAGCTGAGTACGAGCGGCGCGACAAGGAGAAGGCCCAAGAAGGTGCTGGGGGAGCAAGCAAGAAACGTCCCGGCCGGGGAGGACGCCGCGGCAAGGCCAAGCAGCGACAAGGAGATCGACCTCCCCGCGGCCGCGACAAGGATGAAGATGATGATGACGACGAAGATATGGAAGATGAAGACGCCGACGAGCAAGAGTTTCAGAAAGCCACAGAGGTTCTTCAAGGCTGACGGAGGTAAGCTTCCTGCATACCTCCCACCGCCAACTCAAGCAATGGATGCGGGAGGTCAATGCAGCGGAGCCATCCGTAGAGTCACGCAAGCCTCTCAAGTGGTCCAAGACGCCTATCATTTTTGATATTGAGGACCACCCCGATCGCATAATCTGCGGTCGGGTGCTTGCCGATGTTGGTCTCTCCAACCATCCGCAACCTCAAGGTCACAAAAATGTTAGTTGACGGCGGGGCCGGCTTGAATCTGATCTCCTCCGCGGTGCTCCAGAAGCTTCAAATCCCTGACAGCGAGCTCGAAGAGACCGGTACCTTCCAAGGAATCAATCTGGAAGGAGCAAGCCGAAGGGGAAGATTACGTTGCGGTCACATTCGGCGTGAGCTGAACTTCAGGATCGAGAGGGTCACATTCGACGTTGCCGATTTCCCGTTGCCTTACAATGGGATACTTGGCCGTCCAACACTCGCCAAGTTCATGGTGGCCTCTCACTACGCCTACAACCTACTCAAGATGCCAGGCCCGATAAGCGTCATCTCTGTCCATGGCGGCTGAAGGATGCCCTTATCTGTGCCGACAAGATCTTCCGGGATGCAGCAGCCGCGACAGTTGCCAAGCACTTGCCGCCGAAGCTCCCCGGGGAAAGAAGACCAAGTCCAAGTCCGGCAAGGGCTCGATGCTCACTCCGCAAGCGCACCTCTTGGTGCTGCGCTTCCGTCGAGGACGCACCATCGAGCTCCACCGCAAGTGCAAGAAGATGGTGGCTCCGCCAAGACCAAGAAGGTGCTCGCCAAGGAGGACGGCACCGGTGGTACCTTCACCATCGGTGCCTCTCTCGACCCTAAATAGGAAGGCGCGCTTGCTTTCTCTGCGGCGAATGTCGACGTGTTTGCATGGCAACCGTCGATATCGCCGGTGTTCCTGTGAAAGTGATTGAGCACCGCCGCCGCTTGTCCTCATGCGCGCCCGTCAAGCAAAAAGTCGGGAAGCAAGCAATGGAGCACCAAGAATTCATAGCCGAAGAAATCAAGAAACCGGAAGCAAAGAGGCCTTGTCGAGGAGTGCTCCATCCCACGTGGTTGGCCAATCCTGTAGTCGCGCCAAGGCAAATGGAAAATGGAGACTTTGTATTGACTTCACGGATGTTAATAAAGCTTGTCCCAAAGATCCATTTCCCTTGCCGCATTGACCAGATTGTTGACTCCACGGCTGCATGTGATTTGCTTTCGTTTCTTGATGCATACTCGAGGATACCATCGAGATCTTCATGGCTGAAGAAGATGAAGAGAAGACCGCATTCATCACACCATGTGGCACATACTTGTTTCATACGGATGCCTTTCGGTTTGAAGAATGCCGGTTCAACATTTGCAAGGGTAGTCCATGACGGCTTTTGAGCCGCAGATGCACGTAAATGTAGAAGCCTACATGGATGACATAGTGGTCAAGAGCAAGGACAAAGCAACTCTGGTTCAAGATTTGGGCCGAGACCTTTGCGAATCTGCGCAAGATCAACCTCAAGCTTAACCCGAGAAGTGCGTGTTTGGAGTCCCTTCCGCAAGCTTCTCGGGTTCTTCGTGTCTCAATGAGGGATTGAAGCTAATCCCGACAAGATCAAGGCCATTGAGCAGATTGAAGCACCAAAGCACGTCAAGGATGTACGAAGACTTGCGGTTGCGTGGCTGCTCTCAAAGAGGTTTATTTCTAGGTCTGCTGAGCGCCTGCCATTTTTCAAGATTTTGAAAAGGCAGGTCCAAAGAAATGGACTCCCGAAGCGGAGGCTGCGCTGCAGGACTTGAAGAGATACCTGTCCTCCACTCCAACACTTGTCGCACCTGAGCCACAAGAGAAGTTGCTGCTATATATAGCGGCAACCAATCAAGTGGTTAGTGCTGTGCTAGTAGCGGAGAGGGAGGCGGATGACGAGCCAGCAACCACGGCAAGCACATCCAGCGACAAGCAGGGGGCTTCGCCGACATGCTCTGTTCCCGACAAAAAATGAGTCCGCGCAGACACATGAACAGATGCAGAAAAGGATGGTGCAGTGCCCAGTCTACTTTGTCAGTTCCCTCCTGCAGGGGGCTAGGTCAAGGTACTCTGGTGTGCAGAAGTTGCTTTTCGGCCTCCTCATGGCCTCGAGAAAGCTGCGCCATTACTTCCAAGCACATGAGATCACAGTTGTCACTCGCTTTCAATGAAGAGGATCTTGCGAGAATCCGTGGCGGCAGGCGGGATTGTCGAGTGGGCATCGGAGCTGTCAAGCTTTGGTCTCAAGTTTGAAAGCACATCAACTATCCAAAGCGAGCCTTGGCAGAATTCATAGCGTAATGGACGCCAACGCCGGATGAAGAGATTCGAGACGAGCATTCCCGTCAAAGAAGCAAGCAAAGAGTGGCTGATGTACTTTGATGGTACCTTCTCGCTGCAAAGGCGCCCGGTGTAAGCGTCTTGCTTATCGCACCCACCGGAGAGCACCTCAAGCACGTCGTCCGGATGCACTTTCCCAAGGAACAAGCGACAAACAATACTGCAGAGTATGAAGGTTTGCTTGCCGGTCTCAGGATCGCCGTGGACCTTGGGATCAAAAAGCTTATTGTCAGGGGTGACTCACAACTCGTCGTCCGCCAAGTGAACAAAGATTACCAGAGTCCGTTGATGGAAGCATACGTCGATGAAGTGAGGAAGCTAGAAGAGCACTTTGACGGCCTGCAAATGGAACATGTTCCAAGAGCTCAGAATGATATTGCCGACGGTTCGTCAAAGTGCGCTGCACTTAAGTTACACAATGGAACCAGGGATCTTCGTGCTCAAGCTGACTCAACCAACCGTAACACCATCAACAGGACAAAGCAAGAAGAGGAAGTTGGCCTCTGGTGACTACTTTCCACGTGAGCTTCCCGGCCGTCGCTGCAAAGGTCCCCAAGATCAACACCAACAGTCTTTGAGGAAGCGATGCTGGGCAGACCCGAGGTTTGTTTTGTTGAAGCAGACGCCCTCGACAAGTCTTGCTCCGGCAAGCTTGTCGGGAGCATCAAGCTCCGGCAGGCCGCAGGTTCTTGTCGTGGAAGCCGATGTTCCCGCAGCGGCCAGATGTGCCTTTAGTCCTTGTTGTCGAGCCGCAAGCTCCAGCATGGGCGCAGCAGATTGTCCATTTCCTTCAGACAGGAGAACTTCCCGAAGAGCAAGAAGAAGCGGAAAGAGTAGCCCGGCAGTCAAGTATGTACCAGTTTGTCGACAGCATACTGAACAGAAGAAGACTCAACGGTGTGAAAATGAAGGGTATTCCTGTGGAAGATGGATGTAAGCTGTTGGCGAAGATACATGGAGGCATATGTGGTCACCACATTGGCGTAAGAGCACTTGCCGCAAACCTTTCCGACAAGGTTTCTTCCGCCGACAGCCCTCCGTGATGCAAATCGCACAAGTAACCAAGTGTGAAGCGTGCGGTTCCATTCCAAACAGATACACCAGCCGGCTCAAGCTCTCCGGACGATCCCTTTATCCTGGCCATTTTCGGTCCGGGGCTCGACATCTCGGCCCCTTCCCCGAGCTGTCGGGGGCTTTGAGTACTTGTACGTCACCATCGACAAGTTCACAAAGTGGCCGGAAGTGGAAGCAGTGAGGAAGGTGACGACACAGTCAGCAGTCAAGTTCTTCAGGTCAATTGTTTGCCGTCTCGGAATCCCTAACCGGATCATCACTGACAACGGCACACAATTCACGAGTCGCACCTTCATGCAGTACGTCCAAGACCTTGGCGCCAAGGTTTGCTTTGCTTCTGTTGCTCACACGAGAAGCAACGGTCAAGCAGAGAGGGCAAATGCCGAAGTGCTGCGTGGGCTCAAGACCGTAACTTTCGGCAGGCTGCACAAGTGCGGAAGAAACCGGATCGAGGAGCTGCCGGTGGTTCTTTGGTCGATCAGACGACGCCAAATCGAGCCATCGCCGGACACCCTTTGCTCTAGTCTATGGAGCAGAGGCAGTTCTCCCCACGGAACTCGTATACGGATCGCCTCGAGTGCTCGCTTATGATGAGCTCGAGCAAGAGCAGCTGCGACAAGATGACGTGCTGCTCCTTGAGGAGGGTCGTCTTCAGGCCGCTGTGCGAGCCGCTCGCTACCAGCAAGCTCTGCGCCGCTACCATAGCCGCAGGGTTAATGCCAGAAGTCTCGAGGAAGGCGACCTTGTTCTTCGGCGCGTTCAGTCCGCCAAGAATTCAAACAAGTTGACGCCAAAGTGGGAAGGCCCTTATCGGGTGAAAGCGAGTCACTAGGCTGGCGCTGTCCGCTTTGAGACCGAAGATGGCATTCGGTGAGCAACTCCTGGAACATTGAGCATCTTCGTAAGTTTTACCCATAGGGCGCGGTTGTCGGAACCCATTCCGGTAACCACCTTTTGTACAAGTCTTGCCGCTGTTGCATGTAATCCTTTGTACAAAGCCGGGCGCAGACCCCGTGCATTAATAAAGCTCATGTGTTGCGCACAACTTGTCAAGTTCATGCTTTCATCAATTTATTGCATGCTTTGGCTAACACTTTGTGCAGCAACCACACCCGGTAAGCAGAATCGAGCCGCTAGGCTCCATAACGTTATTTCCTCTTCTTTATCTTCTCTCAAAGAAAGGAAGGCTCCCTCGCGCACAAGTTAACCCGGGGGGAGGAGGAGATAATACTGTGGACCAGGCACCGCTCGAGGAAGTTTCACCTCATCGGGAAGCAAGAGATGTAAAAGCTAATTTGCCAAAGTTTGAGCAATCAATTTTTAAAATTTTAAGTTATCTTCCTCGAGCGATAGTACTTTGTATGGAGAACACATGCGCAGAGGAACCAACTCGCCGGCTAGTCGCGCCCTTACTTTGTTTCGAGTCCGCTCAACAACTTAAGTGAGCTGCGGCTAGTCGCGACAAGGTTGCTTGTCGGAGGTGGCACTGCCAGCAGGCTGCTGACGTTCCGCACTCAGCGCTCGCGGCAAAAGTGCCCGCACCGACAAGTCCCCCAAATGCGTAAGGCAGAAACGTACAAAGGAGGAAATCAAATAGAGGAAATAATGTTGCATTGATCGATTCACCTAAGATAGAGTATATTACAGAATAACTTGTCGCTGATCTAACAAAGTTTTCTAAACATGATCAGCAGCGACAAGGGAAAGATAAGGTTGGCGGCCTAGTCCACGCGATCACCCTCAATCCGCTTGATCTTGTTCACCTTGTCCACAATGGGTGCGACAAGGGCTTTGAAACTCCTCCACGTTGGCTTGGCGGCAGGGATCCGAGGACGCCGTTAAGGTTGAGGCCCGGGTTGCGGAAGGCCACCTTCATCAACACCTTCTCGAGGGCTCTCGCACAGATCTGGCGTGATTCCTCGGCCAGCTGCTTTGGGACCTCTTCCCGAGTCGCTGGAGACCCGTCCACGCCTTTGAAGAATAAGCTGAGTTTGGCGCTGGGTTGGAGATGCTCGTCGGAGGAGTATGCAAGGTCCGTCATCCCAGCTCCATCGACTTGTTGTGGATGTCGGCGGCGGTGTCCACAAGACCTTCGATCCAGGCTCCACGCTCTCCCTCAAGATGCTCTGGATGGAGGCAGCATTCGCTAGCAGCTCCTCCTTGGCCTTGATCGCCTCCAACAAGCCCACCTCCCGCTCTCTAGCGCCATCCAACGTTTGCGTCAGAGTGGTCAGTTTCAGCTCCAGATCCGCCTTGGAATCCTTGGCGGCGTCGAGCTCCTTGGCCCTGTCAGCGAGACGACTCTGCAGCTCGCCAAGGGTGTAGGCGTCCTTCTCGCGCTCACGCTTGAGCACGGCAAGCTCTTCGCCGCTCTTCTTGCGGGTGGCCTCCAGCTGTGCCACCTTCGCCTTCAGCTCTTCCTTGGCGGCCTCGGCGGCTGCGGCAGCGTCGCCGCTTCTGAGCGCCCGCCAAATGACTCCTCGCTGCAAGGTCTTCTTCATGGCTGTCCAGGTTGACCTTCCGCTGCGCCCGGCTTCCTTTCTGCTGGCGAGCTTCTCGGCAGCCAGCCGCTGCTCCTCATCAGCCGCGGCCTTCTCGAGGATGAAGGCCGTGCGCTCTTCTGCGAGTTGCCCCCGCGCTTCCGCCACATCACGGAGGGCTTCCTTGTTGGCGCTCCGGAGCTCCTCGGCGCGCTTCTCCATGTCCGCTGCCGCCCTCGCGACAAGGGCTTCCCAGGTCTCTAACTTGGCCTGCCGGGCGCGGTAGAGCGACAACAGCTTCTTCGGCCTGCTCCTCCTCGGACTACGCCGCTGCTTCTTTGCTGGCGTCCACCAGCGTCAGCCCAGCGGAGGCGAGTAGTTCGCCGTCGAAGGTTTCTCCCTCGACCGGCGCCCTGGAGCTTGGCTCCCAGGGGAGCTTGATGAAGACGCCTTCGCCGACCTTCAGGTAGGCACCGGGCTGGGGCTCCTCGAACTGGCCTTGGCAGCGGTGGGGAGTCGGTTGTCGGTGTAGCGCTTGCCGCTCCTGCGGCCTCGGGGCCCGTCGATCTGATCGCCCGACCCCTCGCCAGCCTCTGCGTCGGCAGCCTCGGTGGCCTCCTCGTCAACAGGCTCGTCGGCGACAGCCTCTTCCTCCACGACGACGACCTCTTCTTCTTCGACGGCGGCCTCGTCGGTGTTGCCGCGCGTTTCCTCCTCGCCGGCGGCCTCGACCTCCATAGGGTCTGCGTCAGATGAAGAAAGAGCAGTCAAGCAGATATTCAAAAAAGAGAAACAAAAGAAAGCAAGCCCAAGGGTAATCTTCGCGTAAGGGAGTTACCTGAAACGGGATCCGCAGCCATGACCTCGACCACTGGAGGGTCGCTGGCGCCGTCCCTTGCCGGGGTGGCCTCCCTTGCCGGAGTGGCCTCCCTTGCCGGGGTGGCCTCCCTTGTCGGAGGAAGCTCCCTTGCCGGGGAGTTCCCCCTTGGCGGCGTAGTGGCAGCGGGCAGGATCTCGAGGCGGCTTCCGAGCCCTCCCGATGAGGCTGCTGCTCCTACACAAGCACACATCGAGATATCAACAAAGAAGGAGCACCCTGCACACCTAATAGTAAGAAGAAAACTGCACACTTACTGCAGGGGCTGTCTTTGGGGGCTGCTCTGAGGAGGGTTGCCAGTCCGGCAAGGCGGTCTCAGACGCGTCCCCGTCGCCACGGGAGAATCGTCCTCAACGACGACCGTCGGGATCTTAGCCCTCTTAAATGCGCTCTACGGGCGGCGTCACGAAAAGGAAAGAGTCCGAGCAAAGCAAATCAGATTCAAGATGAAGCAATAAAATTGAAGAAATACAAGCACAATCTCGAGAAGCTTACTCTTCGCCTTCCTCCTCGGAGCTGGCGGAGAAGTCAAACTCCGGCCCGCCTCCGGTGCGATGAGGCAGGGAGTGGGCTCTCTTGGCCGCTTAAGCGGGCGTCGGCGGTGGCCTTAGAAAATTCCGCCCGGTTGTCGCCTGCAGTGTGAGGCGCTCCCGGCAACCTCGCTTGCAGCGGTGGAGCGCGTCGGCCAGCCAGCTTACTGCTTTGTGGGCGGTTTGTCGCCCCGGCTCGTCTCCAACTTCTGCGAGAGGCGCCTCCTCGGCGGAGCCGGGCTCAGCCGGGCGGCAAGTCGCTTGGCGGTGGGGAAGAAGCGCCTTCAGCGGGTCCACTCGACCTGGCCTCGGGCTCGACAAGCTCGTCCTCGCCGGCGACCTCCCCTCAATCGGCAGAGCTTGCCGCCTTCGCCGCGTCCGCCTCCTCCACGGTGAACCCGAAGGCTCCAGCGGCAGCGGCTGCTGCCGCCTCCTCCACCCTGGTGGCGATCCTCGCCATCTCCTGGTCGGTGGTGTCGTGGGTGAGCCTCTTCTGCTCGTCGGCGCGGATCGGCACTTCTTCTAAGTCATCAAAGAATTGCTGCACGATCTCGTCGGGGGGCTCCTGCCATGTTGGGACGATTCCGTGGGAGTCGCACAATGGCATCATGGCGCGGATGCGGTCGAGCGCCGAGTTGTTGCCTGATGGGGCGACCCCTCGCAGCAACCTGAACCACTCTGGATGTTCGGGGTCGTTCTTGAACAGCTCGAGCAGCACTGAGTCCAGCTCCATGACAGTGAAGTTCCAATTCAGGCCCGGGCGCAGCCTCATGATGTCCGTTGCATTCAGGAACTCCCAAGCAGGCCTCCTCCTTTCCTGTAAGGGAGCGATGCGGCGGCGAATGAAGTCTGCGCCAACTGCTCCCATCACAACCCGGCAAGCCCGAGGCGCAGAATTGGTCACAGCTATCTTCAACCGCATCCTCCAAATACCAAGTTACTCCAATCCCTGCCGCGCACTATTGGGGTTTGGCGCACGGCGGTGAAGGGCTGTGGGTTCTCCTCTACGACCCAGCACCAGTTGGCTCTCCACTCCTCCCACTTGTTCCGGAACTCCCCCTCTAGGTAGGCCTCTTTCTTGCCGATCCTAGAGACCCAGGCTATCCCTCCGGCAAGTGGCTCTCCTCTCTCGACGCGGGGAACAAAGAAATGGCGGAAGAGTGCCACATTCGGTGGACTCCGACAAAGTTTTCGCACAAATGTGCGAAACGGCCATGGTCAAGATGGCGTTGGGGGTGAAATCAAGGAGGCGGAGGCTAAAGGTGTTCATTATGTCGCAAAAGAACTCGGAATACGGCGGGCAAAGACCGCAATAGAAGAAAAGGGCGAAGAAAGGGTACCCTGTTGGGGCCAAATCAGCGGCGGAGGCTGGGAGCATCCTTGTGCGCGGATGCGCACGAGTCTCCGTCGACCAGAAAAGGTAGAAGACGTCCCGCAGCTCCCATGCGCCGAGCTGCGGGGGGAAGATGGCTCGCTCCTTGCGAAGCGCCGCGAGCCGCTGCGCCTCGGCCGACTTGACGCCCTTCTCCTTATCGGCCTTCGAAGCCATGGCGAGGGGGGCGGAGGAGGTCGACGGCGGTGATGTGCTTGCGGCGAAAGGGGGGCGGGGCGCTGCTCTCTTCGCACCGGAGAAGAAGAGGGGAGCGGCGGTGGTTTCTTGACAAGACAGCAATGGCGAGGGTGGTCGGCCTGCCTCTGTTTCTCCGCTTATAAAGGGGAGGAGGGGCGGACGTTCGCTTATATTAATAAAGAACCCCCACGACCCGCGCCCACGATCTCTCGCACGACGCCACGTCCGGTGCGTGCCGTTGTTAGTGGGGATCGTGGTGGAGTGCAGGCGAGATTGCGGCGTGGTCGAGGCGGCGCGTGTACGTGCGATTACTGGGCTGGCCCGACAAGCGCTCGGCACCGTGTGCGGCCCAGAGCCGGGGGCTCCTGTCGGTGTACTAGAGTAGGGGTACCCTAGTATCCCGTAGTCGTGCACGGACAGTTGCAGCACCCCGCGGCAAGGCTTGCCTCGTCACCGCCAAGATCCTCCGTGGCTTCCTTGGAGCCATTCAAGACCAAAGTATTAGATTGAGAAGACAAGGCCCCGACAAGAGGAGCTTGTCGGGAAGGCCACCTCGAACGCAGAAGACAAGGCCCCGGCAAGAGGAGCTTGCCAGAAGGCCCGGAGCGCCGACAAGCCTCCGGCGCGACAAGATTCGCCGCGGCAAGGCGTTGCGCTGACATGCAACTCTCTCCGTCTCCGCTCCAGCTCACCCAGCGGCGTGTCGCCATGGGACCGCGTTCCATGCGCAGCGTGTCGGCGGCTGTGCAGCCAGCGGAGAGCAGCGATAAGCGGCGCTGACAGGCTCGCCATCGTGGCGGCGGAGGCGCACTGACGGCCTCTGTTACCTTTGTTTGGCGACAACGACGGGCATTTATTGCTTTTGTCCCTTGCCGTCAGAGTTAGGTATTTTGCACTGTACACTGTTCGAGTAGGTGTACCAATTCCTGTTTTTACATTTGTACCCCCGCCTATGTTGCCACCTGTCGGAGACCCCTTGAGCATATAAAAGGAGGCCCGAGTGCAACGTAGAAAGGGTTCGGTAATTCGGTTCATTCGACTCACCAGAGACCGGAGATACTCACGCTAGGTTTTGTAGCTCGCATTGCTCCCTAGCAAGAACACAATAGATCAAACAAGCAGCGATGGAGTTTTATCTCTCGGGAGAGCTCCGAAGGCTGGGTAAACTGCTCGTGTGCCTCGCCTCGATCCGCTCTTCGTGCGATCTCCGCCCCCCTCCGAACCACAAGGGGCCTGCTCCGCCGGCCCCATAGGTGTCCGTGGGTACGATCAGCCTCCCCGACAGTGAGGAAACGAAAAAAATGAAGTAATGGGCTGATGCCACCATTTATTCACCGTTGTGGTGTAATCAGTACGTCAAGGCATACTTTGTACAAGTGATGTGATAAGCAAGTAAGGCTATTGAAAATGCCGTAACCAAGGGCGAGCTGCGTGCGGGTATGTAAAACAAGTATAGTAATTGTTTACTAGAAACCACCTGGGGGTTCCCTTGTACGCCAGAGCTCCTTATCTCCTTGGTGTGTTCTGCCAGTAGGTTGTCCGTATAGCCCTTGAAAAGAGAGGAAGACCTGTACAAAGAAAAAGCAGAAACCTGTGAATCCCAGGGTCTATCAAGCCGTACTGTGGATTGCGAGCGAGTTGTCCCTCCGTCAGCACCCCATGAGTGCGTAGTTTAAATGCGCGCGGTACTAATACCATTGCCTCGTCGAGGCTGGGACGGAGGCCGAATTTGCTAGACTGGCTTCTGACGAGCCGAGCTATCCTCCTGCAGTGTAGTCCGAACCCTCTTAATGATGTCCAGGGGCTCGGCAACCGGATTATAGTGTTGCTTGAGAAGGCCACTCTGTACGTCTACTGCTAGGGCGGTGGTGCGTCATTCTGTACGGAGGGAGCATTCCGTGTTTCCATTTACTTTGATGACTCCCCATGGACCGGGCATTTTTAGCTTGAGATAAGCATAATGTGGCATCGCGTTGAATCTAGCGAATGCGGTTCGTCCAAGAAGCGCGTGATAGCTGCTGAGGAATGGGACGATATTGAAGATTAGTTCTTCACTTTGGAAGTTATCCGGGGAACCGAATACTACCTCCAGCATTATTGAGCCCGTACAACGGGCCTCTACGCCTGGTATGACTCCTTTAAAGGTAGTCTTCATGGGATTGACTCGTGAGGGGTCAATGCTCATTTTATGTACTGTATCCTGATAGAGCAGGTTGAGGCTGCTACCGCTGTCCATTAGGACTCGAGTCAGGTGGAATCCGTTGATGATTGGGTCGAGGACCAGTACGGATGAACCACCCTTCCGGATACTAATTGGATGGTCTCGGCGGTTGAGGGAGTCCTGGATTAGGGGGTATCCGGACAGCCGAACTGTGTACAACGTTCGGACTATTGAAGCGTGAAGGTACAAGACTCAGGACTTCGGCCCATGTCCGGATGGGACTCTCCTTTGCGTGGAGGGCAAGCTTGGCGATCCGGATATTATATTTCCTTTCTTGTAACCGACTCCATGTAAACCCTAGTCCTCTCCGGTGTCTATATAAACCGGAGAGATTGGTCCTTAGAAGGCCGATCACAATTACAATCATACCATCATAGGCTAGCTCTTAGGTTTTAGCCTCTGCGATCTCGTGGTATATCTACTCTTGTACTACCCATATCATCAATATTAATCAAGCAGGAAGTAGGGTTTTACCTCCATCGAGAGGGCCCGAACCTGGGTAAACATCTGTGTCCCGTGTTTCCTGTTACCATCAGCCTTGACGCAGATCGGGACCCCTACCCGAGATCCGCCGGTTTTGACACCGACATTGGTGCTTTCATTGAGAGTTCCTTCCGTAGTCGTCATTGTCGTGCTCGATGGCTCCTTCAATCATCATCAATGACACTGTCCAGGGCGAGACTTTCCTCCCCAGACAGATCTTCGTGTTCGGCGGCTACGCACTGCGGGCCAATTCGCTTGGCTACCTGGAGCAGATCGATAGCTATGCCCCCGGCCACCAGGTCAGGTTCGGAAACTTGAACTACACAGCAGATATTCGTGGGGACTTGATCTTCGACGGATTCAAGCAAGCATCAGGAGCGCCGAACAGTCACGATGAGCACGACTTAGACCTGTTGTCAGACGATGATCGGGACATCACCCCGGCAGAAGCCTCAGATCTAAATCCGGGGCAGGCTGCGTTGCCTAAGGACGAAGGGCTGGACCCCGCCCCGCAGGCCGTACCCTCGTCGGCAGTAGAGCCGAACACATGCCTCCCTTCCGAGGAAGCCTGTGACTCCGGACCCCCAGATTCATATCCGGATGTAAGTTCCTGTCCGCGCGTTCCTGAGCCCGCCGAGCCTGGTTGGTCTCTGGTAACGGAGTTCACCGCGACGGACGTCTTTCAGCACTCGCCCTTTGGCGACATGCTGAAATTATTGAAGTCTCTCTCTTTGTCAGGAGACTCTAGGCCGAACTATGTCCGGCTTGAGTGGGAAGTGGACGACGGCGGAATTCGTTGCCCACCCACCACCCACTTCATTGCCACGGTTGATGATTTAACTGACGTGCTTGACTTTGAATCCGAAGACATCGATGGTATGGACGACGATGCAGGAGAATCACAGGAGCCACCGCTCATAGGGCGATGGATGGCCACCTCCTCACACGATGTATATATGGCAGACACTCCAAAGGAAACCAACGACGACGAGGCAATGGAGAACAACCCCTCAAGGAGAAGGACAAAGCCCATGCTTCGTCAGCGCCGCTCCAAGCCCCGCCACATCAACACCGGCCCCGGAGACGCAAGCAATCCAGATGGTACCGAAGAGGAATACAGTCCTGACCAGCCTACCTTCAAGCTGGCCGGATCGGTCACGATGGGATACTTGGAGAAGGGCAACTATACAGCCTCCCCCAACGACGAGGTGAGCCTCGGCAATGACGAATTCGGCGTACCTGAAGACCCAGTGGAACAATTTCGCTTCAAGCGAAGGCTCATGGCCATGGCAAAGAACCTGCAAAGGAGGCAAGAACAGCTTAAAGCCGACCAAGACCTGCTAACGATAGGTGGACCAAGGTGCTGGCCACCGAACGGCACGAACTCGACATCCCCAATAAAGAGCATACACGGCACAGTTGGCTACCCCAACCCAAGCAGGAGAACCCAAGGCGCACCCCCCGACGTCCACACATCATTACGGCCCAAGACAGTAAGAAGAATACGCGAAGAGGCACCCTCAAGCCTCGGCGCAATGGCAACAAACGTCAGGTCAAGGAAACTGGCGCCAGGTCCAGCAAATACCAGTCCGGTCAACAGACAAAGAAAAGCTAAAACCTATTCGGCCCGAGCCATAGGCTCGATCAACAATGCGAAATTCACGCAACTCCCAGAAGGACAGCAAAGCACACTAATAGAGAATGTCGAATCCTCAAAACAAGGCCGTTGGTCGCGGGCCGGAAACAATGAGGAGAGGCGTCTAGTCAAGAGAACCCCCCCCCCCCAGAGCATAAAAATATGGCCGATCGCCCATAATGGCATCAACCACAGCAAGTCAATTGCAGTACCTCTAGACCTAGTAGTCCGGGGGATCCGTAACACATAAAGCCCACACGGGTATGAAGCCACGAATAACATCTCCTAAAAGATGTAAGGCACCTCCCCACCATGCGGTAGTTTGCCGTATGCCAGCGGGATAAACCACGTTGACTAGATTCACGTGGTAAATCGCTCAGTGCAGCTATCCGAAGACCCATTGCGGAGTCCGTACTACCTCACGGTATAATGGCTGGGCACACCGGGGCCCGATCAGGGACCCTGGGACCAACAACAAGAGGACGCCCAGCTGCCTTCAAGCATTTGCATTTACAAACTAACGATGGATGCAGAACAGGATTGACGGCGTGGAATCAGCCCGGACAAACCATCGCAGGAACATGCAGGTAGAAGGCAGTTCGGATTCGCTCTTGATCCACTCACAACCCCCTCCAGTCCGGCCACCACAAGTTCTGCCAAATAACACCTCTTTTTTATACATCACACTCATATACATGGACACATCATCCCACTACAATGCGCGGACTTAGAAAATACTCACCAGCCGTCGCTTATCGCCGACGTCCCTTTGCCGAAAATGACAGCCATGCTTCGCGTTAGCTTGGTTAAACCAGGGGCTTCACAGCACGGCAATAAAGTCCGACCACCTTCTCGGTCGCTCGGCACCCTGAACTTATAGCACTATATGCATCAGCTCCAAATCATGTCTTAGGTCATTGGTTGGGTTTGCCCGGCTCCCATGTTTTGGTACCTTACGTTCCGTTCCGTCGGCTAAGGTAGCGCTGGGAGAAATAATGCAATTGTGTCCCGGTTCAGCCGGACGAGCACCTCAGTAGAGAAAGCCGAAAACCGACCATCATGATGAAGCGAGAGCTGGTCAGCTGTTTGATAGGTTATAAAATCCTTAAAGATTTATTCCGCACAACGCCATTATAAATGCTGAGTGCGACGGATCGGTGTTCTGATCAGGTGCCAATAGAGCCCCTAGTTTGGCCTTCCGAACACTAGGGGCTGCGCCGACCATACTCGAATTCCTATGGCTAAGTGAGAGTAATAAAGCCTTATAGTCCGATTGCCTAGTTCACGGAAAGAGACACCTCCTCAAAAGGACCCAACTATGGGATAAAGAGCGTTCAGATATATCCCGAACACCCCCGTATTCTTTTTACGAGGGGACAGAAGCCGACGACTGGCCAACTCTCACGATTTGCATACAATAAACAGCCACACAGGGAGAACATATGTTCAAACAAAACAGGCAATATATAATAAACATACCATTATCCCATATTACAAAAAGCGACACAAATGCCCTCAGGGAAATATAATGTCTTTAGCACACTTGTCCGCCGCAAGGCGGGCCCCTTTCAGTACACTTTCATAGTAAATCTCGGGCTTGCGGTGCTCCTTACCCTCCGGCGGCCCCTCAGTCATCAGCTTCTCCGCATCAAGCCTCCCCCAATGCACTTTTGCACGGGCAAACGCCATGCACGCGCCTTCTATACAGACAGATCGCTTGATAGCATCAAGCCGAGGACAGGCGCCCACAATCCGCTTGACGAGTCCGAAGTAACTGCTTGGAATCGGCTCCGCAGGCCATAGCCGGACAACTAAGTCCTTCATGGCTAGTTCGGCCGCCTGGTGCAGTTCGACGAGTTGTTTTAGCTGATCGATAAATGGCACCGGATAGTTTGGTGCCGGATACTGCGACCAGAAATCCCTCCCCGCAGACTTCTTCTCCTCGGCGCGGTAGAATTGGGCGGCATCTGATATGCTGCGAGGAAGATCCGCAAAAGCCCCTGGAAAAATATGAATTTAGCTTGCCGCTTAGGATTCTTCCCATTATCACATATAAAGAGTTAAGAATACAGAAGGCCTCACCAGCCGCAACCTTCCGGGCCTCCTGAATGTCCCAGGCAGCACCTCGGGCTTCTTCCCGAGCACCCTCCGCAGCCTCGAGAGCTTGGGCGAGTTCGGATTCTTTCCCTTTTAGACTTTGCTCCAAGCCCTCGCTTTTCTTCACAACTTCCTGGAGCTCTCGCTCAGCTGCGATAACCCTGGCCTCGTGCTTTTCACGAAGCGCCCGTTCGGCCTCTGCCTTCTTGTTGGCATCAGCCAAAGCTTTCTTTAGTGCCTCGTTTTCGGCACCCGCTCCTGTAGCATACAATACGAATATTTTTCATTATGCACAACTATTTGTTCGTGCCAACTTCAATACAAATGTTTCCAACATACCTTGCTTGTCTTCCAGTTGCTTCCTCACACGGCCGAGTTCTTCCTCGGCCCGTGCAAGGATATGCTTCAGTTCGGACACTTCCGCATCATAAGTGGCCGTCCTCTCGGCAGAAGCCTGTTTTCACATAAAAGGGTGTACGTCATGCACATAAACGCCTGCGAAAGCAGTTGATTTGATCCCCTGCCCAGCTCCGTCTTCTCCGCCGGACTGCGTATCAGGGGCTACTACTCCTATTATGACAATTCCTCAAAGGTTTCTTAGGAAACATACCTCAAAGGCCTTTATAAGGCCATAGCAGGACTCGTTCGGCCCGCTCTCAGCGGACTGAATCTTCTCAACAACCGCGCCCATAAGAGTGCGGTGCTCATCAATGATAGATGCGTTCTTCAATGCTATCGATAGACCGCCGGGCAGCTCTGCTCGAATAGAGGATGCCGGCGGGGTAGGTAGGCCTCCCACCATCGACGGTTGCTGCCCACTCGACTCTGGAACCTTAGAGGTCCCAGGGGCCTTATCCGCCCCCACGTGTCTGGCAAGGGGGATATGTCCCCCATGGTCCAGGTCCTGTCGGGACGACACCTCAGTGTCATGCCTGGACTTTGGGGAAGGGGCCCGCGGAGGCATCTGAACCCAGTGAATCCTCCGACGAGGGCTGTCCGGCGCGAGACCTCGCCGGGCTATGCAAAATACGACAACAGTTAAAGCCGATAAACCCGAAAACAATCCTGGACGCATACGTGAGTTCGGATTTTGTATACTTACGACTTCCCCAGGGGCTGGGCCCTGGGATCCCACTCCGGGCTGCTATCGGCAGCCGTGGTAGATGTCTCTGGGATGGAACCTTTCCCCCTCTTGGGCGATTCGGCCTCTAGGGACGGGGAAGCTGCGCGCTTCCTCCCACCTCCAGAGTGAAGCTCGTCTTCCTCTGCTTCCTCCTCTTCGTCCTTCGAAGAAGGAGCGTCGTTTGAGTCTCCGGATTTTGCGTCCGAACCCTCGCGGCGACGGAGGCCACTCCGGGTCTTCTTGGCCTTCTTGGAGGCCTCCTTCTTTGGCGCCTCGTAAGGCACGGGGACCAGCATCTTCGATAGAAGGGGTCCGACCGATTCCTCCGGCAGCGGGGCCGGACAATGTATCCGCTCCACTTTCTTTATCCATCCCTGAGGTTGCGATGAAACACGATTAGGACGTCTCCCTCATGTCATGCCAGCTGAAGCATGGATAGACAGAGCGTGGCTGTGACTTACCGAGCTTGGAGAATGGGATGATTGATACCCATGGTCCTCGGCGGGGCCCGGCCACGATTTGCCGGACTTGAAGAGCACCTTCCAGATATCCTTGTGGGAGGAATCATAAAGCTCCCGAAGGGCTTGGTGCTCGGCTGGATCGAACTCCCACAGAGTACAAGCTCGGCACTGACTAGGGAGAACCAGGCGGACTAGCATCACCTGGACTATGTCGACGAGTTTGACGTCCCTATCGACCACGCCCTGAATGCGCGTATGGAGCAGTGATAACTCATCGGACGAGGACCAGTTCGGGCCCTTCTCGGGCCAGGATGTGAGCCGCAGCGGAGCTCCGGACCTGAACTCTGGGGCTGCCGCCCACCTTTTGCTGCGTGGTTCGGTGATATAGAACCACTGCTGCTGCCACTCCTTGACGGAGTCGTCGAAAGCGCCTTTCAGCCAAACAGCCTTGGGCATCTTGCTTACCATAGCGCCGCCGCACTCGGCATGTTCGCCACTCACCACCTTGGGCTTCACATTGAAAATCTTCAGCCATAGGCCGAAGTGAGGTGGGATCCGGAGAAAGGCCTCGCACACGACGATGAACATCGAGATATTGAGGAAGGAGTTGGGGGAAAGATCATGAAAATCGACCCCGTAGTAGTACATGACTCCCTGAATGATCGAGTGAAGGGGAAACCCGAGCCCACGGAAGAAATGGTCATTTGTGAGATTCTGGAGTGGGGACGACCTGTCCCGCCGGTGGAAGACGGTGGCCGATCTTCTAGGCCAGATACCCAGCTCCCCGGAGCTTCTTGATGTCCCTCTCCTGGACAGTCGAGGCCATCCATCTGCCTCCTGCACCAGATCCGGACATTTTTGGAAAACCTCTCTTCGATGGAGGAGAAGAGTGCTTGGGCGTTAGGGCTCGAACAAAGGGGAATGAGCTAGAGGGAGGAGAAGGCGTGGGTAAAAGAGGAAGAAACCCGACCTCTTTATAGAGGCGGTAAATGCTTTTTGCGCCTCCCCACTTACCTGGTGGAACCCGTCTGCCTCCCACTCGCCGCGATTAGCGGCGCGGTTAGATTACCCATACCCGTATTGATGCGAATCCCGTGATAAGGGGACACGATCTCTGCTTTGACAAGACGTGTCAAAGAAACCGCCTCGTAATATGCGCTGTAGCTGGTTGTGGGAAAACGGTTTGAATGATGCTCCGACCGTAATAACATGTCACGTCATCAGGAAAAATTGTCAGCAGATTGCATTTGTGAAATATCATTCTCTCTACGGTGGCATATGAAGATCATCTTGCAGATCCGGACACGGTCTAAGTGTTCGATAATTACTTTGGAGTATTCGGAGAAGGAACCCGCCTTGCAATGCTGAAGACAATACTGCGCGCCGGACTCATCGTCATTGAAGCCTGGTTCAGGGGCTACTGAGGGAGTCCTGGATTAGGGGGTATCCGGACAGCCGGACTGTGTACAACGTCCGGACTATTGAAGCTTGAAGGTACAAGACTCAGGACTTTGGCCCGTGTCCGGATGGGACTCTCCTTTGCATGGAGGGCAAGCTTGGCGATCCGGATATTATATTTCCTTTCTTGTAACCGACTCCATGTAAACCCTAGTCCTCTCCGGTGTCTATATAAACCGGAGAGATTGGTCCTTAGAAGGCCGATCACAATTACAATGATACCATCATAGGCTAGCTCTTAGGGTTTAGCCTCTGTGATCTCATGGTAGATCTACTCTTGTACTACCCATATCATCAATATTAATCAAGCAGGAAGTAGGGTTTTACCTCCATCGAGAGGGCCCGAACCTGGGTAAACATCTGTGTCCCTTGTTTCCTGGTACCATCAGCCTTGACGCACAGATCGGGACCCCCTACCCGAGATCCGCCGGTTTTGACACCGACAGCGGTCGAATGTGATCGGGAATGATGACCATGGATTAAATTTCGAGGCGACGGGCTCTACCGCATAGACGTCCCTAAGTGCGCGTTTTCGCTCCTTTTTGGGGATATGTGTAGCGTATATCATGTTCACCGTTTTGACTTGGGAGGCAAATTTCTTTTGCCACCCACTATTCGGCTGCTGCGACTCTTCGTCATCGTCCTTGGTCTGCGATTCCCCTTCTTTCTTTCTGCTATTTACCTTCCTGGCTTGTTTAAAGACTCGGCAATCTCTGTTAGTATGGTTTGCCGGTTTGTCTCGGGTGCCATGTATTTGGCAAGGACGGTCGAGTATGCGGTCCAAGCTGGATGGTTTTCCATTGCTCCTTTTATAGGGCTTCTTTCGTTGGCCGGACTTGGAGCCACTGAATCCGGCATGGACTGTTGTGTCATCGGTGTTATCGCCATTGCTTGGGTGCTTGTTTCTGTTGCACTGGAGCTTGCCGATGCTATTTTTGGCCTCGGAGGGGCCTGTCTCGCTGGCTGTGTTGTTACTACGGGCCAACCAACTGTCCTCTCCCGCGCAAAAGCGGGTCATGAGTGTCGTAAGGGCTGCCATGGACTTCGGCTTTTCTTGGCCGAGGTGGCGTGCTAGCCATTCGTCCTGGATGCTATGTTTGAAGGCTGCCAAGGCCTCGGCATCCGAATAGTCAACAATCTGGTTCTTTTTAGTTAGGAACCTAGTCCAGAATTTTCTGGCTGAATCTCCAGGTTGTTGAACTATGTGGCTTAGATCATCGGTGTCTGGTGGCCGGACATATGTTCCTTGGAAGTTGTCTAGGAAAGCTTCTTCCAAGTTCTCCCAGCTTCCGATAGAATTTTCAGGCAGGCTATTAAGCTAGTGCCGAGCTGGCCCTTTGAGCTTGAGTGGGAGGTATTTAATGGCGTGGAGATCATCTCCTCGAGCCATGTGGATGTGGAGGATGAAATCCTCGATCCACACTGCTGGATCGGTTGTGCCGTCGTATGATTCGATATTGACGGGCTTGAATCCCTTGGGGAATTCGTGATTTAGTACCTTGTTTGTGAAGCAAACAGGGTGTGCGGCACCTCTGTACCGGGCCGTGTCGCGGCGTAGCTCTGATGGAGTCCGTCTGCGGCATTCAGACTGGGCGTGGTTAGGTTTGTCACGTCCGAATAGGTAGCCGTCTTCATGCCTCGAGGCACGTCCTTGCGATCCGTAGATCGATCTTGTATGTCCTGCTCTACTGTCCAGGGTCTGCCGGAGGTCATACGTGTGACCCTGAACTCTTCCGTCTTTATTTTTGTGGGGCGGTTGGGCAGGCTGTTGTTTGGCCTGAGTTCCGCTTTATCCCGACCGCTTGGTGGCCGGTCGGCCGCCCTGTCGCGACCACGTGGTGGTCGTACTGCATTACGTGAGGGAGATGTGTGCTCCGGTGCCTCCTCATTGAATTGAGGTAGCGGTCTTCGTTTCGGGTAGCTCTTGGCTGGGCGCTGGAGGCTGTATTCTTCTGCTGTCAGGACGTCAGTCCATCCGTCGACGAGCAGATCTTGTTCAGCTTGAAGTTGCTCCTGTTTCTTTTTCAGGCTCCTTGTAGTGGCTATGAGTTGAAGCTTAAAGCTCTCCTGCTCCAGAGGGTCCTCAGGAACGATGAAATCTTCATTGCCGAGGCTTGTCTCCTCTTCGGAGGGTGGACGGTAACTATCGTCCCCCGAGTCATCTTCTATGGCCTGCTCATCAGGGTTGTCTTTCCTGTTGTCATGTTCCTCCTGTTCGGATGCAGCACCGACAGGGTCTTCATTGTTTTCAGCGTCGCCCGGAGTGCTATTTTCTCCGGTACCAGTGTTGCTATCTTTTGAGCGGCGAGGCTTAGAACGGCGTTTGGGGCGCCGGCGCTTGGACTGCGTCTCAGAAGGTTTATTCTTATCTGGCTCTTCTTTGTCGTCGCCAGATCCTTTGGGTGTATCAACCATGTATACGTTGTACGAAGAGGTGGCCATCCAATGTCCAGCGAATGGTGGGTCTTGGCCTTGCTCATAGTCGGCATCGTCGTCCATACCGGTGATGTCTTCGGAGCCATAGTCAAGCACGTCGGTTAAGTCGTCGACGGTGGCTACGAAGTGGGTGGCGGGTGGGAAGCAAAATTCCTCGTTGTCCGCCTCTGGCTCGGACCGAACATAGTTCGGCCGTGAGTCTTCCTCCAAGTACAAGTTCTTCAAAGAATTTAGTACGTTACCCAAAGGCGAATGCTGGAAGATAGCTGCGGCGCTAAATTCAAAAATCGATAACCGATCCAGCTTGGTGTCCGCATGCGCACTTGATCTGGAACACGTAGCCGGAGACGAGTCCGGGGTTCCGTTGACGCAAGCATTGCAGGATGTCAAGTCCGTGTGCGGCTTCAACGTCGCGGACTTCATGGCCTCGGAGGGGATGATCTGCTTCGGTACTGAGGCCGTTGCAGCAACAGGATCCATCTCCTGGGTGTGCTCCGATGACAGATTTAAGTCATGTTCATCGGACAAGGGGGGAGCGATCGCCGCGGTTTCAAATCCCTCGAAGATCAAGTCTCCACGGATGCCCGTGACGTAGTTCAAGCTTCCGAACCTGATCTGGTGGCCAGGGGCGTAACTATCGATCTGCTCCAGATGGCCAAGCGAGTTGGCCCGCAGTGCGAAGCCGCCGAACACAAAAATCTGTCCGGGGAGGAAGGTCCCTCCCTGGACAGCGTCATTATTGACAATTGAAGGGGTCATCAAACCTTTCGTCGACGACATAGTGGATCTCCCAATGAAAGCACCAATGTCGGTGTCAAAACCGGCGGATCTCGGGTAGGGGGTCCCGAACTGTGCGTCTAGGATCGATGGTAATAGTAGACAGGGGACACGATGTTTACCCAGGTTCAGGCCCTCTTTATGGAGGTAATACCCTACTTCCTGCTTGATTGATCTTGATGAATATGAGTGTTACAAGAGTTGATCTACCATGAGGTCGTAATGGCTAAACCCTAGAAGTCTAGATTATGTGAATATGGTAATGAATTTGTCCTATCCGGACTATGCTCTCCAGTTTATATAGACATCGGAGAGATCTAGGGTTACATGAGGTCGGTTACATAGGAGGAAATCTTCATAATAGGCCTCCTAGCTTGCCTTCCACGCCAAGTAAAGTCTAATCCGGACACGGGTATTGTCTTCGGCCTTCGTATCTTCACAGCCCATCTGTCCGGCCCATGGATAACAGGCTGGACGCCCGAGGACCCCTTAGTCCAGGACTCCCTCAGGCTCCATGGCATCCATCGCACCATACTCGGCAAGCATCTCGCCATCCATGTCTACCATCTCTTTGGAAAAGGCCGCCACGAGCTGGGCGTGGGCGGCCGCAATCTGGGTTGTACGGGCTCCATCATCGCAAGGTATGCGGTGGAGGAACGGACGACTGCTCTAACACTCTCGGTGATTGCCAACTCTTCGGCCGTGGGTTGCCGACCGTTGCCGGAGAAGCTTCGTTCGATTTGTGCGGTGACCGCCACGAGTTGGGCGTGGGCGGCGTCGACATGGTCGTGGGTGGCCTCCATCAGGGCTAAGGCCGCCCCTGAAGAACGGACAGCTGTTGTGCCGCTCTCGCCAGTTGCTATCCCCGAGGCTGATGTTGTTGCTGCCACCTGAGAAAGCAACAGTGGCCGTTTGGGCTGCCTTGGCCGCCCGGTCGTAGATTGCTGCCGTGCTCATGCACCTTGTTAGCACGCGCATGGCGGCTGCGGCTGCACTCTCACCGAACTGGGCCACCGAAGTTGCCCTCACGACGCGGGTCCACGTCCCCATCTTTCACCGGCAATGATTGAACAGTGAAATGATAATTGGGGAGCGAGCTAGTGTGCTTGATACACCGATTGTGGACTCTAGCCGATGCACCTTCTCGCATAAGCCATAGGCGTACTATACACTGACGGTGCTCCAGGATATTTTGTGCTGCACCTCTCACAGTTGGTGATAACAAATTGTGTGGGATCTACTTGATTTTTCGTCTTGATTTGAATTACATAATGGGGTCACAGCGGCAATGGACAGTGTTTGAATTGCTAGACCTTTTATCTGCAGTGAACATGCAACTATATGTGTGTCGTAAAAGAATTGGAATTATTCAGGGTTCGTTTGAACATTTTATACATTAAATTGGTTTTCTAGCCATTTCAGGTGCACAATTCAAAATTAAACTACATGGACATGCTCTGGTGCACCAACATGGGTTGTAAAATCATATATGTGTCCATGGTTTTATGCTTATGTCCCATGCAAGAAATGGGGATGAAATTCAAACACCACGGCATCGTGGCTCTCCGGCAAACGTCGACGTACTTGCTTTTGTAATTCTAGTAAATCCAAAATTCGTCCGAAATTCATGAAACTTGGCATGCTATCATGGAGCGGCATCAACATGCCATGGTGAAATATTTGTCCCATTTGGGGCAGGTTTGGGTATAAGCTTTTCATAAACCAGAGCTTCTCACAACAAGTGTGATGGTTTTGGTAGGGAACGTTTCACCTTTCTGGACGAAACGATGTTCGTTGCCTCTTCTCGATTTCAATTTTTTTCCTAGTGTCAACATAGAACCACAGGAGTGTTCTGTCAATGTTTGAGATTTTTCGGGGTTTGCTTGGACATTTTTATACATTAACTGAGTTTTCTGTGCATTCATGTGCATAATTGAAATTTGAACTACAGGCACATGCTCTAATGCATATAAATTAGTTGAAAATTCAAATCCGTGTCCTTGGTTGCATGCTTAGGTCCCATGCAAGAAATGGGAATGAATGTCAAGCACCCTGCCACCGTCACTCGGCCACAAACATTGAGATACCTGGTTTTTATATTCTAGTAAATCCAAAACTCGTCTAAAATTCATGACACTTAGCATGCTATGATGGAGTGGCATCAATATGTCGTGGTAAATTTTTTGTCCCATTAGGGGCAGGTTTGGGTATATGCTTCTCACAAACCAGAGCTTCTCACAACAAGCATGATGATTTCGGTAGGGAAAGTCCCACCTTTGGGGACGAAACGATATCCATTGTCTCTTATTGCTTTCAAAATTTTCTCGTGTCAACATAGAACAACGGGAGTGGTGTGTCAATTGTTGTGATTTTTCGGGGTTCGTTTGGACATTTTTATGCATTAACTGAGTTTTCAATGCATTTATGTGCATAATTCAAATTTGAACTACGTGCACATGCTCCAGTGCATATAAACTGGTTGAAAAAACAAATCTGTGTCCTTGGGTGCATGCTTAGGTCCATGCAAAAAATGGGAATGAATTTCAAACACCAGGGCACCATTGATTGCCAGCAAAACGTTGAGATACTTTATTTTTAAATTCTTGTAAATCCAAAGCTCGTCTGAAATTCATGAAACTTGTCATGCTGTCATGGAGCGGCATCAACATGCCGAGGTAATGTTTTTTACCATTTGGGGCAGGTTTGGGGATATGCTTCTCACAAACCAGAGCTTCTCACAACAAGCCTGATGGTTTCGGTAGGGAACGTTTCACCTTTTTGGACGAAACGATATCCATTGCCTCTTCTCGATTTCAATATTTTTTCTTGTGTCAACATAGAATAACAGGAGTGTTGTGTCAAGTTTTGGGATTTTTCGGGGTTCGTTTGGAATTTTTTATGCATTAACTGAGTTTTCAATGCATTTATGTGCATAATTCAAATTTGAACTACATGCACATGCTCATATGCATATAAATTGGCTGAAAATTCAATTATGTGTCCTTGGTTGCATGCTTAGGGCCCATGCAAGAAATGGGAATGAATGTCAAACACCCTGCCACCATCACTCGGCCGCAAACATTGAGATACCTGGTTTTTAAATTCTAGTAAATCCAAAACTCGTGTGAAGTTCATGAAACTTCGCATACTATCATGGAGCGGCATCAACATGCCGTGGTAATTTTTTCGTCCCATTTGGGGCAGGTTTGGGTATATGCTTCTCACAAACCAGAGCTTCTCACAACAAGCATGATGGTTTAGATAGGGAACGTCCCACCTTTGGGGACAAAACGATATCCATTGCCTCTTATTACTTTCAAAAAAATTCTCGTGTCAACATAGAACAACAGGAGTGTTGTGTCAATTGTTGTGATTATTCGGGGTTCATTTGGACATTTTTATTCATTAACTGAGTTTTCAATGCATTCATGTGCATAATTCAAATTTGAACTACATGCACATGCTCTAATGCATATAAATTGGTTGAAGATTCAAATATGTGTTCTTGGTTGCATGCTTAGGTCCCATGCAAGAAATGGGAATGAACGTCAAACACCCTGCCACCGTTACTCGGCCGCAAACATTGAGATACCTAGTTTTTAAATTCTAGTAAATCCAAAACTCGTTTGAAATTCATGAAACTTGGCATGCTATGATGGAGCGGCATCAACATGTCGTGGTAAATTTTTTGTCCCATTTGGGGCAGGTTTGGGTATATGCTTCTCACAAACCAGAGCTTCTCACAACAAGCATGATGGTTTCGGTAGGGAACATCCCACCTTTAGGGACGAAACGATATCCATTGCCTCATATTTCTTTCAAATTTTTTCTCGTGTCAACATAGAACAACAGGAGTGTTGTGTCAATTTTTGTGATTTCTCGGGCTTCATTTGGACATTTTTATGCATTAACTGAGTTTTCAATGCATTTATGTGCATAATTCAAATTTGAACTACATGCACATGCTCCAGTGCATATAAATTGGTTGAAAAATCAAATATGTGTCCTTGGGTGCATGCTTAGATCCCATGCAAGAAATGGGAATGAATTTCAAACACCAGGGCACCATTGATTGCCGGCAAAATGTTGAGATACTTTATTTTGAAATTCTAGTAAATCCAAAACTCATCTGAAATTCATGAAACTTGACATGTTATCATGGAATGGCACCCGACATGCTGTGGTATTTTTCGTGTCCATTTTGAGAGAAGGCGCACTTGAATAATGACAGTCAACAAAGGCATTTTGAAAAAATAGCTGCCACTTTAATATCTCAAACGTTTGTATAATACAAACCATGTGCGTTCTGTTAACCATTCACGTGACACGACGTGTCTTGGTTTTAATGGCTATAGGAGGTGCCGTGCGGACAGCTGCTTGACCTTGACTGAACGGGAGGCGTGCGAGTGCAGTCTAGTGTGCAGGCTGACCGAGAGGCGTGCAAGCTGTCCTCGAATGCGCAGGCTCACCGGGAAGCGTGCGAGCTGTACGCTGCACAGGCTCACTGGGAAGCGAGCCCTTTGACTTCCATGGCCGCCCGCCTTCCTCTCCATTAATGGCGCCCGAGCCGCTACTTAATACGGGCGGCCTTACTGTTCGCCTCCGATGCCCCTCCCTCCCGCAGGCCTCCACCAACGCCATGGAGCAGAAGGATCATCTGCCACTAGTCTTCAAGTTTGGTGAAGTCGACTTCGGGCCAGAGGAGATAGAAAATAAGGAGGAATGGGGCCTCATGGACATGGCCCAAAAGCAGGCTGGCAGCGGCGTTGCTGCCCGCTCGGTCCTGCTCCCATCCTCAGCGCCAGCCGGCCATCATCCCGTAGCATTGACGGGCTGGTCGTCGAGCACTATCGCAGCTGGAAGCCGCAGCGCCGCCGAGGTCTCTAACCAGCTGGGCTCGTGTACATGCCAGCGCCCGTGCTCGTGCCCGTGCGTGCCCCTCCACCCACCGCGGCGCCGGTCCCCGTGCGTTTGGCTGCACCCGCGGCGACCGTGCCAGTGTGCGCGTCCCCCTCAGCATCATGGGACGCTATCATCGAACGCTACATCTCAGCGCCGCCAGCTGCCGTCCTCCCGCGCCCCGCCCGTCGATCCTGGGACGACATGATGTTTGATTTACAAGTGAAGAACATTCTGTGCTGCATTGAAGATTTCAACAACGACGTCCCGGAGGACGACAACGAAAACGACAGCGCGGCACGCCGCCTCTGCCGCCGCCGGAAATAGTTTTTTTCTTGGATTTAATAATGTATCTCGATCATATGAATATAAATTCACAGTATGACTGAATGAAAGATATGGTTTGAGCGAACTTGCGTTTTTCTCTCTTAATGTACAGACTTATCAAACGATTTTCTTTTGAAAAAAACGTCAATGGTTTTTAAATATAAAACACTCATAGCAAACATTTTAGTTAGAACACTCGTATGCAAACCGATAGCTTCCCCAGGAAGCCAAGGGAAAATGTGCCGAGCAGGATTTTTGTGGATCTTGATCGCAAACGTTTTAGATAGAACACCGTATGCAAAGTGAGAGCAGGATTTGTGCATCTCTTCAACGCAAACGGTTCTTTTGGATGACCCGTGTGCAACCACTTACAAACAATTTGGTAAGATTTGCATCTGTCATATTGGGTATGTTGCCATTTGTCAATCTGAAAGATTGACATTTGTTGATCTAGTAACATTGCCATTTGTCGTCCTTGTAACACTGCGATTTGTCAAAATATGAAGCTAAAAATCACTAGCAGTATCTAATTTTTGCAACTAAAATTCAGTAATTAAGCATAGATTTCATTCATAGATTAAGCAGTCATTCTAAATTTATACAAACAGTTCAACTCGACAGCTGAACCGACCAAACTTTTCCCCAATTGTTGCCAACCACGTATCGAAATAGCGATTCAACTATATATACTAGCTAATTTTAAGTACATTGTACAGTTCCACCACATCTATAGTCAGATGAACGGAACAAAATAGCCCCTAAATACTACTACTACGGAGGGGCTTTGTACTACTTCCGGCTGCCTCTCCTTGCCAAGCGCGCTCGGTAAGAGGCAGAGGAGGAGGAGCCTACCGACGAGCTGGCCAACCGCAATACGGTGCCTGCCGCTGCTGCAGCTTCAGCGACGCTCACCTCGAACGCCCTCTGCCGCTCCAGACGACCCCTCTCGAAGCGGTGGTTCTCCTTGTAGATCTCCTGATTCCTCGCCTCTGAGGCGGCGTGTGCCGCGGCCACGGCGGCGGTAAGGCTCTTTGCGTGCTCGACGAGGCACTCCTCCTCCGCCCGTAGGAACTCGGTGTAGCGCGCAAGGTCACGAACCCACGTGCGGGCATCCACCTCCGCCTCCCGCCTTCGGGCGGTGGTTGCGGAGCGGGTGATGACCCCGGCGGTCGACAGTGGGCTGGCGGCCACGGCGGCCGATGATGGGGTGGCGGCCACGACCACCACCTCCCGCCTTCGGGCCGCGGTGGCGGAGCGGGTGATGGCCATGGTGGCCGACAGTGGGGTGCCGGGTACAACGGCCACCTCCCGCCTTCGGGCCGCGGCGGCAGAGCGGGAGATGGCCTTGGCTTCCGACGGTGGTGCGGCAACGGCAGCGGCGGCAATCGCTGCCGACGGCAGCAGCGGCGGCGTGTGGTGGTGGTGTTCGCGCACACCCAAGTGGACGCCACGCGCACTACACTACGCCGGGATCAGTTGCCGCTGCGGTGCAGCCTCCCAGCTGGAGCTGTCCTCTAATGACGGCGGAGTGGCTGAGCGACGATGACAGACCGGTGCCTTGGCGATTGTGGGAGAAGCAGAGGAGATAAGCTACTTGGAGGGAGGGGAAAATGAGACGCAGGACTCGCCTGCTGTGAGGGTTTATATAGCAGGCCAGTAAGCATTGGGATTTTGGGGGATTTCACCGAGTCGGGCGGGAAGAATGCGCGGGAACTTGCGAGGTTGCGCAGGAACGGGCTCAACGACGATTCATTAGCGCCACCATTTGGCCAAAAGAACGCCCCCGCGCGCTGCGCAAGCTTGCGCTGTAAGCCGTCTGCGGCAGCGGGGTGATAAGACGTGCGAGAGAAGGACGAAAGGCCACGTACACATACAGTTAATAAAAAAACATTTGTGATTTAATTACCTACTATACCCCCATGCTTATCTATAAGTATGATTTAACTAATAAAATACGAATGCATGTCGCCAAAGATTATATAGTTCGATTCGTATTTGAACATAGTTTACAATTATATAATTTTTATAGCATGCATTAACATTTTATTGGTTAAATTTGAGGGCAATGTATGGCATAGAATATAAAGGGGACTATAGACTAGACGGAGGCAGTAGCAAACGGCCACTCTCTACACAACGACGCAACTGTCGGCCGGCTTGTAGGCGACCATTTCCTGCGTGTTCAACTGCTCTATGCGTGTGGTTGCTTGCGGTTCAGGCGGCCGCGACACGCTCTGCTCGTGTCCCGCTGCGGCGCGCTCTGCTCTCGCATCCCTCCGGGTGCTCTGCCATCGTCCCTCCACGCGCGCTACCAGTGTTTGGGGCCGGTGCACGATCACGCACGTTTGTGTGCATGCGGTTCCGCCGGCGAGGCGCGACAATGCAGTTACCTGCTGGAAAAACTACCATGCAGACGCGTAGAGAATCCAGGCCACCCGACCCCCATTTATTCCTGCGTCCGTTTATCTTCATCTCTTGTGTCATACGACACAATAAGAACATCCATGACGACACATATAGAGAGGACATCCAGTGGTTCCAATGGCGATCCCCGTGGCTCCAGTGGCGCTCCCAGCGCACGACAACGACAACGGCGGGCAGTTCACCATGCATCACGTAGTGGACACCCATGTGAGGGAGAAGGCCCTCTCGGTAGTGTACACGAATGATCCGGTCTCGGTGGAGAGCTCCATCCAAACTATGGAGCAGTTCCTTGCCGAGGACAAGTACCAAGTGGTCGGCTTCGACCTCGAGTACACCATCGGTCGTGCCGGGCATGATCAGAAGGTTGTCGTCGCCCAGTTGTGCATGCGACATGACGTCCTCGTCTACCACTACCACCTTGCCACAAGGCCTTGCAAGCGTTTCTCCAGGTTTATCAACTGCTCCGACTACAGTTTCACTATGGTGGATACCACCATCGATCTAAAAGTGCTCAAGGTTTCGGGCTTGAAATGCCCAAATCTTGTCAACATCCAGCACCACTACAAGGTCTGGGGCAGCGACAAAAACAAACTGAACTCCCTGGCTGACCTCGCCTCGGCCATCATCGACCCCTACTACATGAAGATGAAGAATAAGAGCAAGAAGGACAAGAATGCCTGGCACAGTGTGTGGCATGAGAGACTGGATGAACAACATGTCAAGTACGCAGCCAAGGACGCATACACAAGCTACGAGATGTACAGGTGGATCGTTGACATGAGGAAGTGTCTTCTTCCTGCCCCAGACGAGGGATCGAGCCACAGAGCAGTGGCGGGAGCGTCACAAGAAGTAGATGACTAGACGATAGTATCTCCTACTTTAGAATGCATGCAATTGTTTATTGAGGTGTGTGTGAATGATCTGTATAGTCACTTATGTAATTGGACGTTTATTTCAGTTATATATATACATGTTATTCTTCTATAGACAGAGAAAATAACACGGCTTATTAGCAGCAATTGTCTGTGTTATTATTGGTCTTCGCACACATTTCTGATTACGGACCTGTTTGCCGCGTATCACACACATCTTATTCAATTGAACCGTTTCCATTGTGTTGCCTAATCACACACAGTTCATCCTAGTGAACCGCATGCTGTATATCATAGACACCTTCATCTGGCTACCCATTTCTTTTGTTCCTCCTCATCGCAAACAGTTAATTGAACTGAACTGTATGCCCTGCATCGCACAAGCAATAAAAATCTGAAGCATGTTTGATGCATCCGTCATCACAAATCTTTTGCACCTTTTTTTACGGTTCTTTTACACCACCGTTTGCGATTATGGCATCGCAGACAGTTTCGTCGAAGGGTCTCTGATCGTAGTGTTGCGTTTGGACCATCTTGCAGTAGTGAATGAAGAATCACTCCAAAGTTCCTATCTAGTGGAGAACATAAGATGAAATTGTTTGTAGGGTACAAAACCACCTCAAAGCTATTCTTTCTGTTTAATCTATTCAAGAGTTCATACTAAAATAACACAGAGCTATTCTTTCGGTTCGATCTATCCTAGAGTTCGTATTAAAATAACACCAGAACAAATTCAGATTCATAATACTCAATCCAACTCAAAGAACCTCAAAGAGTGCCCCAAGATTTCTACCGGAGAAACAAAGACAAGAACGCGCATCAACCCCTATGCATAGATTACCCCAATGTCACCTCGGGAATCCGTGAGTTGAGTGCCAAAACATATATCAAGTGAATCAATACAATATCCCCTTGTCACCACGGGTATTCATAGCAAGACATACATCAAGTGTTCTCAAATCCATAAAAGTACTCAATCCGATAAAACGAAATCTCAAAGGGAAAACTCAATTCATCACAGATAGAGAGGGGAAAACATCATATGATCCAACTATATTAACAAAGCCCGCGATACATCAAGATCGTGACATCTCAAGAACACGAGAGAGAGAGAGAGAGAGAGAGAGAGAGAGAGAGAGATTAAACACATAGCTACTGGTACAAACCCTCAGGCCCGAGGGTGAACTACTCCCTCCTCATCATGGTGGCCGCTAGGATGATGAAGATGGCCATCGGTGATGATTTCCCCCTCCGGAGGAGTGCCAGAACGGGGTCTAGATTGGTTTTCAATGGCTACAGAGGCTTGCGGCGGCGGAACTTCTCATCTAGGGATACCCCGAGGGTTTTTGGAATATTTGGTGATTTGTAGGGCAAAGAGGGGGTGCGGGAGGTCACCGAGGTGGGCACAATCTACTGCGAGTGAGGCAAGTCCTTCATGGGCGACGACCATGGTGGGATGGACAAGGTTGCTTCTTCGTGGACCCTTCGTGGGTGGAGCCCTCCGTGGACTCACAAGAACTGCTACCCTTCGTGGGTTGAAGTCTCCATCAACGTGGATGTACGATAGCACCACCTATCGGAACCATGACAAAAATATCCGTGTCTCCAATTGCGTTTGATTTCTCCAAACCCTTCCCTTTACATTCTTGCAAGTTGCATGCTTTACTTTCCGCTGCTCATATACTCTTTGCATGCTTACTTGTTATGTATTGTGAATGTTAAACTTGTGCCTAAACTCCACTTAAACCTAAAGAAGTTAGAAACTGCAACTTTGGTACTTAGTGTCTAATCCCCCCTCTAGACACCTCTTCTCAAGATCCTACAAGTGGTATCAGAGCATTGGTATCCGTTGCCTTGGTTTAATCATCATTGGAGGAAGATGGATGAGTCTACTTTGGGGAGTCTTAGACATAGAGTGCCTATTCTTGATGGAGAGTATTTTCATGAGTGGAAAAATGAGATGCTTGTAATTTTCAATCAATATCATTTGAACAAGTACATTGCTAGCCCTTGTGCACCTCATGTTGATCCTATGCATCCTACCCTTGATGAATCTATTGACATGACTAGAAATCTTAGAACTGCTAATTTTATCACTAGAGGTTTGCCTAGAAACCTAATTAGAATCTTGCCTACTCTTGAGTGTGCCTACACTATATGGAATTTTCTTGAGGAACGCTTTCCAAATTATTCCTTGAAAAATCTAGATGAAATTCTCTATAAGTCTATTGCCTTGATTAAGATGAATACTAGTGATCCTATGTTTGGTGATCGTCTATTTGAACTTACCGACCTTATGCGTGCCAAAGGAGATGTTGGAATTATTGGTGATATTATTTCCGAAGCTATAAGAATTCATAAGCAAGATCATTGTCAAACTCACTCTAACGAATTACCCTCTCTAGGACTTGATCCACCACATGACGATGTTGAACCTGGATACTATGATGAGGATGATGATAGTGACTTCGATCTTGATGATGCAATGAGACATTTTGGTCTTATGGAAAATCTTGAGGATATGTGTCGGAGGAAAGGAATGGGTTCTTGACGGTGGATGTACCGATCACATGACCGGAGATAAAGACATGTTTCGTGAGCTTGCTGAAGATGATAGTCCTCGAAAGTATGTCACTTTCGGTGACAACTCAAAGGGTAAGGTGGTTGGCCTTGGTAAGGTGGCCATCTCACATGATAGCTCCATTCAGAATGTCATGCTCGTTGAATCTCTCGGTTACAACCTACTTTCAGTATCTAGACTTGCTGATTTCGGTTTCAATGTCCTATTTACTGAAGTAGATTGCCAAGTGTTTCATTGAGACAATCATAAAATGGTTTTTACCAAAGATAATGAGAGGTGATCTTTACATTGTTGATTTCTCTAAAAAGGCACAACCTAAAACTTGCTTCATTGCTAAATCCTCAAAAGGTTGGTTATGGCATAGACGACTGGGTCACGTTGGCATGAGAAACCTTGACAAGCTTGTTAAAGAAATCATATCCTTGGAGTTAACGATGTCATATTTGATAAGGATAGACTTTGTAGTGCTTGTCAGGCAGGTAAACAGGTTGGAGGAAGGCATCCCGTGAAGAACATCATGACCACAAGGAGGCCACTCGAGCTACTTCATATGGACCTTTTGGTCCCAACGCTTACAAAAGCCTCGGTGGAAATTCTTTTGGTCTAGTTATAGTTGATGATTTTTCAAGATTTACGTGGGTGTTCTTTCTCGATGATAAATTGCAGGTCCAAAAGATCTTCAAAAACTTCGCTAGGAAGGCCCAAAATCAGTTTGAAGTGAAGATCAAGAAGGTTCGCAGCGACAACAGAACGGAGTTCAAGAACGCAAATGTGGACACCTTTCTTGACGAAGAAGGGATTTCACACGAGTTCTCGGCTACGTAGACACCTCAACAAAATGGATTAGTTGAGACGAAGAACCGGACGCTCATCGAAATGGCGAGAATGATGCTTGATGAGTACAAGACGCCGAAGCACTTTTGGGCAGAAGCAGTTGAGACAGCTTGTCATGCAACAAATCGCTTGTATCTTCACAAGCTACTCGGCAAGATGGCATACGAGCTCCTCACTGGTAACAAACCCCAAGTTGGATACTTTAGAGTATTCGGCTCAAAGTGCTACATTCTTGATAAGCATCGTCGTTCAAAATTTGCTCCTAAATCACATGAAGGTTTCCTACTAGGTTATGGCTCAAACTCTCACACTTACCGTGTCTACAACAATTTCACCCGAAAGGTTGAAGAGACGGTAGATGTGAAGTTTGATGAACCTAACGGCTCGCAAGTAGAGCAATTGCCAATTGATGTAGGAGACAGAGACCCTTCGGAAGCAATCCAAGACTTGTCTATTGGCAAGGTCCGTCCAACGGAGGTGAAGGAGAGTACCTCGTCATCCAAGTGGAAGCTTCTACTTCACGACAAGGTGAACCAAGAGTTGATGCGGAAGCATCCACAAGTGGAACACACCAAGATGAAGAAAACGAGGAAGAACATCACGAACGTCAACAACCTCCTTCTCCACCATGACAAGAGAATGACAACACCAACAATGAAGAAGATCAAGAAGAAGAAGAAGAACAAGATGAAGAAGATGTTCAACCGAGACCCAAGTAAAAGCTTTCACGAGTTCGAGCAAGAATTGCTAAAGACCATCCCGTCGAGCAAATCTACAATGATATTCAAACCGGGAGAATCACTCGCTCTAAAACTCATTTAGCTAACTTTTGTGAAAACTATTCTTTCATCTCTAGCATTGAACCTATGAAGGTCGAAGAAGCATTGGAAGATCCGGATTGGATAAATGCTATGCATGAAGAGCTACACAACTTTGATAGAAACCAAGTTTGGACATTGGTTGAGAAGCCCGACAACAACCACAACATCATCGGTACCAAATGGGTGTTTCGCAACAAGCAAGATGAAGATGGACAAGTAATTCGCAACAAAGCACGTCTCGTCGCCCAAGGCTACACACAAGTCGAAGGTATGGACTATGGTGAGACTTATGCTCCCGTTGCTAGACTTGAGTCCATTCGCATTTTACTTGCCTATGCTAATCACCATGATATTACCTTGTACCAAATGGACATTAAAAGTGCTTTTCTAAATGGTGAAATAGAGGAGGAAGTTTATGTTAAACAACCTCCCGGCTTTGTCAATCCTAAGAAACCAAATCATGTTTAAAAACTTCACAAAGCCCCTTATGGTCTTAAACAAGCTCCTAGAGCTTGGTATAAATGCTTGACCAAGTTTCTTCTTGAAAAGGGATCGAAATTGGGAAAATTGATTCCACACTTTTTACTAAAAGGGTTAATGGAGAATTGTTTGTATGCCAAATTTATGTTGATGATATCATATTTGGATCAACTAACCCTCATTTTAGTGAGATGTTTGGAAAGTTAATGTCGGAGAAGTTTGAGATGTCAATGATGAGTGAACTCAAATTATTTCTTGGGTTGCAAATTAAGCAAACTAAGGAAGGTACCTTTGTCTCTCAAACGAAGTACACTAAGGACTTATTCAAGAAGTTCAATATGCAAGAGTGCAAAGGTATGTCTACACCCATGCCTACTAGTGGACATCTTGATTTGACCAAAGATGGTAAACCAGTTGACCAAAAAGTTTATCGCTCTATGATTGGATCATTGTTATACCTATGTGCTTCACGTCCCGATATTATGCTAAGTGTGTGCATGTGTGCAAGATATCAAGCTGCTCCCCAAAGAATGTCATCTTAAGGCCGTAAAAAGGATAGTGAGATACTTAATTCATACACCAATTTTTGGCATTTGGTATCCTAAGAGGGCATCTTTCGATCTTGTTGGCTACTCCAACTCGGACTATGCGGGAGACAAGGTTGATAGAAAGTCCACTTCGGGTACTTGTCAATTTCTTGGTAGATCTCTTGTGTCTTGGTCCTCCAAGAAACAAAACTCGGTATCCTTATCTACAGCCGGAGCGGAGTACATTGCCGCTGGTTCATGTTGTGCTCAATTACTTTGGATGACCCAAACTCTTAAAGATTATGGGATATATGTGAAACATGTTCCATTGCTTTGTGACAATGAAAGTGCTATCAAAATTGGTCATAATCCCGTACAACATTCTCGAACTAAGCATATTGAAGTTTGTCATCATTTCATTCGAGATCATGTTGCTAAGGGTGAGATTAAACTTAAGCATGTTCGCACCGAAAAGCAATTAGCGGATATATTCACTAAACCTCTTGATGAGAACGTGTTTTGCAGGTTGAGAGGAGAATTGAACATCATTGATGCTTCAAACTTGCAGTAGAAACTCCATTGGATACATGCAAGACATGAGCTTATGACTAATCCATGATATCTCTCTTATGATGAAAATATTATATCTTGGATATATTTGCAACTTGCATGTTATCTAACCCATGCAGGTACTTGGTTGAATCAAATTCCATGAGATTGTAATCTACTCACATCTTGAGCAATCTCTACATCACCAATTCTCTACACTATGGTGATTGAATACAAGGAAGAACGGAATCATTCAAACATATCCTTTTACAAACTCTATGTTGAGCTACATGATTATCATTTTTGGATACACAAGTGCTACTCCTTGCGAGAACTAACCCATGTAGGTAGATGCACTCAAATTCCAAGTGGTGCTCCCAACTCTTGATGAGCTACATCAACCTTGAGCAACCCACACAAGTTCAACTACATGGTCAACACCACCAACCAAGGTATGTTATTCCATCTTAGAGAAGCTTTACTCCGAGTCATGAGCTAAAGCAACTCTACAAGATGTGAATACATCAAAATGCTTAAACGAAAAATGGTAACCCCATTTTGAGCTTAAACGATGAGTATGACCTATGATCAAGTGATCTCACTTGACTCCTAAGTCAATATACTCTAACATAGGTGACTTTGTCGCCGACCATCTCTAGATGAAGTACTCTCGTGGTCTTTTCTGAGTTTTTGCATTTGTCTCATGCATATTTGTTTCCCCTTTCAAAAAAACTTCATCTTTCTTTTCTTTTTAGTTGCTCTGCATTTCATGCATCCAATTCATTGCACATCATTCAGTAAATTCCTTACAAATCTTTGTGAGATCTTACTAGTCTAGTGAGCTGAGGTGACAAGTGTTTTATCTACGATGAACTCGGTTTCACCGATTTGTTGTTTTCGGTCCAACCGAATCCTTTCGGTACAACCGAAGCATACCACTCGGTGCCACCGATTTCCCAACAGGAAAAACAGTTTGCCACTTATTCTGTGTTTCTTCTAAATCCAGCTCCTCTCAATGAATCTTGTCCTCTACAAGCATCACAATTTTATCCAGTGCTTTGTGTTGTGACTCAAGGATCAAACCCATTCACAACAAATTCCAGAAGACCCTTCTTGGAAATTGATGTCAAAGGGGGAGAGAGAGATCACATCAAAGCTTATCACTTCCAAAAGGGAGAGAGTATTAAGGGGGAGAAAGAGATCTCCAAGGGGAGAGAATACTCAAGTAGAAAGTGTTTCTCAAGGATCCCAAATGCTTGGTGTTCAAGAGGAGAGATGCCACATGTCTTTTTGGGGGAAATACATGTTCATATGTGCTTATTTGCATTAAGCTCTGTTCATTTTTATCTTTCAGCCCTGATTTTATGTTCCCTATCTTCTCCCAGTATCCCATGCTAGATTCAGGGGGAGCAAGACATCTAAGGGAAAGTAATCATTTAAATTCATTGCATATCTTTTGGGGACATGTCTAATCCAATGTGGTACTTAGTACTCACTCTCTACATGTCATCCCAGTCTTGGTATTCTTGTGGCTTCTTCTGTTTGCTCTGGCTAGTAGATGTACCTGTGTTATCTAACCTTGTTTGCGCAGGTTCATTCCACCCTAAGCCAACTCAAGACTACAAGGTAAGTATATGCATCACACTCATGTGTGTGAGGAATTTTTTCTGATGTACATACTGTTTGCAAGAAGGACTCATGAGCATGAAGGTATTTTCTTTAATATTCTCTGCTTTGATGCATATGGCCAAGATACATGTAACACATTGCCTACTCTATCATGGTTATGCTCTCACATGTTTCTATATTCCATATTCACATGATTGCATACATGTAGGGGGAGCCTATGCTTGTTACATGTCCTTCCGAAGCTTTACTTGCTATTCTTTATATCTTTATCTAAAGCTTTGATGTATGTTGCCGTCAATTACCAAAATGGAGGAGATTGAAAGCACAAGTGCTCCCTAGGTGGTTTTGGTAATTAATGTCAACATATCTCTTGTTGGACTAACACTTTTATCTAGTATGTTTCAGATAAGTTCAACAATGGAGTGGCATGGACTAAAGGATGTGGGAACTCCTTCAAGATGCTAAGGACAAAGGATTGGCTCTAGATTCAAGCTCAAGACTCTTCATTATATATTTTAGTGATCCAAGATCACATTGAGTCTATAGGAAAAGCCAATACTATCAAGAAGGGATGAGGTGTGGCTTAATGAGCCTCTTGCTTCATGTGCTTAGTGATATGCTCCAAAACCCTCGACTACTTTCCCACTTCCACTCATATGACCTAAACCTAAAGTCAAACTCGGCCCTACCGATTCTTTCTATCCGGCGCCACCGAGTTCAGATGTCATAGCCACTACCACAAACCCTAGGCAAATCGGTTTCACCGATAGGGACCTCGGTCTCACCGAGATGGGACTACAATCTCTCTGTGTATATCCATTACCAAAATTGGTCTCACTGAGTTTGTGTAATCGGTACGACCGAGATTACAATGCAAACTCTCTGGTTAACTTATTACCAAAATCGGTCCCACCGAGTTTGAGTAATCGGTCCCACCGAGTTTGCCTGACCAACTCTCTGGTTAGCTAATTACCAAAATCGGTCTCACCGAGTTTGTGTAATCAGTTTCACCGAGATTACGTTATGCCCTAACCCTAACCATATCGGTCCTACCGAGTTGCATATCGGTCCCATCGAAAACCCTAACGGTCACTAGGTTTGCTAAATCGGTCCGACCGAGTTTGATGATTCGGTCCCACCGAGTTTGGTAAATTGTGTGTAACGGTTAGATTTTGTGTGGAGGCTATATATACCCCTCCACCTCCTCTTCATTCGTGGAGAGAGCCATCGTAACAAGCCTACACTTCCAAAGATCCTATTTCTGAGAGAGAACTACCTACTCATGTGTTGAGGCCAAGATATTCCATTCCAACCACATAAATCTTGATCTCTAGCCTTCCCCAAGTTGCTTTCCACTCAAATATTCTTTCCACCAAATCCAAATCCTGTGAGAGAGAGTTGAGTGTTGGGGAGACTATCATTTGAAGCACAAGAGCAAGGAGTTCATCATCAACACACCATTTGTTACTTCTTGGAGAGTGGTGTCTCCTAGATTGGCTAGGTGTCACTTGGGAGCCTCCGACAAGATTGTGGAGTTGCACCAAGGAGTTTGTAAGGGCAAGGAGATCGCCTACTTCATGAAGATCTACTGCTAGTGAGGTAAGTCCTTCGTGGGCGACGGCCATGGTGGGATAGACAAGGTTGCTTCTTCATGGACCCTTCATGGGTTTATCCCTTCGTGGACTCGCGCAACCGTTACCCTTCGTGGGTTGAAGTCTCCATCAACGTGGATGTACGATAGCACCACCTATCGGAACCACGACAAAAACATCCGTGTCACCAATTGCGTTTGATTTCTCCCAACCCTTCCCTTTACATTCTTGCAAGTTGCATGCTTTACTTTCCGCTGCTCATATACTCTTTGCATGCTTACTTGTTATGTATTGTGAATGTTAAACTTGTGCCTAAACTCCACTTAAACCTAAAGAAGTTAAAAACTGCAACTTTGGTACTTAGTGTCTAATCCCCCCCCCCCTTCTAGACACCTCTTCTCAAGATCCTACACGGACCTACGAATTAAGAAGAAGCTATGTTGAGCCCACATTCTGACAAATGGCTTGAGGCCATGAAATCTAAGATATGATCCATGTATGATCGGCAAGCCATTGAGTATAAAAGGACCTTCAAGAAGAAGATAGACGCTGATGGTAATATCACTGTCTATAAAGCTTGACTTGTCACGAAAGGTTTTTGACAAGTTCAAGGGGTTGACTACGATGAGACTTTCTCACCTGTGGCGATGCTTAAGTCTTTCTGGATCATGTTAGTAATTGCCCCATTTTATGATTATTAAATCTGGCAAATGGATGTCAGAACTGCATTCCTTAATAGATTTCTTAAAGATAAGTTGTATATGATGCAACCAGAAGCTTGTATCAATCCTAAAGATGCTAACAAAGTGTGCAAGCTCCAGCAACCCATTTATGGACTGGTGCAAGTATCTTAGAGTTGGAATCTACGCTTTGATGATGTATCATCATAGCATATGGTTTTATACAGACGTACGACGAAGCCTGTATTTACAAGAAAGTTGTGGGAGCTCTGTAGCATTTCTGATATTACCTGTGGATGACATATTATTGATTGGAAATGATATAGAATTTCTGGATAACATAAAAGGATACTTGAATAAGAATTTTTCAATGAAAGACCTTGGTGAAGCTGCTTATATATTGGGCATCAAGATCTATAGGGATTGATCGAGATGCTTAATAGGACTTTCACAAAGCACACATATACCTTGACAAAGTTCTTAAGAAGTTCAAAATGAACCAGTCAAAGAAAGGGTTCTTGCCTATGTTGCATGGTGTGAAATTGAGTCAGACTCAAAGTCCGACCATGGCAGAGGATAGAGAGAAAATGAAAGTCCTTCCCTATGCCTCGGCCATAGGTTCTATTATGTATGTCATGCTGTGTACCAGACGTGATGTGTGCCTTGCCATAAGTTTTGCAGGAAGGTACCAAAGTAATCCAGGAGTGGATCACTGGACAACGGTCAAGAATATCCTGAAGTACCTGAAAAGGACCAAGGATATGTTTCTCGTTTATGGAGGTGACGAAGAGCTCGTCGTAAAGGGTTACGTCGATGCTAGCTTCGACATAGATCGTATGAATCTAAGTCACAAACCGGATACGAATTTATATTGAATGGTGGAGCTGTCAGCTAGTGCAGTTCCAAGTAGAGCATCGTGGCGGGATCTACGTGTGAAGAGGAGTACATAGCGGCTTCAGAAGCAGCGCATGAAGGACTCTGGATGAAAGACTTCATATCCGATCTAGGTGTAATACCCAATGCATCGGGTCCAATGACAATCTTTTGTGACAACACTGGAGCAATTGCCTTAGCGAAGGAATCTAGGTTTCACAAGAGAACCAAACACATCAAGAGACGCTTCAACTCCATTTGTGAAAAGGTCAAGGATGGAGAAATAGAAATTTGCAAAGTACATACGGTTCTAAATGTGGTAGACCCGTTGACTAAACATCTTCCACGGGCAAAACGTGATCAGCACCAAGACTCCATGGGTGTTAGATTCATTACTATGTAATCTAGATTTTTTTTTAGCAATCAAAGACAATAGGAGAGGCTCCTACTGACGTTTTATAAAATTATAAGTGTTACAGGGTTATCCAACATCCATGGTAGTGGTGTCATTTTGGCCCCTAGCCAACATGGAGGGCCATCTAACACGTTTACATGTGGATGTGGTGATGTCTACGGAAACATCAAGAGTTTTCCAAATTACAGAAGCTACAAAGTCTTGGATGGGCACCGCTAGGGAGGGCTTGCTCTATGTGCAAGAAGAATTAGATCAGACTTGAACCTCCTTTTCCAGGATTGAACCGAGTGGGCGATTCTTCTGAAAATTTTACCGTTACGCTCTTTCCATATGCACCATGGCGCGGTCAAGAAGACCTCCATGAACAAAGGACCTATCCACAATTCCCTTCCAGAGTGTATTTTTGCCAGTCCATCCCCAGCATTTCCCCAGTGCATGTTGATGGAGCCCCAACAATTGGCGTTGAACGGGTAATCAAAGAAAAGATGCTCCATTGTTTCCTCCGTTGCCCTGTCGTAGAGGGCACAGTTAACCCCATCTCCTATGTTCCAATGTCTCCTTTTTATCATGTTTTTGGTGTTTATTCTGTTCGCCGCAAGTAACCACGCAAATACCTTAATTTTCATCGTACATCTGGATTCCATATCCACCGAAACACTGCATCTGCCTAGACATCTTTGAAATAGAAGGCGCGGTATTTTCGGGGCGAGTATTTGTCACCCCAGACACATGTCCAAGAATCATGTATCGATCCACCAAGTGTTGTGTGCGAAGTGATCGCTTGCATCTCCCTGATCTCTTCAGTGGCTTGTTGAGAAACAGGCACATGGAAGCTCTCACCAAGTGACATCATGGAAAGAAATGTGGCCACGGAGATATCCTCATACCTTTCGTACGAGAACGCTCTAGGGTACGCGGTTTCCAACATTCGGTCCTGCCACGTGTCCTTCCATAATAAAGTCACGTCTCCAGCCCCCACTGATACCCTTGTGATCCCTCTGTATATGTCGCTTAGGTTCATAACATCGCGCCACCATAACGAGCCACACGACGCTGTTGCATGTGGGATTTTCCAGTCATAGTAAGTAGACCAGATCAGCTCGCACCACGGGATATCTTTTTTTATTGTAGAAGTTGTGTAGAAATTTTTGCAGCAAGCCTGTATTTTGTACCTTGATGTCCAGAATTCCCATCCCTCCATGTTTTTTGGGGCGGCACACAAGATCCCAGGCAGCCAGGGAGTGACATGATTCTTCATGATCTGTTTTCTTGCGCCACAAGCATCGTCTTCTTATCTTGTTCAAATATTCTATCAACTTCGGGGGAAATTTGAGGGTGCACATTGGATATATCATCAATGAGGTGATCAACGAGTTTAGGAGTGTCAGTTTGCTCCCATGATTTAGCATACAGAGAGATGATGATAACTTTTGCTCTGCACTTTCAACAATCAACATCAATAGGAGCGTCAGTTTGCTCCTATGTAATCTAGATTATTGACTCTAGTGCAAGTGGGAGACTGTTGGAAATATGCCCTAGAGGCAATAATAAAGTGGGTATTATTATATTTCCTTAATCATGATAAAGGTTTATTATTCATGCTATAATTGTCTTGACCGTAAACTTAAATACAAGTGTAGATACATAAAAAAATATCGTGCCCTAGTGAGCCTCTACTAAACTAGCTCGTTGATCAAAAGATTGATAGGGTTTCCTAACCATAGACATGTGTTGTCACTTGATAACGGGATCACATCTTTAGGAGAATGATGTGATGGACAAGACCCATCCATTAGCTTAGCATACGATCGTTGAGTTTATGGCAACTGCTTTCTTAATGTCAAATACATATTCCTTCGACCATGAGATCATGCAACTCCCGGATACCGGAGGAATACCTTGTGTGCTATCAAACGTCACAACATATCTGGGTGATCATAAAGATGCTCTACAGGTATCTCCGAAGGTGTCTGTTGAGTTGGCATGGGTCGAGATTGGGATTTGTCACTCCGTGTATCGGAGAGGTATCTCTGGTCCCTCTCGGTAACACAGTATCACAAGAAGCTTGCAAGCAAAGTGACTAAGGAGTTAGTTACGAGATGGCGTATTACAGAACGAGTAAAGAGACTTGCCAGTAATGAGATTGAACTAGGTATGGAGATACCGACGATCGAATCTCTGGCAAGTAACATACCGACAAACAAAGGGAATTACGTATGTTGTCGTAAAGGTTCGATCGATAAAGATCTTTGTAGAATATGTAGGAACGAATATGGGCATCCAGGTCCCGCTGTTGGTTATTGAACGGAGAAGCGTCTTGGTCATGTCTACATCATTCTCGAACCCGTAGGGTTGATACGTCTCGAACGTATCTATAGTTTTTGCTTGTTCCATGCTGTTATATTATCATTCTTGGATGTTTTACAATCATTTTATAGCAACTTTATATCATTTTTTGTTACTAACCTATTGACATAGTGCGCAGTGCCAGTTGCTATTTTTTGCTTGTTTTTTAGTTCGCATAATATCAGTACCAAGCGGAGTCCAAACGCAGCAAAACTTTTTGGAGGATTTTTCTGGGCTAGAAGACACCTGATGGGCCAAATAAGTACCAGAGGGGGGCTTCGAGGGGAGCACAACCCACCAGTGCGCGCCCAGGAGCCCAGGCGCGCCCAAGTGGGTTGTGCCCACCTCGGTGGCCTCCTGCACCGCCTCTTCACCCTATAAATTCCCAAAAATTCCAGAAACACTAGGGGAGTCGACGAAACACAATTCCAACTGCCGCAAGTTCCAGAACTACCATATCCAACCTAGACACCATCACGGAGGGGTTCATCATCCTCATTGATCCCTCTCCGATGATGCGTTAGTTGTTCATCATAGACCTATGATACGTCTCCAACGTATCTATAATTTTGGATTGCTCCATGCTATATTATCTACTGTTTTGGACATTATTGGGCTTTATTAACCACTTTTATATTATTTTTGGGACTAACCTATTAACCGAAGGCCGAGCCCAGAATTGCTGTTTTTTTGCCTATTTCAGAGTTTCAAACAAAAGGAATATCAAACGGAGTCCAAACAGAATGAAACCTTCGGGAACATGATTTTCTCACCGAACATGATCCAGGAGACTTGGACCCTACGTCAAGAAACGAAGGAGGAAGCCACGAGGTAGGGGGGCGCGCCCACCACCCTCGTGGCCCCCCTGTTGCTCCACCGACGTACTCCTTCCTCCTATATATACCTACGTAGCCCCAAATGATCAGATACGGAGCCAAAAAAACCTAATTCCACCGCCCCAACCTTCTGTACCCACGAGATCCCATCTTGGGGCCTGTTCCGGAGCTCCGCCGGAGGAGGCACCCATCACGAAGGGCTTCTACATCAACACCATAGCCTCTCTGATGAAGTGTGAGTAGTTTACCTCAGACCTTCGGGTCCTTAGTAGCTAGATGGCTTCTTCTCTCTTTTTGGATCTCAATACAATGTTCTCCCCCTCTCTCGTGGAGATCTATTCGATGTAAACTTCTTTTTGCGGTGTGTTTGTTGAGACCGATGAATTGTGGGTTTATGATCAAGATTATCTATGAACAATATTTGAATCTTCTCTGAATTCTTTTATGTATGATTGGTTATCTTTGCAAGTCTCTTCGAATTATCAGTTTGGTTTGGCATACTAGATTGGTTTTTCTTGCAATGGGAGAAGTGCTTAGCTTTGGGTTCAATATTGCGGTGTCCTTTCCCGGATGTGAGGGGCAGCAAGGCACGTATTGTATTGTTGCCATCGAGGATAACAAGATGGGGTTTTATCATATTGCATGAATTTATCCCTCTACATCATGTCATCTTGCTTAAGGCGTTACTCTTTTTCATGAACTTAATACTCTAGATGCATCTTTGGATAGCGGTCGATGAGTGGAGTAATAGTAGTAGATGCGGTGAGTCGGTCTACTTGTCTCGGACGTGATGCCTATATACATGATCATACCTAGATATTCTCATAACTATGCTCAATTCCGTCAATTGCTCAACAGTAATTCATTCACCCGCCGTAAAATACTTATGCTCATGAGAGAAGCCACTAGTGAAACCTATGGCCCCCGGGTCTATCTTCATCATATTAATCTTCCAATACTTAGTTATTTCCTTTGCTTTTTTTACTTTGCTTTTATTTTACTTTGTATATTTATCACAAAAATACCAAAAATACTATCCTATCATATCTATCAGATCTCACTCTCGTAAGTCACCGTGAAGGGATTGACAACCCCTTATCACATTGGTTGCGAGGAGTTATTTGTATTGTGCAGGTGCGAGGGACTCGCGCGTTACCTCCTACTGGATTGATACCTTGTGTCGGTGTCAAAACCGGCGGATCTCGGGTAGGGGGTCCCGAACTGTGCGTCTAGGCGGATGGTAACAGGAGACAAGGGACATGATGTTTTTACCCAGGTTCGGGCCCTCTCGATGGAGGTAATACCCTACTCACCTTGATTAATATTGATGATATGGGTAGTACAAGAGTAGATCTACCACGAGATCAGGGAGGCTAAACCCTAGAAGCTAGCCTATGGTATGATTGTTGTTCGTCCTACGGACTAAAACCCTCCAGTTTATATAGACACCGGGTAGGTTAGGGTTACATAGAGTCGGTTACAATGGTAGGAGATCTACATATCCGTATCGCCAAGCTTGCCTTCCACGCCAAGGAAAGTCCCATCCGGACATGGGACGAAGTCTTCAATCTTGTATCTTCATAGTCTTGGAGTCCGGCCGTGACGATAGTCCGGCTATCCGGACACCCCCTAGTCCGGGACTCCCTCAGTAGCCCCTGAACGAGGCTTCAATGACGACGAGTCCGGCGCGCATATGGCCTTCGGCATTGCAAGGCGGGTTCCTCCTCTGAATACTTCATAGAAGATTTTGAACACAAGGATAGTGTCCGGCTCTGCAAAAGAAGTTCCACATAACACCGTAGAGAGAATAATTTTTGCAGAGATCTGCTGACGTATTCCGCGGCGTGACATCACACCACGGCCAGGCCTTTATATGAAACGTTTTTTTATTGTTCCACCTCAGCGTGTTTAGCGAGGCGGTTTCCTTGGCACGTCTTATCAAAGCGTAGATCGTGCCCCCTTATTCCGGGATTCTCATCAATACGGACGTGGGTAACCCAACCGTGCCCATTGGCCTACCTTCTCTATCAAAGGCGAGTCCTAATCGACCATGGGGTGGGCTCTTGGTATTCAACCTCTTTATAATGAGACCAAGGCCCTCTTCTTCTTTACACCCTCCATCGAGTTCGCCTCGCGCTTCGAGTTCCAACATCCAAAACTTCAGATTCAGCGCGCTTGGACTTTCGGCGATGTCCGGCTCGACCAAAGACGGCTGATGGATGTCTTCCTCCGTCACAGAAGAATATGTGCTAAAGCTGCGAGACGCCAGGTATCTAACCACGAGATCTCGCATAGGCTGCCTGCTCGTGGCAGGTCATTCCCACTCTGAGCCAGGCGAGAACGTGGTGTTCGTGTCCCACTTCCTTCGGGGTTTAGACTTCCCGACGGATCCCTTTGTGCGGGGGTCATGTTTTATTATGGGCTTGATTTCCATGACTTGAATCCGGAGTCCATCCTCCATATCTCGTCATTCATTGCCGTATGTGAGGCCTTCGTCCATATTACCCCCACTTTGGATTGTGGCTCAAGACCTTCAAGGTGGAGCCAAAGATGATCAAGGGGCAGCAAGCAGAAGCGGAGGGGCGGTCATAAGCAAATGTCTTTGACGCCTTTGGCCCGAGGGCTCTTTTCAAGAGGAGCTTGGGTTGTGGCAACAGGAGCGATTTTATATCACCGCCTCCAGGGGCACCAAATGGGCGGCGCTCCCTGCCTTCCGCTCAGGTCCACCACAGCGGCTGGCATCATGGGTCAACAACGGGCTCGACTGGGGGCCGTCCAAGGACGTTCCCCTACTGCAGGGCCGTATTCGAGATCTCCAGGAAAGAGGGATCAATCTGGTTGCAGTGGCGCAGGTTATGGTGATCCGGCGCCTTCAGCCAAGAACGCCGCCTCCGCCTGTGGGAATTCAATCCGAGGGACCACGAGCTCTCCAAAATTTTATGGGCACGACGCCCGTGGAGATGTATAAACTGTTCTTTGGATCACAAGAGAAGTGTCCGGACTTGACCGAGGACGCAGGACTAAGCTGTAATCGCCCAGATACTCAAGTGAGTAGTCCGGTAACCGAACAAACTGTTCAGTCATTTATTTTATATATATGCCCTTTAAAGGAGCCGCTTCTTGAACAGGAGTGGATAGCCAAGGCAAAGTTAATAAGGTGTCCGGCTCCCCTCCCCGAGACCACGCCGGATCCCATGCTGACCAAGATGTTGAAGGTCGCTCCTTTTTAAGAAGGCGAAGGGGGGAGCGGGGAAGCAACTGCCTCTGCAAAGGAGGCTATCAAGGAAGGAGGGATTAAGAGTCCCACCTTCCGAGGAGAGAAGAGGACCGCTTCGGAGGATCCGGAGGTCAAGGCCTCAAAGAGGGGAAGGGAATCTTCGGCAGAGAGTCCGGCGCTGGGAAGTAACCCAGCCGCATTATTTCCCCTGGGGGATCAGCCCTCCAGCGAGCCGTAAGTAAAAAGAAGGGGTCTTGTAAATAAGGAACATCCCTGTATTTATTCATGAAGATAACCGAAATTGTAGCTTGACCTCAGCCCTTCTCAGCAGAGCTCGTCTTCGGGGGATCTTCTTCCGGAGATGATGGAGAGCGAAACGCCTCCACCTGTCGCACCCTCATGTGAAGCGGACGACCCGGAGGTGTCGTCGCGGAGGGTTCCCCCAAGTCCGGCGGGGCCGGAAGGTCCGGCGCCAAGTGGCGTGCGGTCGGAGGAGCTGAAGGATCTGCTCGGGCGAGCGGCTATTTCAGAAGATCACCGTGCTCTAATGGGTACGGTGATTGAAAGAATTGCATCCGCGGAGAGCGGTTTGCATGAAGCCGTCAGAAGCTTACTGATGGGGTTTGAGGTACGCAAAAATGATGTACCTTCTGACAGTTTTTGCATATAAAATGCGCCTTGTATAGATAGTAGCCCCCGAGACTCGGTATGTTGTCAAAATTGACAACATGCCGAGGATCAAATTCTCAGTTATAACATATCGCCGCTCCTAAACAGGTGGCGGGGCGTCCGGAGGCCAGCCGGACTGATGAATATGCCGAACTAAAGCGGCAACTTGACGAGGCGGATGCGGACATCGCGCTGGTCAATAAACGGTTTCACGACTCACAAGGTATGCAACCTCTATGCGGACACCTTGTAAGGGAGCCTGACGCCCATGTCTTACTATTCGTATGCTTTAATGCAGATGGTGCCGCTGCCGTGGAGGAGCTGCGGGCAGAACTCGCCCGAGCGAAAGAGCAAGCCAGAATTAGTAATGCGGCCGCTTTAAAGGCGGCCGAAGAGCTAGAAGCTGAACGGGCTGCTCACTGCCAAAGAAGAGGAGATGGCCGATATGGCCAAAAAGTTAAGGAGTACTACCGATCGCTGCGAGGTTCTTGAAAAAGAGCGTCAAGCGGAACAAGAGGGCCTAAAGAAGGCCGCCGCCGAATCCAAGAATGCCCAATCGGCTTTGAGAGCTGCCAAGGAGGAGCTGAGTCAGGCCAGGGAAATTGCGGCTGGAAAACCGTTTCTACTGCGGAGGAAATATACAGATCCGAAGTATGCTCAGTTGGATAAGTTGTGGAGTTCGGAGGATACTTATCTGGACTTGGCGGCGAGCGCCGTGGACGCGGTTGAGCATTTCCGAGGCCAGAAGGGGCACAGAAGGGAAGAGCTATATTGGTCGCAATTACATAGTCCGGAGCGTCCTCTGCCGCTGACCGATCGGTTGGCCGAATGGGCCGAGCTGAATCGGTTGTCCGGATTCGCCATGAAGCATGTCTTAACTCACTTGTGGCCGGGCAGACCCCAGCCGAAGAGCTATTTTGGTTTAGTGCAGCAGTTTCTTGGTGCGGTACCGCGTATCGATGCAATGAAGCGATCGGCGTGTATTGAGGGAGCGCGGATGGCTCTTGCCCGTGTCAAGACATACTGGGCAGAGATGAAGGCCACTGACGTTGCATCCCAAGATTCGGACAGAAGCCGAGTACCCGCTGAGCACTACTTTGAAGAAGTCCTGCCGGGCGCTCGTGTAATATAGACGCAATGCTCGAAGGATATTATGTTTAAATGACATGTATGAGTTGTGAAAACAATGTTTCAATGTAATATAAGAGCTTTTTATACTTGTGCGTTCAAGTAGTAAACTACTCCATGTGCGGCCGTTTATGTATATGTGTATATAACCTGAAAGATGGTAGTCCTTGGCCCCACGCACATAGTGCGGGGGTGTTTGCAAAAAAAAGGCGCTTTTTCACACTTAATCCAATGTCTTGGTCCTGTTAAGGAGGTGATAGCGTAGCAAACCAGGCAACCGGACTATAATGCTTTATCACTTTCACTTAGCCATAGGAGTTCGAGGGTGGGGCTACTATATAGCCCCTGGGGGCACCGCACTCTCCCGAATTCAGGGTGCGTATGTGCCTGACCGAAAACCGGTCCTTCGTTAATGCGGAGGAATTCTAAACATTCCTGTGAGTCGTCGAGTGGTTGACCAGTCTCTTGCTATATCATGACAGTCAGTTTTCGGCTTTCTCTACTGAGATGCTCGCCCGGCCGAACCGGGGCACAATCGCACTAGTTCTCCTGGTGCCGTGTTAGCCGTGAAAACGGAACGTAAGGCAGCAAAACACAGGAGCCGAGCAACCCAACATTTGACCAAAGACATGATTCGGAGCTGATGCATATAAGGCCTAACTCGAGACGCCGAATACTCCCTAAGGTATTCGGTCTTTATGAAAATGGGCAGAATAATGCCCTAAGCCCCTGGTGTCCAGGTACGCGCAAAAATTCTGGTGCGGCCAATGCCAAAACACCAGCCTCCTCCTCGGTTATATTAAGGAACCGGGGGGATGTATATCAACAAGAGACAGTGAAAAAGGTTTACGCAGGGTCTTAATCTGAAAAGAATCCTTGCAACGGGTCCCTCTTGCACGTCTGCATGTGTCTCCGTTGTGCCGTATCCTCGACGGGTGTAGCACGTTGTTCATCTGTAAAGAGAGGAACTTAGTTTGAAAGAAAAGGATCGTGCGAAAGATGTACTTAATGCTAAATAAGCAGTACGGTTCAAGAATTGAATAAAATTGAGCTTTATTGTCTCTTGTTATACATTTATGCCCCTCGTATGGGGGTATGCCGCTAGTAGGCGCGGACTCGTCTAACCGTGTCCGGGGTTTGAATGACCGATTCAGTTCTTTGCCTAGCAGAGCCGGATAGCTGTGGGGCTGTCAAGGCAGTCTCCCGTTCTTCCGTGCTCAAGTGACACTTAATACTTCCTTTTAAAGAGATGATGCCGCGTGGACCGGGCATTTTAAGTGTTAGAGATGCATAATGCGGTATTGCGTTAAAGCGGGCGAAAGCTTCGCGTCCCAATAGTGCTTGATGGCTACTTTTAAGCGGGCGATATGGAAGAGTAACCTTTCACGGAAGTTGTCGGATGAACCAAACACAACTTCTAGCAGTATGGAGCCGATGCAAAGGGCATATGGGCTCGCATTACTCCTTTAAAGGAGGTGTTGCTTACTGGCGAATTTTGGTTGGGTTTATCCCCATCCTGCGGATTGTGTCCTGATATATCAGGTTTATGTCACTGCCGCCATCCATGAGGACATGTGTAAATTGGAGTCCATCGATTATAGGATCCAATATCAAGGCAGTCCATCCTGCGTTCCGAATATTTTCAGAATAGTCCTGAAGGTCGAAGGTGATTGGTTTTGACAACCAGTGTGCGGCGCGCCCTTTAGTGGGCGCCGCTCTGTTTTTCCCTTTGATCACGTGAAGTGAGTTTACTATTTTGACCTCCTGTGGGAAAGTTTTTTGTTTTCCGAGGCTCTGCTTGTGCTGCTCGTCGTCATCTTCACTTGGTGTGTCGAGCCCTTGTGTTCGGGCGTTGATCTGCTGGACTGTTTGAAGACCCAACAATTTACGTGGGTATGGTTAGCGAGCCTCCGAGGAGTCTTGTGGATTTGACATATCTTGTCCAAGATTTTGTTGAAGTTGGATAGCTCATCGCTATTGTCCTTAAGGGCAGTTTTTGTTGTTCTGCCATGAGCTTTTGAATCCGGCGTTGACCGCCGTGGTCTTTGGACTGTTCCTTTTAATCGGTATTTGGTCCTTGTTGCGCCGTGGTTTCCATTTCCATCCCTGATTTCGGATGTATTTGGGTGTTGGTGCTGCATCTTGCTAGCCAGCTATCCTCCCCCGCACAAAAGCGGGTAATGAGGCTTGTTAATGCGGCCATTGTTCTTGGCTTTTCTTGGCCGAGGTGTCTGGCGAGCCATTCGTCTCGGACATTGTGTTTGAAAGCTGCTAGGGCTTCGGTGTCCGGACAGTCGACTATTTGGTTCTTTTTAGTAAGGAACCTGTTCCAGAATTTCCGGGCTGACTCTCCGGGCTGTTGAGTTATGTGACTTAGATCATCTGCATCCGAGGAGGTGGGCGTAAGTCCTGAAAATTTGCCCGAAATGCATCCTCGAGCTCTTCCCAGCTTCCAATGGTATTTTCGGGAGGCTCTTAAGCCAATGCCGAGCTGGCCCTTTGAGTTTAAGGGTAAGTATTTTATGGCATGGAGATCATCTCCTCTAGCCATGTGTATGTGGAGGATGTAATCCTCAATCCGCACTCGTGGTCTGTTGTTCCGTTGTATGCCTCTATGTTTACGGGTTTGAATCCTGTTGGAAATTCATGATCCGGACTCATCGGTGAAACATAGGGGTGTCTGGCGCCCTATATTTGGGTGTGCCGTGATCTTGAATTTTGGCGTATTGCATTGCTTTGACGAGCATGCTTTCTTGGCCCATAAATGGACCTAATCGGGCCATCCTTTTGATGTGAATCCTTGCCGGATCGCATATTGGCTTGTGTCTTGGCACCATTCGCCTCTCTCTTTTTGCCGTGAGGTCGTCCATCCGACCGGGTGGTCTTCTTGCTTTTTAATTGTGGGGGCTCTAAGGCCTCCTCGTCGAATTCGGGCAGTAGCTTACTTTTCGGGTAGCTCTTTGTTCGCCGACTGTCGCCGTACTTACCTGCGGCGCTGAATACTTTGCTCCATCTGATCCTGAGTGCATCTTTCGCTGTTTTGAGCTTCCATACCTTTTTCAGGCCTACGCGTGATGGCGACGAGCCTTTTCTGGAGGTCATTTTGCTCCAATGGTTTGTCCGTGAGAGATCGTCCGGACTGTTTTTCTTCGCCAGGACAGATTGTTTATCCAAGTTGTCTTGTTCGGACGATTGCTCGATAGCTTGTTCGTTGTCCACCGGTTCGCCTGCTCTATGGCTGGGTCTTTGTTGAGGCGGGACTTTGTTAGGCGTTTACGTTGCCGTTTGACTGCTTTTCGAGGGATGTATCCTTCGTAGCGTCCCGTTGTTCCTCGTCTTCATTTCCTTTAGGTGTATCCACCATGTATACATCATGGGATGAGGTTGTCCAACATCCTATAGGTGCTGGTTCATTGTTGTCTCCTATATTGTTGTCCATACCATCGATGTCTTCGAAGTCTAAATCGAGCACGTCGTATAAGCTTTCGACAGTGGCTATGAAGTGGGTGGTGGGTGGGCATTGAATTTCTTCAACGTCCGCATCCCAACCTTCCTGACCGTAGTCCGGCCAGGGCTCTCCGGATAAAGAGAGAGACTTTAATGAATTCAGGATGTCGCCAAAGGGCGAGTGCTGAAAGATGTCCGCGGCCGCGAACTCCATAATGGGCGCCCAATCGGATTCGATTGGCAAGGGTGCGGAGGGTTCGGAGTCCGGAGAGGAGTCCGGCACCCTGGAGTCGAGGTTTTCACAAAGGACAGGGATGGAGTTCGGCTCGATCGCCGTAGAGATTGTAGCCCCAGAGGCGGTGTCCAACCACTCGTCCTCAATCGGGGAATCCGGCTCCGGATTAAGGGTCGGAGCGGATCTTGATGCGGCCTCCGAGGCCTTTGACCGGCTGCGAGCTACATCATGCCCATCGAGACAAGGCGGCGCGCCTTGGCTGCAGCTCGAATCCGTCGAAGATCAAGTCTCCGCGGATATCGGCCGTATAGTTTAAACTTCCAAATCTGACTGACGGCGGTGGTGTAGCTTTCAATCTGCTCCGGATGGCTGCGAATTGCCCGCAGCAGTGCAAAGCCGCCGAATCTGAAGATCTGTCCGGGAGAAAAGTCTCACCACTGGACCGCGTCGTTGTTGATGATCGAAGGAGCCATCGGGCCCTATCGGTGGCGACACGGAGGAACTCTCAATGAAAGCACCAATGTCGGTGTCAAAACCGGCGGATCTCGGGTAGGGGGTCCCGAATCGCGCGTCTAGGCGGATGGTAACAGGAGACAAGGCACACGATGTTTTACCCAGGTTTGGGCCCTCTCGATGGAGGTAATACCCTACTCCTGCTGGATTAATATTGATGATATGGGTAGTACAAGAGTAGATCTACCACGAGATCGTGGAGGCTAAACCCTAGAAGCTAGCCTATGGTATGATTGTTGTTCGTCCCACGGACTAAAACCCTCCGGTTTATATAGACACCGGGTAGGTTAGGGTTACACTGAGTCGGTTACAATGGTAGGAGATCTACATATCCAGACGCCAAGCTTGCCTTCTACGCCAAGGAAAGTCCCATCCAGACACGGGACGAAGTCTTCAATCTTGTATCTTCATAGTCTTGGAGTCCGGCCGTGATGATAGTCCGGCTATCCGGACACCCCCTAGTCCGGGACTCCCTCACCTTGGTTCTCAAAAACCGAGGGAAATACTTATGCTACTTTGCTGCATCACCCTTTCCTCTTCAAGGAAATCCAACACAGTGCTCAAGAGGTAGCAACCTACGGGTCCATAGGTAGTAGCTAGATGTCTCTCTCTCTCTCTCTCTCTCTCTCTCTCTCTTGATTTGCAATACAATGGTCTCTTGGAGATCTATTTGATGTAACTCTTTTTGCGGTGTGTTTGTTGGGATCCGATGAACTTTGAGTTTATGATCAGATCTATATCTATGAAAGTTATTTGAGTTCTTTGATCTCTTTAATGCATAATTACTTATATCCTCGTATTTCTTCTTTGAGTCTTTGGTTTAGTTAGGCTGACTAGATCATTTTTTCTTGCCAATGGAAGAGGTGCTTTCTGATGGGTTCGATCGTGCGGTGTTCTTTCCCAGTGACAGAAGGGGCAACAAGACACGCATGTATCATTGCTATTAAGGATAACAAGATGGGGTCTTTTCCTACATGAACAGATCTTGTCTACATCATGTCATCATTCTTATTGCATTACTCCGTTTCTCCATGAACTTAATACACTAGATGCATGCTGGATAGCGGTCGATGTGTGGAGTAATAGTAGTAGATGCAGGCAAGAGTCGGTCTACTAATCTTGGACGTGATTCCTATGTAATGATCATTGCCTGGATATCGTCATAATTATTTAGGTTCTATCAATTGCCCAACAATAATTTGTTTACCCACCGTGTGCTATTTTCTCGAGAGAAGCCACTAGTGAAATCTACGGGCCCCGGGTCTATTCTTCATCATATTTGCTTTCCGATCCATAATTTGACACTTTTATTTCAGATCTATTTTTCCAAAAACCCAAAAATACCTTGCTGCACTTTTTATTTGCATCTTTTATTTCGTGTTTTATCGAGAGCTATTTATCCAATCTACCACAAAATTAGCTATCTTTTTACTATGGAGGGATTGACAACCCCTCTTACGCGTCGGGTTGCAAGTATTTGTTCTTGGTGTGCTGGTACCGTTTACATAGTGTTGCTTGGATCTCCTACTGGATTGATACCTTGGTTTCATAACTGAGGGAAATACCTATCATAGTTGTGCTGCATCATCCCTTCCTCTTTGGGGAAATACCGACGTAGTTCAAGCGACATCAAGGGTCCGCACGCTTAACATTCATTGATGATATAGTATTATATGAGTTATGTGAAATAGTGACAAAATGTTGTTCGGAGTCCTGGATAAGATCACTGACATGACGAGGAGCTTCAGAATGGTTCGGAGGTAAAGATTGATATATAGGACGATACTATTTGGTCACCGAAAAGGTTTCAGAATGCACCGGTTATTAATCTAATCACCAGAAGGGGTTCCGAGAAGGCCATGGGCAGTTATTGGGCTTATTGGGCCAATGAGGGAAGCACACCATCCCACAAGTGGATGGTGCGCCCCACCTCTTGGCCGCTCACTGGTACAGAGACATGCTATACAAAAGGTTTTACCCCCTTTCCGCGACGGAGTTTTAAACCGTCGCCTAGTGAGTGTGTGCGACATGGGGATCCTTCCCGCATGACCCAGAAACTGTCAGAGATAGGCCCTCTAGCCAAACACACGAGACAAAATGAGGTCATGTGAGATCGGGCGAGGCATCGAAGCCCAATCTTTCCGTTCGTATGTACATCCCAAACAGTGAATCCCAGAAAAATGTTTCCGTTCGTATGTATATCACACACAGTTTTTTTGTGCGGAAACATTTGTGCAAGGTGGCCTAACACAAATAGTTCTATGCCGGAAGCCGTGTGTGATTGTTAATTGATCCAACATGCCTACTTTCTAGAAACCATATGGGTTGTTTGAGTTCATCGCCCACGGTGTTGTCAGAGTAACCGTCTACAATAGAAAACCCCAATAAGCGGGGTAATTAGCCTATTATTGATAATCCATGTAGTAATCAAATTAACATTTCTTATAGAACGCACCAGATATTTCATATCTGTATAACGACCACCAGGATTTCATAATCAAATTACATCAGATAGCTTCAGCACTCAGTTACACCAAAGAGGAATATAGCAAGCTACGGCATACACAACAGCAGCAAGTTTCACATGCAACATTGAAAAACATTTGGAAAGTAGCATCATACACGGTAAATAGACAGATGAATCTCATCTGGGAAACTACAGAAGCAGAAGGCGAATATTGAGCCTTTAGTGATGTTGAATGTCCTTGCAACTTTAGGCCAGTGGCTATGGATAATTGCCCGCCCAACCTTCGTCCTCTTCAGGAAGACTTCAATATTGTTCCGTGGGTGTAGAATGAATACCTTCCTCGCCTCTTGACCATGCAAGTGGTTTGAGAGGTAATCATCGGTGAACTGCTTTGGAAAGTACTGAAAACAAAGATATGGATAAATCGCTGTTATAAATTTTGAAATGGCACAAGGGGTGAAAACAAGGTAAAAGAGTTAGTACCACCCTATAGTTGACTGATATCTTCTTCATTGTGCAAACAAAGATCTTATTATTATTCATCGCAAGTTTCTTTATCCTAACAATCTTTCTGAGTTTCTTGACTTGACTGATATTCATGGACATCTCATTTCCCCATATGCAAAATGGGTCGAACAGTAGGTCTAAGCCTCTGACAACAGGGCCTACATGTGCAAGACCAAATTGTAAGAAACCTAAATATTAGAACGATTCCTCCAACTGCACAATAACGTGCTATTAGCGAAAGGACTATGCATGAGCAAACCTCGATGGTGAACTGCAGTGCCTCCCATTGTTTCCTTGCAACACATATAAGGAAGATCTTGATTAGGTTAACTGAGAGTTGCCATACTATCAGTAGAATATGCAGTGAGTACAACCAAATTCGATTTATTTCTCACATGCATAACAATACAAAATTGTACCCACAACAAATGAAAATCAAATTATAGAATTGAACCAAATAGTTAACTAGACAACAGACCAAATGAACCAAAATAGTTAACTGAGCACGACATTGCATAATAGAACATATACTAGAAGATAAGACAGTTAACGAAACCAAGAATGCTTGAGAACAGTACTTTGAAATGTAGCAATTGTTGGACCAAACTGTTAACTAAACATTACATTTCAGAATATCAGATTACATATTAACATTACAGAGGACAAATCACTAGAAGGCACCGGCGGTGGCCTCGAGAAAACAGCACGAGCTATATTTTAAAGTAGACAACCGCGTGGCGGTGTCGAAAGTGGCCTCGAAGACGGGGTGCTCCTCCAAAGATCTGGCGGTCGGCGCACATGGCAGCCATAATGACCTCGTCCACGCGTGCAGACGCGATTTGCTTCTCCGCTGCCAGATGCTACTGGGCTCCACATTATACTGTGTGCAAAATGGTTGTGGGCAGCGCTTAATTGGAGGACGGGGCTAGTGATTTCGGTGGAAGGTGTCGCGCCATCGGTCGAGGCATGTGGGATGGGGAAGGACGATGGTGTGGGTGGGGTGTGGATTACTTGACGATATCGACGAGGCCGTGAAACAAGAAGAAGGGTCACCGGCGAGGAGGCGGCGCTGCAAGAAGAAGAAGGGTCGCCCGGCGAGGCGGTCTTGTCGATGTGATAGTGAAGGTTTGAACTTGGAAAGCAAAGAGGAATAGTGGAAATGTGGCATTTGGTGGGTGGTGGGGAGATAGATATTTCCACGGTGGCAGAATAATTTTTCTCAGTGCCGTGAGAAACTGGTGCGCAAGTGTGGTTCAAGCGCGGGCGGTGGACTGTAGACGACGAAGCTTCCTGCGTAAGCCAGACTAAACGGTGCGCCAAGATTTTTTATATCGCATCCCACACGATTCTTGCTAGTAAACTATTTGTGGTATACATTTTTTTCATTCTGTTTTGAAAGACAAAATGATGTTATGGAGGGAAAGGATGGTGTCTGAATTGGTAGAACGTTTATATATAGTCAAGATGCAACTATATGAGTGTCGTGTTAAAATTTGGAATTATTCCGGGTTCATTTGGCATTTTTATGAATTAGTTGAGTTTCTAGGCATTTAATGTGCATAATTCAAATTAGAACTACAAGCACATGCTCTAGTACACCAAAGTTTGTTGAAAAATCACATGTGTGTCTTTGGGTGAATTTATAGGTCCCATGCAAGAATGGGAAAGAAATTCAAACATCTGGGCATCGTGGCTCGGCCGAAAATATTTATAAACTTGGTTTTTAAATTCCTTTAAATCCTAAACTCGCCTGAGAATCATGAAACGTGGCATGGTGTCATTTCATGGCACCAACATGCCGTGGTAAAAAAATGGCCGAATTGGGACAAGTTTTGTTATAAGCTTCTTGCAAATTGGAGCTTCTCTCAAGAAGGCGTGTTGTTTCGAGAGGGAATGTCACAACCCTAGTCAGTGCATGCATTAGAGTGAATGCATCATGTCTACTTTACTCAGAAACTTGGAAATGGGGATGACAGAACCCCCAGCACCCCCTTTAATCCAACTAGGGTTTACTACAATCTTTTCAATGAACCTAAAATGCCCTTCTAAAATGTTCATCATCTTTGCCTTGGTCTAGAACCTCTGACAAAAATGGTGCACACTTCTCTAGGACTACTTTTGGGTCAATGGATTAAATCATATGTTATTTGCATTTGGACATTTAAATGCTATTAAATATTTTAAATGTCCAAATAATCATAAACTTAAATATTTGCAGTTGGATATATTCCAAAAAGTGTGCATCGGCAGTTTCATGATTTTTGGGTTAGTTCTAGTATTTTTAGAAAAGCCACAAAGTTACAGAAGAAATAGAAAACAGAAACTAAAAAGGAAAGAGGCTTACCTGGCCAACTTACCTGGCAGGCCCACCTGGCGGCCCAGCACTGTGCTGGCCCGTGCCAGCCAGCTGCTTCTTCCCCCGCCAGGCAGGCAGGGAGGTGACGCCGACGCGCGCGAGCTTGCTACGGCGCCAGCTGCTTGCCGCTTGAGCTGTTGGACGCCTGGACGACCTCCACGTCGTCGCCCCGACCCCCTGGACACCTCATTTTTATTCCCATGGTTCTCTCCCTTGCCCTCTCCCCGCCATGGCCGACTCAGCCGCGCCCGCGCCGCCGTGAACCCGCGACCACCGTCGCTTCCTCGTCGCCCCTTTGTGTCCACGCGCTACTCCGTCATCCTCTTCATCAAGCAGGCTGAGGGAGTCCTGGATTAGGGGGTCTCCGGACAGCCGGACTCTATCCTTTGGCCGGATTGTTGGACTATGAAGATACAAGATTGAAGACTTTGTCTCGTGTCTGGATGGGACTCTCCTTGGCGTGGAAGGCAAGCTTGGCAATACGGATATATAGATCTCCTCCCTTGTAACCGACTCTATGTAACCCTAGCCCCCCTCCGGTGTCTATATAAACCGGAGGGTTTAGTCCGTAGGGACAACAACAATCATACCATAGGCTAGCTTCTAGGGTTTAGCCTCTACGATCTCGTGGTAGATCAACTCTTGTAGTACTCATATCATCAAGATCAATCAAGCGAGGAAGTAGGGTATTACCTCCATCGAGAGGGCCCGAACACAGGTAAACATCGTGTTCCCCGCCTCCTGTTACCATCCGCCTTAGACGCACAGTTCGGGACCCCCTACCCGAGATCCGCCGGTTTTGACACCGACATTGGTTCTTTCATTGAGAGTTCCACTATGCCGTCACCGTAAGGCTTGATGGCTCCTCCAATCATCGGTAACAATGTTGTCCAGGGTGAGGTTTTCCTCCTCGGACAGATCTTCGTATTCGGCGGCTTTGCAATGTGGGCCAACTCGCTTGGCCATCTGGAGCAGATCGAGAGCTACGCCCCTGGCCACCTGGTCAGGTTCGGAAACTTGAATTACACTACCGACATCCGCAGAGACTTGATCTTCGACGGATTCGAGCCCATGCCAGGTGCGCCGCACGATCACGACGAGCATGATTTAGATCTGCCGTCGGACAGTGTTCGGGAGATCACACCGGCAACTACTCCGGCCTTCAATCCGGAGCGAATTGCACCATCCGAGGACGGGTGGATAGACCCCTCCATGGAGGCCGCACTCTCAGTGGCGATAGAGACGGATACTGACTTCACCCCTTATGAGGGCCGTGATGCCGAACCACTGGATGCGTCTCCGGCCTCGGATTCCGAGCCGCCTGCGACCGTGCCCATCGAATCCGATTGGGCGCCGATCATGGAGTTTACCTCCGCGGATATCTTTTCACACTCGCCTTTTGGCGACGTGCTAAATTCATTAAGGTATCTCTCCTTGTCAGGAGAACCTTGGCCGAACTATGTCCGTCTAGAATGGGATGCGGACGACGAAGAAATTCGTCGCCCACCCACTACCCACTTAGTAGCCACTGTTGACGATTTAACCGACATGCTCGACTTCGACTCCGAAGACATCGACGGTATGGACGACGATGCAGGAGACGAACAGGAACCACTTGCCCACGTGGCGCCTGGACCGCCACCTCATCATATGATATATATATATATATATATATATATATATATATATATATATATATATATATATATATATATATATATATATATATATATGGTGGATACCCCAAAAGAAGGCGATGGCGATAAGACAGCGGAGGATGACCCCTCCAAGAAGCAACCCAAGCACCGACGTCAGCCGCGCCACTCTAAGTCCCGCCATAGCAAAAGCAATGATACCGGCACAAGAGACAATAACACTCCGGTTAGTGCCGAAGACGATGACAATCCCCTCCAGCCAGATTTAGAGCAGGAGGGCTAACAAGCTAGCCCTCCAGAACAGGCAGCAGATGGAGAAACGGAGGATGACAGTTACATGCCTCTCTCCAAAGACGAGGTGAGCCTCGGCGACGAAGAATTTATCGTGCCTGAGGATCCCATCAAGCAGGAGTGCTTCAAGCACCGGCTTATAGCCACAGCAAATAGCCTGAAGAAAAAGCAACAACAGCTTCGGGCTGATCAAGATTTGCTAGCAGACAGATGGACCGAAGTCCTTGCGGCCCAGGAATACGAACTCAAACGCCCCTCCAAGAGTTACCAAAACGCAGGTCGCTACCCCGACTCGAGGAGGAAGCATTGAAACCTACTTCACCAGCGTACGATGCGGCTGACCGGCCACCTCGTGGCCGAGACAGAGAGGCGTTTCAGCCTGAAGATCATCCTGCACCCCGCCGCCACTCAAACAAAAATATCAAGGCCCGGGGCAACACGAGGGACCTGTGAGACGTATTGGAAAGTAGGGGAAAACATGCAAGATCTATATACGGGTCACGGGGGCGCGCACCAACACGGGACGATGACCGTCACGCCGGATAAACTAAAAGTAAATCCGGCCAGACCGAACACAGCAGACAAGACTCATATGAACCGCGTCGTGATATAGCCCCGCACAGAGGCGCCGCACACCCCCTATGCTTCACTGATGAAGTCATGGATCACGAATTCCCGGAGGGTTTTAAACCCGTAAATATCGAATCGTATGATGGTACAACAGATCCCGCAGTGTGGATTGAGGATTTCCTCCTCCATTTCCACATGGCTCGCGGTGATGATCTACATGCCATCAAGTACCTCCCACTAAAACTCAAAGGACCAGCTCGACATTGGCTGAATAGCTTGCCAGCAGAATCCGTCGGCAGTTGGGAGGATTTGGAAGATGCATTCCTTGACAACTTCCAAGGCACTTATGTGCGACCACCGGATGCTGATGACTTGAGCCATATAACTCAGCCGCCAGGGGAATCGGCCAGGCAATTCTGGACACGGTTCCTAACTAAGAAAAACCAAATTGTCGACTGTATGGATGCTGAGGCCTTAACGGCATTCAAGCATAACACCCGTGACGAGTGGCTCGCCTGGCACCTCGGTCAGGAGAAGCCGAAATCTATGGCAGCCCTCACGACACTCATGACCCGCTTTTGCACGGGCGAGGATAGCTGGCTGGCTCGCAGCAACAACACATCAAGGAATCCGGGCACTTCAGATACTAAAGATGCTAATGGCAGACCACGTCGTAACAGACACAAGCGCAGTAACAATGGTGATAACACCGAAGATACGGCAGTCAATGCCGGATTAAGAGGCTCTAGATCCGGCCAGCGGAAAAAGCCATTCAAAAGAAGTACTCCGGGCCCGTCCAGTTTGGATCGTATACTTGATCGCTCATGTCAAATCCACGACACCCCCGATAAGCCAGCCAATCACACCAACAGAGAATGTTGGGTGTTCAAGCAGGCCGGCAAGTTAAATGCCAAAAACAAGGACAAGGGGCTGCATAGTGATGACGAGGAGGAGCCCCGACCGCCGAACACGGAGGAGTAAGAGGTTCCCCACAAGTGAAGACGGTGAACATGATATACGCAACCCACATTCCCAAGAGGGAACGGAAGCGTGCACTAAGGGACGCCTATGCGATGGCGCCTGTCGCCCCAAAGTTCAACCCATGGTCCTCTTGTCCGATCACCTTCGATCGCAGGGACCACTCCACTAGTATCCGTCATGGCGGATCCGCCGCAGTGGTCCTAGACCCCATCATTGACGAATTTCACCTCACTCGAGTCCTGAACCTGCTCTATCAGGATACAGTGCGCAAAATGGGTATAGATCCCTCGAGGATCAAAGCCACCAAAACCACCTTTAAGGGTGTCATCCCAGGTGTAGAGGCCCATTGCACGGGCTCAATCACACTGGAAGTGGTCTTCGGATCTCCGGATAATTTCCAAAACGAGGGGTTAATCTTCGATATCGTCCCGTTCTGTAGTGGCTATCACGCACTGCTCGGGCGAATCGCATTTGCAAAATTCAATGTTGTACTGCATTACACATACCTCAAGCTCAAGATGCCAGGACCTAGGGGGGGGGGGTCATAACAGTCAATGGAAACACAGAGCGCTCGGTCCGCACGGAGGAGCACACTGCGGCCCTCGCAGCAGAAGCACAAAGCAGCCTTTTAAGGCAAACCGCCAATTTGACGATACAGCCCCCAGACACCGTCAAGCGAGTCTGGAGTAACCTGCAGCAGGATCGCCTGGAACGTTCAGAGCTCGCCTAGCAATACGGCCCCCGTCCTAGTCCCAGTCAAGTGACGAAAACCGTGCCGCGCGTGCTTAATTACGCACTGAAAATACCATGGGCATAGGCGGGGGCACGATCAGGGCACGTCCCGCAATGTGGCTTAACCGCCCTAGGGGCTGCATACCTTTATCATTTTTTCTCTTTCAGGACCTTACTCTCTGGAAGCCCTTTCTAGCAGTACGATTGCCGGACACATTATGGGAAGGAACAACCAAGGATGCAAGAAGCTAAGCTGTACAATGGAATCCCCAGGTGGTCTCTAATAACGATCGAAATACCTGTTTTAAATGCCCGTACGCAGCTTGCCCTTGGATAGGACGTGTCAAATAGTCCTATTTTTTGCTTATCGCACTACTTGTACCAGTACGCGTCGACGTATTATTTAAATAACAATACGTAGCATTAGTCTATAATTACATTACCCTTCTTTTTTCTTGTCTGATTATTTACAACAATTTGCACCCGTACATTCTGGTATGGCCAGTACGTCAGGGGCTCTCATATACCCCATAATACAACATGAGAAGTCCGAACACTTTCGACAGTGCGGCACCCCGAACTTATATCATTATATGCATCAGCTCCGAATCATGTCTTGGGTAAATAGTTGGGTTTGCCCGGCTCCCATGTTTTGGTACCTTACATTCTGCTATATCGGCTAAGGTAGCGCTGGGAGAACTACTGCGATTGCGTCCCGGTTCTTCCGGACGAGCACCTCAGTAGAGAAAGTCGAAAACTGACTGTCATGATAAGGCGAGAGCTGGTCGCTGTTCGAGAGGTCTCAAGTCCTTAAAGATTTTTTCCGCTTCGGGCGAGGAGTCGGCCTTGTCCGACTTAGGCGTGTATAGCGCCCCAAATTCGGCCTTCCGAATACTAGGGGCTTCGCCAAAATTTGAAATTGTAGACTTATATGGCTAAGTGAGAGTGATAAAGCCTTATAGTTCGATTGCCTGGTTCGTTATGCTGAACACCTCCCTCGAAGGACCCAAACATGGGAAAAAGAGTGCTCAGATTTATCCTGAACACCTCAGTACTAGTTACATGAGGGCAGAAGCTGACGACAGGCCAACTCTCAGATTTTATAAACGGCCGCACAGAAGGTAATATTTTAAATTCCAAAAGCGTTGCATAGCGCAAATTAACTAGTTTCACATTACAGGATCACATGAGTATGTTCATTAAAAATTACATCTTTAGCACATTCCTCCGCCACAAGGCGGGAACCCTTCAGGACACTGTCATAATACATTTCGGGGTGGCGATGCTCCTTTCCCTGCCGTGGCCCCTCCTTCACCAGCTTCTCGGCGTCCATCTTCGCCCAGTGCACTTTCGCACGGGCAAAGGCCCTGCGTGCACCATTGATGCATACGGACCGCTTGATGACTTCAAACCGGGGGCAGGCATTCACAAGCCGCCTCACCAAGCTGAAGTAGCTGCCAGGCAGGGGCTCGCCAGGACACATCCGGACTATGAGATCCTTCATGGCCTGTTCGGCAGCCTTGTGAAGCTCGACCAGTTGCTTCAGCTGGTCGCTCAAAGGCATAGCGTGTTCGGTCCCAGTATACTGAGACCAGAGCAACTTCTCCGTCAAGCTCCCCTCCGCGGCCTGGTAGAACTCCGCGGCATCTGACACACTGCGGGTTAAATCTGCGAACGCTCCTGGAGAGCTCCGAACTCGGGTAAGTAAAAAGAAAGTTTCCTTCGCATGCTTGCTTTGCATAATGAATGCCTTACCCGCCGCTATCTTCTTAACCGCCTCAATTTCCTGGCGGGCCTTTTGGGCTTCGGCCTTGGCATGTTATGCGCTTTCGAGGGCCTTCGCAAGCTCGGACTCTCGTGTCTTAGAGTCAAGCTCCAAGGACTCGTGCTTCTTGACGAGAGCCTGGAGCTCTTGCTGCACCTCGCCTACTCGGGCCTCTTGTTTTTCTCGCTCGATGCGCTCCTTGGCCGCTTTGTTTTCGCCCTCGGACAACGCCTTCTTCAGGGACACCAATTCAGTCGTGGCCCCTGGCACATTCATGATGATCCTATTATTTTTGCAACAAAAATTCTTTTTAATATATAGACAAGGTATTGCTTACCTTTGCTCTCCTCGAGCTGCCTCTTGGTAAGGCCGAGCTCCTCCTCGGACCGCTCAAGGTCCTGCTTCAGGGCAGCGACCTCCAGCGATGCGTCTTGGCGGCGGCCAAGAAGGAAGCTCGCATACGCATATAGACATATTCGGATTAGACTCCTGAGTCATTATTTGATCCTCTATTCGGCCTTTCATTGCGAACGCCAAACAGAGCATCAGGGGCTACTGTCTATGCGGTAATATTTTCCTACATTTTGATTACTTACCTGAAAGCCTGTTAGGAGGCTGGCACAAGCTTCAGTTAGTCCGTTATTGGCGGACTGGACCTTCTCGATCACTGCACTCATGATAGTGCGGTGCTCTTCATCGATGGAAGCGCCGCGAAGCGCTTCCAGCAAGTTGTCCGGTGCCTCTGTGTGGACAGAGGCCACCGGCACGGGCGGCTTGCCCCTCTTAATGGGGGGTCGCTTGCCGGAGTCCGGAACCACTGGAGGTTCCGGTGTGGTGTTCGGCTGGGGGCCGAACTTGGAGCCCATGGGAGTCTTGCTCCCTTTGCGTCCAGGGTCCGGAAGGTTGCCTCGAGGCGCCTCCTGGACTACCTCCCCTCGGCTCGGTATCCTTTGAGACAACACTTCGACGTTGTCCGTAGGGCGAGGGGTGGAGGCGGTCAGAAGTGAATCACTATTCATATCCGATGGGTCCAAAGAACCATCCGATGAAGATGCGTCGATATGGGCTCGGGATGGACTGCATAATCATGTTCAGCATGATGAGAAGCAGTGCAATAAAACATACCATGAATTACTATGGAATCCAGATACTTACGACTTCGCCAGGGGCTTCTTCCTGAGCAACCACTCATCGTCGCTGTGGGCGGCTGTCGTGGAGCAGTCCGGGAGGAGGGTCCTTCCCTTCTTGGACCCTTCGGCCTCCCCTGTTGGGGGCGTGTCGGCGTTCTGGGAACGGGGGTACCCAGACTTGCCTGCCTACGACCCGCGGAATGGCTCAAGGTGTCGCCCAGTACGGCCCATCTTCATCAACACAAGCTCAAGACCATCGCGAGGGGCCAAGCCTCGTGGGGCGGACGACAGAAAGCTTACTCAGGCATGGCCTCGTCAGGCTAGCTCGCGAGGAGGCGGAGAGATCAAGGCCTGGTACCTCACGAGGTGCCCATGACGCAAGCCATGACGACCAAGGGCGCCAGGCGGGCGCTGGCCCGCGCAGTGTCCTCATTTCCCCTTTGGTGCTAAGGGGGCAAGCGCAGGAAAGGGTATCAAGCAAAGGCAACCATTTCGGTGCAACAAGACCAAGACCAGCAGAACGGCAGGAAGGAGGTCATCGTGGAGCCCAAGCCGGTGTCACCATCAGAGTCTTTGACAGGCGAGGACCGACTTTAGTCAGGATAAGTGTACTAGATGTTCCCCTTCAAAATGGCCAATTGTTGGCGCCCTTCCCGCTCAATATTTGGGAAGAGGCCCGGAGCCTCCGCCTATAAATAGGACTAGCCACCACCAAGGCAAAAGGGGGGAGCTGAATCGGCATCTAGAGAGAGAGAGAAAGAGAGGCAGCTGAACTCCCCTAGCAGTTCACCGCACCAGCCCAAGAGCAGACCCTCGCGAGGCTGTTCTTCCCTTGTACTATTCATCATCAGCCAGAGGCAATCCACCACACCACACCTTTGGGTAGGGTATTACACCACAATGGTGGCCCGAACCAGTATAAACCTCGCGTTCCTTGTGTTGTTCTTTGTGTAGTTTAGATCCTTGCGAGGCGACGAGACGTATGTAGGTTGGAGGTGTGATCTCCGCGTGCACCCTAGAGTTCGAACCTAGAGGGTCTGCCGGAACCCGAAATTCCACATTTGGCGCGCCAGGTAGGGGTGCACCCGAATCCGCCTTCTGCCGCCTCGCGCCCCGTCGCATCGTTATCATCATGTCCGGTGACCCAACGGGCAATCCCAATCCTTGGGCGGCCTGGACCGCCCATGCAGAGCCGCTCGCCCAGGGTGACCTCAACCCTGTGCCACAGGCGGCCCGCGGTCCGTAGGGCGCTGCAGGCCGCGGGCGACGCGGTCAGGCGATGTCAGCTCTCACGCTGCGGCAGGTGCGGTCGGCGGCGAGGGCCTCGAGCCACACCGCGGCCACGGCGCCGTACACCCGACGGGAGCAGGCCAACTCAAGGGACGTGCTCACGGTGGCCCGAGAGCTAATGCAGTGCAGGCTGCTGGAGGGTGGCCACGACGTGCTGCTGGAGCGGTGGCAGAGCTCCTGGGCTTCGCTGCATCGGGGGCTCACCCCTTCTGCACCCAGCCGCCGCCTCAGTCCAAAGACCGTGACGGAGGCCTCAAGGCACTCCAGCAGAGCTCGGCGGATTTCAAGGCCACTCCAACACCAACCAGGCCGTCAGCACCGGGCTAACAACGGCGCCACCTCCACCCCCAGCCAGCGAAGGAGGACTCGCCACAGCCCACGGTCCCGGTGGGCCGCCGCACTACCACCCCCAGGTTGGCGCCTCGAGCAGGGCTGCATGGCACACAAGGCACTACAACGAAGCATTCGGGGTGGCGGCCCCAGAAGAGTATGTGCCCCACATGATTGATCAAGGGCACACGCAGGAGGAAGACCATGGCTCGCTCCTCGGCCCAAGCTGGGAGGAAGAGATACCCGAAGCTGAGCTCTTTCAGGAGCCCCGGGAAAGCCCCATCGACCGCGCTGGAGGCAGCGATTATCGGGTACCGCTAATTCCTCAGGAGCAGGCATACGCTAACCATGAATCACAGGAGGTACAGGTCGTCGCGGCGGATGGCTTCCCCAATCCAGCAGCTTCCTACCCCTCAGGAGGAGGGTGCCAGGGGCTGCAGGAGAGGGGCCGTGATCCGGCATCACCACCGCGGCGTTCGGAGCAAGGCGTCCTCAGGAGGTAGGCCCTCTGCCGGGAGGTGCCTCGGGGCCTACCCCGGCAGAGGACCCGTGGTCGTCAGGGAAACCGCTAGCGGCCGCTCTATCCCATCGGCGGCGGCCTCGGTCTCCGGCCGTCGTCGATGGCAATAGAGTGTGGCGCAAGGCAGGTCCCTCGTCTGGCGATATGAAGCAAGACCGGTACCTGTGAAGAAGGCCAGTGCCTGCGATGCTCGCCGCCCCGTGACACTCTCACGTAATAATGAGTGGGGTTGTACACGCCCCGGAGTCTCAGGAGCACCGGCCTCAGGCCCTGGGGCTCCGCGCTGGTGAGAAGACGTCGAAGACTAGACTAGGTGCCGGACGCGGCCTTTCTGCTTCTTTTTTGCCTTTCCTTTGGTTGTATTTTCCCCCGTTTGGGTTTGAGCTTGAGACTTGTGTGTGTTCGGGGAAGGGGTGTTTAGTCTCGTTCGAGCAATCTCTCGCGTTCTGGTTACCGCTTTGCGTCCATCCCGCCTCAGCTGCCTCCCCTCGTGAGCCCCTCGCGAGCCGGGCCAGGCCTAGCATGCGTGCAGCCCGGACTGCCGTCACCACGCCCTCTTAGGAGGTTCTCATTGCAGGTTCAATGGGCTCGTTCAGGAGGCACTCAGGACACCACAGCCCTCCGCAGGCTATCTTGGGGCCCACGCGGGTCGATGGTAAACAAGCCAGTCGGCTCGTCGTAGGACCAGCCACTTGGCGTAGGCGTACGGGTGATATTGTATCTACTAATGCGCTAACTGCAAGTTTTTACACGAGGGGCTCCCCCTCCCAAAATGCTCTTACAACCTTCAGGGCCAAGCCCGAACTCTCTCTGCGCAGGGTAGAAAGCAGGAACAACACGCGGTCAATTGGATAAATCCCCCAATGCATCCTCAAGGGCACCTCCTGAATAGTCACTGGAGTCGCTGGCGTCGCCATCACCCTCCACGTCACCGTCGGCAGCGTCCGGGCCGTTCACCACGCCGCCTTCATCAGAAACCACGACCACGCCGTCGTTATTGGTGGCGAAGGCCCTGACGAGGGCATCTATGTTGTTTTCCACCCAGTGCGCCAGGTCGCCCCGGACGGCCAGGGGAACCGGGGCGATGGCGGCATCGAAGTCGAAGTGAGGATCCATGTTCTGAAGATGACTGAAGACGCGAGAAAAAGCACGCCCGAGCAGGGCATGGCTCCTCTCCTCCACCAACCTATTGGCTCTGCCCGGCCGAGCCTCCAGCCGCGTCACCACATCAGTGATGAACTGGAGGTTACCAGCATAGTTAACCACATGAGGCTCCCCAGCGGCCGCCTCGCAGATGTTGCCCAAGGCCGTGTTAGCTCTTTCCCAGAGCGTGCGGAGCATAGGGCCATGCTCGTGCTCCAGGATCTGCCGCTGGCGTGTCCCGTCCTCGCTCCGCCGCGCGACGGCCTCAGCCGCATCCACCCTTTGACGGAGAAGAAGCACCTCGGTGCGGGAGGAAGTCAACTCCCCCTGTGCCGTGCCAATGGCGGCCCGGGTGGCGTCCGCCTGCCGCGTCACTTCATCCATCTTGGCTCTCAGGGCGGCAGTCCTGCCCTCTGCTTCGACCTTAATCAACTCCAGCCTCTCCTCGAACTCGCGCTCGAGGTTCGAGCGGGCCGGCACCACCCGGCGATCGACCTCTTCCAGGACTCGGGCCTCCCGCGCAGCGACATTTTCCTCCGCCTATGCCACCAAGCGCTCTCTCGTCTCCATCCGCTCAAGGTCACGGGCGCGCTCGGCGGCTTCCAGCGTCAGTGCCTCCTCACGTCTCTGGAGCTCCGCCTGGTCGACCGAAGCCCCCTTCATTGATGCAAGGGCCGCCTCACGCAGCTCCACCTACTGCTCCAGGGAGTTACACCAGGCCTGGAGCTCCCGCGCCCGCTCCTCCGCAGCCTCGCGTCGCTGGTCAGCCTCCCGGGCCTCCCCGATGGCCCGGGAGCGGGCCTCCCGAGAAGCCACCAGCGACACCTCGGCTTCCTCATTGTCGAGGTCCCGCTGGTGGCGTACAAGGGCGACGGCCACCTTCAGCTTGCGCCTCTCCTCGGCTAGGCGCAGGCCCTCGGCCTCAAGGCGCGCATCCTCGTCAGCAAGCTCTGCGCCGAGCTAGCTCACTGCGCCAGCCGCCCTACGGAGAAACCCTTGGCGAAGGGCGCGGTGCTCCCGAGCACGCTCAAGCACGTCTTCCATGTCGTCCTCCGCCCCAGGCGTGCGCGGGGGGCCACGAGCCAGCACTCCCACTCTGGGCAGGGGGCTGGGGGCTGGCGCCCTCGCGATGGCCGGATGCGCCTCGCTAGAAGCCCGGCCCCGAGCCGGCTCATCCTCAAAGGAAGAACGCAAGGACGAGCTCAGCTAGTCGTCGTCCACAACCAATCGAAGAGCCCAAGGCAGGCTGGCAATGCCCCGGGAGGGCTCGCGAAGGAGGGTCACGAGGTGTGCAGAATCATGACGCATCACAAGATGGCTCACCTCTCCAACCGGCCTCACCACGAGGGCAGTGCTTGAGCTCGGGGCGCTTGGGGACGGTGGAGAGGGCGAGGCCTGGAGGGATGGCTCCTTAGCCGTCTCCGTGAACTCGGAAGGAAGGGCCCTGCAAGGCAATGATCAGCTGGAGCAACGGGGAAAGCAAGGAACTAAGAAAGGGGAAAGCTTACTCATCAATGGCTAAGTACTTCCTGTGCTTTAATAAGCGGCAAGGGTAATCATCACCCAAGGCCTCCTTTCTCTTTCGGAGAGCTCGAAGTCCAGGTGGAAGCGGCCTAGGAGCTCGGCGCAAGGGTCAGCCTGCGACGAGGAAGAAGCACCAATGTGACCGGCGTCGGGGGCGTCGCCCTGGCCCACGCCGCCAGGTGCTGCCCCGTGAAGGGTGGCCGGGGCCTCCGGAGCCTCTGCCGTAGGAGCCGCGGGCCGCGGCTCAACACCTCTAGCCGCCGCAGGGCGGGCCTCAGGGGCTGCCGCCTCAGGAGTTCCGCATGGCGCCATCATCTTGATGACGGCCTCCTCAGCCCCCGGCGACCCTTGCCTCCCTGCTCCACCGCTGCGGGCAACTGGAAGGGCAACCACCACAACTGTGTTCTCACGAGGTCCCATGAAGCCCGTGGGGCGCAGCCCCCATTCGTCGAAGCTGGGCATCTGCTTCACAAAATCAGCCCTGCTCGAGCAAAGGTACAACATGGCACCCTCTTGCCGGAGGCTGCCGGGGGAAGGGTCCCCAGTCAGGATCACGAGAACCTTCCTCAGCACTTCAGGTGTCAGATCTTCCTCCTGGAGCCTCATGCGGTCTTCACGCCCCCCGAAGGCCCACATCCGGTGGGAATGGCGCTGGAGAGGGGCAATGCGGCACAGGAGGAACTCCTTCACCACCTTGGGTGCCGTCACACCGAGCGCCCTCAGGTTCGCAAGGCGACGCCAGACAAAGACGAGCAGGGGGCTCGTGAGCGTCTCCTGGCCCCAGCCCAAATTGGGGATAGCAGGCAAGGTTGGCTCCGAGAGCAGGGGGCTGGGCACTCCAACATCCACGTGCAGCCACCGCTCTCGGAACCCAGTCGCAGGCGGGGGAAGGCTGAAATCAATCCCCGAGGCCGCCATTTCTGGCGCGGCAAGGAAACTCATGCACCCCGAGCATTGCGTGGGGTCCCTGAGGCGCAAAGAGAAGAAGTGGCGCAGCAAGGCAACTGAAGGAGGAATGCCGACCATCGCCTCGCAAACAAAGGCGAAAACGGCAAGGAGAGTAATGGATTCGGGACCCAAATGCAGCATGTGGATCTGGTAATGGGAAAGTATAGCGTTGAAGAAATCAGAAAAGGGGGGAACCAGTCCCGCCCACAGGGCATCGACGAAGTACCGGACCTCGGTGACTATTCTGTCGATGGAGAAGTGGGACGCGGGCCAGACCGTCGTCCTCCCACACTCGTTGAAGATGGTGGCAAGGGCAGAACTGACCTTGCCCAAGCCTTCCTGGTTGAGTATGATCGACCGATCGACGGCAGAGGCCGTCGGCAACGGCGAGCGGGGCGAAGGCACATGCCTCCGCCCTTTCCCCTTCTTCTTCGGCGCCATGGCGACAGGAAGGGGGAGGATTCGAGATTGGATTGGAAGCAGAAGCTTGAGCTCGAGAGGAGGAAGAGCGGGAGACGCGCGAGCGGCGAGAAGAGGGATGACTTTGTGCAACTGCGGGTCCGCCTAGCTAGGCGCAAAATAAGGAGGCGTGGGAGAGCAGGGACGCCCACGTCCAATCAACTGCCACGCGGAGCCCAAGGTCGCAGGCTGTTGGGTCCCGCGGCGCTTCGCACTTGCCCTTTCGCTTCTCTGCTAAGCCAAGTCCAGGCGCGCCTTGGGCCCGGGGGCTACTGTCGGCATTCTGGGAACGGGGGTACCCAGACCTTCCTGCGACCCGCGGCGTGGCTCAAGGAGTGGCCCAGTACGGCCCATCTTCATCAACACAAGCTCAAGGCCCTCGCGAGGGGCCAAGCCTCGCAGGCGGATGATGTAGCTTCCTCGTGCACGGCCTCGTCAGGCTAGCTCGCGGGGAGGCAGAGAGATCAAGGCGGGGTACCTCACGAGGTGCCCATGACGCAAGCCATGACGACCAAGGGCGCCAGGCGGGCGCCGGCCCGCGCAGTGTCCTCATTTCCCCTTTGGTGCAAAGTGGGCAAGCTCAGGCAAGGGTATCAAGCAAAGGCAACCATTTCGGTGCGACAAGACCCAGCATAACGGCAGGAAGGAGGTCATCGGGGAGCCCAAGCCGGTGTCACCGTCAGAGTCTTTGACATGCGAGGACCGACTTTAGTCAGGATAAGTGTACTAGATGTTCCCCTTCAAAATGGCCAATTGTTGGCGCCCTTCCCGCTCAATATTTGGGAAGAGGTCCGGAGCCTCCGCCTATAAATAGGACTAGCCACCACCAAGGCAAAAGGGGGGGAGCTGAATCAACATCTAGAGAGAGAGAAAGAGAGGCAGCTGAACTCCCCTAGCAGTTCACCGCACCAGCCCAAGAACAGACCCTCGCGAGGCTGTTCTTCCCTTGTACTGTTCATCATCAGCCCCAGAGGCAATCCACCACACCACACACGAGAGTAGGGTATTACACCTGGTGGCCCGAACCAGAATAAACCTCGCGTTCCTTGTGTTGTTCTTTGTGTAGTTTAGATCCTTGCGAGGCGACGATACATAGGTAGGTTGGAGGTGTGATGTCCGTGTGCACCCTAGAGTTCGAACCTAGAGGGTCTGCCGGAACCCGAAATCCGACATGGCGGCCTTTCTTTTCTTGTCTCCCCCGGCTGGGGGGGGGGGGGGGGAGAACCTTCCTCTTCCTCCACCTCGTCTTCGGGGGAGGAGTGCGCCTCGGAGTTATCAGACGATGAGTTCGATATCACCTGGCGCCGGAGACCCTTTTGGGTCCCCGTGGCCTTCTTCTTCTCCTTCTTCACCGGCACCTCGTAAGGCGCCGGAACGAGCATCTTCGTTAGAGGAGCATCTGCTGGATCTTCGGGCAAGGGGGCTGGACAATCGATCTGCTCCGCTGTCTCGACCCAGTCCTGGAAAATGGCCTAGGGGCTTAAATCCCGCGCATGGTCAAACTGGGGAAAATGAACTTCTTATAAGATGTAAAAGGCTTACCGGATTCACAGGGCGCTTTGCGCCGAGTCCGCGGTCCTCGGTAAGGGGAGGAGGTACCTCGGCGCCCTTGAACAGCACCTTCCAGACGTCCTTGTGCGTCATATCGAAGAGCTCTCGCAGCGTCTGGTGTTCGGCCGGGTCGAACTCCCACAAATTGAATGCCCGTCGTTGACACATCAAAGTGCGTTATATCGACTAGAGGGGGGATGAATAGGCGATTTTCATGAATTTTTCACTGAGGAATTTGCCGGTGAGGAAATTCCTTAGCGAAGAACTACTTGCAGCGGAATAAGTACTCAGAAGTAAGCATAACAGAATACAGTCATGGTCATCATGATGAAATGAAGACAAGCACAAAGTACAGAAAGCGTAATCATAGGATAACACAAGATGAAGACAAATGCATGTAAGAAATTGAACTGAGGAAATTGAGAAAGTCTTCACCAAAGTCTTCAAACACAGATATGATAAAGCACTTAACACGATGAATGAGGAAATGAAAGAGTTGAGGAAATAGAACCAGTAAGCTTGGTGAAGACAATGATTTGGTAGACCAGCTCCAACTGTTGTCTCGGTTATGCGTCAGTTGGAGCGGCTGAGTATTTAAACTCGAGGACACATAGTCCCGGACACCCAGTCCTGAGCACGCAGCTCAGGACACCAAGTCCTCACCGTATTCTCCTTGAACTAAGGTCACACAGACCTCGTCCAATCACTCGTGGTAAGCCTTCAGGTGACTTCCGAACCTTCACAAACTCGGTCACTCGGCGATCCACAATTTCCTCTTGGATGCTCTAGACCATGATGCCTAACCGTCTGGAAGAAGCATAGTCTTCAAAGGTAACAAGCATCGGATCCACGTAGGATCAATCTCTTTAGTGATGCTCAATCACTTTGGGTTTGTAGGTGTTTGGGTTTGGGTTTTCCTCACTTGATGATTTTCACTCAAAGTCCTGGGAGGATGGGATGCTCTCAATTGACAAGTGTCAGTTTCTCTCGGAGCAGCCAACCAGCTAGTAGTTGTAGGGGGCGGCTATTTATACCCTAGGGAGCAGCCCGACATGATAAGACATAAAGGCCCTTCAATGATATGACCGTTAGGTGGGTAGATATTTTGGGACAGCTGGCACAAGGCACAGCAACGGTCGGAAATTTGAGGCTCAAATTCCTTAGGGCTATCATGTTCCTCACTGTGTAGGCAATCCGCACTGGCGAATTCCTAACTCCTCAATCAGAACAAATTCCTCAACACTGGAAGAACTTCATCTACATCCTTTGAAGAAATTGACTGAATCAGTATGAGATTTCCAATGGCTTCACTCGAAGGGATTGGTAGGTGTAGGATTTTGAGTTGAGCATCACATTGAAATTTTTCCTTAGTATTTCCTCGACCCCCTTTAACAGTACGGTGTTTCCTATGACTCAAGAAAGAGAAAATGAAACTACGAAAACAAAAGTCTTCACCCTTCATGTTCCTCAAATGAATACCAAGTCTCCAAGGTCACACCAGTTTCTTCACTTTCAAAGTCTTCAGAAAGTCTTCAGAAATCCAAAGTCTTCAGCCGAAGAACTTCATTTTTAGGGGTCGACTTTCTCTGTAAATATCAAACTCCTCATAGACTTATAGACCTGTGTACACTCATAAACACATTAGTCCATTAACCTATAAGTCTTCAATACACCAAAATCACTATAGGGGCACTAGATGCACATACAATCTCCCCTTTTGGTGATTGATGACAATATAGGTTAAGTTTTCAACGGGATAAACATATGAAGTGTAAATACTGATATTGAGGAATTTGATTGCAAGATATAGAAGAACTCCCCCTGAAGATGTGCATAGTGAGGAATTTGCTTTTGAAGCAATGCACACTTGAAGAGTTGAATCATGAAGATCTCCCCCTATATCTTGTAATTCATACACGCATTTGACATAATATATGAAGAATTTGAAATGCATGATGAAATATGGTGACTGATGTAATTCAGCATGCGTGCATTAACATTAACAAGGAATAAGCATGCAGAAGAACGCATCAAAAGTATCAGAGCACCATCGGGTTTAAGATTACAACTCGATCCACTAAAGTTTCAGAAGAGCGAGAGTTGTAACTTAGCAAAAAAAGCCCATATAATAGACCCTCTTGAAGACTAACTCAACTTTATCCCCCTTTGTCAACGAATGACCAAAAGGATCGAAACTGAGGACTAACGCCCCTGAAGAATATCAAGTTGATGGAGGAGCGCCCGGCGTTGTCGGGTCGTTTGTCGTAGTAGGGCCTCGCCACTGTGTCGCCCAAGTCTTCATGTTCATCGGTTTAGTGATGAAGAATAGGAGCTGGCCACCAAGGAAGGAACCTTGACCTTCTTGTATTTCTTCGGTGGAGGTGCAGACCAGTCAAATTCTTCCTTGAGACCCATTTTCTTCAGATCTTCTTCTCTGTAGACATGAGACAAAACAACCCAGGTACGGTTGAAGTTTCATGGAGGTAGTATTGATTTTTATTCACTGCATTATGGGTTGAGGTCATGTTGTGAAGAATTGAACCAAACTGACGCTTGACCCATTTATGATTGCGATCAACCCTCTGATGAAGGCTGAGGAGAAGCACACAGTCAGTCATCACCCTGGGTGCCGTGCCTTGAGGATTTGACTTGGTTGTGTTGGCGGCAGAGTCATGGGTGGCAGATTCATCATTGGTTGAGTAGGATGCAGCCTTGCGAAATTGACCATCCATTGGACCAATGCCTTCATCTATCACAGCAGCGGCCTTGCCTTTGTCATAAGCTGAGGAAAATGTCCGTTTGAGGACTTCAGTCGGAGGCAAGTAGCTGCAGTAATTCAGAGTATCAGCTTTGTAATTGAGTGAAGACCTTGTTCTGATGAATCTCATAATCCAAGGTGCATAAGGCTTCAGCTCAAAAGGTGACATAGCGAGATTGGCCAGAGTCCTCATGAAGAAATCATGGAAGTTGACGGGGACGCCATGAATGATATTGAAAAGCAGATTTTTCATGATGCCAACGACTTCTTCTTCATTCGAAGTCGTGACCTTTGATATGACTCAATGTCTTCGCCAAAATGCGATAGACAGTCCGAGGCACATACAATAATTCCTTGACGAGGAATTTGGTTCATGAGGCCTGCTCTGGCTTCAAAGGCTTCATCAGAACTTGCATGTAGTGATTTGTAAGCTCAGGTTCACTGTAGATGCAACGAGCACCTTTAAGGGGAGGACTGAGTGGTAGGGCACGAAGAAATTCAGTGGCTGGTGCCTTGTAGTGAGTGTTTTCTGACATCCAGTCCAGCACCCATGAGTTCACATCTTCAGAATCTCCTGTGATGTGCAGCGTCGCAAAGAATTGAAGAATGAGTTCTTCATTCCAATCACATATGTCAGTGCAGAAATTTAACAGTCCAGCGTCGTGAAGAACACTGAGGACTGGCTCGAAGCCCGGCAGAGATTCCATGTCCACATGAGGAATGTGCATGATCGAAGACTTTGTCTTTGTTGAACAGCATCGAGGAATAGAAATTGGCCTGGTTGGCCGTCCAGAAACGCCTCTTCCTTATGCGAGCAGAATCATAGGGGTTGTAATCTGTGAAGAACACATGCTCGCCGAAGAAATCTTCAGTCTTGAACTTTTGCTTCCTTGAGAATGGATCCTTTGGCTTTGGCAGTGCAGTGTCAATGAGTTGCATCACGACTTCAGGAATCGCAATCTCAGGTTTTTCAGGCTGAGGAATTTCTGGTTCCTCTTCAGTGGCAGTCTGCATGTTCAAGTGATCAACAGCAGCAATTTCTTCAGCACTAGTGGCTGGTATTTCTTCACGTACAGATGAAGTGGGGTGAGTTTATTCAGAGCCCATTTGAACGGTTGGTGCAGGGAACTGAGGTATTTGCTGTAAAGGGGTGAAGAGTGGAGAATTGGGGCGCTGACTTTCCCAAAAGTCATCATTCATCACTGCCGTAGTGCACCCAATATCCACGTCTTCATCTTCAATTTCTTCAAAGCCAACCTCTTCAGCTGTGAACTGAGGCATCGGCGAGGAGACAACACGTGTTGAAGGGATAGCATCCACTTCAATTTCTTCATCAATCTGCTCTGATGAAGCAGCAGAATGATTTTCTTCATCAGATCCGCTAGGGATCACATATTCTTCACCAAAAGGAACAAGGTCCTTTGATGGCATGGTTGAGATCGGAACAACATCAATTGGATTTGCAAATGAACTTTTCATAGGCTTCATTTTCTTTGGAGTGAGGAATCAAGCGGTGATGCTTTCCTTTTCTTCACAGTTGCACGCTCAGCAGCCTTGGTCTTCTTCACATATAATGCAGATTGAAGGTCTGTAGTTGGTGTAGTCGCAGGAGGAGCAGAGGAATCTGGTTGATTTTCTTCAGCGCCAATCGATGCAGTTGCCACGACTTCTTCATTTTCTTCAGGCGTACCACTAGTGGATGCCCTGGCAATGTCTTCAGCGGCTGGAATGCAGTCATCAGCCCTGGAACTAACATTTTCTTCAGCAGTCTGAAAGTCATCAGCGGTGCTCGTGTGTTCTTCAGTTTGCTAAGCAGAAGCTTCAGCCTGAGGAATTTCCTCTTGCGATGGGGCTGCAACATTGGAGGTGAACTTCTCAGTCAGTTTAACAAATCTGACTTTGGCACCTTGCCAATCAGCATAGTAGGCATTGAAATTTTTGCTGATGGCTTTGATTTCAGACTGGATTTTTATAAGCTCATCAGTTTTCATAGAGACAACATTGGTCTTCAAAACTTTTCTTTCCTATACTGTGCTTTCTTGATCTGGCCTTCTCAAATTTCCATTTTTCTTGAGAGATGAAATGGGTCAAGATGTGACTTTGGCCAGAGTCAAATGGAAATCAGGCATAGGAGTGTCTCGGATCCTTGTGCGTAGATCAATATAATCGAGGATCAACTTAGGATCCAATAGCAGTGGCACATTAGTGCCTTTGGCTCTAGCGGCCCTGACTTGCCTGTCTCTGATGATCTCAACAAGTTCTTCATCATCAGCTTCGTTTTCTTCAGACGGTACTTGGAAGGCAACCTGCTTCTTCTGAGGACTAGGGCGAGGACCTCGTCCTGCAGTGGCATTTTTCTTCAGTAGAGACGGACCCGTTGAGGAATTGGGTGGAGCTGAGGAACTAGCTGAGACACCTGAGGCAATGGAGATGCCTGTCGTCCTTTGGCACGTGGCAAGATGCGCAGGTGCAGAGGACTTTGTCGGAGCGGCCAAAGACTTTGGCGGAGGAGCTGAAGATTCTGGAGGAGCAGGAGCAGCATGAGGAATTGGCCGTGAGGGCTTTGAGGATTCTGGCCGTGAGGGCATTGCTGAGGAACTAGGCCTTGAGGGCACTGGAGGTGAAGCACTTGGCTTGCGTGCGGGTTTCTTTGCCGTAGATTTCTTTGGCTTGAAAGCAGAGGCCTCAGCAGAGGCAGCAGCAGCAGCAGAGTCCTCATTGAATTTCCTCACTTTGCTTCTTTGGCTTGCACAGCCAGCAACTGCGCTTTTCCCATTCATCGGGATAATCCTCACCGCGCTTGAGGCTGGTGGGATCTGCTATTTGGCCAGTGCCAATGGTGGTCTTGGGCATGGAGGATTGAGTGCGAATTTCTTCATGTACTTTGGAGTTACATACACCACTCCCTCCATTCTCTTGCCCATCTCCTTTCTATCCTCTGGATGCGCACCTTGCGCTGATTTTTGTTCTCCTTACCAACTTGGCCTCATTAGGAGTGCAATAGTCTTTGTATATGTCATCAGGGATCTCAAAGGCAGTCATGACCTCAGGCTTCTTTCCTCCTTTCTGTGGCTTCTTACCGTCTTCCATTTTCTTCAGTTGAGGAATTTGAACAATCGAATTCTGTGAAGAAGTATGCAACTTTTCTTCGAGGAACGCTGCAAATGAGTTAAGTTGATGAGAACCTAGTGATTCAGCAGTGGACATGAGTATCTATGAACAGAGTATAGTTGCGAGGAATTTGGAGAGGTCATATGCGTTCTTAGAAGGATTTTCAAAAAGAACAAGTTTGAGGAATTTTGACCAGATGAGTCTTGAAGAATTTCACTAAGCGTTCTTCGTCTTAGGTTCCAGAGTTGTATAGATCGAAGATCCACACAATTGAGGAATCTTGAAGAAAAATGATGCTTAGAGAAACGAATCAAGAACAGATGACATGTGAGGTGTTTTAGTGTGTGAGGATTTGAAGAATAAAACACCTTTGAGGATTTTGTAGAAATCATTTGAATCAAAAAGGGCAGTAAAAGTAACTTTTAATTACCCTGAATGAAGAACACGACGAACTGTGAGATGGAGAGGTGAAGTTTGTCAGTGCAGATCTTCTAGGCCCTAACACGGCGGAGGAAGACGGCTACGGCAGCGGCAGAGTGAAAATTTCCATGGGCCTTGAAATCTGACAGCGACGAGGTCGAGGCAGTGAAGCTCTTCCTCACCGGCGACGATGAAGTAGCGGTGGCGCTAGGGTTTGAGAAGCTCGAGCGGGAGAGAGAGAGAGTGGTCATTCGCATGACATGTGTCACCCACGTACTGAAAAGTGGAGATCGTGTTAGATCGTGGGTGATTAGATAAGTCTATCATGGGAAGCGGAACGGTTTGAGTGGCAAAGCCGAAAATTTGGATAAGATAAGTTAAAAGTTCCGTTCGCAAATTCTTCAGCTGACAAGGACACAGTGAAGATTTCGAACGAGTTTCAAATAGAACGCACATGAAGAATTTGTGAATAGGTTGGGTTGAGTATAGCATAGAGGGGGAAGGGTCCGATCACATTCACCTAGCAGAAGAACAACTTGAAGAAATTGCCATAAGTGAATGTTGTAGAGGACATAAACTCATATATATATATATATATATATATATATATATATATATATATATAGCCAATGAATAAAAATGACGGAGCCAGTGAATATTTTGCAAAGTTGAAGAATTTGAAAAACTGAAGAATTTATAAAATGAGGAAAAACTCAAATTTAAGATTTTCAACTTTGGTGGTGGCGTGACCCACCGTATAAGAAGGATGATTTCAGACACCGCGTACAATTGTCGTAGGGTTCTGAAAATCAAATTATTCATTAATTTCTTCACACTTAGAGTGTTGTTCTTCATTGAATGAAGAAAAATGTTTCTTCATGTGTTGCACATCTAAGTGTTAGGATGAGTGTCCTATTCAAAGAACATTCGAAGATTCTAAGATATTTAGCTTGCACCGTAACTTGCTAAATCTCTTCCCATCCAAGGGCTTTGTGATGATATCGGCTAGCGGGTCTTCAGTCTTCACATGCTCAATAGAAATATCGCCCTTCAACACATGATCGCAAAGAAAATGATGACGAATCTGAATGTGCTTCGTCTTCGAGTGTTGAACTGGGTTGTGAGCAATCTTGATTGCACTCCCATTGTCACAGTAGATAGGCACATTCTTCATGTTGATGCCATAATCCTTGAGAGTTTGCTTCATCCATAGCAATTGAGCACAGCAAGAACCAGCAGCAATGTACTCAGCTTTAGCAGTAGACAGTGATACGCAGTTCTATTTCTTCGGGGACCAACAGACCAAAGATCGTCCGAGGAAATGACAAGTACTAGATGTTGACTTGCGGTCCACACGATCACCAAAGATAGTCGAGTCGTAATATCCAATGAGATCAAAATCGGGGCCCTTGGGATACCATAATCCTAGTGTTGGTGTGTGAGCTAGATATCGAAGAATATGCTTCACAACCTTATGGTGTGATTCCTTGATTGTAGCTTGAAATCGGGCACACATGCAAACACTAAGCATTATATCTGGCCTAGATGCACATAAGTACAATAAAGAACCAATCATGGAGCGGTATACCTTGTGATCGAAGTCAATACCATTTTCATCGATTGCATAGATGGCCATTTGTGGGCATAGGAATTCGACGCCTTTGCAATCTTGCATGCCGAATTTCTTGAGAACATCCTTGAGGTATTTCTCCTGAGATATGAATATGCCATTCTTATTTGTTGGCGAATTTGAAGACCTAAGAAGAATTTCAACTCTCCCATCATAGACATTTGGTATTCTTCACTCATCATATAGGCAAATTCATCACTATAAGGTTGGTCAGTACAGCCAAAGATAATATCATCAACGTATATTTGGCACACAAATAGTTCACCATCATAAGATTTAGTAAAGAGAGTAGGGTCGAGTGAACCGGGTGTGAAACCATTCTTCATGAGGAATTCCTTCAAAGTGTCATGACACGCCTGAGGGGCCTGCTTGAGGCCATAGAGGGCCTTGTTGAGTCTGAAGACTTTGTCAGGATACTTTGGATCTTCAAAACCTTGGGGTTGAGCAACATATACTTCTTCCTCAAGCTTACCATTGAGGAATGCACTTTTCACATCCATTTGATATAAAGTGATATCATGATGGTTAGCATAAGCAAGTAATATGCGAATAGCCTCAAGTCTAGCAACAGGAGCAAAAGTTTCATCGAAATCAATTCCTTCAACCTGTGTGTAGCCTTGAGCTACAAGTCGTGCCTTATTCCTCACCACAAGGCCATTTTCATCTTGCTTGTTGCGGTAGTTCCACTTTGTGCCAATGATATTATGCTTGCGAGGATCGAGACGTTTGACCAGTTCCCAGACGTTGTTGAGCTCGAACTGATGTAATTCTTCTTGCATGGCCTGAATCCACTCAGGCTCAAGAAATTCTTCGTCTACCTTAGTGGGCTCTATGATAGAGACAAAAGCATAGTGCCCACAAAAGTTAGATAAATGTGAAGCTTTTGAGCGTGTGAGAGGACCTAGTGCTTCAATGTCATCGATGATCTTTTCAACTTGCACTTATTTTGCAATGCGAGGATGAGCTGGTTGTCGTCGAGGAATTTGATCAGCTTTTTCTTCAGCACCATTTTCTTCAGCATTTTCTTCGGGTGCATCAGCTCGACGTTCTTCATGTTCTGGAATGAATTCTTCAGCAGATTCTTCAAAGAGGAATGACATCCTCAAGAGCCTTGAACTTGATAGAATCCTCGGTGCTGGTTCATCTATCACAGAAGGTAGGTGCTCTCTTTGCGAGCCATTAGTTTCATCGAACCACACATCTACGATTTCAACAATCTTGTGAAGAACATTGTTGAAGACTCGTAGGTGTGCTGAGTCCTTTTCGTAACCAAGCATAAAACCTCCATGTGCTTTCGGTGCAAATTTAGCATTGTGATGAGGATCTCTAATCCAACATTTAGCAATCAAGACTTTGAAATAACTCACATTGGGTTTCTTGTCGTTGAGGAGTTCACAGGCAGTCTTGTTGAAGAATTTGTGAAGATATACCCTGTTGATGATGTGGCACGCAGTAAATTGCCTCAATCCGTAAGTGACGATGCGTCTTGTACTCATCAAGCATAGTGCGAGCCATTTCAACAAGAGTTCAGTTCTTAAGCTCCACGATGCCATTTCTTTGAGGAGTATAAGGAGCAGATAACTCATGAGTAATACCAAGTTCATCAAGATAGTCATCAAGACCAGAATTCTTGAACTCAGTTCCATTGTCACTCTGATGTGCTTGATCTTCACACCAAAGTTGGTTGAAGCCCTCGAGGAAAATCGTTTGAAGACTTCACGCACTTCATGTTTGTAAGTAACAATGTGTACCCATGTGTAATGAGAGTAATCATCAACAATAACAAAGCCATATAGAGATGCATCATTAGTGACTTTGAGTAATGATTAGGACCAAAGAGGTCCATGTGAAGCAATTCGAATGGTCAAGTAGTGGTCATGATAGTCTTCGCTGGATGCTTGGCCTTGGTCATTTTTCCAGCTTCACAGGCCCCGCATAAGTGACCCTTGAGGAATTTGACATTCTCAATGCCAATGACATGCTTCTTCTTCGCGAGCGTGTGCAGATTCCTCATGCCAGCATGACCTAGTCTTCGATGCCATAGCCAGCCTTCTGAAGCTTTTGCAAGTAGGCACACGGCTGGTTGAGGTCCTGTAGAAAAATCAACAATGTACAAGTCTCCTCTCCTAAAGCCTTCGAAGACTTTGGAATTGTCAGCTTCCATAACCACAAGACAATGATACTTGCCAAACACAACAATCATATCAAGATCACAAAGCATTGAGACAGACATAAGGTTGTATCCTAAGGACTCAACAAGCATGACTTTGTCCATGTGTCGATCCTTTGTGATCGCAACCTTACCTAGACCCAATACCTGACTTTTGCCTTTGTCAGCGAAGATGATATGCTTCAGATGCGATGGTGATAAGGGAGCATCAATTAACAGATTCTTGTCACCGGTCATGTGATTTGTACATCCACTATCGAGGACCCACTCAGTGGCTTTGGGTTGATCATCCTGCAGATGAATTAGTGCAGCTTACGAACTCATATACTTCATCAGTGAAGAATATGACATCAATTCATCAGATCAATTTCATCAAGCAGTAAAACTGATATAGCAGTATGAGGACGTGTTAAATGAAAATTCATTTCTTCATGATTAGCATCTGTCCTTTCAGAAAATTTTGTCAGGCCCCCAGCAAATTTTTCAGACGTTAAAGCATGTCTGGATACCTGACCCTGCAGAAGAGATTAGTTCGTTTTCTTCACCACCCACATCTGAAGGGGAGGCAAAAAGTTCATTACTCTGCGAGCACCATACGAGAATGGTGGCAAAGATGCCACACCATTTTGTTTCACATAAGAGGGGTTAGGGTAAGCATATGAATAAGCAGAGAAATTCTTCGAGGACTTATGAACATAATGGTTTGAAGAATAATGCACATATTCATAGCCCTTAGCTCTACCCTGCGAAACAGAGTTGTTAGCACGATGGTAATCATATGAGGACTTTGATCCTTTTGAGGAATTTGATCCACGTGAGGAATTTGGTCCGTATGAGGACTTGGATCCATATGAAGAATTTTGTCCATATGAAGAATTTGATCTGAGGTTCCTATTCTTCACAGGTGGTGTCATGAGAACATTCACCTGAAGACTTTCAAGGCACCTTTTGGGAACCCAGATTTTCTTCATAGGGGAACCGTTCTTGCAGTTAGTGCCAACATATCTAGCAAATACTTCACCATTCTGATTTTTGAACAGTTTATAGTTGGAGTCAAATGACTCATCAGAAGAATGAGGAGATTCACATGTAAAGCCAGATAAGTGAGATGGATAACCTAGTGGTCCCTTTGCTGCAACCCATGAGGTTTTGGGGTACTGCTCAGGCTTCTAATATGTACCATCAGCATTGATTTTCCTCTCAAAGGAAATACCCTCTTTCCTAGGGTTCCTGTTGAGGATCTACTTTTTAAGCACATCACAAAGAGTCTGATGCCCTTTGAGGCTTTTGTACATGCCTGTCATGTACAATTCCTTCAGCCCTGCATTGTCAGTGATACTAGCAATGTCCTCAGATGAGGAATTAGTGATAGGAGAGACAGTTGAAGAATTTGTAGCATGTGAAGCATTTGAACATTCAGGTGAAGAATTAGCAGATTCACATTCAATGCACTTTAAGCATGGAGGAACAAATTCTTCCTGAGCAACGCTGATTTGTTGAGCATGCAATGAATCGCACTCCCTCTGGAGATCTTCATAACTCACTCTTAGCTTCTCAAGATCTTGCTTCTTTTGAAGAAATTCATAAGAAAGCTTCTCATGATCAGATAAGAGAGTGTTATGATGACCTTGAAGGTTGTCAGACCTAGACTGAATTGTCTGAAAATTTTCAGTCAAGGCTTTAGTGCGATCCATTTCTTCACCCAACATATCATCACTTTTGTCTAGCATGTTTTGAACCTTTTCAAAAGCCCTTTGTTGTTTCACAGCAATCTTAGCAAGTTTAGAGTAGCTGGCTTGAGGTTTTCATCAGATTCATTCTCACTAGATTCAGAGGAGGTATATTTGAGTACCTTGGCACCCTTTGCCATGAAGCAATAGGTGGGAGCGTAGTCATCATTGCCTTCATCAGCCTTGTTGGTGAGGTCATTTTCTTCAGAGTTGAAGATAGACTTGGCGAATGCACGATGGCGAGAGCCAGACTCACCACACCAGACTCGGACTCCTCAGATGCCTCCTCTTCCTCATGTTCCTCAGATTCAGCCTCAGAGTCTATTTCCTTGCTAATGAATGCCCGAGCCTTCTTGGAGCTGCTCTTCTTGTGAGACGAAAACTTCGAGGATTTTGATGATGAAGATTTTGACGATTTCTTCTTCTTCTTAGCGTCATCAGAACTGTAATCCTTGTATTTCTTCTTCTTTAATTCCTTTTCCCACCGAGGACACTCTTGAATATAGTGACCAGGTTTCTTGCATTTGTGGCATAGCCTCCTCTTGTAGTCACTGGATGAGGAATCATTGCTCCTTGAGGATTTTCCAAAGCGGCCACGTCTTGAGAACTTCTGAAATTTCTTCACGAGCAGTGCTAGCTCCTGGCTCAATTCTTCATGATCACCAAGGCTGCTGCTGCCGTAATCTTAATTTTTAGATTCGCAGACCTTTGCCTTGGCCTTGATCTACGTGATCTACCATAGCTCGAACCATAGAGATCTCTCTTTTTGACAATTTGGAACTCATGAGTGTTTAGCCTCTCGAGGTTATCAGCGGGATCAAGTGACTTGTAATCAGCATGCTCTTGTATCATCAATGCCAGAGTATCAAATGAGGAATCAAGCAATCTCAACAATTTCTTCACCACCTCATGGTCGGTGATGTCAGTGGCACCAAGCGCTTGAAGCTCATTTGAGATGTCAGTGAGGCGATCGAAGGTTTGTTGAACATTTTCATTGTCGAGTCTTTTGAAGCGGTTGAAGAGATTGCGAAGAACATCAACTCGAGAGTCACGTTGAGTTGAGACTCCTTCATTTACTTTGGATAGCCTATCCCAGATAAGCTTAGCAGTTTCCAAAGCACTCACTCTTCCATACTGTCCTTTGCTCAGATGGACACATATGATATTCTTCGCTTGAGAATCGAGTTGCTTGAATCTCTTCACATCGGTGCCGTTCAGTGAGGGTGAGACAGAGGGAACACCATTTTCCACAACATACCAGAGATCGTTATCAATTGCCTCAAGATGCATTCACATCTTATTTTTCCAGTAGGGGTAGTCTGTCCCATCGAAGGTAGGACAGCCAGCAGAGACCTTGATCATACCTGCGGTCGACATAACTAAAACTCCAGGCGGTTAAACCAAAATTACACAGAACAAGGGAGTACCTTGCTCTGATACCAATTGAAAGTGCGTTATATCGACTAGAGGAGGGTTGAATAGGCGATTTTCATGAATTTTTCACTGAGGAATTTGCCTATGAGGAAATTCCATAGCGAAGAACTACTTGTAGCGGAATAAGTACTCAGAAGTAAGCATAACAGAATACAGGAATGGTCATCATGATGAAATGAAGACAAGCATAGAGTACAGAAAGCGTAATCATAGGATAACACAAGATGAAGACAAAGCATCAAGAAATTGAACTGAGGAAATTGAGAAAGTCTTCAGTCAAAGTCTTCAAACACAGATATGATAAAGCACTTAACACAGTAATGAGGAAATGAAAGAGTTGAGTAAATAGAACCAGTAAGCTTGGTGAAGACAATGATTTGGTAGACCAATTCCAACTGCTGTCTCAGTTGTACGTCTGGTTGGAGCGGCTGAGTATTTAAACTCGAGGACACAGTCCGGACACCCGATCCCGAAACGCAGCTCAGGACACCAAGTCCTCACCATATTCTCCTTGAACTAAGGTCACACAGACCTCGTCCAATAACTCGTGGTAAGTCTTCATGTGACTTCTGAACCTTCACAAACTCGGTCACTCGGTGATCCACAATTTCCTCTTGGATGCTCTAGACCATGACGCCTAACCGTCTGGAAGAGGCACAGTCTTCAAAGGTAACAAGCGTCGGATCCACGCAGGATCAATCTCTTGATGATGATCAATCACTTTGGGTTTGTAGGTGTTTGGGTTTGGGTTTTCCTCACTTGATGATTTTCACTCAAAGTCCTCGGAGGATGGGATGCTCTGAATTGACAAGTGTCAGTTTCTCTCGGAGCAGCCAACCAGCTAGTGGTTGTAGGGGGCGGCTATTTATAGCCTAGGGAGCAGCCCGACATGATAAGACATAAATGCCCTTCAATGATATGACCGTTAGGTGGGTAGATATTTTCTGATAGCTGGCACAAGGCACAGCAACGGCCGAAAATTTGAGGCTCAAATTCCTCAGGGCTATCATGTTCCTCACTGTGTAGGCAATCCGCAGTGGCGAATTCCTAACTCCTCAATCAGAACAAATTCCTCAGTGACCAGAAGAATTTCGTCTCACATCAAGAAATTGATTGAATCAGTATGAGATTTCCAATGGCTTCACTCGAAGGGATTGGTAGGTGTAGGATTTTGAGTTGAGCATCACATTGAAATTTTTCCTTTGTATTTCCTTGACCCCCTTTAACAGTACGGTGTTTCCTATGACTCAAGAAAGAGAAAATGAAACTACGGAAACAAAAGTCTTCACGCTTCATGTTCCTCAAATGAATACCAAGTCTTCAAGGTCACACCAATTTCTTCACTTTCAAAGTCTTCAGAAAGTCTTCAGAAATCCAAAGTCTTTTGTCGAAGAACTTCATTTTTAGGGGTCAACTTACTCTGTAAATATCAAACTCCTCATAGACTTATAGACCTGTGTACACTCATAAACACATTAGTCCCTTAACCTATAAGTCTTCAATACAGCAAAATCACTAAGGGGCACTAGATGCACTTACAACACGGGAGGATCCGGCAGAAGAGCATGACCTGTACAGGGTTGACAAGCTTGATTTTCTTTCTTATCATGTTCCTGATGCATTTCTGGAGTCCGGTCAGCTCCATCGATGGACCCTAGGATAAGCCCTTCTCTTTCCAGGAGGTGAACCACGTGGGGATTCCGGATCAGAATTCGAGGGCCGCCAACCAGTTGGTGTCGCGCGGCTCGGTGATGTAGAACCACCCCGATTGCCACCCCTTTATGGTCTCCACATAGGAGCCTTCGAGCCAGGTGACGTTAGGCATTTTGCCCACCATGGCGCCTCCGCACTCCGCTTGCTGGCCGACCACCACCTTCGGTTTAACATTGAAGGTCTTCAGCCACATGCCGAAGTGGGGCGGATGCGGAGGAAGGCCTCGCACACGACGATAAACGCCGAGATATTGAGGATGAAGTTAGTTGCCAGATCATGGAAGTCCAGCCCGTAGTAGAACATGAGGCAGACAAACGGGTGGAGGGGAAATCCCAGTCCGCGAACGAAGTGGGTAAGGAAAACCACCCTCTCATGGGGTTTGGGTGTGGGGATGATCTGCCCCGCATCTGGCAGCCGGTGTGCGATGTCCGCGGCCATATATCCGGCTCCCCGTAGTTTTGTGATGTGCTCCTCCGGACATGCTTGGAGTGGTTTGAGGGGGGAAACGCGAACTTGGGCGCTGGAGCTCGAGTGCGCAAGAATGGATGAGCAAGGAGGAAGCAGGCGTGGGTGAAAAAGGTGAACCCTTATCCCTTTATAAGGGTGGACGAAACTATACGCCCCCACCTGCCTAGTAAGCTCGCTTATTCCCCAAGCACCATAATTGATGGCGCGGGTGGGTTACCCACACCCGTATTGATGAGAATCCCGTGATAAGGGGACACGATCTCTGCTTCAACAAGACGTGCCAAGAAAACCGCCTCGCGGTATGTCATGCTACAGAATGTGTCAGCAGATTAGATGTGTGGAAATATTAGACTCTCTACGGTGGTATGTGGAATTTGTTTTGCAGAGTCGGACACTATCTTGTGTTCAAAATCTTTTATGGAGTATTCGGAGGAGGAACCCGCCTTGCAACACCAAAGACAATCTGCGCGTCGGACTCATCGTCATTGAAGCCTGGTTCAGGGGCTACTGAGGGAGTCCTGGATTAGGGGGTCTCCGGACAGCCGAACTATATCCTTTGGCCGGACTGTTGGACTATGAAGATACAAGATTGAAGACTTCGTCTCGTGTCCTGATGGGACTCTGCTTGGCGTGGAAGGCAAGCTTGGCAATACGGATATATAGATCTCCTCCCTTGTAACCGACTCTGTGTAACCCTAGCCCCCTCCGGTGTCTATATAAACCGGAGGGTTTAGTCCGTAGGACAACAACAATAATACCATAGGCTAGCTTCTAGGGTTTAGCCTCTACGATCTCGTGGTAGATCAACTCTTGTAATACTCATATCATCAAGATCAATTAAGCAGGAAGTAGGGTATTACCTCCATCGAGAGGGCCCGAACACAGGTAAACATCGTGTCCCCCGTCTCTTGTTACCATCCGCCTTAGACGCACAGTTCGGGACCCCCTACCCGAGATCCGCCGGTTTTGACACCGACATTGGTGCTTTCATTGAGAGTTCCACTGTGCCGTCACCGTAAGGCTTGATGGCTCCTCCGATCATCGGCAACGATGCGGTCCAGGGTGAGGTTTTCCTCCCCGGACAGATCTTCGTATTCGGCGGCTTCGCACTGCGGGCCAACTCGCTTGGCCATCTGGAGCAGATCGAGAGCTACGCCCCTGGCCACCAGGTCAGGTTCGGAAACTTGAATTACACTACCGACATCCGCGGATACTTGATCTTTGACGGATTCGGGCCCATGCCAGGTGCGCCGCACGATCACGACGAGCATGATTTAGCTCTGCCGTCGGACAGTGTTCGGGAGATCACACCGGCAACTACTCCGGCCTTCAATCGGGAGCAAATTGCGCCATCCGAGGATGGGTGGATAGACCCCGCCGTGGAGGCCGCACTCTCAGTGGCGATAGAGCCGGATACTGACTTCACCCCTTAGGAGGGCCCTGCTAACTAACCTAGGTTAGTGTTAACTAATTAGGTTAGTTTAGTTAGTCACAGACACACGGGACCCACTGGTCAGTTTGACCTGGGCTGACCCGTTGACCGCTGACAACACAGTGACGCAGTGCTGACGCAGTTAATTATTTTCTGGATTTATTCTTATTCAGGAAATTCGAGAAAATAGTGCTAACTTCTAAAAATCATAGAAACTAATCTATAACTCAGCCTGAAATAAATTATATATGGAAAATGATCAGAAAAATCCAATCTATCCATCTATACTGGTTTCATGCATGTTTAATAAACTTAACCTTAATATTTAGATCAAAACATGATAAAAACACTATTTAAATTCATAAGATGAGTTTGTGGTTGAACCTTTGGTTCAAAATGGCTCAAACCCATCTGGTTGTAGTTGCATTAGCCCAACACACTCATTTTTCCATGTCATGATCATGCATCATATTGTGCATTGCATTGATTGTGTTCTTCCTTGTTTGTCGGTATTTGTCCCCTCTCAGTAGACGTGGTTCCGACGATGAGTTCGATGACACCGATGAAGAGCTATATCATCTTCAGAAGTGCGTGCAAGCAAAACCCCTTGTTCATTCTGATACAATCCCACTCTCTCGCTCCTGCTCTCTTTTACTGCATTAGGACAACAATGATTCATGTGTTACTTGTTGCGGTAGTTGAACCCCTTTTCCTCTGCATGACCTGTCATAGCCACAGTAAATAGATGGAACCCACTAGCATGAGTAGGAGTTGTTTGAGCCCTGATGTGCCTACTCATTCATGCTTGTTTGTCATGCCTGCTACTGCTTAGAGTTGTGTCAGGTCTCACTCTCTCGCTCCTACTGTGTGTGAGCTAAGTGTGTGAACACGATTTGGTAAAGGTAGCGGTGAGAGGACATGTAGGAGTACATGGTGGGTTGTCTCATTGAAATCGTCCTCAGGAACTGAGTTTTGTGTTTGTGATCCATGAACAGCTACTACCACACATTGGGATCCCAAATTGACTCTCTTGACTTATTAACCGCCCATGTCCTCTGTCCAGGAGTTGCAAGTAGTTTCTGGTGTTTGTAGTATGCTGGAGGCCGTGCGCAGCGCTGACCCGAGGGGTGGGCTGTGATGCGGTAGGCACGTGGCACGGTGTACCGGGCGCCCTTTTGGTGTCTCGGGAACCCTGCACACATCGTTTGGGGTCGTATGTGGAAACCTCGGCCGGACTCCCTGCTGATGGAACCTGAATAAGCGATAAACCTGGACTAGGGACTTGTGTGGTTAGTCAGGTCATGGCCGACACCCTCGCCAGGCTTCCGCTTGAAGGTTGCCAAGATACATGATGTGTACATGGCGGTAAGTGGCGAGAGCGTGTGTGAAGAAGTACACCCCTACAGGGTTATAAATGATCTATTCGAATAGTCGAGTCCGCGGTAAAGGACTTCTGGGTTGCCTATAACAGTTCATAGACAACTGAAAGTAGATACTCTAAAATGTGCAAGATAAGCATGAGTGCTATGGATGGCGTTCTCGTAGGGAGACGGGAGCGGATCCATAGTGGTGTATTGATTGGTGAATATGTGGACTCGTGTGCGCCACCTCAAAAGAGTTACCAATAGTCGTAGTACAGGATAGCCACTGAGTCAAAGCTGGCTTGCTGCAGTTAAACTCCACCACCCCCTTTGTTGATACTGATGCATATGTAGATAGTTCTATTGTAAGTCTTGCTGGGTACATTTGTACTCACGTTTGCTTAATTTATGTTTTTGCAGAGACACTTCAGTCTTGCTAGTATTTCCGCGTGGACTTCGACGTTTAGCTTGTTACCTCAGCTACGATCTTGTGCCCTTGGCAGGATCTTGTACATAGTCAGGCTTCTCAGCCTATTTTCATTTGTAGTTGTCTGTACTCAGACAAGTTAAGCTTCCACATGTGCTTGTTGCATGTATGCTCTGTATGTGGGGTCATGAGACCCACGTTTGTAATACTTGACTCCTCGGAGCCAAATGAATAAATACTTGAGTTGTAGAGTTTTGTTGTGATGCCATGTTGTATTTGCACATATCGAGTATATAGTGTGTATGATTGAAATGCTTGGTATGTGTGGGATCCGACAACCTAGTTGTCTATCCTTGGTAGCCTCTCTTATGGGGAAATGTAGTCTAGTGCTTCTACTGAGCCATGGTAGTCTGCTACAGCCCGGTTTACCGGAGTCCTGTTAGCCAAGTTGCTACTGCTCCGGAACACTTAGACTGGCCGGCATGTGTCCTTCTTCGATCCTGTTTATGTCCCTTCAGGGAAATATCACGCGGTGTCTTTCGGAGTCCTATTAGCCTGTTGCAGCCCGGAGTCCTACTAGCCCAGTTGCTACAGCCCGAGTTCACTCGTTGATGACCAACACATTCGTTGTTGGGTCATGTATGCATGTCCCTGTAAGTTAGTGCCACTTTGGGTTCACGACTAGTCATGTCGGCCCGGGTTCTCTGTCATATGGATGCTAGCAACACTATCATATACGTGAGCCAAAAGGCATAAGCGGTCCCGGGCGAGTAAGGTGGCACCGTGGGAATCTTGTCGTGAGGTCATAAGCGATATGATGTGTTACATCTAGATTGATATGGCTTAGTATCGGGGTCCTGGCAGCTTTGGTATCAGAGCCTGACTTCCTGTAGGATTGCCAAGCCAAACTGGTCGAAGTTGAGTCTAAAAATTATTTAGTTATATAAGGGAATTGATTCTGGATGGGAACGTAAGGCTCTTTTTACTCCTTATACCTTATGCCCTTCTGATCTGAGTCATCCTATCTTTCCTACGGGGTTAAGGAACTAGGCTCTCTCTTCTTTCTATCAGGATCACGTGTTACTAATCCGTAGACTTATATGATTGATGGCTTCAAGCCCCAGTTCAGTTCCTACTACTTCCTTGTGTTGACAGTTGATCTCAAAACCTTGATTTTGTAATGTTAAGTGGTTACGCCACCATTTGCAGGATGTCTCAAATCTTTTTGAGCATTTACAGCCGTTATGCTGTCCAAGTCATCCCAGGTTTCTAAACAATCTGATGCATTTGCAAATCCCTATCTCCTGTTTCCGATGTCTTTTTGGGCCATTTTGACCACACTAATCGGTGAGTTGATATACTTTGTTGCCTTGACATATATGTTGGAGTTGTTATTATGACCCTAGGTGTTTTAGAGGATCACCTAGCAATCTAGCCATGTTTTGTGTCCCATTGTGATGATTCTTGCCATCATTCTCGAAAGCATCCCGTGATGCCATTTAGTTAGTAGGCATTCTACTCCTGGGGTTTTGACCCCAAGATTCATCCTACTTGCTTCATGTTGATAGTGTTGCTAGTTCCTTTAGGATATTAGTAACCTTTGTGATGGTCCTCGAGGTTTGTGGTATATCATTCTTCCAAATACCATGAACTATGTATGTCAGAAGTTCTTGAACATAAAGATCACAACAAGAGTGCTCTCAATGAGTTCTCCATTCTATATTGTGGCTTTGCCAGTCCTACCTTTCTGCATGGGTTATCCGGAAGTAACCTGTTGAACTTCGTTCGACATGCTAATACATGCATTCACAACTCAGAAAATCATATGTTCTTTTGGGTTGTCCCTCTTTAGTTATTTTCTGGCCCTCGTCTATCAATTGATAGTCAAGAGTATGCATGCATTCGTTCACCGATGCCTATTACTCTTGTGGTCTGTCAAGCCATTCTATTCCGGAATGACTAGGAGAAACAAACTCCAGTACCTCATCCATATCTAGGATTGGGTCCAAGCAGTTGTATCCCGCGGATCAAAATGCGAATCCATTTTTTGTTCTGTTCTACCTCGGAGTATCACCCTCTGTCATAACAAGAGTATCGTGAGAATTGCACTCCCTCTTGTGAAATCTTGACGCGGTGATACTTCTTGCCATCATTGTTCATTCCTCGGTTCCGTGTTATTGTAACCGGAATGCTGACAAGTGAATTGTGGTGCGTGAAATCAATATGCATAGCAACTCCGTTGCTTGGTAGTTAATGGACAATACTCTCACTCTTAGCGTGCTGGTTATTGAATCATCATCCTAAGATTGATCCTGCTACCTAGTCCTTATTTCTGGTGCACTTTTCGATCAATGAGTTAGGATTGTGTCAATCCCTCGCTCTTTTGATCACATCGTCTTGCCCTGAAAAGCAAGATTGTTCTCGAGCTTAGTGACATATTGGTGGTTTGTGATTTTCCGAATATCTTCTCGGAAGTATCAACAGGTTGTTCCCTAAGTGTTATGTTGAGCTCGTGATCAAGTTGGTTTATCCCTCTAAACCACCCTTTCTCCAAGAACCTATGTTGGATACTCCTGAGTTAGTTGTTAAGCTAAACAACAACTTGGAGAGTTGGAAGATAAAAGCTTGCCTAACTTAGTTCATTTCAAAGGGATATCTTTTGTGTGTGTGGATGTTGAAGAAAGATGATATCTTCCTCGACTGGTCCTCGTGATTAGTTGTTGGATCCACTACAAAAAAAGACACATCCGTGACATTTTGGGCCGAACGAAATTTCTTTTCTGTCATATATATGACACTTCTATGACGATAATTGTGACAAAACCCGGTATCATCATAGATGTGATGGGCTCCTACTTCTATGACAAAAAATCATGACAGAAAATGGGCTTTTTTCACAGGCGGGCCGGAGACGCAGCTGCATGACATTCTTTGGGCCATCCATGACGGAAAAAACCATGGTGGAAGCAAGGGCGAGGAAAATTTCGGGGAGTTGCCGGTTACGGTGGGAGGTCGGGGGCCGAGCGATGCGCGTTTCTCTCGTACACATACGCGCGTGTGTGCGAGGCGTTGGCTCTAGCTGAACCCGAGCGAGGCGTTGGGCTCTAATGAACCCGGCGATTACCTTTGCAGGCTACGCATTACTGAACCCGAGCGATCGATCGATGGCTGTTAACTAAACCCGATCGAGCGATTCCTTCGCTACTGCTGCTAACTGAAGCTGGTCGATGCTGCCTCTGGGATGAACAGTGAGTGTTGCGGGAGGAGGGGGGTTGGATGAATAGTGAGCGGTGGGGTTTGCCTCTGGATGAACAGGACCCCATGGTGTGGAGGGCTGGATGAACAGTAGAAGGTGGAGGGGTGCCCGTGGAGGGGTGGTTGAACAGGACCCCGTGGTGTGGAGGGCTGGATGAACAGTAGACGATGGAGGGGTGCCCGTGGAGGGGTGGTTGAACAGGAGCCGGTGGAGTACCGCACAGTGGTGGCTGGATGAACAGGAGCCCGTGGAGGCTGGAGGAGGTCGACGGTAGCCCGTGGAGGCTGGAGGAGGTCGACGGTGGAGATGAATAGTATCCCGTGGAGTCCCGTTTTGCGGTACGCCACACCCCTCCCGAGAACTGGACCCCCGTTTCGACCGTAGGAGGTCCGTTTCGTCCGTTTTGCGGTATGCCACACCCCTCCTGATTAACAGGACCCCCGTTTCGACCGTAGGAGGTCTATTTCGTCCGTTTTGCGGCACGCCACACCCCTCCCGATCAACAGGACCCCCGTTTCGACCGTAGGAGGTCCGTTTCCTCCGTTTTGTGGTACTCCACACCCCTCCCGATCAACAGGACCCCGTTCCGAACGTAGGAGGTCCGTTTCCTCCATTGTGCGGTACGCCAGGCCTTGTTTCCATCGCCTGTTCCGTCCAAGCCCTCCCGATGAACACGACCACGCATTCCGTTCCGACCCAGCCGGTTGGCTCCCCATGAACACGACGACGACGATGTTTCTTCGTTCCGACCCAGCCATGTACGTATGCGCGAGTAGGCGTTCGAGACCCCGCCTATATGTACACATACGTGGCCGTATTTTATTTCTTGCATCCTGGCCGTTGTACGTACGTGTACATGCTACGTGCGCGCCTCTACTACGACATATCCGCGCCTCTACTACGACACATGCGCGCCTCTACATCGACCAGTATGTGCGTACACATTCGCGACCAGGATGACAACGCTACGTACGCTTCGACCAGGTGGGTCCCGACTGTCAAGCACTTCCTTGCCTGCGAAGATGTAGCTGGTGGGTCCCAATAGTCAGGGGGCGAATCATTTTGTCTTTTTGCCCGGACGCACTTCCTTCCGTGCGAAGGTGTAGCTGGTGGGTCCCAGCAGTCAGGGGGGCGAATCGTTTTTTTTTGCCCGGACGCACTTCCTTGCGTGCGAAGATGAAGCTGGTGGGTCCCAGCAGTCAGGGGGAAACGTTTTTTCCGCGAAATACAGTGGCCCGTCCAGTGGGTCCCAGCTGTCAGGTGGAGGAATCATTATTTTCCGCGTAATAAGGAGGCACTTCCTTGCTGCGGCCGTGGACCCAGCTGTCAGCCTCTCCACGTACAGTCCACGTCCGATGGAAGTCTTTCCTTGACCACGTTGACCAGGCCGCGCCGAGAGCACCACGGCGGTGGACGATGGCGAGGCCTAGGAAGCGGACGACACAGAGCCGGGAAAGACGCGGCAGTGGAAGCCCGCACCGAGAGGAGTACGAGGGTTCACTGGTTCGGCTGCGGTGTGAGGCTGCCGTCGCCGCAGGGCCTGGCCAGCGGTGGGAGTAGTAGGGGCGGTGAGGCCTCCGCGGCAGCACAACCGGCCATGGGAGGCAGGAGCATGCGGCACGACCGGCGCTGCTTTGGGCGGCTGGAGCAAGAAGACCAGAGGTTGAAGAAGCACTACGGCTGTTGGATGGACATCGTACGGTCACTGGAGCTAGAATCATTCATATTGACTAAGTTGACAAAGCCCTCCATCCCCGTCAACTTAGTTGGCCCACAAGTCATCCTCCCACTATGGTGGGTCCCAGCTAGCAGGGTGGGTATTCATTTTTTTGTGCGTAATAAGGAGGCACTTCTTTGCGTGCGAAGATATAGCTGGTGGGTCCGACATGTCAGCTGGGGGAACGTTTTTTTCACGAAATACAGAGGCCCTTCCGGTGGGTTCCAGCTGTCAGGTGGAGGAATCATTATTTTGCGCCAGACAGTCCATGGCCGATGGATGTCGTTCGTTGACCATGTTGACCAGGCCGCGCCGAGAGCACCATGGCGGTGGACGACGGCGACGCCTAGGAAGGGAACGACACGGAGCCAGGGAAGACTCGGCAATGCTTTCCCACGCGGTGGGGAGTACGAGGGTTTACTGGTCCGGCTGCCATCGCCGGAAAATAACAGGAGGTGTGGGTGAGTAGAGGAATGGCCTGGCCAGCAATGAAGTAGGGTGGGGCGGTGCGGCCTGTGCGGCAGCACAGCCGGCCACGGGAGGCGGGAGCAGGCAGTCCCACCGGAGCTGGTTTGGGCGGCTGGAGCAAGAAGATCAGATATTGAAGAAGCAGCACGGCCGTTGGATTAACATCCAACGGTCGCTGCTGCTAGAATCGTTTGTGGACTAAGTTGACAAAGCCAAAGTACACATCAACCTAGTAGACCCACAAGTCAGCCTCCAAATCTGTCCCAACAAAGATACAACCCGAAATTTCTAGCCAGGTTCAAATTAATTTTAAATCTAAATATACCTTAATTTAAATTCAATCAAATTTTACCCGCACAAAAACAACGAAATTTAAAATATCAAAATCTGAAAGAAAACAGTATTTTGGAACTAATTGCCTGTTTGCTGTATTTTTTCATTTTACAGCCCATTTGATACCCTTCTCTGTCCCGAAAAAACAAAATTACTGCGTGCGCTGCTGGGTCCCTACTGTCATCCTCACCATGTACAGTCATCTCCTTATTCCTCTCGGTTGTTGACCATGTTGACAACACCGGAGGGCGGCGCCGCGGCGAGCGAACCAAGGCGGAGGACGATGGTCAGGCCTCGGACGGGAATGAAAAGGAGCCGGGGAAGATCATAGCCAGCCGTGGGAGACGGGAGCAGGCGGTCCAGCCGGCGCTGGTTTGGCTTTGGCGGCTCGAGGAAGAAGAGACTGAAGAAACACGACAGACGTTGAATGTCAATCCAACGGTCAAGGTTGGCACAATCGTTTTTTGACTAAGCGGACACCAAGTAGCATACTTTTTATATATAGGAAGAAAACTGCGAGGAAAATGCGTTCGTCTGCCGTCCTCCTCCTCACGAGAACGTTAAGCCACATAAGTGACTAGCACCCTTGGCTTTCAACCGAGAGGTCCAGGTTCCAGTCGAGGAACTCTCAATTTTGTCCTCCTTCCTTCCTCGCAAAAAAAGGGAAAGAAAATCAAAGACTTGGGAAGGCGTACAGAACAAGCTAGTGTACCAGTAAAGAGACGTTGCCGAGTTTTAGAAAAAAGAAAACATGGTCCTGTAGCTGGTTTGAATCCAAACCTAGACTATGACTATATATGGTGCTATGCTACTCTGCAAGTAATGAAACTGACATATCCAACGTTCGCTTCTCCTCTTCTCTACTTACTCTACCTAGCATCGAAGCTCGCCGCAACAACCATGTCCATCGGCTGCTCGTCCACCTGCTCTTCGCCAGTAACAACCAGATATGCGCCAAGTCGCCACCCGTACCATCGCCTGTGGGTCTCATCACACCCCCGCCGGCACGCGCACCGCAGCCGATTGCTCATCGCAACCCGCTGCCGTTGGTGTGGTGCCACTGCTTCAAATCACGCAAAGTCAGCCGTCGCGTCTCAATCACAATCCGCAACCCTGGCCGAGTCTTCTACAAATGCCCGAATCATGGGGTAATAATATGTTTAAGTGTTGTTCTGCTGCTTTCAGTTGCTGATTTTTTTAATAGTTTGGTTGATGATCTTCCAATTTGATTAAATGCGAGAAAAGGGAAGATTCGTGTGATTTGTATTTCTGGGAAGTTGCTGATGTGGGGGAATGCAACTACGCTGATTATTTGGTTAGCCGAGGAATCCCAATACCAGCAGGTTGGGGTGTTGGACAAGTAACTAAAGGAACGGCAGAAGAGGAAGATGCAGAGCAGAAGGTTAAAGACGCGGCCTTGACATCAATGAGGAGATGAAAGAGCTTGTGAAGATAATGGGCAAAATCGATGTGCTCTGTAGGATGATTGTCTCTTTATTTGCAGTGTATGTAGCACTCGTGATGTATTCAATTAGCTACGACATGAGCACTTTGTCGAAACTAGTAATGAATGAAACACATGTGTAGCGATTTGGCGTAGTGTTGTGAACATCTAATGATTTCTATTAACACAAATCAGGGGTATCCTTTTGCTCATATAAATAAATAAATAGCAGAGGCCCTGTCGGGTCAGCTTTGTTCTCATTCGAAGTCGTCGAGCAAATTGCAGTCCAACAGCAAACTATGTCATCAAATTCAAGTTTCACAGCCAAATATGAGTACAAGTAAACAACAATGCCATCATGTTTTAGTTGTCATACAATCACCAAACACAAATCAGCATACATAACAAGTGATGTTCTGATAGCAAATACTAAACAACATGTCCATCAGGTTTCAGTTGTCATAGCAAACACAATTTCACATAGTAGATAAAAAACGTCTTCTGACAGGCAAACAAAAGCAATGTAATCATCATCCGCAGCAGCAGCGTCAACATCTTCGCCATGTGTATCAGTCTGAATCGTAATTCCCCACGGTGTCATCTTCTTCTTCATCCTCAACGTCCTCGAACGTTGGCTTCTTCTTGATCAACTCTTGTATGTCCACAGCACAACAGGCAATCTTCTCGTCGGCGTCATTGACATGTTGGTTCTCAAAGATATTAGGAACATGTGTGTTATCTTGTACATCAGGAGCAGTGTAAGCATCATCTTGTTGTGCAACTTCATTAAACGAATTCCTCTGCTCAAACCTTTGCAATACTCTCCAGCCATTGCTGCGTGCAAATGTGTCTTCCAAGAAAAATATCTGTGTTGCTTGATTTGCCAAAATAAAAGGCTCGTTGATGCCTTTCGCCGCCTTGACATTGATGGATTTGAAATAATCATCAGCTCTGAGTTTTGCGAGCCTGGAAAAAAGGTTATACCAACGACAGCACAACAGAACCACACGCCGATGATCCTCGAAACTGGAGATATCACGCAATCAACAATGTACATTATGTTAGCATACATTTCAGTTGTCTCTTTGTCATATGTATCCGTGCTCATGATAGCATTGTTTTGTGTCTTCCTGCCTTCGTCTCGTGCAAGGGTGTTGTAGCGCACATCTCCAACAACGCAAGATTCATAATGTCACCCATTGCTAGTGAGTAAAGGGCATCATCAACTGCATGCCCATCCTCCCGCATCTTCTTAACCTATGGTTAGAAAATAGACAAGCTGATCATCTTATGTACTCAATATATTAAAAAAAGCGGCGGTGCACTTCAAAAGCTTACATGGTTCTTGAACCATTTCGCAAATCCTGCCATAACCAGTTTGTCAATGTTTCTTGGATTTTTTGCGGTAGTAACTCCTCTTTGTAGATGCTGCACAACATAGTGATCGCGTCAAACATCTAAATATATAAAAATGTGCTGCAAGTTTAGTAGATTACGATGTATAAGCTGCGATCGCACTTACTTGATATAAGGTAGTATCTCGTGAATGCTTATTCAACACATACCAAACCATTTTCTCCAAATCTTTAGGTTTGTCCTCTTGTCGACTCTTCCCCGTAACTCGAACAGAATAATTGAAAACATTGAGCCTGGGATTGTCTTCACCCACCTCTTTGCTAAGCTGATCAACTGTTTCAATGTGAGGAGAATGTCAACGCTTCTGTAGCAATGTAGGCCTCTGCAATGGAACCCTCGGGTCTAGCTCTGTTCCTAACATAGCCCTTGAAAGTGCCTAGCCGCCTTTCAATAGGGTACATCCAGCCATCTTGTCTTTGGACCTCTAAGTAGTGCCTCATCGTATATGAACAGCCAAATGCACCATCACATCAAAGAAGGCTAGAGGATATATCTTCTCAAGGTCGCATATGATAGTTGGTATCTTGTCTCTAAGGCGGCTCCAAAGCATCTATCTTGATATTTCTCTGCAGATTTCACGAAGAATTGTCCCAACTCTGCACCTGCTCAGATAAGTCGTATGCCCAATCCTCTAAGGATAATAGGTAAAACCCTTTGAAGTAGGACGTGGCGGTCATGAGTTTTCAACCGTTGTACCTTGTTTCCATCTGACCGACTCTCCTTTCGGGGTTGGAAGCAAATCCATGTGGGAATCTCACACGTGATGTGACCTCATAAAATTCTTTTCTTTTACCTTGTCCAAGACGTACACAGCTGGTGCCATATCCCGTGGTTTACCTTCATCTTGCACCAGCAAATCCTTTCTGATACCCAGGTGTGTCAAATCAATCCTAGATTTTAAGGTATCTTTCGTCTTGCCTTCAATGTTAAGAAGTGTGCCGATAATGCTGTCACATATATTTTTCTCGGTGTGCATCACATCAAGATTATGCCACAGATCCAAATCTTTCAAATACTCCAAGTTCCACAAAGTGGACCTGCGGGTAAACAATAATCTCTCTTCTGCCGTGCGATGCTTCCTTTTCCCGCTACCATTACCAGGATGGTTTCCTGGTGTAATATGCCTGACCTTCTCTAATTCCACTTGCAACTCATCGGCTGTGAGCCTCTTTGGCGCATCACGGTTTTCATGCTTTGCATTGAACACATGTCTTCGGTGTTTTCTAGGATGCGGCTTGTCCTTGGGAAGGAAACGGCGATGTCCAATGTAATAGACCTTGCTAAGTATTGCGTATGACACCGGATTCCTGTCACAGCGAACACATGCATTGTAACCATGTGTCGTTAATACGACATAGTGCCCAAAGCCGGATAATCATGGATGCACCAAATTACAACAGCACGCAGAAAGAAATCAGCTGGTGGGCTGCTATATAGGTCTCGAGTGAGAACACCCTTCCATAGCTTTTGAAGTTCCTCCACAAGAGGCTCCATGAACAAATCAAAATCCTTTCCAGGACTTTTTGGACCTGGGATGAGCAAGGCCATCATGTAGTTTGATTCTTTGGTGCAGACATTTGGAGGCATGTTGTAAGGGATAACAAGCACTGGCCACATGCTATATGTGGCGCTCTGGTGGCAAAATGGGTTAAATCCATCTGAAGCTAAGCCAAGTCTAATGTTTCTCGGGTCAGCAACAAACTCTTTGTGTTTATCATTGAAGCTTTTCCACTCACTACCATGAGATGGATGGCTCATTACATTGTACTCCTGGTTCCTAGAATGCCACAGTACATCCTCTCTTGTTTCAGCATCATGAAACAACCTCTGCAATCTTGGTGTAATTGGAAAATGTCTCAGAACATTATGAGGAATCCTCTTCACAGCATTTCCATCTTTCCATCTTGATGATTTGCATTTCGGGCATTCACTTAAGTTGGCATAATCCTTCCTAACAGAACACAATTATTCTTACAAACATGGATCATATCATATCCAACTCCAACTGCACGAAGGAAATTCTTCATTTCTTTGTAGGTTTGTGGCAGCTCGAGCCTTGTCTGGGAAAGATTTGCAGAAAGTAGCCAACATCGCATCAAATGATATGTTGGTCATCCACTCAGATGTCTTCACCTGAAGAAAGGTGACCATAGCTGAGAATACTAATAGCTTATTTCCTAGGGTGACAGCAACGTTGCATTGTTCCAACATGCGGGCCCACGGTTTTTCTTCTACAGGTGAAAGTTCACGGAATGCATGAGCATTTCGTAGCATTGTTTCAATGTTGGTCAAACTCACTGGCTCCGCCACCACCACCTCCTCCTCCTCTTCCACCTGAGCATCAGGCAGATCAAGATGGTGATCTGCTGCTTCCACGTAGTCAATAACATTGGCGTTCACAGCTTCACCATGATGAACACACCTAGTATATGTGACCGACATCCCATACAAGTGTAGATGATTTTGCACAGTTGGTGGGGTCTTGTAACTGAATTCATACAAGCGCTACACGCAGGCGAGCACATCTGATTTCGACCACCGTACTCTGCTCGATAAAGTTCATGAAGTTTTCAACCCCTCGACATATGCAGTGGAGAATCTTGACGAGAAGTTATCCAAGTCCTGTCCATCTGTTAAACATACAAATTAGGTCTTCTACTAGATATTACAGGAAAAACATATATGCTTTTTTTGAAGTCTAGAAAAAAATACCTAGGTCGATGTCTAAAGCTATGGCAAGATATTTGGACGGGCAGATCTAAGTAACAAAATATATGTAAAGCTAATTCAGCAAACAGATTTGAGTGCTAAATTATGGCAGGCAGTTTCAGCAGTCAATGAGGCCGAGCACACAGCCATCGAACTATCGAAGGCCATCGCAGCAACAAAGATCGAGTATAAAACGGTGTAGAGCTATTTCACCTAACAGATTGGCTACTAGACCATAGCAATCTACGTCACAATAAATATATGGCAAGATATTTTAGCAACTAATCGGCGTGGGCATACCATCTCAGCTAAGCAGATTGAGTGCAGAACAGGGCAAGGAAGCTTCTTAAACATAGCATAATGACAGTAAACTACTTCGGCAAATAGTGAGATTAACAGCGTCTATCAGCTAACATTCAGCGCTACACCGACATGAATGGGGCCTCAGTCTAGAATGCGCGTACCGTGGGAGAAGCTGACCATCGTGCGTCTCCACCTGACGTCGCCCGGTGGCGGCGCTGACCGTCGTCGCCTCCACAAGAACGTAGCCAGAGGTGGCGGCGCGGCTAGAGGACGGCAGTCTAGGAGAGCGTACTGTGGGAGCGAGAGGATCGCCGTGTGGGGGGGGGGGGAGGATTTTCTCGCAGTGGGCGGGGGGAGTTTGGCGCATGGTCGGTTTCTCCAAGTGCAGTCCCACGTGTCAGTGAAGAGGCAAGCTGAAGCGCGTTCCGTTTGCGTGAGCCGTGTGCAGGACCGAACGTGTGTGGGGTGCAATGCGACCGCGACAGGGGTGCTGTGAGTGTACCGCCTTTTTTCCTTTTAAACTTGTAGGTGCTTCGCCCCCTCAAAAAATTTGTTGCTTCGCGATCCATTGATACTACTACTAGTAATCCGGTAATCCCGACTAAAGCAGTAGCGGCGGGTCTTTTCCGTGTGATATGCTGGGAGGTTGGCTTAGTTGGGTTTTTTTGATTTGTCTCAGTTCAATAAAAAGCATAGTTAGTGATGATGGTGTGCCTGTCATCCTGCAATATAGGTCGTCCGATCTATATCTAACGGATAGGAAGGAAACTATGACAATTTACCCGCACTCCTCTCCACATTTGCAGATAAGGCTTTCCCTCATTCATCCTTTTCTCCCACAAGATCTTGATCTTCCGTGCAACGCATGGGCATCTTGCTAGTACCCCCACAATATGTATATTATTGTGAAAGTTCATATACACCGGCCGAGATTAATGCAAACACGGCAGATTTTCATTACATTTCCAACTTTTATAGGACAGAAAAATAAAAGAAACCCGACCCTAAACCTATCCTACGGCGGCGACTGACGTCCTCCACCTGCGATCTCTATGTACGGGGGCGGAGTTCAAGACCCATGAAGTGAAGTTGCGGTCTCCGGCGAGGAAGAGTAGAACACGGGATACGGACCGGCCAGTTGGCACACCATGCCCTGCCGCCTCCCATGCCCTACTCATCCTCGGAGGAGCCCCCGACCTCGGCGGTGCCGGACGTTGGACGGCGGCAAGTAGGACGCGTGGTCGACGGTGCTCCCGTCGTCGGCTGCTGGCGTGGCCACCGCTTGTCGGTCGTGTCTGCGTCGAGCTACGCCGCTATTGCGTCGCGAGGCGACTTGAGCGAGGGTGGCGACCTCGATCTTCATCCCGAAGACAAGCTCTCCCGTAGAGCGTTCGCACTTGCGGTCATGGCGGATGTGCTGCCAGGTAGGAGGACGATGCGCTATGGTGTGGAGGTTAGCTGGGCGTTGCCGCTTTAAGTAGCGCATTCCGGTGAGGCCAAGCGTCCGGGTGCGTCATTAAGTCACCGGAGTTGGTTCCTCGGGCACCAAGCCTCTTAACGACGACATACAAACGGACGGCATGAATGCGGGCAGTTGGCGCCCGGGAACGCACCACGCGACGGCACGAGGGGACGAGAGCTTTGGTGTGCCAGGGTAGTCACCGCGGTCGTGGCAACGTTGGAGATGCCCTTTGCTCAAATGCAATCCCGCATGTCATTGAAAAGCAAGATGACCCGGCATGGTCTCAGGTCCGAGAGGATGCGGTTGGTCGCTACTCCACTCCGCGGACGCGTCGCGGCGCCCCGTGCATCCTCGACGAGCCGGGTGTTGGGGTGTGTTTGGATTGTGGCCAAAGTGCACCTTACCAAATTTTTGGTCATACCCAAAGCTTGGTCTTTGTTTGGATGGTTGCCATTTTTTGGCATGCCAATGAACTCTAGCCAACTCTAGTTCATTTTTCTTGCCAATGTCGGCCAAATCATGGGCAACCAATACCTCAACCAAAATTTTGGTCATGACCCAAAGATTGGTCTTTGTTTGGATGGTTGCCATTTCTTTGGCATGCCAATGAACTCTAGCCAACTCTAGTTCATTTTTCTTGCCAATGTCGGCCAAATCATGGGCAACCAATACCTCAACCAAAATTTTGGTCATGGCCCAAAGATTAGTCTTTGTTTGGATGGTTGCCATTTCTTTGGCATGCCAATGAACTCTAGCCAACTCTAGTTCATTTTTCTTGCCAATGTCGGCCAAATCATGGGCAACCAATACCTCAACCAAAATTTTGGCTACCCAATGCTTTGATGGGGCAACCTTGGGCACAAACCAGACATACCGTTGGTCGTGCCACAGCACTAACGCCACCCTCGGCACACTGAAACCGACCGTGTCTAGCGATGATATAGTGTGTCGCTCACCGCGGTCGCCATGTCCAGAGGCGATGCTGGAGCTGTGCCCCGTTGTTGGCCCCAACGACCCACATGAACGGTTGTCGGTGGCGAGTAGGTCGTGGGCCAGCCCCTCCATTGGACTAGTCTGCGCTACGTCGTCCCGACGAGTGTGCCCCACATGTCGGTTTCCCTGTTTTCCCGGCCATATTCGAGCGTCAGTGCTCCGCGTTGCGCATTAGGCCTTTCACTATGTAGGCCAAGCGAGACAACTTATTGTTAATTTGAGCCATTCAAGTGTAATCATGTGGCGTTTAATTATTTCTCATTCCTCTCCAACCCTCTTCTCCATCGATCATGTCGCCCTCCAGTCGAGTCCATCCTCCCGCATGCCTCATTTGAACATTCCGCCGAGTGTCATTCGCATGTACCCACCCGAGTCCTCTTTCAATAGATCTCCGGACCCCGAGATGAAATCGAGAGGGAACGAGTGGGGGCACGTGATACCTAAGGCGGATTCAAAATTTTGAACCGGTGATCATAGCATCTGCAAATCATATATAAAGGGTATTCAATGTTCGTTTCATTTTTGAACGTACAATATACTCCCTCCTATCCTTTCTACTTTACATATAAGTTTTATGTGTAGTCAAAGTATCTCTACTACGATCAAAAAGGTATGAACATTCAAGAATGCCCAATCAATATTGTTAGATTCGTACGTACTCCTATATTTGTACTGGAGATGGTTTCCAATTTGACTATTGACAATAGTACATGAGATGTATAATGTGAAAATTATATCATTGGAAACTCCTTTCACATACAAAATTGACCGTAAGCTTTGTGTAAGTTGCATGTCATATATTATTACTCTAACATTTGGTAAAAGTTAGCCTCGAAAAACGCATTAGACCCTGTATGCTTTGTGTAAGTTGCATGTCATATATAATTACTCTAACATTTGTGTAAGTTGCATGTCATATATTATTACTCTAACATTTGGTCAAAGTAGTATAGTGGAAGTGGATCCTCTGACGTAGGTATCCCTGCCTTACCCTCCCTTTCGGTCACTTACTGGCGGACCCCATGCTTGCTAGGCCCCATATGTCAATTACTCAATGGGTTCGGCCACGTCAGGGGATCCTCATCCGTAGTATACTCCCTCTGTTTTTATTTACTCCACATAAAAGCGGAGGGAGTGGTGGTATAATAAATGACGCGAGGCGGGGAGGGGAGGGACGTCGGTTTGCTCTCAATCATGTCCCACAAGCGGCGAAAACGCAAGACGGCGCGTTCCATTCGGTGAGCGACGTGGAGGGTCCAGCGTGCTGGGCTGCAACGCGAAGGCGACAAGAGCGATGTACAGTCAAAACCGATTGACCGGTCGTCACCGGAACCACTATTCACACCAGAACCTTCGCTGCTCGGCCTACGCCAGCCACTGCCCTAAAACCATACCAAATCTCCAGCCCATTCCCCCACCTTTCGATCCCCTAGCCCGCATCAAGCGTCCCCTAGTTCGCTGAAAAGCCATGGTGCGCCGCAAGATCACTTACTACAAGATGCTGATGCCGGAACGCCGCACAGAAATCGCGGCGGCGGTCGGCGCCACAGACCTTCGTTCCCAAGCTCGCTTTGCGGTGGGCCAATCCCCGGGTTCTCTGGAGCCAAGCTATGAGGAGGAGGAAGTCGATCCAATGTTCACTGCGGAGGTCGCGGCGCAGAAGGCCCCGATGGGTATGAGACGATGGACGTCGACTTCGTGCCGGCGTCCGAGTCCCCCATGGTGCAAAGCGGACGATGGTTCAACATGGCGATACTAAAGGAGGACCGGGAGGCAGAGGCTCAACTCGACGCGGAGCGCGCGGATGCCGCTGCCATCGAGACTCTCCTGCAGGCGGAACCGGATATCGTGGATGTGAACCGGGCGGCGGAGGCTCAACTTGAGGCGGAGCGCGCGGATGCCGCTGCCATCGAGGCCCTCCTGCATTCAGAACCGGACGTCCTGGACATGAACCGGGCGGTAGAGGCTCGACTCGACACAGAGCGCGCGGATGCCCTCCTGCAGGCAGAATCAGACGTCCTGGACTTGAGCCGGGCGGCGGAGGCTCGACTCGATGCGGAGCGCGCGGATGCCGCTGCCATCGAGGCCCTCCTACAGGCGGAAGCGGACGTTCTCGACTTGAACAGGGCTGTGCTCTCGTCCGTGCAGAGCGCCCGCATGCTCCGCTTGAACGAGTAGCTGGAGGCCGAGGACAACCACGGTGCGGAGACACACGTCGGTAGCGACGGCTGGTTCGCGCCGGCAGCCAAAGACGACGAGGCCGTCTCTTTCCGCGAGCAGTGATAGTTTTTCTTTATGTTGTTGTTTTTATGGATATTTTGCTGTGTAAAAACATATTGTACTATATTTGTTATGCAAGTCACCTGACTTGGGCCAGTCTACCATTTCAGGCGGTTGGATGAATATCCTACGTCTCCTAACCCTTCTTTCCTTCTTCCTCACCTCTTCTTCTTCCCCAACAGACCACCGCATGGGCCTTACGGATACTCCCCAACATGCGGTTGGATAAACATACTCTATGAACAAAAATTATGTGTCAGCGATAGGATGGCTGAGTTTGGTTTGCTCACATGCGACAACACGTGTCAGTGAGGGTGCGTTCCCTTGGTTGGGTTTGCAACGTGCAGGAGCGACTGTGTGAGGGTGCGGTGCGACCACGGCGTGTAGGAGTGACCGTGTGAGGGTGTGGTGCGACCGCGACAGCCGTGCGCAAGTGTACCTCCTTCTCATTTTGAAAACTTTAGGCAAGCTTGGCAAAAATGTGTGGCGAAGTTTGGCAATGCAAGGCCTAGACCCAAATAGGATAAGTACGTACGTACTAGGAGTACTAGTGTTAAAAAAGAAAGGCAGGGTTTTCCTTCACGGGATTTGATCGATACAAATCCTCGTTTCACGTGTCAATTAATGCGTATTTTTTTTGAAAGACCAAAGAGATAACCATCTCACTCCTCATCGCTTGATTAATGCAGCGCCATGCAAACCAACCTTCTCACTTCCGCATGCATGCAGGGGATATTAATGTCCTTGGTTGCTAACCCCATCAATTTTTCCTCGATTAGTGTTAGTGGCCCTTTGCAAATTGTAATTTTGATAATACTGGCCTTGTGTACAAAAAAATCAAGGTAGTAACTATATTTGACTTCCTTCCCCATTGCGGTGACGTCGATGATTTTTTTTTTGTGGTTTGGCGAAGTGCGTTCGACGGAGAACAATATTGAGGGAGACCATGGTAAGTCGTTCGCAAGTGCCGCCTACAAGCCGAGACAACCGCCTTATTTGCATCCAGGAAGTCCTTTACTAGTACTACTACTAGGAGTACTAGTGCGGTGAGATGGTTTCTCGAAGAAGACGATGGAGAAGCGGAGTCAACGAAGAGTGAAATGATGGTTGCTTCGTCCGTGCTTTGTGATTTGATGCCTCACTGCTTTGTGATTTGTGATAGAAGGGACAGGGGAGTAGACACTATGCTCTATATTGTACTACATGCGTCCAAGCATGGGAGAAAGAGGAGAGATGTTGCATTTTTCTATTCCTTCAATCAATCAATCAGGGAGCTTGGGTTCCATCTTTTTGGCTTTGGCAACACCGTCCACAACGGTTCCCATGATGCCAAAAGCTATTTTCACATTTGGCTACACATTGTGGATGCCCTTAACTGTACCACTTGGTTTTGCTCACTGTGCTATCTATACAAATCTCAATTATATTAATCTAAAAAATTATAGAATCAAGATTAGTAAAAAGGAGGTGATTTTGCCGCGCGGATGGCGGTTTGCTAACATGCGGTCCCACATGTCAGTGCTTTACAAAGCCGATCTGCGTCCCACACGAGGAAGAACAACGGCAGAAGCAACACGTGGTTAAGTTGAAGAAGATGAGGGAGAAGCGGATTCAGCAACGAGTGAAATGATGGTTGCTTCATCCCTCCAACTTCTTTTTTTAGCATTATTACTTCGTCCCTCCAACTTAACTGCGGGAAAGTTGCAGCTTTGGTATTTGACGCCTCATTGCTCATTACTACACCGGCGCCATGACTGGGGTGCTTCACCCCGGCTGCTCTGCACTGTATTTCGGTATGGCACGTGGACCCGGTAGCTTGATGTCCCGCATGTCGGCGAAAGGGAATAGAAGATTTATGAAAGCGAGTGCTCCACTCTTACGACAGAGGAGTAGATGACACGACGGCCCAGTGAACTGTCACTTGTACTGTATAGTACTATAGTTTTCTTTGTTCATACGATCCATCGATACAAACCCGATTAAACAGAAAGGGTGGGGTTTTTCCAGCGGTAGATGATAATCTTGGCCATACATTTCAAAGGCAATTTTAATGTATGCAAACTGAATAATTATAAGTAACAATATGATATCTAGTAAAACTAAAAACACATATGATTTATTGTGTTAGAGTGTAATAGTAGTGATGTATTGCATAGTTGTTAGATGTAACATGTGATAACGTGTAGAGATGTAGTTTTGGAGGACCTACAGAGAGAAAAGCGTATACAACCACGAACTTGAGAATAAGCTGATTACGGCCACTATATACGTTTTGCGGTGATTATCCGATCACTTGCTCACGATTCGAGATCGGATTGCACTCTGTTGACCGCCAAATAGTCTGCGTGGTGCCATGTTGACTAGTTAAATTGACCACGTTCCTTGTGGGTCCCACCTGTCAGTTCACATAGGGAAAAGGTCGATAAACACAAATTTACGCAGCGCCGACAAGGCTCCAACCCGTCTTGGCAGAATCACTGTATGTGTGCATCGGGGCTGATGTGTGTGCATGCACGTGTAGGTTGAGCACTTGAGCGTGAGAGTGTGTTGGTCGTGTGGTGTACTGGTGTGTGCATGCATGCGTGCGTGTGTGTGTGTGTGTGAGTGTTGCGTGCGTGCGTGGCTGCGTGTGTACGTGTGAGTGTTGCGTGCGTGCGTGGGTGCATGTGTTTGTGTGAGTGTTGCATGGATGCAGTTTGTGTGCATGCGTGTGTGTGGTTATAATCACCACACCAGCTCTTGTGTGTTAAAACAGACGGCTCAGCATACCAATACAAGGCCACCTTGTCCGATGTGCCCGCGGTCATGACATCGAACCACCGTCAAAATATTTTTTTGTCGTTTGTTTTCATTCTTACTAGCAAGATGCCCGTGCGTTGCACGTAACATCAAGATGCATTTGTATGACTTGTTTATCTTGTGAGAGAAAAGGATGAGCGAGGGAAGGCCTTATTTGCAAATGTGGAGAGGTGTGTGGCTACCTTTTTGCAAAATTGCCATAGTTTCTTTCCTATCCGTCAGGATATAAATCAGACGGCCTATATTGCAGGATGGCAGGCACACCGTCATCACCAATTCTGTTTTATAAGAGTGTATTTTATGTATTTTATAGGAGTGTAGATGTAGAGTAGATACAAGTCGACAGGTGGGCACGATGGTAGTGAGATAATGTGATGCAACACTAGAGGTGCCACGTGGAGCGTTTAACTGGTCAACTAGTCATGTCATGAGCAAATACAGAGTTGTATGGTGAGCCCGTGACTGTATAATAACCACTAAACGTAAACGGTGACCATAATGAGTGGATTATGAAGTCCAATGTATGTATCCTGCTGGCTTCAAATACAATGATCCTCATTGCATATATCGCGAGAGAAAGATGAAACACGCGTGAATTTTCTGGGGGCTTACTTTTAGAGGACCTGGAGATAGTTTTGTGTGCATACGTGAAAGGGGCGTACATGGGGGGTGTATGCGATGGAGAGAGAGATGCTCTTCGTTTCTCTTTATTATGACTAACTTTGTATATAATATAAAAATATACAAATTCACGGTCTTGGAATAAATATCATTGTGGGCACCATGCAATGCAAATTAGCGTTCGTAATCCTCCATATAACTTTGTAATGTTGTATATATGTAGAAACTCTAAAATAATTTTTTGTCCACACTTTATTCAAAAGGAATGTTGTATGTGAAATAAACGTGAAGAGAGGGCTCTTTAGATCAATGGGGTACGTGATGTAACATGTGTGAATGTGTAGTTGATGCATTTGGCGAGGCCTAGAGAGGTATGTGTGTGTATTACGTATTCGAGAGAGGCATGGATAGAGGGGCCGACGGGGGGGAGGCGTGGGAGAGATAGCACGAGAAATGAGAGTGGTCTAGAGAGAGAGAGACGAATATGACGTCACGACAAGAGATTCCATTTCCTTGAGTGTGTATATGCAACCGGGGAGGGAATAGAGGCACCAGGAGAATTTTTCTGTGTGTGTGATGTTTGTGTTGGTATGTGTGGGTGTGAGAAGATAATGAGACGTGGGGGCAGAGGATGTGTCACCGCGTGAGGTCCGGTGGGTCGAGGTGAGGCCCTTCATTCGGTTCCGTCCTGTGCCACATTGGTCGGCCCATGACACATTTAGGAAGACCCATGGATGACTAGTTGTACAAGACAAAGATAGCAGAATTGTGAAGGACTCTATGTCCACTGACAAAGCCGGCTAGGAGTTGTAACCCTAGGTTCTAGGTAACCCCTTTATCTCTGGTATTACTATTCATCCAACCTAACTTTAAGGGGCATCATACAGAATGCTCTTCTAGAATCATACTCGTTGATTAGGAAGAGAGGTGTGAGACAATGCGTGAGAGGCAAAGCGTAAAGATAATGTGCGTACATGAGACACGTAGGCAGGTCCATGTATATAGAAAGGGTCGATGAGGATTGTGCGTGTGTATGTTTGTGAGAGGAAGAGTGCTTGTGATAAAGGTTAGTGAAAACAGTTGTAAATGGTTACGAGAGGGAGGGAGGGTTATATCTAGAGCATGTGTGCGAGAAAGACACCTCGGGAGAGAGTGTTTGAGCATGTGTGAGAGACCACCGATGGAGAGTGAAACTACACGTAAAAGACTGCTCTACACATTGATTAAAGATATAAATTGTACCCAAATATTAGGATGGGATCATGATATTCGCAATTCGCGTAAGGAGCGGTCATTGATCCATCAGACATCTAGATGCTATCAAATTTGAGCATGTCTATGTTACTATTCGACACAATTGATCCACTGTCGGATTTCGGGTTCCGGCAGACCCTTGAGGTTCAAACACTGGGGTGCACGCGGAAATCTCGCCCTCTACCTACTTGCACCCCGCCGCCTCGCTTGGATCTAAACTACGAAAGGAAAAACACAAGAGACACAAGGTTTATACTAGTTCGGGCCACCATTGTGGTGTAATACCCTACTCTAGTTTGTGGTGTGGTGGATTGCCTCTTGGGCTGATGGTGATGAACAATACAAGGAAGAACAACCTCGCGAGGGTCTGTTCTTGGCCAAGGCGATGAACTGCTAGGAAGAGTTCGATCGCTCTCTCTCTCTCTCTCTCCTCTCTCTCTCTTTCTCTCTCTCTCTCTCTCTCTCTCTGGATTCCGGACCCTGGATCCAAGATTCAAGATCAAGCTCTGTTCTGGATCTCGGATCAAGCTGCCTCTACCCTGTGGGAGGCTAGTCCTATTTATAGGCGAAGGCCCTGGGCCTCTTCCCAAATATTGAGCGGGAAGGGCGCCAACAATTGGCTTTCGAAGGGGAACATCTGGTACACTTATCCTGACTAAAGTTAGTCCTCTTTGTCAAAGGCTCTCTGGTGGTGGCCGGCTTGGGCTCCTAATGACTTCCTTCTGCCCGTTGGGCTGGTCTTGGTCTTGTTGCACGAAATGGGCGCCTTTGCTTGAGGCTCTCGCTGCGCTTGCTCCCTTTGCACCAAAGAGGAAAGGAGGACACTGCGCGGGCTGGCGCCCTTGGTCGTCATGGCTTGCGTCATGGGTACCTCGTGAGGTACCCCGCCTTGATCTCTCCGCCTCCTCGCGAGCCAGCCTGATGAGGCCGTGCCTGAGGTAGCTCCCTGTCGTCCGCCCATGAATCTGGCCCCTCACGAGGGTCTTGAGCTTGTGTTGATGAAGATGGGCCATGATGGGCCCCCTTTGAGCCACGCCGCAGGCCACAGGCAGGCAAGTCTGGGGACCCCTGTTCCCAGAACGCCGACAGTAGCCCCCGGGCCCAAGGTGCACCCGGACTTGGCCGAGCAGAGAAGCGAAAGGGCAAGTGCGAAGCGCTGCGGGCCCTAACAGCCTGCGGCCTTGGGCGCCGCATGGCGGTTGATTGGATGTGGGCGTCTCCACTTCCGCACGACGCCTCGGCAACTGCACGCATTGACAAGTCCCTGCATGCAAAGCGGGTCATGATTACCTGCGATCGTGGAGGTCGGCGGTTGGCCTCCCCTGGCTTTAAGTACGGAGTGGTGAGCGCTCCTCTGGTCCGTTTCTGCTTGCTTCTCCTTCTTCCTGGTCCTTGCTCCGTCCTGCTGCAATGGCTCCAATCCGCCGGTTCTCCGCGGCAGAGAAGGGAAAGGCTCCCCGAGAGGGTCCTGACCCGCTTCGCCAAGAAAGCAGCTAGCCCTCTGCCATCGGAATGAGGGTGCCCACCAGTGGTGTCGAGGCCACAGTGCAAGCGGCCACCACCAGTGGTTCCCGCTTCCCTTATGTACGCCCACATCGAGGGCTCTGAAGGAGTTGATGCCGATCGCCACAGGCGACGCCGCCCGTCGACGCCGGCGGGTCACGAAGGTGCGTGTCGTTCCCCCTGGAGTCCACGCCGAGGGCTCCTCCCGAGAGTTCGTGCTCCACGCCGCCATGTCTCCTCGGTCTTGGATTCGCCTTCCTCCCTTCTTCGCCTCCGCGATTCCATGGGGAGGACCCCTGGAGCTCTGGCTGCAGTACGCCGGCTGCAGCACCCTTGCGACCGGGGCAGAGGTTGCGGTCGTTGCCCCAGGCAAGGTCTTCATGACCCGAGGCTGGGGCGAGATCGCCCAAGTCTGCAAGACAAGGGGCACCCTCGCGATCCACCTAGAGTACGACGGCGCTTCGGTCATGCTCTTCAAGGTCTTCGATGCGGAAGGGCGCCGGCTGGAGTGCTGCCCCGGGAGAGGTGATCGAGGCCCTGCCCTTGGCGAGGCTAGGCTCGCCGACCGCTCCCTCGGCAGCTCGTCGAGGCGGTGGAGGCGTCGGAGGATTCAGCGACTCCGCCCGAGCTCTTCCGCGACTCCGGAGGCGGCGGCGACAGCTCTGAGCCCCGAACTGCGTCGCTCTCGGAGCAGGGCGGGCTCGGCAGGCTGTCGCCGCCTCTGATCTGGATGGGGTTGGTGCCGGTGCCCGACGGCCCACTGTTGATGATGGCGTCTTTTGCAGGGGCTCGTGTAGTTAGCGTTCTTTAGGATCTGCTCCCTGCGAGGAATCAAAAGCGCCCCCCGTGGAGGCTTGTAAGGTGCATGTGGTCCTGTTTGTTAATATGATCCTTGTCGTGAAGCAGTGCGAGTTGCTCATTCCGTCTTAGCTCAGTTCTCTCTTTCGAACCTTGCAAGGGCTCGACGCTCTGTGCCGACAGGTCCCAGTCCCAAGACAGGCTTCAGCCGTCGCTGGTATGCCAGGTCGCGATGCTGTGGTGAAGGCCAGGAGGTGAGCGGCCCGAAGTCCGGTAAGAGCCCCTGAGTCGGGATGCTCAAGAGGTCCCCCTTAGCGCTCAAGCAGCCATCGTTCGGTGAGAAAGGAGAACAAAGTTGCTAACACGGGATTGCGTTGGGTGAGGGGACAGTGCCGTGTTAGTTAGTGCTCCCGAGGGGTGACTTATCTCGAGAACCAGGAGCCGCTTCCTGGTGTGTTGCCGGGTCCATGCATCGGCAGGCGAGGGGTCGCTTGGCGAGGTCCTCGCGTGTCCCTCCCCTCTCGCCTTTGCTCCCCTTTCTGCTCTACGTCCTCGGGTCCCGGCCCTCGAGCGAGTCTCAGCCGTCGCTGGTATGCCAGGTCGCGATGCCGTGGTCAAGGCCAGAGGGTGAGGGCTGGAGAGCCAGTAGGAGCCCTGAGTCGCGATGCTCAGGCACCCCCCCTTTAACGTGCAAGCGGTTCGCGCGGGTGAGAGTGAAGGAGACACCGTGGGGGCCTCGCCTGACGCTGCTCCTTGAAGAGATCCTGCAGGCTCATCACAGAAAGAACGAAAGTTCGCCGTGACAATCGACAGTCAGCCGTTAGTTGCCCCGGAGGGGTGACGAGGAACTGAAGGCTTGACGAGGTGGCGCTATGCGGGGCTGCCGCGGCCAGAGCTCAGCCATTCAGGTTTGTTGGTGTTGCAGGGACGGACCCATGCGCAAGCGCCATGCCATTAGGGAGCAGCTCTAGCAGTTGGTGTCAGTTGAGCGGGCAACTAGGTCAAGCATGTTAATCACGAAGGAGCAAGTCCATTTAGATAACCGCAAAGAAGATGAACATCGCCGGGTTGGACCCGAGCGACCTGGGGATGATGCAGCCCGAGGGGCGCCCCCAACAAGATCAGCTAGGAACATGAAGTAAAAGAGATACACGCCGCAGGGATGGACCCACGCGGCCTGGGAATAATGCAGCCCTGGGGGGCGCTCCCAGCTGGAAATGAAACTTGAGAGATGTCACCTGATAGCGTTGAAGACGAAAGGGTGTTGGTGCAGCAGACTCGGTGGGCTGCGGGAGCCGATCCTCACGAGCCCCCAGGCTCAGGGGCCTCGGGAGGCGCTGGTGGCTCCTCGTGGACCATCTCCATCTCTGCCAGGGCTGCGGAACGCCTGGCCTCTTGAGCCTCCAGGATGCTCCTCATGAGGCGCTGGCGCGTGGCAGCCGCATTCGGCAAGCCGTAGGGCATGCGAACGTAGTTGTGGGGTGGACCTTCATAGCGTCCCACGCGAGAGGGCCGAGGCGCTCTGAGGCGGCTCGGTTGAGCCTGGTATGTCGATGCACGCGCAGCCCACCATCCTCGCTGGATGGGGAGCTACGGCAGTGTGGCGGCTGCCACTCATGACTCTTGACTCCTGCAGCTCTGAATGATCTTGGCCGACGAACTCCCGAGGTTCGGACCTCCATGCCTTGCTCCTTCTTGAGGGAAACGTGCTTCGAAACACGCCTCCAAGTGGTGCCCAAGCGCCTTCCTCGTGACCTTAGCAAGGTCGGTGGCCCTCCAGGGGGGAGCGCCCGAGCCCTGCCTGAGGAGGGCGCCAGGCGTGCTTTCCTATGCGATAGAAGGAGGTTCCCACTGAGCTGGCGTGGACGCTGAGGGGCCTGCCTCCTGAGAGGCCGGACCGGACGATGTCTTCTTCTTCTTGGGGGCGGTCTCGGGAAGCCTCCTGCTTTCGCGATCCGGGTCTTCCAGTGATGCGGCCTGAAAGGCTCGCTCCAGGGAGCACACCGCGTCTTTCTCTTCGCAGGGCACCGTGATGACTCCGCCACTTCCTGGAATCTTGAGGACGTTGTAGCCGTGGTGGGTTACGGCCATGAACTTGGCCAGCGCTGGGTACCCGAGGATGGCATTGTATGGCAGGCGAATGTGGGCGACGTCGAAGTCGATGAGCTTGGTGCAGTAGTTGTCGCATGCGCCGATGGTGACAGGGAGGCGAACCTGCCCAATCGGGACCGTGGAGCCGTCGGTGACCCCAGAGAAAGGCTTGGTCGGCTGAAGCTGATTGTAAGGCACTTGGAGATTGTTGAACGTTTCCACAGATAGGACGTTGAGCCCTGCCCCATCATCGATGAGGGTCTTGGTGACTAGCACGTTGCTGATGATTGGGGAGCAAAGCATTGGGAGGACTCCGGCTGTGGCCGCACACTTGAGCTGATCCGCTGAGCTGAACGTGATGGCACACGCCGACCACCTGAGGGGGCGTGTGGCTTCGAGCTTGGGGAGGACTACATTCACTTCGCGGGCGAACTGCTTGAAGATGCGTTGAGAGGATGGGGCTTGAGCTCCGCCCAGGATGCAGGCGATCGCGCGGCTCCTGGAAGCCCCAGCCCCTCGGCCCCGATGATGGTCTTCATTTTTCCTTGGCTGCGGTGGCAGAGGAGGGAGACCTGCGTTGCCTTGCGGGCGATCCTCGCGAGGCTGATCCCTCCAGCCTCCCTCGCGAGGCGGGTCCCGCCAGTGATCCTCGCGAGGTTGGTCACGCCATCCTTGGCGAGGGCCGCGGTCTTCCCAGCGTCCTGTGTTCCTTCCTCCTCCTCGGCCGTAGCCCCGGTCGCTGCGCTCGGGACGTCGGCCGATCCTCCCTTCTCGCACGGCTCGGAGCTCTTGACATTCGTTGGTGTTGTGGGTGTGGAGGTTGTGGTACACACAGTACCGGCTGCCCTTGGAAGACTCGGGCTGATCTCTGCCCCGCTTGGTGTCCGGTTCTGCCGCGAGCACGGCAGCCCCCTTGTGCTTCACATCCTTGGCCTTGGGCTTCTTCTCTTCTGGGTCTGCGGCAGGCAGCTCGAGGAGGGAGACACGCCCTTCCTCGGCCCTGGCGCACTTGGTCGCCAAGTTGAATAGCTCCAAGGAAGTGCACAAGTCTTCATGCATCGCCAGCTCCTCCTTCATCTTGACGTCGCGCACACCATCGGAGAAGGCGGAGATGATGGCCTCCTCAGTCACCTTGGGAATCTTGAGGCGTGCGTTGTTGAAGCGTTGGATGTATTTCTGCAGGGTCTTCCCTAGTTGCTGCTTGATGCGGCGCATGTCGCTCACGGCGGGTGGCCGGTCACGAGTACCTTGGAAGTTGGCGATGAAGCGGGTGCGCGTCTCGTCCCAGGAAGAGATCGTGCACAGAGCCGAGTTCGAGAGCAGTGCGGGCCCCGTCCTTGAGCGCCATGGGAAACCAGTTCGCCATGACCTTCTCGTCTCCGTTGGCGGCTTCGATGCCCAGCTCGTAGAGCTGGAGGAACTCTGCGGGGTCGGCCGTACCGTCGTAGCGAGGAGGCAGGTCCGGCTTGAACTTTCCGGGCCACGCGACGCTGCGTAGCTCGGGGGTGAAGGCACGGCAGCTCTGTAGCCACGCAGGAGGCCTTGGGTGACGAAGAGCTTGGTCTTGCGGGTCCCCATGCGCTGCAGCCGGAGCAGCGGGGGTCTTGACGTCTTTGGAGCACGGCGTGGTCGCGACGAGCTGGGCGGGGAGCACTCGGGCAGCTTCTTCTTGGGCGAGGACTTCTGGCAGCTCTGCTCTTGCCGCTGGCGCCGGACGGAGCGGGTTCCGCCCTAGGGACCACGCGCCTTAGGGCAGGCGCCTTCTTGAGGGGAGGCGGCGGCGCCGTTGCCAGCAGCGCGAGGGCGGGTGCGGGGCCAGACGGCGCGGGGAGCCCCTGCGCGCGAGCTTCGAGCGGCAGTCGAGCCACTCTTCGTGACGTCGTCGGACGGGCCAGCGCAGAGCTCATTTGCCGCGATGAGCGCAGATCGAGCCTCCATGGGCGCGCGGAATGCGCGAGATGAAGAACCAGTCGGGGCGAGTGAGGGGGTAGAAGTGCGGCTGTCTTGCCTCACGGAGGAATGCTGGGACGATGCTTGCTGTTCGTTCCCCGCCGGGCCGGTGGCGGCGTTCACGGCAGGCGACGGGGAACGACGAGGGCGCCCGCCACGGAGCCGTCTGGCGGCGTGGGAAGCGAGAGCGGCTCGGCGCTGGCCCGGCGGCGTCGGACATGGATGCGGTGGTCGACGGAGAAACAGGCGGCGAAGACGAATTCCGGCGCACCCCTACCTGGCGCGCCAAATGTCGGATTTTGGGTTCCGGCAGACCCTTGAGGTTCGAACACTGGGGTGCGCGCGGAAATCTCGCCCTCTACCTACCTGCACCCCGCCGCCTCGCTTGGATCTAAACTACGAAAGGAACAACACAAGAGACACAAGGTTTATACTAGTTCGGGCCACCACTGTGGTGTAATACCCTACTCTAGTTTGTGATGTGGTGGATTGCCTCTTGGGCTGATGGTGATGAACAATACAAGGAAGAACAACCTCGTGAGGGTCTGTTCTTAGCCGAGGTAATGAACTGCTAGGGGGAGTTCGATCGCTCTCTCTCTCTCTCTCTCTCTCTCTCTCTCTCTCTCTCTCTCTCTCTCTCTCTGGATTCCGGACCCTGGATCCAAGATTCGAGATCAAGCTCTGTTCTGGATCCCGGATCAAGCTGCATCTACCCTGTGGGAGGCTAGTCCTATTTATAGGCGAAGGCCTTGGGCCTCTTCCCAAATATTGAGCGGGAAGGGCGCCAACAATTGGCCATTTTGAAGGGGAACATCTGGTACACTTATCCTGACTAAAGTTGGTCCTCGCCTGTCAAAGGCTGGGGTCGGGACGCCGGCTTGGGCTCCACAATGACTTCCTTCCTGCCGTTGGGCTGGTCTTGGTCTTGTTGCACCGAAATGGACGCCTTTGCTTGAGGCTCTCGCCTGCGCTTGCTCCCTTTGCACCAAAGAGGAAAGGAGGACACTGCGCGGGCTGGCGCCCTTGGTCGTCATGGCTTGCGTCATGGGTACCTCGTGAGGTACCCCGCCTTGATCTCTCCGCCTCCTCGCGAGCCAGCCTGATGAGGTCGTGCCTGAGGTAGCTCCCTGTCGTCCGCCCCGCGAGGCTTGGCCCCTCGCGAGGGTCTTGAGCTTGTGTTGATGAAGATGGGCCATGATGGGGCCCCCTTTGAGCCACGCCGCAGGCCGCAGGCAGGCAAGTCTGGGGACCCCCGTTCCCAGAACGCCGACATCCACACAGTTAGTATTTTGAACTCCAGACAATGCATCCCTTTAGCAATCTAATATAAACGTGAGTATAGTTCATGTTGTGTGTGTAAAGCACATTATACATACAAAAGTTACACAATGGACATTATAAATAGCTACATATGAACTAGCATACATTTGAATTCAACTTAAGGTGGTTTAAAAAATCGAATCAACATGAAGTCCATTCAATTATTTGAATTTGATATCATGGCATTTGTAAACCATACCTAAATTATGGGGGCACCAATCTTTGCTCTGGTTTTGTACATAATAGCATATGTAGTCGTGTACAAAATAGATTCAAATTTAGCTCCTCCATTCCAAAATAATCGTAGTTATAGGATTTTCAAGTGTCAAAATTTCAAAAAGAAGCGGATAATTTAATGAGGTTTTCAAACATACAAGGTCAAATATAACGTTGTATATTTAGGTCAATCCTCATAGTTCAAGAGTACTCTAAACGTGAATGTTTGTGTTTCAAAATTTTGAGCGAAGCGCCAAAAGAGCCTCTACTACTTGAAACCGCGTGAGACCAATGTTTGGTAGTACAAGGAAATTACTTTTCTAATAACTCCGACCCGTGAAACCCGCCGGCCCAACGTCCAAAGGTCTAAACCGGGGTAGGTTTGTTGCTTCATCTAGACGCCACGCAACCGCCTCTGAAAAACATTCATACACAATGGCCGCCTAAGCACACATGCGCGCGGCCGAAATCGCTCCCGCCCACTATTTGGGACACACAGGATTACCATCCTACCCCGACCCATGATGGGTCCGAAATTTAAGAGGGGCAAAGTTTGTACTTTCCCCAAATTTCAAACAAGTGTGTCCCATCTTCTGTTCAAACAAGCCAAAACCAAGCGCGTCACAGACAGAAACATGGGTCCCCACACCAGTCCGATTCCCCATTCATACTCCGTGGGCGCCAAAACTACCTCTCCACCAGCCGTGAAACACCGGCGTACTCCGTACGCCACCCCATCCCACCCATCAACCGCCGCCCTCCTCCATCACGCCGAAGCCGATACCCAGGCGTGCGTCCACATAACCTCAACCGCAACGCCCTCCCCGGCTAGTAGTTGAAGCCGAGGCCGAGCCGTCCGTACCCGAGCCAGTTAGACCACGCCATCCTGCACCTCACTGTTGCCGCTCCAACTTCGCCACCCTCCACCGCACCGGAGCTGTTCCTGCTACGCCGTTCTTCGCCGCCTCGGATCTGCTTCCCCTCCGCCGACATACGACCACTGCAACATAGTCAACAATTTGGCCATGGGTTCGTCCAAGCCTGCACCCTCCAGAACATCGGTTTCCCCGGTAAAAAGAAGAAGATCGGTGCGACATGTGGAGGTGACCACACCGGCAACCGAAGAAGGTACTCCTCTTCCATTATTCGTGCAAATCTTACGTCTCTGCTTGCACGGTATTCATCCCACGAAGACACTAGTTGACCGCTTCTTCTTGATACTAGATGTTCCTAGTAACTCGCGATGCACAAGGTTTCTCCTCATATACTATTTCACCTTAGCTAGAGGTCCATCGCCCCCCTGAATTTCAATTTCTGGCCAGTTGATTCCCAATTAATGGAAGCATTCCCCGGGGTAACAAGTGCTAGTACGACTATTACGCCGGGGAAGCAGCGCCTTGGTGTTTATCTTAGGGGCGTGTGCGGCCTAGAGCTACTGGCGCCCGATCTTGAGGTCGGCCGGGATTAAAGGATGGCACTGGGCGCTGCCAAGCTGCAGCGGTGGTGTGAGGTCGATGGGAGGGCGGGGCAGCGGAGGCAGGGGTCTGGGCCGGTGGTCGCTGGCGGTTCGAGAAAGATCGTCAACAGTGACTGGCGGGAGGTAGACGAAGGCCATCTGCCCGTTCCTTATAGATCGGACGGTTCATAAAAAAATTGACTGACCTATTTATTTTTAGTCGACTGTTATCTTGATAGGACCACATATGGTGGTGTGCTGGAGGAGTACCTGCATTTCCTGTGCTCATATATTACAAAATCATACGGAGTAGAATCTAATTTTGTTTGCCATGCAACATTGTAAAGCTATCATATGTCTCCTGTCATTTATTTTTCAGCCACCTGCTATCTGCTACTTTTACAGTGCACTACTTTTGCACACACTTCACCCATACTCTCACTATTGTGTTTTTATGCAAGGGTATTTCAGACCCTGCCTTAAGTCGCTCCAGCGTGGTACACGGCTAGGCCAGACACGTTTCAAGACTTTAAAGGGTGTAGTGTCAGCAGATGGATACGGGGAACGTAGCTCTAGAGTTGATGATCTCGCTCGCCGTGAACCACCATCCAAAGTGCTTGCTTTAACTTCGCGGTGTAATATGTGGATTCATGTTGCATATGGTGTCTAGCTTGTATTCGAAAGGCCGAAGTCAGTCTTTATCAAGATAAGGAAAGATATTTTTTACATGAACCACCATCCCGGGAGCACCAGAAGACAAATAGCTAGTCGAGCCTTTGGCCGAGCGATGACAAGCCCAACAAAGATAGGCATCACCTGGAAGCCAACTAAAAAGCTGCAATGGTGGCGAAGCAGCCCACCTCCCACCAGGCTCTCAGGTTCTAGATGATCATGCTCACCACTCCAGCCGGATGTATATCCTGTATTGCTTCCAATTTGGTTAAATTGCATCTACTTAGCTTACACATTATACCTTTGAATATGACATGCCTTTCTATTTTTGGTACATACTAGTACATCTGTGTATTAACCATGTTCTTACATCAAACCAATGTTCTTGTGTATCCCTCATCAATCACTTATGACGAGGTAGGCAGGCAAGGGGACTACTCATTTAAAGAATGCAGCGTCAGCCTCCCGACATGATTCTCAAGAAACAGAAATGCTAGATGAAGATAGTGAGCGTAGCTCTGTAGTTGATTACAGCATTTCCCTACACTAGCACACCGCAGTGCTTGCTCTAACTTGGCGTGATATGTGGTTGCATATTGCATATGGTGTCTAGATTGTAATTCTTCCAATCTGGTTAAAGCGCATGTGCTAGTCTGCTTAGTTTATATACATTATACCTGTTAATGTGACATGCCTTCCTGTATTTAGTACATAATACATCTATCTATTAAGCATGTCCTTACATAAAACTATTGTTTTTTTGTATCCCGCATCAATCAATATGACGAGACACCTTTAGTATATGAAGTGCGATATTAGTTGCATCTTTCATATGATTTATAGCATCTTGTTGCTTCTAATTTGTTGAAATTACATTTATGATGGGACGCTTTTAACTTGGTAGAGTCATATTGGTTGCATCTTTCATGTGGTGTCTAGCTTGCATTGCTTCTTATTTGCTAGAATGGTTTCTGCTTAGTTTACACAAACAGTTGTTAACATGCCATGCCGTCCTGTTTTTCGTACATATTCCATCCTGGTATCATGTGTTTGCCTTACATCAAAGTAGTGATTGTCGATTATCATGCATGAATGAGTTCTTAAGAGAATTTTATTGCTTTTTCTTGTCGGTTTTACTTGACAATTCAAAATCAATAAAGCGGAAGGAAGTTAGCAAGGCAGCGGATAAAGGTGCTCCTTCGAGCGGATGGCCTCTCAGATTTCTACTCCTCCACACCCCCAAGATGATTTCCAAGACAACACATGCATAGACACTCAACAAAGCTGTGTTTATGATGAGCACGTCTCCCCTAGTGCAGCATCACTGGTGCTCCCTCTAACTTGGCACTGTTATATGTGGTTGCATATTATGTGTGATGTCTAGCTTGTATTGCTTCTAATTTTGTTGAATTCCATCTGCTTACTTTACACATTATACTTGAATAAGACACGTGTTCCTGTTTCTAGAACATACAATATGTGTCTATCACACCATGTTCTTACACCAAATTACTACTGTTGTGTAACCTGCAACAATCACTTATCATAAGACACGTTTGACTTCAGAGTGTGATACAGGTTACATCTCACATTCTTTTCTAGCTTGTACTACTAATTTGTTGAAATGGCACTTATGACGAGACAGTTTTAACTTGGTAGTGATATTCGTTGCATCTTTCATATGGTGTCTAGCTTTCATTGCTTCTAATTTGTTGAAATGCCTTCTCCTTAGTTTACACATCATAAGTCGTGAATATGCAATGTTGTGAATATGCAATGGCACTAATGACGAGAGACCTCTAACATGGTAGTGTGATGTTGTTTGCATCTTGCATATGATTTATTTCTTGTACAGCTTCACATTTGTTTAAACGCATTTATGATGAGACACTCTTAACTTGGCAGAGCGATATTTGTAGCATCTTTCATATGGTGTCTACCTTTCATTGCATTCCTTCTAATTTGGTGAAATGTCTTCTTCTTAGTTTACACATCATAGTTCTGGTTATCTCTTCCGTCATGTTTTTCATACATATTACATCCTCCTATCATGTGGTTGTCTAACATCAAAGTTCAGTAAGACTGCATCACGCATCAATTTGTTATGAAGAACTAAATTGTTATACGTTTTCTTGTCGGCTTGACTTAACATGGCATGCAGAAAGACGAAGAAACACGAATGGCGGGGAATGAGAAGCGGATGAATCCTGCAGATTCTGCAATGCGATGGTGCTATAGAAGGTCAAAGTCCAGCGGAAAATTCTACAAACACGGCATCCCATGCTACACGAGCTGCAAAAAAAAGCCAAACAGAAACAAATAGCTGCCACCAAACAAGCAGAGACAGCCCTAGTTCTTGCAACACCTACCACAGTACTACCAGCTGCACGACATACTCGTGCGTCAACTAAGCTAGCAGCACGTTCCCAAGCTCCCTTGCCACCTGACACTACTTCCCAAGCACTCTTGACACAAGACGAGTTGGCAATATCAGATGAACCTTGTGAGCTTCAACAGCAAGAAGGTAGTTCTTTGGAGTCAAATTCTGATTCCATGCTTCTTTATATGTAGTCTCACAGTTTGATGTACACTAACACTTCCTATGTTCGTTGTTGGACTAGCACCTAGGCGCAGGAGGAAACAAACATCAGGGATAATGCTCGATAGGTTAACTAAATATAGAGGAGGAAGAATGGAGATCCATTTTGAGGCAGGTTTAAAAAGGTCATGTGATGCTACAGAGTCAGCCAAGTTAGTATCAGAGGCAGCGGTTGCCGTTAGGTGTCATGTACGTATCCTCCCAACATGGATTCAGTACAGGAATGACAAAGATGAAACCCAGTTCAACACCTTCCTCGACCATTTATTTGTAAGTATGGTTATGTAAGGAAACTAGTAATATCGTCTTGCTCTGTCCCATACTTTCTAGGTTGCCGATAATGAGACTCCCATAATTTTCAACAGATGAGGTTCAAGTTGGATAGCCAAGATGATGTGACCAGACAAGCTTGCACCCATGTTTTCAAGTCTGCTCTGTGTGATGTCGGTATAACTTGAGGAAAACTCACTTTGAAGGCAAGGCTAACAGTGAACTTTCCCAAACATCTCCAGTGGAAAATATATCGGATGAAGACTGGAGGGGCCTTGTTAAACACTGGTCTGATCCGAAGTATCAGGTGCATTATATATATTTCATCAGATCACATGTTGAAGTCCTATTTACGCATGTGTCACACAAATCTATCTTCTTGTAGGTGAACTGTTCAAAGAACAAGGCCAACCGTACAAAAGTGAATTTCCAACAGACGACAGGATCTCGTAGCTATATTGCACACTTCGAGGCTCTTGTAATTAGCTGCTGTTTCACTCTTTTCGTTGTACCATATTATCAGATCTATATTGACTTGTTTGAAATGCAGAGGAAAGCCCACAAGGACCAAAAAGTACCTGAACCAAATGTTGTGGAAATCTTCAAGGACTGTCACACCAACAAGAAGAAGGGCATGACTACACCAGTCAAAGCCGCTGTTGTAAGTCCTTAATCCTCATGCCTTTTAACTACTACTTACTCTGACTTGTGCCTTGAACTGCATGGTTTGCAGCCAATCTCTATTACTCTTTTCAATTTTATACACAATTGTCTTAGCGTATCATTGCGCCTTACAAGGTTTAAAAGAGAGGAGTGATGTTCCTTTGATCTTGACCCATAATCTAGTTCCATGCTGGACTTGCAATAAATAGAGAATACATTAGCGATGGTACATGGTCATATGTTTGGAACCTGGTTTTATTATGTACTTTGCAATAAAATACAACTAATATTTTACATGGGTTCACTAGAATAAGTTCTGTATATAGACCAAAGCTATTTTGTTTGGTTTTGCTGCCTCCTTAATATCTTACATTACGGTACTACTAATGTAAAACCTCAACTTTTCAGCGAGCTATGGGAAAAATGGTGGAACCGCCACCTTACGAAGGTGGCGAGGCAACTATAACCGCAATGTCGACTCTTGCTGCGGTGGGTCGATACACTGTCCACTAACGGTGCCAAAAGCACGTTCTGCGTATACTTGGGTTGGTTGTTAAGGCAATATTGTCCAAAGCGCCTCATGATCAAGATATGCAAGCTCAAAGCAATGTTGTATCTGCGCTCGAGACACAAGTCCATTCCCTAACAGAGGCCCTTTGTGAAACAAGGAGAAACATTGCTCAATGTTGTCAAGATATGCATGGTTTTGAAACCGGACTATCGGACATTTGCTATGTTGTTCGAGAGCCTAGGGAAATGAAGGCGGCGGTTATGGTGCTTCATCGGACAATCTTGCATGGAAAGCATGTGATCGGTCAAATGAACTGAGCTTCTGAACTTCTGGTGGTGCATTTATCTGCTAGACTATTAAGTTTTATGCCAACCTTCCTTTTGTTATATAGTTGTAATTTGTTTTGGTGCGATACAAAATTTATTCTTAACGTGCGACCACATTTGAAGAAAACAGCAAGCCATTTTTGTATAGTGTAGGGTGCTCCCTATATTTGCACTGGTGGCGAATTTTGATGCTCAGTGGATGTAATCTGTGCAATTGCCTTAATAGCCTAGCGTTAGTTTCGAGCTTATTTATTTCCTAGTATTCTTTTTCCCTGGTTTCCTAGTGGCTGCAACAACCATGGGCCATATACGGGTCGTAGGATCCATGGGTCTCCTACGGGCCGTCGATAAATGTGCCTATAATCGGTGGGCCTCGGGCCGTCGATAAATGGGCCTGCAATCGATGGGCCTCGGGCTGTCGGATAAATGGGTCTACATGGGCCGTAATCGGGCGTAATTGGTATCGGCCCAGCATGGTAACGGGTCGTTAACGGTAGTAGGACTGCAAAAGGCTTAATTACATCACGGGCATAACGGGTCGTTAATGGGCGAGAATATAGGGGCCGAAACGGAAAGCGCATAGCGGGTTAACGAGCCGAAACGGCTGACTCTTGCCATGGGCGAATTTGGCCCATTAGGTAACGAGCGATGTGGGCCGACTCTTGCCATGGGCGAATTTGGCCCATTTGGGGAACATGCGATGTGGGCCGACTCTTGCCATGGGCGAATTTGGCCCATTAGGGGAACGAGCCAAGAACGGGCCTAAGTAATGTCGAGGGTCAAAAGGAGCCCAAGAACATATGGGCCGTCAATAGGCCGAAAGCTAACACGGGTGGAAGCGGCCCATGTAAATCCTGAGCCATTAACGGGTACAAAGAAAATTACTGTTCATTATGGGCTAGAGTCCTTTGTGGGCTGTAAAGGGCGAAGATCTGAAAGGCCTCATATGGGCGAAAAGGCGTCGTGGGCCATACATGGGCCAAAAGTGAAATTAATTTGGTGTTATATTCGACGGCCCACATGACGTTGTTGGGCTGATTTCCTTTAGGGCCTAACGGGCTGTGAGTTAATGGGCCGTAAAATGGGCTATTTGCGAAGAGACCGTTAATAGGCTTTTCATGGGCCAGCCCGTTAACTTTTGACCAAGTCAAACGGGCCAGCTTTGTAAGCTAAATGGGCTAGTGGTGGGCCGTGGTACGTGTCGACATATCATAGGCGCCTATCTGACCCACTGACAAGCTGACATGTGTTTCGTCCGGCCAATAAGAATTTTACACGTGGAAATTTCCCATTGGTCGGGGCTGTTAACGGGTTATCGGATCCAAAACCCGACCCAATACCTTAACGACGTTCCGTTACGGTGGATGCCACGTGTCGGTCACCCTTGACAAAAGCACTTCCGTGACGCGCGATTTATCGTCATGGAAGTGGACACTTCCGTGATGATAATTTTCATAATGTCATGGAACACTTCTCTGACGACAGGTATGACTATCTTGATTCTGTCATAAATTTGTCATGGATGTACATGCATGACAAAAAACGCGACCTACTGTGACATACACGTATCATCACGGAAGTGTATTTTTTTTGTAGTGATCTATTGTCTTATCAAAACTTTGATTTGAGTGTGGGCTATCCTCAAATCAAATCAGAACCAATGATGTTCGTAATGTTGTCTTACTCATGATTTGATTGAGCATACACCATTACATCTTTTGGTCGACCCGATTACTATCACCGTGTTCGTTTAATTGTGGAATTCCATCTATATGGAAGCCTGGATGGATTGTTATTGAGCCCATTGACAACATTTTCTTCTTGTCCATGATTCATGTTGAACATCTAAGTTAGTGTTGGAAACTTTTGAAAGCATTTTCTTTGTGCTAGCTCATGAAGTCTATGTTTGGATGAAACAAGTGACTTCCTCTAATTCATATGCATCTGATGCAAGTTGCGGCCGTGAATTCGAGAAAGTTTGTTTCGCTTCCTCTGGAATCATCCCAAGTCAGTCATGCGTATGTGCGAAGTATTCTGTGGTTTGGAGACTTGCAACCTTCATTCCATATGTGTTCCTAGCACACAAAGCCACTAATTTATTTGTTCAAGGAAAAGAAGTTCTTAAGTGCTAATCCTTAAGGACCCAAAGGTACATGCGCAGGACTTCGCTTTCCGCAATGATGGTTCCCAAACAGAACCCGGTAGTGTTTCATTGTAAGACTACCATGTGGGCATGCTTGTCTAAGAGAGCGTGCTCACATGTATGTAGCAAAATCAGCTCATGTTTTGGAACTTGCTATCGCAGTTCATTCCCCGAGAATCTCACAACGTCATCTCGTCGACTTGTGTTGCAAACTTTCATTTTTATTCTCTCTAGACTTGACGAGTCTGGAATATCCTTACACCAACCAGACCTGAATCTCAGGCAAATATGATGGTTGGAATGTTTTCCAAGAACTATAATATCAGTCTCTCTGTAACCCAGTAAAGTGGATGTCTAGGCTAACACACCCAGCCGGAAGACCTATCATTGTAGTATCTTGATTGAGGAAGTTGGCCACCTCCCCATAAGGATCTCGCAGGATTTACTTCCGTAGTTATTGTAGTGCTAGATGTTTCTCGATCGATCATCCAGATTTTGATCCCTTGGCCTAGATAAGGTGAAATCTAAGAAGGTGTTATCTCTCTTTGCATCTGCATCGTCCATCACTATTCATCATGGTAGTATGTTGTGTTGCCAGGATCCTTGACACGGATATTGGTAAAACCTTGATGAATATGGGAATGCTCAAGTTCTTGAGAGCACGCGCAAGCACTAGGATTTATCGTCGGCATTAATTGGGATCCACTCTCAGTTTCTTCAATTATGCCATAACCTTTCAAACAGTGGAATCACTCTCTACTGTTGAGTTCTCCCAGTTACTAGAATCATTCCCAGCATTAGCATTTTTGTTCCAAACTTGCACCGCCATTGTGCCATCCCACTCTAGATTACCCTTCTCAATAATTACTGCTCAGGATCATCTTCAAAAGTGGTCCTACCATGGGTCCCATCCATTTCCGATGATAATCAAAATCATCCTTGCGTTATCTTCAAGAAAGGTAGTCCACACCATCCATTCTAGGCCGAGTATGCCATTTCCCCGAACTCCGTCAAACGATCGTTTGAGATTTGCCTTAGGCTGGTTTAGAGAATTTTATTGATGTCTGAATCAAAAGTAATTCTTTTTGCGACTTAAGGAAATAACTCCACAATTCACCTTCTCTAAGGTGTTTCGTTATGGTATCATGGCAACTCAACTCCTCGCTACGTTGAAAACCGCTCACCACCCTCTTAGGTGTGGAATTGTTGCCTACCTAGTGAACCTTCGTCATATGTTTCACTCCATTCCTCTGGATGTATGCTTCGTGTCTCAGCTCGAGAGATGTTTCAATGTCTCACTCCATGAGTTGATCCTGAGTTGTTCGATCTTCGATAAGATCGATCCTTCTAGAGTTTCGCCTTTCCTCTTGTTGTCATGTTGGTTGGAGTTCTCAGAGCAAGACATCGAGACAGAGATGGTGATCGAATCAACGTTCTCACGAAGTGCAACCTGGATCGTAAAGTTTGTGTTAGTCTACGTTCCCTCCTTCACCTTACCCTATGCTTGAATCTCGGGACGAGATTCTTGTTTAGTGGGGGTGAGTTGTCACAACCCTAGTCAGTGCTTGCATTAGAGTGAATGCATCATGTCTTCTTTACTCAGAAACTTGGAAATGGGGATGACAGAACCCCCAACACGCCCTTTAATCCAACTAGGGTTTACTAAAATCTTTTCAATGAACCTAAAATGCCCTTCTAAAATGTTCATCATCTTTGCCTTGGGCTAGAACCTTTGACAAAAATGATGCACACTTTTCTAGGACAACTTTTGGGTCACTGGATTAAATCATATGTTATTTGCATTTGGACTTTTAAATGCTATTAAATATTTTAAATGTCCAAATAATCATAATCTTAAATGTTTACTGTTGGATATATTCCAAACAGTGTGCATGAGCAGTTTCATGATTTTTGGGTTAGTTCTAGTATTTTTAGAAAAGCCACAAAGTTACAGAAGAAATAGAAAACAGAAAATAAAAAGGAAAGAGACTTACAGCCAACTTACAGCAGGCCCACTGGCGGCTGACATTGTCTTGGCCCGTGCCGACCAATTGCTTCTTCCCCTTGACCAGGCGGGGAGGTGACGCCTTGGCCTTGAGCTTCGCCACGGTGCCAGCTGCTTGCCGCTTGAGCTGCTCGACGCCTGGAAGACCTCCATGTCGTCGCCCCGAACCCCTGGACACCTCATTTTTTCCCCTAGTTCTCTCCCTCGCCCACTCCTCGCCATGGCCGACGCCGCCGCGCCCGCGCCGCCGTGAACCCGTGACCACCGCTGCTTCCTCGTCGCCCCCCCCCCCCCCCGTGTCCACGCGCTCCGCCGTCATCCTCTTCATCAAGCAGGTCGAGCCCCAAGCGCTCGCACGCTCTGCACCGCCCTCACTGAGCTCCTCCCCGTCCGCCATCGCCGGAGATCCCCTTCAATGTCCCGAGTGCCTCAGCCCCTCCCCGAGCTCGCCGTCCACTCCACGGCGATCACCGTGAGCTTTTGCCCATCCTCCCCCTCTCCGTTCGCTCTGCCGTGCACCGTAGCGACCACATCACGCTCACCCGCATCGCCATGCACACCCGAACACCGGCCGCCGCCTCGAGCTCGTTTCCGGCGAGCTCCGGCCTCCCTAGCTGTTGCTGCTAGCTGCAACGGGCGCGGGTGAGCCCCAGCTCCTAGTAGCCGCTCTCCGTTGTCCAAACGGTCGCGGAGCAGCGAGCCCGAGCCCTCCGCCGTGTCTGCTGCCGCCGATGGCTTAACGCCGGTGCGTTAGCCCCGGTTGAGAAGGGGGTTGACCTCCACTGGGTCAATGACAGGTGGGGCCCACCCTGCTAACTAACCTAGGATAGTGTTAACTAATTAGGTTAGTTTAGTTAGTCACTGACACACGGGACCCACTGGTCAATTTGACCTGGGCTGACCCGTTGACCTCTGACGTCACAGTGACGCAGTGCTGATGCAGTTAATTATTTTCTGGATTTATTCTTATTCTGGAAATTCCAGAAAATAGTGCTAACTTCTAAAAATCATAGAAAATAATCTATAACTCATACTGGAATAAATTATATATGAAAAATGATCAGAAAAATACAATCTATCCATCTGTACTGGTTTCATGCATGTTTAAGCAACTTAACCTTGCTGTTTATATCAAAACATGATAAAACACTATTTAAATTCATAAGATGAGTTTGCGGTTGAACCTTTGGTTCAAAATGGCTCAAACCCATCTGGTAGTAGTTGCATTAGCCCAACACACTCATTTTTCCATGTCATGATCATGCATCATATTGTGCATTGCATTGATTGTGTTCTTCCTTGTTTGTCGGTATTTGTCCCCTCTCAGTAGACGTGGTTCCAACGATGAGTTCGATGACACCGATGAAGAGCTATATCATCTTCAAAATTGCCAGGCAAGCAAAACCCCCTTGTTCATTCCGATAAAATGCCACTCTCTCGCTCCTACTCTATGTTACAGCATTAGGACAACAATGATTCATGTGTTACTTTTTGCAGTAGTTGAACCCCTTTTCCTCTGCATGACCTGTCATTGCCACAGTAAATAGATGAAACCCACTAGCATGAGTAGGAGTTGTTTGAGCCCTGATGTGCCTACTCATTCATGCTTGTTTGTTGTGCCTGCTACTGCTTAGAGTTGTGTCAGGTCTGATTCATCGGGGATGAATTGGAATGATGATCAACATGTCCTACTGTGTGTGATCTAAGTGTGTGAACACGATTTGGTAAAGGTAGCAGTGTGAGCCCATGTAGGAGTACATGGTGGGTTGTCTCATTGAAACCGTCCTCGAGGCCCTGAAGTTACGTGTTTGTGATCCATGAACAGCTACTACCACACATTGGGATCCTTAATTGACTCTCTCGACTTATTAACCGCCCCTGTCCTCTGTCCAGGAGTTGCAAGTAGTTTCTAGTGTTTGTAGTATGCTGCAGGCCGTGCGCAGCGCTGACCCGAGGTGTGGGCTGTGATGCGGTAGGCACGTGGCACGGTGTACCAGGTGATGATCACATAGACCTGGGGTAGGGTCATAGGCCTGACCTATACGCCCTATCCAAGGTCACCGTCCTAGAAGCAAAGAAGCTCAAGAGACAACAAGGAGGGCCCAACAAAGGTGTCGAGTGCAATCCACTCGACCTACCAGCTACTCGGAGACCCCTCCTCCCTAAGGTCACTCGACCACTCGGCCGTACAAGAATCCATTCGACTTATTGAAGACCAGGAGTCATCCAGAGCAGCAACGACAAGCGTTCACTCTGTAGTCTTTAAGGCCATTAAGGCATTTAAGGCTGGCGTTATCAGTAACGCCTCCTCTTTATGTACATTGAACTCTTAGTAACAGAGGATGGCCGGGGTCCTGACGCACTCTATATAAGCCACTCTCCTCTTCTAGCACAAGGGTTCTCACCCCCTGTAAAACACACACACATAATCCAGTCGACCGTCTCTAGGCACTGAGACGTAGGGTTGTTACTTCCTCTGTGAAGGGCCTGAACTCGTAAAACTCGTGTGTACAACTTCTCCATAGCTAGGATCTTGCCTCCACATACCTACCCCCCATTCTATTGTCGGTCCTAGATCCACGATAGTTGGCGCCCACCGTGGGGCAGGTGCCTTAGCGACTTTTTGGTGCAGTTGCGATTTTTCCGATTCCCATCATCATGGTTTCCGGCGGTGGATTGGCTGAGGGCCACGAGATCCGTCTCAGCGCACTTGTCTTCGTCGCCGACGACTCCGCCTGGCTTCAAGAGGCTCCACTCGACGTTGAGACACTCCCCGTCCGCAGGGCCACGCACTTTCGCGCGTGCGTCCGCGGCGTCCTTCTCCGGCAGCCGTCGACCCAGTATCAGTCGGCTCCTGTGATGTCCGCGCTCCCCACTGTTCGCCGACTCAAGTGTTACGGTCTGTCGCGGCTTCAGCGGTGGGTGAGACACGCAGCGGCCCGTCAGTCGGTCACCCCACAATCACGGCAATCGAGTCTGACGAAACTCTCTACGTCCTATTCGACCTGTCGACTAGCTCTGTCGAGATCGCATCCGAGTGCAATAGCAGCGACCCCACGGCTGAAGTCTTGATGGTTGATACGTCTCCAATGTATCTATAATTTTTTATTGCTCCATGCTACTTTATCTACCGTTTTAGGCTTTATTGGGCTTTATTTTCCACTTTTATATCATTTTTGGGACTAACCTATTAACCGGAGGCCCAGCCCATATTGCAGTTTTTTGCCTATTTCAGTATTTCAAAGAAAAGGAATATCAAACGGAGTCCAAACGGAATGAAACTTTCGGGAACGTGATTTTATCACCGAACGTGATCCAGAGAACTTGGAGTGCAAGTCAAGAAGCAACCGGAGCGTCCACGAGATAGGAGGGCGCCCCCCACCCCCTATAGGGCGTGCCCCCTATCTCGTGAGCCCCTCGAGCGGCCACCGACGTACTTCTTCTTCCTATATATGCCGACGCACCCCGAAAACATCCGGGGGCACCACGAAACACAATTTCCACCACCGTAACCTTCTGTATCCGCGAGATCCCATCTTGGAGCCTTCGCTGGCACTCTGCCGGAGGGGGAATCAAGCACGGAGGGCCTCTACATCAACATCCTTGCCCCTCCGATGAGTTGTGAGTAGTTTACCACAGACCTACGGGTCCATAGTTATTAGCTAGATGGCTTCTTCTCTCTTTTTGGATCTCAATACAATGTTCTCCCCCTCTATTGTGGAGATCTATTCGATGTAATCTCTTTTTGCGGTGTGTTTGTCGAGATCCGATGAATTGTGGGTTTATGATCAAGTTTATCTATGAATAATATTTGAATCTTCTCTGAATTCTTTTATGTATGATTAAGTTATCTTTGCAAGTCTCTTGAATTATCAGTTTGGTTTGGCCTACTAGATTGATCTTTCTTGCCATGGGAGAAGTGCTTAGCTTTGGGTTCAATCTTACGGTGTCCTTACCCGTGATAGAAAGGGTTGCAAGGCACGTATTGTATTGTTGCCATCGAGGATAACAAGATGGGGTTTATATCATATTGCATGAGTTTATCCCTCTACATCATGTCATCTTGCTTAATGCGTTACTCTGTTCTTATGAACTTAATACTCTAGATGCATGCTGGATAGCGGTCGATGTGAGGAGTAATAGTAGTAGATGCAGGCAGGAGTCGGTCTACTTGTTATGGACGTGATGCCTATATACATGATCATGCCTAGATAATCTCATAACTATGCGCTTTTCTATCAATTGCTCTACAGTAATTTGTTCACCCACCGTAATACTTATGCTATCTTGAGAGAAGCCACTAGTGGAACCTATGGCCCCCGGGTCTATCTCTTATCATATTTACTTCCAATCTACTTTTATTTGCATCTTTACTTTTTGCATCTATATTATAAAATACCAAAAATATATTTATCTTATCATACTATCTTTATTAGATCTCACTTTACATAAGTGGCCGTGAATGGATTGACAAATTGCGTTGGTTGCAGTTCTCAGTTTGTTTGTGTAGGTGCGTGGGACTTTTGAGGAGCCTCCTACTGGATTGATACCTTGGTTCTCAAAACTGAGGGAAATACTTACGCTACACTTTGCTGCATCACCCTCTCCTCTTCGAGGAAAACCAACGCAAGCTAAAGACGTAGCAAGAAGGATTTCTGGCGCCGTTGCCGGGGAGGTCTTCGCTCAAGTCAAGACATACCAAGTACCCATCACAAACCTATCTCCCTCGCATTTACATTATTTGCCATTTGCCTCTCGTTTTCCTCTCCCCCACTTCACCCTTGCCGTTGTATTTGCCCTCTCTTTCCTAGTCTCCTCTCTCTTCGCTTGCCTTCTTTTGTGTGCTTGTTTGCTTGTTTGACCTTATGGCTGCGCCTAAGGGTCCTGACCACCTTCTCAGAAGGATGGATGAGATTGAATCAAATATTAGGAGCTTCATGAATTTGCAATTTGAGCATAATAATTTCTTTAGAAAAGAGCTCAAGGAACAAAAAAGGTTTTGGGGGTTTGAACAAAGAGCTTGATTATATGAATAAAGAATTCTGTGGTGTTAACGCTCAAATTACCCGGCTTGAAAATGCTATAACCAAAATTTCTGACAAGCAAGCCACCTTAGTCAATAAGATGGCCGCTAAACCAGAAAAAATCCATGAAAATAATGATGAGGATCTTAAAGTTATTGATGCATCTCCAATTAGATCTATGTTTTGCAATATGAACTTTGATAATTATGGGACTGATGATGAATCAACTTTGCCTAGAAGGCGTCCCAAGAATTTGGAATCTTTAGATCTTAATGATAAATTTGATAAAAGTGAGATTGGAGAATCCTCAACTTCTAATAATGTTGAACCTATCTCGGACTTCAAGGAATTTAATTATGATAATTGCTCTTTAAAAGGTTGTATTTCCTTGTTGCAAGCCGTTGTTAATTCTCCTCATGCTTATAGTCAAAATAAAGCTTTTACCAAGCATATTGTTGATGCCTTGATGCAATCTTATGATGAGAAACTTAATTTGGAAGTTTCTATACCTAGGAAACTTAATTATGAGTGGGAACCTACTATAATGATTAGAATTAAAGATTATGAGTGTTTTGCTTTGTGTGATTTGGGTGCTGGTGTTTCCACGATTTCGATAACTTTATGTGATATTCTATGTTTCCATGATCTTGATGATTGTTCTTGAAATTTGCACCTTGCGGATTCCACCATTAAAAAGCCTATGGGAAGAATCAATTGTGTTCTTATTGTTGCAAATAGAAATTTGGTGCCCGTAGATTTTATCGTTCTTGATATAGATTGCAATCTTTCATGTCCTAATATTCTTGGTAGACCTTTCCTTAGAACGATTGGTGCGATTATTGATATGAAGGAAGGGAATATTAGATTCCAATTTCCCTTAAAGAAAGGCATGGAGCACTTTCCAAGAAATAAAGTTAAATTACCTTATGAAGCTATCATGCGTGCTACTTATGAGTTTAGTGCCAAAGATGGCACTCGATAGATCTATCCTCGCTTTTATGCCTAGCCAGGGGCGTTAAACGATAGCGCTAGTTGGGAGGCAACCCAATTTTCTTTATTTTTTTTGTTTTTTTTTCTGTTTAGGAATAAATAATCCATCTACCTTCTGTTCAGATGTGGTTTTATATTTTAATTAGTGTTTGTGCCAAGTAAAACCTATTGGATCTTCTTGGATGATAGTTATTTGATCTTGCTGTAATTTCCAGAAACTGTGCGCTCAGTGACCGAATTGTTAAAAATCACCATAATGTGATAAAATAGTGATTCCAATTTCTACTGATCAATAAACAAATTGTCTAGGTCGTCTAATTTTGGTAGATGTTTTGGAGTTCCAGAAGTTTGCGTTAGTTACAGATTACTACAGACTGTTCTGTTTTTGACAGATTCTGTTTTTCGTGTGTTGTTTGCTTATTTTGATGAATCTATGGCTAGTAAAATAGTTTATAATCCATAGAGAAGTTGGAATACAGTAGGTTTAACACCAATATAAATAAATAATGAGTTCATTACAGTACCTTAAAGTAGTCTTTTGTTTTCTTTCTCTAACGGAGCTCACGAGATTTCTATTGAGTTTTGTGTTGTGAAGTTTTCAAGTTTTTGGTAAAGCTTTTATGGACTATGGAATAAAGGGTGGGAAGAGCCTAAGCTTGGAGATTCCCATGGAAACCCAAGATATTCAAGAATAGCCAAAAGCCTAAGCTTGGGGATGCCCCGGGAAGGCATCCCCTTTTTCGTCTTCGTTCATTGGTAACTTTACTTGGGGCTATATTTTTATTCACCACATGATAAGTGTTTTGCTTGGAGCGTCGTGTGTTATATTACTTTTTGCTTTTTAGTTTACCACAATCATCCTTTCTGTACACCCCTTTTGAGAGAGCCATACATAAATTGGAATTTGATAGAATACTCTATGTGCTTCACTTATATCTTTTGAGCTTGATAGTTTTGCTCATAGTGCTTCACTTATATCTTTTGAGCGTGATAATTTTTGCTCTAGTGCTTCACTTAGATCTTTTAGAGCACGGTAGTATATTTGTTTTAAAGAAACTATTGATCTCTCATGCTTCACTTAGATTATTTTGAGAGTCGTTAATAGCATGGTAATTTGCTTAAATATTAATATACTTGGTATTCAAGATATGTGAAACTTTCTTTTGAGTGCGTTGAATACTAAGAAAAGTTTGATGCTTGATAATTGTTTTGAGATATGAAGATGGTGATATTAGAGTCATGCTAGTTGAGTAGTTGTGAATTTAAAGAGTACTTGTGTTGAAGTTTGTGATTCCCGTAGCATGCACATATGGTGAACCGTTATGTGATGAACTCGGAGCATGATTTATTTATTGATTTTCTTCCTTATGAGTGGCGGTCGGAGGCGGCGATGGTCTTTTCCTACCAATCTATCCCCCTAGGAGCATGCGCGTAATAATTTGCTTTGATAACTTCTAGATTTTTGCAATAAGTATATGAGTTCTTTATGACTAATGTTGAATCCATGGATTATACGCACTTTTTCCCATCCTTCCACCATTGCTAGCCTCTCTAATACCGCGCACTTTTTGCCGGTATCATACACCCACCATATATCTTCCTCAAAACAACCACCATACCTACCTATTATGGCATTTCCATAGCCATTCCGAGATATATTGCCATGCAACTTTCCACCGTTCCGTTTATTATGACACACTCCATCATTGTCATATTGCTAGCATGATCATGTAGTTGACATCGTATTTGTGGCAAAGCCACCATTCATAATTCTTTCATACATGTCACTCTTGATTCATTGCATATCCCGGTACACCGCCGGAGGCATTCATATAGAGTCATATCTTGTTCTAAGTATCGAGTTGTAATTCTTGAGTTGTAAGTAAATAGAAGTGTGATGATCATCATTATTAGAGCATTGTCCTAGTGAGGAAAGGACTATGGAGACTATGATTCCCCCACAAGTCGAGATGAGACTCCGGACGAAAAAAAAAAGAAAAAAGAAAAAAAAGGCCATAAAAAAGAGAGAAGGCCCAAAGAAAAAAAAGAATAAAAAAATGAGAGAATAAGAGAGAAGGGGCAATGTTACTATCCTTTTACCACACTTGTGCTTCAAAGTAGTACCAAGATCTTCATGATAGAGAGTCTCTCATTTTGTCACTTTCATATACTAGTGGGAATTTTTCATTATAGAACTTGGCTTGTATATTCCAATGATGGGCTTCCTCAAATGCCCTAGGTCTTCGTGAGCAAGCGAGTTGGATGCACACCCACTTAGTTTCTTTTGTTGAGCTTTCATATAATTATAGCTCTAGTGCATCCTTTGCATGGCAATCCCTACTCACTCACATTGATACCTATTGATGGGCATCTCCATAGCCCGTTGATATGCCTAGTTGATGTGAGACTATCTTCTCCCTTTTTTTCTTCTCCACAACCACCATTCTATTCCACATATATTGCTATATCCATGGCTCACGCTCATGTATTGCGTGAAGATTGAAAAAGTTTTGAAAATGTTAAAGTATGAAACAATTGTTTGGCTTGTCATCGGGGTTGTGCATGATTTAAATATTTTGTGTGGGTAAGGTGGAGCATAGCCAGACTATATGATTTTTTAGGGATAACTTTCTTTGGCCATGTGTTGGAAATATGCCCTAGAGGCAATAATAAAAGGATTATTATTATATTTCCTTGTTCGTGATAATTGTATTTTATTCATGCTATAATTGTATTATCCGGAAATCGTAATACACGTGTGAATAGATAGACCACAACATGTCCCTAGTGAGCCTCTAGTTGACTAGCTCGTTGATCAATAGATAGTCATGGTTTCTTGACTATGGACATTGGATGTCATTGATAACGGGATCACATCATTAGGAGAATGATGTGATGGACAAGACCCAATCCTAAGCATAGCACAAGATCGTGTAGTTAGTTTTGCTAGAGCTTTTCCAATGTCAAGTATCTTTTCCTTAGACCATGAGATCGTGTAACTCCCGGATACCGTAGGAGTGCTTTGGGTGTACCAAAAGTCACAACGTGGCGGGTGACTATAAAGGTGCACTACGGTATCTCCGAAAGTGTCATTGGGTTGACACGGATCGAGACTGGATTTGTCACTCTGTATTACGGAGAGGTATCACTGGGCCCACTCGGTAGTGCATCATCATAATGAGCTCAAAGTGACCAAGTGTCTGGTCACGGGATCATGCATTACGGTATGAGTAAAGTGACTTGCCGGTAACGATATTGAACGAGGTATTGGGATACCGATGATCGAATCTCGGGCAAGTAACATACCGTCTGACAAAGGGAATAGTATACGGGGTTGCTTGAATCCTTGAAATCGTGGTTCATCCGATGAGATCATCGAGGAGTATGTGGGAGACAACATGGGTATCCAGATCCCGCTGTTGGTTATTGACCGGAGAGCCGTCTCGGTCATGTCTGCATGTCTCCCGAACCCGTAGGGTCTACACACTTAAGGTTCGGTGACGCTAGGGTTGTATGAATATTAGTATGCAGCAAACCGAAAGTTGTTCGGAGTCCCGGATGAGATCCCGGACGTCACGAGGAGTTCCTGAATGGTCCAGAGGTAAAGAATTATATATAGGAAGTGTTGTTTCGGCCATCGGGAAAGTTTCTGTGGTCACCGGTATTGTCTGGGACCACCGGAAGGGTCCCGGGTCCACCGGATGGGGCCACCTATCCCGGAGGGCCCGTGGGCTGAAGTGGGGAGGAACCAGCCCTGGTGGTGCAGTGCGCCCCACTTGGGCCCCCCTAAGCCTAGGGTTGGAAACCCTAGGGTGAAGCGCACCACTTGCCTTGGGGCACTCCACCCCCCGGCCGCCGCCCCTTGGGAGATTCAATCTCAGGCCAGCGCCCCCACAGGGGCCTATATAAGGAGGGAGGGAGGTCAGCCGCACCACGAGTCTTGGCGCCTCCTCCCCCTGCTACACCTCTTCCTCCTCCCGAGTTGCTTGGCGAAGCCCGCCGAGTCTGCTGCATCCACCACCACGCCGTCGTGCTGCTGGATCTTCATCAACCTCTCCTTCCCCCTTGCTGGATCAAGACGGAGGAGACGTCACGCTGACCGTACGTGTGTTGAACGCGGAGGTGCCGTCCGTTCGGCGCTAGGATCTCCGGTGATTTGGATAACGACGAGAACGACTCCCTCAACCCCGTTCTCTTGAACACTTCCGCACGCAATCTACAAGGGTATGTAGATGCATCTCTCTCTCTCGTTTCTAGATGAACTCATAGATGGATCTTGGTGAACGTAGGAAAATTTTATTTTATGCAACGTTCCCCAACACCATGTTATTTTGAGAAGACAATTGCTTAGTTAGTATACTTGAAGTATCATTATTTTTGTGTCAATATGAACTTTTGTCTTGAATCTTTCGGATCTGAATATTCATACCACAATTAAGAAGATTTACATTGAAATTATGCCAAAGTATCACTCCGCATCAAAAATTCTCTTTTTATCATTTACCTACTCGAGGACGAGCAGGAATTAAGCTTGGGGATGCCTGATACGTCTCCAACGTATCTATAATTTTTGATTGCTCCATGCTACTTTATCTACTGTTTTAGGCTTTATTGGGCTTTATTTTCCACTTTTATATCATTTTTGGGACTAACCTATTAACTGGAGGCCCAGCCCATATTGATGTTTTTTGCCTATTTCAGTATTTCGAAGAAAAGGAATATCAAACGAAGTCCAAATGGAATGAAACCTTCGGGAACGTGATTTTCTCACCGAACGTGACCCAGAGAACTTGGAGTGCAAGTCAAGAAGCAACCGGAGCCTCCACGAGGTAGGAGGGCACGCCCCCCTATAGGGCTTGCCCCCTGTCTCGTGGGCCCCTCGGGCGGCCACCGACGTACTTCTTCTTCCTATATATACCTACGCACCCCGAAAACATCCGGGGGCACCACGAAACACAATTTCCACCATCGTAACCTTCTGTATCCGCGAGATCCCATCTTGGAGCCTTCACGACACTTTCTGCGGAGGGAATCAAGCACGGAGGGCCTCTACATCAACATCCTTGCCCCTCGGATGAGTTGTGAGTAGTTTACCACAGACCTCTGGCGTCCATAGTTATTAGCTAGATGGCTTCTTCTCTCTTTTGGATCTCAATACAATGTTCTCCCCTCTTTTGTGGAGATCTATTCGATGTAATCTCTTTTTTGCGGTGTGTTTGTCGAGATCCCAAATTGAATTGTGGGTTTATGATCAAGTTTATCTATGAATAATATTTGAATCTTCTCTGAATTCTTTTATGTATGATTAAGTTATCTTTGCAAGTCTCTTTGAATTATCAGTTTGGTTTGGCCTACTAGATTGATCTTTCTTGCCATGGGAGAAGTGCTTAGCTTTGGGTTCAATCTTGTGGTGTCCTTACCGAGTGACAGAAAGGGTTGCAAGACTCGTATTGTATTGTTGCCATCGAGGATAACAAGATGGGGTTTATATCATATTGCATGAGTTTATCCCTCTACATCATGTCATCTTGCTTAATGTGTTACTCTGTTCTTATGAACTTAATACTCTAGATGCATGCTGGATAGCGGTCGACGTGTGGAGTAATAGTAGTAGATGCAGGCAGGAGTCGGTCTACTTGTTATGTACGTGATGCCTATATACATGATCATGCCTAGATAATCTCATAACTATGAGCTTTTCTATCAATTGCTCGACAAAGAATTTGTTCACCCACCGTAATACTTATGCTATCTTGAGAGAAGCCACTAGTGAAACCTATGGCCCCCGGGTCTATCTTTTATCATATTTACTTCCAATCTACTTTTATTTGCATCTTTACTTTTTTCATCTATATTATAAAATACGAAAAATATATTTATCTTATCATACTATCTTTATTAGATCTCACTTTCGCAAGTGGCCGTGAAGGGTTGACAACCTCTTTATTGCGTTGGTTGCGAGTTCTCAGTTTGTTTGTGTAGGTGTGTGGGACTTTTGAGGAGCCTCCTACTGGATTGATGCCTTGGTTCTCAAAACTGAGGGAAATACTTACGCTACACTTTGCTGCATCACCCTCTCCTCTTCGAGGAAAACCAATGCAAGCTCAAGACGTAGCAATGGTCAACAGACCACGCAGTCCCCCTGGCTTCCCCCGCGACGACGACGGTGATGGTGGCGGCGATCCGTCATGCGTTCACGAGGAGTACCGCCCTGAGCCCCTTTCTTCGCAACAGAGGGAAGAGCTTTGCCGCCGCAATATGGATGCACTGCACACCCCCATCGTTGGTGAAACCCCCGAGGCCCAGGCCTTGGAGGAGGCGCGCCTGGCCAACCTGGCTGAGCTCACTCGACTGGATAACCTCCAGCGCGTACTCGGCGAGCGTGATCGGCAGCGGATCCCTAAATCCAGTCGACGACAGCTTTTTCCGCCCCAACCTCAGGTATACCGCACTCCGATTCAAAATCCCACAGCAGCAGCCCGAATAGCAGAGTCAATTCAGCCATCCTAGTCGGAAGCTGGCAGAGGGTTGATGCAGATCCGGGCCTTACTCCGGGCAGCCGAAGAGCGTAACACAAAGATCGATCCCGGCCATGAATAGGACTCATAGCAGATCTGTGATGGCAGATACAGTTCAGTCGGCTCACAGCCCAAGATCGCCCCCGCGGCGTGAGGGACGATGGCACCGACAGGATCAGTACAGAAACCACGAGCAGTATGATCACCGACTCGGCCATGATGACCGTTGTCGAGTGCCCACACCTCCTCCGAGGAGTGGGTCGTATGTGCCTTGGCAACATGATGACAGATGCCCTCACAGTGGTGAGCGAAGAATTCCAGTCGACCCAAGGGAACCAGGCTTTGATGCGAGATCTATTCTCGTTCAAGGTCTGGTTGACAGGAATAGGGCGCACAGAGAGGGCCATGACAGAAATCATCCGACTGGTAGCAGAGTGCATGTTTCAGGTCCAGAGTGTTTTAGCAGAGCCATCAGGGCCGCAGTGATTCCTCCCAACTTCAAGTTGGCGACTGGAGTCAGCAAGTTCACTGGTGAGTCCAAGCCTGACACTTGGCTTGAGGATTACCGAGTGGCGGTACAGATCGGTGGCGGCAATGATGAAGTGGCCATGAAGCACCTTCCTCTGATGTTGGAAGGCTCGGCCAGAGCATGGTTAACTCAGTTAGCACCTGGCAGCATATACAGTTGGGAGGAACTCGCCCGAGTGTTTGTTAGAACTTTTGAGGGTACTTGCAAACGACCAGTAGGATTAGCAGAATTGTAGCATTGTGTGCAAAAGCCGAATGACACTCCGAGGGATTTTATTCAGAGGTGGACCACTTTGCACCACACAGTGGAAAATGTGTTCGAGCATCAAGCAGTTTGTGCCTTCAAGGAAGGTTTAAGTATCGACAGCTGGTCCTGAAATTCGGTCGGACAGGAGATATGTCACTGACTCGGATGATGGAAATAGCCACTCGGTATGCTAACAGACAAGAAGAGGATCGACTCCGCAATGGAAAGGGTAAACCAGTCGGCCAGGACACTGGTTTTCGTGGTTTTGTCACGACAGATGTCCTTAGTGTCAGGACGTAGTCGCGAGGCCAGCGCATCTATGTAGTAGCTTGAGAGGGGTTGAGCGGAATCGAGAGACGCAACACAAGACAAGGATTTAGACAGCTTCGGGCCGCAGGAAACATCCTCCGGTAACAACCCTACATGTTGTTTGAGGCTAGGTCTCATTATGATCACGAGAGAGTCGCCGGTAAACCGGATCTTTGTGTCTAGCCCTAGAGATTATTGCTTTGTCCCGTCCCTCTTTGGGGAGCCCTGTCCCTCCTTATATATGTTGAAGGGGCGGTTTACATGTGGAGTCCTATTATGATTAGGACTAGTCTATCTCTAATACAAACCGGATACAAGTCCAGGTCTTAACTCCTTGTAAGATAAATATTCCTCACGCCTTTCCTCTTAAACCGGCCCACCATAACATGAACCGGCCTTCTGGGCCTTGGGCCTTGTCACCGTCTGTCCCGCCCGTCGGGTTACCAGTGAATAATGTTCAGTCAGGTCTTGTAAACCGTCTGGTCTGTGCGGGTCGCCGGTGAATCGCCAAGTCCGGCCGGGTTACGCCGCGGGGTATATCCCCGACATTAGCCCCCAAGTTTAGCTTTGGATTTATCCATGGTAAACTTATGCTGCAAAATAAATACAAGAACAAATTTGACAGGTTGTGCTCCGGGTTAAGAATTCTTGTAGATCGGCACCTGATCATCCTTAAGTCCTTGTCGTTTCCTCCTTCTAGAAAATTCGGGTCAATAACCAGCTTCATACTCAAATTGCTGACGTTCGTTTCTCATAGAAAAATATTGTGAAGAATAATACACCTGAGTCGACTTCCAAAGCGCCGGCTTAAGAAATATCGGTCTTGAAATACTCATCTGATATTCAGCCGGTTTGAAGATGTAAAACTTGCCGGTTTAATATTACCAAAATTGCCGGTTTATAAATATGGATGGCACCGAGTCATAATTGTTACCGACGCCAGGTCATAATTATTGATGACGCCGGGTCAATCTGGTTTGCTCAAAACTGAGAATTTGAAAATATTTCTCCTTATATGCATATTACACCTTAGCCCCCAAGTCTTGAGCAGAACAAAGTGATGGTTTAAGACTTGCTTCAATATAATTACTGCCACTTTGAAGAAATCCATGTTCATCTCAGTCACTAGTAAAAGCTGAATACTCCATATATGTAGCCCCCAAGTGCCGGGTTGTCTTGCTTGCAGCAACCTAGGACTTGAAATTGCCTTATGCTCATAAAAACTTCAACCAGTGTAGCCCCCAAGGGCTGGGTCATTATGCAATAATGAGCAGGGACTTTATAAATATCATCATGTAGACTTGAACAACAACGTGTAGCCCCAAAGGGTCGGCTCGGTAAGATAATATTGAGCTGGGACTTTATATATACTTCATTGAAAATAACATCATATGATGTAACCCCCATCTTGGGGCTTGAACCCACATCCACAGGGTTAAGAGCTTCGTGCTTTACCAACTGAGCAGTGGATCCTTCAATATAATGGAATAAGGTTTGTGTACCTTGAATTGTTGATAGGAGCAATTGGTAGCCCCCAAGGGCCGGCTCATTACCATGGGATGAGTCGGTTCTTCAATAAGTTGATCAAGAAATGACTTTACATTAGCCCCCAACTGACATGTTGCATGCTGGCAGTGACATGGGACTTGCATCTTTGATGTAATCTTAATTTGAATAATGTAGCCCCCAAGTGTCGGGTCGTAAGCCTGCAGCGACTCGGGGCTATTCCTTCAATTGTAGAATAAATCATATCCATTGATAATATAATAGAAATTGCGCTAAAGCGACTTTGAAAACCTTAATCATAACACTGGTTACTGATAACCATAATAAAATCCAGCCATCTTGGCTATTTGAAGATTTGAATAATATAATCCAATGACTTATAAGCGCATAATTCCAATAGCGCAATCCCAATATATACTGGCGACTTATAGTCCAAAGCCAGGCCGGCTTAATAAACACCAGATAATTTATCATCATACTGGCGACATATAGTCGAAAGCCAGGACAGTTTAATAAACGTCGGTGATTTATAATCATGCTTTATTCAACCCGTTTCTGCATACAACAAGTTTAAAGTGTCCTGGCGGTTTACCGTCGGACGGGTCATAATGCCCAACATATAACCTGGGTTTATAACCAAGGATGCACTTAAGAATAATCAAATATGAAATTATTATACCTGCGACATTGAATCACATCGTTGGTTTACCAACTTTTTGTAGTAAGGGTGATAACCCAAATCTTGAGTACTGATAACTCCTTCCATATTGTGTCGGTTTATGATAAAACCGTACCGGGTTGTGTAAAACACCGGTTTATCCATATTCAATTCTGGCAACTTATAGTCGAAACCAGACCGGGTTAATAATCGCCGGATTATCCATATATAACACTGGTGACTGATAGTCGAAACCAGACCGGGTTAATAGTCGCCAGATTATAACTGGTCATGTACTGACAACTTATAGTTGAAAACCGAGCCGGATTGATAAACGCCGATTTGAAAACATCACAAATCTTATGAAAAACAAAGAAAACTTAGCAAAAGGCAAATGAAAACCGTTGTAGTCGAGGCTTTTCACGGGCTGCCAGGCCCCAAATTCAAGGCTTTTCATGGGCTGCCAGGCCACTGAGTTAAACAACTTTTGCAAAGCCTTTTAAGATGGTCCGAAATCCTTAACCAATCATCGTTTTAACTTGACAAGTTCAGGGTCTGTATTTTTAGAGTAACTTGACAAAGTTCGAAGGGTCATACCAGGTTTACCTGGGCGGCGTGACTTAATTAAAGAGGCAGGTTAACCCGGGGTTTTAGGTGTATACACCAGGCTTCCAAGCGATGGCTTGATAGCCCATTACAAGTGTAGATTCTAAGTTCATTGCGATAACAAAGAATCCCCAAGTAACGTTTTGAGCTGTGCTCAGTGGGTGCCTATGTTTGAGTAGTCGTTTTACAACACTCTCTTTGGCCCCGGAGTAATTTGGCTTTGAGCCGATCAAGAGGTGTGACTATGGTTCGGATACAACCAAGCCCCCAAGTGATGTTGTGGCATTGCGCCGATCAAGAGGTGTAGCTATGGTTCGGATACGACCAAGCCCCCAAGTGATCAATAATATGATAAGCCAATAAGGCATGATACCCATGTTTGAACCGCGCATCATGGCAGCAGGTCCTCTTCAGCAACTTTCAACTTTTTGCAAGAGATAAATTCTTCTTGAACCGGATATTGAGAGCGTCAGAGCTTTATGGGAGACATCTTTCCCTCGAACCGGATCTTAAACCGGAATCTTCATTTTCAGCCGGAAATTTTCTGACGGCCTTTAAACTCGAACTTGCGGGAAGTTAATTCCTTTTTGAACCGGACATTGTTAAACCGGATTTGAGAGCTTCAGAGCTTTGTGGGAAAACAAACTTTCCTTGAACCGGATTGTAAACCGGATATTTGATAGCTTCAGCGAGACTGATTTCCCTTGAACTGGATTTTAAACCAGAATCCTTTGTAATGACCCGGAACTTCTTCATTGAGCCGGGATTTTGTAACTATTATATACTTTCTAAGCAGGAAATTTTCTGACAGCCTTTAAATTTTCATCAATATAACAGTAGCCTCCGGGACCGGGTTATCTTTCCCTCCATCGTCCTGGGGTCCTTAAATTTGCTGAAACTGGCAAGATTTGCTGAGTTATCTCATCGTAGCCCCCGAGTCTCAAAGGTGACTCGAGGATTTGGCTTGAGACTCTCCATATTTGGCCGTGATGTAAACCGGCATAACTTGTATATCATTGGTGTTGATAGCACGATGTGAATCCATAGAAGGTTGAGGTGACTTCGGCGGGTTATAAACGATCCCGCATGAGCCGTGTCAGCAACTCGGCCAATGGTTCCTTCCAACTGGTGATTTGAAGTTAACCAAAACTGTAGTGGCGGCGACTTGTGCGCCTGCCCGTTGAACCACCCAGTGCAGACGGCGGTTGATAGTATATGATAATTTGCCTCTATTTTGTTGAAAGAAGACCGGGCTACCCAAGATGTGACTTGTTCAAACAGCTCATGCAGACAGGTGCAGCCCGGTATGTTGATGTAGATCAGGCCGCGAGAGACGGACGACAAAGACGACCGCAACATCAGAGGCGACTCGGATACATGAGTCGGCCGCGGCATCGTAAGTCAGTGCGGACGGGCGAGTCGATCAGGCGGTTCGGCCTCGTCATGTAGATATAAAGTGGTCTGCAGAATGGCGGCTCGCAGATATGTTCATTGAGCTTTATGGTGTGGTCAGATGCTAGCTCATAATGGTGGCGCGAGCTATACATCCCTGACACGGCCATAGCTTTTGCAGTGAACAATATCGCAGACCAAGGCAAAGATAAACTGCTCTTTGACAAAAATAATATGTGCTAATAAAATATATTTTAGATGGATATCACCTGACGCGTTTAGGCCGTAAATAATCCGCCATGAAGTTGATGATCCCTAGGTGAAACTGAAATCCCTCACGGGTGAATCGCCGCGGGAGCAGACAGATAAATCGGCCACGACGTTTGTAAGCCGGTGCGGATGAGCAAGTTGTCCTCCGCGTTGTAAGGTGGTGCGGACATGCGAGTCGGTCGGCACGTTGATGTAAACCGGACCGCAGGGGCGACGGCTGTATATACCAACACTATAGGGCAGAGTGGTTGTTTTCAAAAAATTAATAAGTATTGATAAAAGTAAACTGGATGGATATCACCTGATGTATTCTGCGGTGAAGAGGCTGCAGCGATCCGAAGCCTGCTCCTGCGCTCGGAGATGCGAAGTCTGTGCCCCACAACCAACTCTCCCTCCGGGTCGTGGCTGGTTTGACCATTCCCTTTTTTTTAACGCGCTAACAATCCGGCTTAGATCGGATTGAACCGATGACTTGTATTTTCCTTCAGCAGATACGCATCTCGTCTCCTGCGCTGGCGCATAAACGCTACCCTAATTTTCTTGATCTAAAATCTTGTATATCTCGCTTTGACTGATCGTTGATGATGTTATCTTCTTTGGCGGCTCTCTTCCATCCGGCTCATCGCGAGCTTCTCAATCCCTTAAGAAATCCCTCCAAGAACTCAACACCACCGTGCGCAGGCCCCACGGTGGGTGCCAACTGTCGTGGTTTTGTCACGGCATATGTCCTTAGTGTCAGAACTTAGTTGCGAGGCCAACGCATCTATGTAGTAGCTTGAGAGGGGTTGAGCGGAATCGAGAGACGCAACACAAGACAAGGATTTAGACAGCTTCGGGCCTCGGGAAACATCATCCGGTAATAACCCTACATGATGTTTGAGGCTAGGTCTCATTATGATCACGAGAGAGTCGCTGGTAAACCGGCTCTTTGTGTCTAGCCCTAGAGATTATTGCTTTTTCCCGTCCCTCTTTTGGGAGCCCTGCCCCTCCTTATATATGTTGAAGGGGCGGTTTACATGTGGAGTCCTATTAGGATTAGGACTAGTCTATCTCTAATACAAACCGGATATAAGTCCAGGTCTTAACTTCTTGTAAGACAAATATTCCTCATGCCTTTCCTCTTAAACCGGCCCACCATAACATGAACCGGCCATCTGGGCCTTGGGCCTTGTTACCGTCTGTCCCGCCCGCCGGGTTACCAGTGAATAATGTTCATTCAGGTCTTGTAAACCGTCTGGTCTGTGCGGGTCGCCGGTGAATCGCCAAGTCCGACCGGGTTATACTTCCGACCGGGTTACGCCGTGGGGTATATCCCCGACACTGGTGGAGGTAATTCCAATCGGAAACAGAAGTGTAAGGCCGAGCCAGCTGCTCCTGGTGAAGCTTTAGTTGTGGCTCAAGGAAAGTTCAGGGGGAAGCCCAAAGGGCTCTGGACCCCCAAGAAAGTGAAAGATCAAGCAGGAAATGATGTGTTGGATTTGCTATGTCACATTCACACCAAGAATGATGAAGAGGGTAATCTGATTTATCCTAAGCACACCACTCGACAGTGTCGACTCTTGATCCAGCAATTCCGAGAGAAGCAACCCAATGCGAAGGAAAAGGATTTGGACAAAGATGAGGATAAGGAAGAATATGATGATGGTTTTCCCAACGTCAATACCACTCTGATGATTTCTGCTGATGTTGAGAGCAAAAGTCGACTGAAAGTTATCAACAGAGAAGTGAACATGGTTGCTCCAGCGACGCCCAGTCATTTGAAGTGGTCTCAGACTGCCATCACATTCGACTAGTCTGATCACCCAACGCGTATAGCCACCCCTGGGAGGCAGGCGTTGGTGGTCGACCCAGTTGTCGAAGGCACTCGACTGACCAAAGTGCTAATGGATGGTGGCAGCAGCCTGAATATCCTTTATGATGAAAGTTTGAAGGGGATTGGCATTCCGATGTCCAAGCTTAGTGAAAGCAATATGAGCTTCCGTGGCGTTGTACCTGGCAAGAAGGCTGAGTCACTCGGCCAGATCGCCCTTGATGTGGTTTCCGGTGATTCAAAAACTACCGCAAGGAAAAGTTTTTTTTTCACTATATACTGCAAGGCAACAACCTCATGGTCCTTTATTATTAAAAAGAAAAGTATAGTTACAAGTTTACAACTTTACAAGAAAGAGAAGAGATACTTACAAGAAAAAGGTATAAGAAAGGTTAGCTATCCAAGACAGTAAGCTATCTTTATATTTACATCTAATTCTATGGGACAGAAGAGAAATGTCATGGATAAAGTTCCTTCTCCAAGCTCTAAAAGAAGGTTGCTCATTTCTGAAGATCTTCCCATTCCTTTGTTTCCAAATATTCCAAGTAGCAGTGAAGACAACCTCAGTGAAAAAAGGATGACCGAAATCCCTCCTAACTGTTTGAGCAATCTCATATGTGGTTTGGTTCGGTTGAACGGACCAAGATATCCCAAGATAGTTCCAAACCCTTTGACTAAAATTGCAAGCAAAGAAAAGATGAGCCCGATCCTCATGTTGTGCAAGGTTGCATAGCACACATGTGTCATCCTGAATGATCCAATGTCGACGTTGCATCATATCCCTAGTGTTCAAACGATCCATTAAGAGAAGCCAGCCAAACACTTTGAACTTGAGCGTGCATGCACACTTACAAATCCATTTAAAGATGGGATCAACCAGTAGGTGTGAGAAGCATGAGTCATAGTACATCTTTGACATAAAAGCACCAGACTTCGAAGGCCATTTCCAAATGTCATTGCTCTCCCCATCCAGGTTGATCAAAGGCAGCAGGCACGGAGCTGTGTGAATTGAATAAGCCTCCCGTGATGGAGGCGGATGGCGATGATCCAAGGAATTAGGCAGCTCCATAAACTCCTTGACAGTGATTGCATCATCAACTACAAATGAATGTAGCCTTGGGAAGCACTCGTGTAATAGGACAACACGATTCCCAGCTGCCAACGATAAAGCCAAAAAAGCACTGTGTCGCCAACATGAACTTGTGGAATAGCTAGCTTGCAGAAATTGGTATATAAACGCATGACATCACGCCACAAAAAGGAGCCATAGATCTGGGTGCTTTGAGGTGGTGACGATGCGTAATAAGTGTCCCAAATTAAAGTTACCCAAGGCACATCAACCTTATTAAAGAACTTGAATAGATGCTTTAGGAAAAAAGCCTCATTTTGAATGCCCAAGTTAAGACCACCCAAACCACCGTATTTCTTAGGGAGACAGACCATATCCCAAGCAGCCAATGATTGGCGTGGGTTATCCGTGTTGCCTCTCCACAGGCATTGTCTCATGATTCGCTCTAATTGCTGCAAAATGCCCTTGGGAAGAGATAAGGTACACAAGAAATATATTGGCATGGAGCACAACACCGACTGTAGAAGTTGCAACCGGCTTCCTTGATTTAGCAGGCATGAGGAAGCAGATAAGCGTCGCTCAACACGATCGACCAGAGGCAGCAGATCATAGATTCTAGGTCTAGAAGTTCCCATTGTCAATCCTAGATACATGAATGGCATGGACCCAACGTCGCATCCAAGCAGAGAAGCCACCCTAGCACCTTCCTGGTCACTCATATTGATTGGAATAAGTGAGGACTTACTAAAGTTGACACGTAATCCTGTTGAAGCCGCAAAAGTGTCAAGCATCTCCTTGAAAGCAATAAGCTGATCATCGATCGCAGGCAGGACAATTAGAGTGTCATCGGCATATTGTACAATCGGGTAGTTGCTGGAGCTGGTTGGGATTGGCAGTGAAAGGATGTTCCTCGAACACATCTCGTTGACTACAGATTGTAATAAATCAACCGCGATCAAACAGCAATGGCGATAGAGGATCCCCCTGACGCACGCCCGTTCTGCAAACAAAATGATTGCCCGGCACCCCATTGAGAGGCACAGAAGAAGATCCCGTAGACAATATGCTATTAATCCATCCAGTCCAACGGGAGTCAAAACCCTTGCATTGTAAAATTCTGAGAATAACTTCATGCTCAATTGTGTCGATGGCCTTCGTGAAATCCAGCTTAAGGAGGACAATGGGCCGCTTCGAGGCCTTGCATTGGTGTATATACTCAAAACACCAGGCTAGGCGATCTTGAATAGAACGACACCGAAGAAAACCATATTGATTGCGGTGGATGCATCTGAGGATCACTTTATTTAGGAAAAGTTGACATTTGAAGTAGTGGATTTCTAGAGTGCTTATCATGCTATTCTGGTAGGCCTGCTTATGCACGTTTTATGGCTCGACCATGTTACGTGTACCTCAAACTGAAGATGCCTGGTCCCATAGGAGTGATCACAATCACTGGCAATCGACAGAAGGCAGAAGAGTGCTTCCAGAAGGACTCAAAAATCGCCGATGCACAAATGGCAGCAGTAGAAATGCAAGAATACTGGAAGAATGCAGACCCGAGTGATTTGTTGCAAGCTAAGAAGCCTGCCACAGACTCTGCATTTCAGATATGGTGTTCCGCACAGCATCATCACTGACAATGGGTCGAACTTCGATTCTGATAAGTTCAGAGCCTTCTGCGCTTCCCAAGGCACTCGAGTCGACTATGCTTCAGTCGCCCATCCCCAGTCAAATGGACAAGCTGAAAGAGAAAACGAATTGATTCTCAAAGGACGAAAACCCCGATTGATGCGTGATCTCAAGCATGCGGCAGGCGCCTGGGTCGATGAACTTCCATCAGTGATTTGGGGATTGAGGACAACTCCTAATTGGTCGACTGGCCGAACTCCATTCTTCTTGGTCTATGGAGATGAAGCTGTACTTCCGATTGGCTTACTTCACAATGCACCCCGAGTCGAGCTTTTCTCAGAAGATGAAGGAGAATAGGCTCGGCAAGACACAGTTAATCTCCTGGAAGAGGAAAGAGAGATGGCCCTGATCCGGTCGACCATCTATCAGCAAGACCTGCGTTGATTCCATGCCAGAAATGTGAGGGGTCGAGCATTTCAAGAGGGAGACTTGGTTCTTTGAGTGGATCAGCAGAAACCACACAAGCTCGCTCCTACTTGGGAAGGCCCCTTCATTGTCACTAGAGTGCTCCACAACGGAGCATGCCACCTTTACAATGTCGAGCACAAGAAAGACGAGCCACGCGCTTGGAATGCGGAGCTGCTCCGCCCCTTGTACACTTAAGATTTTAGACTTTGAGATGTAATAAGAAATACCTTCCAGTTTGATTATTAAAGAAACAAATGATTGTTGTTCCTTTTTTATTCTCTAAACCCCCCAGTGGGTGGCTTAGCTGCGAACCCGTTTCGCCTAAGTCTAAAAGTCCCTACCGAGTGGTGAGCAAGCCTCTCACTCGGAAGCTTAGTTGCGAATTTGTTTCGCCTAAGTTTGAAAAATCCTACCGAGTGGTGAGCAACCCTGTCACTCGGGGGCTTAGCTGCAGTCCAGTACTCGCCTAAGTTTGAAAAATCCTACCGAGTGGTGAGCAAGCCTCTCACTCGGGGGCTTAGTTGCGAATCCATTTCGCCTAAGTTTGAAAAAATCCTACCGAGTGGTGAGCAAGCCTCTCACTCAGGGGCTTAGCTGCAGTCCAGTACTCGCCTAAGTTTGAAAATCCTACAGAGTGGTGAGCAAGCCTCTCACTCGGAAGCTTAGCTGCGAATCTGTTTTGCCTAAGTTTGAAAAATCCTACCGGGTGAGGAGCAACCCTCTCCCTCGGGGGCTTAGCTGTAATCTGATGCTACCTAAGTTTGAAAAAATCCTACTGAGTGGTGAGCAAGCCTCTCACTCGGGGGCTAAGATGCGAATCCGTTTCGCCTAAGTTTGAAAAAATCCCACCGAGTGGTGAGCAAGCCTCTCACTCGGGGGCTTAGCTGCAGTCCAAGATGCACTTAAGTTTGAAAAATCCTACCGAGTGGTGAGCAAGCCTCTCTCTCGGGGGCTTAGCTGCAGTCCAGTACTCGCCTAAGTTTGAAAAATCCTACCGAGTGGTGAGCAAGCCTCTCACTCGGGGGCTTAGTTGCGAACCCATTTCGCCTAAGTTTGAAAAAATCCTACCGAGTGGTGAGCAAGCCTCTCACTCAGGGGCTTAGCTGCAGTCCAGTACTCGCCTAAGTTTGAAAATCCTACAGAGTGGTGAGCAAGCCTCTCACTCGGAAGCTTAGCTGCGAATCTGTTTTGCCTAAGTTTGAAAAATCCTACCGAGTGAGGAGCAACCCTCTCACTCGGGGGCTTAGCTGTAGTCCAGTACTCGCCTAAGTTTGAAAAATCCTACCGAGTGGTGAGCAAGCCTCTCACTCGGGGGCTTAGCTGCGAATCCGTTTCGCCTAAGTTTGAAAAAATCCTACCGAGTGGTGAGCAAGCCTCTCACTCGGGGGCATAGCTGCAGTCCAGTACTCGCCTAAGTTTGAAAAATCCTACCGAGTGGTGAGCAAGCCTCTCTCTCGGCGGCTTAGCTGCAGTCCAGTACTCGCCTAAGTTTGAAAAAAATCCTACCGAGTGGTGAGCAAGCCTCTCACTCGGGGGCTTAGTTGTAGTCCAGTACTCGCCTAAGTTTGAAAAATCCTACCGAGTGGTGAGAAAGCCTCTCACTCGGGGGCTTAGCTGCAGTCCAGTAGACGCCTAAGTTTGAAATAACGTACAGAGTGGTGAGCAACCCTCTCACTCGGGGGCTTAGCTGCAGTCCAGTACTCGCCTAAGTTTGAAAAATCCTACCGAGTGGTGAGAAAGCATCTCACTCGGGGGCTTAGCTGCAGTCCAGTACTCGCCTAAGTTTGAGAAACCTACCGAGTGGTGCCTCTCACTCGGGGGCTTAGCTGCAGTCCAATACCCGCCTAAGTTTGAAAAATCCTACCGAGTGGTGAGCAACCCTCACACTCGGGGGCTTAGCTGCAGTCCAGTACTCGCCTAAGTTTGAAAAATCCTACCGAGTGGTGAGCAATCCTCTCACTCGGAGGCTTAGCTGCAGTCCAGCACTCGCCTAAGTTTGAAACACATCTCTATCTGCAAGGACGACGAAGTGCAGGTCGACTGTAACCTTCTCTTCAGAGTTGTGCCACAAATACAACATGTGATCCATCCTCATCCGCAAGGACGACGAAGTGCAGGTCGACGGTAACCTTCTCTTCGGAGCTGCGCCACAAATACAACATGCACTCCATCCTCATCCGCAAGGACGACGAAGTGCAGCTCGACGGTAACCTTCTCTTCAGAGCTGCGCCACAAATACAACATGCGCTCCATCCTCATCCGCAAGGACGATGAGGTGCAGGTCGACTGTAACCTTCTCTTAGGAGCTGCGCCACAAGTATAACATGCACTCCATCCTCATCCGCAAGGACGACGAGGTGCAGGTCGACTGTAACCTTCTCTTCGGAGCCGCGCCACAAGTATAACGTGCGCTCCATCCCTAACCGGAAGGACGAGGAGGTGCAGGCTAATTGCGACCTTCTCCTCAGGGTTGCGCCACAAGTATGACGTGCGCTCCATCCTGATCTGCAAGGATGACAAGGTGCAGGTCGACAAGGCCTCCTCCTCAGAGCTGCATTTCAAGTACAAAGACTATTCCGAGTGAAGAACGAGTTCCACTCAACGGCAAACACAAGCATACGCAGAGATAAACCAAGTTCAGATAAATCCTAAGGTTCCGGACCACGGATCAAAAGTACTTGTGCATCAAACCCAAAGAAGTTTAATGATTACAAGATCACTCGGCAATCCGAGGCAAATAAAGGTGGAGCATAATGTTTTTTGGTCACTCGTCAGGAGAAGGACTGGCTGGATCGCAGAAACTGTCAAGGTCTATGCTGTCTGCGAAGCGATTGTCGGCGTGAAGGGAAGTGTCCATGACGGACTGGAAAGTGTGTCTTTTGGTGTTAGCAACCTTGAGCTCTGCCAGCTTGTCTTCTTTGACATCCTTACAGTGCACTCGAACCAATGACAGGGCGACATCAGCACCGCAGCGAGCAGACGATTTCTTCCATTCTTGCACTCGGTCAGGTATTTGATTCAGTCGAGCCATCAGAGACTCGAGGTCTTGAGACAGTTCCGCCTGAGGCCAGAGTTCAGCATCAACCCGAATCATCGCCGCCTTCATACGGGCAAGATAAGCAACTGCACCGTCCATGCGGGATTCCAACCGCAGCACATTCATCGCGATATCATTTTTGACTGGACAGTTTATGGGATCGAGATCCGTCTTGACCCGCCCAGTTTCTGCTTCAAATTCCTGGCAAAGTTCTGCGCAGTCGAGTAAATAGTGAGTCGACAATATAGTAGGATCTATCAATCGACAGCAACAAGTCAGTCGAACAACAATACCTTCTAGCTTTAAGACCAGTTTTGCAGCAAGATGGCCCGGATAAGATTCTAACTCACCCTTCTTGGCCTTGATATTTCCAATCTCATCAGTCAGCTTGTCCTTGTCTTTCTTCAGTTGCTCGACCTCCCGATTGGCATCAGAGACAACGGTCTTCAGTTTAGAGTTCTCTTCTTCTAACTTGTCGACTGAAGCAAGCTTCTTGTCAGTAAGTGCCATTTTCTCTCGCCCCTCCTTCTGGGCAGCAACAATATCTAGATCCTTCTTCTCCAGAGTCTGCTTCATTTTCTCTAAAGAAACAACATTCTTCAGACGAGCTTGGAGTTGACGGTTTTCACTGCGCACATCTGTTCGAGTGAAGTCACCCGGTTCGAAGTGACTAAAAAAGGAAAAAAACACACGAAAAAGTGCTAGTCGTAAGATGGACAGTTGACGATTGGTTACCTCCCATGGCAGCTACTTCATCACGAGCAGTCTTGAGGTTCTTCTTGGCCAGTTCCAGATCATTGTTGAGACTGATTTGCTGCTTGTTCAGTGTAGAAAGTTGAGCCCCAAGATCACAAGATTTCTGCAGTCAACATATAAGACATATCAGTCGACAGAAGCAAAAGAACATCACAGTGAAAGTTACTCTAAGACTACCGCCGAATCAAACATTCAACGGTAGTCTCGGGGACTACACCCAGTGGGTGCACTTAGCGTGCCCCCACTGGTTTGATTCAACACTCGGCATGATCTGCCCAACTTGAGTCGTAAAAAAAGCGAAGAAAGTTGTTCTCAGACCATAGTCGACTGCCTACAGTCGACCACGGTCTCGGGGACTACACCCAGTGGGTGCACTTAGCGTGCTCCCACTTGTTCAGGTTTCACTCGGCATGGTCTGACCAGGCCGAGTGAGAAAATTCAGTTTCTCATACCACAGTTGACTGCTCGCAGTCAACTATGCTCTCGGGGACTACACCCAGTGGGTGCACTCAGCGTGCCCCCACTAGTTCAAAAATTCAATCGATTCAATCCAAGTTGACTCAAGTGGAAGACCTATACAACTTTAAGGCAGACAAACCCCAGTGGGTGACCGGATAAGAAATAAGATCAGTCAGAAATCAACTAACCTGGACATTGGTTTGCAGAGCAGCGTCGGCATTGTAGGCCACCTGACTGGCCTCGTGCACCACTTTCATCTTCCCCATCACAAGATTCAACTGAAGAAGAGATTCCTTGGCGGCACTCGGTAGGTCGTCTGGAGTTTGGTACGCAGTGAAAAGCGATGATGGGAGGGCAGTCGAAGCAGCCGTTGGGTCTGATGCGTGGAGTTGTATTGGAGCAGCAGGGGTCTGAGCAGCCGACCCTAACGGGCAATCAGTCAACAACGGGATAGCGAAAGTGACGTTGGTGTGAGCCGGATCTGTGGATCGCTCGACCGCCGTCCCAGGCATCAGTGTCGACTGAGGAACCTGAACCTCAGGCACTTTCCCGCTCGGTCCCTTGTCCCTCCTCCCCCTTTCCCTCAGAGGCACTTCTTCTTCATTGTCCGGAAGCACGACAACGTCTCGTGGAGCTACAACAAACAGAAAAAAAATCAGAGATGCAACTGACGAACAATCCAATCAACAGAATAAATTTGAGTCGAGCAGACTTACTAGCTTTGGAGGTAGCCGCGTCATCGGTTTCCTCGTTGTCTGGGACCTTGTCGATATCCATATCAGTCGCGGCAGAGGCTGGGCTGGAAAAGTTCACCATCCACTCGGTCAGAAAGGAGAATCAGTTAGAGCAAGAAAACACGGAAAGAACATTTACTAAGAGGCAACAGGAACATCCATCTTAATCTTAGGCAAGGTCTTCCGAGCCTTTGAGGGGTTGATCTTGGGCTGCTTGGTGACTTTCTCCGCCAGCTCCGGAGTTGAAGACCGAGCGCGCTTCTATGCTTGAGCGATCGAGGCCACAGCCTTACCGCGCCTGCCCGCTGGATCATGGTGCTGCTTGGATCGATGTTCTGAATGAGGCTACCTCCTAGTCGTCTGACTCGTCGATCTCGTCTTCATCATCGTTGTCCGGTGACTCCCAATCACCACTCTCCTCCACGCTGTCCTCGCCCTCATGGTCCTGCTCCAGAGCTTGTTCGCCACTGGGCATTAAGTACATCTCTGTATAAATCTACAAGACAAGAAGTCGAGTGGAAATCAGTGGATTAAAAAAATAGTCAAAAAATGTATCCAAAGGCAATCGGTTAGAGCGGCCGAACCTTGTCTGGCTGATTGCTGTCGCTTAAAGGATCGACTCTCCTGGCGCCCCTGGGGTTGTCCTTGTTTCCGGTAATACTCCTCAGCCATTGAGCCACTGTTTTGGCTGGCACCTCCTCTGGATAAACCCGAGCGGTGTCGCGAGCTCTAGAATACATCCACATAGAGTGGTCATGGGCCTGGAGCGGTTGGATGCGCCGACTGAGGAGTACCTCCAACAAATCCATGCCGGTGACGCCTTGGTTGATCAGCTGGACCACCCTCTCGACTAGCAAGGCTGTCTGCGCCTTCTCCTCGGCGGTCACTTTCAATGGAGAGGGGGTCTGAACACGATCGAAGGAAAAAGGGGGAAGTCCAGTCGACTGGCCTGGGGTCGCAATATCCTGGCAGTAGAACCAGGTCGACTGCCAGCCTCTCACGGACTCAGGAAGGGTCATCGAAGGGAAAGAACTCCTCTTCCTCTTCTGGATACCCAAACCCCCACACATATGGATAACGTGGGTTTTCTCGTCACTCGAATTTGCTTTCTTCACCATCTGAGAGCGGATGGTGAAAATGTGCTTGAAAAGACCCCAGTGCGGTCGACACCCTAAGAAATTCTCGCACATGGACACGAACACGGCAAGATATGTGATGGTGTTGGGAGAAAAATGATGGAGTTGGGCCCCGAAGAAATTCAAGAAACCTCGGAAAAAAGGGTGCCGAGGAAGCGAGAAACCGCGGTCGACATGGGTGGCGAGCATAACACACTCAGCCGGCCGCGGCTGCGGCTCCGTCTCCCCCTCCGGCAACCTCGCAGCTTTGTGGACGATCAGCCCGGACTCGGCCAGCTCGTCCAAATCTTCCTGCTGAAGCGAGGATCAGATCCAATCGCCCTGGATCCAACCCGATGGCAGCCCCGACCGTGACAAAGACCCCCGATTCGTCTTCTTGCCTTTCTCCGCCCCTGTCGCCTTCTTTGCGCGTTCCAGCGCCGCCGTCTTTTCCTTACCCATGGCGGTGGAGCGGCAGCGTCGAGAGCGGAGAAGCCGGATGCGGTGGAGAAACAGAGGAAGAAGAAGAAGAAGAATGGGCGCGCACAGTGTAGACGCCTCGGCCTCGTCACTTTTAAAGGCCCACTTCCGAGTGGCTGATGCGTGGGCCGGGGCGATCCTGTCAAATCCCTCAACATTCGCGCGCAGGATACGTGGCGAAAAAGGTGGCACGGAAATTGAAACATTCATGTTTATCCACCCCACTTACCACGGCGTGCTCCGCGCCGCGCGCTTCCCCAAAATTTCGAATCCCGTGAAATCTGGGATCCACCGTAACCAATCGCGCCATAGATTTCGCGTCAAAAACAACACTCGAAGGATGGCATTATAAATCCAATCGGCAACTTCTGAATCGATCAAGGCAACTGAAACGAAACCGAAGTTCCAACACTTACCTCCGTTCAAAATGAATAGTTGTGAAACACAAGAGTCGAAGCGAGATCAACTTCAACCTTCTTTTCACTCGGACCTCAATCCATTCGGGGGCTAATGATGAGGACATAGACCTGGGGTAGGGTCATAGGCCAGAACTATATGCCCTATCCAAGGTCATCGTCCTAGAAGCAAAGAAGCTCAAGAGACAACAAGGAGGGCCCAACAAAGGTGTCGAGTGTAATCCACTCGACCTACCAGCTACTCGGAGACCCCTCCTCCCTGAGGTCACTCGACCACTCGGCTGTACAAGAATCCATTCGACTTATTAAAGACCAGGAGTCATCCAGAATAGCAATGGACAAGCGTTCACTCTGTAGTCTTTAAGGACATTAAGGCATTTAAGGCTGGCGTTATCAGTAACGCCTCCTATTTATGTACATTGAACTCTTGGTAACGGAGGATGGCCGGGGTCCTGGCGCACTCTATATAAGCCACCCCCCCCTCTTCTGGCACAAGGGTTCGCACCCCCTGTAACACACACATATAATTCAGTCGACCGCCTCCGGGCACCGAGACATAGGGATGTTACTTCCTCTACGAAGGGCCTGAACTCGTAAAACTCGTGTGTACAACTTCGCCATAGCTAGGATCTTGCCTCCTCATACCTACCCCCCATTCTACTGTCAGTCCTAGATCCACGACACCGGGCGCCCGTTTGGTGTCTCTGGAACCCTGCACACATCGTTCGGGGCCGTATGTGGAAACCTCGGCCGGACTCCCTGCGGATGGAACCTGAATAGGCGATAAACCAAGACTAGGGACTTGTGTGGTTAGTCAGGTCGTGGCCGACACCCTCGCCAGGCTTCCGCTTGAAGGTTGCCGAGATACATGATGTGTACATGGCGGTATGTTGTGAGAGCGTGTGTGAAGAAGTACACCCCTGCAGGGTTATAAATGATCTATTTGAATAGTCGCGTCCGCGGTAAAGGACTTCTAGGCTGCCTATAATAGTTCATAGACAAGTGAAAGTGGATACTCTAAAATGCGCAAGATAAGCGTGAGTGCTATGGATGGCGCTCTCGTAGGGAGACGGGAGTGGATCCATTGTGGTGAATTGATTGGTGAATATGTGGACTCGTGTGCGCCACCTCAAAAGAGTTACCAATAGTCGTAGTAATGCAGATAGCCATGAGTCAAAGCTGGCTTGCTGCAGTTAAACTCCACCACCCCTTTGTTGATATTGATGCATATGTAGATAGTTCTGATGTAAGTCTTGCTGGGTACATTTGTACTCACGTTTGCTTAATTTATGTTTTTGCAGAGAGACTTCAGTCTCGCTAGTATTTCCGCATGGACTTTGACGTTTAGCTTGTTACCTCATCTACGATCCTGTGCCCTTGGCAGGATCTTGTAGATAGTTAGGCTTCTCGGCCTATTTTCATTTGTAGTTGTCTGTACTCAGACAAGTTAAGATTCCGCATGTGCTTGTTGCATGTATGCTCTGTATGTGGGGTCATGAGACCCATGTTTGTAATACTTGACTCCTCGGAGCCTAATGAATAAATACTTGAGTTGTAGAGTTTTGTTGTGATGCCATGTTGTATTTGCACATATCGAGCATATTGTGTGTATGATTGAAATGCTTGGTATGTGTGGGATCCGACAACTTAGTTGTCTATCCTTGGTAGCCTCTCTTATGGGGAAATGTAGTCTAGTGCTTCCACTGAGACATGGTAGTCTGCTACAGCCCGGTTTACCGGAGTCCTGTTAGCCCAGTTGCTACTGCTCCGGAACACTTAGACTGGCCGTCATGTGTCCTTCTTCGATCTTGTTTCTGTCCCTTCGGGGAAATGTCACGCGATGTCTTTCAGAGTCCTGTTAGCCTGCTGCAGCCCGGAATCCCGGAGTCCTGCTAGCCCAGTTGCTACAGCCCGAATTCACTCGCTGATGACCGACAAGTTCGTTGCTGGGTCATGTATGCCTGTCCCTCTAAGTTAGTGCCATTTTGGGTTCATGACTAGTCATGTCGGCCCGGGTTCTCTGGCATATGGATGCTAGCGACACTATCATATACGTGAGCCAAAAGGCGCAAACGGTCCCGTGCCAAGTAAGGTGGCACCCGTGGGAATACGTGCGTGAGGCCACAAAGCGATATGATGTGTTAATGCTAGATCGATGTGGCTTAGGATCGGGGTCCTGACAGGGAACGTGTCACCTTTGTTTGCGAAACGACATATGCGGCCCCCTATTGATTTTTTTACAGAGCAAACATAGATCTATATGATGTCGTGTTAAAATTTGGAATTATTCCGTGTTCGTTTGGCCTTTTTTATGCATTAATTGAGTTTCTTAGCATTTAATGTGAATAATTTAAATTTGAACTACAAGCGCATGGTCCAGTGCACCAAGGTTGGTTGAAAAATCGCATGTGTGTCCTTGGGTGAATTTCTAGGTCCCATGCACGAAATGGGAATGAAATTCAAACATCTGGGCATCGTGGCTCGGCCGGTAACATTGAGAAACTTGGTTTTTTAAATTCCTGTAAATTCAAAAGTCGCTTGAAAATTATGAAACTTGGCATGGTGTCATTTCATGGCACCAACATGTTCTGGTAAAAAAATGGCCGAGTTGGGACAAGTTTTGGTATAAGCTTCTTGCAAACCAGAGCTTCTCTCAAGAAGACTCGTGGTTCCGAGAGGGAACGTGTCACCTTTGTGTGCGAAATGATATACGCTGTCCCCCCCCCCCCCCTTGATTTTTTACAGAGGCAACATAAAAGTATATGAGTGCCATGTTTTTGGAATTATTCCTGGTTCGTTTGGCCTTTTTTATACATTAATTAGGTTTCTGGGAATTTAATGTGCATAATTCAAATTTGAACTACAAGCACATGCTCTAGTGCACCGAAGTTGGTTTAAAATCGCATGTGTGTCCTTGGGTGAATTTCTAGGTCCCATGCAAGAAATGGGAATGAAATTCAAACATCTGGGCATCGTGGCTCGGCCGAAAATATTGAGAAACTTGGTTTTTATTCTTGTAAATCCAAAACACGCATGAAAATCATGAAACTTGGCATGGTATCATGACATGGCACCAACATGCTGTGGTAATTTTTTTGGCCGAATTGGGACAAGCTTTGGTATAAGCTTCTTGCAAACCGGTGCTTTTCTCAAGAAGACTCATGGTTCTGAGAGGGAACATGTCATCTTTCTGTGTGAAACGATATACGCTGCCCCCCTTGATTTTTACAGAGGCAACATAGAACTATATGAGTGCCATGTTAAAAGTTGGAATTATTCCAGATTCATTTGGCCTTTTTTATACATTAATTGAGTTTCCAGTCATTTAATGCACATAATTCAAATTTGAACTACAAGCACATGCTCCAGTGCACCAAAGTTAGTTGAAAAATCAAGTATGTGTACTTGGGCGAATTTCTAGGTCCCATGCAAGAAAAGGGAATGGAATTCAAACTTCTGGGCGTCTTGGCTCGGCCGGAAACATCAAGAAACTTGGTTTTAAAAATCCCGTAAATCCAAAACTCGCCTGAAAATCATGAAACTTCGCATGGTGTCATGACATGGAACCAACATGTTGTGGTAAATTTTTGTCCGATCTGCGAAGGCGCACACATTAAAAATCAACAAAGTCATTTTGGAACAAGTGTTGTCACGTTACAACCGGGAAGCACACGTATTATTGAAACCGTGGCTGTTCTACTTACCATTTACGTGCCCCCACACGTCCCCTTTTTTATTGGCTAGGAGGTGTCGTGCGGGGTAGCTATTTGAGTACAAGAGGTGTGCAATCAAACCCCTGCGCGTGCTTATCGGGAGGAGAGCCCTTTGAACTCCATCCGCCACCCACCTCTCTCCCAACGTCTCCATTAATGGCGCCCGAGCCCCTGTTTAATGGCGTGGTTATGTCTCACTCGACTAAGATTTAAGAGAGAAAAAAGAAAATCTGAAAAGAGAGTTTTGCACGGATCTTGTTGTAACATCCGATGGACATATATAGCATCGACTGTGACTTATAGCAAGATTGATGAATATAAGGACGATGACAATGGATAATAATTGTCTTACATATTTAGGAAGATAATTTAAAAAGCCACATGCGGCAATGCCCGAAATACACAAGGGAAAAATAAGAAGGAAGACGCAGACAACAATCTGGCTCGTTGATCTCTACTTTCTTGATGTGTTGCTGCAGGCCACGGAGACTAGTTCTCGCAGCGAGCGGCCATGAGCTCTTTCGTGTCCTCAATATGCTGCTTGAGAGCATCAACGGATTCCTCCACCATCCTTTCACGCTCGATGCGGAGCATGGAATTCTCGTCCATAAGTTTCTTCACGATGACGCCCGTCCTCTTCAACAAGGCAGTCGTCTCCTTGTGCTGCTTCGTCATTCCGGCGATCTTCTCCCTCAACAGGTCGCGCTCGGTGCGGAGCTTCGCCTTGTCCTCCCCTAGTCCCTGGATGACACTAGTAGCATTTGCAAACGAGGCATTCATCTCGTCCTGTGGCTTCATCCAGTCGGAGATCCGACCCATCAGGTCATCGAGAATAGCGTGCATGCCCTATGAGAGTCCTAGCCTGCCCGCTAGACATTTTCCCAGGCCGCTGCGGCGCGGGAGGACATCTCTGGTGCATTCGCGGCGCGGCGAGACATCTCTGCTGCTTCCCCAGCACAGCCGAACTAGTCAGCTGCATCGACGGTGCGGTGGAACCTCTGTGCTACTTCGGTGGTGTCACAGGACATCTGTGCTACTACGGCGGCGCGACGGGACATGTCGGCTGCTTTGGCAGCGAGGCGGGACATCTCTCGTGCTTCCGCTTCCATGCTCGCCTCTACCTGGTAGTAATCTCTCGACCCAGAACTCATGCGGGCCATAGCAGACGCAAGGTAACAACGATGAATGACTTGTTTGTTTTTGTGAATGAGGAGTTGAGGAGGAATGTGCAGTTATCTTGGAGTAGGTAGTATTTATAACCGAGTATTATTACACTCCTAAGTGGGAAACCGTTGAGGTTTTGATCGGTGTGAATAGGTTTGCAATTAAATATAGCGTGGTAGTAATTTGGAATGTGACGGGATGCAGGCTCAAAATTTATTGACGGTTCTATAATTTCTAAGTGCGGCAGTATTGCCGGATGGCGTAACGTGGGCACGCGTTCTCGGCCGCGTATGTGGCGTTTGCACCCTTGGGTGCACCACAATAGGCGATGTAAGCACATGTCTTATTCCCGCGCTCATTATTACCATCGCGCATGCTTCTTTTAATTTGAATGTGTGCCGTCTAGCGCACACACGTTGATATGTCTAACTATCTCCGTTTGTTGTAGCTAATTGCAAACAGTTCATCCGTTTGAAGTGTATGCCGTCAATCGTAGACACCTTGATCTTACTGACCGTTTCTGTTGTGTTGCCTAATCGCAAATAGTTCATCCGTCTGAAGTATATGCCGTCAATCGCAGACACCTTCATCTGGCTGACTGTTTCTGTTGTGTTGCCTAATCACAAACAGTTGATCCGAGTGAACGGTATGCCGTATATCACACACGCCTTCATCTAGCTGCCCGTTTCTGTTCTTCTGCATCATCGCACATAGTTCATTGAACTGAACCGTATGCCCCGCATCGCGCACACAACTAAAATTTGAACCGTGTTTGATGTATCCGCCATTGCAAACATTTTGCATCTTTTTGACGGCTTTTTACATCACCGTTTGCGATTAATGCATGGCACATAGTTCTGTCGAAGGGTCTCTGTCGGTGTCAAAACCGGCGGATCTCGGGTAGGGGGTCCCGATCTGTGCGTCAGGGCTGATGGTAACAGGAAGCAAGGGACACAGATGTTTACCTGTGTTGGGCCCTCTCGATGGAGGTAAAACCCTACTTCACCTTGATTAATATTGATGATATGGGTAGTACAAGAGTAGATCTACCACGAGATCATAGAGGCTAAACCCTAAGAGCTAGCCTATGATGGTATGATTGTAATTGTGATCGGCCTTCTAAGGACCAACCTCTCCGGTTTATATAGACATCGGAGAGGGCTAGGGTTTACATGGAGTCGGTTACAAGGAAGGAAATATAATATCCGGATCGCCAACCTTGCCTTCCACGCCAAGGAAAGTCCCATCCGGACACGGGCCGAAGTCTTGAGTCTTGTATCTTCACGCTTCAATAGTTCGGACGTTGTACACAGTCCGGTTGTTCGGATACCCCCTAATCCAGGACTCCCTCAGTAGCCCCTGCACCAGGCTTCAATGACGATGAGTCTGGCGCGTAGTCTTTTCTTCGGCATTGCAGGGCGGGTTCCTCCTCCGAATACTCCAAAGTAATTTTCGAACACTTAAACCGTGTCCGAATCCACAAGATGATCTTCTCATGCCACCTTAGAGAGAATGATGTTTCACAAATGCAATCTGCTGACAACATTTTAAGCAACATGACATGTCATTACGGTCGGGTCATTATTCGAACCGTTCTTTGCACAACCAGCCACAACGTATATTGCGAGGCAGTTTCCTCGACACGTCTTGTCAAAGCAGAGATCGTGCCCCCTTATTACGGGATTCTCATCAATACGGGTATGGGTAATCCCACCACATTACCAATCGTGGCGCTTGGGAAGCAAGCGATTCCCAACGGGAAAGTGGGGAGGCGCACTGCTTTCGTTGCCTCTATAAAGGGATAAGATTTCCTCATTTTTACCGATGCCTTCTTCCCTCTCTACCCATTCTTGCCCCCTCGAGCTCCAGCGCCCAAGCCCAAGTCTCCTCCGCACAGCTAAACATGTCCGAGCAGGAGGCAAGTGGGTGGCTTCCACCGTCAAGGAGAAGCACATCACAAATCTTCGGGCGGACGGATACTTGGCCGCAGACATAGCGCACTGGCTACCGGACGCTGGGTAGGTCATTCCGACCCCGGGACCCCACGAAAGAGTCGTGTTCGTCGCCCACTTCGTCCGTGGACTGGGATTTCCACTCTACCCCTTTGTTCGCGGGCTCATGTTCTACTATGGGCTAGATTTCCATGATATAGCCCCGAATTTCGTCCTCAACATCTCGGTGTTCATCGTCGTTTGCGAGGCCTTCCTCCGCATCCGGCCTCATTTCTGCCTATGGCTGCAAACCTTCTACGTGAAGCCGAAAGTTGTAAGCGGCCAGCAAGCAGAGTGCGGAGGAGCCATGGTGGGCAAGATGCCTAACGTCACCTAGCTGGACTGTTCCTTCGCGGAAACCGTAAAAGGATGGGAATCGAGGTGGTTCTACATCACTGAGCCGCGCGGCGCCAGCTGGGCAGCGGCCCCCGAATTCCGATCCGGAACACCCATGCGGCTCACCCCCTGGGAGAAGAAGGGCCTATCCTGGGGCGATTCCACGGAGCTGGCCGGACTCCAGACATGCATCAAAAGCATGAAGGACAAGAACATCAAGCTTGTCAACGTGATCCAGGTCATGCTTGTTCGCCGGATCCTGTCCTGCCAAAAGCGGGCGGTTAATCTGTGGGAGTTCGTCCCGGCCAAACACCAGACGCTCCAGAAGCTCTACGACATGACGCACAAAGGCGCATGGAAAGTGTTGTTCAAGGCCTCCGAAGTACCTCCTCCCACGTTCGAGGACCGCGGGCTTCACGCCGCGCGGGCTCCTAGTCAGGTGAGCTCTCAGTCTACCACCGAACCCAGTTTTTCCCAATATATTCACGGGAGTCCCTTAAGTAATCATGCATACTTGCTTCAGGACTATGTGGAGATAGCGGAGCAGGTCTATTGTTCGGCTCCGCTGCCAGAAGACCTAGCGGATGCTCTCCTGACGAAGATGCTGGTCCCGGCACCGTACAAGGTGCCGGAGAAGAAGGCCCCGGGGACCCGAAAGGGTCTCCGTCGTAAGGTTGTGCCAGAAGCCTCGTCCGAGGATGACGAGGCAGACTCCTCCCACGAAGGGGAGGAGGAAGAAGAAGCCCCATCCGGAAAGGATGAGGAGCCCGGCGAAGCGGGCCAGGGGCCGGAAAAGGCCCTCGGCGCAAGGCCGTTATACCCCTGTCGTCCGATGACGACGAGACAGATTCCTCCCTCAGAGGTGGGGGGAATCAAGAAGAAATTCCGCCTCCCCGCACTATGGGGGAGAAGAAGAGGAAAGCCGCCCCATAAGGGGAGCCTGGGACGTCCAAGAAGGGGAAATCATCCCTTCCGGACTATTCCACCACGGCCGCTCACGGCGATGAGGGGTGGCTGCCCCAGGGGAAGCCCCCGGCGCGATCGTAAGTGTCCGCACTCTACCGTGGTTTTTACTTCATAATTGTTTAATAACGCCGAACATTGACGCAGTCCGGCCCGGGCTCATCCGGCGGCGTCGTCTTTGATTGGGTCTCTGAGTTCTTCGGAGATGAACTCGCTCCCGACGGCCACCACTCCTCAGCCTACGGATGACACGGAGGTGTTGTCCCGAAGGCTCCCTGAACAGGGGGAGGTGACCCTGGAGATGCCCCAAGGCGGACTCCCGAGCGTCGGACATGCGGGGTTCAAGATCCCCGCGGATCGCGTCGATGAGAGCCACAACAAGGCAGACTCTCGACCAAACACTGTTCCGGAACCTCCGACGGTTTCGGACTTAGGCGGGCAGCCCCTCGTTAGGGAGGGCGAGTCGCCCGTGCCGAGGCCTTCCGTCGCGTCAACGGCGCCGGATAGCCTGGTGGAAGCGCTTCGAGGCGCTTCCATGGAAGAAGAGCACCGTACTCTTATGAGTGCGGTGATTCAAAAGGTTCTGTCCGCCAAAAGCGAACTAACTGAAGCCTGCACAAGCCTCCTGACGGGCTTTGAGGTAAGTAACAAAAACGTATGAAATTACCACCCGATAGGTAGTAGCCCCTGATACTCTGGTTGGTGTTCGGAAAGAAAAGCCAAACGGAGGGTCAATTGCAATCCGCAGGAGTCTAAAAAGCGTTTATGTTGATAAGCAGGCCGTGCTGCTTGCCGCTGCTGCCCGTACTACTGAAGTTACCGAACTGAAGCGGGATCTGGAGCAGGCGCAGGGAGAGCTCAGCCTCACGATGAGGCAGCTCAAGGATAATAAAGGTAAGTGATTCCCCGTTCGTATGTGTTTAAAGATAAGCAAAATTGGTCAATCTAACGCCCAAGCGTCGTGACTGTGTAACAGGGACCGCCGCCGAAGTGGCGTCCCTGAAGAAAGCGTTGTCCGAGGCCGAAGACAAAGCGGCCTCGGAATGCAAGGAGTGCGAGAAGCAAAGTGCTAGAGTGGGTGAGGTACAGCAGGAGCTCCAGGACCTCGGCAAGAAGTTCGAGTCCATGGAGCATGATCTGAAGGCGAAAGAGGCCGAGCTTGCGAAGGTCCTTGAGAGTATGAGAGACGCCAAGGCCGAAGCCAAGAAGGCAGAGCGAGAAATCCAGGAGGCCAAAAATATAGCAGCGGGTAAGAAATTCTTTATCCAAAGCAAACATGTGGAGGAGGCGTTTCTTTTACTTACTCGGATTCGGAGCTCTCCAGGGGCATTCGCAGATCTGCCACGCAGCATATCTGATGTCGTGGAGTTCTACCGTGCCCAGGAGGGTTGTTCTGGTCCCAATATGCTGGGGCCGAACACCCAACGCCTCTGAGTGACAAACTGAAGCAATTGGTCGAACTCCACAGGGTGGCCGAAGTGGCTATGAAAGATTTCATAGTCCGGATGTGGCCTGGTGAGCTCCTGCCCACTAGCTACTTCGGCCTGATCAAGCGGATGGTGGATGCCTGTCCGCGGCTTGAGGTGATCAAGCGATCCGTTTGCATTGAAGGTGCCTGTCGGGCCCTTGCCCGCGTCAAGGTGCATTGGGGCAAGCTGGATGCGGAGAAGTTGGTCAAGGACGGGCCGCCGGAGGGCAAGGCGCATCGCCATCCCGAGATGTATTATGATGGCGTGATGAAGGGTGCTCGTCTCGTCACCGATGAGTGTACCAAGGATCCATTTTAGAATGAATTCACTTTTGTCATGTTTGTAATTAAAGACGAAGTTACTTGCGCTATGTAGCGCTTTTGTTATTTAAAATATTACCTTCCGTGCGGCTGTTTATAAAATCCTGAAATTAGGCCGTCAAATGCTTTACTTCAGCGTGACTAGCACCTTTGGGGTGTTCGTGGAAAACCTGGACACTCTTTACCCAAATGTTTGGTCCCTTAAGGAGGTGTCCGCACAATGAACCGAGCAATCAGACTATCGGCTTTATATCTTTCACTTAGCCATAGAAGTCTACAATTTTAAATTTCGACGAAGCCCCTAGAATCCGGAAGGCCGAATCGGGGCGCTATACACGCCTAGATCGGACGAAGCCGATTTATCGCCTAAAGCGGAAAATATTTAAGGATTTTAGAACCTCTCGAACAGCGACCAGCTCTCGCCACATCATGCCGGTCAGTTTTTGGCTTTCTCTACTGAGGTGCTTTACGTCCAAGAAGCTGGGACACAATCGCGATGGTTCTCCCTGCACTACCTTAGCCGATATAACGGGCGTAAGGCACCAAAACAAGGGAGCCGGGCTATCCCAACTGTAGACCCAAGACACGATTCAGAGCTGATGCATATAGTGCTATAAGTTCGGGTGCCGCCTTTGTTGAAAGTGTTAGGACTTTAGTTGCCATATAAGCGGGCGCCATAAGAAGCCCCTGGCAAACCGGCCGCACCAAGGTGTACGGATGCAATATCAAATAAAAATTTATAAGAGAAAAATGCTCAAATAAGAATAATAAGCCGACGCTATGTATAATCTCACATTGACGAAAAATACATTTAAGCATACATTTACAATGGATGCGTTAAGCAGAGATAAAATAGGACTATTTGACATGTCCTATCCAGGGGCAGGCTGTGTTCAGATAGATAAAGCAGGTATAATGATCGTAAATAGATTCCACCTGTGTATTTCCTTCTGTGCACAACGTTTGTTGCCTCCGTGGATGTCTCTTCCCTATAACTCCGACAATTCGGCTTTTTTGAGGATGTTGCGCCAACGCGGTGTCCTGAAAGGTAAGAGGGAAAGAGTATCAAAGTATTTGGCGGTTACCCGCACTATTGACTGAGTCGTTGATGCGCCTCCGCCTATGTCCATGGTATTTTAAGTGCGTAATTGTGTGCACGTTGCACGATTGCTGCTTTGATGGGGCTTAAGCGGAGGCCGAACTGCTAGTCGCACTCTTGGCGTGCCTGGTGATCCTGTTGCGGGGTTCTCCGGACTCGCTTGACTGTGCTTGAAGTTGTTGTCGCTGGATTTGTTTGTCGGAGAAGGCCGCATTGTACTTCCGCCACAAGGGCTGCAGTATGTTCTTCTGTTCATAGAGAGCGGTCCATATTCCCGTTCACCGTTATGACCCCGCGTGATCCTGGCATCTTGAGCTTGAGATATGTGTAGTGTGGTACCGCATTGAATCTGGCGAATGCAGTTCGTCCGAGCAGTGCATGGTAACCACTGCGGAAAGGAACGATATCGAAGATTAACTCTTCACTTCGGAAGTTATCCGGAGATCCGAAGACCACTTCCAATGTTATAGAGCCCGTATAGCGGGCCTCTACTGCGGGAATTACACCTTTAAAGGTGTTTTTGGTGGGCTTGATCCTTGAAGGGTCAATGCCCATTTTGCGCACTGTGTCCGGATAAAGCGAGTTCAGTTGCTGCCGCCCGTCCATAAGGACGCTGCGTGAGGTGGAATCCGTCAATGATTGGGTCTAGGACCAATGCGGCCGAGCCGCCGTGACGGATGCTAGTAGGGTGATCCCTATGATCAAAGGTGATCGGGCAAGCTGACCAAGGGTTGAATTTGCGGGCGACTGGCTCCATCGCATAGACGTCCCTTAGTGCCCGCTTCCGTTCCCGCTTCGGGATGTGAGTGGCATAGGTCATGTTGACCGTTTTCACCTGGGGGGAAATTTCTTCTGTCCCCCCGTGTTCGGGCGCCTGGGCTCCTCGTCATCATCACTTTGCAGCCCCTTGTCCTTGTCTTCGGCGTTGATCTTGCCGGCATGTTTGAATACCCAGCAATCTCTATTGGTGTGGTTGGCTGGCTTGTCCGGGGTGCCATGAATTTGGCATGAGCGCTCCAGTATGCGGTCCAGACTGGACGGTCCCTGATTATTTCTTTTGAACGGCTTCTTCCGCTGACCGGGCTTGGACCCACTGAATGGCGTTGACTGTCGTGTCTTCGGTGCTGTCGCCGTTGTTCCGTCACTTATGTCTGTTACGCCGTGGCTTGCCGTTATTGTCGCGGCCATCCGAATTGCCAGACTATGGCGTAGTGCTACTGCGGGCCAACCAACTGTCCTCGCCCGCACAAAAGCGGGTCATTAGTGTTGTGAGAGCTGCCATGGACTTGGGTTTTTCTGGCGAGGTGTCGGCGAGCCACTCGTCACGCAGATATTATGCTTGAAAGCCGCCAGAGCTTGGCGTCCGGACATCAACTATTTGGTTCTTCTTAGTTAGGAACCGAGTCCGAATTTCATGGCGGACTCTCCGGTTGTTGAGTAATGTGGCTCAAGTCGTCGGCGTCGGTGGTCGCACATATGTGCCACAGAAGTTGTCGAGGAATCGTCTTCGAGTTTTCCAGCTGCCAATGGAGTTTCTTTGGCAGGCTGTTTAGCCGATGCCGGCTGGTCCTTTGAGCTTAAGGGAAGATACTTGATGGCGTGCAGATCGTCTCCATGGGCCATGTGAATGTGGAGAAGAAAATCTTGATCCATACTGCGAAGTGCATTGTGCCATCGTATGATTCGATGTTTACGGGTTTGAACCCTTACGAATTCATGATCCATTACTTCGTCGGTGAAAGCGAGAGGGGTGCGTGGCGCCTGCATGCGGGCTATGTGGCTACGCAGGTCGAATTGCTCTGGATGGCTATATTTGGCCCGGCCGGACTTGTTGAAGGCGTGTCCGGCGCGACGGTCCTTGTCGCGTATCGAGGCACGCCCCCGCGATCCGTAGATAGATCTTGGCTGTCCTGATTTGTTGCCCCGGGCCGTAGTATGTTGGCATGGGGGTGTTGGCTGGAATGCAGACTGGTATGCCACTTTATCCCGGCCACGAGGTGGTCGGTCAGCCGTGTGGTGCTCGAGTCCGTATTCCTCGGTTGCCAGGACTTCAGTCCATCTGTATGTGAGCAGGTCTTGATCAGCTTGGAGTTGCTGCTGCTTCTTTTTCAGGCTCCTCGCAGTGGCTATAAGCCGGCGGCAAGCGCTCCTACTCTCTGGGATCCTCGGGCATGCCGAACTCTTCGTCGCCGAGGCTAATCTCATCTTCGGAGGGCATGTAGTTGTCCTCCTCCGGTATTCGTCCGCCGCTTTGTTAAATGCAGGCTGACCTGCTCATCCTCCTGTTCGGCCTGCTCGAAGGCGGGCTGTTCAGGGTTGTATTCTTCTTTGGCACCATTCAGATTGTTTTCGTCTCCTGGGCCGGTATTGGTGTGGTGGGGCTTGGAGAGGCGCCGACGACACTTTGCTTTTTTCCCTGAGGTTTTAACCTCCGTTGCCTCATCGCCATTTGTTTCCTTCGGAGTGTCCACCATATATATATATCATAAGAAGAGGTGACTGTCCACCGCCCAGTGAGCGGTGGTTCATGTTCTTCTCCTGCATCGTCGTCCATACCGTCGATGTCTTCGGAGTCGAAGTTCAGTACCTCGGTTAAGTCATCGACCGTGGCGATAAAGTGGGTGGTGGGTGGGCAAAAACTTCCTTCGTCGCCTGCCTTCCACTCAAGTCGGACATAGTTCGACGAAGAGCCTCCTGACAAAGAGAGAGACTTTAGTGAGTCCAGCATGTCGCCAAAGGGCGAGTGCTGGAAGATATCCGCAGCGGTAAACTCCATTACCGGAGCCCATCCTGGCCCGACGGGCTTGGGAGCGTGCGGACTAGAACCAACGTCCGGATACGAATCCGGGGATTCGGAGTCACAGGCCACCACAGAGGTAAGGCCTGTGTTCGGCTCCACCGCCGATGAGCGTGCGACCTGAGGGGCAGGGTCCATCCCTCCGTCCTTAGGCAATGCAGTCTGCTCCAGATCTAGGTCCGGGGACAGTACGGGGATGATGCCTCGAGCTTCGTCCGACGGCAGGTCTAAGCCATGCTCGTCGTGGATCGTCCGGTGCTCTGGCATAGGCCCAAATCCATCGAAGATCAAGTCTCCGCGGATGTCCGCCATGTAGTTCAGGTTTCCAACCTGACACGGTGGCTGTGGGCGTGGTGTCGATCTGCTCCGGATAATGGCGAGTTGGCCCGCGGTCAGCGAAGCCGCCCGAACACGAAGATCTGTCCGGGGAAGTCTGCATACCGACAGCGTCGTTGATGATGATTGAAGGAGCCATCGAGCCTGACCGTGACGACACAGAGGAACTCTCAATTAAAGCACCAATGTCGGTGTCAAAACCGGTGGATATCGGGTAGGGGGTCCCGATCTGTGCGTCAAGGCTGATGGTAACAGGAAGCAAGGGACACCGATGTTTACCCAGGTTCGGGCCCTCTCGATGCAGGTAAAACCCTACTTCCTGCTTGATTAATATTGATGATACGGGTAGTACAAGAGTAGATATACCACGAGATCGTAGAGGCTAAACCCTAAGAGCTAGCCTATGATGGTATGATTGTAATTGTGATCGGCCTTCTAAGGACCAACCTCTCCGGTTTATATAGACACCGGAGAGGGCTAGGGTTTACATGGAGTCGGTTACAAGGAAGGAAATATAATATCCGAATCGCCAAGCTTGCCTTTCACGCCAAGGAAAGTCCCATCCGGACACGGGCCGAAGTCTTGAGTCATGTATCTTCACGCTTCAATAGTCCGGACGTTGTACACAGTCCGGCTGTCCGGATACCCCCTAATCCAGGACTCCCTCAGTCTCTAATTGTAGTGTCATGTTAGCAGCATCCTGTAGTAGTGGCCGGCCCTAGGGAAGGAAAGGGGGAGGGCTAGCCCCTCCTTCCTTTCCCTCCCCATGAGAGAAAGGAAAGGGAGGCACCTCCCATCATGCCTTCTCCCCGGGCACCAAAGAAGGAAGGGGGGCGCGGCCAGGGCAGGAGCCCAGGGCGGCCGTCGGCCCTCTTGGGGGTGCCCTAGGCCGCCTCCCCTCCTCCCTCACCTATATATATATATATATATATATATATATATATATATATATATATATATATATATATATAGACACACACACACACACACACACACATAAACACTTTGTTACGATCACGGGATCGTAATAATATTCTGATCACAATCTGAATCACTTTGAGTAACGCGCTTTGAACTTCTCTCTGTATGAACCCGACCTTCGGGCTATCTTCGCAACCGTGCCTTCTACCGCGAGTTTCTCTGGTTAGTCGTGTTCCATGTGATGTAAGTGTAATCTTCAAACGATTTTTATCAACTAAATACTCATTTTAGATAGGAATCGTGCTCATAGGCGGATTTTGCACTCGGGTCGTGAAGAACTCGCGTTTTTTGCGATTTTACTGCCTGAGTTGTTCGACCTGAACTTCCCCCTATGCTAGGTTGAACTTCCCGCAACATTGCCCAAATAGGGCTTGCTATATACCGTTGGAAAGCTATGGACACGAGTATCATGACCCAAGTTAAATTTTTCGCAAAATGTAAGCAGTTTAAGAGCAGTTTTGAAAACCGTTTTTTCTTCACACAAAAAACGTGAATCGTAATTTCGATTGCATTTCTAAACCGTTTATCGGAATGAGGCATATAATATGGTGTTGGAAAGCTGCTGCAAAACCGCTCCTTCCACATGTTGAAAGTTTTTTCTAATTCCCTATGGTTAAAGAGTAATTTGAAAAAACGTAAAATTTCGTAAACCAAACAGCTGAGTTCGTTTTTTCGATGTTATTTCTAAATGGCTAATCCAATGGAGGCATATGATATGGCGTTGGAAATTTTATGAAAATGCGCTACTTTCTCATCTTGAAAGTTTTTTCTAATTTTGAATGGTTTAAGAGTAATTTAGAAAATGGTCCAAGTCCTACGGAGTTCGTATTTTCGAGCTAATTTTTAACCATGCGTCCGAATGCAGCAAATGATATGGCGTTGGAAAGCTTGAACAAATGCGAAACTTTTTGATATGTATTGTTTCTCCCAATTCTTTACGGTTTTAAGTCAGTTTCAAAAATGGCGAAAAACGTATTTTCACCGTAATTTGTACAAACTTTTTCGGAATTGGACAAATAATATACCGTTGAAAAGCTACGGAAAATGCAAAACTTTTTCATGTTTATGGTTTTCTCTGATTCCTAGCCGTTTTCAAGTAATTCCTAAAATGGCGGGATCATTCGTTCTGCCTCTACCGCGAAACAGATTCTTCGAAAATGCACCACATGAAGAACCTGAACTTCTCGGCGCGTGTACCTGAACTTCAATCTGTTTTTCACGTGATTTTTTTGCTCGTAAATCTTCATCCACTGCTCGTGGCTCTCCATCCCACTCACGAGAATTGAGCGCGTGATATACCGATGGACAGCTGCTGTAAACACGCAACTTTCTCGTGTTGATCATTTTTTCATACTCGCGACGATTTTGAAAGTTTTTCATCTGAAATTCATATAGCGTAGTAGTTGAACTTCCTGTTGTTTTCACGTTGAACTTCTGGGACGTATTTTTGTTTCTAATTTTCTCATCCATTCGTAAGTGTTACACAAATAATATTCCTTTTGTACAAACGTCTCTCACAATAATTTTTTAACTTTCTCCGACCAAGGACTTGAACTTACACAAATGATATTACCGACGTTTCGAGGCAAATTAGAAAATGGTGAGATCATGATTTCTGCGTTCATCGTGAACGAAAATGCACTGCGTGAAGTAGTTGAACTTCTGGAGCATGTCTGTTTGAACTTCACTCTGTTTTCTGACGTGATGTTTTTTGCCCGTAATTCTCAAACCACTTACCGTAATTGAGCAAATGATATACCGATGGAAAGTTATTAAAAACACGCAATTTTTTTGTGTTGATGAGTTTTTCATACTCGCAACGGTTCAAAATATATTTTTGAATGCGTGAAACAACGTCTTTTTTGCCTGTTTTTTACATGTAACTGAAGGTCGGACGTCTCACACTAGAGATCTCGAACTTCACCGGGAGTAGCACGTGAACTTCTAGCAACAAAATATTTTAAGCTTTTTGTTTTATATTCTTATTTTCCTATCTGAAACGCATTCCGTGTAGTAGTTGAACTTCCCGCTATTTTCATCTTGAACTTCTGTCATGTATTTTTGTTCAACCTCTCTCACAAGAATTTTTTGAACTTCCCCGGACATAGCACTTGAACTTCTACCAAAAAACTTTTTAGCCTTTGCTTTTTTATTCTTTTTTTTCATACAAAATGCACACCGTGTAGTACGTGAACTTCTGGCAATTATCAATCTGAACTTCTCTCGATTACGTGAAAATATCTGAATTTTTTTATAAATATTAATCTGAATTTCTTAATCCTTTTTTTATGAATTCTGAAGCGCTCTATTTTTTAAAAGTTGAACTTCTTGTTATTTTATTTTTGAACTTCTTGTTTCCATTCTTTCATAACAAGGAAAATCTGAGTTTTCTATAATCATCGAACTTCTCTGTCTTTTTAATAAAAGGACATAGTTTCAATTGTTTCCTGCTTGTTGCTATACGAACATTTTTCATATAAAAAAAAGACATATTGTAGCTCTCATTCCTCACCACACTTTGAACAGAAAAAGGTATAAGAGCACATATTTGGACGGTTAGTGCTCCCTCGAGCTAGGGGGAATAACTACAGAGAATCAAAACCGAATATTTTTATGTTTGTACTTTAGGCGAACGAAACCACCTGCTCCTTTTGAATTGCTTGGTCAGCAGGATAACACAACGGACATCGACAGGCATCCGTGCTCATCTTTTTTCTAGTTTTTGGTGAAGTTCGACTTGGTCTGCAGGAGAAGCACGAACGTGCTCATCTTTTTTCTAGTTTTTGGTGAAGTTCGACTTGGTCTGCAGGAGAAGCACGAACGGGATCACCGATGGCTGAGCCAGAAGGAGACTGTTCCTTCCTTTTTATAGAATTTCACATGGGGAAATTAGGACGAAGACGCTAAGAACTCTGCTGCTGCTGTAGTTGACCTGCTAGTAGCGTACGAATTGAACTTCAGTTAAACTGATTTTTGCTGCCGATGATGACAACGCGGCCGCTGGTGATGCACTGCTTGAGTGGCGTACCATCGTTTTGCCGCTTTGTCCAGCCGCAATTCTTGTCAGTTGTTGTGAAATGTCAAAATACATACATGTAGTAATATATGAACTTTTGGGGAAATAATAAATGAACTTCTGAAATACATTTTTGTTTTCTCACATAAACAAAATAATAAACAGCATGGTTTTCTCACATACAGGCAGCTAATGTTTTGTAGTACACAACAACCTGAACCTAAATGCCTGATGCACGCATTGAACCTACGAACTAAAGAAACCGGTATACGCTGCCTCACCACCTGCTCAGTATGCTAATGCAAAAAAGGTTCTCTCCCTCGATCTCGATCTACTTCGCCTTGAGCTTGCCGTTGGCGTCAGCCTCCTTGGAGTTGAGCATGTCCCGGGCCTCGATCCAGGTGACCATGGCGTCGGCGAGCTTGATGAAGTAGGGGTCGATCTTGTCGAGCTTCTCCTTGACCTGCTGCGAGAGCGAGATGTAGCACTTCTGCATGATGTCGCATTCCTTGTCAGCTTCGCGACCTGGAAGAAGGGGATGATGTCCTCCTGCCAGAAGATGCCCTTGTACTCCTTCTTCAGGTTCATGAACGGGTTGCCGGCCTTGCTGTGCCAGATGTAGGGTAGCCCCGTCTTTGAATCCTAGCCCAAGGTGGTCGCAGATCACCTACACACATACACAAATTATTCAGTAAAAGTTCAGTACAGCCGGACCAAACTCAAAGACGATGTGTGTGTTTAGTTTAGTTATAGTTACCTTGACGCACCAGCCGGCCACATGTCGTCGTAGCGTCCGATGGGCTGATGCGTCGCCCATGAGGCGAAAGTATATGGGCGGGCGATGAGCTCATGATCGAAGGCCAGGTTCATGACGCACGTGGAGGAGGGGTAGGAGGTCGAGTCGGAGCAGAGGGCAGGCCGCGCCGAAGGGGAGGGACGGTCGCGGCGGAGTGGAGGGAAGTGCGCGCCGGACGGGAGGGACGGGCGGCGTCGCGAAGGGAAGGAAGAACGCCCGCCTTTGCACCACTGGGCGATGGGAGGTGACTTCACGGCGGCCGGATGGGGGCGTTGGACGAATCTCGCGGTTGGGGCGGCGGCTGGATCCTGCGGTGGGGGCGGCGCCGCGGCCGGATCCGAGGCGTGTGGCGGAGTTGCAGCTGGGTCCGGGGGACGGTGGCGGCGGGGTTGCAGGAGGAGACCGGCGGCGGGACCCATGGGCAGGGGCCGCTCTAGTGGCGGCAGCGCGCTGGGGAAGAAGGGGCGGCCGGACCTGGCGTGGCGCTGGATCCGCTCGTCGGCGGCGGGGGTAGGTGGCGGAGTTAGGCGCGCCGGCGAGATGCGGGGTGGCGGTGGTGGATCGGGAGAAGTTAATCGGCGGCGGCGCGATGTCGTGAGGAGTGTGCAGATGGGATCGGGAGAGGGTAGTGGAGGGAGTCGTGGGAAGTGGGTGGGTGGGTTTTTTTCTTTGATCGGTCGGGTGGGTTTCTCAGGAGTTCGGGAACACCTCTTCGGGCCCTATATAGGGCGCGCCGTGATCCAAATAGTTATTCTAATCCTGGGATTAGAATAGTGCTACTATATATATATATATATATATATATATATATATATATATATATATATGAGAGGAGGGAGAGGCGCAACACACACAATGATCCCTAAGCCGTGTGCGGCGCCCCATCTCCCTCTAGTTCTAGTTCCTCCTCCGTCCATGTCCGTTGTGCTTAGCGAAGCCCTGCGGATAGTTTCACTACCTCCGTCACCATGCCGTCATGATGCCGGAACTCATCTACTACTTTGCCTCTCTTGCTGGATCGAGAAGGCCAGGACTTCATCGAGTTGAACGTGTGCTGAACACGGAGGTGCCGTATGTTCGGTACTTGATCGGGATGGATCGTGAAGGTGTACGACTACATCAACCGCGTTGATAAACGGGGGAGATCTTGCGTGTGCGTAGAAATTTTTTTGTTTTCCATGCAATGTTCCCCAACATATATCCTACGTATGCTAGTATTCAATGTTGATTATTCATAATGCGTGATTATGACTGTTTTCGCTCTCTAATTGGTCGCTTCTCAACCTATTTGCCAGCCTTCGCATGTACTAAGCGGAAATAATGCTTGTGCGTCAAAATCCTTAAACAAAGGTTATTCCAGCCACTATATCTACCTATATGTGGCATTACTCTGCCGTTCCAAGTAAATTTATGTGCCACCTCTATATATTCAAATGAACATCTGTTTTATATGCTCGTACCGCTCATGGATTGACAGGGGGCGTTCAGTATCTTCCATGCTAAGCGGGTTATTCTCATGATATGTGTTTATTCACTCGTCCTTGCACGAGAGGGGCTGGTAATCGGGAGGCCCGGTGATACGTCTCTGTCGTACCTACTTTTCCTTACGCTTTTCCTCTTGTTTTGGACTCTAGTTTGCATGATTTGAATGAAACTAACCGGACTGACGTTGTTTTCAGCAGAACTACCATGGTGTTGTTTTTGTGCAGAAATAAAAGTTCTCGGATTGAAATGAAACTTTGTGAGGATCTTTTTATATAATAAAAGAGAATTTCTAGAGCCATGAACCACCGAAGGGGGGCACCTGGGTGGGCACAACCCACCAGGGCGCCCCCCCCCCCCCACAGGCGCGCCCAAGTGGGTTGTCCCCACCTGGTGCCCCGCATACCTCAATCCTGATACTATAAAATCACATTTTCGGAGAAAAAAACCGGGGAGGAAGAATTATCGCATTTCACGAGACAGAGCCGCTGCCACCTCATGTTCTTCATCGGGAGGCCAGATCTGGAGTCCGTTTGGGGCTCCGGAGAGGGGGGTCTTTGATCTTCGTCATCACCAAACCTTCTCCATCGCAAATTCCATGATGCTCCCCACCGGGAGTGAGTAATTCCTTCGTAGGCTCGTTGGTCTGTGGGGAGTTGGATGAGATTCATCATGTAATCGAGTTTGTTTTGTTAGGGCTTGATCCCTAGTGTCCATTATGTCCTGAGATTAATGTTGCTATGACTTTGCCATGCTTAATGCTTGTCACTTTGGGCCCGAGTGCCATGATTTCATATCTGAACCGTTTATGTTATCACCATTATATCTATGTTGTAGATCCGATCTTGCAAGTTATAGTCACCTACTACATGTTATGATCCGCAGAACCCCGGAGTGATGTAAGTCGGGACACTTCCTGGTGATGACTGTAGTTTGAGGAGTTCATGTATTCACTATGTGTTAATTCTTTGTTCCGGTTCTCTATTAAAAGGAGGCCTTAATATCCCTTAGTTTCCAATAGGACCCCGCTGCCACAGGAGGGTAGGACAAAAGATGTCATGCAAGTTCTTTCCATAAGCATGTATGACTATTCACGGAATACATGCCTACATTATATTTATGCAAGTTCTCACATATTGTTCCTACTAAGTTACTAGCGCTACTGTTACTATTGCACTTGCTACAAAATCATTGCTATTACTGTTACCCAGGGCCGGCCTTGAGGGGGCAGGGGGCGGCCGCCCCGGGCCCCCATGGTGGAGGGGCCCCCAATTATGTATTGCATTAGGCCTATAATTACATGGGTACAGTAAAAGGTAAGGTCATTAGGGCTGGCCCATAGCCCAAGTAGTAGCAGCTCTTGTGATGCAGCGTGAGGTACATCACCGTAAGTTGTCTCAAAAAAAGGTACATCACCATAACTCATGCATCTACTCACGGGATCCACCCAGGAACCCACGCATGCATCGCCATCATGTACACAGGAGTTGCCGCCTTTGCTCCTCCTCCTCACACCCAGATTATGGCAGATGAACCAAAGCTTGATCAAGGAGGAGGCTCATATCTAAAGGGCACTACCGGAATCAGCTACTTTGCCGTCTGCCACGGCGAACGGCAAAGGCATGAATGGCGGACGACAAACGTCTTTGCCGTCTGCCACGGACGGCAAAAGTGGACGGCAAAGAAAGGTCTGGTAAAGAGCTACTTTGCCGTCTGCTTTTGGTGGCTGATGGCAAAGGGGCCTTTGCCATCAGCAGCGGACGGCAAAGAACACAGACGGCAAAATTTTTGTTGTTAGTCCGTTAGGTGGCTAACGGCAGGACTTTGCCGTCGGCCGCTGACGGCAAAATTTGTCATGCCTTTGTCGTCCGCCGTATGATGTCAACTAGACGTCACTACACGGCAGGCCTGTGCCGTCCGCCGCTGACGGCAAAATTGTTTTTCTCTTTGCCGTTTGCCACTGTAGGCAAACTGACTAAATGGGTCAGCTCCCAGGAAGCACAGTTGGCTGCCACGTGTCTTATTTGCCATCCGCGGCTGTTGGCAAAGAGCCCGTTGCCGTCGGTGGCGGACGGCAAAGAGCCTGCATATTGGCTCTTTTTTTTCTTTTTCTTTTTAAATCCAACAATTTTCACATCAAATATATATGACATATATAGACATATTTCACAGGGCTATTTAACAGCAGACATATGACATATCCAGCACATAAGTTTCATCGTACATACATATATAGTTCCATCCATTCATACATAGCAAGTTGCACATACACATAAGTGGCAACCATTAGGAAGTTGCACATACATATTACAATGCAAAGTTTCATCAAGATAGCAAGTTCCATCGTAGAAAGCTAGAAGAATACTAGAAGAGAATGAAATAAAAAACAAGCACTCCATCATAGCAAGCTAGCTTCTAAGAAGTGAATGAAATCTGCAAAATGGCAAATAAGAAAGTTAGGAAAAGGTGACTAGAAGAAGAAGCACGCCATTGTTTGTGAGGTAACTTAGGTGAAATGGATCGTTTATGAGCTAACTGTCACAGCCCCAGAGTTGTTTGTAATTAGTTGCATTGCATCCATGCATCATGTTTAAATTTCATGAAACTTGAAATGGGGATTGATCAAACCCCTAGTACTGAAACAATGCAAATAGGTTCAACTTCAAAATATTTTCAAAGAACCCAAATTGGTTTGCAAAAATGTTCATGATTAATGGAAAAAGGTGAAAACCATATCCAGAGATGATGAATATTTTTCCAAGACATTTTTGGTATTTCAATTAACCCATATTGTATTTGAATTGGGGCACTTCAATTCTATAAATAATTTTAAATGCTCCAACATATTCTGAAAATAGCTAAGGGCCTCTGTAATATTTCAGTTAATGCCCAAAATTATTTTCAGGATTTATAAAAATGATTTAGTTTCTAAAACTAAATCAAAACAAATGGCAGAAAATAGCAAAACAGAAAGAAAATTAGAAAGGACACGGAGAGAGAGAGTTTACCTGTGCAGCCCACCTGGTGGCCCACTTACCTGGCCCAGCCCACCAGAGCCGCCACCGTCTCCCACCTCGCGCCCGGAAGGGCCATGCGGCGTGCCACTGCCCATGGCAAACGCCGCTCGCCACCTCCTCCCTGCCTGGCTGCCCCCTTTCCCCTCTGGACGCCCTGGACGTCGACACGTACCCTCCCCGGCCCCTCTCACTCTCTCCCAAGTCGATCCCCTCCTCTATTCCCCTTTGTCGAGCTCCACTGAGCGAGCCCGTCACCGCCGCTTGCTGCTGCCGCGGCCACCGGCCACCCCATGCCCCGCCGACGCGCCAAGAAGCTCCGCCTCGACCCCCTCATCCTCCCCACCGAGCCACGCCCCGCCGGAAGCCCTGCAATGTCGCCCTCGAGCTCGTCTTCAACCTCAGTCTGCCAAGATCCCCTTCGCCGCCCCGCTCAGCTCCGGCCTTCTCCGAGCCCGCTTCGACGCCGCCGCAACCGCCGTGAGCTGCTGCTCCTTCTCCTCTCCGTTTTCTCGTTTGCATGCCATAGCCGCTGCCCCGCCGATGACCGTGACCGCCACCGCCTGCACTCGCCGCCGACACGACTCCGGCGACCATTTGGTCACGGGCTTGTGCCCGTCACACTCCTCGCGCCGCGTAGAGGCTGTAGGTGCTAGCGCCACACCACCTAGGCCACTGCAGCTACGCGCACGAGCTGGCCGAGCTTCGGCCTCCACCAAACTCGTCGCCGGCGATGCTCCGGCCACTCCCCGGCCAAGCCATCACCATGGCTGGATGCGGGCGAGCACCAGCTGCCCGTAGCTGCTCTCCGCGTAGCAAATGGAGCCCTGTGGGCAAATCCTGCGGCACGCCGCCGCGTCTGGCCTCGCCGGCGGCTAAAAGCCGGCAGGCTTTGACCCACTTTGACCCCGGTTGGGTCCCACCCGGGTCCTGACATGTGGGGCCGGCCCTAACTGGATTAGTTAGGTGTTTGTTAGTGTTAATCCCCTCGCTAAACTAACCCTGAGCCACTGATATGCGGGCCCAGCCCTGCTGATTTTTTAGTAGATTTAGTTTAGCTCTAATTAACCTAGTTAACCAACTGAGTCACTAACCAGTGGGTCCCCCTGGTCAGGTTTGACCTGGACCCGCCTGTTGACCTGCTGAGGTCAGCATGACCTAATGCTGACGCAATAACTCATTTTCTAGATTTAATTTAATTCAGGAAATTACAGAAAATAGTATAAACTTCTGAAAATCATAGAAATTCAACCATAACTCCAAATGAAATAAATTATATATGAAAAATTATTAGAAAAATTCAAGGAATCCATCTGTACCATTTTCATGCATGTTTAAACAACTTATACATGCTGATCAGGTCAAATCAATTTAATGGCATTTGAATAATCACATATGGAGTTTGAATTTGAATCTTGTATTCAAACCAACTTCATTTAATCTGTTGCTAGTTGCATTAGCTCAAACCACAGCATATTGCCATGTCACATTCATGCATCATATTGTTGCATTGCATTGATTGTGTTCTTTCTTGTTTGCGGTGTTATCCCCTCCGGTGAGCGACGTTAAACGACGTGTTCGATGACACCGATGAAGAACTATTTTATCTTCGAAGTGCCGAACAAGCAAAACCCCTTGTTCATTCCGATATAATCCCACTCTCTCGCTCCTGCTCTCTTTTTATGCATTAGGACAACAACGATTCATACATTTACTTGCTGCGGTAGCTGAACCCCTTTATCCTCTCGTGCATGACCTGTCATTCCATAGTAAATAGATGAAACCCACTAGCATGAGTAGGAGTTGTTTGAGCCCTATTGTGCCTACTCATTCATGCTTATGCATCATGCACCTCTTTGCTTAGAGTTGAGTCAGGTCTGATTCATTGGGAATGAATCGGAGGTGTGTAAACATGTCCCTCTTGTTGAGAGCTAAGTGTGTGAACACGATTTGGTAAAGGTAGCGGTGAGAGGCCATGTAGGAGTACATGGTGGGTTGTCTCATTGCAGCCGGTAGATCCTCGAGGAACTGAGTTACGTGTTTGTGATCCATGAAAGCAGTTACTACCACGCATTGGGCCCGAAACCAATGGACCCTCTCGGCTTCTTAACCACCCTTGTTCTCTGTCCGGGAGTTGCAACTAGTTTACGGTGTTTGTAGGATATGTGTTGGAGGCCGTGCGTGGCTGACCCTAGGGGTGGGCTATGATGCGGTAGATACACCGTGGCCGGTGTACGAATGCCCGTTTGGTATCTCGGGAACCCTGCACACATCGTTCGGGGCCGTATGTGCAAAACCTCGGCGGACTCCTATGGATGGAACCTGAATAGGCGATAAACACGGACTAGAGTCTTGAGTGTTTAGGTAGGCTGTGGCGAACCCACATTGGGCTTCCGCTTGAAGGTTGTCGAGTACATGTCGTGTAAACGGCAGCGGTAAGTGGTCGAGCGTGTGTGAAGAAGTACACCCTGCAGGTTAATATGATCTATTCGAATAGCCGTGTCATGATGTAAAGGACTTCTGGGTTGTCTATAACAGTTCATAGACAAGTGAAAGTGGATACTCTAAAATGCGCAAGATAAGTGTGAGTGCTATGGATGGCGTTCTTGTAGGGAGACGGGAGCGGATCCATAGTGGTGTATTGATATGGTGAATATGTGGACTCATGTGCGCCACCTCAAAAGAGTTACTTGCAGTCGTAGTGTAGGATAGCCACCGAGTCAAAGCTGGCTTGCTGCAGTTAAACTCCACCACCCCCTTTGTTGATAATGATGCATATGTAGTTAGTTCTGATGTAAGTCTTGGTGAGTACATTTGTACTCACGTTTGCCTATTTTATGTTTTGCAGAGAGACTTCCATCTCGCTAGTAGTTCCGCGTGGACTTCGATGTTTAGCTTGTTACCTCAGCTACGATCTTGTGCCCTCGGCAGGATCTGGTAGATAGTCAGGCTTCCAAGCCTTTTTCATTTGTAGATGTCTGTAATCAGACATGTTTAGCTTCCGCTTGTGCTTTGACTTGTATGCTCTGAATGTTGGGTCATGAGACCCATGTTTGTAATATCTCGCTCCTCGGAGCCTATTGAATAAATATTTGAGTCGTAGAGTTATGTTGTGATGCCATGTTGTATTTACACATATTGAGCATAGTGTGTGTATGTTTGAAATGCTTGGTATGTGTGGGATCCGACAATCTAGTTGTTTATCCTTGGCAGCCTCTCATATGGGGAAATGTAGTCTAGTGTTTCTGAGCGATAGTAGTCCGCTTCTGCCCGGTTCACCGAGTCCTGCTAGCCCGCACTCTTGCTCTGGACATTTGACTAGTCGGAATGTGTTTCACTTCGTTCTGTTCATTCCTTCGGGAAATGTCACGCGGTGACATCCAGATTCCTGCCTAGCCTGCTACAACCCGGGTTACGGAGTCACATTAGCCAGTGCTACAACCCGGATTCATACGTTGATGACCGACATGCTCGATGTGATTCATGTATGCCTGTCCCCATGGGTTAGTGCCGCTTTGGGTTCCACGACTAGCCATGTCGGCCCAGGTTCTCTGTCATATGGATGCTAGCGACACTATCATATCGTGAGCCAAAAGGCGCCAAGCGGTCCCGGGCCATGGTAAGGCGACACCCGTGGAATACCGTGCGTGAGGCCATAAGCGATATGAGGTGTTACCGGCTAGATCGATGTGACTTGGAATCGGGTCCTAACAGCTTTGGTATCGAGCCCACTGCTCAGAGGTTTACCAAGCCAAACTGGTCGAAGTTGTGTCTAGAAATGCTTTAGTTATGTAAGGGAATTGATTGTGGAAGGGAACGTAAGGCTCTTTTTACTCCTTATACCTCATGGCCTTCTGATCTGAGTCGTCATCTTCTCTTCTACGGGGTTTAAGAACTAGGCCTTCTCATCTATCTATTAGGATGACGTGTTACTAATCTATAGACTTATATGATTGATGGATTCAAGCTTCATTTCAGTTCCTACTACTTCCATATGTTAATTGTTGATCTCGAACCCTTGATATTGTGCTTCTGAGTGGTTATGCCACCATTTTTGTAGCATGTCTCAAATCATTTTGAGCATTTACAGCCGTTTTGCTGTCCGAGTCATCCCAGGTTTCTAAACTATCTGATGCATTTGCAAATTCTTCCTTCCTGTTCACGGTGTCCTTTTGGTCAGAATAAGCACACTAAGCGTCATTGAGGTACTCCTTGCCTTGACATATATGTTGGAACTAGTATTATGACCCTAGGAATCTTAGAGGATCACACAGTAATATGGCCATGTTTTGTGTTTCCCGTGTGATGATTCTGGCCACCATTTTCGAAAGCATCCCGTGATGCCATTTAGTAGTAGGTATTCTATTCCTGGGTTCCTGAACCCGAGATTCACCCTACTTACCTCCTGTTGATAGTGTTTGCTAGTTCCTTTAGGATATTAGTAACTTTGCGATAGTCCTCGAGGTCCGTGGTATTTCCTTCTCCAAATACTATGAACCGCTTATGGCAGAAGTTCCTCGTTGAACCAAAGATCACAATAAGAGTGATCTTGATGAGTTCTTCGTTCTACATTGTGATTCTGCCAGTTCTACCTTTCTGCATGGGTTATCCGGAAGAAACCTGTTGAACTTGATTCGACATACTAACCTATGCATCCACAACTCAGAAAGTTATATGTTCCTCGAGTTGTTCCTCCTTAGTTGTATTCTGACCCCCGTCTATCAATTGATAGTCAAGGGTATGTGTGCGATCGTGTTTATCGATGCCTATTATTCTTGTGGTACGTCGAGCCATTCTATTCTAGAATGACTAGGAGAAACAAACTCCAGTACCTCATCCATATCCAGGATTGGGTCAAAGCAGTTGTGTTCCGCAGATCAAAATGCTAATCCAGCTCTTGTTCTATTCTACCCTGGAGTATTACCATATTTATATCAAGAATATCATGGGAATTGCACACCATTCTGTGAACTCTTGATACAGTGATACTTCTTGCCCTCATTATTCATTTCTCGACTCCCGTGTTGTTGCAACCGGAATGCCGACAAGTGAACCGTGATGTGTGAAATCAATACTTTTAGCAACCCAGTTGCTTGGTAGTTAAAGGACAATAATTTCATTCTTAGTGTGTTGGTTCTTGAATCATCATTCTAAGATAGATTGTGCAACCTAGTCCTTATTTCTGGTGCACTCCTTGATCGATGAGCTAGGATTAATTCAAATCTTCGCTCTATTGATCATATCGTCTTGCCCTGAAAAGCAAGATTGTTCTCGAGCTTAGTAATATATCGGTGGTTCGTGACTTTCCGAATATCTTCTTGGAAGTACTACCAGGTTGTCACCTGACCGCTATGTTAAGTTCGTGATCAAGTTGGTTTCTTGTAAACCACCCCTCCTCCAAGAATCCGTGTTGGATATCCCACAGGCGGTTGGTTAAGCTAAACAACAACTTGGAGAGTTGGAAGATAAAAGCTTTGCCAAATTTAGCTCATTCTGAAGGGATATCTTTGCGTTTGTGTGTGTGTTGAAGAAAGATGATATCTCCATCGACTGGTCCTCGTGATCAGTTGTTGAACCTATTGTCTTATCAAACTTGATTTGAGTATGGGCTATCGTCAAGTCAAGTCAGAACCAACGATGTTCGTAATGTTGTCTTACTCGTGGTTGATCCCTCGAGCATACACCATTACATCTTTTGGTCTGACCAATGCTATCACCGTGTTCACATGATGGTGGAAGTCCAGTGATATGGAAATTCCGATGAGTTGTTGTTGAGCCCATTAGCAGCATTTTGTCTCCCCCATGAGTCATGTTGAACATCAAACCTAGTGTTGGAAACTTGTGTAAGCATTTCTTTGTGTTCCGTTCATGAAGCTTATGCTTGGATGGAAGAAGTGACTTCCTCTAATTCACGTGCATTAGGGGCAAGTTGCCTCCATGAATTTGAGAAAGGTTTGTCTTGTTTCCCTTGGAATCATCCCAAGTCAGTCATGCATACGTGCGAAGTATTCTATGGTTTGGTAGATTAATTACCTCCACTCCATATGTGTTCCTAGCACACCAAGCCACTGATTGATTTGTTCAAGGAGAAGAAGTTCCTGCATAAGAGCTAATCATATGACTTATGCAAGGGCTTCGCTCTCCGCAATGATGGTTCCAACCAGAACTTAGCAGTGTTTTGTTGTAAGACTACTATGTGGTCATGCTTGTCTGGGACAGCGTGTTCACATGTATGTAGCAGAACCAGCTCATGTTTTGGAGCTTGCTATCGTAGTTCACTCCCGAGAATCTCATAGCGTCATCTAAATCGATTTGTGTTGCAAACCTTCATTTTTCTTTCTAGACTTGATGAGTCTGGAATATCCTGACACCAATCAGATCTGAATCTCGGGCAGATATGATGGTTGGAACATTCCCAACAGTTGCATTTTGTTCCCAGCTTGCACCGTCATTGTGCCGTCCAACCATGGGCTACCCTTCTCGGTAATTTCTGGTCAGGATCGCCCTCAACAGTGGTCCTACCATGGGTCCCATCCATTTCCGATGATAAGCAAAATCATCCATTGCGTTGTCTTCAACAAGGTAGTCCACATCATCCATTCTAGTGTGAGTATGCATTTCTTCAAGCTTCTTCACACGGTCGTTGTGATTTTCCTTGGGCTGGTTTAGAGAGTTTCAATGATTTCTATATCAAAAGTAATTCTTTTTGCCACTCAAGGGATAATTTCACGAGTCACCCCCTCTAAGATGTCTTGTTATGGTATCATGGCAAATCAACTACTCGCTACGTTGACAACCGATCACCACCTCCTTAAGTGTGAAATTGTTGTCTACCTAGTGAACCTTCGTCATCCATTCCACTCCATCCCTCTGGATGTATCCTTCGTGTCTCAGCTCGAGAGATGTTTCTACGTCTCATTCCGTGAGTTGATTTTGTGATCATTAGGATGATCCATCCTTGTAGACATGTCTCACTCTTTTGTCCTCGTGTTGGATGAAGATCCCGAAAGCAAAGACATCAAGATCGACTTGAGTTACCAAATCTACATCTTCGAGAAAGACATCTGGATCGTGAAGATTGTGTTGGTCTTGTGCCCCCTCTGTCTTCTTACCTCACGTCTTGAATCTCGGGACGAGATTCTTGTTTAGTGGGGGTGAGTTGTCACAGCCCCAGAGTTGTTTGTAATTAGTTGCATTGCATCCATGCATCATGTTTAAATTTCATGAAACTTGAAATGGGGATTGATCAAACCCTTAGTAATGAAACAATGCAAATAGGTTCAACTTCAAAATATTTTCAAAGAACCCAAATTGGTTTGCAAAAATGTTCATGATTAATGGAAAAAGGTGTAAACCATATCCAGAGATGATGAATATTTTTCCAAGACATTTTTGGTATTTGAATTAACCCATATTGTATTTGAATTGGGGCACTTAAATTCTATAAATAATTTTAAATGTTCCAACATATTCTGAAAATAACTAAGGGCCTTTGTAATATTTCAGTTAATGCCCAAAATTATTTTCAGGATTTATAAAAATGATTTAGTTTCTAAAACTAAATCAAAACAAATGGCAGAAAATAGCAAAACAGAAAGAAAATTAGAAAGGACACGGAGAGAGGGTTTACCTGTGCAGCCCACCTGGTGGCCCACTTACAGCCCAGCCCACCGAGCCGCCACCGTCTCCCACCTCGCGCCCGGAAGGGCCTTGGCGTGTAGCCACCGCCCGCCGCCGCCGGACACCTCCTCCCTGCCTGGCTGCCCCCTTTCCCCTCTGGACGCCCTGGACGTCGACACGTACCCTCCCTGGCCCCTCTCACTCTCTCCCAAGTCGATCCCCTCCTCTATTCCCCTCCGTCGAGCTCCACCGAGCGAGCCCGTCGCCGCCCTTCTTCTTTGCCCGCCACCGGCCACCCCATGCCCCGCCGACGCGCCAAGAAGCTCCGCCTCGACCCCCTCATCCTCCCCACCGAGCCACGCCCCACCGGAAGCCCTGCAACGTCGCCCTCGAGCTCGTCTTCAACCTCGGTCCGCCGAGATCCCCCTCGCCGCCCCGCTCAGCTCCGGCCTTCCCCGAGCCCGCTTCGACGCCGCCGCAACCGTCATGAGCTGCTGCTCCTTCTCCTCCTCTCCATTTTCTCGTTTGCATGTCGTAGCCGCTGCCCCGCCGATGACCGTGACCGCCACCACCTGCACTCGCCGCCGACACGACTCCGGCAACCATTTGGTCACGGGCTTGTGCCCGTCACACTCCTCGCACCGCGTAGAGGCTGTAGGTGCTAGCGCCACACCACCTAGGCCACTGCAGCTACGCGCATGAGCTGGCCGAGCTTCGGCCTCCGCCAAACTCGTCGCCGGCGATGCTCCGGCCACTCCCCGGCCAAGCCATCACCACGGCTGGATGCGGGCAAGAACCAACTGCCCGTAGCTGCTCTCCGCGTAGCAAATGTAGCCACAATGGGCAAATCCATGACAACGCCCGCGTCTGGCCTCGCCGTGACTAAATGCGGCGAGCTTTGACCCACTTTGACCCCAGTTGGGTCCCACCCGGGTCCTGACATGTGGGGCCGGCCCTAACTGGATTAGTTAGGTGTTTGTTAGTGTTAATCCCCTCGCTAAACTAACCCTGAGCCACTGATATGCGGGCCCAGCCCTGCTGATTTTTTTAGTAGATTTAGTTTAACTCTAATTAATTCAGTTAACCAACTGAGTCACTGACCAGTGGGTCCCCCTGGTCAGGTTTGACCTAGACCCGCCTGTTGACCTGCTGAGGTCAGCATGACCTAATGCTGACGCAATAACTCATTTTCTGGATTTAATTTAATTCAGGAAATTACAGAAAATAGTATAAACTTCTGAAAATCATAGAAATTCAACCGTAACTCCAAATGAAATAAATTATATATGAAAAATTATCAGAAAAATTCAAGGAATCCATCTGTACCATTTTCATGCATGTTTAAACAACTTATACCTGCTGATCAGGTCAAATCAATTTAATGGCATTTGAATAATCACATATGGAGTTTGAATTTGAATCTTGTATTCAAACCAACTTCATTTAATCTATTGCTAGTTGCATTAGCTCAAACCACAGCATATTGCCATGTCACATTCATGCATCATATTGTTGCATTGCATTGATTGTGTTCTTTCTTGTTTGTCGGTGTTAAACCCTCCTGGTAGACGATGTTCCGACGACGTGTTCGATGACACCGATGAAGAACTATTTTATCTTCAGAAGTGCCAGGCAAGCAAAACCCCTTGTTCGTTCCGATATAATCCCACTCTCTCGCTCCTTCTCTCTTTTACTGCATTAGGACAACAACGATTCATACATTACTTGCTTGATAGCTGAACCCCTTTATCCTCTTCATGACCTATCTTTCCACGGTAAATAGATGAAACCCACTAGCATGAGTAGGAGTTGTTTGAGCCTGTTGTGCCTACTCATTCATGCTTGTGCATCATGCACCTGCTCTTGCTTAGAGTTGAGTCAGTCTGATTCATCGGGAATGAATCGGAGGTGTGTAAACATGTCCCTCTTGTTGAGAGCTAAGTGTGTGAACACGATTTGGTAAAGAGTAGCAGTGAGAGGCCATGTAGGAGTACATGGTGGGTTGTCTCATTACAGCCGTCCTCGAGGCCCGAGTTACGTGTTTGTGATCCATGAAAGCAGTTACTACCACGCATTGGGCCCAAAACCAATGGACCCTCTAAACTTCTTAAGCACCCTTGTTCTCTGTCCGGGGAGTTGCAACTAGTTTACGGTGTTTGTAGGATATGTGTTGGAGGCCGTGCGTGGCTGACCACAGGGGTGAGCTATGATGCGGTAGATACACGTGGCCCGGTGTCTGCGAATGCCCGATTGGTATCTCGGGAACCTGCACACATCGTTCGGGGCCATATGTGGAAACCTCGGCGGACTCCTGCGGATGGAACACGAATAGGTGATAAACCTGGACTAGAGTCTTGAGTGTTTAGGTAGGCATGGCCGACACCCACGTTGGGCTTCCGCTTGAAGGTTGTCGAGTACATGTCATGTAAGCGGTAAGTGGTAGGCGTGTGTGAAGAAGTACACCCTGCGGGGTTAATATGATCTATTCGAATAGCCGTGTCCGCGGTAAAGGACTTCTGGGTTGTCTATAACAGTTCATAGACAAGGGAAAGTGGATACTCTAAAATGCGCAAGATAAGCATGAGTGCTATGGATGGCGTCCTCGTGGGGAGATGGGAGCGGATCCATAGTTGTGTATTGATATGGTGAATATGTGGACTCGTGTGCGCCACCTCAAAAGAGTTACTTGTAGTCGTAGTGTAGGATAGCCACCGAGTCAAAGCTGGCTTGCTGCAGTTAAACTCCACCACCCCCTTTGTTGATAATGATGCATATGTAGTTGGATTACGATGTAAGTCTTCTTGAGTACATTTGTACTCACGTTTGCCTATTTTATGTTTTGCGAGAGAGACTTCCGTCTCGCTAGTAGTTCAGCGTGGACTTTGATGTTTAGCTTGTTACCTCATTTCGATCTTGTGCCCTCGGCGGAGATCAGTAGATAGTCGGGGCTTCCAAGCCTTTTTCATTTGTAGATGTCTGTAATTAGACATGTTTAGCTTCCACTTGTGCTTTGACTTGTATGCTCTGAATGTTGGGTCATGAGACCCATGTTTGTAATATCTCGCTCCTCAGAGCCTATTGAATAAATATTTGAGTCGTAGAGTTATGTTGTGATGCCATGTTGTATTTACACATATTGAGCATATTGTGTGTATGGTTGAAATGCTTGGTATGTGTGGGATCCGACAATCTAGTTGTTTATCCTTGGCATCCTCTCATATGGGGAAATGTAGTCTAGTGTTTCCTGAGCGATAGTAGTCCGCTACTGGCCGGTTCACGAGTCCTGCTAGCCCAGCACTCTTGCTCTGGACACTTGATTGGCGACATGTGATTCACTTCGTTCTGTATGCATTCCTTGAAATGTCACGCGGTGACATCCGAGTCCTGCCTAACTGCTACAACCGGGTTGCGAGTCCTTAGCCAGTGCTACAGCCGGATTCATACGTTGATGACCGACATGCTCGATGTGATTCATGTATGCTGTCCCCATGGGTTAGTGCCGCTTTGGGTTCACGACTAGCCATGTCGGCCGGGTTCTTTGTCATATGGATGCTAGCGACACTATCATATACGTGAGCCAAAAGGCGCAAACGGTCCCGGGCCATGGTAAGGCGACACCCGTGGAATACCGTGCGTGAGGCCGCAAAGCGATATGAGGTGTTACCGGCTAGATCGATGTGACTTGGAATCGGGATCCTGACAGTGCCGGGCCATGGTAAGGCGACACCCGTGAAATACCGTGCGTGAGGCCGCAAAGCGATATGAGGTGTTACCGGCTAGATCGATGTGACTTGGAATCGGGGTCCGGCCTGTCGTGACCCGATTCCAAGTCACATAGCCGGTAACACCTCATATCGCTTATTCCTCACGCACGGTATTCTGTGTCGCCTTACCCCGGGACCGCTTAACTTTCGGCTCACGTATATGATAGTGTCGCTAGCATCCATATGACAGAGAACCGGGCCAACATGGCTAGTCGTGAACCCAAAGCAGCACTAACCCATGGGGACAGGCATACATGAATCACATCGAGCATGTCGGTCAGCGTGTGAATCCGGGCTGTAGCACTGGCTAACAGGACTCGGGACCCGGCTATAGAAGGCTAGGCAGGACTTGGATGTCACCGCGTGACATTTCCCGAAGGGGATGTACACATGAACAAAGTGAAACACATGCCGGCCATCAGTGTCCAGGGCGAGTGCTCGGCTAGCGTGACTCGTGAACGGTCAGAAGCGGACTACTATCGCCAGAAGCACTAGACTACATTTCCCCATATGAGAGGATGCCAAGGATAAACAACTAGATTGTCGGATCCCACACATACCAAGCATTTCAAACATACACACAATATGCTCAATATGTGTAAATACAATATGGCATCAAAACATAACTCTATGACTCAAATATTTATTCATTAGGCTCCGAGGAGCGAGATATTACAAACATGGGTCTAATGACCCAACATACAGAGCATACAAGCAACAAGCACAAGCGGAAGCTTAACATGTCTGAGTACGGACATCTACAAATGAAAAAGGCTGAGAAGCCTGACTATCTACCAGATCCTGCCGAGGGCACAAGATCGTAGCTGAGGTTACAAGCTAAACGTCGAAGTCCACGCGGAAATACTAGCGAGACCGACGCCTCTCGCAAAACATAAAATAAGCAAACGTGAGTACAAACGCATTTCAAAGAAGACTTACATCAGTAACTAACTACATATGCATCATTATCAACAAAGGGGGTGGTGGAGTTTGATTGCAGCAAGCCAGCTTTGACTCAAGCTATCCTAAACTACGATCGCAAGTAACTCTTTGAGGTGGCACGAGTCCACATATTCACCATATCAATACACCACTATGGACCCGCCTCCCGCCTCCCTACGAGAACGCCATCCATAGCACTCACGCTTATCTTATGCATTTTAGAGTATCCACTTTCACTTGTCTATGAACCGATATAGGCAACCCGTAAGTCCTTTTCCATGGACACGGCTATTCAATAGATCATTTATAACCCTGCAGGGGTGTACTTCTTCACACACGCCTCACCACTTACCGCCGCTTACTCGACATGTACTGCAACCTTCAAGCGGAAGCCCAACGGGTGTCGGCCACGGCCTACCTAAACAGTCAAGTCCCTAGTCCAGGTTTATCGCCTATTCGGGTTCCATCCGCAGGAGTCCTACCGAGGTTTCCACTAACGGCCCCGAACGATGTGTGGAGGGTTCCCAGATACCAAACGGGCATTCGCACACCACGGTGTATCTGCCGCATCATAGCTCACCCCTAGGGTCAGCGCCACGCACGGCCTCCAACACATATCCTACAAACACCGTAAACTAGTTGCAACTCCCCTGCAGAGAACAAGGGTGGTTAAGAAGTTTAGAGGGTCCATTGGTTTCGGGCCCAATGTGTGGTAGTAACTCTTTCATGGATCACAAACACGTAACTCAGTTCCCGAGGACGGCTGTAATGAGACAACCCACCATGTACTCCTACATGGCCTCTCACCGCTACCTTTTACCAAATCGTGTTCACACACTTAGCTCACACACAAGAGGACATGTTCACACAACCATTCCAATTCATTCCCGGAATCGCACTGACTCAACTCTAAGTAGTAGCAGGCATGACAAACAAGCATGAATGAGTAGGCACAACATGGCTCAAACAACTCCTACTCATGCTAGTGGGTTTCATCTATTTACTGTGGAATGACAGGTCATGCAGAGGATAAAGTGGTTCAGCTACCGCAGCAAGTAATAGATGAATCGTTGTTGTCCTAATGCAGAAAAGAGAGCGAGGCGAGAGAGTGGGATTATATCGGAATGAACAAGGGGGTTTTGCTTGCCTGGCACTTCTGAAGATAATATAGTTCTTCATCGGTGTCATCGAATTCATCGTCGGTACGTCGTCTACTGAGAGGGGACAAACATCGGCAACTGAGAAAGAACACAATCAATGCAATGCGCAATCACATGAATGACATGTCATGTTAAGGTACTGAATTCACCTAATGCAATATCTAGCCAAGTTAATTGAAGTGGAACTCGAACAAGAACAAATTCCAACTCCAAATGTTATTTCATAAATTGCCCTAATCATCATTTGTCCTATTCAGTGAGATTAACTTGTTGAAACATGCATGATTATGGCATAAACAGATTCTTCATATTTTTTGATCATTTTTCATATATAACTTATTTTCATTGGAGTTATAGATTATTTTCTATGAATTTTAGAAGTTCTAACCATTTTCTGGAATTTCCAAATCATTTAGAATTAGAAATAATCCAGGAAAATGATTATCGTCGACTGACGTCGATGTGACGTCGGCAGTGAACAATTCGGGTCCGAGTCAAACTCGGCGCGTGGAGTCCCAGCGTGTCGATGTCATTAGTTTAACTAATTAAATTAACATTAGATTAACTCCTAATCTAAGGTTGACTAGGGGCGGGGCCCACATGGTCAAATGGGTCAAACCCGCCGGTGACATGACGCCGGCGAGGTCCAAGACGGCGGCGATGCGCGGAATCGCAGCACAGGCCACGGTTCGAGGCGCGGATGGCACCGTTGGAACCCCGAGCCTCGTCCGCGTCGGCTGGTGTTGGTGGGATCGCCGGAGACGACCTAGATCGACGGCGGTGTCTGCTTCCGCGGCGGCCGGAGTTCGGTGAAGACGGACAGCGTGCTACAGTGCACGGAAGGATGAGTGTGTAGGTGTTACGGGTTCTCGAACGCTACCGAGGAAGAAAACATGCTCGGACGTGACGGCTGCGGGCTCTAGCCACGGCGGCGACATGAGCGGCGGCGAGCAAGCTTTCCGGCAGGGTGGTGGAGCTAGCTAGGGCGCATGAACGGCGGAGAAAAAGGAGGGGAGGATGCGGCAGCTCACAGGGTGGACGGAGAGAGGGTCAGCGGGCTCGGGGAGGCGCTGAAGACGGTGAATCAGAGTCAGCAATCGCCGGCGGCCGAGGTTGAAGACGATGGCGTGGAGGCGATGCAGAGCTTCCCGGCTCGCGTGGCTCGGCAGGAGGAACGGGTGCATCACGTCGGTTCTTCTGGAAGCAACTACGAGGCGAGGAGCATGGTGGCTGTAAGCAACGGCGTCAGCGATGACGAGCTCCGCTTCGGCGTCTTGAGAAGAGAGCAGAGAAGGGGAGGCGTTAGGAGAGAGTGAGAGGGGGCCCAGGGGGCTGCGTGGCGCTCGGGGGCGACTTCAGGGCGCCAGGGAGGCCAACAGGGAGGCAGGAGGTGGCCACGGGTGGCTGTGCGCGCCGCACGCAGCTGCTTCTCCTCCTGGCAGAGGAGGAAGACGACAGGAGCTGCGGTGGTGGGCTGGGTTGCCAGAGAGGCCTGGCCAGGTGGGCTGCCTACTGGGCCGCAGGTAAGGCCAGGTCAGTTCTCTCTCTTTCTATTTTTGTTTCTGTTTTCTAATTTGCAGTTTGTTTTTGATCCAGTTTTAAAAACCAAATCAATTTTATAAATCCTGAAAATATTCACGGGCACTTTCTGAATTATTTCAAAGGCCCTAAATACTTCCAACATTATTTGAGCATTTAATTTATTTATAGTGTTTAAATGCCCAAAGTCAAATAGTTTAAGATTTAATTCAAAAATCCAGGAATAACCTATAAAATATGTTCATCATTTTTGGGAAGAGGTTTTCACCTTTATCATAAGTCATGAACATTTCCAAAGGGCATTCTGGGTCATTGAGAAAATATTTTATTTGGACCTAGTTTGATTTGATCTGGTGCTAGGGTTTGGATCAATCCCCATTTCAAGCTTCATGAAAATTAAACATGATGCATGGATGCAATGCAACTAATTACAAACAACTCTGGGGCTGTAAGCTGTCAGGACCCCGATTCCAAGTCACATCGATCTAGCCGGTAACACCTCATATCGCTTTGCAGCCTCACGCACGGTATTCCACGGGTGTCGCCTTACCATGGCCCGGGACCGTATGTGCCTTTTGGCTCACGTATATGATAGTGTCGCTAGCATCCATATGACAGAGAACCCGGGCCGACATGGCTAGTCGTGAACCCAAAGCGGCACTAACCCATGGGGACAGGCATACATGAATCACATCGAGCATGTCGGTCATCAACGTATGAATCCGGGCTGTAGCCTTTGGGCTAATAGGACTCGGATGTCACCGCGTGACATTTCCCGAAGAGCAGAACCACGAGGCGAAGTGAAACACATGCCCGGCCAGTCAAGTGTCCGGAAGCGGTAGTGCTGGGCTAGCAGGACTCCGGTGAACCGGGCTGTAGCGGACTACTATCGCTCGAGAAGCAGCTAGACTACATTTCCCCATATGAGAGGCTGCCAAGGATAAACAACTAGATTGTCGGATCCCACACATACCAAGCATTTCAAACAAACACACAATATGCTCAATATGTGTAAATACAACATGGCATCACAACATAACTCTACGACTCAAATATTTATTCAATAGGCTCCGAGGAGCGAGATATTACAAACATGGGTCTCATGACCCAACATTCAGAGCATGCAAGTCAAAGCACAAGCGGAAGCTAAACATGTCTGATTACAGACATCTACAAATGAAAAAGGCTTGGAAGCCTGACTATCTACCAGATCCTGCCGAGGGCACAAGATCGTAGCTGAGGTAACAAGCTAAACATCGAAGTCCACGCGGAACTACTAGCGAGACTGAAGTCTCTCTGCAAAACATAAAATAGGCAAACGTGAGTACAAATGTACCCAGCAAGACTTACATCAGAACTAACTACATATGCATCATTATCAACAAAGGGGGTGGTGGAGTTTAACTGCGACAAGCCAGCTTTGACTCGGTGGCTATCCTACACTCATTTGCAAGTAACTCTTTTGAGGTGGCGCTGCAGTCCACATATTCACCATATCAATACACCACAATGGATCCGCTCCCGTCTCCCTACGAGAACGACATCCATAGCACTCACGCTTATCTTGCGCATTTTAGAGTATCCACTTTCACTTGTCTATGAACTGTTATAGACAACCCAGAAGTCCTTTACTGCGGACACGGCTATTCGAATAGATCATATTAACCCTGCAGGCGTGTACTTCTTCACACACGCTCTCACCACTTACCGCCGTTTACGACATGTACTCGTCAACCTTCAGCGGAAGCCCAACGTGGGTGTCGGCCATAGCCTACCAAAACACTCAAGACTCTAGTCCGTGTTTATCGCCTATTCAGGTTCCATCCATAGGAGTCCGCCGAGGTTTCCACATACGGCCCCGAGCGATGTGTGCGGGGTTCCCGAGATACCAACCGGGCATTAATTTTGCAGACCGTGCCACGGTGTATCTACCGCATCATAGCCCACCCCTAGGGTCAGCGCTACGCATGGCCTCCAACACATATCCTACAAACACCAGAAACTAGTTGCAACTCCTGGACAGAGAACAAGGGTGGTTAAGAAGCCGAGAGGGTCCATTGGTTTCGGGCCCAATGCGTGGTAGTAACTGTTTCATGGATCACAAACACGTAACTTCGGTTCACGAGGGCGGCTGCAATGAGACAACCCACTATGTACTCCTACATGGCCGCTCACCGCTACCTTTACCAAATCGTGTTCACACACTTAGCTCTCAACAGTAGGACATGTTTACACACCTCCGATTCATTCCCGATGAATCAGGCCTGACTCAACTCTAAGCAGTAGCAGGCATGACAGACAAGCATGAATGAGTAGGCACTGTGAGGCTCAAACAACTCCTACTCATGCTAGTGGGTTTCATCTATTTACTGTGGAATGACAGGTCATGTAGAGGATAAAGGGGTTCAGCTACCGCAGCAAGTAACAGATGAATCGTTGTTGTCCTAATGCAGTAGAAGAGCGCAGGAGCGAGAGAGTGGGATTATATCGGAATGTACAAGGGGTTTTTCTTGCCTGGCAGTTCTGAACATAAAATAGTTCTTCATCGGTGTCATCGAACACGTCGTCGGAACGTCGTCTACCGGGAGGGGATAACACCGGCAAACAAGAAAGAACACAATCAATGCAATGCAACAATATGATGCATGAATGTGACATGGCAATATGCTGTGGTTTGAGCTAATGCAACTAGCAACAGATTAAATGAAGTTGGTTTGAATACAAGATTCAAATTCAAACTCCATATGTGATTATTCAAATGCCATTAAATTGATTTGACCTGATCAGCAGGTATAAGTTGTTTAAACATGCATGAAAATGGTACAGATGGATTCCTTGAATTTTTCTGATAATTTTTCATATATAATTTATTTCATTTGGAGTTACGGTTGAATTTCTATGATTTTCAGAAGTTTATACTATTTTCTGTAATTTCCTGAATTAAATTAAATCCAGAAAATGAGTTATTGCATCAGCATTAGGTCATGCTGACCTCCGCGGGTCAACAGGCGGGTCCAGGTCATACCTGACCAAGGGGACCCACTGGTCAGTGACTCAGTTGGTTAACTGAGTTAATTAGAGTTAAACTAAATCTACTAAAAGATTCAGCAGGGCTGGGCCCGCATATCAGTGGCTCAGGGTTAGTTTAGCGAGGGGATTAACACTAACAAACACCTAACTAATCCAGTTAGGGCCGGCCCCACATGTCAGGACCCGGGTGGGACCCAACCGGGGTCAAAGTGGGTCAAAGCCTGCCGGCGTTTAGCCGCCGGCGAGGCCAGACGTGGCGGCGTGCTGCGGGATTTGCCCACAGGGCTCCATTTGCTACGCGGAGAGCAGCTACGGGCAGCTGGTGCTCGCCCGCATCCAGCCATGGTGATGGCTTGGCCGGGGAGTGGCCGGAGCATCGCTGTCGACGAGTTTGGCAGAGGCCGAAGCTCGGCCAGCTCGTGCGCGTAGCTGCAGCGGCCTAGGTGGTGTGGCGCTAGCACCTACAGCCTCTATGCGACGCGAGGAGTGTGACGGGCACAAGCTCGTGACCAAATGGTCGCCGGAGTCGTGTCGTCGGCGAGTGCATGCGGTGGCGGTCACGGTCATCGGCGGGGCAGCGGCTACGGCATGCAAACGAGAAAACGGAGAGGAGGAGAAGGAGCAGCAGCTCACGGCGGTTGCGGCGGCGTCGAAGCGGGCTCGGGGAAGGCTGGAGCTGAGCGGGGCGGCGAGGGGGATCTAGGTGGACCGAGGTTGAAGACGAGCTCGAGGGCGACGTTGCAGGGCTTCCGGCGGGGCGTGGCTCGATGGGGAGGATGAGGGGGTCGAGGCGGAGCTTCTTGGCGCGTCGGCGGGGCATGGGGTGGTCGGTGGCCGCGGCAACAGCAAGCGGCGGCGACGGGCTCGCTCGGTGGAGCTCGACGGCGGGGAATAGAGGAGGGGATCGACTTGGGAGAGAGTGAGAGGGGCCGGGGAGGGTACGTGTCGACGTCCAGGCGTCGGAGGGAAAGGGGCAGCCAGGCAGGAGGAGGTGGCCGGGCGGCGTCTTGGCAGTGGCGGTGGCCACGCCGGCGATCCTTCAGCCGCGAGGTGGGCGACGGTGGCGGCTCAGTGGGCTGGGCAGGTAAGTGGGCCACCAGTGGGCTGCATGTAAACTCTCTCTCTCCGTGTCCTTTCTAATTTTCTTTCAGTTTTGCTATTTTCTGCCATTTGTTTTGATTTAGTTTTAGAAACTAAATCATTTTTATAAATCCTGAAAATAATTTTGGGCATTAACTGAAATATTACAGAGGCCCTTAGCTATTTTCAGAATATGTTGGAGCATTTAAAATTATTTATAGAATTTAAGTGCCCCAATTCAAATACAATATGGGTTAATTCAAATACCAAAATGTCTTGGAAAAATATTCATCATCTTTGGATATGGTTTTCACCTTTTTCCATTAATCATGAACATTTTTGCAAACCAATTTGGGTTCTTTGAAAATATTTTGAAGTTGAACCTATTTGCATTGTTTCAGTACTAGGGGTTTGATCAATCCCCATTTCAAGTTTCATGAAATTTAAACATGATGCATGGATGCAATGCAACTAATTACAAACAACTCTGGGGCTGTCACACTAACTTAGGTAAAATGCATCATTTTAGAGCTAACGTAGGTAAGATGGGTCATTTTGGAGCTAACATAGGTAAAATGGGTCATTTTGGAGCTAACGTAGGTAAAATGGGTCATTTTGGAGCTAACGTAGGTAAAATGGGTCATTTTGGAGCTAACGTATGTAAGATGGGTCATTTTAGAGCTAACGTAGGTAAGATGGGTCATTTTGGAGGTAACGTAGGTAAAATGGGTCATTTTGGAGCTAATGTAGGTAAAATGGGTCATTTTGGAGCTAACGTAGGTAAAATGGGTCATTTTAGAGCTAACGTAGGTAAAATGGATCATTTTGGAGATAATCTAGGTAAAATGGTCATTTTAAAGCTAACTTGGGTAAAATGGATCATTTATGAGCTAACTAAGGTAAAATGGGTCATTTTAAAGCTAACTTAGGTAAAATGGATCGTTTATGAGCTAACTAAGCTAATTATGCCGGGTTTTTTTACATAAGTAAGTTAAGTACATGTCATTATTGAGCAAACCTAGTTAACTAAGCATATTATAACTAACTTAGGTCATTTTGGAGGAAACAAAGCTAAGTATAGACCGTTTTAGAGCTAACTTAGGTAAAATGGCTGGTTTTGGAGGTCAGTAAGCTTATTAAGTCATTTTGGAGGAAAAGAAGCTAACTCTAGGTCATTAAGGTAAGCATATTGGAGGAAATAAAGCTATGCCTAGGTCTTTATGCATTTGTTAAGCAAAAAACTAGAGAAACTTACCTTGATCATGGAGGTGTAGGAGCGGGCTGGCTCGTGCCAGTAGCTGGAGAAGGATCGCGTGATGCTTGTCTGGAGTTACGCTGCACCAAAGATCATTTCCAATGTTTCGTTAGCATGATGACACTCAAATGTTAAGACTAGCAAGTAACGTCCATTCAAATTAAACTCACCGTGGTCTCAGGAGCAATCTCTGGATCAATGGCTATGGAGCCACGGGACCTCCCGCCACCGAGATATCATCACTGCCTGGTTCAAGGGGAATCGGCTCGGTTAAACTCCTCCCTTTCCTCGCCTTCCCTTGACTTGCTTGTAAGAGGCAGTGTGGGCCATGGCATACAGGTCGTACCCCTCTGGCACCTTATCCGTCTTATTGTAGCATGCCTGAACGAGAGAAACAAAGTAAATTAGTAATTAAAGGGCTCAAGCTAGCATGATGAATGAATTGCATTAATCATGAAGCAAACCACATACCCAGTTCCGCCCGAACTGATATAAGCTGGAGCTACCTTGATGGTGTGGCACACCTTCAATTTGGGCACGTTTGTCCTTGGCCTCAGTCGGCTCCCCTTCCATCTTTCAACACCTGCCATGACAAAGAGTAAACGAAATTAGTACAACATAAAAAAATACCGACATGAATAATAATATGTATATCACTTAAGTGTATCATCATCAAGTACAACATAAAAAAATTGAATACTTGACACCACTAATAATCTCGATTAGTATCATCAATAAATGCATAATCATCATCATCACTATAATCAATGGCGGTCTCATAGGGTTCAGTGGCATCAACATGTGGAAGGCCACCTTTACGTGTCGGTCAAGCATTGACAGTCATCCGCAGCATTAACCTCTTCTTGTTCCGGCTCTTCTTGTTCCTCCTCCGGGGTGATGTGGGATTCAACGTCGTTGTCTACTTCAATGTTTTGGGGTGAAGTATAGCGGTTCTTGAAAGCGCTTTTTGGAAAGACGTGTCTCTTGGAAGAATTCTCCTTCATATGTGTATGCAGGTTAATGTGAGGTTCATAATCCTCTTCCTTTGGGGAGATAGTCTAGCACGTGGCGGCACTTCATAAACGACATCCCAACCTTTCAGATTTGGATTAGTTTGGCAGGCCCACGATAGATAGAATACTTGGGTCGCCTGTTGAGTCGTAATATACACATCAGGAACATCTAAATGGGTGCTTTGGTTGATTTCAACTAGCCCTATATGTTCATGAGTCCTTCTAGTCTCCTTCGGCTGAAACCATAACATTTGAAGACTACGACATTTGGTGGGTTTTCACCATGGAATATAAGTTCATAAATTGCTTCAACTCTCCCATAATACTCGGTACCTCCTTCGCCGATAGCAGATACACAACAATTTGTAGACTTTGATTGGCCATAGATAGCTCTTTGCCATAGGTACGAAAGCGATACCCGTTGATGTCGTATTTGTCAAATGAACAGACCTTATAGTCAAAACCAGTAGCGACTTGTCTCAATTCGGCGTCCATAGACTTTGAATTAGCCTACAAGTTTAATATGAAAGGATTGTTGCATTACGCACAAATTAGCGAATGAAATGAAATTGTCTAATAGAAATTACCGTTTGTTTGAACCAAGAGATGAAACCGGGATAGCCGCCTCCTTGCTTTGCGAGAAGCTCATACTCTTCGACGGAATCCTATTGGATCACCGCTCCATCCGAGAATAGAGGCGACGTATCGATCGTATGAAATATCCGAGAATAAGAGCATTTCAAAGGAAATAGAAGTTGCGAAACAATGTACCGAGAACTTACTCGATGTACGGCCGCACTTCTATCGGGTTGTTGAAGATATACAACGAAATGGTCCGCCATTCTTCGTTATCCCAAGATATGGATTTGAAACAACGGCTGGTGCGAGATTCCCTTTGAATAGGCTGAGGTTGGATCCACCCTTTTAGGCTCGTCGACATTGTACCGAGGCTTCAGATTATGCAAATGAAGATTTTTGGCTTGGTGTGCTGTCACGAAGTTTGCCGCCTCCTCGATGATGAATGCCTCAGCCATCGATGCTTCAATTCTACGTTTATTTTTACATTTTTCTCAAGCGTCTTACGCATCCTCTCGGTGGGTAGCACCAACGATTTTGCACGGGCCCCCAATCTTGCCTCGGTCGGGAGATGCAAAATCAAATGCTGCATTGGATTAAAGAAGCCGGTGGAAAGATCTTCTCTAACTTGCAGATCAACTTGGCGCCAACTCTTCCATTTCTTCTAGCACGCCAGGCGATAGTTCTTTCGCACAAAGAACACAGAAGAAATAGCTGAGTTCTGCCAGTACTAGCCATTCATCCTCAGGGATGAAGCCACGCAACATCACCGGCATTATCTGCTCAATCCATATGTGCCAATCATGACTCTTGAGACCAAATATCTTCAATTTATCAAGACTCGCTCCCCACTTTAGATCGCTACATACCCATCGGGGAACATCAACTGCATTTTCACCCACAAGATAATTTCCCTCATAGCTGGCCTTCCAAGATTGAACCATGCCTTTGGTTTCGTCCATTTCTACTTTCCTTTCGGTTCTTTCATGTTTTGTAACGGCCTATCACATAGCGCCTCCAGATCGACTCTAGCCTTAGTATTATCCTTTGACTTCCCATCTATGCCAAACAATGTACCAAAAAGTGCCTCGGTGATATTCTTCTCAGTGTGCATCACGTCGATGTTGTGTGGGCAAAGGAGGTCTTTGAAGTAAAGGCAGATCCCATAAGCATGTTTTGTGAGTCCAGCGTGCTTAGAATTATACCCCTTGAAGTACCACGGGCGCTCTGGATCTGGCTCGAGAGCGTTTAATCGATCCAGTGCATTGGCACTGTCAACACAGGTGGTGCGTAGTTTTTACAACTCTACCTCGATGAAGTTCTTCTTGTCTTTCCTAAACTTATGGCGAGGATCCGAGGAACTGTCTATGCATGTCGAAGCAAGAAAACTTGCGACCGTCCTGAAATAGCGAAACTCAAGAGCTCCCTTGCATGTGGGGCACGGAACCTTCCATGCACACACCAGCCAACGAATAAGCGCATACGCCCGGCAAGTCATGCGTCGAGTACATGTACCGGAACACGCATTATGAAGTTTCATTTGCTATAGGCGTCGTATGTCTTGAACCTATTATCCTGTGCTTCTTGCAATTCGTCCTTAAGCGGCTGCATGTACACATTCATATTTTTCCCCGGATAGTTGGGCCTGGAATTATCAATGTCGGGAAAATGTTCTTTCTTTGCATAATCTGTCTGGGGGGAGATTGAGTGGAAAGACAAATGCGGGCCAACAACTGTATTGGGCTGCCTCAGACCAAACACACTGAACCCATCCGTGTTGATGCCGACTCGAGGATGCCTCGGATCTGCCGCTTTGTCGACATGTAATTCATCAAACTTTTTCCACGCAACACCATCCGATGTGTGTACCATCATCGATTCCCATCTCGCATCTAGTTCGGTTCTTTTGCCTGTTTTGTGCCATGTCATCCATGCAGCCGTCTCTTTGACCATGAAAAGGCGTTGAAGTCTTGGTACGATTGGCATATACCGAAGAACACTAACGGGATTTTGGTGCATGTCTTCTCACCCATACCGTTATCTACCACAATATACTGGAAGACTTGCAAATGGGACAATAGTTCAAGTCCGCATAGTCAAGCCTAAATAAGGCACATCCTTTCTCACGCATGTATCTTCTCATAGGGCATCTTGATTGCACGGAGGATTTTGTCCGACTGGTACAGGTTTGCGTGCATTACATGGCCTTTGGGTAGAAAGCGTCCATATCTTGGCATAATTGCGTCAGTAGCATTCTCTGCCCAAGTTGAACTGAGCCTTGAGCCATTACTTGTGAGATGGCATCCAATGACAAAGCTCAATGTGCTCGTGGGCCAGGCGTTTGAAGACTCCAACATTTCATTGAAGGCCTTTGCAGATTCCTCCATCTCCTCGTCCGAATCCCGAGCATCATCATAGTCTTGCACCATGTTTTCCATCCCGGTACCATGCTCGTCGGTGCGACGATGATCCACCTCAGCTCGGTCACATTGGGCAGACTCACCATGTGAAAGATCGTGGATGTCGCCTAGAGGGGGGGTGAATAGGCGCTTTAAAATAATTACGGTTGAGGCTTGAACAAATGCGGAATAAACCTAGCGGTTAATTTGTCAAGCACAAAACCTACAACAACTAGGCTCACCTATGTGCACCAACAACTTATGCTAAGCAAGATAAGCAACTATGTGATAGCAAGATATATGACAAGAACAATATGGCTATCACAAAGTAACGTGCATAAGTAAAGGTCTCGTAAGAGATAACCGAGGCACGCGGAGACGACAATGTATCCGAAGTTCACACCCTTGCGGATGCTAGTCTCCGTTTGGAGCGGTGTGGAGGCACAATGCTCCCAAGAAGCCACTAGGGCCACCGTAATCTCCTCACGCCCTCGCACAATGCAAGATGCCGTGATTCCACTAAAGGGACCCTTGAGGGCGGTCACCGAACCGTACAAATGGCAACCCTTGGGGCGGTCACCGAACCCGTACACTTTGGCAACCCTTGGGGCGGTCACGGTACCCGTCAAATTGCTCAAGCGACCTCCACAACCTAATTGGAGACCCGGCGCTTGCCGGAGCTTTACACCACAATGATTGAGCTCCGAACACCACCAACCGTCTAGGGCGCCCAAGCACCCAAGAGGAACAAGCTCAAGGGCACCAAGCACCCAAGAGTAATAAGCTTCTCAACTTGTAACTTCCACGTATCACCGTGGAGAACTCAAACCGATGCACCAAATGCAATGGCAAGGGCACACGGAGTGCCCAAGTCCTTCTCTCCCAAATCCCACCAAAGCAACTAATGCTAGGGAGGAAAATGAGAGGAAGAATGAAAGAAGAACACGAAGAACTCCAAGATCTAGATCCAAGGGGTTCCCCTCACTTAGAGGAGAAAGTGATTGGTGGAAACGTGGATCTAGATCTCCTCTCTCTTTTCCCTCAAAAACTAGCAAGAATCCATGGAGGGATTGAGAGTTAGCAAGCTCGAAGAAGGTCAACAATGGGGGAAGAACATGAGCTCAAAGAATAAGGTTGAATGGGGAAGAAGACCCCCTTTTATAGGAGCTCCCGAATCCAACCGTTATGTTCACAGCCCGCACAGAGCGGTACTACCGCTCCAAGGAGCGGTACTACCACTCCAAGGAGCGGTACTACCGCTCCAAGGAGCGGTACTACCGCTAGGGCGGTAGAACCCCTTCGAAACACAACAGCGAGGAGGCAAAAAGGCCAAAAGAACCTTCGGAGCGGTAGTACCGCTCGTCCTCACGGTACTACCGCTCGACCTCACGGTACTACCGCAAATGGTAGCGGTACTACTGCTTGCTTGCGGTACTAAAAAATATACATGCCTACTTCCATTTGAGCAAAACACGAGATTTTGGTCCGGGTGTACTACCGCTTAGGAGCCGCGGTAGTACTGCTCAGGGCGGTACTACCGCTCGAGAGCCAGCAGTAATCTTGCTCTGGGCGGTAGTAAAATTACATCCGCTCTAGTCATGGTAGTACCGCCGCAGCCTTTACCAAAACAGCCATAACTTTTGCAAGCGGACTCCGAATTCAACGAAACCAAGTTTGTTGGAAAGCTAGAAACAAGGGCTAACACAATCTTGAGAGAAATACCAATAATAAGCAAATGAGAAAAGGCCCAAAATAAAATGGTGAGAACCCTTCCTCGGAAAAGACCGGTAAAACCTCCAACACCGAAAACATCATAGAAGACGCATGCAAACTCCGTTTTCGATGAACTCAAGCTTGTCATAAAGATGACCATAATCTCTAAGACTCACAAAGAGAACCAAACAAGAACCAAGAAACATGATGCAAGGATGCAATGTTTTGAGCTCTCGACGAATGATACGATCAAGCTACTCACTTGAGAGCCCCCCTTGATAGTACGGCTATCGATCCTATAACCCGGTCTCCCAACTACCACCATGAGACCGGTAAAATAGAAAACCTATCAAGGGCAAACCTTTGCCTTGCACATGATCCACTTGAGCTAGATGATTACGATCTTGTCCTCCTCAAGATGGACCACCTTTCTTGATTGCGTTGGGTCGATGGAGACTAGATGATTGCTCCCCATACTCCACTATGGGTGAGCCACTCTTGACACATCTTCACAAGTCCATTGACACCACAATGGATGGCAAGCTTCAAGCACTTGATCTCTTCGTGATGCTCCACTTGAACTTGCACACGGCAATCTTGATGACGATCACCACTTGATGTCATCCTTTCCATGGGTTGTATGATATCTTCCTCTTGGCGCAAGCCCATGGACACGTACCTAACCCCACATAGACTCTCACATAGACCATGGGTTAGTACACAAAGTGCAATGGATAATGCTTACCATACCATGGGATCACTTGATCCCTATCGGTACATCTTCTACGCTTTGTGAGTTGATCAACTTGATTCACTCTTGACTTAGTCTTGATCAACCTTGAATCTTTCCAACTCTATTCGTTTGGATGATGTCTTGAAGGTAAACATGAATGATCACACAATCTTCTTCTTCAAGACATGATTGCAATAAGCTCAACACTCACATGACCAATCTTTGGATAATTCCTTAATAGCACCTTGGTCAACACATAAACTCCTTGAAACCAACACATGGACTTCAAGAAATGCCTATGGACAAATCCTTCAAATATAACTCAATGCAACCATTAGTCCATAGAGAATGTCATCAATTACCAAAACCACACATGGGGGCACCGCATGTCCTTTCACCATGAAATGTCCACACCGTATAATCGGGGGTAAAACCATTCTTCTCCAGGTGTTTGAACATTTCAGCCTCTGTCCTCTTTTCCCAATTGCCTTGGAAGCAGGGCACCAGGTTTTCCTCGGCCATTTGCAAATGCAGCTTGCACAAACCCCTTGGTTTTTGTGAACCATCCAGTAGCTCCATTTGTTACGACCGGTGTGACCGGTATACATCCACGCATACGATCACTCATCTTGACTTTCGAAGCTACTGGACACACAACAATTATATATATAATTCACCATGTATATATTCATCAGTTGATCTACTTTGTCAATTTTATTATGTCCATGCAACCTACACTCTAATAGGTAATGATAGGTCCTAATCCCACCCGAGTATGTGTAGATTGGGTTCATTTTCCCATGCTATGCTCCGGATCCGACGCAAAATTTCGGCAGCACCTCCCCGCTGTTCTCCTAATACACGTCTCTACAATAAACAGAGAGGATGTGTACCCGGAGAACAACAGGGGAGACACTCACGAAATTTATGCTCGGATCCGGAGCAAAGCATATGGGAAAACGAACCCAATCTACACATACTCGGGCTGTCTATGGATAGCGTTGGACAATTCGAAAGAATCAAGGTTATAAATATGCAAATGCATGCATATTTATAACTATGACGCTTTCAAACGGGAGACACATATTGGTTACGCATACTGATGATTCAAGACACATATATAGCTAGCTATCAAATTTCATCGGCATGAACACCGAAACAGAGCAAATAATTAATGGGGGAGAAGGACATGTCATTTGTGTTCACCCACGAACGAAGGGGCAGATCTAGTCAAACGCACGGCGAGGTCGTCGAACACCAAACCTCGCAGCGATGAAACAACTGCACATTTAAATCTACCCGATCAACACAATTATATATGATGTTTTTCATAACAAAATCGAAAATTCTTCTACTTCTTTTCTTCTTCTTCTTTTTTCATCTTTTTTCTACTTCTTTTCTTTTCTTCCTTTCTTCTTCTTCTACTTCTTTTCTTCTTTTTCTGTTTTCATCTTTTTTCTACTTCTTTTCTTTTCTTCTTGTTCTACTACTTCTACTTCTTCTACTACTTCTACTTCTTCTAATTCTTTTCTAACACTTCTACTTCTTCTTCTACTTCTTCTACTTCTTTTCTTCTTCTTCTTTCATCTTTTTCTACTTTTTTTCTTTTCTTCCTTTCTTCTTCTTCTACTTCTTTTCTTCTTTTTTCTTTTTTCATCTTTTTTTCTACTTCTTTTCTTTTCTTCTTGTTCTACTACTTCTACTTCTTCTACTACTTCTACTTCTTCTACTTCTTCTAATTCTTTTCTAACACTAACACTAACACAATCTAGCACTAACAATTAAACAGCATAAAAATGAAAAACAGAAGAAAAAAAAGTAGTCCCTCACCGAGCAATGGGATGGTCGGCGGGGCTGGGCGGGGGCACCCAGTGGCGATGGCGGCGCGCCAGGCGTGGTCGGTCGTGAGGAGGTGGGGGCGGAGGGTGGTGGGCGACGAGGCGTCGACGGGTGGGGTGGTGAGGCGGCAAGCGGTGGCGAGGCGGGCGAGGCAGTGGCGAAGGGGTGGTGGGGCGACAGGCGTCGGCGGGTGGTGGAGGCGGAGGCCGGGGTGGTGGGGCGACGGGCCAAGCAGGTCTTGAGGCGGCGTCAGGCCAGCGGGCGGGGCGGCGGGCGTGGGTCAGTGGGTGGGGATCGATCTGGTGGCGGGCGTCGGGGAGAGGGAGAGAGAGTAATTAACGGGCGGGGGGTTTGCGGCCGTTAGTTAGTCTGCTCTTTGCCGTCCGCCTTTCTTTGTCGTCCGCCTTTGTCTCCGTTTGCCATCTGCTAGCAGACATCAAAGAGGTGGGGTGTTAAGTTTTCCCCAAATGGGCGGGGGGTGGGGGCCACCTCTCTCTTCTTGCGTCGGTGGTGACGGCAAGAAAGAGCCAGATGGCAAAGGCCTCTTTTGCCGTCTGCCCTTTCTTTGTCGTCTGCTTTTCGGTAGCTGATGGCAAAGAGCTTCTTTGCCGTCCGCTAGCAGACGGCAAAGAGCTGGCAGATGGCAAAGTAGCTGATTCTAGTAGTGGGAATGGGGCGACGGGTGCGCGCCAAAGGTCAGCGGCGGACCGGAGATGTTGTGTGTCATCTGTAGAGGTGATTATTGCCGGCCGGTCGACATCGTCCCTTGTTTGTACAAAGTACAGTTAATCATTCTAGTTCTTCAGTTTAATATTGATGTTCATGTGGTGGTCCTGGTATAGATCTCATCATCAAATAGATCAAGGGAAGAACCAGGTTCTAGATGCTGCTCATGGCGGTTGGTTTATATATGAGCTAAGCAATGACGGCACAATCCGGTAATTAACTCTTAATTTAATCATGTGCACAACTCGCTAGGTGGGAGTAACTTTGCAATATCGCGGCACCACAGATTTATTGTTTAAAAATATGAAGGTATTTAATTTTTGAATATACAAAAAATATTTTCACATCAGCTGTATGGAGTTTGCTCCTCTATTTAATTTGTCAGATATTCTAATTTGTACTAATAATCTTGCCATAGTCATTCCAAGAACTAAAAATGTGAATCCAACTATGCATTTGGATGCAAATTCTTTTAGGACTATTCTAGAGTTTTCTATCGTTTTGGTACCTAAAATAATATACTCCTACAGTTGTAGTTCAAGCATGACATAAACATGAGTTTGCATCACGCATCATTTTCTACTTTCTTCATAGCCTATTATTTTGATGCTTTAATTAAGGCCTCCCGGAATTTAGTTTCGCCCCGGGCCCCCAAAATCTCTGGACCGGCCCTGCTGTTACCGTTACTATTGTTGTTGCTACTACTATGAAAACTATCATACTACTTTGCTACTGATCACTTTGCTGCAGATAATTAATCTCTAGGTGTGGTTGAATTGACAACTCAGCTGCTAGTACTTGCAAATATTCTTTGGCTCCCCTCGTGTCGAATCAATAAATTTGGGTTGAATACTCTACCCTCAAAAACTATTGCGATCCCCTATACTTGTGGGTTATCACCCAGTCCCATGATTAAAATTGCAATAATAATAAAACAAACTCCCCCGGAAAGTTGTTGGTATGGAGGGAACCCGAGGATTCAGGTTGCCATGGCTTGTGTTTGTTGGTGGAGGGGGAGTAAACTTTACTTTTACCGCTTGGGAACCACCGCTAATTTGTTTAGCATGGAAGATATTGAAAACTCTTGGTTGTAATGTTGACAGGAAAGGTATACCTCCCAAAACTACATTTATCTCTGATTTAAGCTTCGAGCTCTGGCATCTCTACAAATCCATGCTTCCCTCTGTGAAGGGCCTATCCATTTACTTTTATGTTATTTTAATTTTATTGTTGAGTCATCACGTTCTCAAACAAGCACCAGCCCCGAGAGCACTATTGTCATTCTTATGCATTGTGTATAGTTAATGTTGTGTGCATCATGATTGGATCTCTTCTACCATGAATTACAATGTTTAGTCGCTGCTTGAACTTTGGAGGTGCTCTGCATTTATGTTTTGCGGTCTCAGAAAGGGCTAGCGAGATACAATTATTGTCATATTATATAATGATTGTTTTGACAAAGTGTTGAAATTCAAGATATTTTATTATTGCTCGCTAGTTGATTATGCCAATGATATCAGTTAATATAGTTTCTAAGAGTTATCATTTGCATGATTAGTTATGATCTTTGCTGAAAACCTGGGTGTTATTTAAGCATACATGTAGACACAGGAACAAAAGAGTTCGTAAAAGTTTTTCTTTATCACTTTCAGTTTGTCAACTAAATTGCTTGAGGACAAGCAATGAGTTAAGCTTGGGGGAGTTGATATGTCTCTGTCGTATCTACTTTTCCAAACACTTTTGCTCTTGCTTTGGACTCTAATTTGCATGATTTGAATGAAACTAACCCGGACTGACGTTTTTTTAGCAGAACTACCATCAGGTGTGGGCACGGTTAAACCGAAAACCAAAAAACCAAACCGAACTAAACCGTATTAACCGATGTGTCGGTTAATTCGGTGGTTTGTTCTGGTGGAAAATTTTAAGGTTGTTCAGTGTTTGGTTTTCAGCGACCAGAAACCGAATAGACTGAACAAACCGAAATGTAGGATGCCCTATGTAATACCATGTTCACTCCATCGTGCGGAGGTATATCCAAAAGTTAAACTAGGCAGGGATGGAGTGAGTACTAATGTATCATTTCATGCATGAGCTGCTCAGTTTAGAGGCATCGCACATATTCTTCCGTATAAAATACATGACACGTTCCATGTGATTTTTCCGCTTAATTATGTTCACTAGTTTGCTTGACTGATAAAGTATTGCCTGATGTTAAAGTTGCTAGCTCTTGTGACTATTTATGCATTCTATACAATGGAAATCAACACTCATGAATCATTACACTTATACCGACAAGTGCGTGTATTTCGTGGTTTTGGTTAACCGAAGAAACCGAACCGATATATTATGGTTAATATGGTTTGGTTTCTTAATTTTCTGTGATTGTTTTGGTTTCCATTTCTTCAAAACCGAAATGATTAAAACCGAACAAACCGAACCGTATTAACCATATAAACCGAACGCCCGGTCCTAACTACCATGGTGTTGTTTATGTGCGGAAATAAAAGTTCTCGGAATTTGACGAAACTTTTTGAAGAATTTTTATGGAATATATAAAAAATATTGGAGCAAGGACCCACTGGAGGGGCTCCACCCAGTGCCCACGAGGCACCAGGACGCGCCAACCCCTGGGCACGCCCTGGAGGCTTGTGGGGCCCATGTGGCTCCGTTAACCCTAATCTCAAGTCTATAAATTCCTATTTCCCGAGAAAATAATAGGAGAGGAAGTTTCATCGCATTTTATGATACGGAGCCGCCGCCACCTCCTGTTCTTCATCAGGAGGCCGGATCTGGAGTCCGTTCGGGGTTCCGAAGAGGGGGATCTTCCGTCTTCGTCATCATCAACCATACTCCATCACCAATTTCATGATGCTCACCGTCGGTAGTGAGTAATTCCTTTGGAGGCTTGCTGGACGGTGATGGGTTGGATGAGATTCATCATTTAATCGAGTTACACTACAAAAAAATACACTTCCGTGATGATACGTGTTTGTCACAGTAGGTCACGTTTTCTGTCATGCACGTACATTCATGATAAATTTATGACAAAATCAAGATAGTCATACATGTGCTGTCATAGAAGTGTTCCATGACATTACCAAAATTATCATCACGGAAGTGTCCACTTCCATGACGATAAATCACGTGTCACAGAAGTGCTTTTGTAACATCCCGATTTTCAGAATGTTTTAAGAAAAAGTTTACCAAAAATCAGGGCGAGAAAATTTCATTTGTTTTATTTGGTAACAAAGCTTAAATTGGACTTTTATAATTTGGAGGATTCAACTTGATCTAATGCAAACTTAAATTTAAATTGAGATTTGTTCTTCTCTTTTAGTTGGGTTTTGTTTTTCTCCCTTCAGCTTATCAAATTATGCGCATTTGTATTTTGGAACTTCTTTTGAATTTGTTAGCTTCTATTCCTTTTCTTGGTTTTCCTAAGAAGGAAAATATATTTAATTTCTTTTCCAAACTATGGGCAATATTCGATGCCCAATCTACCTTTTCTATTTTCTCCTTGTGTTTCTTATTCCTCTCACCCGAATGGACCCAGCCCATTTTTCTCTTTCTCCATGGCTCTTGGACCGTAGCCCAACAACTCCCTCTCTCTATTTTTTCCTGCTTCCCTCCTTCCTCATGGGACTGGCCGATCTGGCCCATCTCACCCAGCAGAGCGACCTCTCTTCTCTCCTCCCTCTGTGTACGTTCACAATCCTACACAAAGGAAACGTCAATGACCATGATTCCTCCTCTCCTTTTATTTCCCATAAACCCATCGGTTTCCAAAACTGAAAGGCCCTTATCGTGCGCCTCCACCTCTTCTTCCACCTCGATCACTTCATCTCCGTCCTTCACCCATGCTTACACGCGAGGAGAGAAAACCTACAGCCACTATGCACCCTCCTCTAACTTCCTTAATACTTCACCATTTCCAAATCCGTGAGTACATGGACGAGCGCCCCGATCCCTCCTCTCATTCCTCTCAGCCCTCCTACCTTCTCCCTTCTTTGTCTTGCCAAGAACCCTCCTCAAACTGCTGCTGCTCCATGGACACGAGAGCTCGATTCCCGGCAACTCACAACACCTCCATCCAAATGCTTGCGCTCGAAGGTCCTGCTCCATGTTGTGGTTCCATTCAGAGAAGGAGGAACGCGTTCCGTCGACCACACGCGAAGAATTTTACATGTCCGTCCACACTGTTCGTCGAGTTCATCACACTGATTTGTCGCGCTCGGTGAGCCTCTGCCTAATTCCTTTTATACGCGTGCTATATCACACCCGTAGTATGCTGTAGACATCTCTTTACATCCTATGATGGTAGTTGTGCGCGCCAATTCCGCCATGTCCATGAACCGGAGGCCATCCGATGGTATTCACATTTTATTTAATTTTCGTTCGTCATATGACTTCGTGCCCCATAGATGAAATATCCCCTAGGACCTTCGTAACCCCGTGGAGGAGTTGGATTACTTGTTTGATCAATTGGATGTGGTGTAGATTTTATTGTTTGTTGATCGGTGATATTTTTGTTTGTTTGTTAAATACGTTATTTATCGTCTGCTCATGACATGCCTAGGACTCGCTCGTAGTTATTTCATATCATAAGGAGTAATGTATTAGTTACTAGATTTAGTTGCTCTTGTTTAAATTCATAAAATAGTTGAACGTTGTTTCGGCTCGATAATTTGTGGTAGCATGTATTTCTCTTTTATGCATGTGTACTGGTATTTTTATAAATTATTGTCATGTGTATTATTTCGTATTTTTAATATAGTTTTATTTTGAGTTGCTAAATATCATATAATTTTGTAGTCATGTCTTATGCATGCGTACAAACTTGGGGAATATTCACTATGCTTATAACTCTGTACCATTATTATAAGCTTAGCTTGATTTCTTTAGTTATAGAATACTTGGTGCCTTGATTATTTTAGTTTTGTTTAGCATAGCTCTATTTTAGATATGTGTTATATATTCACTTTATCCATGTTGTGTGCATCTTTTGTATATTAAAGTCATTTCATTACTAGGTTGTTTATCTAAAGACCATGTGTTTTGTAGTTTCCTTCATACTAGTCATGTCATGATATGCTATATGGTAGAGCATATGTTTAATTGGTGATTTTAGATATTAATCTAAGTACTAGGTTAAGCCATGTTTGTTGCATGTTGTTTTATTGGTTTGAATCCATGTCATGTCTACGGTAGAAGTTTTTTGTGTGTGTGTCTTGTTGCATAGTTTTTTACGCCAGAAGACAAGTGAAATCATTTCATGTTCTTTCTTATGGTAGGATGTGGTTGCATTAGCATGTATTAACATGCCATGTATAGGACAACTGTTATTTTTTATGTGTTATTTCAGTTGTTTATATTAGTTTATTACCATGCCATGTTAACAATTGCTTAAAGTAGAATGCATGTTTGGTTGTATGCCTGCCATGTACTATGTCATTTCTATGCATTGTATGATTACACATATGGTTAGCCTTGGTTTACATTATAGTAGTTGTTGATCTTGTACATTCTTTTATTGAGCAACTTCTTGCTTGATCAATACTATGCCATGTTGTTGGGATTGTATAAATAGATTGCATAACATGTGTGTAACGACCCGTGTGTTCTATGATGCCTAGGTTGTCCATTTATGTATTAGCAAGTCTAGGCTGTACTAGATAGAAATACATGTTTTCATGTTATTCATGCTAGTATAGCACACTGCTTGATGTGATTGATGCCATGACCTAGATGTGTGCTTGCTTAGTATGCTTTTCCCTTTTGCTTATAAGTCACAACTAGCATGATAGTGTTGTATGATAATGCCATTCTTGATAGTCGTGTTAGTTGATATCAACCAAGTTATGTCATAGTTATAGGTTGTATTCTACTGGTAGCATTGTTTGGCATCTTGTGTCATGATCATCCATGCTTAGCGTTATATCTAGTCTACCTCACTATTACATTGTTGTATGCCTTCTTCATATCTATTTTATCTAGTTGTTGCATTGTTATATATCTAGTTGTCATTCATGCAAGTGATCTTTCATGTCTTGTTTTATCTATGTGCAATAACTGAGTACTAGTCACTTGTGTGTTCTTATGGATGATTACTTTGGTCTTATGATGGCCTCAGGAGAGTTGGGTCTTGTTGCAATAGTTTACCTTTCAATAGTTGAGTTGTGTCTTTCTCATATGCTTAGTGCACATTGTTGCTTTGTTGTTAATCATGTTGTGGTAATCTTTTTTCCATAGGTCATTTGGATATTAGTTGTTTCCTTTATTATAAAGAGTGTCCTAGTTTAGTATCTTCTCATGGTCACTTTCATTATCTTTGAATGCTTGTGTTATTAGGTAAGGCCTCTTCACGATTCTATACTCACATGCCTTGTATGATGTGTCTGATTACTTAATTTTCCAATTAGTTTGTGATAGCATTGGTTTGTCTTTTCTTATAGAAATGCTTGCTAGTAGTTGTTATGATTGGTGTTTAGTCTTTTCTTATTGTGAACCATTATAAATATTTGGATACATCCAAATATTTACTTGTGGTTGATCATTAGTCTTAATCATATCATGTTTGGATAGTAGTTCACTCTTTTGTTCCATGTGTTTTATAGTTTCTTGTTAATTGTTTGGTGAATGATTTGGTTTGATATAATGTACTTGATCCTATTTTCTTTAATAATGATTTAGTTCTAGACCTACACCGATTCAATTCATTCTATTGAATTATGTTTGATTGCTTGACTATTATGGTTTATAATGTTGGCTTGGTTATCTTAGGGAATGCTTCCTTTTGATCTAGCATATAGCTGATGTAAATGTTTGACTGCTATTGACCATTATAAATATTTAGATTCTATCTAAATATCTATTTGTGGTTAACTATTACCTTCATCATGTCATGTTGTAATTGTGTGGTTAAATGCATAGGATGGTTCCTTTTCATGTGTGTTGATGCCATTGTGTTTGTTAGATAGTAGTTTCCTATATAGTTTGTCGAAATATGTAGTGGGCACTAGTGTTTAATTGCATATTCGTACTGGAACATTAGTCTCGATCTCCAAGCCTTCCTTAGCTGTGTCAACCTAAACCCTGTCAATTCATTGACTCCTCTACTTACATTCCAATCGTGTTATCTCCTCTTGGAATCTCCATCTGATCAATACCTTGCTATCCATCCACTCTTATTGTAGTTTTGGATGTTATTTAATTTGGAATTTATTGCTTTGGTATTTATTTGATTTTCATTTGCTATCGTTACCAAGAGTAGGGAGTGACGATGTTGGAGAAGGACATAATCAGGTTATCAAAGAAGGACTCAACAACGAAGGCATGCCTCCTTCTTTGATCATACTTATCCTATGATTTATAAAAGTGCATTGTGTTTTTTGGGTTACTATATGCATGCTATTTTAATTCTCGTAGCTAGCATGTCGATTGACACACTACCCTGATTTGCTTGTCGCCTATTTACTTGACACCTCAGTAGAAGTATATAATTCCGGTAGAGTAGAAATGCTTAGCCATGCTTATCATCCTATAGGTGCTTTGTTGAATGACCTCTGAGTCGTTGACAGTTGAAACTTAACGCTGAGCTAGGCCAGTTGGCCCCTATTGACCCTCTCTATCCTCTTCTACTCTAGGTGAAACTTACCATCTGAATACTGGTGCGGGCGACAGCTGAATCAAGGATTGAAGGAGCGATTGGCTTCCCTTCACGAGTCGAAGGGGGCAATCAGTCGTCCGTGCCGCAAGAGGCCTAATAAGTCTTGGATTTGAAGATTGTGATAACAGTACAGCCACATGCTATATGGGCACTGGCTTGGTCAGGAAAGCTAGTCAGCCTTAGGTGTCAATGTCGCCGTACCGCAGATGGGATAGCTGCCCTGCGAGGAGTATCCTCGGCAAAGATGGGGGGACCGGTTTGAGGATGTACTGTCAGTTCCGTGTGCAGAACCTGATGGGCATGTCACATCTTTGGGGGATCTAGTCCAAAGACCTCATCACAATCTCCCTGCCGGTATACCAAATGGTGTACTACGCTAGCGACGGCTAGTGGCAACAAGTCGGGATTGTGTCGTGTGGGTAAAGTGTACAACCTCTGCTGAGTGTAAAACTCTTTGAATAGCCGTGTCCACGGTCATGGACGACACATGAATCTTTCTTGACATACAGGACCCCTGTCTTTCTTATCCCCTCTTTGTCCCTATTCTTGGAACCTATGAAGAGTGTGAGTTGATCGAGGATCCTCACTTTGATGAAAGTTATTCTGGAGATAAAACATGTTTTCATCAAAAACTTCTTTTATCCAACTGCTATATTTTTCAAACAAAATTAGCTTTTATGCAAATGAGCCATACAACCTTCCTTTGAAGCCACATGTATCTATTAGGACCTTCCCCGAGGAAGGCATGTTGAGTACGTAATGTACTCATGGCAATAATTTTGTTGATAACAGAGTTGAATGAAGATGAAGGTGATGACCCCAACTACTATGGCGATCCGTAGGAGTGAGGTCACGTGGACTACATCGACTGCCTGTGGCTGAGATGGAGTCGCTACGCATTGTACTTTCCGCTATCTTTCTGAATGTAACAAATGTCATGAGACATTTCTCTAGGTATGCCTTGTGGAAAGATATATTTAAACTTGTAATACCTTTTACGCATTGTGCAATGATATCATTTCGTTGTGTTGTCAACAATGATCCTGGGGTTGACAAATATACACAGGAGGGTCTGGAAGTTGATTCCAGGTTCTCACAGAAGTGGTATCAGAGCCGATGTCGACCTAGTCGCGTGGCCTTAGTTAGAAATGGAAATCCTTAGGGACTATTCTTATAAGAAAACTATTTTGAAAAGGATCGTTCTCGTACTCTTCTCCTTCACTATTTTTATTGTCATCTCATCTTGTTCAATTGAAATTTAGACTCTACTTCTCTACCGTCTTCTTTGTATTATGTGAAACCCTTTTCCCTGCCATTGGTGTTGAAAATTCAGAAGCTTCACACGATGTGCCAATAATTTCAAGATAACTTCAACCCCTGAAGCTTTGAGTAGCAACATTTTTCCAAGAGAAGACACTTCGAGACCTCAAGAAGGCAACAACCATCAATCATGATCCAATCATCAACGTTGAAGATTTGCCCCATGATTTATTGTGACCGGCCATATAGGATTAGGTTGGTTGACACCCTTGTAGTGATAGAACTAGTAGCTTGGAGACGCAAAACCTTTCTTGTGTGAGTATTGTCTGCATATTTTTGGTGTTTTCCTATGCAGTCATACTGAAACCCTATTTGCCAAATTGAGTTGCTTTTGTGTTTTATTTGGATGGTTGTAGGATCTTGAGAAGAGGTGTCTAGAGGGGGGTGATTAGACACTAAGTACTAAAGTAGCAGTTTTTAACTTCTCTTAGGTTTAAGTGGAGTTTAGGCACAAGTTTAACATTCTCAATACATAACAAGCAAGCATGCAAAGAGTATATAGGCAGCGGAAAGTAAAGCATGCAACTTGCAAGAATGTAAAGGGAAGGGTTTGGAGGATTCAAACGCAATTGGAGACACGGATGTTTTTGTCGTGGTTCCGATTGGTGGTGCTATTGTACATCCACGTTGATGGAGACTTCAACCCACGAAGGGTAGCAGTTCTTGTGAGTCCACGGAGGGCTCCACCCACGAAGGGTCCACGAAGAAGCAACCTTGTCTATCCCACCATGGCCGTCGCCCACGAAGGACTTGCCTCACTAGCGGTAGATCTTCACTAAGTAGGCGATCTCCTTGCCCTTACAAACTACTTGGTTCAACTCCACAATCTTGTGGGAGGCTCCCAAGTGACACCTAGCCAATCTAGGAGACACCACTCTCCAAGAAGTAACAAATGGTATGTTGATGATGAACTCCTTGCTCTTGTGCTTCAAATGATAGTCTCCCCAACACTCAACTCTCTCTCATAGGATTTGGATCTGGTGGAAAGAAGATTTGAGTGGAAAGCAACTTGGGGAAGGCTAGAGATCAAGATTCATATGGTTGGAATGGAATATCTTGGCTTCAACACATGAGTAGGTGGTTCTCTCTCAGAACTGGTAAGTTGGAAGTGTAGGTTTGTTCTGATGGCTCTCTCCATGAATGAAAAGGAGGTGGAGGGGTATATATAGCCTCCACAGAAAATCTAACCGTTACACACAATTTACCAAACTCGGTGGGACTGAATCATAAAACTCGGTCAGACCGATTTAGTAAACCTAGTGACCGTTAGGGTTTTCGGTGGGACTGATATGCAACTCGGTAGGACCGATATGGTTAGGGTTAGGGCATAACGTAATCTCGATGAGACCGATTACACAAACTCGGTGAGACCGATTTTGGTAATTAGCTAACCAGAGAGTTGGTCAGGCAAACTCGGTGGGACCGATTACTCAAACTCGGTGAGACCGATTTTGGTAATAAGTTAACCAGAGAGTTTGCATTGTAATCTCGGTAGTACCAATTACACAAACTCGGTGAGACCGATTTTGGTAATGGACATACACAGAGAGATAACAATCCCATCTCGGTGAAACCGAGATCCCTATCGGTGAGACCGATTTGCCTACGGTTTGTGGCAGTGGCTATGACATCTGAACTCGGTGGCGCCGGATAGAAAGAATCGGTAGGGCCGAGTTTGACTTTAGGTTTAGGTCATATGTGGATGTGATAAAGTAGTGGAAGGTTTTGGAGCATATCACTAAGCACATGAAGCAAGAGGCTCATTAAGCAACACCTCATCCCTCCTTGATAGTATTGCCTTTTCCTATAGACACAATGTGATCTTGGATCACTAAAATGTAAAATGTAGAGTCTTGAGCTTTTGAGCTTGAGCCAATCCTTTGTCCTTAGCACCTTGAAGGAGTTCCCACATCCTTTAGTCCATGCCACTCCATTGTTGAACTTATCTGAAACATACTAGATAAAAGTGTTAGTCCAACAAGAGATATGTTGACATTAATTACCAAAACCACCTAGGAAGCACTTGTGATTTCAATGGTTTCATGCTTATATGGGTGTTATCTTTTGTCTATCTTCTGTGGTATCTCCGCCTTGTTTAGGATTCTTTACTCCTCTTATGCTCTTTCCCACTTCTCTATAAACACGGGAGGACAATTTGAGAGGAAAGAAGTTGCAACAGCAAGCTTAGACGTCTATTATCGATGCGAACCCCATGGAAAACCTCTTTTAAGGAGGGTAGTAGACGGTGATTCAGCGAGATTGAAGAACTGAAGACCTTCATTCACAAAGAAGACGAGATTTGAAGATTTTCAGTACATGTACTATAAGTTCGACCTAAAGGAAGAATCAATGAGTCCGGCCGCACCGAAGCTTGACCAAAAGAAGTAGGGCCAGATTCAAGAATGTACAACCACCTAGAGAAATTATCAAATTACCATTGAAGACCGAAGTCTTGATTCCCAACCTTGATCAAGCAAGGATGGATTTCGAGAAAAGAAGTATCTCCAATAGAAATCCAAAGCCGCTTATCACCAAGTTCAGAATGAACTGTGATTCGACAAGTTTCTGAGAAGAACTGTGTCGAAGACGAAGCTAACCTAAACCCCTTCTCTTTAGTCAGCATGAATCTCGGGGACGAGATTCCTTTTAAGGGGGGTCGAACTGTAACATCCCGATTTTCGGAATGTTTTAAGAAAAAGTTTACCAAAAACCAGGGCGAGAAAATTTCATTTGTTTTATTTGGTAACAAAGCTTAAATTGGACTTTTATAATTTGGAGGATTTAACTTGATCTAATGCAAACTTAAATTTAAATTGAGTTTTGTTCTTCTCTTTTAGTTGAGTTTTGTTTTTCTCCCTTCAACATATTAAATTATGCGCATTTGTATTTTGGAACTTCTTTTGAATTTGTTAGCTTCTATTCCTTTTCCGGATTTTCCTAAGAAGGAAAATATATTTAATTTCTTTTCCAAACTATGGGCAATATTCGATGCCCAATCTACCTTTTCTATTTTCTCCCGGTGTTTCTTATTCCTCTCACCCGAATGGACCCAGCCCATTTTTTTCTTTCTCCATCTCTCTTGGACCATAGCCCAACAACTCCCTCTCTCTATTTTTCCTGCTTCCCTCCTTCCTCATGGGACTGGCCGATCTGGCCCATCTCACCCAGCAGAGCGACCTCTCTTCTCCTCCCTCTGTGTATGTTCACAATCCTACAGAAAGGAAACGTCAACAACCATGATTCCGCCTCTCCTTTTATTTCCCATAAAAGCATCGGTTTCCAAAACTGAAAGGCCCTTATCGTGCGCCTCCACCTCTTCTTTCACCTCGATCACTTCATCTCCTTCCTTCACCCACGCTTACACGCGCACCCATTACAGAGGAGAGAAAACCTACATCCACTATGCACCCTCCTCTAACTTCCTTAATACTTCACCGTTTCCAAATCCGTGAGTACATAGATGAGCGCCCCGATCTCCTCCTCTCATTCCTCTCAGCCCTCCTGCCTTCTCCCTTCTTTGTCTTGCCAAGAACCCTCCTCAAACTGTTGCTGCTCCATGGACACGAGAGCTCGTTCCCGGCAACTCACAACACCTCCATCCAAATCCTTACGCTCGAAGGTCCTGCTCCATGTTGTGGTTCCATTCAGAGAAGGAGGAACGTGTTCCGTCGACCACACGCGAAGAATTTTACATGTCTATCCACACTGTTCGTCGAGTTCATCACATCGATTTGTCGCGCTCGGTGAGCCTCTGCCTAATTCCTTTTATACGCGTGCTATATCACAGCCGTAGTATGCTATAGACATCTCTATACATCCTATGATGGTAGTTGTGCGCGTCAATTCCGCCATGTCCATGAACCGGGGGCCATCCGATGGTATTCACATTTTATTTAATTTTCGTTCGGCATATGACTTCGTGCCCCATAGATGAAATATCCCCTAGGACCTTCATAACCCCGTGGAGGAGTTGGATTACTTGTTTGATCAATTGGATGTGGTGTAGATTTTATTGTTTGTTGGTCGGTGATATTTTTGTTTGTTTGTTAAATACGTTATTTATCGTCTGCTCATGACATGCCTAGGACTCGCTCGTAGTTATTTCATATCGTTAGGAGTAATGTATTATTTACTAGATTTAGTTGCTCTTGTTTAAATTGATAAAATAGTTGAACGTTGTTTCGGCTCGATAATTTGTGGTAGCATGTATTTCTCTTTTATGCATGCGTACTAGTATTTTTACAAATTATTGTCATATGTATTATTTTGTATTTTTAATAGTTTTTTAAGTTGCTAAATATCATATAATTTTGTAGTCATGTCTTATGCATGCGTACAAACTTGGTGAATATTCACTATGCTTATAACTCTGTACCATTATTATAAGCTTAGCTCGATTTCTTTAATTATAGAATACTTGGTGCCTTGATTATTTTAGTTTTGTTTAGCATAGCTCTATTTTAGATATGTGTTATATATTCACTTTATCCATGTTGTGTGCATCTTTTGTATATTAAAGTCATTTCATTACTAGGTTGTTTATCTAAAGACCATGTGTTTTGTAGTTTCCTTCATACTAGTCATATCATGATATGCTATATGGTAGAGCATATGTTTAATTGGTGATTTTAGATATTAATCTAAGTACTAGGTTAAGCCATGTTTGTTGCATGTTGTTTTATTGGTTTGAATCCATGTCATGTCTACGGTAGAAGTTTTGTGTGTGTGTGTGTGTGTCTTGTTGCATAGTTTTTTACGCCAGAAGACAAGTGAAATCATTTCATGTTCTTTCTTATGGTAGGATGTGGTTGCATTAGCATGTATTAACATGCCATGTATAGGACAACTGTTATTTTTTTATGTGTTGTTTCAGTTGTTTATATTAGTTTATTACCATGCCATGTTAACAATTGCTTAAAGTAGAATGCATGTTTGGTTGTCTGCCTGCCATGTACTATGTCATTTCAATGAATTGTATGATTACACATATGGTTAGCCTTGGTTTACATTATAGTAGTTGTTGAACCTGTACATTCTTTTATTGAGCAACTTCTTGCTTGATCAATACTATGCCATGTTGTTGGGATTGTATAAATAGATTGCATAACATGTGTGTAACGACCCGTGTGTTCTATGATGCCTAGGTTGTCCATTTATGTATTAGCAAGTCTATGTTGTACTAGATAGAAATACATGTTCTCATGTTATTCATGCTAGTATAGCACACTGCTTGATGTGATTGATGCCATGACCTAGATGTGTGCTTGCTTAGTATGCTTTTCCCTTTTGCTTATAAGTCACAACTAGCATGATAGTGTTGTATGATAATGCCATTCTTGATAGTCGTGTTAGTTGATATCAACTAAGTTATGTCATAGTTAAAGGTTGTATTCTCTTTGGTAGCATTGTTTGGCATCTTGTGTCATGATCATCCATGCTTAGCTTTATATCTAGTCTACCTCACTATTACATTGTTGTATGCCTTCTTCATATCTATTTTATCTAGTTGTTGCATTGTTATATGTCTAGTTGTCATTCATGCAAGTGATCTTTCATGTCTTGTTTTATCTATGTGCAATAACTGAGTACTAGTCACTAGTGTGTTCTTATGGATGATTACTTTGGTCTTATGATGGCCTCAGGAGTGTTGGGTCTTGTTACAATAGTTTACCTTTCAATAGTTGAGTTGTGTCTTTCTCATATGCTTAGTGCACATTGTTGCTTTGTTGTTAATCATGTTGTGGTAATCCTTTTGCCATAGGTCATTTGGATATTAGTTGTTTCCTTTATTATAAAGAGTGTCCTAGTTTAGTATCTTCTCATGGTCACTCGTATATTGAATGATTGTGTTATTAGGTAAGGCCTCTTCATGATTCTATACTCACATGCCTTGTATGATGTGTTTGATTACTTAATTTTCCAATTAGTTTGTGATAGCATTGGTTTGTATTTTGTTATTGAAATGCTTGCTAGTAGTTGTTATGATTGGTGTTTAGTCTTTGCTTATTGTGAACCATTATAAATATTTGGATACATCCAAATATTTACTTGTCGTTGATCATTAATCTTAATCATATCATGTTTGGATAGTAGTTCACTCTTTTGTTCCATGTGTTTTATAGTTTCTTGTTAATTGTTTGGCGAATGATTTGTTTTGATATAATGTACTTGATCCTATTTTCTTTAATAATGATTTAGTTCTAGACCTAGATCGATTCAATTTATTTTATTGAATTATGTTTGATTGCTTGACTACTATGGTTTATAATGTTGGCTTGGTTATCTTAGGGAATGCTTCCTTTTGATCTAGCATATAGCTAATGTAAATGTTTGACTGCTATTGACCATTATAAATATTTAGATTCTATCTAAATATCTATTTGTGGTTAACTATTACCTTCATCATGTCATGTTGTAATTGTGTGGTTAAATGCATAGGATGGTTCCTTTTCATGTGTGTTGATGCCATTGTGTTTGTTAGATAGTAGTTTCCTATATAGTTTGTCGAAATATGTAGTGGGCACTACTAGTGTTTAATTTCATATTCGTATTGGAACATTAGTATCGATCCCCAAGCCTTCCTTAGCTGTGTCAACCTAAACCGTGTCAATTCATTGAGTCCTCAACTTACATTCCAATCGTGCTATCTCCTCTTGGAATCTCCATCTGATCAATACCTTGCTATCCATCCACTCTTATTGTTGTTTTGGATGTTATTAATTTGGAATTTATTGCTTTGGTATTTATTTGATTTTCATTTGCTATCGTTACCATGAGTAGGGAGTGACGATGTTGGAGAAGGACATAATCACGTTATCAAATAAGGACTCAACAACGAAGGCATGCCTCCTTCTTTAATCATACTTATCCTATGATTTATAAAATTGCATTGTGTTTTTTTGGTTACTATATGCATGCTATTTTAATTCTCGTAGCTAGCGTGTCGATTGACACACTACCCTGATCCGCTTGTCGCCTATTTACTTGACACCTGAGTAGAAGTATATAATTCCGGTAGAGTAGAAATGCTTAGCCATGCTTATCATCCTATAGGTGCTTCGTTGAATGAGCTCTGAGTCATTGAAAGTTGAAACTTAACGCTGAGCTAGGCCCGTTGGCCCCTGTTGACCCTCTCTATCCTCTTCTACTCTGGGTGAAACTTACCATATGAATACTGGTGCGGGCGACAGCTGAATCAAGTATTGAAGGAGCGATTGGCTTCCCTTCACGAGTCAAAGGGGCAATCGACCGTCTGCCGCATGAGGCCTAATAAGTCTTGGATTTGAAGATTGTGATAACAGTACGGCCACATGCTATATGGGCACTGGCTTGGTCAAGTAAGCTAGTCAGCCTTAGGTGTCGATGTCGCCGTACCGCAGATAGGATAGCTGCCCTTCGGGGAGTATCCTCGGCATAGATGGGGGGACCAGTTTGAGGACGTACTCTCAGTTCCGTGTGCCAGACCCGATGGGCATGTCACATCTTTGGGGGATCTAGTTCAAAGACCTCGTCACAATCTCCCTGCCGGTATACCAAATGGTGTACTATGCTAGCGATGGCTAGTGGCATCAAGTCGGGATTGTGTCGTGTGGGTAAAGTGTACAACCTCTGCTGAGTGTAAAACTCTTTGAATAGCCGTGTCCACGGTCATGGACGACACATGAATCTTTCTTGACATACAGGACCCCTGTCTTTCTTATCCCCTCTTTGCCCCTATTCTTGGAACCTATGAAGAGTGTGAGTTGATCGAGGATCCTCACTTTGATGAAAGTTATTCTGGAGATAAAACATGTTTTCATCAAAAACTGCTTTTATCCAACTGCTATATTTTTCAAACAAAATTAGCTTTTATGCAAATGAGCCATACAACCTTCCTTTGAAGCCACATGTAGCAATTAGGACCTTCCCCGAGGAAGGCATGTTGAGTACGTAATGTACTCATGGCAATAATTTTGTTGATAACAGAGTTGCATGAAGATGAAGGTGATGACCCCGACTACTATGGCGATCCGTAGGAGGGAGGTCATGTGGACTACATCGACTGCCTGTGGCTGAGATGGAGTTGCTACTCATTGTACTTTCCGCTATTTTTCTGAATGTAACAAATGTCATGAGACATTTCTATAGGTATGCCTTGTGGCAAGATAAATTTAAACTTGTAATACCTTTTACGCATTATGCAATGATATCATTCCGTTGTGTTGTCAACAATGATCCTGGGGTTGACAAATATACACAGGAGGGTCTGGAAGTTGATTCCAGGTTCTCACAGAAGTGGTATCAGAGCCGGTGTCGACCTAGTCACGTGGCCTTAGTTAGGAATGGAAAGCCTTAGGGACTATTCTTATAAGAAAACTATTTTGAAAAGGATCATTCTCGTACACTTCTCCTTCACTATTTCTATTGTCATCTCATCTTGTTCAATTGAAATTTAGACTCTACTTCTCTACCATCTTCTTTGTATTATGTGAAACCCTTTTCCCTGCCATTGGTGTTGAAAATTCAGAAGCTTCACACGATGTGCCAATAATTTCAACATAACTTCAACCCCTGAAGCTTTGAGTAGCAACATTTTTCCAAGAGAAGACACTTCGAGACCTCAAGAAGGCAACAACCATCGATCATGATCCAATCATCAACGTCGAAGATTTGCCCCATGATTTATTGTGACCGGCCATATAGGATTAGGTTGGTTGACACCCTTGTAGTGATAGAACTAGTAGCTTGGAGACGCAAAACCTTTCTTGTGTGAGTATTGTCTGCATATTTTTGGTGTTTTCCTATGCAGTCGTACTAAAACCCTATTTGCCAAATTGAGTTGCTTTTGTGTTTTATTTGGATTGTTTCATGCTTATATGGGTGTTATCTTTTGTCTATCTTCTGGGGTATCCCCGCCTTGTGTAGGATTCTTTACTCCTCTTATGCTCTTTCCCACTTCTCTATAAACACCGGAGGACAATTTGAGAGGAAATAAGTTGCAACAGCAAGCTTAGAGGTCTATTATCGATGTGAACCCCATGGAAAACCTCTTTTAAAGAGGGTAGTAGACGGTGATTCATCGAGATTGAAGAATTGAAGACCTTTATTCACAAAGAAGACGAAGATTTGAAGATTTTCAATACATGTACTATAAGTTTGACCTAAAGAAGAATCAATGAGTCCGGCCGCACCGAAGCTTGACCAAAAGAAGTAGGGTGAGATTCAAGAATGTACAACCACCTAGAGAAGTTATCAAATTACCATTGAATACCGAAGTCTTGATTCCCAACCTTGATCAAGCAAGGATGGATTTCGAGAAAAGAAGTATCTCCAATAGAAATCCAAAGCCGCTTATCACCAAGTTTAGAATGAACTGTGATTCGACAAGTTTCTGAGAAGAACTATGTCGAAGACGAAGCTAACCTAAACCCCTTCTCTTTAGTCAGCCTGAATCTCGGGGACGAAATTCCTTTTAAGGGGGTTAGATCTATAACATCCCGATTTTCAGAATTTTTTAAGAAAAAGTTTACCAAAAATCAGGGCGAGAAAATTTCATTTGTTTTATTTGGTAACAAAGCTTAAATTGGACTTTTATAATTTGGAGGATTTAACTTGATCTAATGCAAACTTAAATTTAAATTGAGTTTTGTTCTTCTCTTTTAGTTGGGTTTTGTTTTTCTCCCTTCAGCATATTAAATTATGCGCATTTGTATTTTGGAACTTCTTTTGAATTTGTTAGCTTCTATTCCTTTTCTTGATTTTCCTAAGAAGGAAAATATATTTGATTTCTTTTCCAAACTCTGGGCAATATTCGATGCCCAATCTACCTTTTCTATTTTCTCCCTGTGTTTCTTATTCCTCTCACCCGAATGGACCCAGCCCATTTTTTCTTTCTCCATCTCTCTTGGACCGTAGCCCAACAACTCCCTCTCTCTATCTTTTCCTGCTTCCCTCCTTCCTCATGGGCCTGGCCGATCTGGCCCATCTCACCCAGCAGAGCGACCTCTCTTCTCCTCACTCTGTGTTCGTTCACAATCCTACAGAAAGGAAATGTCAACTACCATGATTCCTCCTCTCCTTTTATTTCCCATAAACCCACCGGTTTCCAAAACTGAAAGGCCCTTATCGTGCATCTCCACCTCTTCTTCAACCTCGATCACTTCATCTCCTTCCTTCACCCACGCTTACACGCGCACCCATTACAGAGGAAAGAAAACCTACATCCACTATGCACCCTCCTCTAACTTCCTTAATACTTCACCTTTTCCAAATCCGTGAGTACATGGACGAGCGCCCCGATCTCCTCCTCTCATTCCCCTCAGCCCTCCTGCCTTCTCCCTTCTTTGTCTTGCCAAGAACCCTCCTCAATCTGCTGCTGCTCCATGGACACGAGAGCTCGTTCCCGGCAACTCACAACACCTCCATCCAAATCCTTGCGCTCGAAGGTCCTGCTCCATGTTGTGGTTCCATTCAGAGAATGAGGAACGCGTTCCGTCGACCACACGCGAAGAATTTTACATGTCCGTCCACACTGTTCGTCGAGTTCATCACATCGATTTGTCGCGCTCGGTGAGCCTCTGCCTAATTCCTTTTATACGCCTGCTAACATCTCTTTACATCCTATGATGGTAGTTGTGCGCGCCAATTCCGCCATGTCCATGAACCGGAGGCCATCTGATGGTATTCACATTTTATTTAATTTTCGTTCATCATATGACTTCGTGCCCCATAGATGAAATATCCCCTAGGACCTTCGTAACCCCGTGGAGGAGTTGGATTACTTGTTTGATCAATTGGATGTGGTGTAGATTTTATAGTTTGTTTTGTGTGTTTGTTAAATACGTTATTTATCATCTTCTCATGACATGCCTAGGACTCGCTCGTAGTTATTTCATATCGTTAGGAGTAATGTATTATTTACTAGATTTAGTTGCTCTTGTTTAAATTGATAAAATAGTTGAACGTTGTTTCGGCTCGATAATTTGTGGTAGCATGTATTTCTCTTTTATGCATGCGTACTAGTATTTTTATAAATTATTGTCATGTGTATTATTTTGTATTTTTAATATAGTATTATTTTGAGTTGCTAAATATCATATAATTTTGTAGTCATGTATTATGCATGCGTACGAAGTTGGTGAATATTCACTATGCTTATAACTCTGTACCATTCTTATAAGCTTAGCTTGATTTCTTTAGTTATAGAATACTTGGTGCCTTGATTATTTTAGTTTTGTTTAGCATAGCTCTATTTTAGATATGTGTTATATATTCACTTTATCCATGATGTGTGCATCTTTTGTATATTAAAGTCATTTCATTACTAGGTTGTTTATCTAAAGACCATGTGTTTTGTAGTTTCCTTCATACTAGTCATGTCATGATATGCTATACCGTAGAGCATATGTTTAATTGGTGATTTTAGATATTAATCTAAGTACTAGGTTGAGCCATGTTTGTTGCATGTTGTTTTATTGGTTTGAATCCATGTCATGTCTACGGTAGATGTTTTTCTGTGTGTGCGCGTCTTGTTGCATAGTTCTTTTACGCTAGAAGACAAGTGAAATCATTTCATGTTCTATCTTATGTTAGAATGTGGTTGCATTAGCATGTATTAACATGCCATGTATAGGACAACTCTTATTTTTTATGTGTTGTTTCAGTTGTTTATATTAGTTTATTACCATGGCATGTTAACAATTGCTTAAAGTAGAATGCATGTTTGGTTGTATGCCTGCCATGTACTATGTCATTTCTATGCATTGTATGATTACGCATATGGTTAGACTTGGTTTACATTATAGTAGTTGTTGATCCTGTACATTCTTTTATTGAGCAACTTCTTGCTTGATCAATACTATGCCATGTTGTTGGGATTGTATAAATAGATTGCATAACATGTGTGTAACGACCCGTGTGTTCTATGATTCCTAGGTTGTCCATTTATGTATTAGCAAGTCTAGGTTGTACTAGATAGAAATACATGTTTTCATGTTATTCATGCTAGTATAGCACACTGCTTGATGTGATTGATGCCATGACCTAGATGTGTGCTTGCTTAGTATGCTTTTCCTTTTGCTTATAAGTCACAACTAGCATGATAGTGTTGTATGATAATGCCATTCTTGATAGTCGTGTTAGTTGATATCAACTAAGTTATGTCATAGTTATAAGTTGTATTCTACTGGTAGCATTGTTTGGCATCTTGTGTCATGATCATCCATGCTTAGCATTATACCTAGTCTACCTCACTATTACACTGTTGTATGCCTTCTTCATATCTATTTTATCTAGTTGTTGCGTTGTTATATGTCTAGTTGTCATTCATGCAAGTGATCTTTCATGTCTTGTTTTATCTATGTGCAATAACTGAGTACTAGTCACTAGTGTGTTCTTATGGATGATTACTTTGGTCTTATGATGGCCTCAGGAGTGTTGGGTCTTGTTGCAATAGTTTACCTTTCAATAGTTGAGTTGTGTCTTTCTCATATGCTTAGTGCACATTGTTGCTTTGTTGTTAATCATGTTGTGGTAATCTTTTTTCCATAGGTCATTTGGATATTAGTTGTTTCCTTTATTATAAAGAGTGTCCTAGTTTAGTATCTTCTCATGGTCACTCGTATATTGAATGCTTGTGTTATTACGTAAGGCCTCTTCACGATTCTATACTCACATGCCTTGTATGATGTGTCTGATTACTTAATTTTCCAATTAGTTTGTGATAGCATTGGTTTGTCTTTTGTTATAGAAATGCTTGCTAGTAGTTGTTATGTTTGGTGTTTAGTCTTTGCTTATTGTGAACCATTATAAATATTTGGATACATCCAAATATTTACTTGTGGTTGATCGTTAATCTTAATCATATCATGTTTGGATAGTAGTTCACTCTTTTGTTTCATGTGTTTTATAGTTTCTTGATAATTGTTTGGTGAATGATTTGGTTTGATATAATGTACTTGATCCTATTTTCTTTAATAATGATTTAGTTTTAGACCTAGATCGATTCAATTCATTTTATTGAATTATGTTAGATTGCTTGACTACTATGGTTTATAATGTTGGCTTGGTTATCTTAGGGAATGCTTCCTTTTGATCTAGCATATAGCTGATGTAAATGTTTGACTGCTATTGACCATTATAAATATTTAGATTCTATCTAAATATCTATTTGTGGTTAACTATTACCTTCATCATGTCATGTTGTAATTGTGTGGTTAAATGCATAGGATGGTTCCTTTTCATGTGTGTTGATGCCATTGTGTTTGTTAGATAGTAGTTTCTGATGGATAACGTTGCAGAAAATTAAAATTTTCCTACGGTTTCACCAAGATCCATCTATGAGTTCTACTAAGCAATGAGTCAAGAGAGAGAGTTTGCATCTACATACCACTTGTAGATCGAGTACGGAAGCGTTCGAGGGAGTGGTGATGATGAAGACGTTCCCAACGTGATTCCGATCACCGATGACCAAGTGCTGAACGGACAGCACCTCCGCGTTCAACACACGTACGGGACGATGGCGTCTCCTCCTTCTTGATCCAGCAAGGATGAAGGAGAGGTTGAGGAAGACAACTCCAATGGCAGCACGACGGCGTGGTGCGGTTGGCAGCGATTCTCGGCGAGGCTTCGCCAAGCTCGCGTGGAGAAAGAGAGGTGTTGGGGAGGGGAGGGCTGCGCCTTCAATCGTGTCTGCAGCCCTCCCCCCACCCCTCTATTTATAGGAGGAGAGGGCAAGGGGGGCCGGCCATCTAGGGGAAACCCTAGATGGGGGCGGCGGCCAACGGGGAGGAGGGGAGGGTGGCTTGCCCCCCAAGCTAGGGGGGCGCCCCCTTTAGGGTTTCCCCTCCCCATGCCCTAGCCGAATGGGCCTAGGTGGGGAGGTGCGCCCAGCCCACCAGGGGCTGGCTCCCTCTCCCACTTAGCCCATGTGGCTCCCCGGGAGTGGTGGCCCCTCCCGGTGGACCTCCGGAACCCTCCCGGTGGCCCCCGGTACATTACCGGTATACCCCGAAACTTTCCGGAGTCCGTTTAACCACTTTCCATATATAAATCTTTACCTCCGGACCATTCCGGAACTCCTCGTGACGTCCGGGATCTCATCCGGGACTCCGAACAACATTCGTAATCACATATTTGTCTTCCTAATAACCCTAGCGTCACCGAACCTTAAGTGTGTAGACCCTACGGGTTCGAGACACGCAGACATGACCGAGACGATCTCAGGTCAATAACCAACAGCGGGATCTGGATACCCATGTTGGCTCCCACATGTTCCTCGATGTTGTCATCGGATGAACCACGATGTCAAGGGTTCAAGCAACCCCGTATTCTATTTCCCTTTGTCATACGGTATGTTACTTGCCCGAGACTCGATCGTCAGTATCCCAATACCTCGTTTAGTCTCGTTACCGGCAAGTCACTTTACTCGCATCAGTAATGCATGATCCCGTGACCGGACACTTGATCACTTTGAGCTCAATATGATGATGCACTACTTTGGGTGGGCCCGGGATACCTCTCTGTAACACGGAGTGACAAATCCCTGTCTCGATCCGTGTCAACCCAATGAACACTTTCGGAGATACCTGTAGTGCACCTTTATAGTCACCCGATTCGTTGTGACGCTTTGATACACCCAAAGCACTCCCTACGGTATCGGGAGTTACACGATCTCACGGTCTAAGGAAGAGATACTTGACATTGGAAAAGCTCTAGCAAAACGAACTACACGATCTTTGTGCTATGCTTAGGATTGGGTCTTGTCCATCACGTCATTCTCCTAATGACGTGATCCCGTTGTCAATGGCATCTGATGTCCATAGTCAGGAAACCATGACTATCTGTCGACCAACGAGCTAGTCTACTAGAGGCTTACTAGGGACGTATTGTAGTCTATGTATTCACACGTGTATTACGATTTCCGGATAACACAGTTATAGCATGAATAAAAGACAATTATCATGAACAAGGAAATATAATAATAATGCTTTTATTATTGCCTCCGTGGCATATTTCCAACAGTCTCCCACTTGCACTAGAGTCAATAATCTAGTTACATTGTGATGAATCGAACACCCATAGAGTTCGGTGTTGATCATGTTTTGCCCGCGGAAGAGGTTTAGTCACGGATCTGCGACATTCAGATCCGTATGCACTTTATAATTTCTATGTCTCCATCCCTAACATTTTCACGGATGGAGTTGAAGCGACACTTGATGTGCCTGGTCTTCTTGTGAAACCTGGGCTCCTTGGCAAGTGCAATAGCTCGATGTTGTCACAGAAGAGTTTGATCGGCCCCGACGCATTGGGTATGACTCCTAGGTCGGTGATGAACTCCTTCACCCAAATTGCTTCATGTGCTGCCTCCGAGGCTGCCATGTACTCCGCTTCACATGTAGATCCCGCCATACGGCCTTTGCTTGCAGTTGCACCAGCTTCGCTTCCACCATTCAACATATACACGTATCCGGTTTGTGACTTAGAGTCATCCAGATCTGTGTCGAAGCTAAGCGTCGACGTAACCCGTTCTGACGAGCTCTTCGTCACCTCCATAAACGAGAAACATGTCCTTTGTCCTTTTCGTACTTCAGGATATTTTTGACCGCTGTCCAAAGGTTCCTTGCCGGGATTACTTTGGAACCTTCCTACCAAACTTACGGCAAGGTTTACATCAGGTCCGTACACAGCATGGCATACATAATAGATCCTATGGCTGAGGCATAGGGGATGACACTCATCTCTTCTTTGTCTTTTGCCGTGGTCGGGCATTGAGCTGAGCTCAATCTCACACCTTGCAAAACAGGCAAGAACCCCTTCTTGGACTGATCCATTTTGAACTTCTTCAAAATCTTATCAAGGTATGTGCTTTGTGAAAGACCTATGAGGCGTCTCGATCTATCTCTATAGATCTTGATGCCTAATATATAAGCAGCTTCTCCAAGGTCCTTCATTGAAAACACTTATTCAAGTAGGCCTTAATGTTGTCCAAGAGTTCTATATCATTTCCCATCAAAAGTATGTCATCTACATATAATATGAGAAGTGCTACAGAGCTCCCACTCACTTTCTTGTAAACGCAGGCTTCTCCATAAGTCTCAAGATAAACCCAAACGCTTTGATCATCTCATCAAAGCGAATGTTCCAACTCCGAGATGCTTGCACCAGCCCATAAATGGATCATTTGGAGCTTGCATACTTTGTCAAGATTCTTAGGATCGACAAAACCTTCCGGCTGCATCATATACAGCTCTTCCTTAAGATATCCGTTAAGGAACGCTGTTTTGACGTCCATCTGCCATATCTCATAATCATAGTATGCGGCAATTGCTAACATGATTCGGACGGACTTAAGCTTCGCCACGGGAGAGAAAGTCTCATCGTAGTCAATCCCTTGAACTTGCCGATAACCCTTAGCGACAAGTCGAGCTTTATAGATGGTGACATTACCATCCGCGTCCGTCTTCCTCTTAAAGATCCATTTGTTTTCTATCGCTCACGATCATCGGGCAAGTCACCAAAGTCCACACTTTGTTTTCATACATGGATTCTATCTCGGACTTCATGGCTTCTAGCCATTTGTTGGAATCTGGCCCGCCATCGCTTCTTCATAGTTCAAGGTTCATTGTTGTCTAACAACATGATTTCCAAGACAGGGTTGCCGTACCACTCAGTGCGGAACGTGTCCTAGTTGACCCTCTGAAGTTCGGTAGCAACTTGATCCGAAGTACCTTGATCATCATCATGAATTTCCTCCTCGGTTGGTGTAGGCATCACAGAACATTTTCCGAGCTGCACCACTATCCTGTTCAAGAGGTAGTACTTCATCGAAGTTCTACTTTCCTCCCACTTACTTCTTTCGAGAGAAACTCTTTTCCGTAAAGGATCCGTTCTTGGCAACAAAGATCTTGCCCTCAGATCTTAAGTAGAAGGTATACCCTACGGTTTCCTTAGGGTATCCTATGAAGACGATTTTTCCGACTTGGGTTCGAGCTTTTCAGGTTGAAGTTTCTTGACATAAGCATCGCATCCCCAAACTTTTAGAAACGGCGACTTAGGTTTCTTCCCAAACCATAATTCATACGGTGTCGTCTCAACGGACTTAGACGGTGCCCTATTTAAAGTGAATGTAGCTGTCTCTAGAGCGTATCCCCAAAATGATAGCGGTAAATCGGTAAGAGACATCATAGACCACACCATATCCAATAGAGTGCGATTACGACGTTCGGACACACCATTACGCTAAGGTGTTCCAGGCGGCGTGCGTTGTGAAACGATTCCACATTTTCTTAAGTGTGTACCAAATTCGTGACTTAAATATTCTCCTCCACGATCTGATCAGAAGAATTTTATCTTTCGGTCACGTTGATTCTCTACTTCATTCCGAAATTCCTTGAACTTTTCAAAGGTCTCAGACTTGTGTTTCATTAAGTAGACATACCCATATCTACTCAAGTCATCTGTGAGAGTGAGAACATAACGATATCCTCCGTGAGCCTCAACGCTCATTGGACCGCACACATCGGTATGTATGATTTCCAACAAGTTGGTTGCTCGCTCCATTGTTCCGGAGAACGGAGTCTTGGTCATCTTGCCCATGAGGCATGGTTCGCATGTGTCAAATGATTCATAATCTAAAGACTCCAAAAGTCCATCAAGATGGAGCTTCTTCATGCGCTTGACACCAATGTGACCATAAGGCGGCGATTACACAAGTATGTGGGACTATCGTTATCAACTTTACATCTTTTGGTATTCACGCTATGAACATGTGTAATACTACGCCGAGATTCATTAAGAATAAACCATTGACCATTGGAGCATGACCATAAAACATATCTCTCATATAAATAGAACAACCATTATTCTCGGATTTAAATGAGTAGCCATCTCGCATTAAACGAGATCCGGATACAATATTCATGCTCAAACTTGGCACCAAATAACAATTATTAAGGTTCATAACTAATCCCGTAGGTAAATGAAGAGGTAGCGTGCGGACGGCGATCACATCGACTGGAACCATTTCCGACGCCAAGATCGTCACCTCGTCCTTCGCCGCCTCCGCTTATTCCGCAGCTCCATGAGTTACAAATATGAGCAACGGCACGGTATCAAATACCCGGGAGTTACTACGATTACGGGTAAGGTACACATCAATTACATGTATATCAAATATACCTTTGGTGTTGCCGGCCTTCTTATCCGCTAAGTACTTGGGGCAGTTCCGCTTCCAGTGACCCTTCCCCTTGCAATAAAAGCACTCAGTTTCAGGCTTGGGCCCATTCTTTGACTTCTTCCCGGCAACTTGCTTACCGGGCGTGGCAACCTCCTTGCCGTCCTTCTTGAAGTTCTTCTTACCCTTGCCCTTCTTGAACTTAGTGGTCTTATTGCCATCAACACTTGATGTTCTTTCTTGATTTCAACCTCGGCTGACTTTCAAAGATAGAGAATACTTCAGAATGGTCTTTACCATCCCTGCATATTGTAGTTCATCACAAAGCTCTTGTAGCTTGGTGGGAGCGATCGGAGGATTCTGTCAATGACCGCCTCATCGTGGAGGTTAATATTCACCATACGGTTGTGCAACCCAGACATCTTGAGAATGTGCTCACCGATGTAACTATTTTCCTCCATCTTACAACTATAGAACTTGTCGGAGATGTCATATCTCTCGACCGGCGTGAGCTTGGAAAACCAGTTTCAGCTCTTGAACATCTCATATGCTCCGTGATGCTCAAAACGCTTTTGGAGCCCCGGTTCTAAGTCAGTAAAGCATGCCGCATGAACGGGGAGTAATCATCAAGACGAGACTGCCAAGCATTCATAATGTCTTGGTCCTTTGGGACGGAGGCGTCACCTAGCGGTCCTTCTAGGACATATTGTGTCCTGGCAGCTATGAGGATGATCCTCAGGTTCCGGACCCAGTCCGTATAGTTGCTGCCGTCATCTTTCAGCTTGGTTTTCTCTAGGAACGCGTTGAAGTTCAAGTTGACATTAGCATTGGCCATTTGATCTACAAGACATATCATTCAAAAGTTTTAGACTAAGTTCATGATAATTAAGTTCATCTAATCAAAATTATTTCAATGAACTCCCACTCAGATTAGACATCCCTCTAGTCATCTAAGTGATACACGATACGAGACGACTCTGCCGAGTCCGATAATCACGAGAGACGGACTATACATCGCGTCGGTGAACATTCTCATGTTGATCGTATCTTCCATACGACTCGTGTTCGACCTTTCGGTCTCCGTGTTCCGAGGCCATGTCTGTACATGCTAGGCTCGTCAAGTTAACCCTAAGTGTTTTCCGTGTGTAAATCTGTCTTACACCCGTTGTATGTGAACGTAAGAATCCATCACACCCGATCATCACGTGGTGCTTAGAAGCGACGAACTTTAGCAAAGGTGCACAGTTAGGGGAGAACACTTCTTGAAATTGTTGTAAGGGATCATCTTATTTACTACCGTCGTTCTAAGTAAACAAGATGTATAAACATAATAAACATCACATGCAATTATATAGTAGTGACATGATATGGCCAATATCATAAAACTCCATTGATCTCCATCTTGAGGCTCCATGATCATCTTGTCACCGGCATGACACCATGATCTCCATCATCATGATCTCCATCATTGTGCCTCCATGAAGTTGTCACGCCAACGACTACTTCTACTTCTATGGCTAACGTGTTTAGCAATAAAGTAAAGTAAATTACATGGCGTACTTCAATGACACGCAGGTCATACAAAAATAAAGACAACTCCTATGGCTCCTGCCGGTTGTCATACTCATCGACATGCAAGTCGTGATTCCTCTTACAAGAACATGATCTCATACATCACAATATGTCATTCATCATTCATCACAACTTGGCCATATCACATCACTTGTCAATTGCTGCAAAAACAAGTTAGACGTCCTCTAATTGTTGTTGCATCTTTTACGTGGCTGCAATTGGGTTCTAGCAAGAACGTTTTCTTACCTACGAATAACCACAATGTGATCTTGTCAACTTCTATTTACCCTTCATAAGGACCCTTTTCATCGAATCCGCTCCAACTAAAGTAGGAGAGACAGACACCCGCCAGCCACCTTATGCAACTAGTGCATGTTAGTCGGTGGAACCGGTCTCACGTAAGCGTCACGTGTAAGGTTGGTCCGGCCGCTTCATCCCACAATACCGCGGAAGCAATATAAGACTAGTAACGGCAAGTAAATTGACAAGATCCACGCCCACAACTAATTGTGTTCTACTCGTGCAAAGAGAACTACGCATAGACCTAGCTCTGATACCACTGATGGATAACGTTGCAGAAAATTAAAATTTTCCTACGGTTTCACCAAGATCCATCTATGAGTTCTACTAAGCAACGAGTCAAGAGAGAGAGTTTGCATCTACATACCACTTGTAGATCGAGTACGGAAGCGTTCGAGGGAGTGGTGATGATGAAGACGCGTTCCCAACGTGATTCCGATCACCGATGACCAAGTGCTGAACGGACAGCACCTCCGTTCAACACACGTGCGGGACGATGGCGTCTCCTCCGTCTTGATCCAGCAAGGATGAAGGAGAGGTTGAGGAAGACAACTCCAATGGCAGCACGACGGCGTGGTGCGGTTGGTACTGGCAGTTCTCCGGCAGGCTTCGCCAAGCTCGCGTGGAGAAAGAGAGGTGTTGGGGAGGGGAGGGGCTGCGCCTTCAATCGTGTTGGCAGCCCTCCCCCCCACCCCTCTATTTATAGGAGGAGAGGGCAAAGGGGGGGGCCGGCCATCTAGGGGAAACCCTAGATGGGGGCGGCGGCCAAAGGGGAGGAGGGAGGGTGGCTTGCCCCCAAGCTAGGGGCGCCCCTTTAGGGTTTCCCTCCCATGCCCTAGCCGCATGGGCCTAGGTGGGAGGTGCGCCCAGCCCACCAGGGGCTGGCTCCCTCTCCCACTTAGCCCATGTGGCCCCCGGGAGGTGGCCCCTCCGGTGGACCTCCGGATCCCTCCCGGTGGCCCCAGACATTACCCAGATACCCTCAAACTTTCCGGAGTCCGTTTAACCACTTTCCATATATAAATCTTTACCTCCGGACCATTCCGGAACTCCTCGTGACGTCCGGGATCTCATCCGGGACTCCGAACAACATTCGGTAATCACATATTTGTCTTCCTAATAACCCTAGCGTCACCGAACCTTAAGTGTGTAGACCCTACGGGTTCGGGAGACACGCAGACATGACCGAGACGATCTCAGGTCAATAACCAACAGCGGGATCTGGATACCCATGTTGGCTCCCACATGTTCCTCGATGTTGTCATCGGATGAACCACGATGTCAAGGGTTCAAGCAACCCCGTATTCTATTTCCCTTTGTCAGACGGTATGTTACTTGCCCGAGACTCGATCGTCGGTATCCCAATACCTCGTTTAGTCTCGTTACCGGCAAGTCACTTTACTCGTACCGTAATGCATGATCCCGTGACCAGACACTTGATCACTTTGAGCTCAATATGATGATGCACTACTGAGTGGGCCCAGTGATACCTCTTCGTAACACGGAGTGACAAATCCCTGTCTCGATCCGTGTCAACCCAATGAACACTTTCGTAGATACCTGTAGTGCACCTTTATAGTCACCCGATTACGTTGTGACGTTTGATACACCCAAAGCACTCCCTACGGTATCCGGGAGTTACACGATCTCACGGTCTAAGGAAGAGATACTTGACATTGGAAAAGCTCTAGCAAAACGAACTACACGATCTTTGTGCTATGCTTAGGATTGGGTCTTGTCCATCACGTCATTCTCCTAATGACGTGATCCCGTTGTCAATGGCATCTGATGTCCATAGTCAGGAAACCATGACTATCTGTCGACCAACGAGCTAGTCTACTAGAGGCTTACTAGGGACGTATTGTAGTCTATGTATTCACACGTGTATTACGATTTCCGGATAACACAGTTATAGCATGAATAAAAGACAATTATCATGAACAAGGAAATATAATAATAATGCTTTTATTATTGCCTCTAGGGCATATTTCCAACAGTTTCCTATATAGTTTGTCGAAATATGTAGTGGGCACTACTAGTGTTTAATTTCATATTCGTATTGGAACATTAGTCTCGATGTCCAAGCCTTCCTTAGCTGTGTCAACCTAAACCCTGTCAATTCATTGAGTCCTCTACTTACATTCCAATCGTGCTATCTCCTCTTGGAATCTCCATCTGATCAATACCTTGCTATCCATCCACTCTTATTGTTGTTTTGGATGTTATTAATTTGGAATTTATTGCTTTGGTATTTATTTGATTTTCATTTGCTATCGTTACCAAGAGTAGGGAGTGACGATGTTGGAGAAGGACATAATCAGGTTATCAAAGGACTCAACAACGAAGGCATGCCTCCTTCTTTGATCATACTTATCCTATGATTTATAAAATTGCATTGTTTTTTTTTGTTACTATATGCATGCTATTTTAATTCTCGTAGCTAGCGTGTCGATTGACACACTACGCTGATCCGCTTGTCGCCTATTTACTTGACACCTCAGTAGAAGTATATAATTCCGGTAGAGTAGAAATGCTTAGCCATGCTTATCATCCTATAGGTGCTTTGTTGAATGACCTCTGAGTCCCTGACAGTTGAAACTTAACGCTGAGCTAGGCCAGTTGGCCCCTGTTAACCCTCTCTATCCTCTTCTACTCTGGGTGAAACTTACCATCTGAATACTGGTGCGGGCGACAGCTGAATCAAGGATTGAAGGAGCGATTGGCTTCCCTTCACGAGTTGAAGGGGGCAATCAGTCGTCCGTGCTGCATGAGGCCTAATAAGTCTTGGATTTGAAGATTGTGATAACAGTACGGCCACATGCTATATGGGCACTGGCTTGGTCAAGTAAGCTAGTCAGCCTTAGGTGTCGATATCGCCGTACCGCAGATGGGATAGCTGCCCTGCGGGGAGTATCCTCGGCAGAGATGGGGGGACCGGTTTGAGGACGTACTCTCAGTTCCGTGTGCCAGACCCAGTGGGCATGTCACATCTTTGGGGGATCTAGTCCAAAGACCTCGACACAATCTCCCTGCCGGTATACCAAATGGTGTACTATGCTAGCGATGGCTAGTGGCAACAAGTCGGGATTGTGTCGTGTGGGTAAAGTGTACAACCTCTGCAGAGTGTAAACCTATTTGAATAGCCATGTCCATGGTCATGGACGACACATGAATCTTTCTTGACATACAGGACCACTGTCTTTCTTATTCCCTCTTTTCCCCTATTCTTGGAACCTATGAAGAGTGTGAGTTGATCGAGGATCCTCACTTTGATGAAAGTTATTCTCGAGATAAAACATGTTTTCATCAAAAGCTGCTTTTATCCGACTGCTATAGTTTTCAAACAAAATTAGCTTTTATGCAAATGAGCCATACAACCTTCCTTTGAAGCCACATGTAGCTATTAGGACCTTCCCTGAGGGAGGCATGTTGAGTACGTAATGTACTCATGGCAATAATTTTGTTGATAACAGAGTTGCATGAAGATGAAGGTGATGACCCCGACTACTATGGCGATTGTAGGAGTGAGGTCACGTGGACTACATCGACTGCATGTGGCTGAGATGGAGTCGCTACGCATTGTACTTTCCGCTATTTTTCTGAATGTAACAAATGTCATGAGACATTTCTCTAGGTATGCCTTGTGGCAAGATATATTTAAACTTGTAATACCTTTTACGCATTGTGCAATGATATCATTTCGTGTGTTGTCAACAATGATCCTGGGGTTGACAACTATACACAGGTGGGCTGGAAGTTGATTCAAGGTTCTCACAGCTTTCGTCAAGGGTGACCGACACGTGGCATCCACCGTAACTAAACGTCGTTAAGCTATCGGGTCCGGTTTTGGATCTGATAACCCATTAACAGCCCCGACCAATGGGGATTTTCCACGTGCAAAATCATCATTGGCTGGAGGAAACACGTGTCGGCTCACTGTTGGGACAGATGTCATGCACTCATTGGACCCAAAGCACCTATGATACGTCGACACGTGGCACGGCCCAGCATAGGCCCATTCCTTTGAAAAGGCCAGCCCGTTTGACTTGGTCAAAAGGTGGCGGGCCGGCCCACAACAAGCCTGTTAACAGCCTGTTCGCAAAACAGAGGAAACGGACTTGTGTTGGAGCGCTATGGTCGAAACAGGGGTCCTGTTCATCGGGAGGGGTGTGGCGTATAGCAAAACGGGACTCCATGGGATACTGATCATCTCCATCGTCGACCCCCTCGAGCCTCCACGGGCTACTGTTCATCCACCATCGACCTCCTCCAGCCTCCACCTATGACTGTTCATCCACGGGCTCCTGTTCATCCAGCCTCCACCGCGCGTTCCACCGCCATCGCTCAACCAGCCCTCTCCACGGGCTCTGTTCAACCACCCCTCCACGGGCTACTGTTCATCCAGCCCTCCACCATCTCATCGCTCATCCAGCCCTCCACCGGGTGGTCCTGTTCATCCTTCCCTCCACGGGTCCTGTTCATCCAGCCCCAACCGCTCGATCGATCGGGGTCCTGTTCATCCAGAGGCAACACCACGGGTCTTGTTCATCCACCCCACCGGAAATGTTCATCCAACCCCCCCAAAGAATGCTCACTTTGTTCATCCAGAGGCAGACATCGGTCGGCTTCGATTAGCATCGATGGCGAAGAATCGCCGATCGGCTTCGATTAACAGCCATCGATCGATCGCTCGGGTTCGATAACGCGTAGCCTGCGATTACAATCGCCGGGTTCGATTAGAGCCCAACGCCTCGCTTCGGGTTCGATTAGAGCCCAACGCCGCAACCACGCAAGGCGTGCGTGTACGAGAAAGCGATGCATCGCTCGGCCCCGACCACCCACCGTGGCAATCGAACACCGATATTTTCCTCGCCCTCGCTTCTACCACGGTTTTTTCCGTCATGGACGTCCCAAAGAATGTCATGCAGCTGCGTCTCCGGCCCGCCCGGGCGAAAAGCCCATTTTTGTCATGATTTTTGTCATAGAAGTAGGACCCCACCACATCTATGATGATACCGGTTTTGTCACAATTATCGTCATAGAAGTGTCATAAGTATGACAGAAAAAATTTCGTTCGGCCCAAAACGTCACGGATGTGTCTTTTTTTTGTAGTGTTAGTTTTGTTAGGGCTTGATCCCTAGTATCCACTATCTTATAAGATTGATGTTGCTATGACTTTGCTATGCTTAATGCTTCTCACTAGGGCCGGAGTGCCATGATTTCAGATCTGAACCCTTTATATATTAATGAATATATTTGTGTTCTTGATCTGATCTTGCAAGTTATATGCACCTACTACTTGTTATGATCAGCATACCCTAAGGTGACAATAATTGGGATTCTTTCCGGTGATTACCGTAGTTTGAGGAGTTCATGTATTCACTATGTGTTAATGCTTTGTTCCGGTTCTCTATTAAAAGGAGGCCTTAATATCCCTTAGTTTCCTTCTGCACCCCGCTGCCACGGGAGGGTAGGACAAAAGATGTCATGGAAGTTCTCACTATAAGCATGTATGACTATATACGGAATACATGCCTACATTACATTGATGAATTGGAGTTAGTTCTGTGTCGACCTAGCTTATGATTGTTATATGATGAATATTATCCAACGTTATCACCGATCCAATGCCTGCGAGCTTTTCACATATTGATCTTTGCTAAGTTACTACCGTTGCCACTACAGTCACAATTGCTACAAAATTATTGTTGCTACCGTTACTGTTACTACCACTATTACTGCTATCACTATCAAATTACCATACTACTGTGCTACTGATCACTCTGCTGCAGATATTTAGTCTCCACGCGTGGTTGAATTGACAACTCAACTGCTAATACTTGCAAATATTCCTTGGCTCCCCTTGTGTTGAATCAATAAATTTGGGTTGAATACTCTACCCTCGAAAACTATTCGATCCCCTATACTTGTGGGTTATCACCGAACAATGGAGATGTTGCTTCACAGGCTTGGCCTCCGTGTCGAATCGCAAACGGTGCTCAGCCAGTCCCCTAGGTACCCCCGACATGTCAGATGGCTTCCATGCGAAGATGTCCTAGTTCTCGCGGAGGAACTAGATGAGCTCGGCTTCCTATTTGCTATCGAGTGTAGTTGATATGTTGGTGGGTGCGGCAGTGGGATCTTCTGGATGAATGTGCACCGGTTTTTCTCGCCAACCAACTGAAAAGCAAACTCCACAGTCGGTTTTTTAACGTAGCAAATCACTCGGATAAGCATTTTTCTTGTGCTCTTCTAGCTCAACAACATCCATCTGTTCGTCTGCAATCTGGGACCCTTGCTGCAAACACTCCTCAGCACATTGCCTACTGCCGGTGACAGTGATCACGCCTTTCAGGCTAGGCAACTTGAGCTTGAGGTACACATAACATGGAGGGGCCATGAAGCGTGCATAAACTGGCCGGCCAAGAATGGTATGATAGGCACTACGGAAGTCAACTACTTCAAAGGTCAGCTTCTCCTTCTGAAAATTATTTTCATCTCCAAATACCACATCCAGGGAAATTTGACTGAGTGAATTTGCCTTCTTCCCGGGGATTACCCGTGGAACTGCATGCTGCTCTCACTGAGGCAGGACATCGGGATGCCCATTCCCTTTAGGGTCTCTGCTTATAGTACGTTTAGTACAGTGTTGCCGTCCATGAGGACCTTGCACAGTCAGGTGCCTCCCACAACCGAATCAACCACTAGCGATTGCAGCTAGAGGGTGGCAATGTAGGCAGGGTGATCTGACTGATCAAAAGTGATCGGAGTCTTCGACCAATTCAGGAACTTCGTTGTTGCTGGCATGGCCATGTTCACCTCTCGATTGATAACTTGTTGTCGACTCTTGCTCTCAACATCAGCGAAGATCACCAAGGTCCCATTAACATTAGATATGCTTCTGCCTTGTCTCCGTCATCCGTGTCGTCTAGACTCTTGTCACTTGACCAACCCTCACGGAACTGTTGCACGCGCAATCTGCACTGCCGAGTGGTGTGCTTGGGCAATATAAGATTACGATGTTCATCTTTCTTAGTGTGAATATGACATGGCTGATCAAGGACGTCGTGACCCAACTGGTCTTTCTTTTTCTTTGTGACCCACTTGTCTTTAGCCTTTCCTTTGTTCTTAGCTTCCCCGGCCAGAGCCGCAGCCTCATCCTGAGCTGAACCATCAGCCTTGTGCTTCTGTTTCTGATTGGGATTATTGCTTACAGGAGTGGGTTCACTGGTCTTCCCTTTGTCGTTCTGAAGTTGGTCTTCTTCCTCACCATTTGCATACCGAGTCGTGATCTCCATCATTCGACTTAGGCACAGAGGCTCCGACTAACCAAATTTCAGGATGAGCTCTCGACATCTGACTCCTGCCTTGAAAGTGCAGATAGCCTGATGCTCGGTGATGTTCTCCACCACATGATGCAGAGTGGTCCAACGTTGAATGTATTCCCTCAAAGTTTCATTCGGTTTCTGAACATAGTGTTGTAGTTCAGTCAAACCAGCGAGGCGCTTGCACGTGCCTTCGAATGTTTTGATGAACACTCGAGCCAGATCTTCCCAACAGTAGATGCTGGTAGGGGAGCTGGTTGAGCCAGGCTCCGGCTGACCTTTCTAGCATCAAAGGGAGATGTTTCATCGCCACATAATCATTGCCACCCCCAATCTGGATAGCCACTCGGTAATCTTCAAGCCACGTCTCTGGTTTGTACTCACCGGTGAACTTGCTTATCCCAGCAGCCAACCTGAAGTTGGGGGTAATCTTCGCAGCTCTGATAGCCCTGTTGAAACACTCAGGGCCGGAAATGAAGGTTTCGCTCCCACTCGGACGATCTCGATCCAAGTTATCTCTATGAGCCCGACCTTTGTCCACCAAGTTCTAAGCGAGAACAAACCTCGGGTTGAATTGCGGATCGCGGGGCTCGAGTGGTTCACTTTGTCGATAATCATCGTCGTGGCAAGGAGGGCTGACCCTACGCTCATCACCGAACGGACGACTGTCGTCATACGATCGGGGAGCGTACGAGCCATCCCATGGACGGGTGTCGGCCGGGGGTGGTAGTTGTCATGACGCCACAGGGGCATGACTTGATCACGACCTCGCCCCGAGTACTGGTCTCGAAGGCGGTATCGATCGTCTCGCCGCGAGGGAGACTGCCTGTTTCTTCTCGGTACCTCCGGGCTGTGAGCCGACTAGATGGTGTCATCCCAGACAGATCTGCTATGAATCCTATTGTGCGACTGGTATACGGCCGAATTCTGGATGGGTGTGTGAAATTCCTGATAATTTCGCTGTTGGTCACTCGAAACAACTACCACTGCCATCGAGTGGAACTGGGTTGTTGCTGCGTGCTTGAGCTTCGAATGACTTCTGGAGCTCCTCCAGACGAGTGCGCTCAGCCGAATTGGCTTGGTGCACAGCCTCCAAGGCCTGAGCCTCAAGAGTCGTCCCGATGATGGGCGTCCGAAGGGCCTGCTCGTTCCTGCGCTGCAACTCCTCTCTCTGTTGTCGAGATAGAGGCTCAGGGTAGTACTCGTAGTTGCGGCGGTTCTTGCCATTGCCAATATCGTCTTGCTATGGGCCATCGACTCCCGCGCTGCCGTGGGTATACACAGGGGGGCGTGACAGGAATCGTCCATCGGCACCGCTGCAGCAGGGTCGCTGCTCTCGCACTCGGACCCATCATTTGATTCCCCGTGAAGGGAAGCGAACAAGTCTAGGATGGGATCGTTGGCTCGATTGCCACGATTGCCACGATCTACAGGGTTGCAACCTGAAGGGCTACCACAAGCCTGATCCACTGCTGGAGCCATGAACGTCTGGAACGCTTGCAATGACGGCCAGTAGAGTGGAGAGATGTTAACTGGTAAGGGACTAACGGCTGTCGAAGGAGAATGCCGAAAGTGCTCACGCGGAAGTGCACTCGCCATGGACGGACAGCGCCTCGACGTCCAGCGGGGCCTCTTGGAGCCACGTCGAACCATCAGCGACGAAGTTGAGGGCGCCGAAGCGGATCTCACTGCTGAGTGTCAGTCCACCGCCGGAAACCGTGGTGGAGGTGGAAAAATCGCAACTACATCGGAAGTTGCTAGATGATACTTCTCCATCCTATCTACTTTTACAAACTCTTTTGCCCTTGTTTTGGACTCTAATTTGCATGATTTGAATGGAACTAACCCGGACTAACGTTGTTTTCAGCAGAATTGCCTTGGTGTTATTTTTGTGCAGAAATAAAAGTTCTCGGAATGATCTGAAATTTTGCGGAGAATATTTTTGAAATATATAAAAAAATACTGGCGCAAGAATTATCAAGCAGGGGGCCACCCAGAGGCCACAAGCCCTGGGGGCATGCCCTGCAGGCTTGTGGGCCCCCTGGAGCTACTCCGACCTCAACTCCAACTCTATATAACCCTATTCATGGAGGAAAAAATCAAAGAGAAGGGTTCATGACGTTTTAAGATACGGAGCCGCCGCCGCCTCCAGTTCTTCATCGGGAGGGCTAATCTGGAGTCCTTTGGGCCTCTGGAGAGGGGGATTCATCGTCATCATCATCACCAACCTTCCTCCATCACCAATTTCATGATGCTCACCGCCATGCGTGAGTAATTCCATCGTAGGCTTGCTGGACGGTGATGGGTTGTATGAGATTTATCATGTAATCGAGTTAGTTTTGTTAGGGTTTGCTCCCTAGTATCCACTATGTTCTGAGATTGATATGGCTACGACTTTGCTATGCTTAATGCTTGTCACTAGGGCCCGAGTGCCATGATTTCAGATTTGAAACTATTATGTTTTCATGAAAATATTTGTGTTCTTGATCCTATCTTGCAAGTTGTAGACAACTATTATGAGTTATGATCTGCATACCCCAAGGTGAAAATAATTGGGATACTTTCCCGTGATTACCGTAGTTTGAGGAGTTCATGTATTCACTAAGTGCTAATGCTTTGGTCCGGTTCTCTATTAAAAGAAGGCCTTAATATCCCTTAGTTTCCATTAGGACCCCGCTGCCACGGGAGGGTAGGACAAAATATGTCATGCAAGTTCTTTTCCATAAGCACGTATGACTATGTACGGAATACATGCCTACATTATATTGATGAATTGGAGCTAGTTCCACGTCACCCTAGGTTATAAGTGTTGCATGATGAATGACATCCGACATAATTATCCATTATTGATCCGTTGCCTACGAGCTTTTCACATATTGATCTTTGCTAAGTTATTTGATCGTTGCCGCTGTTACAATCACTACAAAATTGCTACCGTTACTTTTGCCACCGTTACCGTTACTTCCATATTACTTTGCTACTAAATACTTTGCTGTGGATATTAAGTCTTTCAGGTGTGGTTGAATTGACAACTCATCTGCTAATACTTGAGAATATTCTTTGGCTCCCCTTGTGTCGAAACAATAAATTTGGGTTGAATACTCTACCCTCGAAAACTGTTGCGATCCCCTATACTTGTGGGTTATCAAGACCTTTTTCCGGCCCGTTGCCGGGGAGCATAGTTCTATTCTCTGAGTCACTTGGGATTTATATCTGTTGATCATTATGAAGAATTTGAAATATACCAAAACCAAGTTTTTTCCCTCTAGAGGGAGGGGAGGTAAGGAACTGCCATCTAGCTCTGCACTTGATTCACCTTCTTTTTTGAGTAAGCTTGCGACACCTACACCTGCTATTGATTCCGATATGTCGCATGTTATTGATGATGCTACTACTTTGCTTGATAAGACTGTGCCATTGGGTGAATTTCTTGATGAACAACTTGCTAGAGCTAGAACTATTGAGTATGCTGAAGATGATGATATTTCTGAAACTGGTGAAATTATTGAAACTAAACATTTTGAAACACCTATTAGACCTAGCTCTCCTAGATATGAATTTCCTGTTATGCCTGAGTGTTAGGTTATGGATGGAGAGGTAGCTAGGGACTTCCTTGCTTGTAAGGATAGAGATGATCTTAAGAAATTATTATGCAAGTGGAAAGAAAAATCTTTGAATGCTAGAATGCAATATGATCCTAAGTTTTCTACTTCACCTATCTTTCTTACTGATAAGGATTATGAATTATTTGTTAATCCTGAGTTAATTACTTTGGTTGAATATGATCATTTCCATGGTTATGAATCTGAAACAGTTGTGGCACATCTTACTACATTGAATGACATAGCCACCCTATTTGCACATGAGGAAAAAAATCGCTATTACTATATTCTTAAGTTGTTTCCTTTCTCATTAAAGGATGATGCTAAGATATGGTTTAATTCTCTTGCTCCTGGTTGTGTGCGTATCACCAGGGTGATTTATTATTTCTCTGAAAAATATTTTCCTGCTCATAAGAAACAAGCTGCCTTAGAGGAAATATTTTACTTTGTGCAAATTGAAGAAGAGAGTCTCCCACAAGCTTGGGGGAGGCTTCTTCAATTACTTAATGCTTTTCCTGATCATCCTCTCAAGAAAAATGAAATACTACATATCTTTTATAATGAACTAACCGATGCTTCTAGGGACCACCTAGATAGTTGTGCTGGTTGTTGAGCAAGCTGAATTGCTATTGAATAATATATTGAGTAATGATAATGATTGGACTCTTCCTGAACCAACTCCTAAGCCAACTCTAAAGAAAAGAGGTATTCTATTTCTCAGTCCTGAAGATATGCAAGAGGCAAAGAAATATATGAAAGAATAAGGTATTAAAGCTGAAGATGTTAAGAATTTACCACCTATTGAAGAAATACATGGTCTTGATAACCCGACATAGGTAGTAGAAGTAAATTCTCTCTATAGATTTGATGAAGGTGATATTCCTCATAATAAGTCTGGTAATCAATGCATGGATGAATTTGATAACTTTATTTTTAAACAAGAAAACTTCAATGCATATGTTAGTAGACAATTGAAACGTAATGCTTATATGCTTGACTGCTTGGGTGATTATATGTGTAGAACTGTTAATGATCTTAAGATTATTAGTAAGCATGCTTCCATGGTGCAAACTCAACTAGAACAAGTTCTCAAAGCTTAGAATGATTTGTTGAATGAGTTGGATAGTAAGAACAATGATAATGTTGTTAGGGTTATGACTAGAGCTGGTAAAATGACTCAGGAACCTTTGTATCCTGAGGATCATCCTAAGAGAATTGAGCAAGATTCTGAGAGAATTAATACTGAAGCACCTAGTCCTTCAAGGAGGAAAAATAAATCTGATAGGACTTTGCATGCTTCTAGTGAACCTGTTATAGACACACCTGAGAATCCAAATGATATTTCTATTTCTGATGCTGAAACACAATCTGGTGATGAACATGAACCTAGTGCTAATGTTAATAATGATGTACATGTTGATGCTCAACCTAGTAATGATAATGATGTGGAGGTTGAACCTGTTGTTGATCTTGATAACCCACAACCTAAGAATAAACGTTATGATAAGAGGGATTTCATTGCTAGGAAAAATGGTAAAGAAAGAGAACCATGGGTTCAGAAACCCATGCCCTTACTTCCTAAACCATCCAAGAAAAAGGATGATGAGGATTTTGAGCGCTTTGTTGAAATTCTTAGACCTGTCTTTTTGCGTATGCGTTTGACTGATATTTTGAAAATGTCTCCTTACGCTAAGTATATGAAAGAAATTGTTACAAATAAAAGAAAGATACCGGAAGCTGAAATTTCCACCGTGCTTGCTAATTACACTTTTAAGGGTGGAATACCAAAGATACTAGGAGATCCAGGAATACCAACTATACTATGCTCCATTAGAAGAAACTATGCTAAAACTGCTTTATGTGATTTGGGAGCCGGTGTTAGTGTTATGCCTTTCTCTATCATAGACTTGATTTGAATAAATTGACACCAACTGAAATCTCTTTGCAAATGGCCGATAAATCAACTGCTATACCCATCAGTATTTGTGAGGATGTACCTGTTGTAGTTGCAAACGTTACTATCTTAACAGTCTTTGTTATTCTTGATATTCCCGAGGACGACAGTATGTCGATCATCCTTGGGTAGACCTTTTTTGAATACTGCAGGGGCTGTTATTGATTGCAACAAGGGCAATGTCACTTTTCATGTTAAATGTAATGAGCATACGGTACACTTCCCGAAGAAACAACCTCAAGTTAATAGCATCAATTCTATTGGAAGAGTCTCAACTACTGCTATTGGAGGTTTTTAGTTCCCTATTCCTACTGTCAAAAAGAAATATGACATTCTTATTGTTGGGGACATGCATATCCCCGTTGAGGTAACCTAGTGTTATACGAAGATTCTCCGGTTTCATGTCATTCAGAATAAGTTTGTTAGTAAGACTTGATCAACCTTGGTAATGGATACCTTTTGATGAGCATGAGATGGATGAATTTACTAAACACAACTTTCAGTACCCACTTTTTACTTTCTGTTATTTAGAATAAATAAATCAAAAATACTATTATTCGTCTGTTTTCTGAATTATTCGTGCAATAAAAAAATGTCCCGAAAATAGAAGTTCTCCAAATGCCCTAAAAATTTAGTATGATTTTTATAGAACATTTGAATTTTTTGGCACTGAGAACACACCAGGGGGCAGCACCAGCGGGCCACAAGCCACAGGGCGCGCCCACCCCCCTGGGCGCGTCTAGGTGGCTTGTGGGCCCCACGTGGGTCCCCTCACTTATTCCAGCACCCATTCACTTCGTCTTCCTCCAGAAAAAATCCCACCCTTGCTCATACCGTGTTCTAGCTCATTTTGCTGCCATTTTTTATCTCCTAGCTCAAAGCTCCATTCGCAAAACTGTTTTGGGGGTTGTTCTCCGGTATGTGACTCTCCAATGGTCCAATTAGTTTTTGTTCTAGTGCTTTATATATTGCAAATTTTTGCTGCTGTGGTGACCTTGTTCTTGAGCTTGCATGTCAAATTTATATGGTCCAAAGTAGTTTTTGATGCATGATATAGCCTCTAGACACTTGTGGGAGTGGTTGCTAACAATCTTATTGAGTTTTGTTCACTTTTATTTTGAGTCACTAAAAATTTCAGAAATTTTCAGAAAAAAATAAAGAAAGGATGAAGAGATGGTTAAGGGGTTCTTCAAGCCAAAATTCAAATGAAAATGAAAATGAGGATAAGAAGAAGCCCAAGTACAACCTTCCTCGCACTGTGGAGGTTCGGCCATGTGAATGGCCAAGTGATACATTCTTGGGAGCGGCCAAAATTTATGATGATTTCTATTATTTCGCAGAGAATGCTGGCCTCACCCCCTTCCTCCAAGATAAGTGTGAACAATACCTTTTGCTCACTAACACCTTTGTGCAAAATTTTCACTTCTATTCTAGGAAGTCACCACCTACGGTGGAGTTTTATTTATATGATTAGCATAAGGAGATGACGCCTTATGATTTTTGTGAGGTTTGGAAATTACCTTATGAGGGCAGCGTCAGTGAACCACGTCCTAGAGACGTGGAAGATTTTATTGCAGAAACTACTGTAGGGGAAGAGAGAGGGGTGTCGGAAGCGAGAGTGGCTATCTTAAATTTTTCCTGTTTTACGCTATTACTCATTATTTGCGGGGAGATGTCTGATTGGTCGTGGGGAGAGTGGAGGCCTTAGTGCCCCTGGCCTTGCTATTTTGCGCCATGCTTTACATTGTGATAGAACTTTTAGTTTGGGCGCCATTGTTGCTCGTCGGTTAAACACAAATCGCACGAAGGGTCCCATGTTTGGAGGTATCTATGCCTCCCGCCTTGCTAAATTTAGAGATACCCATTAGGCTAGATGAGAAGGAAGAAATGTTGTTACCCACTAAGTATTTAGACTATGATAGTATGGTAGCACATGATTTCATTACCAAAGACGATGACAAGCGGCTCATATATAACTTAGTGTTCAATCAGGGTACCTATCAGATTATTACTTTGCCTGCACCTTCTTTGTTCGATATTCATTCAGGCAGGTACATCATTATGCCCGATGACATTTATGCATACTAGGAGCGGATGCGATCACCAGTCCCTGAGCCAACACTATCACATGATCCGTACCTGGAGCCTGTTTACCAGTGGGAGATGCAGGAGCTCGCCAACCAGTGGAACCCTCAGGACCCTCCGGAGTATCGAGGAGAGGATTATTTCTAGCCATGGTCATATGCCAACTTAGGCCTAAAGCCTAAGCTTGGGGGAGTACGTATTTCTCACCGACATTACATTCATGTTCACACACTCATTTCAGTTGTCGGTGTTCATACTTTTTCATTGTATTATCCTTACTAGTTTGTTTTTCTTGCTTGCTTCTTGTGTGTTTGAAAAACTTTGAGAACATAAAAAAATTAGTTCTCGCTTCTTTTTATATTTTCTCTCTAATGTAGTTTAGTTGTAGTATTAAAAGAAATCCCAAAAATATTTCTCGTTCTTCTTTTACTTGTTGGGAGCTTTCCCGTGTAAATAGTTTTTCTCGTTCTTGTTTTACTTTCTTCTGAAAAACAAAAACTCAAAAAATATTTTAGTGTGTTTCTTTGAAATTCCTTTTATTTTCTTTGGGTCGAAAGGAGAAGACCACGATGAAAATGTTGAGTGGCTCTCATTTGCATTATTGTTGATCTAACAAAGAGCCCATATTACCTTGTCTTCTCCTTTGAATAAATGTTTGTAGATTCCAGCTTAGTCCAATGCACGTGCACTCTTATTATTATCCACACCGTTCGGTCGTGCAAGTGAAAGGCAATAATGACGATATATGTGAAATGGTTGAGATGGAGAAAAGCTGGTACGAACTCGACCTATTTTGTTTTTGTAAATATGATTAGTTCATCGTTCTTGATGCAACCCTTTATGAATGAAACATGTTTGCAATGACAATTAGAATTATAGTTACTCATGCCATGCTTAATTAGCTAGGAGTTGATAATGATTTACCTTGCGCGCCAACATGCTTTTAAAATGGTTGTGATGTAGTATGATAGGATGGTATCCTCTTTTGAATGATTCGAGTGACTTCACTTGGCACATGTTCACGCATGTAGTTGAAACAAAAACAACATAGCCTCACGATATTTATGTTCATGGTGATTTATATCCTACTCATGCTTGCACTCAATGTTTGTTAATCACAATGCATTTTTATGACTGTTGTCGCTCTCTAGTTGGTCGCTTCTCAATCTTTTGCTAGCCTTCACTTGTACTAAGCAGGAATACTGCATGTGCATCCACTTCCTTCAACCCAAAGTTGTTCATATGAGTCCACCATACCTACCTATATGCGGTATTTACCTGCCGTTCCAAGTAAATTTGCATGTGCCAAACTCTAAACCTTCAAATCATAATCTATTTTGTATGCCCGAATCGCTCATGTAGCGACTGGGGTTGTCAGTATCTTCCATGCTAGGTGGGTTATTATCACGATGAGTGTTTATTCACTTGTCATTCATGAGAAAGTGGCTGGTAATCGGGATGCCCCGTTCCATGATCGAAATCAAAATATAAATTCAAACAAAACTCCCCCAGGATTGTTGTTGGTATGGACGGTACCCGTTGTTTCGGATCAGCCGTGGAGTGTGCTTGATGGTGGAGGGGGAGTACTTTACTATTCTCTTTGGGAACCGCCTATAATGTATCTAGCATGGAAGATAGTGAGATCTCTTGGTTGTTATGTTGACAATGAAAGCATACCGCTCAAAATTATTTTCATCTCTGTTTCAAAAGCTCGAGCTCTGGCACCTCTGCAAATCCATGCTTCCCTCTTAAAAGGGCTTGTCTATTTACTTCTATTTTTTAGTCTTCATCCTCTTATGAAAAGCACTAGTTAGAGAGCACCACTGTCATTTGTATGCTTTGCTATTAATTGATCTTGAGTATGAGTGTGACTGGATATCTTTTGCCATGAATTATAATGTCTAGTCAGTCCTTGATCTTCAGGGTTGCTCTGCATTTATGTTTTGCGGTCTCAGAAAGGGCTAGCGCGATACCATTTTTTCAAATCATATCATGATTGTTTTGAGAAAGTGTTGTCATCCGAGATTTTTTATTACTGCTCGCTAGTTGATTATGCCATTGATATGAGTAAATGTGAGACCTAAATGTTATTGTGAATATGGTTAGTTCATAATCTTTGTTGAAAACCTGAATACTGGCTATACATATTTGCAACAACAAGATCAAACAGAGTTTGTAAAAGTTTTTCTTTATCACTTTCAGTTTATCAACTGAATTGCTTAAGGACAAGCAATGGGTTAAGCTTGGGGGAATTGATATGTCTCCATAGTATCTACTTTTCCAAACTCTTTTGCCCTTGTTTTGGGCTCTAATTTGCATGATTTGAATGGAACTAACCCGTACTGACGCTGTTTTCAGCATAATTGCCTTGGTGTTATTTTTGTGCAGAAATAAAAGTTCTCGGAATGACCTGAAAATTTATGGAGAATATTTTTGGAATATATAAAAAATACGGGCGCAAGAATTATCCCGAGGGGGGCCACCCAGAGGCCACAAGCCACAGGCGCCCACCACTGGGCGCGCCTGCAGTTTGTGGGCCCCACAGGCTCCTCCGACCTCAACTCCAACTCTATATAACCCTATTCGGGGAGGAAAAAATTAGAGAGAAGGGTTTATTGCGTTTTACGATACGGAGCCGCCGCCGCCTCATGTTCTTCATCGGGAGGGCTGATCCGGAGTCTGTTTGGGGCTCCGGAGAGGGGGATTCGTCGTCATCATCATCACCAACCTTTCTCCATAACCAATTTCATGATGCTCACCGCCGTGCGTGAGTAATTCCATCATAGGCTTGATGGACGGTGATGGGTTGGATGAGATTTATCATGTAATCGAGTTAGTTTTGTTAGGGTTTGATCCCTAGTATCCAATATGTTCTGAGATTGATGTGGCTACAACTTTGCTATGCTTAATGCTTGTCACTAGGGCCCGAGTGCCATGGTCTCAGATCTGAACCTATTATGTTTTCATGAATATATTTGTGTTCTTGATCCTATCTTGCAAGTTGTAGACACCTATTGTGATTTATGATCTGCATACCCCAAAGTGACAATAATTGGGATTCTTTCCGGTGATTACCGTAGTTTGAGGAGTTCATGTATTCCCTAAGTGCTAATGCTTTGGTCGGTTCTCTATTAAAAGGAGGCCTTAATATCCCTTAGTTTCCATTAGGACTCCGCTGCCATGGGAGGGTAGTACAAAAGATGGCATGCAAGTTCTTTTCCATAAGCACGTATGACTATACGGAATACATGCCTACATTATATTGATGAATTGGAGCTAGTTCTGTGTCACCCTAGGTTATAACTGTTGCATGATGAATGCCATCCGACATAATTATCTAGCACTGATCCGTTGCCTACGAGCTTTTCACATATTGATGTTTGCTAAGTTATTTTGCCGTTGCCGCTGTTACAATCACTACAAAACTGCTACTGTTACTTTTGCCACCGTTATCATTACTTCCATATTATTTTGCTACTAAATACTTTGCTGCAGATATTAAGTCTTTTAGGTGTGGTTGAATTGACAACTCAGCTGCTAATACTTGAGAATATTCTTTGGCCCCCCCTTTGTCGAATCAATAAATTTGGGTTGAATACTCTACCCTCGAAAACTATTGCGATCCCCTATACTTGTGGGTTATCACTAGACGCCTGCCCGCGGTGGGTGACAACTGTCGTGGGTGTAAGTGTGACAATAGTGTATAGGGGTACGAATTAGAGGGCAGAGCCTAACTACAGTGTAGTTGTTGCACTTGAATTTAGGAGTTTAGGTTCGTCGTGGTGGAGGTAATAGGCCTATGTCTCGGTGCTTGGGAGCTGGATTGACTTGAGTGTATGGATTACAAAGGATTGTGAACCCTCGTCACGGAGCAGAGGGGAGGCTTATATAGAGTGTGCCTGTGCCCCATGAATGCTGACGTTACCAAGGGTTTAAAGGGGGGGTTAAGGACGGCCGTTACTGGTAATGGGCGTAATAATTATACTTGATGAGGGTGGATGCATGTTCTGACCGTTGCGGTTCTAAGGAGACCTCTGGTCTTCTTCATTCGAGTCTCGGCAGGTTTGGCCGAGTGAAGGAGACTGTTCGAGTGGGATCCTATACTCCGAGTGATTAGTATACTTCGAGTGATCAGTACCCTCCGAGTGGATTATCTAGCTGCAGAGCATCTGAATGTTGGCTTGGCCCGGGCCCAGTATAAGGTGTATGGTGTCCTAGGTTAGGGTTTGTAGGTTAGGCATGTTACCCTACCCTTCGTCCATGTCCCCATCAACTTCTTCTATTCTTTTCTCAGGAAATAGGAATTTATAGACTTGAGATTAGGGTCAGTGGAGCCATGTGGGCCCCACAAGGCACCAGGGTGCGCCCAGGTCGTTTGTGGGCCATTGGTGCCTCCCCTCCTGTGGGTCTTCGCTCCAGTATTTTTTTATTCCATTACAAATCTCCAAAAAGTTTTGTCCAATTTTTAGAACTTATATTTCTGCACAAAAACAACACCATGGTAGTTCTGCTGAAAACAGTATCAGTCAGGATTAGTTTCATTCAAATCATGCAAAATAGAGTCCAAAATTAGAGGAAAAGTGTTTGAAAAGTATATACGACGGAGAAGTATCAATCATCTTCGTCTCATCAGTATTACACGTGTTGGCCATGAGATTGTTTTTGTGATTATGCAGATGTGTATGACCCTTAGAGCAACTCTAGCAGACCCCGTAAAAAGCCCCGACCCGCAAAATAACTGCCAAAATGTGGGTCGGCGCGGAAAATCCCGCCCGAACAGACCCCGCAAACGCGGCCGGCCCGTAAAAAATTTTGAGGGGCGCGGCAAAATCTCGGCCCCAACCCGCGAATACGTAGGTTTTCGCCTCGCCCCTACGGTGCCCCTATCACAGGGAAGCGGTTGGCGGGAGGGACATTTCAGCCCGCGCCCTTTCTCCACCTCCTTCCGCCGCCGCCTGCCATTGGTTCTGCCCGTCCGCCGCCGGTGATTCCGGCCAAATCTGCGGGCGGAATCGCGCCGCGGGGGCGTCCCCCACCCTCCACCTCCGATACGCTGCACCCCCCTCCCCCCCCCCCCCCGGATCCGGCGAGACGAGTCGCCGTCGCCACCGCCGGGGATCGACCACCCTCGAGCCCTCCCTAGTCGCCGCCCAGGATCGCTCACCCCACGAGCCACCGGTGAGTGTTTGCTTGTGCTTTGTGCCGAGCGCTATGCATAGTTGGTTGCCGCGGCGTGCGATTTTTGTTCATGTAGATGGAATTGAGCCCATGCGAGAAGTTTTTGCTCGACGATTCGTCTGATTCGGACGACTCGGATGCTGAGACGCTGCTTGCAAACTATTGGCAGCAGACGTTGGTGATGGCTCTTGCCATGAAGGAGCACGAAGACGAGAACCGAAAGAGGTGGCGAGGATCGACCGTCGGGCGTCTTTCCATTCCTCAAAATCGCCATCTCGGAAACGAGATGTTGATGCAAGACTACTTCACGGAGAATCCAACATATCCACCGCACATCTTCCGGAGAAGGTACCGAATGCGCCGATCCCTCTTTGTGAAAATTGTTCAAGCTTGCGAGGCAAATTGTCGGTATTTTACTCAAAGAAGAAATGTTGCGGGCTTTAAGGGATTTAGTGCATATCAAAAAATCTCGGCAGCTATGCGGGTGATTGCATATAGCGTTCCGGCTGACTATGCCGATGAGTACCTTCGCATTGGTGAAGATACCACAATTGAGTCAGTGCGTAGGTTTGCCAAAGTGATCATACGTGTCTTTGGTCCCGAATATCTTCGGGCACCCAACGAGGATGACACAAAAAAATTGATGGCATCTAATGAGAGGAGAGGTTGGCCTGGCATGCAAGGTAGCATTGATTTTATGCATTGGACTTGGAAAAATTGCCCGAAGGCATGGCAGGGAATGTATTGTGTCAAGTCTCGTGATGCAACAATTGTGCTAGAGGTCGTAGCACCCGAGGATTTATGGATTTGGCATTGCTTTTTTGGTATACCGGGCACTCTCAATGATATCAATGTGTTTCAACTATCTCATTTGTTTGCTAGGCTTGCTAGTGGTAATGCTCCTGCTTGCAACTACACTATCAATGGGCATGTATACACAAAAGGGTACTATCTTGCAGATGGTATATACCCTCCTTGGTGCACATTTGTCAAGAGCATCAAATAACCCAAAACTAGAAAACAATGTGAATTCGCAAGGGTGCAAGAGGCAGCCCGAAAAGACATTGAAAGAGCATTTGGGGTTTTGCAATCTAGGTTTGCCATTGTTCATGGTCCTGCTCGTTTTTGGGACAAGCAGACCTTGAAAACATCATGACATGTTGTCTTATCCTTCACAATATGATTCTCGAAGATGAGAGAGGCATGGACTTGGAGTTATTCTAAGACAATGTGGGTAGCCGTGTCAAACCAGCTAGAGACCCTAACCGCATTAGAGCTTTCATTTAGACATACAAGGAGATTGAAAATGCAAATGCCCACTTTCAGCTTCAGGAGGATCTCATTGAGCAGCATTGGCAAAGGGCTGGATAGTAACAAACTCATTTTTCTATTCATTTTTATTTAATTCATGTGTTATTTGTATTCGAGACAAGTTTTATATTGCATTATTTAGTTTGCTTCGGTGATTTGAATAATTATTTGTAATGTGGATGATTGTTGTATTGTGTTGGTATTGATATTTTTTCTAAATAATTTTTTTGTAGTGATTGTTGTATTTTTGTGGTGTGGTATTGATATTTGCGGACCGGCAGCAGCGGCACAAGAGCAGACCCTACGAAGCCGGCCGGTAAAAGAGTATATTCTGCGAATATCCTTTTATATGGGTCCGCTTTTATGGGTCACCACGTCATTCGCACCGACCAAGAAGCCGTTTTCCACGAACTGCAACGCGTTTCTTGGTCGATGGGATGCGGGGTCTGCTAGAGATGCTCTTATGCAAGGGACCTAAGAGGCTAAATTTCGTGTTTTGACCCTTTTGTGAAACAAAATCAAGATTTGACCCTGGTTTGAAAGATTTTCGGGATTTGGCCCTTTTGCTACCGCCAGGGGATCTGGCGTGTGATGCCCCCGATTCAATCATACACTAATCATGCACGCAAACGTGTACGATCAAGATCAGGGACTCACGGGAAGATATCACAACACAACTCTAAAACATAAATAAGTCGTACAAGCATCATAATACAAGCCAGGGCCTCGAGGGCTCGAATACAAGTGCACGATCATAGACGAGTCGTGAAGCAACAATATCTGAGTACAGACATAAGTTAAACAAGTTTGCCTTAAGAAGGCTAGCACAAACTGGGATACAGATCGAAAGAGGCGCAGGCCTCCTGCCTGGGATCCTCCTAACTACTCCTGGTTGTCGTCAGCGGGCTGCACGTAGTAATAGGCACCTCCGGTGTAGTAGGAGTCATCGTCGACGGTGACGTCCGGCTCCTGGGCTCCGGCATCTGGTTGCGACAACCAGGTAGAAGGGAAAGGGGAAAAGAGGGAGAAAAGCAATCGTGAGTACTCATCCAAAGTACTCGCAATCAAGGATCTACACTACATACGCATGGGTATATGTGTAAAGGGGCAATATCGGTGGAGTGAACTGCAGAATGCCAGAATAAGAGGGGGATAGCTAATCATGTCGAAGACTATGCTTCTGGCCACCTCCATCTTGCAGCATGTAGGAAAGAGTAGATGGTAAGTTCACCAAGTAGCATTGCATAGCATAAACCTACCCGGCGATCCCCTCCTCGTCGCCCTATTAGAGCGTGATCATCGGTTTATATCTGGCACTTGGAAGGCTGTGTTTTATTAAGTATCCGGTTCTAGTTGTCATAAGGTCAAGGTACAACTCCGGGTCGTCCTTTTACCGAGGGACACGGCTATTCGAATAGATAAACTTCCCTGCAGGGGTGCACCACATTACCCAACACGCTCGATCCCATTTGGCCGGACACACTTTCCTGGGTCATGCCCGGCCTTGGAAGATCAACACGTTGCAGCCCTACCTAGGCAAAACAGAGGTCATGCCGGTCTAAATCCTATGGCGCAGGGTCCGGGCCCATCACCCTTGCACACCTACATGTTGCGAGCAGCGGCGGAAGCGTAACTAGCCCCTTAATACAAGAGCGGGCTTACGTTCCAATCCGCGTGCGCCGCCGATCGGCCGACGTCCACGAAGGCTTCTGGTACCATGACGCCGAGTGCCCATAATCGCTCCTCAGCGTGGTTGGTTCGTGCGTATAGGCCAGTGGCCAGACTCAGATCAAATACCAAGATCTCGTTAAGCGTGTTAATTGAAGTATCCGCGAACGCCGACTAGGGCCAGGCCCACCTCTCTCCTAGGTGGTCTCAACCTGCCCTGTCGCTACGCCACAAAGTAACAGTCGTGGGCCGTCTGGAACCCAGGCCCACCTCTACCGGGATGGAGCCACCGCCTTCAAATTTCATCTCCGAACAGTATCATAAGTAATGTAACAAGATAAAGTATATAGCATATGCCCGTGATCACCTCCTCAAGTGATCACGGCCCGATAAGTATAGCATGGCAGACGGACAAGAGTGTAGGGCCACTGATGGAACACTAGCATCCTATACTAAGCAGTAGGATAGCAGGTAAGGGTAACAACTGTAGCAACAATGACAGACTATGCATCAGAATAGGATTAACCGAAAACAGTAACATGCTACACTACTCTAATGCAAGTAGTAGAACGGAATAGGCGATATCTGGTGTTCAAGGGGGGGGCTTTCCTAGTTGCTCTGACAAGAAGGAGGGGTCGTCAACAGCGTAGTCGGCCGGGGCACCAGCAGCGGCGTCGGTCTCGTAGTCTATCGGAGAGAAGAGGGGGAAGAAACAATGAATACAATGCAAACAGATGCATGACAAAGCAAACAGCAGTGTTAGGTTTTCCCTAACGCGGTAAGAGGTGATACCGGCGAAGGGCGAAAACATCCGGGAAAGTATCCCCGGTGTTCCGCGTTTTCGGACAGATGTACCGGAGGGGGAAAGTTGTGTGTTCGATATGCTAGGGCTGTGTGGCGGACGAACGGGCTACGTATCCGGATTCGTCTCGTCGTTCTGAGCAACTTTCATGAAGAAAGTGTTTTCATCTGAGCTACGGTTTATTTTATATGATTTTCTAAAGTTTTAAATCATTTTTAGAATTTATTTAATTAATTTAGTTCAACATTATCCAGAGCGATTGCATCTTGGACGTCATCATGATGTCGCAGTCCAATGAAGGTGTTGACTGGTCAAACTGACATGTGGATCCAGTGGGACCCACCTGTCATACACTGTTTAGGTTAATCAGGGTTTAGGTTAATTAGTTAGGCTTAATTAGTTAACTAAAATGATTAGGTTAAACTAATACAGAATTAGTTAAGTTAATCAATTAATTAATTATTATTTTATTTATTATTTTTTTAAATTCCCTTTTTTTAAACCGTTCTGGAGGTGGGGCCCTCCTGTCATTGACCCCAGGGGCCGATGCGGGTTACGGGCGCTGGGAGCGGGCGTCGCCCGAACGGGCGTGTGCCCGAGTAGCGTTGGGCGCGCGACCAGCGCCGTTATGACGTGGCACGGGCACAGCAGGGGAGGCATGGCGAGTGTCTGGGTGGCAACGGGCGGCGCAGCCGCGGTGAGCGCGAGGCAGAGCGATGGTTGGCGGCGAGAGCGGGCGCGCCAAGCGGAAAAGGCGCAGCGAGGCGGGAAAGCGGGCGAAGCGGCGAGGACAAAACGGCGGGCGGCAGGCAAGTGGGCGGTGGCCATGGGGTGTAACAGCAGGGGAGGTCCGGGCCGGCGTGGCCGGCGTGCATGACGGCGATGGCGAGTGGCCGAGGTGGGGGCGGGAAACGACGACGCGGCCGGCGCGGCTGGTGAGCGCGCGGGCGCGGGCGACGCGACAGATGAGCGGGGCGAGGGAGAGAGGAGGACTGGGATCCTCACCGAGGGCTTTAGGGATTTGGGCAGCGGTGCGTGAGGAGGAGGACAGAGACGACGCGTTGCAGGGGAGGCAGGACGTCGTGGTGGCTCTGGGCGGCGGCGACGGTCGGCGACGGGGTGGTCCAACGTAGGCGAGCGGCAAGTTGCAGGGCGTCGGCTGCCCCGACCGGATCCACGCGGGGCGGAGGGTTGAGGAGGCGGGCGCCGGCGATGGGCACAGGGGCAAGGCGCCCCGATCCAGAACGCGTTCGGGAGGAGGAGCGAGGGGAGACGGGTTCGTGGGGGAAGTGGGGTTCGGTTGGGCTAGGGTTTCCCCATGGGGGTTATGGAGAGGAGTGGGGTGGGCCGGCTGGGTTAGTGGCTGGCCGGCTGGGCCGTTTGGCCCAGTTGGCCAGGGGGGTTCTCTCTCTCTCTCTCTCTCTCTCTCTCTCTCTCTCTCTCTCTCTCTCTCTCTTATTTCCTTTCTGTTTCTTTACTTTTTCTTTTCTTTACTATTTTCTTTTAATTTACTTTTGTTAGTTAGTTTCTTTAAAATACCAAGTTAGCACCTAAATTAGTATTATCAAAATAGGCCACTGCCAAACCTAGTTTGGACCCAAAATTATTTAGTTTAATATTTCTTATATTTTCAAAAGAAATTAAATTATTATTTTAGCCACTGTTTTTAATTAGTTCAAGGCATTTAAACACTTTGTAAAAGGTTGGTTCCACCATCAAAACTAGTTAGGGGTTATTGGCCACATGATGAAAATTTTAGTTTTAATGTTTCAAAACTTTTGTTGTTGGCCCCTATTTCAAATTTGAATTTGGATCCGTTATGAACTAATGTGATATTAGCAACAGTGATCGTGGTGACGTGGCATCATTCTCGTCCCAAGATTTAAGAGGTGGAAAACGGGGGAAAGGTCTGGTTACAAAATTCTAACGAATCTTATCGGTCTTGGTTACTCTTCTCGAAGTGGTCGATCCATTATATTGATGTCTTCGATTTTCTGCTTCAAGTCATCAAGATGAAGTCGGCATCCTTTCTTCAGGGGTTCCATTGTACTTACGAAATAATAAGGGGGGTATTCCGGGAGAACGAACCTCTACAAGGTTGACTATCTGGTCGATAACATCAGGGAAGGTGGCAGAAAGTAACTCTCGAATTGAAAGTTAAGAAAATATCGAGAGCAATGTAAGAAGGTACCATGAGAAGTTTGGCATGGGCAGGCAATCGTTCGATGCCTGAAACAGGGCATGAAGGGATTCTAAGCAACGGGAATAAGTATTCTGTCTGATACCAGAATTTATGATCTCTCCGATGGTGGCTCATGAATCCCATATGAGGCCACACGCGAGGAATAACTTTCGGAACAGGGGGTGTACAGGAGAGTCAGGTTTTGATCCTGTGGAACTGTGGGTTATGGGCCCACCATGTGGGTTAAAAGTAGGAAGGGCACTGACCTCTTGCACAGTCATGATAGCAAGGCATGTCAGAGAATACCCTGTCAGTTATGTCGGCAACAACATTGGTACCAAGGGCGAGGGACAAAGAGAACCATTTTCCTGCTTGTTGAACGAGGCGGACCAATAGGCAAAGTTCTCGTCCATCGGTGGTTACCGAAATGTCATCAACAATAGTAACAGGGTCTTACTGACAGAGTTGTACATCGAGATGTTTGCACAAGCATGGAATTATTACTGCTTATATCATATAGATCACAAGAAACGTTAAACCAACCAATGGAAAGGAAAAAATATGATTATCAGATTAAACAGAACAATGGAAAGGAAAATGTGTTTAAACACATTTTTCAAGGGTATATCCTTCCCAAGGACAAGCAGTGCATGATATCCATGACAGGATATAATGTAGAAAACTCCTTAGGTAGGGGAGAGAAATTTCATGACATTATCCATGCAACGGTGTTTGGATAATTGATAATGAGAATTTAGCATTGTTTCAACTGTTCTTATTGAAGATCGGAGTACCACCGACATGCTTCGAGATAGCATTGACATGGTCTTCAATCAAAGGTCGGACTCTGGATACACAAAGGACTTATTAGGAACAACTTATAGAATAAGTCTTACAATTTCCTCATGGAGGAATGGTTAACCTTGCTAAAGAGGAAACTATAATAGGTCCTCTGGCCAGGTGTGCTAGGCATGACATCACCTTACCGGGTCATATAAATGTTGGGGAACGTAGCAATAATTCAAAATTTTCCTACGTGTCACCAAGATCAATCTAGGAGATGCTAGCAACAAGAGAGAGGGAGTGCATCTTCATACCCTTGAAGATCGCTAAGCGGAAGCGTTACAAGAACGCGGTTGATGGAGTCGTACATGGCGATTCAAATCGCGGAAGATCCGATCTAGCGCCCGAGCAGATGGCGCCTCCACGTTCAACACACGTACAGCCGGGGACGTCTCCTCCTTCTTGATCCAGCAAGGGAGAGGAGATGTTGATGGAGGACTCCGGCAGCACGACGGCGTGGTGGTGGAGCTTGTGGTATTCCTGCAGGGCTTCGCCAAGCTCTACGGAGGAGAAGGAAGAGTTGGAGGGGGGAGGGGTTGCGCTAGGGAAGGGGTATGGCTGCCCTCTCTCTCCCTCACTATATATAGGGGGAGGGGGTGGAGGAGGCGCCCTAGGGTTCCCTAGGGGAGGGGCGGCGGCCACAGGGGAAACCCTAGATGGGTTTGGGCGCCCCCACCCCTAGGAAACTTGCCCCCCAAGCCGGGAGGGGTGGATGCCCTAGGGGAGGCGCCCCCACCTCTCCATGTTACGTGAGAGGGGTTGGTAGGGGCGCACAGCCCCTTAGTGGGCTGGTGTGCCCCCTCCCCTTGGCCCATAAGGCCCCCCCCAAGGCTTGCCGGGGCCTCCGAAACCCCTTTCGGACACGCTGGTCGTCACCCGGTACACACAGAACAATTCCGGACTCCAATACCCTTCGTCCAATATATCGATCTTCACCCCCGGACCATTCTGGAGTTCCTCGTCACGTCCGGGATCTCATACGGGACTCCGAACAACCTTCGGTAACCACATACTATTTCCCATAACAACTCTAGCGTCACCGAACCTTAAGTGTGTAGACCCTACGGGTTCGGGAACCATGCAGACATGACCGAGACACCTCTCCGGCCAATAACCAATAGCGGGATCTGGATACCCATATTGGCTCCCACATGTTCCACGATGATCTCATCGGATGAACCACGATGTCGGGGATTCAATCAATCCCGTATTCAATTCCCTTTGTCTATCGGTATGTTACTTGCCCGAGATTCGATCGTCGGTATCCCCATACCTCATTTAATCTCGTTACCGGCAAGTCTCTTTACTCGTTCCGTAACGCATGCTCCCGTGGCTAACTCATTAGTCACATTGAGCTCATTATGATGATGCATTACCGAGTGGGCCCAGAGATACCTCTCCGTCATACGGAGTGACAAATCCCAGTCTCGATTCGTGCCAACCCAACAGACACTTTCGGAGATACTTGTAGTGCACCTTTATAGCCACCCAGTTACATTGTGACATTTGGTACACCCAAAGCATTCCTACGGTATCCGAGAGTTGCACAATCTCATGGTATAAGGAAATGATACTTGACATTAGAAAAGCTCTTAGCAAACAAACTACACGATCTTGTGCTATGCTTAGGATTGGGTCTTGTCCATCACATCATTCTCCTAATGATGTGATCCCGTTATCAATGACATCCAATGTCCATGGTCAGGAAGCCATAACCATCTATTGATCAACGAGCTAGTCAACTAGAGGCTTACTAGGGACATGTTGTGGTCTATGTATTCACACATGTATTATAGTTTCCAGTTAATACAATTATAGCATGAACAATAGACAATTATCATGAACAAGGAAATACAATAACAACCATTTTATTATTGCCTCTAGGGCATATTTCCAACAGTCTCCCACTTGCACTAGAGTCAATAATCTAGTTCACATCACTATGTGATTGTAATGAATCCAACACCCATGGGGTTTGTTCATATCTCGCTTGTGAGAGAGGTTATTAGTCAACGGGTGCGAACCTTCAGATCCGTGTGTGCTTCTAAATCTCTATGTCATCTTGTAGATGCAGCTACCACGCCGCTACTTGGAGCTATTCCAAATTACTGCTCTACTATACGAATCTGGTTTACTACTCAGAGTCATCCGGATTAGTGTCAAATTTTGCATCGACGTAACCCTTTACAACGAACTCTTTTACCACCTCCATAATCGAGAAAATTCCTTAGTCCACTAGTTACTGAGGATAAGTTCGACCGCTGTCATGTGATCCATTCCTGGATCACTCTTGTACCCTATAGTGACTCATGGCAAGGCACACTTGAGTCTTGTACACGGCATAGCATCTTTGTAGAGCCTACGTCTAAAGCATAGGGGACGACCTTCGTCCTTTCTCTCTCTTCTGCCGTGGTTAGGTCTTGAGTCTTACTCAATACTCACACCTTGTAACACAGCCAAGAACTCCTTCTTTGCTGATCTATTTTAAACTCCTTCAAAATCTTGTCATGGTATGTATTCATTTGAAAGTACTATTAAGCATTTTTTATCTATCCTTATATATCTTGATGCTCAATGTTCAAGTAGCTTAATCCAGGTTTTCCATTGAAAAACACTTCAAATAACCCTGTATGCTTTCCAGAAATTCTACATCATTTCTGATCAACAATATGTTAAAAACATATACTCATCAAAAATTCTATAGTGCTCCACTCACTTCTTTGGAATTACAAGTTTCTCATAAACTTTGTATAAACCCAAAATCTTTGATCATCTCATCAAAGCATACATTCCAACTCCGAGATGCTTACTCCAATCCTTAGAAGGATTGCTGGAGCTTTGCATACTTGTTAGCATCTTTCAGGATTGACAAAACCTTCTGGTTGTATCACATACAACCTTTCCTCAAGAAAATCGTCGAGGAAACAATGTTTTGACATCCTATCTGCAAGATTTAAGTAAATAATGCGATGGCGATAATATAATTCCAACAGACTCTTAGCATCTCTACGAGTGAGAAAGTCTCATCACAGTCAACTCCTTGAACTTGTTGGAAAACATCTTAACGACAAGTCGAGCTTTCTTAATGGTGACACTTACCATCATTATCCATGTTCCTTTTAAAATCCATCTACACCCAACAGCCTTACGACCATCAAGTAGTTCTTCCAAAGTCTATACTTTGTTTTTATACATGGATCCTCTCTCGGATTTTATGGCCTCGAGCCATTCGTCGGAATCGGGCCCACCATCGCTTCTCCATAGCTCGTAGGTTCATTGTTGTCTAGCAACATGACTTCCAAGACAGGATTACGTACCACTCTGAAGTAGTACGCATCCTTGTCGACCTACAAGGTTTGGTAGTGACTTGATCTGAAGTTTCATGATCAGTATCATAAGCTTCCACTTCAATTGGTGTAGGTACCACAGGAACACCTTCTTGTGCCCTGCTACACACTAGTTGAAGTGACGGTTCAATAACCTGATCAAGTCTCCACCATCCTCCCACTCAATTATTTCGAGAGAAACTTTTCCTCGAGAAAGGACCCGTTTCTAGAAACAATCACTTTTGCTTCCGGATCTGAAATAGGAGGTATACCCAACTGTTTTGGGTACTCTATGAAGATGCATTTATCCGCTTTGGGTTCGAGCTTATAAGCCTGAAACTTTTTCGCATAAGCGTCACAGCCCCAAACTTTTAAGAAACGACAACTTAGGTTTCTATAAACCATAGTTCATATGTGTCGTCTCAACGGAATTGCGTGGTGCCCTATTTAAAGTGAATGCGGTTGTCTCTAATGCCTAGCCCATAAACAATAGTGGTAATTTGATAAGAGACATCATTGTATGCACCATATCCAATAGGGTGCAGTTATGATGTTCGGACACACCATCACACTATGGTGTTCCAGGCGGTATTAGTTGTGAAACAATTTCCACAATATCTTAATTGTGTTCCAAACTCATAACTCAGATATTCATCTCTATGATCATATCATAGACATTTTATCCTCTTGTCACGACGATCTTCAACTTCACTCTGAAATTACTTGAACCTTTCAATAATTCAGACTTGTGTTTCATCAAGTAAATATTCTCTGCATCTACTCAAATCATCTGTGAAGTAAGAACATAACAATATCCACTGCGTGCCTCGGCACTCATTGGACTGCACACATCAAAATGTATTACTTCCAACAAGTTGCTTTCTTTTTCCATCTTACTGAAAACGAGGCCTTTCAGTCATCTTGCCCATGTGGTATGATTTGCATGTCTCAAGTGATTCAAAATCAAGTGAGTCCAAATGATCCATCTCTATAGAGTTTCTTCATGCATATCTACCAATAGCCATGGTTCGCATGTCTCAATCTTTTCAAAAACGAGTGAGTCCAAAGATCCATCGCCATGGAGCTTCTTCATGCGTTTTATACCAATATGACTCAAATGGCAGTGCAACAAGTATGTGGTACTTACATCTTATCACTACAATCGATATTCAATAAACCATTCATTTTAGGTGCAAGACCATTGAAGGTATTATTCAAATAAACCGAGTAACCATTATTCTCCTTAAATAAATAACCATATTGCGATAAACATAATCCAATCATGTCTATGCTCAACGCAAACACCAAATAACAATTATTTAGGTTTAATACCAATCCCGATGGTAGAGGGAGCGTACGATGTTTGAGTACATCAACCTTGGAAACACTTCCAACACATATCGTCATCTCACCTTTAGCTAGTCTCTGTTTATTCCGTAGCCTTTTATTTCGAGTTACTAACACTTAGCAACCGAACCGGTATCTAATACCCTGGTGCTACTAGGAGTACTAGTAAAGTACACATTAATATAATGTATATCCAATATACTTACATCGACCTTTTGCCTTCTCATCTACCAAGTATCTAGGGTAGTTCTGCTTCAGTGACCGTTCCCCTTATTACAGAAGCACTTAGTCTCAGGTTTGGGTTCAACCTTGGGCTTCTTCACCAGAGCAGCAACTGATTTGTTGTTTCGTGAAGTATCCCTTCTTTCCCTTGCCCTTCTTGAAACTAGTGGTTTTACTAACCATCAACAATTGATGCTCCTACTTAATTTCTACTTTCGCAGTGTCAAACATCGCGAATAGCTCAAGGATCATCATACCTATCCTTGATATGTTATAGTTCATCACGAAGCTCTATTAGCTTGGTGGCAGTGACTTTGGAGAACCATCACTATCTCATCTGGAAGATTAACTCCCACTCGATTCAAGCGATTGTAGTACTCAGACAATCTGAGCACATGCTCAATGATTGAGCTTTTCTCCCTTAGTTTGCAGGCTAAGAAACTTGTCGGAGGTCTTATACCTCTTGACGTGGGCACGAGCCTGAAATCCCAATTTCAGTTCTCGAAACATCTCATATGTTCTGCAACATTTCAAAAAATGTCTTCGGCGCCTCAATTCTAAACCGTTTAACATTACACACTGAACTATCACATAGTCATCAAAACGTGTATGTCAGATGTTCGCAACATCCACAAAGCGGCGCTTCGAGGTTCAAAGACACCGAGCGATGCATTAAGGCCATAAGCCTTCTGCGCAGCAATGAGGATAATCCTCAGTTTACGGACCCAGTCCGCATAATTTCTACTATCAACTTTCAACTAAATTTTCTCTAGGGACATATCTTAAACAGTAGAACTAAAGCGTAAGCTATGACATAATTTGCAAATACATTTTGACTATGTTCATGATAATTAAGTTCATCTGATTATTTAATGAACTCCCACTTAGATAGACATCCCTCTACTCATCTAAGTGATACATGATCCGAGTCAACTAGGCCGTGTCCGATCATCACCTGAGACGGACTAGTCATCATCGGTGAACATCTTCATGTTGATCGTATCTACTATACGACTCATGTTCGACCTTCGGTCTCTTGTGTTACGAGGCCATGTCCATCCATGCTAGGCTCGTCAAGTCAACCTAAGTGTTTAGCATGTGTAAATCTGGCTTACACATTGTGTCTGACGTTAGAATCTATCACACCTGATCATCACGTGGTGCTTGAAACAACGAACCTTCATAGCGGTGCACGATTAGGGGAACACATCTCTTGAAATTTTAGTGAGGGATCATCTTATTTATGCTACCGTTGTTCTAAGCAAATAAGATGTAAACATGACAAACATCACATGTAAATCATAAAGTGACATGATATGGCCAATATCATCTTGCGCCTTTGATCTCCATCTTCGAGGCGCGGCATGATCACCTTCGTCACCGGCATGACACCATGATCTCCATCATCGTGTCTTCATGAAGTTGTCTCGCCAACTATTACTTCTACTACTATGGCTAACGATTAGCAATGAAGTAAAATAATTACATGGTGTTTTTCATTGACACGCATGTCATACAATAAATTAAGACAACTCCTATGGCTCCTGCCGGTTGTCATACTCATTGACATGCAAGTCGTGATTCCTATTACAAGAACATGATCAATCTCATACATCACATATACATAATTCATCACATCCTTTTGGCCATATCACATCACATAGCATACCCTGCAAAACAAGTTAGACGTCCTCTAATTGTTGTTGCATGTTTTATGTGGCTGCTATGGGTTTCTAGCAAGAACGTTTCTTACCTACGCAAAAGCCACAACGGTGATATGCCAATTGCTATTTACCTTTCATAAGGACCCTCTTCATCGAATCCAATCCGACTAAAGTGGGAGAGACAGACACCCGCTAGCCACCTTATGCATCAAGTGCATGTCAGTCGGTGGAACTTTGTCTCACGTAAGTGTAATGCGTGTAAGGTCGGTCCAGGCTGCTTCATCCCACAATGCCGCCGAATCAAGATAAGACTAGTAACGGCAAGCAAATTGAACAAATCATCGCCCACAACTACTTTGTGTTCTACTCGTGCATAGAGTCTACGCATAGACCTAGCTCATGATGCCATTGTTGGGGAACGTAGCAATAATTCAAAATTTTCCTACGTGTCACCAAGATCAATCTAGGAGGTGCTAGCAACGAGAGAGAGGGGGTGCATCTTCGTACCCTTGAAGATCGCTAAGCGGAAGCGTTACAAGAACGCGGTTGATGGAGTCGTACTCGCGGCGGTTCAAATCGCGGAAGATCCGATCTAGCGCCGAATGGACGGCGCCTTCGCGTTCAACACACGTATAGACCGGGGACGTCTCCTCCTTCTTGATCCAGCAAGGGGAGAGGAGAAGTTGAGGGAGGACTCCGGCAGCACGACGGCGTGGTGGTGGAGCTTGTGGTATTCCTGCAGGGCTTCACCAAGCTCTACGGAGGAGAAGAAGAGTTGGAGGAGGGAGGGGCTGCGCCAGGCAGGGGGTATGGCTGCCCTCTCTCTCCCTCACTATATATAGGGGGAAGGGGGTGGAGGAGGCGCCCTAGGGTTCCCTAGGGGAGGGGCGGCGGCCACAGGGGAAACCCTAGATGGGTTTGGGCGCCCCCACCCCTAGGAAACTTGCCCCCCAAGCCGGGAGGGGTGGATGCCCTAGGGGAGGCGCCTCCACCTCTCCAGGTTACGTGAGAGGGGTTGGTAGGCGCAGCCCCTTAGTGGGCTGGTGTGCCCCTCCCTTGGCCCATAAGGCCCCCCAAGGCTTGCGGGCCTCCAAACCCCTTTCGGACACGCCTGGTCGTCACCCGGTACCCCGAACAATTCCGGACTCCAATACCCTTCGTTCAATATATCGATCTTCACCTCCGGACCATTCCGAGTTCCTCGTCACGTCCGGATCTCATCCGGACTCGAACAACCACCACATACTATTTCCCATAACAACTCTAGCGTCACCGAACCTTAAGTGTGTAGACCCTACGGGTTCGGGAACCATGCGAACATGACCGAGACACCTCTCGGCCAATAACCAATAGCGGGATCTGGATACCCATATTGGCTCCCACATGTTCCACGATGATCTCATCGGATGAACCACGATGTCGGGGATTCGATCAATCCCGTATTCAATTCCCTTTGTCTATCGGTATGTTACTTGCCCGAGATTCGATCGTCGGTATCCCCATACCTCATTTAATCTCGTTACCGGCAAGTCTCTTTACTCGTTCCAGAACGCATGCTCCGTGGCTAACTCATTAGTCACATTGAGCTCATTATGATGATGCATTACCGAGTGGGCCCAGAGATACCTCTCCGTCATACGGAGTGACAAATCCGATCTCGATTCGTGTCAACCCAATGTACACTTTCGGAGATACCTGTAGTGCACCTTTATAGCCACCCAGTTACGTTGTGACGTTTGGTACACCCAAAGCATTCCTACGGTATCCGGAAGTTGCACAATCTCATGGTCTAAGGAAATGATACTTGACATTAGAAAAGCTCTTAGCAAACGAACTACATGATCTTGTGCTATGCTTAGGATTGGGTCTTGTCCATCACATCATTCTCCTAATGATGTGATCCCGTTATCAATGGCATCCAATGTCCATGGTCAGGAAACTATAACCATCTATTTGATCAACGAGCTAGTCAACTAGAGGCTTACTAGGGACATGTTGTGGTCTATGTATTCACACATGTATTATGGTTTCCAGTTAATATAATTATAGCATGAACAATAGACAATTATCATGAACAAGGAAATACAATAATAACCATTTTATTATTGCCTCTAGGGCATATTTCCAACAATAAAGACCAACGTTATAACTCTTGGAAAATGCGTCCCAGCCATCATATCTGACCGGGATCCATATCTGATTGGTGTTAGGATATCTCAGACTCAGGATGCCTGAGAAGAAGAGGTGCAACACAATTGACGAGATGACATTATATGATTCTCGGGAAATGAACCAGGGAAGCGAGTTTCGAACAAGGGTTCATCATTAAACCAAGGAGAGTATGAGGTGGTGGCTAATGGACTCAGCGATAATTCAACGAGGTATCCAAAAAGATGGATTTCCACAACTATGTGAACAAGGAGATAACATTAGCTAGATCAAATGACTTAATGATGTATGCTCGAGGAAAACATACACAGTTAAACATTGGTTGAAATGTGCACCCGAAATATGGGCTAGGTAGCACGATCAATGTTCGAATGATGATTCAATAAGCCATAGACGTAGAATGAAACTATAGACCAATAAATTCAAAGCAATAGGGTTGCTAGAAGTTTAGAATTTACACATCACAGACCATTTGTCGGTATTCCGGTTAGAAACAACACGGGGACCAAGAAAAGAATGGTGATGCTAATAAGTATCACTTGTACCAAGAATTCTTAAGGGTGGTGAATTTCCCATGACATTCTTGACATAAAAGATAGCAATACTCCAAGGTAAAACATAACATAAGTTGGATAGCAAGGATCTCATGGTACAACACAAGACATGAACAAGTTTGTGTTGAAGGGAAAGCAACAATGTTGCCGATGATAACACAAATCATCGAGGGGCAAGGATGGTATTTCTCATCATGAATTCAATTGATATCCTGGAGGAACTTAGAATGTTGATGATGATCATGAAAAATTCTGTCGAGAGGTTTCATGGAGATGTAATCGGTCGGCGATGACATCAAGTCAAAGGAATGATGAAGCGAAATGTTCTTGGGACCATGAGTAGGACACAAACTCAAATTCAAGCTTGTTGTTCAAGGCGAAATGATATGACGAGGAAAGTCGACATAAGCTTAGCTCATCGTCGAAAATTGTGCTTCGAGAAGAAGATCTAGGTAGCACAGTTAAAAAGTTGCATGATAATGATATAGCCGATCAGGCTAGGAATGACTTGAAGAGTTATTAAACTCGTAAGCAACGAAAATTACTTAAGAGTTACTGAATCAGAGTGCGGACTCGATTCACTTGTCGGTGTCCTTGAGGGGTTCTAACAACTCAGAACCCGTTGGAAAAATGGAATCGACGAGAATAATAGTTGATGAAGAACTCATAAGAAGTTATGTAGTTCCGTGTTATTCTCGAGATACCAGAGGGTAATACTCGAAGGTAGATCAGAATAAGGATTGGACAGGTATAATGAACTGCAGAAGACAAGTACTTTAACTTGTCCAAGAAATGGAATCAAAGGAAGAAATTATGGTCGAAACCACAATCATAAATGATCAAACCACGGATAGAAGATGAACTTATAACAAGGGGGTAATTATTTTTATGAGCAGCTTCCATGATACGTTATACATCGTGTCCATGGGCATGAACACAAAGTTCAAGGTCGACTCCCACTTCTTCAATGCCTAACCTATCATTTACTGCTCTACTAAAAAAGATTTGAGTGCGAAGATCTACCTGGTGAATTACCAGAGGAGTTTGAACCTTGGAAAGGTTCACACAGATTAAGGAAGGCATAGGTTCAATCCATCGGGGCATCTTAGAAACATATTCCACAAGCTTCGAGAGTAATTATCACCAACTCAAAAACAGAGTGTGGTTGGCCAAATCCGAGAATAGGATTTACCAATGGCATTAAGTATCAGGGAAATAACTTCCAAAGTGATTGAATAGGAAGTATGTTGTCGGATAAAACCCAACAAAGGAACTGACGGTCCACAACGGAGCTGATGTGAGCATCGGCACACAATCAGAAGAAGAAACAATGCAAAGGCATTGGAGTATAGAAACAACTGGCTAATTCAAAGCTCACATGTAAAGGAATTATGATTTCCAAATCAAAGGATCGAGGCAAACGCTACGATTAAGGATGGATAAGTTGAGTAAGCTTAGGGGTAAAATCGACAACAATTTGATTGGTCGAGATTCAGCCCATGTTTAAAATGACGTCTGAGCCGAAAGGATGAATTCTAGGATCTGATTGAGTATTGCGAGCATTCGCAACATTTTGAATCAACGGACTCAAAATGATAATGACAAGGGATGCCAATATGATTACGAGACTTATGGGATTATCCATAATGCAAGCAAGAATTTCAAGAGCAAAAGGCTGCTTGGGATTTTCGGAAGTTCAAATAGCATTTCGAACATTTTTGTGAATTAGTTGAATCAACTAGGGAAGAGCGGATACTTGATAAGCGCGAGAACTTATTCGTAGGGGTATTCAGGTGGCAAAGAACTGCAAGGCAGTAGGCACAAAATATTCCCGGGGTATCTTGCAATAACAAGATCGACTGGGAATAAAAGTAAGAACGACAGGTGTAAGTATTTAACCATAGGGAAGTTTCGGTGGTAGGGAATTGCAAAAGCGACAAGCACAAGGTCTCGAGAGAATGTCAGAGAGTATCTTCGAATTCTTCTGGTGCACGGAGCAATCATCTGGAGTGAGGGGTTCTCCGGGAGGAAGTAGTAACGAGATCCTAAAGTTAGATTTTAGTAAATTCATTAAACCCCAATAGTAGAGAGATCAGAGTCCCAGAGTATAGATCGAGGAGTAAAAGATCCTAACACCACCCAATGGCGACGTGGGCCCGTAAGCCACACAGCCATGTTAGTAAAAGTTTTTTTTCAATGACTAGACTCGACTTCGGCCAAGGAGTGTGGAAGGGGATTCCTACAGCGATCGGCTCGATACCAACTTGTGGCGCCCCTGATTCAATCGTGCACTAATCATGCACGCAAACGTGTACGATCAAGATCAGGGACTCACGGGAAGATATCACAACACAACTCTAAAACATAAATAAGTCATACAAGCATCACAATACAAGCCAGGGGCCTCGAGGGCTCGAATACAAGTGCTCGATCATAGACGAGTCGTGGAAGCAACAATATCTGAGTACGTACATAAGTTAAACAAGTTTGCCTTAAGAAGGCTAGCAAAAAGCTGGGATACTGAGATCAAAATAGGCGCAGCCTCCTGCACAGGATCCTCCTAACTACTCACGGTTGTCGTCGCCGGGCTGCACGTAGTAGTAGGCACCTCCGATTGTAGTAGGAGTAAATAAATCGACGGTGACGTCGCTCACAGGCTCCGGCATCTGGTTGCGACAACCAGGTAGAAGGAAAGGGAAAAGAGGGACCAAAGCAACCATGACTACTCATCCAAAGTACTCGCAAGCAAGGATCTACACTACATATGCATGGGTATATGTGTAAAGGGGCAATATCGATGGACTGAACTGCAGAATGCCAGAATAAGAGGGGGATAGCTAATCCTGTCGAAGACTACGCTTCAGGCCACCTCCATCTTGCAACATGTAGGAGAGAGTAGATGGTAAGTTCACCAAGTAGCATCGCATAGCATAAACCTACTCGGCGATCCCCTCCTCGTCGCCCTGTTAGAGAGCGATCACCGGGTTATATCTGGCACTTGGAAGGGTGTGTTTTATTAAGTATCCGGTTCTAGTTGTCATAAGGTCAAGGTACAACTCCGGGTCGTCCTTTTACCGAGGGACACGGCTATTCGAATAGATAAACTTCCTTGCAGGGGTGCACCACATTACCCAACACGCTCGATCCCATTTGGCCGGACACACTTTCCTGGGTCATGCCCGGCCTCGGAAGATCAACATGTCGCAGCCCTACCTAGGCACAACAGAGAGGTCAGCACGCCGGTCTAAATCCTATGGCGCAGGGGTCTGGGCCCATCGCCCTTTGCACACCTGCACATTGCAAACGCGGCCGGAAGCAGAACTAGCCCACTTAATACAAGAGCAGGCTTACGTTCCAACCCGGCGCGCGCCGCTCAGTTGCTGACGTCACGAAGGCTTCGGCTGATACCACGACGTCGAGTGCCCATAATTGTTCCCGCATAATTGGTTAGTGCGTATAGGCCAGTGGCCAGACACAGATCAAATACCAAGATCTCGTTAAGCATGTTAATTGAAGTATCCGCGAACACCGACCAGGGCCAGGCCCACCTCTCTCCTAGGTGGTCTCAACCTGCCATGTCGCTCGCCATTAAAGTAACAAATGGGGCCGGGAACCTGTGCCCACCTCTACCGGGATGGAGCCACCGCCTTCAAATTTCATCTCCGAACAGTATCATAAGTAATGTAACAGTATAAAGTATATAGCATATGCCCGTGATCACCTCCCAAAGTGATAACGGCCCAGTAGTATAGCATGGCAGACGGACAAGAGTGTAGGGCCACTGATGGAACACTAGCATCCTATACTAAGCAGTAGGATAGCAGGTAAGAGTAACAACTGTAGCAACAATGACAGGCTATGCATCAGAATAGGATTAACCGAAAACAGTAACATGCTACACTACACTAATGCAAGCAGTAGAACGGAATAGGCGATATGTGGTGATCAAGGGGGGGCTTGCCTGATTGCTCTGGCAAGAAGGAGGGGTCGTCAACAGCGTAGTCGGCCGGGGCACCAGCAGCGGCGTCGGTCTCGTGGTCTATCAGAGAGAAGAGGGGGAAGAAACAATAAATACAATGCAAACATATGCATGACAAAGCAAACAACGGTGTTAGGCGTGCCCTAACGCGGTAAGAGGTGATACCGGTGAAGGGGGGAAACATCCGGGAAAGTATCCCCGGTGTTTCGCGTTTTCGGACAAATGTACCGGAGGGGGAAAGTTGCGTGTTTGATATGCTAGGGGTGTGTGGCGGATGAACGGGCTGCATATCCGGATTCGTCTCGTTGTTCTGAGCAACTTTCATGTAGAAAGTATTTTCATCTGAGCTACGATTTATTTTATATGATTTTCTAAAGTTTTAAATCATTTTTAGAATTTATTTAATTAATTTAATTCAACATTATCCAGAACAGTGCATGCTGACATCATCATGACGTCAGCAGTCAACAGAGGTGTTGACTGGTCAAACTGACGTGTGGGTCCAGTGGGACCCACCTGTCATACACTGTTTAGGTTAATCAGGGTTTAGGTTAATTAGTTAGGCTTAATTAGTTAACTAAAATGATTAGGATAAACTAATACATAATTAATTAAGTTAATTGATTAATTAATTATTATTTTATTTATTTATTTATTTATTTAAATTCCCTTTTTTTAAACCGTTCTAGAGGCGGGCCCTCATTATTGACCGAGGGGGCGATCTGGGTTATGGAGTCTTTGGGGAGGCGTCGCCCGAGCAGGTAGCGTGCCGAGTGGCCGGCGGCGTGCGACCAGCGTCGCTTCTGATCTTGGCTGCAGCGAGGAGGCATGGTGAGTGTGTGGGTGGCATGGCGGCCTGTGATGTGTGGCGGAGCGATGGTTGGCGGCGGGAGTGGCGCGAAGCGGGGAAAAAGGCAAAGCGAAGGGCAGGGAAAGCGGCGAGCAGCGAGGACAAGGTCGCGGCGGGGCGGCGGCCACGGGGTGCAACATCAGGGGAGGTTCGGGCCGGCGCGGCCGGCGTGCATGACGGTGATGGCGAGTGGCCGAGGTGGGGGGAACGACGACGCTGCCAAAGACGGGCCGGTGAGCGCTGCAGCCAAGGCGGGCAGTGAGCGGGCGAGGGAGAGAGGAGGACCGGGGTCCTCACCAGGGGCTGTAGGGATTCGGACAGCGGTGCGTGAGGAGGAGGACGAAGACGACACTTAGCAGGGGAGGCAGGCCGTCGTGGTGGCTCCGGGCGGCGGTGACGGTCGGCGACGGGGTGGTCCAGCATAGGCTAGCGGCAAGTTGCGGGGCGTCGGGGGCGTCGGCTGCCCCGACCGGATCCACGCGGGGCGGAGGGTTGAGGAGGCGGGCGCCGGCGATGGGCACAGGGGCAAGGCGCCCCGATCCAGATCGCGTTCGGGAGCAGGAGCAAGGGGAGACGGGTTCGTGGGGGAAGTGGGGTTCGGTTGGGCTAGGGTTTCCCCAGGGGGGTTATGGAGAGGAGTGGGGTGGGCCGGCTGGGTTAGTGGCTGGCCGGCTGGGCTGTTTGGCCCAGTTGGCCAAGGGGGTTCTCTCTCTCTCTCTCTCTCTCTCTCTCTCTCTCTCTCTCTCTCTCTCTCTTTTATTTCCTTTCTGTTTCTTTACTGTTTTCTTTTAATTTACTTTTGTTAGTTTAGTTTCTTTAAAATACCAAGTTAGCACCTAAATTAGTATTATCAAAATAGGCCACTGCCAAACCTAGTTTGGACCCAAAATTATTTAGTTTAATATTTTTATATTTTCAAAAGCAATCAAATTATTATTTTAGCCACTGTTTTTAATTAGTTCAGGGCATTTAAACACTTTCTAAAAGGTTGGTTCCACCATCAAAACTAGTTAGGGATTATTGGCCACATGATGAACATTTTAGTTTTAATGTTTCAAAACTTTTGTTGTTGGCCCCTATTTCAAATTTGAATTTGGCTCGGTTATGAACTAATATGATATTAGCAACAGTGATGTGGCATCATTAGCAGGGTTTTGCTGTAGCTTAAATATCCGGGCGTCACATGGCGGTAGGGTTAGACAGGCTACCGCCAGGCCCCCTAGCGGTAGGGTGTGACGGAGGGGGACGGCGGCCGTCACCGCGTGCTGACGTGGATAAGTACCTTACCGCCAGGGTCCCTGGCGGTAGGCTGTCTAACCCTACCGCCAGAGGTCCTGGCGGTAGGGTGTGGCAGGGTTTTTGCCGTACATTCACTCTGTGACGAAATATGCGAGGGCAATGGCGGTAGGTTGTCTGACCCTACCACCAGGACCCCTGGCGGTAGGGCCCTGTGTTTTGCCTTATATAGCTTCTGTAACGGAAATTGCAAGGGCCCTGGCGGTAGGTTCGCCCTACCGCCATCAGGGCTGGCGGTCTGCATCGCACATCACGTTCAGATCAAAGTCCCACTCTCGGTCTTGTTGTTACGGCCACAAATGCCAAACACATAGTTGCACGTAATTTCACAACCACTAGACAAGTTCAACCAAACGAAGTTCAACCAAACTAAAAGAGCCAAGTGGCGAAGAGCATAATCAGTGGCTCCTTCCCCTCTTGGAGGTACGGTCCTCGTTACTCTTTGAACGAGTCTCTTCGGTCTTCTTGGGCCGTTGAGGAACCGGTCTCTGGAAAGGGTCCGGACTCAGCAAATCCTTCTTCTTCGGATTCCTCTTGGCGGTGAGATGCTTGAGATGTTTGAGTTGGTGGAGGTCCATAATCTTCATCGTACTCCTCCTCCCCGTTGCTCTCATCATCCTCCTCCTCCTCCCCTTCTTCATGTGTGGCCTCCTCCTCCTCATCCTCTTCCTCCTCCTCCTCCTCCCCAACCAACCTAGACGACGAGGGAGCATGGCTCGATGAGCCGATGAGACCCTGTGTGGCTACAGGCTGATAAGCTTCAACTGACCCAGCTCCAGCACACCCAAGCAGCCCTACCAGCTTGCGACAACGCTGCACGAACTTCTGCACTCACAATGAAACAAGGTCATAATAAGTATCAGATGGACTGATTGCAAGTGAACAAGATGCATCTGTTCTGAGGAGGCTGAAATTGTACCTTCATCGTCCCCCTCACTCTGTTCTCATATTGTACGCTCCCGGGGAGATCACCTAGTGCATCTGAGGCTTCAAAGATGCATCTGTTCAGCTCACCGGACTGCAACGGCATAATTCAGTTACGATGACGAATAAAATAGTTTAAATACAATCGTCTGTTCAAACTTACCACTCTGTTGATGAGGGGTGCAAACTCCCTAAATCCATTGTGCATGTCTCTGATGCCGGTCTGGTATGCCTGTTCATCGGGGTCATCCCTCTCCAGCTCCGCGATGTCTTCCGCCATCCACCGAGGCCTGAGACGAAGACGGTGCTTCTGGCCATCATCGTACCACCTCATGTGTCGGCCTGTAAGCATCCCGCCGGTCACTTTCCTCTCCACGTCTTTCAGGTACCTCCACCGGTTCCACTCCGTCACATGAGTTTTATGCTCCTCTCCCCAGTCTGTGATCGTCTGATTCTTCTGCCAGCTCATCCTACAAGGCATGGGCCACAAGAAACATCATAATAAAGTCGCCACGCAATGAAATCATGGGCACGGACAACAAAGCGCTCACAGGTGGAGCGCGTGGCCGCCGGTATCGGTGGGTTGGCTCGGTGGGGTATGCTGATAAATCCCAAACTGCGTGGCCACGCGGTGTGGCAAGTGCCACTCGACGGCGTACACACAGACCATGGGCACGATGCACCGCCAGAGACCACGGTCCGCATCGCACATCACGTTTAGATCAAAGTCCCACTCTCGGTCTTGTCGATACAGCCACCAGTTTACCTATTACATATACATTGGTAAGTTCGCACTCTCGGTCAAAAGTGGAATCAAAGAGAAAGGTGTTGAGCGAGTTCATATACCTGCGTATGCGTCAAAGCGTCCAACTCGTTGGTGTAGGTCTTGTACGAAGTCTTGTTTAGGCCCGTGTAGAGTTTGACAACGTCCTACTCGTAAGCTACGGGGGGGTTTCGAGTCTCGTCGCCGTCTTCGCTATAGTCTTCCCATGGGCGTCTTTGCAACTTCTCCGGACGCCCCACTGGCAGCCGCTCCCACATCCAAATGGAGAAGGCCTGCATAAAGCCACCCATATTGGACTTGTCTCCCATCCTCTGCGTTCGTCGTCAAGCTGCAAAACATCAAATGAGGATCAGATATAAGAAAATGTCATGGACACACTTTCGTAGGTAGGTAGGCAATTAGACACTCTCTTACCGAACGGTATAGGTAGGCGAGAGATGCGGTCCCCCAACTGTACCCTGCATCCCGGTCCGCTAGGAAGAACAGATACGCCCAGTTGGCAGAGTTCCCGGAGCTGTCTGGAAACACAACCTCCGAGAGAATATACCACAGATAGGCCCTCGCGTACAACTCCACAGTCGCCTCATCTGCGCCTTGGGGGCATGACTTCCGGTGCTCCGAGAGCCAGCTCAACGGCACACCGGATGTACGATTACTCTTGGCACCGGGGCAGTCGCCGATGAGGGTGGTAACCCTCTTCTGCCAGTTGGTCCTCTCCAATCGATCGGTGAGTGCATGACCTCGATCGGCATGGCAGTAATCATCCCCCAGTCCTCGAGGGTCATCGTCATCTCCCCGCATGGCAGATGGAAAGAATGGGTCTCCGGTCGCCACCGGTCAATCAGAGCTGTGAGAGCTGCGTGGACAAGCGTCGGCGGCCGACGCTGAATCGGAACACGAAACCCAACAGTTGGGCTTTCTTGAAGAACGGTAGCGTGGCGCTCAGAATCCATATGCCCATGAACCCCGTGACCCCTCATGCGCAGTGGCTGGAGCATCTGTCAAAAAGTGAAAGCCAAAAGTTAGGAAATCATTTTCATCGATCTGAAAACTTTGATCAATATTTCATTCATATCGCTTACCTATCTGTTCTCTATTAAACGGGCACGATGACCCTTGTCGAATGCCCAGTTCAAAGATGGAGTACCGCTATCGATGTTGTCCGCAAGAGGTGGCCGCCTTAATAGAATTTCATAAACAAAAGCACCATAAGCATAAGCACACATAAACAAACAATGAACTCAAATCATATCAAAATACAATTTTAAGCATATTCCCCCAACAACATCTACTACACATGATGGATCAAATCATATCAACATGCATCATATCAAAAAAAAAACTCCAACATACATCATATCTTCATATTTTTAAATAAATTTTTCCAAACAACATCTTCATATCATCATATCAACATGCATCATCAAACTAGGGTTCATCTTCACACTAGATCATATCATCATATCAACATGCATCATCAAACTAGGGTTCATCCTAATATCAAAATTACATCATAATTTTTTAACAAAAAAATTATGAACTAGGGTTCATCTTCACACTAACATATGAACTATTGATTAGAGTTCATATCCAATACCACTAGTTACTAAAGAACTAAGAACTACAACTACAATCAATCTTAGGTGAAAAAAATCCAATCGAAGTTCAAAAATATGAGGGATTTCAAGCAAATAATGCGTCGAATCGGAAGCAAGTTTGCAAAAACTAATTGGAGGGATTGGAGGAGCTTACGGTTCTCTCTTCGGGGCCATCTCGATCCGCAAAAATGATGAAGAATCGGTGAAGATCCGAGGGGGGGAGTGGAGGAGATGAGAGAGGGAGAGATGGGCGACTTGGGGAGAAAATGAGGAACTGCCGACGGGGGGGTGGGGAGATGGGTAGAAGCGCGGGGTTTGGGGCAAATAATCAGACGGACCCTACCGCCAGAAATCTGGCGGTAGGGTTAGACAACCTACCGCCAAGGCCCCTGGCGGTAGGGTGCGACAGAGGGGGACGTCGGCCGTTTCCGCGTGCTGACGTGGATAAGTACCCTACCACCATGGGCCGTGGCGGTAGGCTGTCTAACCCTACCGCCAGACCCCCTGGCGGTAGGAAAAAGGGTCAAATTTTGAAAAAAATTAAAACCAGGGTCAGATCCTAAATTTATTTCACAAAAGGTTCAAAACACGAAATTTTACCGACCTAAGACGCCCTTTGAATATGGATGGACCATGTCTCAATGCATTCGTCGGATATTGTTACATATATCTTCCTTACCATTTTAGTTACAGTTTGACTTTGCACTCCTTCGAATGATCATTGGTAGAAACAAAATGTGAACTTTGGGCTTATTTTGCTTGTGCTCTGTTAGGCGTCTTGTCAGACTGTGTCGTGTCTTCTCGCCGTTGCGTCCCCTTGACTGGAAGACGTGTTTTGGAATCTGGGTGCGTTTTTTGACCCCTGTCCGGACCTTAAGACCCTTGCAGCTGAACGTATCATGTGTTGTGTTGTCCAATGTTGGACCACAGTGGCTGACCGGATGGCGTGTTCTGCCATCTCTCCCGGCCTTTTACCCCTGTTGTCTGTCTGACAAACGTATGCTTTACGTGCTCGTTGGCCGCACTCTTTGCTTGACCGTCTGGTCGGTTCGTTCGATTTCCTTCTGCTCATGTGTTCCCCGTTAGGGTTCTCGGTTCGAATGTTTCAGGACATTTCCCATGGGATATGCGTTTGGGTTTTCTATTAACCCGGCTAGAGCATGAAAGAATAAAAAGGCACAATCAATTCACCTTTGGGATGATTTATTGAAAGAGTGTCTGCTATACGTGTCGTTCAGTATTTGCTTAACTTCTGGTTGTAGTATGTTCAGAAAAAAAAAACTTCTCGTTGTAGTTGGTCTTTACGCTGTTGCTGACAGTTGAAAAAAAATATCATCACGAACAAAGCTTCATGTCATCAAAAACCAATCGCCGAAGAAAAATTATGGGCAATGATCATTGTCAAGACAAATAAAAACGTAGTATGAACATAATCATTTGCAAACAGTTGAGGAAAAAAACTTAATAGTTCACTTAACTTCCGGGCTGCAGTTGGTCATCTAATATATAGTATAAAAGAATTTATAATACTATCATGATTGTCGAAATATAATAATTGAACATTTCCTTGAATTCACATGTTTTAAAAATATAACAACTAAGAAAAGAAATAAATAACTTAGAAATGTAATAAAAAACCAAGTTCCCATAATTAAAATTATAATAATTAAGGAATATAATAATTAAAAGAAGAAAGTATTAGACAAGCCACTCAGAATATCAAAGATTAAGCAATACATATTAGAAAACAACGCTAAGATATAGTAAAAAAAACATACTACAACCCTTGGTTTTATCCGCTGTACAAATCGCTAGGGATGCCAAAGATTTCAAAGATAATGTAAATGAATAATGCTAAGACACAATAAAGATACATCAGATGAGGGCCCTGGGTGCCATCCGCGATATTAATTGTGCATAATGCTGATGATTTTCGAAATATATTTTTTGCGGGAAATATGATACGAGTAATTGAAAATTGCCCTCCCGCAAAAAGAAAGAAAATTGCCCTGTATTCGCATGTTTTAAAATATAATAATTTAGGAGGAACAGGAAGTACATAGAAATATAATAATAATAATAATAATTTCCTAAAGTCCTATGCTGTAAAAATATAACAGTTAGGAAAAAAAGTTCCTAGACAAGCTGCAGGAGCGGTACACGAATGTACCAGTCCGCTTGCTTAAATCCAGTTATTAGGGAAATGCTGCACTCACGCGGTGCACCATGTGAGGCTTGCATAATTCCCGTTTGCCTCGTTCATCTATGGTCATAGGCAAGCGCCACCAAGCCCGGCGATGGGCAACGGTTTTTTTGAACTCATATACACGCGCATACATTCACCCTTATGAACGCACATACGCACACCCTACCCCTATGAGCAGCTCCAAAAGACTGAACCGGCATATCATCTTGAAATTTACAAGTCATCGTAGGCACCTCGTCGTCGACGAGAACGTCTCCTCCCACTGAATGCGCATCGCCGAAAATCCTGAAATAAATCCAGGAACAAATGCGAGCACCAGGATTTAAACCCTGGTGGGCTGGGGATACCACAGTCCCTCTAACCATCCAACCACAGGTTGGTTCACGGCGATGAGCAACGGTTGAAGCGCTCTTTTAAAGCGGTCGAAATTCTTCTCGTATAGCTGTGTGGTACTAAAGGTACTCAGAACGGGGATGTATGTGGTGCACCGGGGCAATTGGTGCTACCGGTGCACCGGTCTCCCGTTGCACATTAAAAAATACTCAGAACAGGAAGTACCCAGTCTCCTTTCAAGAAAAAAAAGTTTTTTTTAGACAAAAAAATACCCAGCCTCTGGCGCGTGCACGCGGTGACCGGGCCTCTTGGGCTGGGCGTTAGAGTTTTCCCTATGGCCCGCAGAGACGCAGACCGGTCCACATCCGTCCTAAATGGGCTGGGCAGCGAACCTACGCTGAAACCCTAAGCGCGCAGCCGGCCGCTGATCATCGCCGCAGACAGAGGTCGGAAGAAGAGGAAGGAAAAGGCTCCCCCTCTCTCTGTATCTCCCACACGGCGGCGCGGTGTGGCCGGCGGGCGATGGCTTTCTGGCAGGCGCGCGACTTCCTGTTCTGCGGCGTGTGCGGCACCCTCCTCGACTTCAACTCGCACCGCTACGCCTCCTGCCCTCTCTGCGGCTTCAAGCGCAAGGCCAAAGGTCTGCCCCCTCCCTTCCTTTCTCCACGCCCAAGTTTACTCCTCTCCGCGGATCCCGAATCACAGAATTCTTGATCCCAAGCATCCTTGTGACTGGCAATCCCGTGGCTAATGCAAAACTGGTCCCTTCTTTTCTGCAGAGATTGAAGGGAAAGAAACTCGGTACGCGGTCACCGCAGAGGTACGTCTCTCTCTCTCTCAAATTCAATGAATGGTTCCAGGCGAAGAACTAGGTGTGCAGAACGGCTTGTATACTCGGCTAATTAGATTGCAGTGTCGTGTTTCTTGAAGGAATACACTGGTCCTGCTAAGCTACTCCTGAACTTGGGATTTTTTTTTCCCAGCGAAAATTGTTCATGAATTAGCTTCCTTAATTAAATGGAACAAATTCCATACATTAAGAATGGATGATTTTCTAGCTAGGCATGTGTAAGCTTACCCTGGAACTGTTATACTTTGACAATTTGATCTTGGGGTCTACTCCTGCTAGCTTGGCATGTGCAGATTCCTTTACCAGGCAACACAAGTTTCTATTTCCGGAACACGGGCTTGATTTTGAATTATATATGTTGTCAACAGGATATTAGAAGAGAGCTAAAGATAAAACCGTTTGTGGTTCTTGAATCCGCGCCAAATTTGGACATAGTCGTGCAAAGATCCCTGGTAAGCTAAATTGTTTGCTTTTTCCCCCTGGTCATTACTTTTTGGATGGATGGAATACCTTGAGCGTTTCACATATATATCCTGTTCTGCCTTTAGACAGAGCGAGCCTGTCCGGAATGCAACCATCCTGAACTCGAATTTTACACGAAGCAGGTTATTTGCTCACCTTCAGCTTTAGTTATGATTTTCTCTTTCTGGTTCTGAATCCTGCCGACCTTCTTGACGTGCAATTGCAGCTTCGGTCAGCGGATGAGGGGCAGACAATTTTCTACGAGTGCCCGGAGTGCGGCCACGCATTCAATGAGAACACGTAAGAAAGAAGATTCCTACTATCAATGTATGGATCTGGCCAGAAGAAACTGCTCCTGCCATTGGTTGACAATCGATGTTCAACGAAATTTCTCCTGCCGTTGGTTGACCATTGATGTTGCAGCGTTTTGGCGTGTATTCTAATCTTGAATGTTACCTGGGATATGTTAATACTCGCTTTCTGTCTAACGCTTTTTTATGGTACCTGGCTGTCTGATGTATTTGACTGAATGTGGCCATAGAAAGAGCGGGATGTCTTGTTTCTACTTTCTAAAGGTGATTGGACTGGTTGCTGCATTTTAGTAGCGCATCGTGATTATTCAAATTATACACACTTGTTGACCGATTCATTTTGTGATAGTTAATGCACCGTGTATATATTTTTCTCTCAAGTTGAGCTTCACTGACTTTGACTCAGTTTATAGAGAAAATTATCTATAGCTACAGCACCAAATATATCTCATGTTCGATACTTTTTTTTCTACTCTGCTTGTGCAGTAGGAATCTTAGGTGGTGCATTAGGCATCTTACAAAGTTTGACTTTATAAAAATCTAATACACACTATTTTGGGGCAGAGTGAGTGGATAATCCCGAGGCACATGTACTTTGATCCAATCATTTTGAGCTAAATTTCAGGGCACGGTTCTGTTACAAATACGAACGTCACTATGCCACTATGCCGATATAAAAGAATTATTCTTTGTTTTAGCAAATAATAAAGCCTAAATTTTAATCTTTGTCGCATTAAAGTCAACTGATCTCGAGCTAATTAGTTAGGTAAAATTATACTGATACTGCCCGCAAGAAATTTGGAGCATTGGCATTGACCAGATTTATACCCAGTGAATGTTACGGCAACAGTTCTGAGTCCAGGTAAAACCTACTCCATCCCCAATGACCTGCCACAATTACGACAATTCTGAGACCATCTTCACTTTCAGGGGTTGTATTCTGAACAGTAAACCTTGACCAATCTTGGGCACCCAAGGCCGATGATGGGACCAAAAAAAGAAAAAGAAAAGAAAAAACAGAGCTCCTAGGTGACTCATGCCAACTTATGGTCAAGGATGTTTCACCGACGATGACACCACAATTGTTTCCACCGCAAAACTGCACTCCGCTGGATGTCCATGCCGCACTTTCATCTGCAAAATTGATAGTAGCAATTAGATGGAACATCATCGCATATGCGATGTTTAACTGCACATAAAACTGGTGCACTTACATGTACAAGATCCACACCACCCGAGCGCCTTGTAAACTGTTTTGATTACCTCAAATAAATCAAACCTCGGTATAAACAGACAGCTACGTTTCAGGTTTCATTGGAGGCTCGTCCTTCAATCCTTTCGTTAGCAGATCATAGTTGATGGATGCAAGTTGTGAAAGATTCTGCAGCAAGAATTTAGAAGAATGATGTGCAGCATATATGCACGAGTGGGCTAATAACAAAATTTTGCGGATGTATATTTAAGGACTAATATCATATTTGAAACCAGATCACAATCACAATGACAGGTGAAAACTGTTATTTGCAGTGTTGAGTCATTATTAATAACTTTGGGATTGATTCTGTGGCCAGAAGAATTTATAAGAGTGATGTGCGGAATATAGGCACAAAAGGGGCTGTGGATGTACTCCCTCCGTTCCGAATTACTTGTCGCATGTATGGATGTATCTAGATGTATTTTAGTTCTAGATACATCCATTTCAGCGACAAGTAATTTGGAACGGAGGGAGTACATTTTAAGGACTGGTTCCGCATTTAAAACCATACAACAGATGCAGTTACAGGTCAAAACTGTTATTTGCAGTGTTGGGACATTACTAATAACTTGGGGTAATCTACGTATGTTTGTACTATGTGTATAATGTGTTACAGTGAAATGATTGTGCCACGCTCAATGGGATAGCTGAACTATTGCTTAACCAACTCACCCATGAATACCAGCATTCATAGTAAGTATAGCACCTCTGGCTAATATGGCAATGATTGTGATATTTGCATCTGGCTCTTAACAGTAGATGATGGTGTTAAATGGTGATATTTAGTGCCAAGCAGTGGACAAGACGTGTAAATTTTGTAAAAATGGTTCGATGTAGAAACTATTACAAGATTGCAGATTTAGGGATCAAAAAACTCTACTACAAAACTACCAAGCTTTACGATGCATCCAAGTCCCACCCAGGCTCACGTAATACTCACAAAATACTGAACCAAGCATTCAGCATGGAACCAATATCAAATTTATTTTAAATATAATGTGTCAGCCAGGGTGGGAATTTTGGTGCACCCTAAGGTTTGTGATAAAATTGACATTTAGATCAATAGTTCTATGAAATTGGTCCTTGAGCTGTCGTTTTCTTGAAATTTGCGTATGAACTTGTAATATTCAAAATTCACTCAAGAAAGAAATGTAAGTTAAGTTTGATATAGTGGAAAGGGAAGGGCTAACACACACTTGGGGAACAGTTAATTCAAGATTATTCAATCCATGTGTTGATATACTTCAATCATCATTGTATATGAATGAAAAATAAGGCCTATGAAGCCGTAGGTTTACCTTAAACGAGAAGTTGCTGAAAGAGTAATTGACATTTGGGCCGGATTCAAAGTCAGTGGGGCCACCTCCATGCTCATCCCCCTAATTCACACAATTTTGAAACAGTTTACCAAAGGAACTGAAGAACATAAAGGTAGATTAACAATCCGCAATGAAAACACTTCTTTTTTGGCTTCCTACAGCTACTGAAATTGCATAGTCATGTTCTTTTCAATCATCTGAGACAAAAATTATCCATACCATGTCATCTTGGTGATTGCTCACACAACTACTGCTGCCACTAAGGCTTCCATTCTCACTGGAATCCTCAAATTCATAGGCTTCGTATATGTTTTCATCTGATGGATTCCAAGAGTAACGGCTGGTAAAGTAGCTGGTATCACATGCACTATCTGAGGAAGGAACGAAGGCAGCCTGCAAATGATTTTTATGTTATCCCGTATGTCTGTACAAAAGAGATGCAGTTCATGTCTTCAGAAAATAATCGTTAACCCTATCTCACCTTCTGTCTAGCAATGGTATCCCAGCTAACGTCCTTAAAGAATGGATGTTGTTTGACCTAAAGGAAATAGGATTAGCAACATCAATCAGGTATATATCGTACTCCATCCGTTCCTAAATATAAGCCCTTTTAGAGATTTCAATGTGGGCTACATACGGAGCAAAATGAGTGAATCTACACTCTAAAATACGTCTATATACATCCGTATGTAGTCCGTATTAAAATCTCTAAAAGGGCTTATATTTAGAAACGGAGGGAGTAAAATATTTGAATAGAGTATCGATGAAATAAAGTTCCATGAAAGGCGATTTCTGGCACCATCAAAATACCTCAGAGGCACCATCTGATCCTAGACGTTGATGAGGGTCTTCTGTCAAAAATCTAGAGGAAGTTGTCGTAAGATCACTCGTCTTACTTAAACAATATCCGCAATTAACTAGATCAAACATTTAGAATTTGAGCATGAAGTTGCTAAGCAGTCTTGTAACTGAAATCTGCACCGTCGATGGCATGCCTATACTTAAAGGTTAATATTTACAAAGATTCCAGGCTATATTCCAGTGAGAGCACGGGTGACAAACACAGCATATACAGAACATGCTACTACAGTACTACTATTATCCCATGCACAGAAACTGCAAAACTATAAAGGCTTGGTCTATGTCATTTCAAAGTAGAGAGCAAATGCCAAGCTATCTGGCGAACAACTAAACTGTTTGCAAGGACATGAGCACGGAAGTACTTGTGTCTAGTTTAACTCTAAATCCCACCTGTGTAATACAACCAACAATATGAAATTCTAATTAATAAACTTGACCTGAAGCAACTTGTACGTGATCTAACAGTTAAAATAAGCAAGATCATATATCAGTTTACCCCCAACAGCGTATAAATGAATAACGGATTATACCTTTCAAGCTTCAATTGTTGTCTAGGTTAATCTCATGATAGACCCTTAGCCCCAGTATGATATGCGGTTATTTACTAAAATCTCTTTTTGGGGAGAAGGATGGATAGTGTGTATGATTTAGAATATATAATTAGTGCACATGTATGGTTAGTTTTCTTTTGTGTATTGCAACAATGATCAAAATGAATGCAGCCTAAACATGCAATAATGTTAGCCCTTTAACTCCCAGGCCATGTTCAGGATATCGGTAATTGGTAGTTAGGTACCATATCAGTCGGGTGCTGAGTAGGGATAAATAGGCAAATTTTCCAGTTAATCGTCTGATAAATCAGTTAATCGGCAATTCGGTGACCCACCAAGTAGCGATTAACTGGCCATATTTGGAACAGTGCCCAGGTCCCAACTCCCCAAAGTACACATATGACAAAGCACAATACCTAAAGCCCTTAATTAACATTTGAACAAGAAGCAATAACATATTATCATGTAACGCTATAAACAATAGTAATTAAGTAAAGTACTCAGATGGTTTGAAAAAACTCTTACTTGTCAATTAGATCTTTCGCTTCAAAACTCATCTCTTCTGGGACATGTGGCCAAGGTATTTTGCGATTAAGAATATTGTCAAAAATTGTCTGCAGAAACAAGTACAACAAGAATGTCAAGTTGCATCAACACGTCCAGATAACAGAAACCAACATTGAGTTCTAGCGACCAACATTTTATACAGAAAATGCGAAGTATGGTACCTGAGGGTGCTCTGCATTAAATGGAGGTATTCCAACAAGTAACTCAAAAAGAATTACACCTACAGACCACCAATCTGCACTAGTACCTGCGAAGATAATGCAAACAGCAAAAAAGTAATAGTCAAGATCAGAAGGAAACATAGAATTTAAACAGCAATTATGCTCATCAATTTACCATGCCCTGTCCCCAAAAGGATTTCTGGTGCTAAATAATCAGGGGTTCCAACAGCAGAACGCTTTTGTCGCCGTGCTCGGTGATCCATTTCCTCTAATTCATTCATCTGAGGTTCATCATCTCCATACAATGAAGCCCCACTAACAGCAGGGCCAGATAGATCATCTGTGCTATTGATCAGACCAACCTTGGACAACCCAAAATCTGTCAACTGAAGGCAATTAAGATTAAAAAACAGCCTAAATATTAAGAGGAAATAGACATGGTATTCCAATAACGAAAATGGTATTTTTCCTGCCAGTAAAATGCTTAGAAAATACTCCCTCCGTCCCAAAATAAGTGACTCAACTTTGTACTAACTTATTTTGGGACGGAGGGAGTAGGATATTGAGTATGGAAGTAGTGGCGAATGAAACAATTTTAGGCTACAAGAAATGAGAATTCAGAAACAAACTTGTGTCACAAATATGTTCTTTAATTATGTATGGCAACTCGTAAATAAGCCAATGGATCTGCACTAAGCTTAAATTTGACAGTGCCTTATGTTTTCTGGAATGTTAAAAATCTGATGTTCAATTTGTAGCGAAATCCATGTTTTTCTCCAAGGAAAAAACTCATGGTTTTTTAACATTACCTAATACACTAACACCAAGCTCAGAGCTTCTGAAATCCAAAAAAATAGACGACATGATGGCATTGTAAAGTTTCTAATCACGCATCATGGGCTTGAATATTGGTTATACTCAATAGCATGTAAGTTGGCTGGTTATTTTATCTCCTGTTAGAAATCTACTTTTCATCGAACAAGGTATATACAAGCAGTACCAAACAGAAAAGAACCACATTTGAAAATTAAGAATGTTATTCTACCGCTATCAAATGTGGAACATACGATGATTCGGAGAGAAAGGTTAACAATCATCTGTGGGCGTTACCTTTACATGCCCATCATGAGCAATCAACAGGTTGTCAGGTTTTAAATCTCTATGAACAATCTGCATGGAGTGCAAATATTCCAAAGCTAGCACCTGCAGGGTATTATTTTTTAATAAATTGACAGGAAGAAAATGGGAAGTATTCAGACAGAAACTTGTAAATAAACTTACAACTTCTGCAAGATATACACGAGCAACATCTTCATCCAAGCACCCTAAATTTCTCAGTAAAGAATACAGGTCGCCTCCATTTAAGTACTCCATGACCAGATACAAATTTTCCCGAGAGGTAAACGAATAGAAGAAACGAACCTTCCAAAAGCATAACCATTTTAGAATCAAGTTATATCCTAGTTGATAGTCATAATTGTAGGTTCACTCACCACAAAAGGATTCCTGACCGTGATCAATATATCACGTTCAGCCAATATACTTTCGACGGCATTTTTTCGAATCATGTCTGCCTTCCTAAGTACCTGCTTAAAGTAAAGCAATCCAGCACATGAGTATCATAGAAGAGTATTCTTCACCATGAAACAAATGAAAGCTGTACCAGAGCAAGTTCAAATTTGCTGCTGCACTTCTACATGAACATAAGCTGAGAAGCGTTTAGTAGTAAAATCGGTCCCATGGTGTTGATTTATGTGGTGTATCAGCATGCAATCAAGTCCTATAAAAAATCACAATACACACACATTCTTCTGGAAAGTGATCATGTAATATGATCCTTTCAGAAACTACCTGCTAATAGACATGAATAGGCAAACATGGTAGTCCAGATTGAAATGTGAGAACTAACACTAGCTATACCCGACCTTCTCTTTTCTTGACTTAGCAAGCTGGGAGCCAATACAAGGGGAAAATGAGTAGATGCCCTACCTGTCAGATTTCCCATCCCTGAAAACTAAAATCCCACAAGAACTTCGCTCTGTCAGGACATTCATGTAAGCCCGCTAATGTTTTTTAATCCAATTATTTGCTCCATGTCACTTTTGGTAAATTCACTAAAAAAGATATACTGACAGATGACATGAGTATCTACAAAAAATACCTTTATAGCAAAGAGGTCTCCTGTAGTTCTTTTCTTGGCCAAGAAAACACGTCCAAATGCTCCGCGGCTGATAGGTTTTATGATTTCAAAGTCATCGATTGAAGTACGATCCTTGACTGGATGAACAGGACTTGCTCGTAAGCTACGAACAACATCATCTTCTTCGTCCATTATGGTACTCGACGAGTCAACCTTGTCCATATCAACTGAGTCACAAAGTTGCAGGTATTTCTCCCTGAAGGATTTATGAAAATGAGAAGGCAGAATCAATTCAAGAGTTAAAAAAGGAAAATGGTAATACTGTTATAAATGAGCAAAAGTGAAGTTGCTGAAAGAATTGTATTGACTCAGCAGATCCTCACCGGTGGAGTTTTTCTATGCGAGTGCCAAATGTTTGCACTGTGAGGGCTTCATGCTTCCTACGATTGACAATTTCTTGCAGATCTTCTATGCAAGTAACCAATTGGGATAAAGCACTTTCTTCATCCAGAGGAGTATTTGCAATACATCGTGCAATATCAGCAAGTTCAACAATCTGCACAGATTGAATGGAACTATTTTAGCAGCTTGAAAACTTGATGATGAAGCCAAAGAAATTTCAAATATGAAATGGTTAGCACTTGTTACATTGAAGTACATAATTAGATGCACAATTAGGAAGAACTATCCACATGTCATACTCAAGTTATGGAGGCGTTTGGCTGGGCCACGGGTAATGTAATGAGGATACACGGTGCTGCGGCTGTGACGAGGCGATTGCTTGTTTTGTTTGGTTACCCCCGGTAACTGTCGCACAGAAAAGGCAATCAATCAACTGAGATGAGAAAAGGCAGTGCATTTAGGGGTCTTGCTGCATGATTCTCCTGCTGGACAGAGTTCGCCGGTCGCCGTCCTTGGATGCCTAAAAGCTGAGAGGAGGTCGCACGACTGGAAGAGAGATTAGCGGCTGCAGTGGTGCCAATGGCAGCAGCAGCACATGCAGCTACGAGATCTCGCGATGGCCGGCCGCCGTTGCGGCGGTGCTCGATACTGCAAGGCAGATATTGCAGCAACCAGATCTGGTGATGGCCGGCCACTGGCATGGATGCTGCTCGACGGATGAGTGATGTGTCGAGCTCGGCGTCTATATGAAGGAGATGTCAAGCGAGAAGAAAGATCAGGATGGGATCGTTTAACGGCCAGGGCTGGGCGTAATCGGCTTTGTACAGCGCTGTAATCCGATTCCACAGTATTTAATTCCAGCATAACTCAACCAAACATGAATAATGGGTTTGGATGACACTGTAATCAGATGCCAGGCCAAAAACGGTGAAACAAACACGTCCTATATGGTACTTTCTGATTACGTAAGTAACATTGTGCTGGTACTAAGCTAATTAATTCTGCAATATAAGTAATTTCCTAACAGCAAAAAACGCTAATGGGGATACAAGAATGATTTCCCTACTATCATGAAAATCTATGAATCCCTTTATGTCGTATTTATGTTATTTATTTTGAGCAGTTAACATTCAGAAGTTGCACAAATGCATTAAATTGTTATAACTCATAAATAAGAGAATAAAACATCAAACATCAGTAGTTCGGTACTCGGTATATGTTATCATGGTTACTACTTTGCACATCAAACTCATATAAACAAAGATAGGAGTAGTAGCTAACTTTTCCACAGTCTGGGTAATTTCACAACTACCAACTTTCTAGCAGAATGATCTGTTACTAATGCAAAAACATAGACATACATATAATAACATAAATTGTATGCATGGCTTACCTGTGGAAGATCGTTACTCTCATTAATCGCACTTCTACCAGCTAAAAGCATGTCTATATGATTTGATCTTGGAGTCGTTAGTGGAGATCGAGGAGTCATACTTCCTGCCGATGATGTAGCCATTCCATGATCAGATTTCGGCCCAAAGCGAGTCTTACATGTCATTGAAGGAAGATTTTTTATGTCATCCAACGAAATAGTGTTATCAGCCTCTTGGAGATAGTCGATCATATCAGCAGAACCTCTTCTAGACCAATCAGACAGTTTTGGAGAGGCACCATCAGATTCTTCATTGATGCTTGGATTTGAAACTTTTGCAGCATCTGGGCTGCTGACAGAATTGATAAGGTCTCTCTGCGTATAAGACTCGACCAACTTTTCAAGTGTTTCTGCAACTCTTACTAAACGTTCATCAACGCTTACACCTTTTTGGTCACACCTGTCAGCGATTGCACAGACTGCCGAATGATTTTCACGTAATTTGTAGGGATATATTCTTCACATATGCGACACATTATTGAACCCTCTTCAGAAATATTTGGCTGGTCAGACCAGTGTCCCCATGAAGTTTTGTGTTGATGCTTGGGAGGAAGTGGTTGATGTGATACAGATTCTACTGGACTGGTTAACTCAACGCCGCTAGGAATCGTAGCGAGTGTATCTATTTTCTTAGTAGGCGATTCCTCTTTAATAGGGGTAGGTTCTTTTGGGGGCTTTGGAACAGGTGATGGAAAAGGTTTCCAGGAAGAAATCCGTTCTCTGGTTGGAGATTCAACCTCTTTCTTGATATCAGCGTCAAGGGGCAGAATCTTAACAGGTTTTATTTCCTGGCTTCTTCTCCATTTCAGATTATGCTGCTCTTGACTGAATGATTTTCTTGCATCACTTTTGCTACTTCTGCTTGTTGTAGCATGTGGACCTGATTGGGTTAAAATCTTGTTATCAGCAGATTGTATAATCTTATCTCGCTGATCCATAACAATTTCATCCTCAGCAAATCCACTCTCCTTGTGAAACTGGAGCAGCCTTGTACATCTTGTAAGGATAAAGAGCATCCGAGTGTAAAGCTTCTTCAGCACACCCATTGGGAGCTCCTGACGCTGATCATCCAAATCTTGCACTATACCTTCACATTGCAGCCAAAGTTCCCCGGGTGTCATTACAGAGCAGCTGCGTGCAAGTATTAACAAATCCTCCAAAGTTTCTTTCCACTCAGGATGAGAGTCTGCGTACTTCTCCATTACACTAACCAAGTCTCCCGCAAAAACTGCCAAATCTGTATTTACCTCTTCCTTTGCCTTCTCAAATCTCACCTGAATAACCTTTAACACCTCCTGCATAGACAACAAATGACAAGATCATAGTTATTGGGTAGTAGAAGAATCAGGCAAAAATAAAATAGAAGTGTGAAATGTGGATACAGCATTGATCATCATCTCACCCAGAACAATAACTGAGATTACCTTCAAGTTGTATACGCCTCGAGGTTTCAAGAATGGGAATGGTCGGACCCCTTTGGAGTTCAACTCATGTGAAAAACTCTTTATATCTGAAGGGTTTCTCTTCCTTGGTGCACTGGTAGCCTGCATAATGGCCTTGAAGCGTGGAGACTCGGATTCCTTTGGCGTTTCACAGGCATCATATGCAGACTGTCAATTAAGATGTAGATGCAGAGGTGTAAGAAGAAAAAAAGGGAAAGATGGACAACTCGTCGTTTACTTGTAAGTAAGGTGTGGAAAGCATATACAAATACATCATTACCACGGTCGCTGGTATTTGGGGCGGAGTCCTCAAATCTCCCGAATGGTTCCGAAATGAATTAGATTTAGCTGTGTATAAGATAGATTAGATGCCCACGTATCAGATATGGTTGTTAAGACAAAAGGGCACCAGAGCAAAGGACCAGGTCAAATGTAAACATCTATTAGAAGAACAAAGAGAACAAGCCCCACAAAAGAAAGCCACCAGAACACACAAACATGTTATCGACTATCGAGTTATAGAAGACACACTTGGTTTTAAGTTGCATAGAGAGATCCAGCAGTTGTTAGGTATTGCCCTATGGGCATACAAATGTAGTAAAGTAGAATGTACTGCATTTAAGTAATCTTCATATGAGATTCATACAATCAATCAAACCGTGCACGATAGGATTGTAATCAGACAGCTCTAGCAATACAATATGCATCTCGAAAGTACCATTCAGTACGCTGCACCAAACACTTTAATATTACGAACTAATGAAGCACAAGCGAATTGACGTATACGGATCTGTACCCATCGGCAAGTGTCAAGGAAGTGATACTGAGTGACGCCTACCATGCGTCAGAAAAAGACTATCATACAATGAATTGTTTATATAGAATTAAAAGGGGCGCACAATGCACTTATATTTAGTTGGAGTCGCCTTATGCTCAAGCACTGAAACAGGTAAGCAATAACAAACATTCTCTTGTCGTTTCGATTTGGCAACGACTAGAAAATTCATTTCGTCAGCACCGGCTATCTGGATACGACGTGCATCAAGATGAATTACGCACTCGCGTCATCCGACAACTCAACACATCTAAGGTGGGACTACAGATTCTGTGATGCCATACTGGAAACCACCAACTTAGTAAGTAATTGAAGAGCATGAATAGCTAGAGCCTACACTCACCTTGATGGCCTACATGAGAGCTCACCACCACTAGTACTAAGTTCTAAGCCCTAGCTTCCACCAATCAGTAGCCAGCTTACAGGACTACGCAGCAAAGCCATGAACAAAACTTGCAAACAGGGTACCTACACACGCAGGATCACCCCTACCTTTTGCAGCGCTCTTCCCTTCCGCTTCCACGGCCGTCCCCGCCGCGCTGCGCACGGGTTGCACGGGCTGCTCGGCCGCCTTTCCCTTGCCCCGGTTACTGGCACTGCCAGCGCTGGTGGAATCGGCCCACGAGCTGACGGCCTTCTTCCCGGAGGCTGTCCCCGCCTGGGAGTGGCCGCGCGCGAGGTTGCTGCTCCCGAGCGCGGCGGCCATCCGCTGGCCCTCGTGCGGCAGCGGGCCGGATCTCGTCTTGATCTTGTTGAGGCCGAGCGAGGAGGCGAGGATCGGCGAGAGCGCGGCGGCGGGGGCCGCATCCCTGAGGTGGTGCTTGGCGGCGGAGGGGCTGGAGGTGGAGGAGGCCGGGGAGGCCCGGGGGGAGGGCACGGAGACGGCGGCGGAGCCGAAGAGCTTGTCGCGCTTCTTGGGGGTCTCGGATTTGGGCTTCTTCTTGTCGGATCTGGAGGAGGCGGAGGAGGAGGCCGGCGAGGCCGCGGAGGCCGCCCCGGGAGCGGAGGTGGGCGTGCGCGGGCTGTTGCTGCCGTCGGGGCTGGAGGACTCGGACGACTTGTGCCGCGACGAGAAGAAGCGGCCCTTGAAGACCATCGTCGCCCCGCCGGCGGGGAGCGGACTTCCGTCGAACAGGTGGTGGGGGCGAGACGGCACACACTGAGCGGAGCGAAGGGGAGGGGAGCGTGCTGGTGGGGACAGTGCGGAGGAAATGTAGGGAGGGGGGCGTGTGGGTCGCGTCCCCTCCCCGTCCGCGCCGGCTCTCGCGGCTGGCTCGCTGGCCCGCGTCGCGTCGCGTGCGTGAGTGACTCAGCCTGGCCACGCCCAGCAACCGCGACTGGCGTTTGACTGGCCAGGGCGGAAGGAAACTGGTGGTGAATTCGTATGGTGGTGGGCCGTGGCAGCGGGTCGGATGGCCCGGCTTGAGGACGGGTAGGGCCGGGCTCAGGTTCATTTCGGCATCGAGATGCTGCGAGTGCGTTAGGTCAACTCCACCGCGCGACTCCGAACGGACGTCCGGTTTAGCCAAATTTTGTCCCTTTAGTAAGGCAATGGGTCGTGTTCCGACGTGTCCTGGGATGCGGTGACCGTGCGTTTAGCGTGCGGCCGCAACCGTTTGCCTCATCCTATCCGCCAAGTAAAAAAATGCCCATATTTTCATATCAAAACTAGTTTGCAATAATTGTCTGAAAATAAAAATAGTTTTACACCCAATCAAAACTGTCTCTAATAAAATAGTTCTACAGCCAAATCAAAATTGTTTTGAATGAACATAAAATGAACCAATACATTTATTGGTTGCCAATGTGATCCCACACGTGCTAACCAAGTCATTTTGAAGATTCAAATGAGTGTACCAATCATGCAGCTCATGATGAAATTGGACAAACTGTTTAAATGTGGCCGATTCTTGGTGCAGGGGCTCAACATTTTCACCTTGATAATTAAATCCTTGGTCGAAAATACTCTCATCACGCTTGTCCTCGACGATCATGTTGTGCATGATCACACAAGCAGTCATCACCTCCCAAAGCTTCGTTTCATCCCATAACAAAGGTGGTTTCAATGATACCCCACCGATCAAGCACACCAAAAGCACGCTCCACATCCTTTCTAGCACTCTTTTGCATTCGGCAAATCTCTTTCTCTTCTCACCTTGGGGTTTCGAGATTGTCTTCACAAAAGTTGATCATTGAGGATATATACCATCAGCTAGATAGTATCCCTTGTTGTACTGGTGGCCGTTGATCTCAAAGTTGACAGGTGGGGGTAGCCTTCTGCAAGCCTTGCGAAGACTAGAGAACGCTGCAGCACGTTGATATCATTGTGAGAACCTGCCGTGCCGAAGAAAGAATGTCATATCCAAAGATCCTGCGAAGCCACCGCTTCTAATATGGCAGTGCATGCTTTGACATGCCCCTTGTACTTGTACTGGCCCTGCCAAGCAAATAGACAGTTCTTCCACTCCCAATGCATACAATCTATGCTGCCAAGCATGCCTGGAAAGCCTCTAGTTGCGTTAGTCGCCAACAATCTCTCTGTATCAGCGGCAGTTGGCTGCCTCAAGTACTCCGGGCCAAACGCCTCTATCACAGCCTGGCAGAACTTGTACATTGACATCGGACATGTTGTCTCACTCATACGCACATACTCATCCACCAGATCGCCTGGAATTCCATATGCAAGCATGCGGATGGCCGCGGTGCATTTCTGGTGAGAGGAGAATCCAAACTTGCCAAGGGCATCCGTCTTGCACTCGAAGTATGGGTCATGAGCAAGTCATGAGCAACCACTCCCTCTCGGATGATTGAACACATGCCTTGCCATTCGGAAACGGCGACGGAATTTATCCGGCTTGAAGAGCGGGGTGTTGGCAAAGTAATCGGCATAGAGCAGCGTATGCGGCCTCTTTCCTGCTGCAGTTCGGGTTGGGAGCACGGCCAGGAGTGACCTCGCATCGAGGAAGCTGCCGTTGAATGTGGTCGTGAACGACCAGTGCAGCCACCACAAGATCTTCATCATCCGACGACGAATTGTCCGATGAACAAATGAAGTGGTGGAAGAAAAACTCATCTCCACTGTCCATATCTTTGTGGGCAAAGTGTCTAACACCTTGCGGTCGTGGTGGAAAAGAGGCCGCGATGATCACCTCGACGCAACAGGGGTGGTTGGCGGCCGGCTACTGGCCGCTCTGGAGCTCTCGTCGGAAGTTGCCGCGGCCGCCGTGGTACGTCGCCGGCGGTCGTATCCCTTCTGCCACCGGCTACGACGGCGAAGGCCAAACCTCCTCCGATCGACGGCCAAAACTACGGCGAAAGCGCGGGCGTGTTGGCGGCCATGTCGAGACGTGGTTTGGTACGGACGGCCGTGGCCTGTGCAGTGAGGAGGCGACTAGAGAATAGTGGCGGCGCCGGTGGGAAGGGTGCGGGCGGGGAGAGGGGGTGGAGGCATTGGAAGCGAATGGACTGCTAGTGTACCCGACAGGCGGGCCACGGGAGGACAAGGGTGTGCGGCGAGCCCGTCCGCGCGATGTCCGTTTCACCCCAAACTCGGCGCAAGTTTGGGTCGGGAATGGGTCGAAAACGGACGGAATCCGGACATTTGTCCGTTTGGGGCCGCGCTATTCGTCCGTTCTACCCCAAACGGACGCACCCGGACAAGGTGGGGTCGCGCGGTGGAGTTGGCCTCAGGTAGTGGTAGCGGCTGCCCGCGCTGGCTGCCAGGGCCTGGTCTGGCAGGGTCAAAGATTCCAGGTCCAAGATGGATCCAAATTTTTTTGTCAAAATCATAATTTTGTATTACTGCGAAGGATTATAACTTTATATGGCGTAGTTAAGCAATGATTACTGCCGAAGATCACAATCACATGAACTAATGGATCGATGCTTAGCCATTTGACATCCTACACATCAAGATAAGTTCATCAATATGAGTACGATCTCCCCTTGTACCAATTACTAGCAATGTGCCCGTGCGTTGCAATGGATTCAAAATAGAATAATACTTGTTTCTTTAACACTCTAGTTTTGATATACATATATCACAAAAAATATATTATGTTTCACTCAAAATATATTCCTCGGACTGTTTTGATGAGGTGAGGGAGGGATGTGGTTGGTTTCAAGATACTAAGGGGTTTTCTGCAAATTGGAGCAGAGAAGTGACATATTGTTGCAAAAAGGCCACAACTTACCTCACAGTCGCTAGATGTAGATCTAGTGGTCAGAAATGATGGATGGCAGACACACCTTCATCACCAACTGAGTCTTTTATAGGTGTAGAGATTTCCCCGGTAAAACACCAACTCTATGTTACCATGATTTTTATTTCAAGTACCATATGCGATTAAACCTAGTCGCTGCTCTTTCTATTCCCCTACACAAGGCGACAGGTTTCTATTGCGATTTTATAGCCCATGGTGTCGTCTGTTGTTGCTAGAGATTCTGGTGCGGTTTTTGCAACCACTCCTTCCTGGCAACAGTTTCTCCGCCCGTGAGATAGATGAGATTCTTCGCAAACTGGTTAAGAAGATGAAGTTGAAGATTTTGAAGACTACGATTAATTTTGTATTTCTTGTATGGGTCTTTCAGTGTATTGCTCTGTCCTTCACATTTGTTAGGTATAATGAAATTCCGTAAATGTTTCTTCCAAAAAAATGATGTTTACTTGGATTTCCATGAACCCTAATACTTTTTGCATCCTCAGTTTGTTGATTTCTGATGTCCTGCATGTGCACAGGGTTGTTGTAGCACTTTCTTGTGATAAGTAGAGTGTCGAACCCATAGGGAGCAAATGGGAAGACACTACCAACCCCGCAACTACGTTGTCTGCGGAGTTATGTTCGCACCCAAATCGTAGTTTGGAATAGCCTATTCTATCGGTTGCTACCAAAACGATAATAAACGGGGGGTTTAACTAGACTACAAATTAGGAGAGAAAATATACTAAACTAGAACACAGAGTAAAAAAAGGGTTGTACTTGTAGGATCGAATAGAGCAAAGGCTTTCGGTCTCACTAGTACTAGAGGAGCGTCTTAGTAGAATGCAAGTATTGCTACCAGTGAAGCGTCTTAGTGCGCCCTGTTGGAAAATATGCCCTAAAGGCAATAATAAAGTTGTTATTATTATATTTCCTTATTTCTGATGAAGGTTTATTATTCATGCTAGAATTGTATTGGCCGGAAACTTAAATAGATGTGTGGACACATAAACAAATACCGTGTCCCTAGTGAGCCTCTACTAGACTAGCTCATTTATCAGAGATGGTTAAGGTTTCCCAACCATAGACATGAGTTGTCATTTGATAACGGGATCACATCATTAGGAGAAATATGTGATGGACAAGACCCAACCGTTAGCATAGCATATGATCTTTCAGTTTATTGCTACTGCTTTCTTAATGTCGAATACATGTTTCTTCGACCATGAGATCATGCAACTCCCGGACTCCGGAGGAATGCCTTATGTGCCATCAAACGTCACAACATAACTGGGTGATGATAAAGGTGATCTACAGGTATCTCCGAAGGTGTCTATTGAGTTGGCATGGATCGAGACTGGGATTTGTCACTCTGTATGACGGAGAGGCATCTCTAGGCCCTCTCGGTAATACAACATCACAAGAAGCTTGCAAGCAAAGTGACTAAGGAGTAGTTGCGGGATGATGTATCACGGAACGAGTAAAGAGACTTGCTGGTAACGAGACTGAACTAGGTATGGAGATACCGACGATCGAATCTCGGGCAACTAACATATCGACGGACAAAGGGAACTACATATGTTGTCATAAAGGTCCGACCGATAAAGATCTTCGTAGAATATGTAGGAACCAATATGGGCATCCAAGTCCCGCTATTGGTTATTGATCGGAGAAGCTTCTCGGTCATGTCTACATCATTCTCGAACCCGTAGGGTCCGCACGCTTAACGTTTGTTGACGATATAGTACTATATGAGTTATGTATGTTGGTGACCAATGTTGTTTGGAGTCCCGGATAAGATCACGGACATGACGAGGAACTCCGAAATAGTCCGGAGGTGATGATTAATATATGGGATAATAGTATTTAGTCTCCGGTAGGGTTCCGGAATTCATCGGAAGGGGTTTCGGATGTTTCCCGGAATGTTCGGGTACGAGAACACTTTATTTGGGCCAAGGGGTAAAGCCCACGAGGCTTAAGGAAGATGCAAAAGGAGTTTTGCGGAGGCTGCGGGGCCAGACGCTAGGGACCCTAGCGTCTGGGGCCAAACGCCAAGGACCCTGGCGTCTGGTCCTGGAGTCCGAGAAGGACTCTTGCCTTGCGGGCAAAACCAACTTTGAGGAGGCTCTTTCTCTAAGAAAAGACCCCAGGGCTCAACATATAAATAGAGGGGCGGGGCTAGCACCAAAGACACATCAAGATTCACCAAGCCGTGTGCCGGCAACCCCGCCCCCTCTAGTCTATCCTCCGCCATAGTTTCCGTTGTGCTTGGCGAAGCCCTGCAGAGATTGTTCTTCACCACCACCGTCACCATGTCGTCGTGTTGCCGGAACTCATCTACTACTTCGCCCATCTTGCTGGATCAAGAAGGCGAGAACGTCATCGAGCTGAACGTGTGCTGAACACGGAGGTGCCCTATGTTCGGTACATCAACCACGTTGATAAACACTTTCGCTTAGCGATCTTCAAGGGTAAGATGCTCTCCCCCTCTCGTAGTTATGCATCTCCATGGATAGATATTGCCTGTGCGTAGAAATTTTTTGTTTTCCATGCAACGTTCCCCAATAGTGGCATCATGAGCCAGGTCTATGCGTAGATGATATGCATGAGTAGAACACAAAGGAGTTGTGGGCAGTGATGTTCATACTGCTTACCACCAACGTCTTATTTTGATTCCGCGGTATTGTGGGATTAAGCGGCCCGGACCAACCTCACATGTCCACGTACATGCGACCGGTTCCACTGACTGGTGAACTTGTTTTGCATAAGGTGGTTGGCGGGTGTCTGTTTCTCTCACTTTCGTTGAATCGAATTTGACTACGGCCGGTCCTTGCAGAGGGTTAAAACAGCAAACTTGGTAATCACCATTGTGGTTTTGCGTAGGTAAGAACGGTTCTTGGTAGTTACCAATAACAGACACGTAAAACTTGCAACAACAAAGTAGAGGGCGTCTAACTTGTTTTTGCAGGGTATGTTGTGATGTGATATGGTCAAGACGTGATGTGATATACGTTGATGTATGAGATGATCATGTTTTGTAATATCGACAACCGGCAGGAGCCTTAGGGTTGTCTTTAAATTATTGTATGACATGCGTGTCAATCATTAAGCGCCATGTAATTGCTTTACTTTATCGCTATGCATTAGCAATAGTTGTAGAAGCAATAGTTGGCGAGACGACCCTGACGTAACGATGGAGATCAAGGTGTCGCATCGGTGACGGTGGAGATCATGACATTGCTTTAGAGATGGAGATCAAAAGCACAAGATGATGATGGCCATATCATGTCACATATTTTGATTGCATGTGATGTTTATCCTTTATGCATCTTATTTTGCTTAGAATGACGGTAGCATTATAAGATGATCCCTTCAATTAATTTTAAGATAATTGTGTTCTCCCAGAGTATGCACCATTGCTAAAGTTCGTCGTTTCGAAGCATCTTGTGATGATCGGGTGTGATAGACTCTATGTTCACATACAACGGGTGTAAGCCAGTTTTGCACAAGCAGAATACTTGGGTTAAACTTGACGAGCCTAGCATGTACAGACATGGTCTCAAAACACTGGAGACTGAAAGGTCGAACATGAGTCATATAGTAGATATGATCAACATGAAGATGTTCACCATTGAAGACTACTCCATCTCACGTGATGATCGGACATGGTTTAGTTGATATGGATCATGTATCACTTAGACAACTTGAGGGACGTTGATTTAAGTGGGAGTTCATTAATAATTTGATTAATTGAACTTAATTTATCATGAACTTAGTCCTGATAGTCTTTGCAAATCTATGTTGTAGATAAATGGCTCGTGCTACTGTTCCGTTGAATTTTAATGTGTTCCTAGAGAAAGCTAAGTTGAAAGTGTTGGGAAACGTAGCATGGAAAAAAAATACACACACACAATGATCTATCCATGGAGATGCATAGCAACGAAGGGGAGAGTGTGTCTACGTACCCTCGTAGACCGTAAGCGGAAGCGTTTAACAACGTGGTTGATGTAGTCGAACTTCTTCTAGCTCTGACCGATCAAGTACCGAACGTACGACACCTCTGAGTTCTGCACACGTTCAGCTCGGTGACGTCCCTCGCCTTCTTGATCCAGCAAGATGTCGAGGTAGTAGATGAGTTCCGTAAGCACGACGGCGTGGTGACGGTGATGGTGAAGTGATCTCCGCAGGGCTTCGCCTAAGCACTAAGAAAATATGACCGGGGGTGTAAACGGTGGAGGGGGCACCGCACACGGCTAGGCAATTGTCTTGGGTGTGCTAGGCGCCCCCTCCTCATATATATTGGTGGGAGGAAGAGGGGAGAGGCCAAGGGGAGCCCCAAGTAGGTCCGAATCCTACTTGGGCTCCTGCCCTTGGCCGCGCCCCCCTGCCATATTTGTCGGAGGGGGGAGGAAAGAGGGGGAGAGGGAAGAAAGGGGGGATCCTATTCGACTCTTTCCTTTCCCTTTCCCTCTTTCCTTCTCCTCCTAGTCCGGCCCATATGGGGGTGCACCAGCCCCTTGTGGCTGGTGCGTTTCCCCTCTTGGCCCATGATACTTTGCATCATGCTTTTATATTGATATTTATTGCATTATGGGCTGTTATTACACATTATATAACAATACGTATGCCTATTCTCTCTTATTTTACAAGGTTTACATGAAGAGGGAGAATGCCGGCAGCTGGAATTCTGGACTGGAAAATGAGCAAATATTAGAGACCTATTCTAAACAACTCCAAAAGTCCTGAAACTTCACGGAGATCAGTTTTGGAATTAATAAAAAATATTGGGCAAAGAAAGAACCGGAGGGGGACCACCAGCCAGCCACAAGGGTGGAGGGCGCGCCCTACCCCCTGGGTGCGCCCCCCGACCTTGTGGGCCCCCTGGCAGGCCTCCGGTGCCCATCTTTGGCTATATGGTGTCTTTCACCCTAGAAAAAATCAGAGAGAAGCTTTCGGGATGAAGCACCGCCGCCACGAGGCGGAACCTGGGCGGAAGCAATCTAGGGCTCCGGCGGAGCTGTTCTGCCAGGGAAACATCCCTCCGGGAGGGCAAATCATCGCCATCGTCATCACCATCGATCCTCTCATCGAGAGGGGGTCAATATCCATCAACATCTTCACCAGCACCATCTCCTATCAAACCCTAGTTCATCTCTTGTATTCGACCTTGGTCCCAAAACCTCAGATTGGTACCTGTGGGTTGCTAGTAGTGTTGATTACTCCTTGTAGTTGATGCTAGTTGGTTTATCCGGTGGAAGATTATATTTTCAGATCCTTAATGATAATTAATACTCCTCTGATCTTGAACATGAATATGCTTTGTGAGTAGTTACGTTTGTTCCTGAGGACAGGGGGGAAGTCTTGTTATAAGTAATCATGTGAATTTGGTATTCATTCGATATTTTGATGAGACGTATGTTGTCTTTCCTCTAGTGGTGTTATGTGAAAGTCGACTACATGACACTTCACCATTGTTTGGGCCAAGGGGAAGGCATTGGGAAGTAATAAGTAGATGATGGGTTACTAGAGTGACATAAGCTTAAACCCTAGTTTATGCGTTGCTTCGTAAGGGGCTGATTTGGATCCATATGTTTCATGCTATGGTTAGGTTTACCTTAATTCTTCTTTCGTAGTTGCGGATGCTTACGAGAGGGGTTAATCATAAGTGGGAGGCTTGTCCAAGCAAGGACAACACCCAAGCACCTATGCACCCACATATCAAATTATCAAAGTAACGAACATGAATCATATGAGCATGATGAAAACTAGCTTGACAATAATTCCCATGTGTCCTCGGGAGCGCTTTGCTTTATATAAGAGTTCGTCCAGGCTTGTCCTTTGCTACAAAAAGGATTGGGCCACCTTGTTGCACTTTATTTACACTTGTTACTTGTTACCCGTTACGAATTATCTTATCACAAAACTATCCATTACCGATAATTTCAGTGCTTGCAGAGAATACCTTGCTGAAAACCACTTGTCATTTCCTTTTGCTCCTCGTTGGGTTCAACACTCTTACTTATCGAGAGGACTACGATAGATCCCCTATACTTGTGGGTCATCAAGACTCTTTTCTGGCGCCGTTGCCGGGGAGTGAAGCTCCTTTGGTAAGTGGAATTTGGTAAGGAAACATTTATATAGTGTGCTGAAATTACTGTCACTTGTTACTATGGAAAATAATCCTTTGAGGGGCTTGTTCGGGGTATCTTCTGTTGGGGAACATAGCATGCAATTTCAAAATTTTCCTACGATCACACAAGATCTATCTAGGAGATGCATAGCAACAAGACGGGGAGAGTGTGTCCACGTACCCTCGTAGACCGAAAGCGGAAGCGTTAGGTTAACGCGGTTGATGTAGTCGAACGTCTTCGCGATCCAACCGATCAAGTACCGAACGTACGGCACCTCCGAGTTCAGCACACATTCAGCTCGATGACATCCCTCGAACTCTTGATCCAACAGAGGGTCGAGGGAGAGTTTCGTCAGCACAACGGCGTGGTGACGGTGATGGTGATGTGATCCGTGCAGGGCTTCGCCTAAGCACTATGACGCTATGACCGGAGGAGTAAACTGTGGAGGGGGCACCGCACACGGTTAAGAATAATTGATATGCTTTGGGGTGCCCCCCTGCCCCCGTATATAAAGTAGGAGGGGAGGAGGCCGGCCACCAGGGGGGCGCCAAGGAGAGGAGAGTCCTACTAGGACTCCAGTCCTAGTAGGATTCGCCCCCACCCCCCTTTTCCTTCTTTCGGAGGGGAAAAGGGGGAAGGGAGAGGGAAGAGGAGAAGGAAAGGGGGGCGCGCCCCTCCCCTAGTCCAATTCAGACTCCCTATGGGAGGGGGGCGCAGCCACCCCTTGTGGGCTGCCTCCCCTCTCCCCTATGGCCCATGTAGGCCCAATACTTCCCCGGGGGGTTCCGGTAACCTCCCAGTACTCCGAAAATTACCCGAAACGATCCGGAACTATTCCGGTGTCCGAATATCATCGTCCAATATATTAATCTTTACCTCTCAATCATTTCGAGACTCCTCCTCATGTCCGTGATCTCATCTGGGACTCCGAACAATCTTCGGTCACAAAAAACACATAACTCATAATACAAATCGTCATCGAACATTAAGCGTGCGGACCCTACAGGTTCGAGAACTATGTAGACATGACCGAGACACATCTCCGGTCAATAACCAAAAGCGGAACCTGGATGCTCATATTGGTTCCTACATATTCTACGAAGATCTTTATCAGTCAAACCGCATTGACAACATACGTCATTCCCTTTGTCATCGGTATGTTACTTGCCCGAAATTCGATCGTCGGTATCTTCATACCTACTTCAATCTTGTTACCAGCAAGTCTATTTACTCGTTCTGTAATGCATCATCTCGGAACTAACTCATTAGTCACATTGCTTGCAAGGCTTATCATGATGTGCATTACCGAGAGGGCCCAGAGATACCTCTCCGATACTCAGAGTGACAAATCCTAATCTCGATCTATGCCAACCCAACAAACACCTTCAGAGACACCTGTAGAGCATATTTATAATCACCCAGTTACGTTGTGACGTTTGATAGCACACAAGGTGTTCCTCCAGTTATTCGGGAGTTGCATAATCTCATAGTCAAAGGAATATGTATAAGTCATGAAGAAAGCAATAGCAATAAAACTTAACGATCATTATGCTAAGCTAACGGATGGGTCTTGTCCATCACATCATTCTCCTAATGATGTGATCCTGTTCATCAAATAACAACACATGTCTATGGTTAGGAAACTTAACCATCTTTGATTAACGAGCTAGTCAAGTAGAGGCATACTAGGGACACTTTGTTTTGTTTATGTATTCACACATGTATCAAGTAACAATTCTAGCATGAATAATAAACATTTATCATGATATAAGGAAATATAAAATAACAAATTTATTATTGCATCTAGGACATATTTCCTTCAGTCTCCCACTTGCACTAGAGTCAATAATCTAGTTCACATCGTTGTGTGGTTTAACACCAATAGTTCACATCACCATGTGATTAGTTCACATCGCCATGTGATTAGTTCACATCACCATGTGACTAACACTCAAAGGGTTTACTAGAGTCAATAATCTAGTTCACATCGCTATGTGATTAATACCCAAAGAGTACTAAGGTGTGATCATGTTTTGCTTGTGAGAGAAGTTTTAGTCAACGGGTTTGTCACATTCAGAGCCGTATGTATTTTTTTCAATTTTCTATGTCTACAATGCTCTGCATGGAGCTACTCTAGCTAATTGCTCCCACTTTTAATATGTATCCAGATTGAGACTCAGAGTCATCCCGATCGGTGTAAAAGCTTGCATCGACGTAACTCATTACGACGAACTCTTTATTACCTCCATAACCGAGAAATATTTCCTTAGTCCTCTTAGGTAACTAAGGATAACTTTGATCATTGTCGATTGATCCACTCTGGATCACTATCGCACTTCTGCCAAACTCATGGCAAGGTATACAATATGTCTGGTACACAGCATAGCATACTTTATAGAACTTATGGCTGAGGCATAGTGATGTTGGAGATATGCCCTAGAGGCAATCATGTGATGATGATATTTCCCTATGTATTCATGAGTCCTTTGTATTGTCCTTGAACATCATCAATGATATGTATCAATAAGTATGTGACCTGTTTGTGGAACTATGTATTGTATGATGATTGTTCTAATGGTCCCTAGTTGATGAGGTTATGCGGACACATATCCTTGACTAGTATACGACTCGTTGATGACTATGTTTCACAAGTCATGCGCATGGAGATGCTAAACCGATAGTATGGACTTGGGGATGGAGATCACCGAGTCGGACAGACCCACTTTGAGACGCACCGATATATAGTCATCTGTTAGTCTCAAGTACAATGTATATGCCATGTCCTAGACCTGAGGTCCTCGCATGTTCTCGGGATGAGGATCGACTCACTTAGGGTCTATCAAACGCTACTTCATAACTGGGTAGTTATAAAGGTAGCTTTCGGGTGAGTCGTGAGACATGCTACGAGACATGGTTGACCAAGATGGGATTTGACCCTCCCATTTGGAGAGATATTCTCTGGGCCCTCTCGAGTGATCAGATTCGGAAAGCATGGCCATGCGACTTGGATTAAGTGTTAACCCAGTTCGGGAATCTGTATCACGGTTTCGAGAAGAGAGGTCGAGCTATCACAAGGGTGATAAGTACTCGCCTTGAGCTCGACAATAAATATCGTGGGGAAAAAGGAATGTTGCATATGACACATTGCCGAGGTTCGTCAAACGACTTTATGCACACATGGGAGTTGGCATGTTCTTCTAGGAGCCACTACCAACTATCGACTCTGGTCGTGTCCATGCGTATGTGAACCTATAGGGTCGCACACTTAAGGGGTTGCATCCCATTCGGATTGGATCCGAGTGGAAAATGGATGTGGACTCCTAGTGGGCACAAGTGTTGAGCCTACCTCGGAGGTCTATATAAAGGGGAGTGGGCGCACCACTTAGGGTTGATCTTTCCTCACCTTGGTCAGCCGCCGCCACTCCCCACGCCCATGCCGCGCGATCGGACCTAGCAGGCCGCCGCTCGACGCTGCTCCCCGTACATGTGGATACCTTGGAGGCATCGCATCTGCGGTGCTTGGACGAACCGTTCGAAGGAACTGCGAGGTGCCGTTTGCGGGAGATCACCGTTCGCGGGTCTTCGCTGTTCGCGGGAGATCGGCAACACGAGGAGGATTTGGCCCAAGATATCGACTACACGCATCACCAACTCTACTTCCGCTGCGGTGACTGCGCGTCTAGTGGTAAACCCGATCTCGTAATCTATTTCCAGCAGCATGATCTTGGGTGCGCGGTAGAAATTTTTATTTGGCGCTAGCGTAGCATACCGCGTGTTCCAACAGTGGTATCAGAGCCTCCGCTGTGTGGTGATAGATTCGATGATATGCATATGAGATATGTAGATCGGTTCAGGTGCGGGTCGATGAGATCGGCCACACACGTCAGTGTTGAAGGTTGGTTTCTCGATCTTGTTTCCGTGATTGTGACGCAGAGGTCGTGACACGAGTTACCCCTATCGGTCGGTTTCCGCCATCGGGGTAGACAGTGGAATGTAAATCCGGATGCAACACGCGAAGATCAATGTGATTGATCGAATCCGAACATAGATCAACACCGTGGAAATGTGATTTCCGCAGTGCTGAAATCTGTTGGAGCGGTCTCGGTAAAACGGCTGTAACTTTTGCATATGAACTTCGTTTTTGTTCCACGACCTATCAAACTGAAGATAACAAAAAGTTGGATTAGCGGCAAAATGTCAAAACAAGATTTCGGCGCTTCTGGCTAGGCCAAAATCCGCTTGGAAAATAGAGTTTCGGGAGGTTTTATCTTCGACGGTAGAACGTCTAACTCGTTTTTGCAGGGAATGCTTGTGATTTGGTATAGCCCATGAATGTTGCTTGTGTATTAATTCTTCATGACCTGCAAGTCATGAGTGCGGGCAATCGGCAGGAGCCATATGGTTGTCCCATTATTGTATTAATGACCTGCGTGTCAACATAAGAAGCCATGTAATGTAATTTACTTTCAGTAGCTATTAGTTTGTAATTGCATAGTATCTTATGTAACACTTGGCGATTGACACCATGGTGTGGAGATGGAGATCACCACAAGGAAAACCATGCATGGAGATGGAGATCGCCATGGGCAGACCGCGCACGTGGAGATGGAGATCACCATGCGCTGTGAAAAGGGGCTATACCATATCACACATATATAAACTGCCTATGAAAGTTTATCCCTTTTATGCACCCTTCTTTTGCATGGTAGATGTTTTATGTAGGGTGATCCCTCAAAGAATGTCAAGTATAAATGCCTCCCCACTTACTGCACCTTCACATGTCAAGTATATCTAGCGGTGGGCCTATAAAATTAGGGTGCCACTAGATCTCCTTGAAGTGATGGGTATGTGTCGGACACTTACATGTGAAGCATTGGTTGACTTGTCGTGGCTATCAAAACAGTTTTGGGCCATGAGGCATAGGTGTTGGCGTGGCATGAGATGTCCCCAACAACAAGAGTCGTATGGAGATACGATTAGCAAGAGTTGCTTACCGAGTGATCTTGTCTTCTAGCAGTGATGCAAAAGCTCACTAGTTGACATGTTGATCTTGGATCTTGAATCACTAAGTATTCAACCAAGGGATGTTGATTTTAGTGGGAGTAATGATCTTATTAAAATGTTTAATATGAATTACTCTTCATGAATACGTGTCTTAGTGTTTTGCATATTTCTGTTGTAGATAAATGGCACCACCTGCTCAAGTTACCCCTTTTGCGTTGAAATCAATCCTGGAAAAAGATAAATTGAATGGAACAAACTTTACAACCTGGTATAGAAACACGAGAATTGTTCTTAGGCATGAGAAAAGGAACAAGTTCTAGAGAATCTGCTTCCAGAGGAACGTGCCGATAATGCTAATGCCACAACCAGAAATGCCTACCAGAAACTCGTTGATGAATCAAACGAGATCAGCTATCTCATGCTGGCTTCTATGGAGCCCGATCTGCAGCAGTAGTTCGAAAATATTGAGGCCTTCGATATGATCGAGAACCTCAAGAGCATGTTTTAAATGCAGGCTAGGACTTAAAGGTTCAACGTCTGGCGATCCTTGATGGATTGTAAGCTGAAAGAGGGTGATCCACCAAGCCCACATGTGATCAAGATGATTGGGTACATGCAAGCTCTGGATTGGTTGGGCTTCCCACTTGGGGACGAGTTGTCCACACATACAATTATGGGCTCTCTTCTGGATAGCTATGGGCCGTTCATCTCGAACTACCATATGCATGGGATGGAAAAAAAGCTCACTGAATTGCATGGGATGCTCAAAGTGGCAGAGCAGGATATCAAGAAAGGTACGCATCGTCAAGTGTTGATGGTGCAGAACTCGGCTAAGTTCAAGAAGAGCTGGTCTAAGAAAAAGGCTAAGGCAAAGGGCAAAGAGAAGGAGGCAACTCCAACTTCTGCCGCTGCGCCTAAGTCAGGGACGGCCTCATGGAGTATTTGCTTTCATTGCAAGGAACCCGGACACTGGAAAAGGAACTGCAACAAGTGTCTTGCCGAGAAGGGCAAGAAGACTAGAAGTATGACTTCTTCTTCAGGTACACTTGTTGTATATGCTATAGACATTCATCTTGCTGATGTTTCTAGTAGCTCTTGGGTATATGATACCGGATCGGTTGTTCACATATGCAACTCGATCACGAGGGCCAAGCGAGAACTAGGAATATCACAAGAGGAGAAGTTGACATCTGGCGTCGGGAATAAAGCAAGAGTTCTTTGCATTGGTCGTCGGCACTATGCAACTTAATTTACCTTCAGGATTTGTAATGGAACTTGATAATTGTTATTATGTTCCTGCTTTGAGTCGAAACATTATTTATGCCTCATGTTTGATGAGACAAGGTTATGAATTCAGTATTAAGGACAATGTATGTTCTATTTACTTGAATAATATGTTTCATGGCTTTGCACCCATTATTTATCCTAGATCTTGAAGGTGAATCACTCTATAACATAAATGTCAAGAGGCATAAGCCTAATGAGATAAATCCGACTTATATCTGGCATTGTTGACAAGGACACATTAGTCAAAAGCGCATGAAGAAGCTCCATGATGATGGAATTCTAACTTCGTTTGAGTTTGAATCATTCGAGACATGCGAGTCTTGCCTACTCGGTAAGATGACTAAAACTCCTTTTGCAAAGAGTTGTGAGAGGGTGTCCGAGCGGTTGGAACTTATACATAGTGATGTATGTGGACCAATGAGCACAATAGCTAGAGGTGGTTTCCAATACTTCGTGAATTTTACCGACGACTTGAGTAGATATGGATATGTTTAATTGATGAGGCACAAGTCAGAAACTTTTGAAAAGTTCAAGGAGTTCCAGAACGAAGTGGAAAATCAACTCGGCAAGAAAATCAAACTTCTACGATTTGATCGTGGCGGTGAGTATATGAGCCAGGAGTTTGATGATCATCTGGAGAGTCATGGAATAGTTCCACAACTGACTCCCCCGGGTACGCCACAGAGAAATGGCGTGTCAGAACGGAGGAATCAGACTGTTGGACATGGTCCATCAATGATGAGTCGGTCGGATTTACCCTTGTCATCTTGGGGATATGCTCTAGAAACTGCAGCTTTCACACTAAACAGGGTACCATCTAAGTACGTAGATAAGACACCATATGAGATATATATGCACTGCGAAGAGTCACAATTTGTCTTTTCTGAAAGTTTGGGGATGTGAAGCATATGTCAAGCGACTCCGGTCGGACAAGCTCACACCCAAATCGAACAAGTGCATAATCGTGGGAATTCCAAGGGAAACCTTAGGATATTACTTCTACAACCGTGAAGAGGGCAAAGTGTTTGTCACTCGACATGGAGTTTTCCTTGAGAAAGAGTTTCTCAATCGGAAGGCTAGTGGGAGGACGGTCCGACTCGAATTCGAGAACCACATGGGGACATTCCGGTAGGTGATTCTGTCACAACGGAATTAGTCACGGAACCCATGGTGGAGTCGGCGCCAGGTCCACGGAGGTCGGAAAGGTTACGCAATTTGCATGACTGTAGTGTGTTTTTCTTGGAGAATAACGAGCCGACTACGTATGCAGAAGCAATGGAGAGCCCTGATTCCGAGTTATGGCTTGAGGCCATGAGATCCAAATTAAAGTCCATGGATGACAATCAAGTTTGGAACTTGGTTGATCTGCCAGATGGCGTTCGAGCTATTGATTGCAAGTGGATCTTTGAGAAGAAAACTGATATGGACGGAAATGTCACAGTCCATAAGGCTCGAATTTTCGCTAAAGGTTATCAACAAGTTCAAGGAGTTGACTACGATGAGACTTACTCACTGGCAGCGATGCCTAAATCAATTCGGATCATTCTTGCTATAGCAGCATATTTCGACTATGAAATATGGCAGATGGATGTCAAAACTGCTTTCCTTAATGGAAATTTAACCGAGGATGTGTATATGACACAACCCGAGGGTTTCGTCGATCCGAAGAAGTATAGCATGGTATGCAAGCTTCAGAGATCCATTTATGGATTAAGGCAGGCATCTCGGAATTGGAACATTCGTTATAATGAAGCGCTCAAAGAGTTTGGCTTCATCAAGAACGACTGTGATCATTGTGTATTCAAGAAAGATAGTGGGAGCTCAGTTGCATTTCTGATCTTATATGTGAATGACATATTATTGATTGGAAATGATGTTCAAATGCTTGAATCTGTCACGGACTCATTGAAAAATAGTTTTTCGATGAAGGACTTGGGAAAAGCAACTTATATTTTGGGAATCAAGATCTATAGAGATAGATCGAGAAGGCTTATTGGATTAAGCCAGAGTGCATATATTGACAAGGTGTTGAAGCGGTTCAACATGCAAGATGCCAAGAAGGGTTTCTTGCCCATGTCACATGGCATTAGTCTTAGCAAGACTCAGAGTCCTTCGACTCCTGATGAGCGAAGACGCATGGATGGGATTCCATATGCTTCGGCTGTTGGATCCATCATGTATGCTATGGTATGTACTCGTCCCGATGTTAGCTTTGTTCTCAGTGTGGTGGGCAGATACCGAGCTGATCCAGGCGAGAGTCACTGGACAGCGATTAAGAATATCCTTAAGTATTTGAGAAGGACTAAGGATATGTTCCTGGTTTATGGAGGTGAGGATGAGCTCGTTGTAAAAAGTTACACCAATGCTAGTTTCCAAACCGATAGGGATGATAGTCAATCACAATTTGGGTTTGTGTTCATTCTGAACGGAGGAGCAGTGAGCTGGAGGAGCTCCAAGCAAGATACGGTAGCTGATTCTACAACAGAGGCCAAGTACATTGCGGCTTCTGAAGCTGCAAAAGAAGGTGTTTGGGTGAAGAATTTCATTTCTGATCTTGGTGTGGTTGAGGGCGCGTCTAATCCATTGGACCTCTATTGTGATAATAGTGGTGCCATTGTGCAAGTCAAGGAAACCACAGAACCATCATAAAACCCAACACATACTCACACATTTTAACCTTATTCGCGATTGATGTCTACTACACAACCTTCTCCTTGTAGACGTTGTTGGGCCTCCAAGTGCAGAGGTTTGTAGGACAGTAGCAAATTTCCCTCAAGTGGATGACCTAAGGTTTATCAATCCGTGGGAGGCGTAGGTTGAAGATGGTCTCTCTCAAACAACCCTGCAACCAAATAACAAAGAGTCTCTTGTGTCCCCAACACACCCAATACAATGGTAAATTGTATAGGTGCACTAGTTCGGCCGAAGATATGGTGATACAAGTGCAATATGGATGGTAGATATAGGTTTTGTAATCTGAAAATATAAAAACAGCAAGGTAACTAATGATAAAAGTGAGCGTAAACGGTATTGCAATGTGTTGAAACAAGGCCTAGGGTTCATACTTTCACTAGTGCAAGTTCATCAACAATAATAACATAATTGGATCATATAACTATCCCTCAACATGCAACAAAGAGTCACTCTAAAGTCACTAATAGCGGAGAACAAACGAAGAGATTATGGTAGGGCACGAAACCACCTCAAAGTTATTCTTTCGGATCGATCTATTCAAGAGTTCGTACTAGAATAACACCTTAAGACACAAATCAACCAAAACCCTAATGTCACCTAGATACTCCAATGTCATCTCAAGTATCCGTGGGTATGATTATACGATATGCATCACACAATCTCAGATTCATAAATTCAACCAACACAAAGAACTTCAAAGAGTGCCCCAAAGTTTCTCTAGGAGAGTCAAGACGAAAAACGTGTGCCAACCCCTATGCATAGGTTCATGGGCGGAACCCGCAAGGTGATCACCAAAACATACATCAAGTGGATCAATAGAATACCCCATTGTCACCACGGGTATCCCACGCAAGACATACATCAAGTGTTCTCAAATCCTTAAAGACTCAATTCGATAAGATAACTTCAAAGGGAAAACTCAATCCATTACAAGAGAGTAGAGGGGGAGAAACATCATAAGATCCAACTATAATGGCAAAGCTCGCGATACATCAAGATCGTATCACCTCAAGAACACGAGAGAGAGAGAGATCAAACACATAGCTCTTGGTACATACCCTCAGCCCGAGGGTGAACTACTCCTCCTCGTCATGGAGAGTGCCGGATGATGAATATGGCCCACGGTGAGGGATCCCCCCTCCGGCAGGTGCTTGAACAGGTCCCGATTGGTTTTTAAGCGGCTCTGAGAGGCTTGCGGCGGCGGAACTCCTGATCTATTCTTTTCCTCGATGGTTTTAGGGTATATGGAGATATATAGGCGAAAGAAGTCGATCAGGGGAGCCACGAGGGGCCCATGAGGGTGGAGGGCGCGCCCGGGGGGTGGGCGCGCCCCCCTGCCCCGTGCCTTCCTCGTTGCTTCCCTTACGTACACTCCAAGTCTTCTGGATTGCTTCCGTTCCAAAAATAACTCTCCCGAAGGTTTCATTCCGTTTGGACTCCATTTGATATTCCTTTTACGTGAAACATCAAACAAGGAGAAAAACAGAAACTGGCACTGGGCTCTGGGTTAATAAGTTAGTCCCAAAAATAATGTAAAAGTGCATAGTAAAGCCCATTAAACATCCAAGATGGATAATATAATAGCATGAATACTTCATAAATTATAGATACGTTGGAGACGACGGCATCCCCTAAGCTTAATTCCTGCTCGTCCTCGAGTAGGTAAATGATAAAAGAAATAATTTATGAAGTGTGAATGCTAGCAGGTGCACAAGTTTGATCAATGATAATTTCAATCACCTTTTCTAGCATCATCATATGTCATAACAGTAGCTCAACTCGTAAAACTTTTCATGATCAAGTAACAAGCTATTCACATGTTAAAGTATAGGTCATAAACTTTCTTGAAAACTAACAAACCGTGTTATTAGTCATCAAACAATTACAATTCATCTTATTTTCAGGAAGAGTCTATGTCAGAGCTTTGATTCCGCAAACTTCACATACTCAACTATCATTTAGTCTTCCATGATTGCTACCACTCAAAGCATATTTTTAGAACAAATAGTATTCATCGAACACATAGAAAGATAGGGGCTAATGTTTCGCCTCCCAACCTTTTACCTCAAGGGTAATGTCAACAATAATAATTCATGCTCAAATATATTTGTATGGCCATATATGCTTAGATCTTTCCATCACATGATGCTTGCCAACTAAAGAGTAGGTTGGAATGAGAAGGAATACTATTGACTCTTGCATAAGAGTAAAAGATAGGCCCTTCGCAGAGGGAAGCAGGGATTTGCAGAGGTGCCAGAGCTCGAAGCTAAAACAGAGATGAAAATAGTTTTGAGAGGTATGCTTTCATTGTCAACATAACGACCAAGAGTTCCCAATATCTTCCATACTACATACATTATAGGCAGTTCCCACACAGAAAGGTAAAGTTTTTACTCCCCCTCCACCAACATTCACACTCCACGGCTTGTCCGAAACAACGAGTGTCGTCCAACTATCAACATTCCTGGGGGAGTTTTGTTTAAATTATTTGTGAATTTGTTTTTGTTCTTTTGATCATAGGACTGGGCATCCCAGTTACCAGCCATTTTCTCGTGAATGATGAGCGGAGTCCACTCATCGTGAGAATAACCCACCTAGCATGGAAGATACTGACAGCCCCTAGTCACTACATGAGCGATTCGGACATACAAAACAGATTATTATTTGAAGGTTTAGAGTTTGGCACATGCAAATTTACTTGGAACGGCAGGTAATACCGCATATAGGTAGATATGGTGGACACTTATGGAAGAAACTTGGTTCAAGGAATTTGGATGCACAAGCAGTATTCCCGCTTAGTACAGACATTTTGGCTAGCGAAAGATTCTAAATAGCAAGCACCACATGTTAGAGGATCCATAACAATATAACTTCTATACAAATATACCCAAGCATAACTCATTATGTTGTCTTCCTTGTCCAACTTCAACTAATTTGCTCAGGTTTGAAATTAATTAATGGGGCTCACAATCATAGAAGATGTCCAAGATAGTATATTTATATGTGAAATCTCTCTTCCTTCAATATTCTTTCATGAATTGTTCAAGTGACCAATACAATGTTTGCTAACCTTCAATAAATTTACCACCTCTACTTCTTATATGTGAAGTCATTACTCCCCATGGGATAAGCATATGAAACATATATAATTTCAGATTTATGATATTCAAATCATTCAACCATTTACTCATAGGATATAAGTGAAACACATGAGTAAATGACAAACTACTCCAAAAAGATATAAGTGAAGATCAATGAGCAGTAAAATAATTATTTAGCTATGTGAAGACTCTCCCATTTAAGAATTTCATATCTTGGTATATTATTCAAACAGCAAGCAAACCAAAATAAAATGACATTTCAAGGATAGCACTCATCATGTGAAGAAGCAAAAACTTAGGCTCAACCGATACTAACCGATAATTGTTGAAGAAGAAAGGTGGGATGCCTACCGGGGCATCCCCAAGCTTAGATGCTTGATACTTCTTGAAAATTTATCTTGGGGTGCCTTGGGCATCCCCAAGCTTGAGCTTTTGTGTCTCCTTAATTCCGGACATGGAGTTTGTGCACTCGAGCACATATGCTCTCTGTATCTGAGCCAATGAGTATGGCATCGGGATCTGGTCCTTCCCATTTTTTATGCACAATACGGCGGCTTTTTTAATCACCAGTTCGCATCTATACGTATGCACTGTTTCAAACAGTGGGACAACATCGGGACGGACGTTATTCGTTCGCTGGGCTGATCGCCACTTCCGTCAGTGTGTCGCTAGCTGAGCCGTGGCTAGGTCGTCCTGTAGAATGCTGGTCCGTGGAACAGGAAACACCAAGCCGTGGCTAGGCCGTCCTGTAGAATCCTGTAGAACTTTTGTTCTCTGTTTCTCTGACCAGAACCGAGCCATGGAGGTTGCGATTCATAACTACTGGTCATGGGTGACTGACGGGAAACACCGTCTTGAGTTGTAGGGATCAAATGCAGAGTCCAATGGTGCAAAAACCACACATGGTGCATTGTGTGCGAGCGTGGATAAGTTGGCCTGAAGCTTCAAACACTCGTTCAAGGCATCCCTCTTGGTTTTCCGGACATTTTTTTGTGCAAAAAGGTCTGGACGTATTGTGTCAACATGGATCACCGTCGGTGAATTGCATACTGGAGCATAATCGAAGTCAGGAGAAACCAAAACCTTGGTCTGAATGTGTACATAATCTAGCTGAATGTCTACATGAGCATGTACGTTTACATGAGGTTGAGCTTTTGTGTTGGAACAAAAATTCCTGTGAAATCTGAATGTGTATTGCTAGCGCCGTCAGGATACAAAGCTAGCCTATTGTATTCCGTCTTTGCCCATAGTTAGTGCTCCGTCGGGGATGGATGGAGAGTGACGGGAAACGTCTTAATAAATGGTGCACAGGGTGGGCCATAAAGTCTGAAAATGGGACAAAATACAGCTCCATATACTGGATGTTATACATGTGCATGCGCAGATCCATAGGCAAAAGGATGCTGATGATACAGAGACCATATAAGCCCAAGCTCAGATTAGCACTTCCGCTTAATTCCTCTCATATCACGGTTTCCTAAATCTCGAAAGCTTCATCCACACCAAACTCAACAAGAACTCGTGAGATAAGTTAGTATAAACCAATGCAAAAACCTTATCATTTTCTACTGTAAAAAATCACTAAAATTATTATTCAACATTGCATACTAAATGCCTCTGCATATTTAATACTCCTATCCTCAAATAGAATCATTAAACAAGCAAACATATGCAAACATAACAACAATCTTCCAAAACAGTACAACCTGTAAAGAATGCAAGATTCATCATACTTCCCTAAGTCCAAAAATTATGAAAGAAAATTCCCACTGTAGTAAATTTATCAGAGCTTATTATGCAAAAGGTTTCAACATTTTATCACATTCTGACTTTTCTAAGGAATTTTTGCAACAGCGGTAAACTTTCTGTTTTGAAACAGCAACATGTATACTTGCAAAATAAGCATGGTAAAAGCTATCCTTGACATTTTTTTATTGAAAATAGAGATGCAAAACATTATTCTAAATAACATCAAGAAAAACAAAAGAAAATAAAATGACGCTCCAAGCAAAACACATATCATGTGGTGAATAAAAATATAGCTCCAAGTAAAGTTACCGATGAACGAAGACGAAAGAGGGGATGCCATCTGGGGCATCCCCAAGCTTAGGCTCTTGGTTGTCCCTGAATATTACCTTGGGGTGCCTTGGGCATCCCCAAGCTTAGGCTCTTGCCACTCTTTATTCCATAGTCCATCGAATCTTTACCCAAAACTTGAAAACTTCACAACACAAAACTTAACATAAAATCTCGTGAGCTCCGTTAGCGAAAGAAAACAAAACACCACTTCAAGGTACTATAATGAACTTATTCTTTATTTATATTGGTGTAATATCTACTGTATTCCAACTTCTCTATGGTTCATACCCTCCGATACTACTCATAGATTCATCAAAATAAGCAAACAACACATAGAAAATAGAATCTATCAAAAACAGAACAGTCTGAGGTAATCTGCATCAAACGCAAACTTCTGGAACTCAGAAAAATCTTCCAAAATAGGAATACCTAGATAATTTGATTATTGATCTACTGCAATAGGAATCAGTATTTTATCACTTTCTGGTGATTTTTAACAATTGTTTTCATGAACAGAAAGTTTCTGGAATTTTCAGCAAGATCAAATAACTATTATCCAAGAAGATCCTATAGGTTTAACTTGACACAAACACTAATTAAAACACAAACCACATCTAAACAGAGGCTAGATGGATTATTTATTCCTAAACAGAACCAAAAATAAAGAAACTAAAAATAAAATTGGGTTGCCTCCAAACAAGCGCTAACGTTTAACGCCCCTAGCTAGGCATGATGATTTCAACGATGCTCACATAAAAGATAAGAATTGAAACATAAAGAGAGCATCATGAAGAACATGACTAGCACATTTAAGTCTAACCCACTTACTATGCATAGGGATTTTGTGAGCAAACAGCTTATGGGAACAATAATCAACTAGCATAGGTAGGCAAAACAAGCATAACTTCAAAACTTTAAGCACATAGAGAGGAAACTTGATATTATTGCAATTTCTACAAGCATATGTTCCTCCCTCATAATAATTTTCAGTAGAATCATGAATGAATTCGACAATATAACCAGCAACCTAAAGCATTCTTTTCATGATCTACAAGCATCGAAAATTTACTACTCTCCACATAAGCAAATTTATTCTCATCAATAGTAGTGGGAGCAAACTCAACAAAATAACTATCATGTGATTGAAAATTAAAATCAAGATGACAAGTTTCATGGTTACCATTATTCTTTATAGCATACGTGTCATCACAATAATCATCATAGATAGGAGGCATGCTTCCATCATAGTAAATTTGCTCATCAAAGCTTGGGGGACAAAAAATATCATCTTCATCAAACATAGCTTCCCCAAGCTTGTGGCTTTGCATATCATTAGCATCATGGGTATTCAAAGAATTCATACTAACAACATTGAAATCATGCTCATCATTCAAGTATTTAGTGCCAAACATTTTAATGCATTCTTCTTCTAACACTTTGGCACAGTTTTCCTTTCCATCATACTCACGAAAGATATTAAAAGGATGAAGCGTATGAGGCAAACTCAATTCCACACTTTTGTAGTTTTCTTTTATAAACCAAACTAGTGATAAAACAAGAAACTAAAAGATTCGATTGCAAGATCTAAAGATATACCTTCAAGCACTCACCTCCCCGGCAACGGCGCCAAAAAAGAGCTTGATGTCTACTACGCAACCTTCTCCTTGTAGACGTTGTTGGGCCTCCAAGTGCAGAGGTTTATCAATCCGTGGGAGGCGTAGGTTGAAGATGGTCTCTCTCAAACAACCCTGCAACCAAATAACAAAGAGTCTCTTGTGTCCCCAACACACCCAATAGAATGGTAAATTGTATAGGTGCACTAGTTCGGCGAGGAGATGGTGATACAAATGCAATATGGATTGTAGATATAGGTTTTTGTAATCTGAAAATATAAAGACAACAAGGTAACTAATGATAAAAGTGAGCGTAAACAGTATTGCAATGTGTTGAAACAAGGCCTAGGGTTCATACTTTCACTAGTGCAGGTTCTCTCAACAATAATAACATAATTGGATCATATAACTATCCCTCAACATGCAACAAAGAGTCACTCCAAAGTCACTAATAGCGGAGAACAAACGAAGAGATTATGGTAGGGTACGAAACCACCTCAAAGTTATTCTTTCGGATCGATCTATTCAAGAGTTCGTACTTAATAACACCTTAAGACACAAATCAACCAAAACCCTAATGTCACCTAGATACTCCAATGTTACCTCAAGTATCCGTGGGTATGATTATACGATATGCATCACACAATCTCAGATTCATCTATTGAACCAACACAAAGAACTTCAAAGAGTTCCCCAAAGTTTCTACCGGAGAGTCAAGACGAAAACGTGTGCCAACCCCAATGCATAGGTTCATGGGCGGAACCCGCAAGTTGATCACCAAAACATACATTAAGTGGATCAATAGAATACCCCATTGTCACCACGGGTATCCCACGCAAGACATACATCAAGTGTTCTCAAATCCTTAAAGACTCAATCCGATAAGATAACTTCAAAGGGAAAACTCAATCCATTACAAGAGAGCAGAGGGGGAGAAACATCATAAGATCCAACTATAATAGCAAAGCTCGCGATACATCAAGATCGTATCACATCAAGAACACGAGAGAGAGAGATCAAACACATAGCTACTGGTACATACCCTCAGCCCCGAGGGTGAACTACTCCCTCCTCGTCATGGAGAGCGCCGGGATGATGAAGATGGCCACCGGTGAGGGATCCCCCCTCCAGCAGGGTGCCGGAACAGGGTCCCGATTGGTTTTTGGTGGCTACAGAGGCTTGCGGCGGCGGAACTCCCGATCTATTCTGTTCCCCGATGGTTTTAGGGTATATGGAGATATATAGGCGAAAGAAGTCGGTCAGGGGAGACACGAGGGGCCCACGAGGGTGGAGGGCACGCCCAGGGGGGTGGGCGCGCCCCCTGCCTCGTGCCTTCCTCGTTGCTTCCCTTACGTACACTCCAAGTCTTTTGGATTGCTTCCGTTCCAAAAATAACTCTCCCGAAGGTTCTATTCCGTTTGGACTCCGTTTGATATTCCTTTTCTGCGAAGCACTGAAACAAGGAGAAAAAGCAGAACCACTTTGGGCTGCAGGTTAATAAGTTAGTCCCAAAAATAATATAAAAGTGCATAGTAAAGCCCATTAAACATCCAAGATGGATAATATAATAGCATGAATACTTCATAAATTATAGATATGTTGGAGACGTATCAGCTACATTGTCGAAAGAGGTGATGTAAACATATGCAAGGTACACACGGATGCAAATGTTGTTGATCCATTGACGAAGCCTCTCCCACGGCCGAAGCATGAGGCGCACATGAGCTTCATGGGCATACGATGCCCAAATGATTGACTCTAGTGCAAGTGGGAGACTGTTGGAGATATGCCCTACAGGCAATCATGTGATGATGATATTTCCCTATGTATTCATGAGTCCTGTATTGTCCTTGAACATCATCAATGATATGTATCAATAAGTATGTGACTTGTTTATGGAACTAGTTGTATGATGATTGTTCTAATGGTCCCTAGTTGATGAGGTTATGCAGACACATATCCTTGACTAGTATACGACTCGGTTGAAGACTATGTTTCGCAAGTCATGTGCATGGAGATGCTAAACCGATAGTATGGACTTGGGGATGGAGATCACCGAGTCGGACAGACCCACTTTGAGACGCAGCGAGATATAGTCATCTATTAGTCTCAAGTACAATGTATATGCCATGTCCTAGACCTAAGGTCCTCGCATGTTCTCGGGATGAGGATCGACTCACTTAGGGTCTATCAAACGCTACTCCATAACTGGGTAGTTATAAAGGTAACTTCCGGGTGAGTCGTGAGACATGCCGCGAGACATGGTTGGCCAAGATGGGATTTTCCCCTCCCATTTGGAGAAATATTCTCTGGGCCCTCTCGAGTTATCCAATTCGGAAAGCATGGCCATGCGACTTGGTAAAAGCACAAGTGCTCCCTGGGTGGTTTTGGTAAATAATGTCAACATATCTCGTGTTGGACTAATACTTTTATCTAGTATATTTCAGATGAGTTCAACAGTGGAGTGGCATGGACAAGAGGATGTGGAACTCCTTCAAGAAGCTAAGGACAAGGATTGGCAAAAGCTCAAGACTCTACATTTTCATTTTAGTGATCCAATATCACATTGAGTCCATATGAAAGCCAATACTATTAAAAGGGGATGAGGTGTTGCTTAATGGCTTGCTTGCTCAAAGTGCTTAGTGATATGCTCCAAAGCCCTCAACCACTTTCTCATTTCCACATATGTCCCAAACCTAAAGTCAAACTCGGCCCCACCGATTTGATCTATCCGGCACCACCGAGTTTGTTTGACATAGCCACTTCCAAAAACCCTAATTAGTTCGGTCTCACCGATGGGATCTCGGTTTCACCGAGATGGGCTTGCAAACTCTCTGTTGCCTGTTGCAATTATTTTGGTCTTACCGAGGTATGCAATCGGTCCCATCGAGTTTGCTTGACCAACTCTCTGTTTTGCTTATTACCAAAATCGGTCTCATTGAGTTTGTGTAATCGGTCGCGCGTTGAGGTTTTACCCTAACCCTAGCACATCGGTCCCACCGAGTTGATCATACTGGTCCCACCAAATATCCTAACGTTCACATTTTGAATTGAATCGGTCTGACCGAGTTTGAGTATTCGGTTCCACCGAGTTTGGTGAATTGTGTGTAACGGTTAGTTTTTGTGTGGAGGCTATATATACCCCTCCACCCACTCTTCACTTGTGGAGAGAGCCATCAGAATGTGCCTACACTTCCAGCATTCATTTTTTGAGAGAGAACCACCTACTCATGTGTTGAGACCAAGATATTCCAATCCAACCACAAGAATTTTGATCTCTAGCCTTCCCCAAGTTGCTTTCCACTCAAATCATCTTTCCACCAAATCCAAATCTGTGTGAGAGAGTTGAGTGTTGGGGGACTATCATTTGAAGCACAAGAGCAAGGAGTTCATCATCAACACACCATCTATTACCTTTTGGAGAGTGGTGTCTCCTAGATTGGTTAGGTGTCACTTGGGAGCCTCCATCAAGATTGTGGAGTTGAACCAAGGAGTTTGTACGGGCAAGCAGATCGCCTACTTCGTGAAGATCTACCCTAGTGAGGCAAGTGCTTCGTGGGCGATGGCCATGGTGGGATAGACAAGGTTGCTTCTTCGTGGACCTTTCATGGGTGGAGCCCTCTGCGGACTCGCGCAACCGTTACCCTTCGTGGGTTGAAGTCTCCACCAACGTGGATGTACGATAGCAGCACCTATCGGAACCACGCCAAAAATCTCCGTGTCTCCAATTGAGTTTGCGTACTCCAATCCCATCCCTTTACATTCTTGCGACTTGCATGCTTTACTTTCCGCTGCTCATATACTCTTTCCATGCTTGCTTGAAATGTATTGTGAATGTTTAAACTCATGCAAAAACTCCACCTTAACTTGAAGAACTTAAAAACTGCTACTTTTCTTTGTTGAGGGTCTAATCACCCCCCTCTAGACACCTCTTCTCGATCCTTTCAATTGGTATCAGAGCATTGGTCTCCATTGCTTTGGTTTAATCACCATCGGAGGAAGATGGATGGGTCTACGTTGGGGAGTCTTAGACGTAGAGTGCCTATACTTGATGGAGACACTACAAAAAAATACACTTCTGTGATGATACATGTTTGTCACAGTAGGTCACGTTTTCTGTCATGCATGTACATCCATGACAAATTTATGACAGAATCAACATAGTCATACCTGTGCTGTCGTAGAAGTGTTCCATAACATTACCAAAATTATCATCACGGAAGTGTCCACTTCCATGACGATAAATCGCGTGTCATGGAAGTGCTTTCGTTAAGGGTGACCGACACGTGGCATCCATCGTAACGGGTCACCATTAAGCTATCGGGTACGGTTTTGGATCCGATAACCCGCTAACAGCCCAGACCAATGAGGATTTTCCACTGGTAAAAATTCTCATTGGCCAAAGGAAACACGTGTTGGCTCACCGTTGGGACAGATGTCATCCATTCATTGGACAGGAGGCGCCTATGATACGTCGACACATGGCACAGCCCAACAGAGGCCCATTCTATTGAAAAGGCTGGCCCGTTTGACTTGGTCAAAAGGTAACAGGCCTGTGACGCCCCTGATTCAATCGTACACTAATCATGCACACAAACGTGTACGATCAAGATCAGGGACTCACGGGAAGATATCACAACACAACTCTAAAAACATAAATAAGACATACAAGCATCATAACACAAGCCAGGGGCCTCGAAGGCTCGAATACATGTGCTCGATAATAGACGAGTCAGCGGAAGCAACAATATCTGAGTACAGACATAAGTTAAACAAGTTTACCTTAAGAAGGCTAGCACAAACTGGGATACAGATCGAAAGAGGCGCAAGCCTCCTGCCTGGGATCCTCCTAAACTACTCCTAGTCGTTGTCAGCAGGCTGCATGTAGTAGTAGGCACCTCCGGTGTAGTAGGAGTCGTCGTCGACGGTGGCGTCTGGCTCCTGGGCTCCGACATCTGGTTGCGACAACCAGGTAGAAGGGAAAGGGGGAAAAGAGGGAGAAAAGCAACCGTGAGTACTCATCCAAAGTACTACAAGCAAGGAGCTACACTACATATGCATGGGTATATGTGTAAAGGTCCATATCGGTGGACCGAACTGAGTAATGCCGTAATAAGAGGGGGATAGCTAGTCCTATCGAAGACTACGCTCGGCAGCCTCCGTCTTGCAAGATGTAGAAGAGAGTAGATTGAAGTCCTCCAAGTAGCATCGCATAACATAATCCTACCCAATGATCCCTCCTCGTCAGCCTCATTAGAGAGTGATCACCGGGTTATATCTGGCACTTGAAAGGGTGTGTTTTATTAAGTATCCGGTTCTAGTTGTCATAAGGTCAAGGTACAACTCCGGGTCGTCCTTTTACCGAGGGACACAACTATTCGAATAGATAAACTTCCCTGCAGGGTTGCACCACATAACCCAACACGCTCGATCCCATTTGGCCGGACACACTTTTCTGGGTCATGCCCGGCACAGAAGATCAACACGTCGCAGCCCCACCTAGGCACAACAGAGAGGTCAGCACGACGGTCTAAATCCTATCTTGGCGCAGGGTGCAGGCCCATCGCCCATTGCACACCTGCACGCGTTGCGTACACGGCCGGAAGCGCACCTAGCCTAGCAGTGTGTTCCAAATTAATCCGTGGCCAAGGCCGATTCGGCCCGACGTCACGAAGGCTTCGGTGACACCACGACGTCGAAAGTGCCCATAATCTGTTCACAGAGTTGGTTAGTGCGTATAGACCAAATGGCCGACTTAGATCAAATACCAAGATCTCGTTAAGCGGGTTAAGTATCCACGAATGCCGGCCAGGCGAGCCCACCTCTCTCCTAGGTGGTCTCAACCTGCCTGTCGCCTCCGCCACAAAGTAACAAATGGGGCCATTGGGAACCCAGGCCCACCTCTACCGGTATGGAGCCACCTGCCTCTTCAGCCCCCATATCCAAACAGTATCATAAGTAATGTAACAGTATAAAGTATATAACATATGCCCGTGATCACCTCCTGAAGTGATCACGGCCCAGTAGTATAGCATGGCAGACGGACAAGAGTGTAGGGCCACTAATGGAACACTAGTATCCTATACTAAGCAGTAGGATAGCAGGTAAGGGTAACAACTGTAGCAACAATGACAGGCTATGCATCAGGATAGGATTAACCGAAAGTAGTAACATGCTACACTACTCTAATGCAAGCATTATAGAGAAGAATATGCGATATCTGGTGATCAAGGGAGGGGGGGGGGGCTTGCCTGGTTGCTCTAGCAAGGAGGGGTCGTCAACAACGTAGTCGATCGGGTAGCAGCGGCGTCGGTCTCGTAGTCTATCGGAGAGAAGAGGGGGAAGAAACAATAAACATTAAGCAAACACATGCATAGCGATGCATGACATGACAAGTGGCGGTGCTAGGGGTGCCCTAACGCGATATGAGGTGGTACCGGTGAAGGGGGAAAACATCCGGGAAAATATTCCCGGTGTTTCACATTTTCGGATAGATGAACCGGAGGGGGGAAAGTTGCGTGTTCGCTAGGCTAGGGATGCGTGGCGGACGAACGAGCTGTGTATCCGGATTCGTCTCGTCGTGTTGAGGAACTTTCATTTACAAAGTTTTTCCATCCGAGCTACGGTTTGTTTTATATTAATTTTAAAAGATTTAAATCATTTTTAGGATTTATTTAATTATTTAAATTTAACATTATCCAGAACAGTGCATGCTGACGTCAACAGTCAACAGAGGCGTTGACTGGTCAACTGACATGTGGGTCCCGTCCGTCATTGACAGTTTAGTCTAATTAGGGTTTAATTAAACTACCTAGCTAATTAGATTAATTAAACATGATTAATTAACTTAATTAATTAATTAATTATTTTAATCATTAATTAATTATATATTTATTTTTATTTTTTAATTCTTAAAAAAACATTTTGGAGTGGGCCCCCATTATCATAGGGCCACTAGGCCTTAGCGGGCGCGGGCGGGCGCCCGATCGATGGCCTCGCCTGTGGACAACGGGGAGGAGACACGGCGAGCCGTGGCCCGGGCACGACCAGTGGCACATTGGGCTGGGCCGGCGGAGAGCCGAGGAGGAGGCCTTGACCAAGTGCGAAGGAGGTGGGGCGCTTGCGGGGAGTAGGCGGCGGAGGCGAGGGAGGCGGCGAAGGCGAGGGCGCCGTCGGCAGGCGGCGGTCGTCTGGCGAGGGCAGCAGAAGCGGGAGGCGGCCTCGGTGCGCGCTAAAGGCGGGCGTGGCCACGATGGGCGCGCACGGGTAGTCGTGGCGTAGGGAGGAGGCTGCAGCCGGGGGCGTGCGGCTGGAACGACGGTGAGCGGCGTCTTGAGTGCAAAGAGCCATGGCGACGCGGGCATGGCTGGCGCAGTCAGCCAGGGCAAGGCTGGGCGAAGCGGCGATGGCAGTGGCAAGAGGGGGTGCAGAGCGCTGGCAGATATCTAGCGATAGCAGGAGGAGGAGGAGGCCAGGGGCGATGGTGCGCGTGCGCGCGGTGGCGCATCGAGGGAGGCGTGGACGGCGCGGGGACAGGGGAGGACGAGTCCTCACCGCGGGAGCGTGGGGTCAAGGTAGTGGGGCGCGGGGAGGAGACGGCAACGTGGTGACGAGGTGCAGCGACGCGGCAGCTCCGGCGAGGTGTTGAGGAGGACGACGAGGTTGGCTTCGGGGAGGAGGGCGAGATGTGCGGCGAGGTGTGGCACTGGGGTGGGCACCGGAGTCCGTGCGCGGGGCGGCGCGTGCTGGTCCGGGGAGGCGGTCTCCTCCCGATCCAATCGGGAGAGAGGGGGAGGGAGATATTTTGCGGGGGAGTGGGGGTGTGTCGGTGTGTACTGGGGGGAGTGGGGGGAGGTCATGGAGTGCGGGTGGGCCTTGGCCTAGTTGGGCAGGCCAGCTGGGCCGGAGCCCAGTGGGGGGGGGGGTTCTTTTCGATTTTTGTTTTCTATTTTTGTATTTTCTTTTCTGTTTTAATTCGTTTTAAAATACTTAGGCATTTTATAAAAATGTGTTTATTACACCATATTTACCTGCAAAATATGGCACCTCCCAAACATTTTTGTTTTAAATTTTGAAAAACTTTTATTTTGACATTAATTTGAATTTGAATTTTGAAACGGTTTCGAATCATCGCAAGGTTAACAACAGTAACCGTGGTGACGTGGCACCATTAGCGTGGGATTACTGTATCTTAATTACCCGGGCGTTACAAAACTCCTCCACTACAAGAAATCTCGTCACGAGATTTAGGAGGCGGGAGTAAGGGGAAAGGTCCGTTACGAGATTCTAACGGATTTTCTCGGCCTTGGTTGCTCTTCTCGAAGAGATCTATCACTTACATTGACGTCTTCATTTCTCTGCTTCAGGTCATCATGGTGAAGTCATCCTTTTCTTCAGGAACTCCAACGTACTTACGAATAGGTAAGGGGCAGCTCGGCTACGACAGAATGCTTATGAGGGAAACAATCTGGGGTTAATCCATGAATGAGCATAATATTTTCTCTCGAGTTGAACATATAAAATAGATCGAGAGTGAGGTACGAAGGTATAATAAGAGGTTCCAAGCAGATAGATAGTTGCTCGAAGTCTGAACCAGAGTGAGAAAGGGGTTCAGAGCAGCGAGAGTAAGTATAGCGTCTGATACCAGAATAGAGCACTAGGAAGGTGGCCTATGAATTAAATACGAAGCCAAGCATGGGGAATAACCATTAGAAACAGGATTGTACAGGTGAGTCAGGTTTTGATCATGTGGAACTGTGGGTTAGGGGCCCACCATGTGGGTTAAAAGTAGGAAGGGCGATGACGTCTTGCACGATCATGTAAGCAAGGCATGTCAGAGGATAGCCTATCAGTTATGTTGACTGCATCGTTGGTACCAAGGGCGAGGGACGAAGAGAACCATTTTCCTGCTCGTTGAAACGAGGTGGACCAATAGGCAAAGTTCTCGTCCATCGGTGGTTTACCGAAATGTCATCAACAATAGTAACACGGCCTTACTGACAAGGTTGTACACCATGGTGTTTACATAAGCAACGAACATTACTGTTTAGATCATATAAACCACGAGAAAGGTTAAACAAGACAATGGAAAGGAAAAGTGATTACCTGGTTTAATCAGAACAATGGGGAGGAAAATGTGTATACACACATATTTCAGGGGTATATCCTTCCCAAGGACAAGTGGGGCATGATATCCATGACATGATAGAAAGTAGAGAACCATTGAGGTAAAGGGAAAGGAATTTCATGACGTTACCCATACAACGGCGCTTGGATAATTGATAAAGAGAATTTAGTATTGTGCTTCAATTGTTCTTGTTGATGAATGGAGTACCACAGACATGCTTCGAGATAGCATTGACATGGTCTTCAAGCAAAGGTCGGACTTTGGATATACAAAGGATCCATCAGGATAACTTATTAAACAAGGCATTCAATTTCCTCATCAAAAAATGGTTAACCTAGTTAAAAAGGAAACTATAACACTAGGTCCTCCTGGCCAAAAGCGCTTAGGCATGACATCACCTTACCGAGTCGTATAAAGACCAATGTTATAACTCATGAAAATATGTTCCAACCATCATATCTGACCGAGATTCAGATCTGATTGGCGTCAGTATACCTCAGACTCAGGATGCCTGAGAAGAAAAGGTGCAACATAATTGACGAGGTGACATCATAAAATTCTTAGGAAATGAACTACGGAAGCAAGTTCCGAATCATGAGTTCATCATTTAACCAAGGAGATGAAGAGGAGATGGCTGATGGACTCAGCGCCAATTCATCGAGAATTCCCAAAAGATGGATTTCCACAATTATGTGAACAAGGAAATAACATTTGTCAAATCAAATGATATAATGAGGTATGCTCGAGGAAAACATACACAATTAAACATTGGTTGAAAGGTGTACCCAAAATATGGGTTGGGTTGCACGACCAACGTCGGAATGGTGATTGAGCAACCAACACACTAAATTGGAATTATTACCCATTAACTCTGAAGCAATAGGGTAGCTAGAGATAATAAATTCGCACAACAGAGTTCACTCAACATGGGGACTAAGAAAAGAATGGTGATGGCGAGAAGCATCACTGTACCAAGAATTTTTAAGAGGTGGTGAAATTCTCACCACATTCTTGACATAAAAGATGGTAATACTCCAAGGTAATTAAGAACAAATGATGGATAGCAAGGAACTCAAGGTATAACACAGAACACGGACAAGTTTGTGTTGGAGGGGAGGCATTAAATTGGTCGATGACAACACAAAGCATCAAGGGCAAGGATGGTATTTCTCATCATGAATTATTTTGATATCCTGGAAGGAATCAAAATGTTGATGATGATCACGACAAATTTTGTCGAGAGGCTCCACGAAGATGTAATCAATCGGTGGCGACATCAAGCCAAGGGAATGGTGAAGCAAAAGGCCATTATAAACATAGATAAGATGTCATCTCGGGATTTAGAGTTGTCTCTCAAGACAAACAATATGATGGTGAAAGTTCGATGTAAGCTTAGATCACTATTGGGATTGTGTCCCGAGGATGAAGGACATAGGTAGAATGGTCAAGCAGTCAGCCTGACGATGATGATGTAGTCAATCAGCTGGGAATGACACGATCGAGTACAAACTCGTAAGCAATGAAGATTACTAATAGTTGTTGAATCACAGTGCAGACTCGATTCAGTTGTCGGTGTCCTTGAGGGGTTCTAACAACTAAGAATCCGTTGGAAAAATGGAACCGACAAGAATATTAGTTGATGAAGAACTCATAAGAAGTTATGTAGTTCTATGGTATTCTCGAGATACCAGAGGGTAATACTCGAAGGCAGATCAGAATAGAAACTGAACTGGAGTGTTGACTTGCAATAGCAGATACTTTAATAATGTTATAATAGACGAGGCAATGGAATGGTTTCCTTTCAGATGTATTGAATAAGGTTAGCATGGTCGAAACCATAACTACAAGGGATCCAATTGACTACACCGAAAGAATTATTCGAATGATTAAATATTCTTGCAAGAAGCTTTCATGATAGGATCTACATCGTGTCCATGGGCATGAACACAAAGTTCAAGGTCGACTCCCACTTCTCCAATGCATAACCTTTCATTCACTTCTCGTTTCAATAATGGCATTAGTGTTGAAAGTTTTACCCGGTGAAATACCAGATGAGTATGACCCGTGAAAACTTCCGAGTTCACACATATTAAGGAAGGCATAGGTTCAACCCGTCAGGGTATCGTGGAAACATATGCCACAAGTTTCAATAGTAAATACCACCAGCTCGAAAACAGAGCATGGTTGAGAAAACAGAGGATACAATTTACCCAAGGATTTATATATCCGTGGAAAGGCTCACAAGGTTATTTGAATATGAAGGACACTGTCGGATAGTAATCCAACAAGAGGTCCGGTGGTCTACAACGGAGCTGATGTGAGTATCGGTACTCTATCAAAGGAAGAAGAAATGCAAGTGCATCGGATTACAGAAACAACTGACTAACTCAAAGCTTAAATGCAGAGGAATTATGATTTCCAACTCAAAGGATCAGAAGCAAATGCTCTGATTAAGGATGGATAAGTTGAGTAAGCTTAGGGGTAAAATCGACAACAATTTGATTGGTCGAGATCCAGCTCATGTTTAAAATGACGTCTGAGCCGGAAAGATAATTTAAAAGGATCAACTGACGATTGCGTGCATTCACACTCATGTTGAATCAATAGGATCAAAACCACGGTGTCTAAGGATACTAACGAATATTGCGAGGCATATAGAAAGCATCCATAATGCAAGCATACAAGTATTGCAGAGCAATAAGCTACTGAGGAATTTTGGAGGATCGAATAGTATTTCAAAGACAATTGTGAAACACATGAACAACTGGGGATGAGCGGATACTCGATAAGGGCGAGAAATTATCCGTAGGGGTATTCAGGTGGCAAGGAACTGCAAGGCAGTAGGCACAAAATATTATCGGAACAATAGAGGGATTTGTGGTATCTTGTTATAACAAGATCAATCGGGAATAAAAGTAAGAACGGCAAGTGTATGTAATTATCCATAGGGATATTTGATTGGTAGGGAATTACGAAAAGCAACAGGCTCAAAGTCTCGAGAGAACATCGAGAGTATCTTGAAATCCTTGATTGGACCAAGTAATCATCTGGAGTAAGGGGCTCTCCGGGTGGAAGTAGTTACGAGAACCTAGAGTCGGCGTTAGTAAAATCATTTAACCCGAATAGAAAAGAGATCAGAGTCCCGGAGTATAGATCGAGGAATAAAAGATCCTAATACCACCCAACGGCGACGTGGGCCCGTAAGCCGCACAACCATGTTAGTAAAAACTTTTTCAATGACTAGACTCGCCTTCGGCCAAGGAGTTGGAAAGGGGGATTCCTATAGGCAGTCGGCTCTGATACAAACTTGTGACGCCCCCGATTCAATCGTACACTAATCATGCACGCAAACGTGTATGATCAAGATCAGGGACTCACGAGAAGATATCACAACACAACTCTAAAAACATAAATAAGACATACAAGCATCATAACACAAGCCAGGGGCCTCGAAGGCTCGAATACAAGTGCTCGATCATAGATGAGTCAGCGGAAGCAACAATATCTGAGTACAGACATAAGTTAAACAAGTTTTCCTTAAGAAGGATAGCACAAACCGGGATACATGATCGAAGAGGCGCGGACCTCCTGCACCGGGATCCTCCTAAACTACTCACAGTGGGTAAATCGGTGACACACTGCGTAAGTAGTAGGCACCTCCGTGTAGTAGAATTAAATGCGTTGTGATGGCGTCAGCTCTGAGCTTCGACATCAGTTGCGACAACCAGGTAGAAGGGAAAGGGGGAAAAGAGGGAGAAAAGCAACGGTGAGTACTCATCCAAAGTACTCGCAAGCAAGGAGCTACACTACATATGCATGGGTATATGTGTAAAGGGCCATATAGGTGGACTGAACTGTAGAATGCCAGAATAAGAGGGAGATAGCTAGTCCTATCAAAGACTACGCTCGCAGCCTCCGCCTTCTTGACATGTAGAAGAGAGTAGATTGAAGTCCTCCAAGTAGCATCGCATAACATAATCCTACCCGGCGATCCCCTCCTCGTCGCCCTGTTAGAGAGCGATCACCGGGTTATATCTGGCACAAAGGGTGCGTTTTATTAAGTATCTGGTTCTAGTTGTCATAAGGTCAAGGTACAACTCCGGGTCATCCTTTTACCGAGGGACACGGCTATTCGAATAGATAAACTTCCCTGCAGGGGTGCACCACATAACCCAACACGCTCGATCCCGTTTGGCCGGACACACTTTTCTGGGTCATGCCCGGCCGTGGAAGATCAACACGTCGCAGCCCCACCTAGGCACAACAGAGAGGTCAGCACGCCGGTCTAAATCCTATGCGCGCATGGGTCTCGGCCCATCGCCCATTGCACATCTGCATGTTGCATATGCGGCCGGAAGCAGACCTAGCCTAGCAGGCGTTCCAGTCCAATCCGGCACGCGCCGCTCAGTCGCTGACGTCACGAAGGCTTCGGCTGATACCACGACGTCGAGTGCCCATAACTATTCCCACGTAGTTGGATAGTGCGTATAGACCAAATGGCCAGACTCAGATCAAATACCAAGATTTTGTTAAGCGGGTTAAGTATCCGCGAATGCCGACCAGGCCGTGCCCACCTCTCTCCTAGGTGGTCTCAACCTGCCTGCCGCTCTGCCACAAAGTAACGATCGGGGCCGTCGGGAACCCAGCGCACCTCTACCAGGATGGAGCCACCGCCTTCAGCCCCATCTCCGAACAAGATCATTAGTAATGTAACAAGATAAAGTATATAGCATATGCCCGTGATCACCTCCCAAGTGATCATGACCCAAAGAGTATAGCATGGCGTATGCATGACAAGAGTGTAGGGCCACTAATGGAACACTAGCATCCTATACTAAGCAGTAGGATAGCAGGTAAGGGTAACAACTGTAGCAACAATGACAGGCTATGCATCAGGATAGGATTAACCGAAAGCAGTAACATGCTACACTACTCTAATGCAAGCAGTATAGAGAAGAATAGGCGATATCTGGTGATCAAGGGGGGGCTTGCCTGGTTGCTCTGGCAAGGAGGGGTCGTCAACAACGTAGTCGATCGGGTAGCAGTGGCGTCGGTCTCGTAGTCTATCAGAGAGAAGAGGGGGAAGAAACAATAAATATTAAGCAAACAGATGCATAGCGATGCATGACATGACAAGTGGCGGTGCTAGGGGTGCCCTAACGCGGTATGAGGTGGTACCGGTGAAGGGGGAAAACATCCGGGAAAATATCCCCGGTGTTTCGCGTTTTCGGACAGATGAACCGGAGGGGGGAAAGTTGCGTGTTCGCTATGCTAGGGATGTGTGGCGGATGATCGGGCTGCGTATCCGGATTCATCTTGTCGTTCTGAGCAACTTTCATGTACAAAATTTTTCCATCTTAGCTACGGTTTATTTTATATTAATTTTAAAATATTTAAATGATTTTTAGGATTTATTTAATTATTTAAATTTAACATTATCCAGAACAGTGCACGCCGACGTCAGCATGACGTCAGCAGTCAACAGAGGCGTTGACTGGTCAAATGACGTGTGGGTCCCGTTGGTCATTGACTGTTTAGTCTAATTAGGGTTTAATTAAACTAACTAGCTAATTAGATTAATTAAACATGATTAATTAACTTAATTATTTATTTATTTTAATTATGAATGAATTAATTATTTATATTTATATTTTTTATTTTTTAATTCTTTTTTTAATGTTTTGGAGTGGGGCTCCATTGTCATAGGGCCACTGGGCCTTAGCTGGCGCGGGCGGGCGGCATCGCCCGAGCGGGCGCCTCACCGATGGCCTCGCCTGTGGACAATGTGGAGGAGGCACGGCGAGCAGCCGTGGTTCGGCACGACCAAATGCCACTGGGCTCCGCTGATGGAGGGAGCCAGGAGGAGGGCCGCGCTGCGTGCGTAGTAGGGGGGGCGCTGCCGGGGAGCAGGGGCGACAGAGGCGAGGGAGCAGGGCGACGGAGATGACGGCGCCACGACAGGCGAAGCGGCGAAGGTTCACGCGCAAGGCGAGGGCAGCAGAGCAGGGGAGGTGGGCGCGCACAAGGCGCGCGCGCAGCCACGGGTGGGCGCGGGTAGTCACAATACAGGAGGAGGCTGCACGGGGTGCGGCTAGAACGGCGGCGAGCGGTGCGCGGGAGTGCAGCAGCCGCGGGCGACACGGGCCATGGCCGGGCACAGGTAAGCGCGCAGGACAGCGGGCGCCGGGCGAGCGGCGATTGGCCGGGGCTGCAATGGCAAGAGGGGGGGGGTGTAGAGAGCGCGACGGCATTAGCACAAGCAGCAGCAGGAGGAGGAGGAGGCCAGGGGCGATGGTGCGCGTGCGTGCGGTGGCGCATCGAGGGAGGCGCAGACGGCGCAGGGACAGGGGAGGACGAGGCCTTACCGCGGGAGCGTCGGTTCAAGGCAGTGGGGCGCGGGGAGGAGACAGTGATGACGGCGACGTGGTGACGAGGTGCAGCGACGCGGCAGCTCCGGCAAGGTGTTGAGGAGGACGACGAGGTGGGCTTCGGGGTGGAGGGCGAGACGTGCGGCGAGGTGCGGCACTAGGGTGGGCGCCGGAGTCCGGGCGCGGGGCGGCGCGCGCTGGTCCGGGGCGGTGATCTCCTCCCGATCCAATCGGGAGAGAGGGGGAAGGGAGATATTTTTGTTGGAAATATGCCCTAGAGGCAATAATAAAAGGATTATTATTATATTTCCTTGTTCGTGATAATTGTATTTTATTCATGCTATAATTGTATTATCCGGAAATCGTAATACACGTGTGAATACATAGACCACAACATGTCCCTAGTGAGCCTCTAGTTGACTAGCTGGTTTATCAATAGATAGTCATGGTTTCCTGACTATGGACATTGGATGTCATTGATAACGGGATCACATCATTAGGAGAATGATGTGATGGACAAGACCCAATCCTAAGCATAGCACAAGATCGTGTAGTTCGCTTTTGCGGAGCTTTTCCAATGTCAAGTATCTTTTCCTTAGACCATGAGATCGTGTAACTCCCGGATACCGTAGGAGTGCTTTGGGTGTACCAAACGTCACAACATAACTGGGTGACTATAAAGGTGCAAGACAGTATCTCCGAAAGTGTCATTGGGTTGACACGACGAGACTGGATTTGTCACTCCGTATTACGGAGAGGTATCATCGGGCCCACTCGGTAATGCATTATCATAATGAGCTCAAAGTGACCAAGTGTTTGGTCATGGGATCATGCATTACGGTCTGAGTAAAGTGACTTGCCGGTAACGAGATTGAACGAGGTATTGGGATACCGACGATCGAATCTCGGGCAAGTAACATACCGATTGACAAAGGGAATTGTATACGGGGTTGCTTGAATCCTTGACATCGTGGTTCATCCGATGAGATCATCGAGGAACATGTGGGAGCCAACATGGGTATCCAGATCCCGCTGTTGGTTATTGACCGGAGAGCCGTCTCGGTCATGTCTGCATGTCCTCCGAACCCGTAGGGTCTACACACTTAAGGTTCGGTGACGCTAGGGTTGTATGAATATGAGTATGCAGCAAACCGAAAGTTGTTCGGAGTCCCGGATGAGATCCCGGACATCATGAGGAGTTCCGGAATGGTCCGGAGGTAAAGAATTATATATAGGAAGTGCTGTTTCGGCCATCGGGAAAGTTTCGGTCATCCGGTATTGTCTGGGACCACCGGAAGGGTCCCGGGTCCATCGGTGGGGCCACCTATCCCGGGAGGGCCCGTGGGCTGAAGTGGGAGGGAACCAGCCCCTGGTGGGCTGGTGCGCCCCCCACTTGGGCCCCCCTGCGCCTAGGCTTGGAAACCCTAGGGTGGGGGGCGCACCACTTGCCTTGGGGGTACTCCACCCCCATGGCCGCCGCCCTCCCTTGGGAGATTCAATCTCCAGGGCCGGCGCCCCCCTGGGGGTCTATATAAAGGAGGGGGGAGGGAGGGCAGCCGCACCCCTGAGTCTTGGCGCCTCCCTCCCCTGCTACACCTCTTCCTCCTCCCATAGTTGCTTGGCGAAGCCCTGCCGGAGTCCTGCTGCATCCACCACCACCCCGTCGTACATCGATCTTCATCAACCTCTCCTTCCCCTTGCTGGATCAAGACGGAGGAGACGTCACGCTGACCGTACGTGTGTTGAACGCGGAGGTGCCGTCCATTCGGCGCTAGGATCTCCGGTGATTTGGATCACGACGAGAATGACTCCCTCAACCCGGTTCTCTTGAACGCTTCCGCACGCGATCTACAAGGGTATGTAGATGCATCTCTCTCTCTCGTTGCTAGATGAACTCATAGATGGATCTTGGTGAACGTAGGAAAATTTTATTTTATGCAACGTTCCCCAACAGTGGCATCATGAGCTAGGTCTATGCGTAGTTCTCTTTGCACGAGTAGAACACAAATTTGTTGTGGGCGTAGATGTTGTCAACTTTCTTGCCGCTACTAGTCTTATCTTTCTTCAGCGGTATTGTGGGATGAAGCGGCCCGGACCGACCTTACACGTATGCTTACGTGAGACAGGTTCCACCGACTGACATGCACTAGTTGCATAAGGTGGCTAGCGGGTGTCCGCTCTCCCACTTTAGTTGGAGCGGATTCGATGAAAAGGGTCCTTATGAAGGGTAAATAGAAGTTGACAAATCACGTTGTGGCTTTTACGTAGGTAAGAAAACGTTCTTGCTAGAACCCTATTGCAGCCATCGTAAAAACTTGCAACAACAATTAGAGGACGCCTAACTTGTTTTTGCAGCAAGTGTTTTGTGATGTGATATGGCCAAAGTTGTGATGAATGATGAATGATATATATGTGATGTATGAGATCATGTTCTTGTAATAGGAATCACGACTTACATGTCGATGAGTATGACAACCGCAGAGCCATAGGAGTTGTCTTTATTTTTTGTATGACCTGCGTGTCATTGAGAACGCCATGTAAATTACTTTACTTTATTGCTAAACGTGTTAGCCATAGTAGTAGAAGTAATAGTTGGCGAGCAACTTCATGGAGACACGATGATGGAGATCATGATGATGGAGATCATGGTGTCATGCCGGTGACAAGATGATCATGGAGCCCGAAGATGAAGATCAAAGGAGCTATATGATATTGGCCATATCATGTCACTACTATATAATTGCATGTGATGTTTATTATGTTTATGCATCTTGTTTACTTAGAACGACGGTAGTAAATAAGATGATCCCTTGTAATAATTTCAAGAAAGTGTTCTCCCTAATCGCGCCGTTGCTAAAGTTCGTCGTTTCAAGCACCACGTGATGATCGGGTGTGATAGATTCTTACGCTCACATACAACGGTGTAAGACAGTTTTACACATGCAAAACACTTAGGTTAACTTGACGAGCCTAGCATGTACAGACATGGCCTCGGAACACAAGAGACCGAAAGGTCGAACATGAGTCGTATGGAAGATACGATCAACATGGAGATGTTCATCGATGATGACTAGTCTGTCTCACGTGATGATCGGACACGGCCTAGTCGACTCGGATCATGTAACACTTAGATGACTAGAGGGATGTCAAATCTGAGTGGGAGTTCATTATATAATTTGATTAGATGAACTTAATTATCATGAACTTTAGTCTAAAATCTTTGCAAAATGTCTTGTAGATCAAATGGCCAAAGCTCATGTCACCATGAACTTCAACGCGTTCCTAGAGAAAACCAAGCGGAAAGACGATGGCAAAGAACTATTCAGACTGGGTCCTAACCCGAGGATCATCCTCATAGCAGCCAAGAAACAATATGTCCTAGAAGCACCGCTAGGTGAAGCACCCATCCCGTGAGAACCAAGACGTTATGAACGCTTGGCGCCTCTGCGTCTTGATGATTACTCCCTCATTCAAGGCGGCTCGCTTTACGACTTAGAACCGGTGCTCCAAAAGCGTTTTGAGCAACACGGAGCATATGAGATGTTCGAGGAGCTGAAAATGGTTTTCCAAGCTCATGCCCGGGTTGAGAGATATGAAGTCTCCGACAAGTTCTATAGTTGTAAGATGGAGGAAAATAGTTCACAAGGAGCACATACTCAAAATGTCCGGGTTGCACAACCGCCTGTCCCAAATGGACATTAACCTCCGGACGAGGCGTTCATTGAAAGAATCCTTCACGCTCCCACCGAGCTAAAAGAGCTTTGTGATGAACTACAATATGCGGGGATGGTGAAAACTATTCTCAAGTATTTTCAATTCTCAAGTCACAGAGGTAGAAATCAAGAAGGAACATCAAGTGTTGATGGTCAATAAAACCACTAAGTTCAAGAAGGGCAAGGGTAAGAAGAACTTCAAGAAGGACGGCAAGGATGTTGCTGCCTGCAAGCAAGTTGCCGGAAGAAGTCAAAGAATGGACCCAAGCCCAGACCGAGTGCTTTTATTGCAAAGGGAAGGGTCATCGAAGCGGAACTGCCCCAAATACTTAGCGGACAAGAAGGCCGGCAACACTAAAGGTATATTTGATATACATGTAATTGATGTGTACCTTACCACTACTTGTAGTAACTCCTGGTTATTTGATACCGGTGCCGTTGCTCACATTTGTAACTCACAGCAGGAGCTGCGGAATAAATGGAGACTGGCGAAGGACGAGGTGACGATGCGCGTCGGGAATGGTTCCAAGGTCGATGTGATCGCCGTCGGCACGTTACCTCTACATTTACCTACGGGATTAGTTTTAAACCTCAATAATTGTTATTTAGTGCCAAGTTTGAGCATGAACATTGTATCAGGATCTCGTTTAATGCAAGATGGCTACTCATTTAAATCCGAGAATAATGGTTGTTCTATTTATATGAGAGATATGTTTTATGGTCATGCTTCGATGGTCAATGGTTTATTCTTAATGAATCTCGAACGTAATATTACACATATTCATAGTGTGAATACCAAAAGATGTAAAGTTGATAACGATAGTCCCACATACTCGTGGCACTGCCGCTTTGGTCACATTGGTGTCAAGCGCATGAAGAAGCTCCATGCTGATGGACTTTTAGAGTCTCTCGATTATGAATCGTTTGACACATGCGAACCATGCCTTATGGGCAAAATGACCAAGACTCTGTTCTCTGGAATAGTGGAGCGAGCAACCAACTTATTGGAAATCATACATACCGATGTGTGCGGTCCAATGAGCGTTGAGGCTCGCGGAGGATATCGTTATGTTCTCACTCTCACTGATGACTTGAGTAGATATGGGTATGTCTACTTGATGAAACATAAGTCTGAGACCTTTGAAAAGTTCATGTAATTTCAGAATGAGGTAGAGAATCAACGTGACCGAAAAATAAAGTTCTTACGATCAGATCGTGGAGGAGAATATTTAAGTCACGAATTTGGTACACACTTAAGGAAATGTGGAATCGTTTCACAACTCACGCCACCGAACACCTCAACAGTAACGGTGTGTCCGAACGTCAGAATCGCACTCTATTGGATATGGTGCGATCTATGATGTCTCTTACAGATTTACCGCTATCATTTTGGGGATACGCTCTAGAGACAACTACATTCACTTTAAATAGGGCACCGTCTAAATCCGTTGAGACGACACCGTATGAATTATGGTTTGGGAAGAAACCTAAGTCGCTGCTTTCTAAAAGTTTGGGGATGCGATGCTTATGTCAAGAAACTTCAACCTGAAAAGCTCGAACCCAAGTCGGAAAAATGCGTCTTCATAGGATACCCTAAGGAAACCATTGGGTATACCTTCTACCTTAGATCTGAAGGCAATATCTTTGTTGCCAAGAACATATCCTTTCTTGAAAAAGAGTTTCACTCGAAAGGAGTAAGTGGGAGGAAAGTAGAACTCGATGAAGTACTACCTCTTGAACTGGAAAGTAGTGCAGCTCAGGAAAATGTTCCTGTGGTGCCTACACCGACTGGAGAGGAAATTAATGATGATGATCAAGGTACTTCAAATCAAGTTGCTCTTGAACTTCAGAGGTCCACAAGGACACGTTCCACACCGTGAGTGGTATGGCAACCCTGTCCTGGAAATCATGTTGTTAGACAACGGTGAACCTTCAAACTATGAAGAAGTGATGGCGGGCCTAGATTCCAACAAATGGCTTGAAGCCATGCAATCCGAGATAGGATCCATGTATGAAAACAAAGTATGGACTTTGACAAACTTGCCCGATGATCGGCGAGCGATAGAAAACAAATGGATCTTTAAGAAGAAGACGGACGCAGATGGTAATGTTACCATCTATAAAGCTCGACTTGTCGTTAAAGGTTATCGGCAAGTTCAAGGGGTTGACTACGATGAGACTTTCTCTCCCGTGAGCTGGTGAAGTCCATCCGAATCATGTTAGCAATTGCCGCATACTATGATTATGAGATATGGCAAATGGACGCCAAAACAAAGATTCCTTAACGGCTATCTTAAGGAAGAACTGTATATGATGCAGCCGGAAGGTTTTGTTTAATTTTAGAATGCTAACAAGGTATGCAAGCTCCAGCGATCCATTTATGGGCTGGTGCAAGCATCTCGGAGTTGGAACATTCGCTTTGATGAGATGATCAAGGCGTTTGGGTTTATGCAGACTTATGGAGAAGCCTGCGTTTACAAGAAAGTGAGTGGGAGCTCTGTAGCATTTCTCATATTATATGTAGATGACATACTTTTGATGGGAAATGATATAGAACTTTTGGATAGCATTAAGGCCTACTTGAATAAGAGTTTTTCAATGAAGGACCTTGGAGAAGTCTTATATATTAGGCATCAAGATCTATAGAGATAGATCGAGATGCCTCATAGGTCTTTCACAAAGCACATACCTTGATAAAATATTGAAGAAGTTCAAAATGGATCAGTCCAAGAAAGGGTTCTTGCCTGTATTACAAGGTGTGAAATTGAGCTCGGCTCAATGTCCGACCACGGCGGAAGATATAGAAGAGATGAGTGTCCTCCCTATGCATCAGCCATAGGGTCTATTATGTATGCCATGTCAGTGTACCGCACTGATGTAAACCTTGCCGTAAGTTTGGTAGGAAGGTACCAAAGTAATCCCGACAAGGAACACCGGACAACGGGTCAAGAATATCCTGAAGTACCGAAAAGGACTAAGGACATGCTTCTCGTTTATGGAGGTGACGAAGAGCTCGTCGTAAAGGGTTACGTTGACGCTTAGCTTCGACACGCATCTGGATGACTCTAAGTCACAAACCGGATACGTGTATATGTTGAATGGTGGAGCGATGGTAGTGCGGTACCGCAAGCGTAGTGTCGTGGCGGGATCTACATGTGAAGCGGAGTACATGGCAGCCTCGGAGGCAGCGCATGAAGCAATTTGGGTGAAGGAGTTCATCATCGACCTAGGAGTCATACCCAATGTGTCGTACGATCAAACTCTTCCGGGACAACACCGGAGCTATTGCACTTGCCAAGGAGCCCGGGTTTCACAAGAAGACCAGGCACATCAAGCGTCGCTTCAACTCCATTCGTGAAAATGTTCAAGATGGAGACATAGAAATTTGCAAAGTGCATACGGATCTGAATGTAGCGTATCCGCTGACTAAACCTCTTCCATGAAAGCAAAACATGATCAACACCGTAACTCTATGGGTGTTCGATTCATCACAATGTAACTAGATTATTGACTCTAGTGCAAGTGGGAGACTGTTGGAAATATGCCCTAGAGGCAATAATAAAAGGATTATTATTATATTTCCTTGTTCGTGATAATTGTCTTTTATTCATGCTATAATTGTATTATCCGGAAATCGTAATACACGTGTGAATATATAGACCACAACATGTCCCTAGTGAGCCTCTAGTTGACTAGCTCCTTTATCAATAAATAGTCATGATTTCCTGACTATGGACATTGGATGTCATTGATAACGGGATCACATCATTAGGAGAATGATGTGATGGACAAGACCCAATCCTAAGCATAGCACAAGATCGTGTAGTTCGTTTTGCTAGAGCTTTTCCAATGTCAAGTATCTTTTCCTTAGACCATGAGATCGTGTAACTCCCGGATACCGTAGGAGTGCTTTGGGTGTACCAAACGTCACAACGTAACTGGGTGACTATAAAGGTGCACTACAGGTATCTCCGAAAGTGTCTGTTGGGTTGACACGGATCGACACTGGGATTTGTCACTCCGTATTACGGAGAGGTATCACTGTGCCCACTCGGTAATGCATTATCATAATGATCTCAAAGTGACCAAGTGCTTGGTCATGGGATCATGCATTCCGGTACGAGTAAAGTGACTTGCCGGTAACGAGATTGAACGAGGTATTGGGATACAGACGATCGAATCTCGGGCAAGTAACATACTGATTGACAAAGGGAATTGTATACGGGGTTGCTTGAATCCTCGACATCATGGTTCATCCAATGAGATCATCGAGGAGCATGTGGGAGCCAACATGGGTATCCATATCCCGCTGTTGATTATTGACCGGAGAGCCGTCTCGGTCATGTCTCAAGATGTCTCTCGAACCCGTAGGGTCTACACACTTAAGGTTCAAAGGCGCTTAGGGTTGTATGAATATGAGTATGCAGCAAACCGAAAGTTGTTCGAGTCCCGGATGAGATCCTGGACGTCATGAGGAGTTCCTAATGGTCCGGAGGTAAGGAATTATATATATGAAGTGCTGTTTCGCCATCGGAAAGTTTCGTGGTCACCGGTATTGTCTGGGACCACCGGAAGGGTCCTGGGTCCACCGGTGGGGCCACCTATCCCGAGGGCCCTGGGCTGAAGTGGAGGGAACCAGCCTCAGGGCTGGTGCGCTTCACTTGGCCCCCGCGCCTAGGCTTGGAAACCCTAGGGTGGGGGCGCACCACTTGCCTTTGGGCACTCCACCCCGCCGCCGCCTCCCTTGGGAGATTCAATCTCGAGGCCGGCGCCCTCCACAGGGGCCTATATAAAGGAGGGGGAGGAGGCAGCCACACCCCGAAGTCTTGGCGCCTCCCTCGCTACACCTCTTCCTCCTCCCATAATTGCTTGGCGAAGCCTCGCCGGAGTCTGCTACATCCACCACCACGCCTGTCGTCTTCTTTGGATCTTCATCAACCTCTCCCCCCTTGCTGGATCAAGACGGAGGAGACGTCACGCTGACCGTACGTGTGTTGAACGCGGAGGTGCCGTCCGTTCGGCGCTAGGATCTCCAGTGATTTGGATCACGACGAGAACGACTCCCTCAACCCGGTTCTCTTGAACGCTTCCGCACGCGATCTACAAGGGTATGTAGATGCATCTCTCTCTCTCGTTGCTAGATGAACTCATAGATGGATCTTGGTGAACGTAGGAAAATTTTATTTTATGTTACGTTCCCCAACAATTTTAACGGGGAGTGGGGGTGTGTCGGTGTGTACTGGGGGGAGTGGGAGGTGGGCCTTGGCCCAGTTGGGCAGGCCAGCTGCGCCGGAGCCCAGTGGGGGGGGTGTTCTTTTCGATTTTTGTTTTGTTCTTTTGTTTTCTGTTTTTGTATTTTCTTTTATGTTTTAATTCATTTTAAAATACTTAGGAATTTTATAAAAATGTGTTTATTACAACATATTTACCTATGCAAAATATGGCACCTCCCGAACATTTTTGTTTTAAATTTTGAAAAACTTTTATTTTGACATTAATTAGAATTTGAATTTTGAAACGGTTTCGAATCATCACAAGGTTAACAACAGTAACCGTGGTGACGTGGCACCATTAGCGTGGGATTACTGTAGCTTAATTACCTAGGCGTTACAGGGCCGACCCACGGAAATCCTGTTAACGGTCTGTTCGTATATAGCCCATTTACGGCCCGCTAACTCACGACCCGTTATGCCCTATCGGAATTAAGCCCAGTAGCTTCATCTGGGCCGTCCAATATGATTCCAGCCTGTTGTAACTTCCGGCCCATGTATGGCCCATGATGTCTTTCGGCCCATGCGAGGCCGTTTGTAACTCTTGGCCCATTAACGGCCCATGGTGAATCTGGCCCGTGATGAATAGTGTACCCCTTTATACCTATTAACGGCTCATTATTCCATTGGGCCGTTTCCAGCCCGTGTTATCTTTCGGCCTTCTTAGGGCCCATTTATTCTTGGGCTCATTTCCAGCATTCGGTTACTTACGGCCCGTCATTAACCTTTTCTGCTTGTGGGCCAAATTCAGCCCGCGGTTACAATCGGCCCGTTCGCGGCCCATTAATCCGTTGGGCTGTTTTCATAACGTCATTAAATACGGCCAATTAACGACGACCTGTTATTGTCGGCCTGTGAATGGACGATTCCAAATCTAGCCCATTTACGGCCCATAATGCGGTCTGTTATTGGCCCATGTTTGGCCTATCGATCATACAGCACGTAGAAGGCCCATTGATGCTACGACCCATAGAAGGCCCATTGATGCTACGACCCGTAGAAGGCCCATTCTTTCTACGGCCCTAAGAAGGCCCATTGTTTCTACGGCCCGTAGGAGGCCCATGGTAACTACAGTAAATATGTAGCCCATGGTTATTGTGGCCTTGTTTTAAAAAATAGGTTACTACGGCCACTAGCAAACCGCGGAAAAAGAACCGCACTAACTACAAGCAAACAAATAAACAAGACAACAAGGAAATAAATAAGCAAGCAACTTACGCTAGGCTATCATGGCTATTACACATATTACATCCACTGGGCATCAAAGTTCGGTACCAGTGCAAATATAGGGAACAAAGCAGCATATCACATACACTGGTCATCAAAGTTGGGGACCAGTGCAAATAAACGCCGCGACAAAACAAGTCCAGAACTGAAACCACTTCAAAAGAGCTCAAGAAACAATATCCTGGGTACCCATAATGCTTGCAAGATGCTTAGCAAGCTTATTAACTTTCTCTTGTTTGGCGCTTAAATCCTCCAAAGACTTGTCATTGCACAAGAAAGTATGCATCTGAATTCTGCAGGCACTTCCTCGGTCCTTCGCTTTCGCCGCAAAGACAATGACTAATGCCAGCCGGATCGCCAAGAACTCGAACACTACATCAACGCAGGACTGTGGGGTTTTCTCACTGTCTACAAGATCGCTTTTATCACCTTTCTTGGAGACCAACAGGGCTGTCTCACTATCTTGAACCTTATCTGCATTAATTTCTCTACCATTGCATAGTGGGGTGCTCTTCTCCAATATTCTGTTCGCATACTACAAGACAAACAAGCATACACAACACAAGTTTAGCATGTAGTATACCAAACTCATTTTGGTAAACCGGTTCAGTAGTAAGGTGGACAAGATAACAGCATGAAACAAACATATATCTATGTACTATGGTTGTTGTATTGTCCATATCATTCTAGTTTATGTTGACAAATCAAGACAGAGACACAGTTCAACTCATATATTTTGAAGACACAACAACATAGACAGAATATAAGTGTGAGAAACTACACAACATTGGCAACACTTGTAATGTGCATCACATGAGAACATAACTGTTTATACAACTGAAACTGAAATCAACATAGAGCAAGAAGTTAGAACAACAATCCAGTTAAAGAAATAGGTTTAAAACATACCTGTTGCACCATTGGAGTTTCAATTGGATCCTTCAAATTCGAAAGTAGTTGGTATGAGTAAATACAGTGATGCAATAGCAAAGGAGTATGGACCATAGCTACGGAATATGACCCAAGAACAGTTGCTCTTCTGCTTTAAACATGGAGTTTGGGTTCACTGTGGTGGTCTTTGTGCTTTGGGCACTGCAGTTGCTTTACAAACTGCTCGTGTGGGGGTACTCTGTGGTGGACATGGTGCTTTGTCAACTAGAAGTGGGTTACTATCCGCTGGGGTTGGGGTTAGATGGGTTGTAGCTGGTTCTCTGCCCAACGGTGTAAGTGTGCAATCTGGAAGAGTGTCGATTATGTGTGGTGGGGCATGTTTGTGGGCCAGTACAACCATGGTTCTATCTGCATCGACTGGTAGCACTGTCTTTTGTGAAGAACGGGTTTTTGCTCACTTAGATACTGCCATCACCCCCTCCAATTCAAATGGCCGATAAACAAGAAAAGAAATTGAACATATAGACATTGTATGATAGACACATTTGGTAATTCACATATATGTTGTCTAACCAAACAGGATAGCATGACACAATTTCACATATATGATGCCTAACTAAACATGATAGCATGACACAGTTTCAGATATATGATGGATACCTTAACAGGATATAATGGCATAATTCAACATATGATGAGTATCTAAACAGGATGACATGACAAAACTATATGATGTCTTTCTAAAATAGGTTGGGATGAAATAATTCACATAAAATGTTGTCTAAGTATATAAGATGGCATGATATAATTGACATAATTGATTCATATACTAAGCAGTTGGCACTCGCATGTATGATCTCTAAACTAAGCAGATGGAATTCAATATTGTGCATATGATTTTTAAACTAAGCAATGCAAGACACCATATGCATGATATGAGAAATATAAACATTGCAACTTAGAGCATACACCTCAGGTGGGATATATGACTTGTCATCTGTCTCTGAATCATCCTATGAGGAGCTCCTCATAACCATCGAGATATATGCTTCAACAGTACCATTGCCTGCTCCGAAGACCTTGTTTTCACTCCTGATTTTTCCATAACCGGCTCAAATGGCTGATACACATGAAGAGCAGTTCAATATACACAGATTGTCGACAAATGGAATACGTAATGAAAAAAGATGGCATGAGATAATTCGCATATATGATGTCTGGCTACATGGCGGTGCATAATTCACATATATGATAACTTGCTGAAAAACATGGCATTGCATAATTCACATATTTGATATAGAAAGCAAACATGAGGCATTCACCCAAAGCATGTCTAATCTAAGAAGATGGCACGACAATGCATGATATGAGCAATATAACCTTGCCAAGTTAGAGCATGCACCTCGGGGGGGGGGGGGGTGGGGATACGACTGGTCATCTGTCTCTGAATCCTTGTCTGAGGAGCTATCTGTAACCAGCAAGAAATCTGCATTGACATGTAGCACTGACTGCTCAGAAGACCTTGTTTTCACTCCATATGTTCCCATGACCAACTCAAATGGCTGATGCACATGAAGAGTAGATGAATGTATAAACATTGTTGACAAATGGAATACATTATGAAAAAAATAATATGGCACGATACAATTCACATATACGATGACTGGCTAAACAGGATGGCATTGCATGATTCACGTATGATGCCCAGCTAAAGAAGATGGCATTTCATAATTCCCATATACTCCCTCCGTTCCTAAATATTTTTCTTTTAGAGATTTCAAATGGACTACCACATACGGATGTATATAGACATATTTTAGAGTGTAGATTCACTCATTTTGCTCCGTATGTAGTCACTTGTTGAAATCTCTAAAAAGACAAATATTTAGGAATGGTGGGAGTATGATATAGAGACCAAACAGGTGGCATTCACACAAAGCAAATCTAAACTAAGCTGATGACATATAAGATGAATAATGTAAGCAATGCGAGGCGCCATATGCATGATATGACTAACATCAAGATGCCAGTCGAGCAAACACCTCGTGTGGTAAATAGGAGTGGTCGGCTCCATCCTAATCCCCATCTGAACAGTTATCTTCCTCTGGAATACAATCTGGAATGGCGGGAGGGGGGGGGGCACTTCAGCCACCATGGAGCGGCGTCTGCATGACATTGTATTCCCACGCAATGGTCTTCTCTTTTTCTCTACATGTTCAGTATGATTGTGTATAATAACTGACATGCATAATAAAAAAATTAGTTAGATTTTGTAAGGCTAAGGGGTGCATGCAGAAATCAAGACTAATGGTAGCAAACGAGTGGATAGATCCAAAACTAATGATAGCAGGTAGATTATAGCTTCAGTTTAAAAAGATAGACAATGGATCATCTACTGTTTGTTGCCCACGCAACATGAACCACATAGAAGACCCCAGATGAACCAGATGGTAGACAGATACTATTTGTTGCTGCCTCGATATGAGACCCATGGGCATTTTAAAACTCAAGTTTGAACGATAAAGTAGCAGGTAATAATAACCGATGTATAATGTAAGCAAACACGAAAGATCATGACCTCTCTTCCGTAACTGTGTAGTCCTCGTGTTCATCTCGCCACCGATGATGGTAATGCAGTTAGGCGTGGCTGCGAACGGGAAGAAGATCTGAGGAGGCGAAAGAAAGTTTGCAGGGGGAATCTCTGCTGCAGTGAACGCTTCTGTCGATGGTGCACCTCAGGTGGGGTGGATGAAGGCACGACAGGAGCAGGACATAACACACGAAGTTTTCTTTGACGCCTATCTGAAAATGAAGTAAATCTATGAGGGCTCCTTAGAATTGGAGGATTCTATAAACGCAGGGACAGGAAAAACACATGAATAGGATAGGAATGCACGTGCAAAACAGAGCATTTGGAAACATAGGATTTCGGCGAACCTTGATGTTTGGTTCACATGAATTGGAAGAACACATGAATGGAGAAACATGGTCAAATTAAAGTCAAACCACGTGAAAATGAAAAAATAAGAATCTTATTATGACAATAATGTAATTAGTCCTGTTCTTCTTGCATATTAATTTGAAAAGGATGTCCAACTGGATATTAAAATTCCTACCATTTTTCTTTGAAAGAGACACCAAAGGAAAAAATCCTCCAGTTTTGCTTTGCTCCACTCCTAACCAAGTGCACGAATAGTAGTACCATAGTAGTTCCATAGCAAAGGATCCCCGAGGGATCGGCATGAATGCAGAGTAACAAAGTGATGCAACGAGTGGACAACCTCTTTGGCATAGCCTTGTCGACCTCAGCATCATTGGGTTGGACGTGGAGGATGGTGATGCTGGTGTGACTGTCGGAGGCCGGGAAGAAGATCCGAGGCCTCTGGAAACGGCGCCGAGGTTACTGCTCTGCTGTGATGGACGGTTCCGTCGTTGGAGCAGCTCCGGTGAGGTGTACGGTGGCGAGGCTAAAGCAGGACAAGACAGACAACATTAATCTAAAGTGGGACTCTAATATCATCTACAATAGATGATGTAAAATACATCACTAAAAAGTGCTAGATGTAAAACGCATCAGCCGCGCCACGGCCGCTCCGACAGATGCTGTAAATACTGTTTACTCTGACTTAACTGAAGAAACTGAACTTTACAGTCGAAACTGAATTTTACTGTCGAAACCGATTGAACTAGTAGAAGAGCATTGCAATAGATGTTTAGGGCGTTTGAGCACTAGTAGCAGAGAAGCAGTGATCTAAATCAGCAGACGCTCGAGAAGGGAACACAGTAGTAGAGAGCAAGTCGTGTAGCAGAACCCCGAGCGAGTGCTAAAGCAGTAATTCCTATAGCTGCCGGAGGTCGTGTAGCAGCAGCAGCACGAGCAAGAGCAAGAGCAGAGCAGCAGCACAAACGAGAGCAAGAGCGGAGCAGCAGCGTGACCGATAGCAATATCAGAGCAGAGCAACAGCATGAACGAAAGCAAGAGAAGTGCAGCAGCGTGACCGACAGCAAGAACAGAGCCACAGCGCGAGCGAGAGCCGGAGCAACAACAACAGCAGCAGCAGCGCGAGCGAGAGCCGGAGCAGCTGCAGCTAGTGCCGGTGTGGAAGTCACCGCCGAGGAAGCAACGACATGGGGGAGAGACGCCATGGATGAAGTGGCCGGCGACGGCACCGTCGATGGAGACCCGCCATGGCTGCTCGGTATCGAGCACCGGCAGCCCCATGGATCGAATAAAAGATAAAATGCAGCGGTGAGTGCAGAACCTCCTTGGTGGCGCCGAGTTGGCCTCGGCTTTATTGGAGGAATTGGTGAGGGTGATGCGGTTCCGGTGGGGCAGGTTAAGACGGTGCTGTGGGGATGGAGGTGGCGCGATAGACGAGGCGAACGTCGGGGCAGCTCCTTGGAGGTGGAGGACGGGGCGGCTGATCCGGCGGGACGACGAGATCGATGACGGATCCTCATCTGGTGCGGTGGATGAGGGACGACGAGCTGTTGCGGTGGACGACGTCGTCGGGGAAGAGTCTCCGGCTGGGCGAAGGTCGGGAGGCGGACCGAGGAGCGTGGGGTTTCATGGGTGAGGGAGTCCCGGTTTAGGGGGTGTCCGGATAGCCGAACTATCACCATTGGCCGGACTCCTAGACTATGAAGATACAAGATTGAAGATGTCAGGACCCCGATTCCAAATCACGTCGACCTAGCCGGTAACACCTCATATCACTTTGCGGCCTCACGCACGGTATTCCCACGGGTGTCGCCTTACCATGGCCCGGACCGCTTATGCGACTTTTGGCTCACGTATATGACAAAGGTCGCTAGCATCCACATGATAAAGAACCCGGCCGACATGGCTAGTCGTGAACCCAAAGCGGCGCTAACCTATGGGGACAGGCATACATGAATCACATCGAGCATGTCGGTCATCAACGTATAAATTGATTGTAGCACTGGCTAACAGGACTCCGGTATCCCGGCTGTAGCAGGCTAGGCGGGACTCCGAATAACACCGCGTGACATTTCCCGAAGGACGGACATATAGGAACGAAGTGAAACACATGCCGGCCGATCAAGTGTCCAAGCAGTAGTGCTGGGCTAGCGGGACTCCGGTGAACCGGTCAGAAGCGGACTACTATCGCTCGGAAGCACGAGACTACATTTCCCCATATGAGAGGCTGCCAAGGATAAACAACTAGTTTGTCAGATCCCACTCATAGCAAGCATTTCAATCATACACGCAATATGCCTGATATGAGTAAATACAATAAGGCATCACAACAAAACTCTACAACTCAAAGTACTTTATTTAGAAGGCTCCGAGGACCATACATAACATATCCATACAGGTAGGGTCACATGACCCAACACTCAAGTCATACAAACATACAAGCACATGCGGAAGCAAACTAGTCTGAGTACAGACTTTAAAAAGAAAGAAAGCTTGTTGAAGCCTTTCTATCTACAGTGGCCCTTCACAAGCCTTGGATCACCACCTGGGTGGCTAGTTCACTCGTCGATGTCAAGGTCTACATAGAACCCATCGGAAGGGGCGGTGTTGTCGTCTGAAAAACATTAATTAAGCAAACATGAGTACGGAGGTACTCAGCAAGTCTTACCACAGAATCCTATCATACATGCATATTCTCAAGAAGGTGGTGGAGTTATTTGCAGCAAGCCAGCTTTGACTCTTGGCTAAGCTATCCTACGTGACACCACTTGAAAAGCATTTGTCGCACACGAGTCCACTAATCACCATCACAATACTCCACCATGGATCCTCTCTCGTCATCCCACGAGAGGGCCATCCATGATACTCACACTTATCTTGAGGCTTTTAGTAGTATCAATTCACTTGTCTATGAACTGTTATAGGCAACCCAGAAGTCCTTTTCCGCGGAGACGGCTATTCGAATAGATCATTTTAACCCTGCAGGAGTGTACTTCTTCACACACGCTCTCACCACTTACCGCCGTTTACACGACATGTACTCGGCAACCTTCAAGCGGAAGCCCAACGTGGGTGTCGACCACAGCCTACCTAAACACACAAGTCCCAAGTCCAGGTTGATCGCCTATTCGGGTTCCATCCGCAGGAGTCCGGCGAGGTTTCCCATACAGCCCGAACGATGTGTGCGGGGTTCCCGAGATACCAAACGGGCACTTTCGGTACACCGGGCCACGTGCCTACCACAACACAACCCACCCCTAAGGTCGGCGTTGCGTGCGGCCCCCAAAGATGCTACAAACACCGTAAACTACTTGCAATTCCCGGACTGAGAACAAGGGTGGTTAAGAAGCCGAGAGGGTCAATTAAGGATCCCAATGCGTGGTAGTAACTGTTTCATGGATTACAAACACAGATCTCAGTTCTTAGGGACGGCTTCAATGAAACAACCCACCATGTACTCCTACATGGCCTCTCATGATACCTTTACCAAAACGTGTTCAACACTTTCACTCTCGAACCCGACACAACCTTTCACTCCAGTTCATCATCCCGATGAGCCGGACTGACACAACTCTAAGCATAGCAAGCATAGCATGGTAGGAATCACAACATGGCTCAACCAACTCCTACACATACTAGTGGGTTTCATCTAGTTACCGTGGCAATGACAGGTCATGCAAAGGAAGTGGGTTCAACTACCGCAGCACACAACAGTTTGAATCGCGTTGTCTTAATGCAGTAAAACAAGAGCAGAAGCGAGAACATGGGTTTGTATTGGAATGATCAATGGGTTGCTTGCCTGATGGAGTGGTGGTAGGATACTGCCCTTCAGACGGATATTCGGGGTTATCCTCGGAGGCAGAACCTATCACGAAAGACATACCGAAAATAAAATAAACACACATGGCAATATGCAACAATATGATGCATGCTATGACATGGCAATATGGATGTGTATTGGCCTAATGCAAGCTGAAACAAAAAGGGATGAACTCATTTGAATCAAAGATTCAAATGCTAGCTCATTTAAAATAGCCCTAAAGGTGTAATATCTTATTCTTCTTAAACAGCAAGGTTAACTTGTTTTATCATGCATGAAACCTGTACCAATGGATAGAATGGATTTTTCTGATCATTTTTCATATATAGATCTTTGCATTTGGAGTTACAGATTAAAAGTTACGAATATTTGAAGTTTGAACTATATTCTGGAATTTCCTATATTAGAATAAATCCAGTAATTAATTTATTGCGTCAGCCATGCGTCAGAATGACGTCAGGGTCAATGGAGACGTCCAGGTCAAACCTGACTGTGGGTCCAGGTTGTCAGGGTAATTAGTTTAACTAAAATTTAATTAAAACTAATCCTATTTAGTTAACAGGGCTGGGCCCCACCTGTCATTGACTCATCGAGTCAACCAGGCCCACCGTGGTCAAAGTCCACGCCGGCTGCACCGGCGTCTAGCCGGCCCAGCGACGCTGGGCGGCGAAGTGAGTTTGGCCGTTTCGGCAACCAAACGAGCCACGAAGGGTGGCTATGGGTAGCTAGGGACATGCCACAGCTTCTGGTGGAGTCGGTTGGGGTCGGGGCGGCCGAAATCAACGCCGGCGACGACCTAGGCGGCCGTCGGAGTTCGGCCGAAGATGAACTCGAGGCTAGGATGGTCGGTGAGGTGAGGGAAGTGCTTGGTTAGACGCTACGGAGTGTGGTGAGTGCGATGGACACCAAGAGGTGGCCGGAGGGTGGCCGGGAGCACGTCGGCGACGAGCTCCGCGGCGGCGGGTGCGGTTGATCTCCGTTCGGTCGCTACACGGCTCGATAGCGAGAGAGAAAGGGAGGGGAAGGTAGCTAGGCTCACATGCAACTCGGAGGAGCACTTGGTGCGGTCGGGGACGGGCCGGAGCGACGACGGCGTTGAAGGGGATCTCCGGCGACGGCGGGATCGGACGAGGTCGGTCACGGATGGCCTCGGGCTACTCGAGCACGCTGAGGCTCGGCTAGCTCGGCGAAGACGAGGCGGCGGAGCTCCTAGACACGGCGAGACGGAGCACGGTCGGCGGGAGCGCCCACGGCGATGGCGTGGCTGCGGTGGCGTCGGCCATGGCGGGGAGCGCGAAGGGAGGAGCCGGGAGGAGCGGTGGTGTCCGAGGGGTTCGGGGGAGAGAGGGGGAGCGATCCGCGTCGGCAGCTGGAAGTGGGGAGCGGCGAGGCGGCGACCAGGTGCGTGGCACCCATGCGGTGCTCGCCGCCGAGCACTTGGCTACTGCTGGCCGAGCCAAGCAGCTTCATTGGCCTTGGCTGGGCTTAAGTGGGCAGGGTGGTGCCAGGTAAGATTTTCTTCCTGTTTTCTTTTCTAATTTTTTGTAACTTTGTGGAGTTATTAAAAATACTTAAACAACTTCAAAAATCACCAAACTGCTCCTGGTCCATTGTTGGAATATTTCCAACATGAAACATTTTGGTTTGGCAATATTTGGGCATTTGAAATATTTTATATAATTTGAAATGCCCAAACTCAAATACTTATGATTTAATTCAAAGACCTTTGGATGACCTAGAAAATGGTGCACCACTTTTGGCAGGCTCGAACCAAAGCAAAGATGATGAGCATTTTTGAAGGGCATTTCAGGTTCATTGAAATAATTTTTAGTAAACCCTAGTTGAATTAAGGGGGGGTTCTGGGGGTTTTCTGTCTTCCCCATTTCAAATTCAAATGAAATTTAAACATGATGCACACACTAATGCATGGTCTAACTGGGATGTGACAGAAGACTTCGTCCCGTGTCCGGATGGGACTTCCCTTGGCGATACGGATATGTAGATCTCCTACCATTGTAACCGACTCTGTGTAACCCTAACCTATCCGGTGTCTATATAAACCGGAGGGTTTTAGTCCGTAGGACGAACAACAATCATACCATAGGCTAGCTTCTAGGGTTTAGCCTCCTTGATCTCGTGGTAGATATACTCTTGTACTACCGATATCATCAATATTAATCAAGCAGGAGTTGGGTATTACCTTCATCGAGAGGGCCCAACACAGGTAAAAACATCATGTCCCTTGTCTCCTGTTACCATCCGCCTAGACGCATAGTTCGGGACCCCTACTCGAGATCCGTCGGTTTTGACACCGACATTGGTGCTTTCATTGAGAGTTCCTTCCGCGCTGCCTCCATCGTAGGATGCCTCATCTCGCCTTTAAAGACGATACTATCGCCAAAGGAGCCTTGTCCGCTGGCCGGACTCTTCGGCTAGGTGGTTTTCTTATGACCGCCATCCGCCATCACCGACGATGACCTCTCGAGTCATCGAAACCAATCTCCATGTTGATTCGAACTTGCCGAGCAGTTAGATCTGATCGAGCTTTCCTTCGTAAACGAGCTCTTGGATCGCATCGCCTACAGGAGTCGCCACAGACTACGACCGGATCGGGCCTAAAACCGATCTCGAGAGAGATCAACTCTCCTGTGCTACCCATCATGTTGCTGTGATAGAGGAGCAATGCGACGATTCTTCTTCTATCTTAAGGACTAGCTACGTCCGGATTCCCGATCCCTCCATGCCGGATTCACGCAGAGGGACGGATGTCGATCAAGCCCTGAACTTAAAGTCAGGCGGCGGGTTGGACTCATTGGATAACACTCAAAAATCCAAACTTCCGAGTTCTAAAACTCCTCGGCCCCTGAGTCCTAAATTGGACGGGGTTCCGGATCTAGTTCCACCCGCCCACCCAAACATTAGCGATCTCTCTCGAATCCGGCAAGAGCCCGCTGAGACAGTACATCATTACTGGGCCAGATTCCTCCTGGTTTTGAACAGGATAAAGGACTGCCGAGAAGAAGACGCAATCCCAATTTTCTGCAATAATTGCACGGATAAGGGAATCCTAAATGCCATAAGTCGTCGCGAAATTACACGTTTTGCGGACTTGGCAACCATAGTACAAAAGTACTGTGCAATGGAGAGGGCTTGGAAAACCGAAAGTAAATTTTGGGATAATCCGGCCCCGAATACATCCCTAGTCTGAAATAAAAGGGTGTATCATTATCAAGCACCTGGGTTAAATACCAAAAAACCAAAACCCCTAAAGGGTAATGGAACCATCTTGGAGGGTTGGCTAAACGGACCTGCAAAATTCACAAGATGCAGGGCGCCACTCCAACTCATAGCCTTCAAGCATGTTGGATACTACTACAGTGGCCAAAAGTGGCGAAGAGCTTCTAGCTTCGTAACCCCAGCCCAAAGAACACCAAAGACGGTGTTAACAGTCTTCAAGACTTTCGCATCAAATAACATGCGAAAGCGAACACTCCGCAACCTTGCCGAAGTCTACCAAGTAGCAACAATAAATCCATGGAGTGACACGGCTATCACCTTCAATGCCAGTGACGAACCTAAATTCTGAACAGCCTGAGCACCAGCCGCATTGGTCCTCAGTCCGATAGTGGACGGCTTTCGCCTTACTAAGGTACTCATGGATGGCGGCAGCAGACTAAACCTCATCTATGAGGAAACCCTCCGAAAAATGGAAATAGATTGGAACCGCATTGAGCGAAGCAGCACAACCTTTAGAGGAATAATCCCTAGCCGGAAGCATGATGCATAGGAAAAATCACACCGGATGTAGTGTTCGCTCACGGACAATTACAGTCCGAGGAGGTCACATTTCAAGTGGCCCCGTTCAACAAATGGATATCATGCTTTATTAGGACGAGAGGCATTCACAATTTTTCAAGCTATACCCCATTGTGGGTACATGAAGCTTAAAATGCCGGACCTAACGAAATAATCACTCGCTAGTGATCCGAACATAGCACTCCGCGCCGAAAACAAGACAGCCGCACTAGCCCTCGAGGCACTATCCAAAGCCCTAGCAGCCGAGGAACTCACTGCGATGCGCTCCACGGTGAACAGGGACGATGTGATACTTGATAAAAGATCCAAGTCCACCTCTTTAAACCAATGGATGAAATAGTCAAATTCCAAGTCCACCCAACAGACCCAAAGAAAGACGGCCTCCATTGGGGCACAACTAAACCTCGATGTAGACGTCGTGACTACGAGAATTTCTACGAGAAAATCGGGACATCTTTGCTCGGCACCCTTCGGGACGTGCAGAATCCCACATCGGCTGGCCGAGCACAGCCTAAATATCCTAAAAGGATTCAAGCCAGTCAAACAGGCCCTTCGGCGCTTTTCCGAACCCAAGAGACAGGCCATGGGAGAGGAGCTAGCCAAACTTTTGGAAGCCGGATTCATCAGAGATATAAAACATCCGGATTGGCTAGCAAACCTGGTGATGGTACCAAAGAAGGATAAATCCTGGCGCCTATGCGTTGATTTCAAAGACCTTAATAAGGCTTGCCCAAAGGATCCCTTCCCCCTCCCTCGAATTGATCAAATTATTGATGCTACAGCAAGACACGACTCATTGTGCTTCCTCGACGCTGCATCTCGGCTACCACCAAATCAAGATGGCGGAGCCAAACCAAGCTACAACAGCATTCATCACTCCATACGGCCTGTTACGCTTCAACACAATGCCCTTTGGGCTCAAAAACGCCGCGCAACATATCGGCGCATGATTCGTATACATGTCCGCGCACCAGATCGGCAAAACAGTGGAAGCTTATGTAGATGACGTGGTCGTCAAAACCAAGCACGCCGAAACTCTAGTAGACGACTTGAGGCTCTCATTCGACAATCTTAAATACGACATCAAGCTCAATCCGGAAAAATGCGTCTTGGCGTTCCAGTAGGAAAGCTCCTCGGCTTCATTGTGTCCGGTAGAGGAATTGAAGCAAACCCAGCCAAGATCCGAGCTCTGTCACAATTGGATATTCCAAAAGACCTCAAGCAAATACAAAAATTGACTGGGAGCGGCTCTAAGCCGCTTTATTTCCCGTTTGGGAGAAAAGGCGTTACCCCTTTACCGCCTCCTCCGCCGCACCGAACACTTCGAGTGGACGGATGCTGCCACGGCCGGACTCGAAGCGATAAAAGCCATATTGGCAACCAATCCGGTCCTGGCCTCGCCCATTGTGGGCGAACCAATGCTATTATATATCACCGCAACACATCAAGTTGTCAGCGCGGTGCTCGTTGTCGAACGAGAAACAGACGGACACCGGTTCCCTCTTCAAAAACCGGTTTACTATGTGTCCACTGTCCTAACTCCATGCAAGTCCCGTTACCCACACTATCAAAAGATAGCATACGCGGTGTTCATGGCATCCCGGAAGCTGCGACACTACTTTCAAGAGTGCTCGATAATGGTAGCCTCCGAAGTACCTCTTAATGACATCATAAACAACCGCGACGCGATGGGCCGGATTGCTAAATGGGCCATAGAGCTCCTTCCATTCGACATAACCTACAAGCCACGACGAGCTATCAAGTCGCAGGTTTTGGCCGACTTCATGGACGAATGGACCGAAGCTGAACTCCCTAAAGAGTACGGCGCATACTCCAATTGGATCATGCACTTTGATGGCTCCAAAATGTTGGCCGGTGCTGGGTCAATGGCGTCGTCACAACGTCCCCAACCGGGGACCACGATCAATACGTCCTTCAGATAATGTATACGGACTCCAACAACGTGGCGAATACGAGGCCCTTCTGCACGGCCTCCGGATGGCAATCTCCATGGGCATTAAACGCCTAGAGGTGCGCGGGGATTCGAACCTCGCGATATCTCAAATAAACGGAGACTTTGATGCCAAAGATCCGAAAATGGCAGCATACCGCAATGCGGTCCTAAAAATGTCAGCACGGTTTGAAGGGCTCGAATTTCATCATATAGCCCGGGATAACAACCAGGCAGCAGACATATTGGCACGCATCGGTGCAAAACGCGATGCCGTCCCACCCAATATCTTTCTAGAACGGCTGTTCAAGCCATCCGTACTATGGGAAGGGGAGTCCGGCAATAACAATCCGGACCCAACCGCACTGCCTGACGCCGAACACTCTGACACAATTGGAGGTCCTGCCATCGAGATAACACCCTCTGCCCACGAAATATTGGCGGTTATCGCCTCGTGGACGGAACCATTCCTAGCCTACCTAACTAGGCAGGAACTCCCCGAAGACCAAAATGAGGCTCGCTGCATAGTACGGTGATCTAAAGCCTATAAAGTCCATGAGGGAGAGCTTTATAAGAAAAGCACTACCGAGTCCTTCAAAGGTGTATCTCCAAGAGGAGGCGAAACCTCCGGCTGAAATTCATGCCGGACCGGGTGGGCACCATGCCGCAGCCCGGCCCTTGTAGGCAAGGCCTTCCGTACAAGATTTTATTGGCCGACGGCCCGGCAGACGCTACAGACTTAGTCCAACGATGCGTCGGTTGCCAGCTTTGCTAACCAAAGCCACATGCCACCCACCGCCTCCAAACTATACCCATCACCTAGCCGTTCATGGTGCAGGGGCTTGACATGGTTGGACCCCTTAAGGGAGGAACCCACAAGCAAAAATACCTATTGGTCATGGTGGATAAATTCACCAAATGAATAGAGGCCAAACCTGTCAAAACGGCCGAATCCGGACCAGTGATAGACTTCATATCAGGGGCAGTGCACCGTTACGGTGTCCCCCACAAGATCATCATCGATAACGGCACCAACTTTACGGCCGATGAGGTCAAATTATGGTGCAAAACATGGGCATCAAGCTCGATTATGCCTCGATCTATCACCCTCAAACCAACGGCCAAGTCGAGCGGGCAAATGGTCTAATCATGAGCGGCATTAAACCCGGACTAGTGCGGTCCCTCAAGGAATCTAACACGCCGGGTCGAGGAGCTCGACTCCGTACTCTGGGGGCTGCGGACCACGCCGAATCGTACTACCGGATTCACACCATTCTTTATGGTGTACGGCACAGAGGCAGTCTTGCCCTGCGACATAATACATGACTCACCTCGCGTGCGCATGTATGAAGAAAGAGAAGCCGAGCTCGATCGGCAGGACAGCTTGGACGCATTGGAGGAGGAGCGCGACGTGGCAAAAGCTCGTTCCGCATTTTATCAATAGCAGGCTCGAAGATATCAAAGCAGGGAAGTACGGGCCAAAGCTTATAACGTTGGCGAACTAGTTCTACGCTCACGAACAAGAAAAAGGACAAACTCAAGCCCAAATGGGAAGGTCCCTTCATCATCGACCAAGTCCTGACCGGCGGAGCATACCGTCTGCGAAGCGCATCGGATAACCGACTCGAGCCGAACCCATGGAACGCAGCCCGTCTACGAAGATTCTACGCCTAAGCGCCGGACTCCAAGTTTGTCTCCTTCCTCCGTCCACATTTTCTATTTTTGCTGCCTTTTATTTCTTTCCTTCCTCCTCCTTCTTCTCGAAGCCTCTAGAGGCCCGTTTGCGTTTTTTTTCCGCACATACTTGACGCACCGTCCGCGCTCATTATACCTGGGGGATTCTTTAACAGAAGCTTATTTATACGGGCTTCATGCCCAACACATGCATTAAACTTCCGCATGTACCTTTTATTCACCATTATATGCATCGATATGACTTAAGTTTTGGCCAAGCTGGGTTGCTGGCTCTGTGCTTACCCCTCGTTCCCGATTGTTCGGCTAGGTGGTAAAGGGAGCACCTCTGCGATTATTCTTGCCGGGTCAATGGATGTGTACCTCAGACCGGGTGAAGCCGAAGCTAAGCGTTCTTAAGGGAATATTCGGTCGGTGAACTGAAAGATGATTTTTAACTATTTACCCATCTGCCCCAGATGATTTTACGCTTTAATAGCAGCTTTGACATGCACTTTAGGGCATGCATCCCAAATGAAAGGAACCCTTAACGGAACTATTCTCCTGGAAGATGTTTCTTACTACCCATGTAATATAACATAACTAGTTGGGCACTTGTCTGACATGAACAAAGGACCCCTACGCCTTGTCTCCATGCATACCCGATTCTTATATAACCACGAAGGTATTCGGACACACTCCGGACTATTGGGTCCTGAGGTCGAAGCGAAAAGGTCCGCGATGACAAACGATCTACAATCCGGCTAGAAGACATTTTTCATGTCATATTTTTACATAGTCAACTCAACTCATTGTATTCCTCCTCAATGCCATCTAACAGGCTATCTAATTTACAATCTTGCTGGGAATACTTGGCGGCCAATTCTACTTGGCCGTTACACTAAGCTTACAGGATCTCCATCCCATCGGGCCCCACAGTCCGACCTCGGCCATGTGGTTTGGGTCAGCCTTCGTGTACCGCGTCTTTACCATGGCCCGAGCCTCCTCGGCGCCGACGACAGCCGATATCTTCCATAGTCGGAAGCGCCGCCGTGCTCCTTGAAGCCGCTCTGCCAGCTCCCCAATGCCTTCGGGGGAAATAGATGGCCACAAGGCCTGGCCGATGCCTTTCATCACCGCCGGACTCGTTAAATGCAGGTGACGCAGATGGGAAGAAGATCACCCAAGAACTGGGCATCTCCTCCTCGGGGCGACCTGTGAGCAAACCTACATACATGTTTATGTTAGTCGCCTTCCTCGCCGAACTCTTTTAAAGTTCGCTCAAGCACTTACTGAAAATGCCGCGACGAAGCCGCCGATTCCCCTTTACGGAGTCAGACAACTGGGCACGAACATCCTTTAGTTCCTCACCCAGCTTGGTGTTGGCGTCTTGGAGGTTATTTTTTTCCTGCCGCACCCTCGTAAGCACGCTCTCGCCGGCCTTTAGCTGGCGCAAGAGCTGCTGCTTGTCCGGATCTAGTCCGGCGCCATCTGCAATATTTTTGTCAGATTTACAAACCTGCCGCACTTCATAAACTATTTATCTTTTAAAATGTATATTACCGATTGGGGTCTCTGCGGCTCCCCTCAGAGCGGCTAGTGCGGCCTCAAGTTGGGCCTTGCACTCTTCAAGCTCTGGGACAATCGGGTATTCTTTTACAGAAGATCCTCAAGATAACAAATGATCCTTAAATCAGTTATTCTAACTATTTTAAGTCTCGGGGCTACCGCATATATAATCACAAATTTCCTTACCCGTATGTCCTTTACATACTGCTCCGTGGCTCTGGCTAGACCATCTTGAGCGGCACGGAGGTGCGCATCTCCCGAATAGAAGGCATTCAAGGCCTCCTGGGAGAAACATGCGTCACGAAGAACTGTCCGGCGGCACCTGTGATTCAAGGCGCTCTCCACCTTGGAGTTGGTGGTGGACAACTTGTCGGCATCCTCTGTCGGAGGAGCATCCGACGCACGTCTCGTGCTCGCCTCAGCCTCCGGACCTGGCTTTGAAGCCTGGCCGGTGAAGGTTCGATTATAACCTCCCGGACTCAGTCCGGCGAGCGCTCTTTTTCCTGAAAAGAGCACCAGCGTTAGTACCCCTTCTAGGACTCAATCCTGGGAGTATGGTGACACGCCATACCGTTGCGGCGGAGTTCCGATCCGGACCGCACTTCTTTTAACTGGGCCAAGACCGCCGCCCTTTGTTGGCCAGCCGCCGCGGGCTCGGCTTCCTGCCTCGAAGGTACCCCCTGCGAAGCACCCTTGGTATATGCTGATCAAAATTAAGCATGGATGGGTCGTTATCAGGACTTTGGGATCTCGGTCTCAGTTACATGTGAGGCTGGAAGTATTCCGGGGTAATCAGCCATAATGGCAACCAAAGCATCGTTGATGCTAAGTTGGTAGAACACCCCGTCGATCAACTCCACCTTTATGTCCGGATCCTCTTCGGAGGTCGGATCGAGGGACCGCTCCGGATCCTCGGGTTGTGGGGGCGAGCTGTATATCTTCTCCACAGTCCGGCGCAGTTCCTGCGCAAAAAACCATGAAATGAGATATTTAACCATGGGAACATGGATCGGATAGGTCACAAAGATGTTTTCTTACCCAGCTTCGAGGATTATTCGAAGAAAACTCCTTCAGTGGATTGACGCGGAGGAAATCCTCCTCCTCCCCTTTATACATGGCAGACAAGATCTTCACCAGTTCGGTGACCGATCCCGGCCCTTTGCGGTCATGGCGGGTGGCATCGTCCTCCCCGTTGAAGTCCCACATGGGGTGGCCCCTGTATTGGAGTGGCTGCACTCCCCTCATAATGCAGATTGCCATGACTCCAATCATGGTCAATCTGGCATGAGCCAATAACCTTATTCGGCTCATCAAATAAAGGACATCCCGGTCATTTTCTCTCCGGGGGCTCCGAGGGCGCCAGCTTAGGCGCTTCTTCAGAGGAGCATTGCTGAACTCCGGAAGGCCGATCCGAACAGATCCGCAATGGACGTCCTCCATGTAAAACCATTCGAAGGCCAGTCTTGGACGCCTTCTTTGGGGTTCCGGATAGGTATCCGGTCCCGTCGTTGCGCCATAGCTCGGCTCCGCCCACTTGATATATTGACCCCTCATGAGAATGGGGTACTAGGTAGAATATTCTCTTCCACAGCCCGAAATGAGCCTCGACGCCCAAGAACAGTTCGCAAAGGGCCACGAAGCCCGCGATGTGCAAGATGGAGGCAGGAGTAAGATGGTGCAGTTGGAGGCCGTAGAACTCCAAGAGCCCCCGGAGAAACGGATGGATTGGAAATCCGAGTCCTCTTACTAGATAAGAGATGAAACATACCCGCTCTCCTTTAGAGGGATCGGTGACGCTCTCCGCTTGCTTTCCGCCCTTGTAGGTGGCAAGTCCGGCTCGAACCGGAACCATGAAGGCCGGGGGAAGAAATCCCTTGGCTTGGAGTATAACTAGCTCGCTATGCGGGATCGAGCATCTCTCCCAATTTCTGTGCCGAGGGCTGGGAGCGCGAGAGGAGGAGCCGCGTCGACTGTCCATGATGGAATGGGCTTTGGTCAAAGGCGCTCCGATGAAAGCTCACGAAGGGGGGATGATGTGACTCAGATCTAGAACCTCACCCCTTTTATGGGCAGCTCATTTGCGCAGCTAGGGGGGTAATTGTAAAAATACCCTGGCTTTTCGCATTCATTCAAACACGTGGAAGGTGGCCTTTATTGGGCGAAGAAGCCAAGGAGCGCAGCATTTATCAGAAGCCGGACACTATTTGACAAGTATATGGAATTTGGAGAAGAACCGCCTCGCAATGCCGAAGACAATCAACGCGTCGGACTCATCATCATTGAAGCCTGGTTCGGGGGCTACTGAGGGAGTCCTGGATTAGGGGGTGTCCGGATAGCCGAACTATCACCGTTGGCCGGACTCCTAGACTATGAAGATACAAGATTGAAGACTTCGTCTCGTGTCCGGATGGGACTTTCCTTGGCGTGGAAGGCAAGCTTGGGGATACAGATATGTAGATCTCCTACCACTGTAACCGACTCTGTGTAACCCTAACCTATCCGGTGTCTATATAAACCGGAGGGTTTTAGTCCGTAGGACGAACAACAATCATACCATAGGCTAGCTTCTAGGGTTTAGCCTCCTTGATCTCGTGGTAGATCTACTCTTGTACTACCCATATCATCAATATTAATCAAGCAGGAGTAGGGTATTACCTCCATCGAGAGGGCCCGAACCTGGGTAAAAACATCGTGTCCCTTGTCTCCTGTTACCATCCGCCTAGACGCACAGTTCGGGACCCCCTACCCGAGATCCGCCGGTTTTGACACCGATAATGGGTTTTGGCGGCCTCGGTGTACGAATGGGGGGGGGGGGCCAAGGGGAAGGTAGGGGGAGCCATGGCTTAGGGACGCGCTTGTCCGAAATGTAGGGTAAGTTACCAGCATACCCCCACTGGTTTTGACACCGCGACATCGAACCGGCATTTCCGGCTGAGGGGTAGAAGGGGGATTTCGCATGTCTGGGCTGCGGGACTGATTTCGGATGAGGAGGGAGTTTTCGCACGCGTCGAAATTTCGGGATAATAAGGCGCGATGCGGGTTGAAGAGGCGGGAGTTTCAAAGCAGATGAGACAAAAAATACTCGAGCTTGAAAATTTTGGGATAACAAGGCACGGATTCCTTGTTCGCCAGAACAAACTTAACGTGTACAAAAAAATCAATTCATATAAGACACAAGAGAGTCATGTCCCATTTTACTATATTGCTATAAATGTCATCGAAAAAAGTACAAGAAACATGTAAAAAAATTGGGAGAACAAGATAACCCTGTACAGTACCAAATCGATTCACACTTCCCTCAACAACAACAACAAAAAACAAATCAATTCCCACCAAAAGAAAGAGTCATGTCCCTTTTTATATGCTTACAAATGCCAGGATCTCGAATTTCAATTTTTGAATCCACGTTATGTTGAATTCGAATATATCGTTAGGTGACCTTGCGGTTTATCCTACATTTTGATCTTCCATCATATATGAACATTTTACTCCACCCTATGAACATATATATTGTCGTCTACCATATGGACTAAATTTGAATCAATTTTCCTTATTTGAATAATGCATCGTTGTCAAGTTATACAATCGTTTAAATATTATATTGATAACAAAAAACATGCATATAGTAGTAATCATATTTCACTATAAAATACATGTGACATACGATCTCCAATTCAAATATTTGTATCCATTTTATGTTGAATTCAAACCAGAGTACACATTGGTCTAGGTGGCGAGATGTTCGGGATAATCTAAACCCTGTTTTCATATGTATATAATTCTTGGCTGAATTGGGACAAGTTTTGGTATAAGCTTCTTGCAAAACCGGAGATTCTCTCAACAAGCCTCATGGTTCCGAGAGGGAATGTGTCAGCTTTGTGTGCGAAACGATATACACTGCCTCCCCCCAGATTTTCTTTACAGAGGCAACATAGAACTATATGAGTGCCCTGTTAAATTTTGGAATTATTCCGGGTTCGTTTGGCCTTTTTTATACATTAATTGAGTTTCTGGACATTTAATGTGCATAATCCAAATTTGAACTGCAAGCACATGCTCCGGTGCACGAAAGTTGGTGGAAAAATCACATGTGTGCCCTTGGGTGAATTTCTAGGTCCCATGCAAGAAATGGGAATGAAATTCAAACATCTGGGCATCGTGACTCGGCCGAGAACATCGAGAAACTTGGTTTTTTAATTCATGTAAATCCAAAACTCGCCTGGAAATCATGAAACTTGGCATGCTGTCATATCATGGCACTAACATGCTGTGGTAAAAAATTGGGCATATTTGGAACAAGTTTTAGTATAAGCTTCTTGCAAACCAGAGCTTCTCTCAAGAAGGCTCGTGGTTCTGAGAGGGAACGTGTCACCTTTGAGTGTGAAACAATATACGCTGCCCCCTTGAGTTTCTTTACAGAGGCAACATAAAACTACATGAGTGCCCTGTTAAATTTTGGAATTATACCGGGTTCGTTTGGCCTTTTTTATACATTAATTGAGTTTCTGGTCATTTAATGTGCATAATTCAAATTTGAACTACAAGCACATGCTCCCGTGCACCAAAGTTGGTTGAAAAATCACATGTGTGTCCTTGGGTGAATTTCTAGGTCCCATGCAAGAAATGGGAATGAAATTTAAACACCTGAGCATCGTGGCTCGGCCGAGAACATTGAGAAACTTGGTTTTTTAATTCATGTAAATCCAAAACTCGCCTGGAAATCATGAAACTTGGCATGCTGTCATATCATGGCACTAACATGCTGTGGTAAAAAATTGGGCATATTTGGAACAAGTTTTGGTATAAGCTTCTTGCAAGCCAGAGCTTCTCTCAAGAAGGCTCGTGGTTCTGAGAGGGAACGTGTCACCTTTGAGTGCGAAACAATATACGCTGCCCCCCTTGAGTTTCTTTACAGAGGCAACATAGAATTACATGAGTGCCCTGTTAAATTTTGGAATTATACGGGGTTCGTTTGGCCTGTTTTATACATCAATTGATTTTCTAGTCATTTAATGTGCATAATTCAAATTTGAACTACAAGCACATGCTCCCGTGCACCAAAGTTGGTTGAAAAATCACATGTGTGTCCTCGGGTGAATTTCTAGGTCCGATGCAAGAAATGGGAATGAAATTCAAACATCTGGGCATCGTGGCTCGGCCGAGAACATTGAGAAACTTGGTTTTAAAATTCTTGTAAATCCAAAACACGCCTGAAAATCATGAAACTTGGCATAGTGTCATGTCATGGTACTACCATGTTGTGGTAAAAAAATTGGTCGAACAGGAACAAGTTTTGGTATAAGCTTCTTGCAAACCGGAGCTTCTCTCAAGAAGGTTCGTGGTTCTGAGAGGGAACGTGTCACCTTTGTGTGCATAATTCAAATTTCAAATACAAGCACATGCTCCAGTGCACCAAAGCTGGTTGAAAAATCACATGTGTGTCCTCGGGTAAATTTCTAGGTCCCATGCAAGAAATTGGAATGAAATTCAAACATCCGGGCGTCGTGCCTCGGCTGGAAACATTGATAAACTTGGTTTTTTAATTCCTGTAAATCCAAAACACGCATGAAAATCATGAAACTTGGCTTGGTGTCATGACATGGCACCAACATGCTGTGGTAATTTTGCTGTCCGATTTGCGAAGGCGCACACATTAACAATCAACAAAGTTATTTTGGAACAAGTGATGCCATGTTACAATCGGAAACACATGTATTATTGAAACCGTGGGTGTTTTATTTACCTTCTACGTGCCGCCACGCGTCCCTTTTTTTATTAGCCACGAGGCGCCGTGTAGGGTAGCTATTTGAGTACGGGAGGCGTGCGATCAGACCCATGCGTGTGCTTATCGGGAGGAGAGCCCTTTGACCTCCATCTACCATCCACCTCTCTCCCAAGGTCTCTATTAATGGCGCCCGAGCCTCTATTTAATGGCGTGGCTATGTCTCACTCGACTGAGATTTAAGAGAGAAAAAAGAAAATCTTAAAAGAAAATTTTGCATGGATCTTGACGTAAGATCCGATGGACCTATATAGCATCTACTGCGTCTTATAGCAAGGCTGATGAATATATATAAGGACGACGAGAGTGGATAATAACTGTCTTACTGAAAGTGCAACTATCCCTAGGTGGTTTTGGTAATTCCTAACAACATATAGCTCATTGAGCTAATGCTATTTCAAGATTAATATTTCAGGAAAGCTCAATGATTGGCATGGCATGGATGAGAAAAGTGGACCCCTCAAAATGCTAAGGACAAAAGGATTGGCTCAAGCTCAAAGCTCAAGACTCTACATTTTCTATTTTAGTGATCCAAGATCACATTGAGTCTATAGGAAAAGCCAATACTATCAAGGAGGGATGAGGTGTTGCTTAATGAGGCTATTGCTCAAAGTGCTTAGTGATATGCTCCAAAGCCCTCAACTACTTTCTCACATCCACATATGACCTAAACCAAAAGTCAAACTCGGACCCACCGATTCTTTCTATCCGTCGCCACCGAGTTCTGATGTCATAGCCACTGCCACAAACCCTAGGCAAATCGGTCTCACCGATAGGGATCTCGGTCTCACCAAGATGGGATTGTAATCTCTCTGTTTCCCTTCGTAACGTTTCGGTCCCACCGAGATGAACGATTGGTCCCACCGAGATTGCAATGTAAACTCTCTGTTTCCCTTTTGTAACATTTCGGTCGCACCGAAATGAGCGAATCGGTCCCACCGAGTTTACCTGACCAACTCTCTGGTTAGCTTATTACCAAAACCGGTCTCACCGATGTTATGCCCTAACCCTAACCATATCGTTCCTACCGAGTTGCATGTCGGTCCCACCGAAAATCCTAACGGTCACTAGATTTGCTGAATCGGTCCGACCGAGTTTATCAATTCGGTCCCACCGAGATTGGCAAGTTGTGTGTACCGGTTAGATTTTGTGTGGAGGCTATATATACCCCTCCACCTCCTCTTCATTCGTGAAGAGAGCCATCAGAACGTACCTACACTTCCAACTTACCTTTTTCTGAGAGAGAACCACCTCACTTGTGTTGAGGCCAAGATATTCCATTCCTACCATATGAATCTTGATCTCTAGCCTTCCCCAAGTTGCTTTCCACTCAAATCTTCTTTCCACCAAATCCATATCCTGTGAGAGAGAGTTGAGTGTTGGGGAGACTATCATTTGAAGCACAAGAGCAAGGAGTTCATCATCAACACACCATATGTTACTTCTTGGAGAGTGGTGTCTCCTAGATTGGCTAGGTGTCACTTGGGAGCCTCTGACAAGATTGTGGAGTTGAACCAAGGAGTTTGTAAATGCAAGGAGATCGCCCACTTCGTGAAGATCTACCGCTAGTGAGGCAAGTCCTTCGTGGGCGACGACCATGGTGGGATAGACAAGCTTGCTTCTTCATGGACCCTTCGTGGGTGGAGTCCTCCGTGGACTCGCAAGAACTGCTATCCTTCGTGGGTTGAAGTCTCCATCAACGTGGATGTACGATAGCACCACCTATCGGAACCACGACAAAAACATCTGTGTCTCCTATTGCGTTTGAATCCTCCAAACCCTTCCCTTTACATTCTTGCAAGTTGCATGCTTTACTTTCCGCTGCTCATATACTCTTTTCATGCTTGCTTGAATTGTGTTAAGATTGCTTGACTTATCCAAAGTTGCTAAAATCTGCCAAGAACTAAAATTGGGAAAAGGCTATATTTTTATTTCGTCAAGTAGTCTAATCACCCCCCCTCTATACATAATTTCGATCCTACAAGTGGTATTAGAGCTTTGGTCTCCATTTGCTTTGATTTACATAGCTTTTGGTAGTCATATCCTTGGTTTCACAACATAGGAGAGTGGCGTCTAGCGAGGGAAATTACCACCGTAGAGGTCCTTACTTTGATGGTACTAATTTTGCTAGTTGGAAGCATAAGATGAAAATGCATATTCTTGGACATAACCCCGCCGTTTGGGCTATTGTGTGTATTGGCTTGCAAGGTGAATTCTTTGATGGGAGAGAACTGAACCATGAAGCTACATGGAAGAGTTGAAGATGCTGCAATACAATGCTCAAGCTTGTGATATCCTCTTCAACGGATTGTGCCCAAGAATTCAACAAAATCAGCCGTCTTGAGAATGCAAAGGAAATTTGGGATACTTTGATTAATATGCATGAAGGTACCGACTACATCAAGGAATCCAAGTTGGATGTGCTTCAAAGTTAGCTTGACAAGTTCAAAATGAAGGATGGTGAAGGTGTCGCTGAAATGTACTCTAGGCTTGCTCTTATCACAAATGAGATCGCCGGCTTAGGAAGTGAAGAGATGACTGACAAATTCATCATCAAGAAGATCTTAAGAGCTTTGGACGGAAAATATGATACCGTAAGCACATTGATCCAAATGATGCCCAATTACAAAGATCTCAAGCCAACGGTTGGAATAATTGTTGCTCATGAGATGTCACTCAAGGATAAGGAGGAGCTCCATAACAAGTCAAGTGGTGCTTACAAAGCCTCATGTGAAGCTCCCACATCATCAAGTGAGAAACAAACCTTCAATGAAGAACTGAGCCTAATGGTGAAGAACTTCAACAAGTTCTACAAGAGTAGAAGCAAATAGAGAAGTTCCAAGTCAAGGTCCTACAATGACAAAAGATCTTCTAGTCGAGAGCAAAATTGCTACAATTGTGGAAGACCCGGACACTATTCCAATGAGTGTACGTCACCCTACAAGAGAAGAGAAGATTCTCCGAAAAGAAGAAGTAGAAGAGAAGAATCACCATCAAGAGAGAGAAGGAGTAGAGATGATCGTTATGAACGAAGAACATCCCGGAGAAGCAAGGATTCAGAAAGGAAGGACAAGTCATCAAGGAGCTACACAAAACAAAGACATCAAGCTCATGTTGGTGAATGGGTATCCGGCTCCGACTCCGACAATCACTCTGAGAGAAGTTATCACTCCGACTCCGAATATACTCAAGATGAAGGTGTTGCCGGTCTAGCACTTGTGTCAACCAACTCCTACGACATATTTGATTCACCAAATGAAGGACTGGGAAGATGCTTCATGGCTAAGGGCCCAAAGGTATCACACCCCGAGCATGTTGATTTCAATAGTGATGAAGATGACTTGTTAGGTGATGATGATTTACTTGTTGACAACTCTAGTGATGAATACTATGATGAAACGTCAATTAATCATGCTAATCAAGATAAAACGAATGACAATGATAAGGAGAAGATTGAGCTTATAACTAAAGAACTAAACACTCTTAAGTTACCTCATGAAACTATCTTAGGAGATCATCGAGAACTTTTAAGCACTCATGAGAAGTTACGCTTTGAAAAGCTAAACCTTGAGCAAGAGCATGAGTTCTTAAAGGCAATCAATGATGATCTTCGCAAGAAAAGTTCTTCTTACATTGCCAAGCGTTTACTCTTATCTACTTACATGCCTCAAGTCAAGTCTAGTAACAAGAACAAGAAGGGTTCTTCCTCTAGTAGTAACAATAATCATGCTAAATCCAATGTTCTTGCTTCTAGTAGTTCTCTTGATTCCACTAATGATTCTCTTAGCCAAGTTACACTTGAGCAAGAAAATAGCTTATTGAAGGGAATTATAAAGAAAGGTGTTTACAAGAGCCTTGCCGGGAGTAAGCAATTTGAGGAAATTGTACGCAAGCAAGGAAGGCACCGGAAGAATCAAGGTGTTGGTTTTGAACGAAAGTTCAATGCCAATGGAGTTGAGTGGGAAGAAGATCAATACCCCAAGACGAAGTTTGTTCCCCAACAAGAGAAGTATGATCCTACTTCTTTCAAAGGGACACAAGCTCAAGATGATCTTCACCACAAGACCACAAGAGAAAAGGCAAGGACAAGCTTCAAGAATAAATTGATGCATTTGAAGAAGCTCCTAAGGCCTTGGTCAAGTGGGTTCCCAAGACTACATCAAGTTCCACTTCATTAAGTACGACACTCCGAGGATTCCCATCAAGATGATGTGGATCCCGAAGAATAAGAACTAGAGAGTTCTTGAGGGTGACTCCGCCAACATATTTCACTCATATCATTTTGGCAAGAACAAGTGCAATCAACTTCCACATCTTGCACTAGTTTAAGGAGTCACAAACCCTCTTGTTGGTAAGACAAGGGACAAGGTAACCTAATGCTCTAATAGACATTATCTTGTGTGTGCATCACTCTATGTCTATGGATATCCTTGTTTGTTCCTTGTGGGACTAACCCATGTAGGTATTGAAAGTGCAACTCACTCCAAAGGATTGCTCCAAATGATCTACATCAACATTGAGCATCCACATCTTCAACACCTACATGAAGTCATCATCGACAAAACCCAAGGTTAGTTTATCCCTCTAAGGGGGGATCTCACATCTAGGGGGAGCTTTACTCTAAGAATGAACACAACAACGCTTTATGTAAAAGTGGTAACCCCACTTGTGCTTAAACGATGAGTATGACCTATGATCAAATGTTCTCATTTGACTCCTAAGTCAATATACTCATATATAGATGACCTAGTCATCACCAATTGCTTGATAGATGCTAGAATTGGTTGTGCATGCTTTGCCACATATTTCATTTGCCAATTTTATTGTGTTAGCATGTTGGTTGCATAATTTACTCATTCGAGGACATCCACTTGTTGTTTTGATTGTTTGGTTCCTTTTTCTTTTGCCAAGTGGATGGACAAGAATGCCTAAGAACCTTCTCTAGCTATCTATGCTTTTCTCGTCTCAAACTCTATTCATGCTACATCACAAAGTTTGATCAAGTCAGATTCAAACCACTCTATGTGAGGAGCACTCGGAGTCCCCGATTCGTCATAGACTTAAACTTCCAAAACTTCTTTGTGTGTTTAGGTCTGACCGATTCATCCATTTCGGTCATACCGAGATCACTAAGTCGATCTAGGTTTTCAATCTCGGTGCAACCGATTTGTACTTTTCGGTCACACCGAGTTGCTGTAACTGCTTGTAGTTATGCATCTCGGTGCCACCGAGTTGTTCTACTCGGTCACACCGACAGGGTCATGCTATATATTTCCCCGGGCCAAAATTTGGAAAATTTTCCGAACCTCTTCGCCCGCGCTCAGCCTGCTCTGCCTCCCTGGGTCTCCGGATCGTCCTCCTCATCGCTAGCTGCCTCCCGCCGCTGGTCTCCGCCGCCGTCAACGGAAATCGTCTCTGCCGTTGCCGCCAGGTCCATCGCCGCACTTAGGGTATGGACTTGATCTTTGTGCTAATCTCACTCCGATTCCTAGCACATTGTTTTGCCATGTATCTTGCCACGATTGAAATCACTCTATCCAGTGAAATAACTCCGTAGTTTAGTTGTGGATTGAAAATTTAGGGTTAGGTTTCACGAAATCATCTCGCACCAACCGAAGTCGTTGAAATCGGTTCCACCGATTTTGCTAAGGCCCTTGCACATGTGATTCTCGGTCTGTAGGAGAAATTCAAATCGGTTTGACCGAGTTCAATTCTTTGTGAAACCCTAGCAGTCTCGGTGCCACCGAACTGTGACTCGGTCTGGCCGAGTTCACTAGTTTAGGTTCCAAAAGCTGCTTCGGTATCACCGAGATTTCAAATCGATAGATCCGAAATGCTTTCTATGGAAAACTAAAACTAAGTTTTTGAATCATTCTTTTGCAAAAACCTCTGCACTTTGTGATGCTCATCCAATCTATCTCATCTATATATATTCACAGAGTCTGCTGTCAGTGTTTGCATCATATCGGATCAGAGTGACAGTCAGAACAAGTCTGAGGAGCAAGTTCACATGAGTGAGGGTACTAGTCCCTCTAGCAGCTATGATGAAGGCAGCAGGAGCACACCCAGCAACTTGCCAAAGGTTGCCACCAGGGCCAGAAAGAAGAGAACCTCAGATTCTGAGGATGAGGACTATGTGGCTGTTGAGGAAGAGGCCACCTCAAAGAAGAAAGTTCTGAAAAAGGAATATGGCACGATTGCTGCAACTAAGCTAGGTCAAAAGACTAAGATGCCAGCAAGAAGACAACCCATGTCTAATTCAAGGAAAGTTGCCACAGGAGAAACAATGGAGTTCACTCTTGAACCCAAGGAAACAGGAGATGGCAAGAAGAGGAAAGAAAGGGTCAAAAAGATCATTGCCAAAGTTATTGGTAAACCTTCAATGATGAGAGATTCTGAAGAAGAGGAAGAGGAAGAGGTTGCTGCACCAGCACCTAAAGCTCAAAAGCTTATGGGAGATGCTATAAGATCAGGGGCTGCACCATCTAAGCCCAAAGAAGCTCCCAAGGCAGCTGCTCCAAAACCCAAAGCTGCACCCAAGAGGAGTACAAGGAATATTCCAGCTGCAGAGAAGAACAAGGCCCCGGTGCCTGAAGCTGCTATAGAAGAAGAAGATGAAGAGTCACATGTCTTGAGGAAGTTGAAGCCTAAAATTCCAGATCACAATGATGCTCATCCAGTAGCTGAGAACATGAAGCTTAGGAAGGATGCATGACTCAAACAGTGGAGATTGACTGATCCCTATGCAGTCAGGAGAAGAACTACTGTGGACTACAAGTTCCATACAAAGGAACATCATGACTTCTATGAGACAGTGTTGCTTGACAAGAAGCCTATAGTCTGTGATATGAGATGGGTGGACTGGGAGTACATCAAGGAAAATGAAGAACACTATCCTGGAGTCTATGATAGTTTCAAGTCTTGTGGAGTAGAGGACTTTGTTGGGCAGAAGCTCACAAAGTGGAATGATGAGCTTATTATGCAGTTCTACTCCACAGCTCATTTCTACCCAGATGGAAGGATTGTCTGGATGTCTGAAGGAACTAGGTACCAGTCAACAGTTGAAGAATGGGCAAAATTGATCAATGCCCCAGAAGAAGAACAATATGACTTGGATGTCTATGCCAAGAATAAGAAGGATCACAACTCAATGGCTAGCATGTACAAGGAGATTCCTGATGCAGATCTTGAGACTCACCAATTTGGTTCTCACAAACACTTGGCAGCGTGCCTGCCTACAATCAATTGGATTTTAAGGCACACATTGCTACCAAAATCAGGAGATCACGTAATGATCTGAGGACATTCCATCAACTTGCTGCACATATTTGATGTCCCATGTAAGTTCAAAGTCATGAGTCTGATTGTGGAAACTATAAAGAGAACAGCTGCAGATCAGAAGAGAAGTTGTGGGTATGCCCCATAGATCCAGGAGCTAATCAACTCCAAGATGGGCACTGGCACATATCTATTGGACAAGGAGCACCTGCCCATCTACCCAGACTTTGAGGACAACACTGTGGTAATGAATGAGAATGAACCATCTTCTGTGCAAGCACAAGCAAAGAGGGAGAAGGCAAGGACTGAAAAGGCTGCAAAGATGCCAACCATTGATGATGCATCTCAGTGTCTTCTGAAGAGCAAGCAAGATCATCTTGGCTACTTGATTGCCTCCACTCTGAGGATTGAGAAGGGATTGGCCACCCTGACTCAAAACCAGGAGAGCTTGGAGAGGATCATGGAGAAGAAGTTCTATGATTTAGATGTGAATGTCACTGAGATACAATCAGTTTTTGAGCAACTTCAGGATGAAGTGCAGGAGAAGAAGGGCAAGTCTACCACTGATGCTTTTGCTAGAGTGCCCAGAGGATGTAGATCCTGCTGCAATGCCGCCATGTACACCAAAGCAACTTCATCTCGCACTACCACAGCTTCAAGGCCACCAGCTCCAAAGACCCACTCCACCAGCTCCATCTACATCAACTGACGCCTTCGTCCTTGGAGTTTTATCTACACCACCACCTAAAGACCAAGCCTGAGAGTTGATCTAGCACTATGCATTTTTATGGTCTTTTTGGTAACTTGTTGCCAAAGGGGGAGAAAATGTATAGATCATAGGCTTCGAGAGAGAGAGAGAGTTGCTCTTTGTTCTCTCTTGTTTTGGTGGTTGAACTTTGTTATTTGCTTGTTTGAGATACTTTATGCTTTTGTGTGATACTTGGATGATCATGTGTTTGATCATATGCTACCTTAATGCTTGTTGGATGGCATTATCCTTTTATATCCCCATATGATCATTCACTTTGCTTGGTGATGAGTGCATGTATTTAATTATTATCATTTTGAGCACTCCACCAAGATGTATGTGACATGGAAGAGTAACCCATGATCCTAACTCATTGTGCATTTTCAGTCCAAAGCAAATCTTAAACTATGCACAAATTTAGGGGGAGCTCTTGCTTTTCACATACTTCTCAAAGCGACAATGTTTTTCACTCTTATTATCATTTGTCGAAGCTTTGATCTATATGTTGTCATCAATTACCAAAAAGGGGAGATTGAAAGTGCAACTATCCCTGGGTGGTTTTGGTAATTCCTAACAACATATAGCTCATTAAGCTAATGCTATTTCAAGATTAATATTTCAGGAAAGCTCAATGATTGGCATGGCATGGATGAGAAAAGTGGACCCCTCAAAATTCTAAGGACAAAAGGATTGGCTCAAGCTCAAAGCTCAAGACTCTACATTTTCTATTTTAGTGATCCAAGATCACATTCAGTCTATAGGAAAAGCCAATACTATCAAGGAGGAATGAGGTGTTGCTTAATGAGGCTCTTACTCAAAGTGCTTAGTGATATGCTCCAAAGCCCTCAACTACTTTCTCACATCCACATATGACCTAAACCAAAATTCAAACTCGGCCCCACCGATTCTTTCTATCCGGCGCCACCGAGTTCAGATATCATAGCCACTGCCACAAACCCTAGGCAAATCAGTCTCACAGATAGGGATCTCGGTCTCTCTGTTTCCCTTCGTAATGTTTCGGTCCCACCGAGATTGCAATGTAAACTCTCTGTTTCCCTTTTGTAACATTTCGGTCTCATCGAAATGAGCGAATCGGTCCCACCGAGTTTACCTGGCCAACTCTCTGGTTAGCTTATTACCAAAACCGGTCTCACCGAGTTTGTGTAATCGGTCTCACTGAGATTACGTTATGCCCTAACCCTAACCATATCGGTCCTACCGAGTTGCATGTCGGTCCCACCGAAAATCCTAACAGTCACTAGATTTGCTGAATCGGTCCGACCGAGTTTATCAATTCGGTCCCACCGAGATTGGCAAGTTGTGTGTAACGGTTAGATTTTGTGTGGAGGCTATATATACCCCTCCACCTCCGCTTCATTCGTGAAGAGAGCCATCATAACGAACCTACACTTCCAACTTACCTTTTTCTGAGAGAGAACCACCTACACTTGTGTCGAGGCCAAGATATTCCATTCCTACCATATGAATCTTGATCTCTAGCCTTTCCCAAGTTGCTTTCCACTCAAATCTTCTTTCCACCAAATCCATATTCTGTGAGAGAGAGTTGAGTGTTGGGGAGACTATAATTTGAAGCACAAGAGCAAGGAGTTCATCATCAACACACCATTTGTTACTTCTTGGAGAGTGGTGTCTCCTAGATTGGCTAGGTGTCACTTGGGAGCCTCCGACAAGATTGTGGAGTTGAACCAAGGAGTTTGTAAGGGCAAGGAGATCGCCTACTTCATGAAGATCTACCGCTAGTGAGGCAAGTCCTTCGTGGGCGGCGGCCATGGTGGGATAGACAAGGTTGCTTCTTCGTGGACCCTTCGTGGGTGGAGCCCTCCGTGGACTCAGCATAGAATCTGTTACCCTTCGTGGGTTGAAGTCTCCATCAATGTGGATGTACGATAGCACCACCTATCGGAACCACGACAAAAACATCCGTGTCTCCTATTGCGTTTGAATCCTCCAAACCCTTCCCTTTACATTCTTGCAACTTGCATGCTTTACTTTCCGCTGCTCATATACTCTTTGCATGCTTGCTTGAATTGTGTTAAGATTGCTTGACTTGTCCAAAGTTGCTAAAATCTGCCAAGAACTAAAATTGGGAAAAGGCTAGATTTTTATTTGGTCAAGTAGTCTAATCACCCCCCTCTAGACATATTTTCGATCCTACACTTACATAATTAGGAAGATAATTAAAAAAGCCACATGCGACTACGCCCGAAATACACAAGGTCAAAAGAAGAAGGAAGACGCATACAACAATCTGGCTCACTGATCTCTACTTTCTTTATGCGCTGCAGGTCGCGGAGACTAGTTCTCGCGGCGAGCGGCGATGATCTCTTTCATCAGTTTCATGTCCTTAATACGCTGCTCGGCAGCATCCATGGATTCCTCCACCAGCCTGTTACGCTCGATGCGGAGTGAGGGAGTCCTAGACTAGGGGGTGTCCGGATAGCCGAACTATCATCACGGTCGGACTCCAAGACTATGAAGATACAAGATTGAAGACTTCGTCCCGTGTCCGGATGGGACTTTCCTTGGCGTGGAAGGCAAGCTTGGTGATACGGATATGTAGATCTCCTACCATTGTAATCGACTACGTGTAACCCTAACCTATCCGGTGTCTATATGAACCGGAGGGTTTTAGTCCGTGGGACTAACAACAATCATACCATAGGCTAGATTCTAGGGTTTAGCCTCCTTGATCTCGTGGTAGATCTACTCTTGTACTACCCATATCATCAATATTAATCAAGCAGGAGTAGGGTATTACCTCCATCGAGAGGGCCCGAACTTGGGTAAAAACATCGTGTCCCTTGTCTCCTGTTACCATCCGCCTAGACGCACAGTTCGGGACCCCCTACCCGAGATCCGCCGGTTTTGGCACCGACATTGGTGCTTTCATTGAGAGTTCCTCTGTGTCATCACCGATAGGCCCGATGGCTCCTTCGATCATCAACAACGACGCGGTCCAGGGTGAGACTTTTCTCCCCGGACAGATCTTCAGATTCGGCGGCTTTGCATCGCGGGCGATTAAGCAGCCATCCGGAGCAGATCGAAAGCTACACCCCGGCCATCGTGTCAGATTTGGAAGTTTGAACTATACGGCCGATATCCATGGAGACTTGATCTTTGACGGATTCGAGCCGCAGCCAAGCGTGCCGCACTGTCTCGATGGGCATGATCTAGCTCTGCAGCCGAACAGTGCCCTGGAGGCTGCACCCGCTTCCGCTCCGACCCTTAATCCGGGCGGATTCCCCATCGAGGGCGAGTGGTTGGACACCGCCTCGGGCTACCATATCTCTGGCGATTGAGCCGAGCTCCATCCCTGTCGCTGCGAAGACCTCGACTCCGGGGTGCCGGACTCCTCTCCGGACTCCGAACCCTCCGTGCCCCTGCCAATCGAATCCGATTGGGCGCCGGTCATGGAGTTCACTGCCGCGGACATCTTTCAGCACTCGCCCTTTGGCGACATCCTGAATTCACTAAAGTATCTCTCTTTATCCGGAGAGCCCTGGCCGGACTACGGACAGGAAGGTTGGGATGCGGACGACGAAGAAATTCAACGCCCACCCACCACCCACTTTGTAGCCACTGTCGATGATTTAACGGACATGCTAGACTTCGACTCCGAAGACATAGACGGTATGGACGACGATGCCGGAGACGACCAAGACCCAGCGCCTACAGGGCACTGGAAGGCCACCTTGTCATACGACATATACATGGTGGATATCCCAAAAGATGGGAACGGCGATGGAACAACGGAGGATGACCCTCCAAAGCAACCGAAGCGCCCGGCGTCGGCGCCGCTCTAAATCCCGCCACAAAGAAACGGTGATTCCGCACGGAGATAATAACACCCGGGACAAGATTGCGAAGACAACCCCTCGGCGGGACTCGGCCAGGAGGAGGGAGAAGCAAGTCCGCACGACAGTGCGGCAGAAAGAGAGGTCGAGGATGATAATTATACGCGTCCCTCCGAAGATGAGGAAACCCTCGACGACGACGAATTTGTCGTGCCTGAGGATCTCGCCGAACAGGAGCGTTTCAAACGCAGGCTTATGGCCACAGCAAACAGCCTCAAGAAAAAGTAGCAACAACTTAGAGCTGACCAAGACACGCTAGGCGGCGGATGGATCAAGTCCTTGCAGCGAAGAGTATGAACTCGAACGCCCCTCCAAAAGCTACCCCAAACGCATGCCGTTGCCTCGATCGGAGGAGGAAGCACCCAAGTCACCAGCGCCACGACATGGCGCAGACCGGCCACCCGTGGCGCTGATGGAAGAAGCCTCTCGGCCCTCCGCTCAAGCCACACCCTAACGCTGCTCAAAAGTACCAAGGCACGGGAAAACGCTACGGACTTGCGAGATATATTGGAGGATAAGGCAAAACATACAAGATCGATCTACGGATCGCGTGGGCGTAACGACGCGGGATGATTACCGTCATGCGGATACAAGAAACCCGGCCGGGCGAACACGATGAACAAAGCTCATATGAGCTACGTCGTGATATAGCCCAATGTAGGCGCCACACACCCACTATGCTTCACAGATGAAGTAATGCATCATCAAATCCCTGAGGGCTTCAAACCCGTAAGCATCGAATCATACGATGGTACCACAGATCCTGCGGTCTGGATCGAGGACTATCTCCTCCATATCCACATGGCCCGCGGAGATGATCTACATGCCATCAAATACCTCCCACTCAAGCTTAAAGGACCAGCTCGGCATTGGCTCAACAGCTAGCCATCAGAATCAATTTGTTGTTGGGAGGACACGGAAGCCGCATTCCTTGATAACTTCCGGGGCACATATGTGCGACCACCAGACGCCGATGACCTTAGCCACATAATCCGGCAGCGGAAGAATCAGCCAGACAATTAAGACACGGTTCCTAACAAAGAAAAATCAAATTGTTGGTATCCGGATGCGAGGCCCTTGCAGCCTTCAAACATAACATCCGCGACGAGTGCTTGCCCGGCACCTAGGACAGGAAAAGCCAAAATCCAGGGCAGCCCTCACAACACTCATGACCCGCTTTTGTGCAGGAGAGGACAACTGGCTAGCTCGAAGCAACAACTTGGCCAAACATCCTGATAGTTCGGATACCAAGGACAACAATGGTAGGTCGTGTCGCAACAAGAACAAGCGCCGCATTAACGGTGATAACACCGAAGATACGGCCGTCAATGCCGGATTCAGAGGCTCTAAACCCGGTCAGCGGAAGAAGCCATTCAAAATAAATACCGGGGCCCGTCCAACTTGGACCGAATACTCGATCGCTTGTGCGGATACATGGCACCCCGAAAACTCAGCCAATCACACCAACAGGGACTGTTGGGTGTTCAAGCAAGCAGGCAAGTTAAGTGCCGAACTCAATGGCAAGGGCTGCATAGCGATGACGAGGAAGATCCCGACCGCCCGAACAATAGAGGATGTAAGGGTTTTCCCACGCAAGTGCGGACGGTGAACATGATATACACAACCCATATACCCAAAAGGGAGCGAAGCGTGCACTAAGGGGCGTATATGCGATGGAGCTAGTCGCCGAAGTTCAACCCATGGTCTTCCTGCCCGATCACCTTCGATCGAAGGACCACCCCACTAGCATCCGTCACGGCGGTTTCGCCGCATTGGTTCTTGACCCAATTATCGACGGATTTCACCTAACCGAGTCCCGACGGACGGCGGCAGCAGCCTGAACTGCTTTATCGGGATACGGTCGCCAAAATGGGCATAGACCCCTCAAGGATTAAACCTACAAAGACGACCTTTAAAGGCGTCATACCGGGTGTAGAGGCCAGTTGTACGGGCTTGGTTACACTCGAAGTGGTCTTCGGATCCCCGGATAACTTCCGAAGCGAAGAGTTAATCTTCGACATCGTCCCATTCCGCAGCGGCTATCATGCACTGCCGCACTAGCAAAGTTCAATGCGGTGCCGCACTACGCATACCTCAAGCTCAAGATGCCAGGCCCTCGAGGAGTAATCACGGTCAATGGAAACACCGAACGCTCTCTCCGAACGGAGGATCACACGGCGGCCCTCGCGGCGGAGGTACAGCAGCCTCTCACAAGAACTCTCGAGTCCGGCCATTAAGCGTCCGGACACCGCTGCCAAGCGCCCGAGTAACCTACAACAAGACCGCTGGCACGATTCAAGCATCGCAGCGTAGCAATCGGCTAACCCCAGCCCTCGCGAAATTGCGAAGCTAGTGTTACGCCGTACATAATTACGCTCTGGAGATACAATGTACATATGGGGAGGGGCATGACCACGGCACGCCATGTATGTGGCTCGACCGAACCTGGGGCTCCCGTTTGTGTCAGTCTTTTCCTTTTTCCTTTTCTTCCTTTTCCTTACTTGCAGGACTCCGTCTTTCAAGTCCTGTCCGGCACTAGAATCGCCCGAACTCATGATGCAACAGCCGAGGAAGCGATAAGCCACGTCAAGTGTTCAGTGTCCCTATTACGAGCATTATACCTGTTTTACATACCATCCCGCAGCTTACCCCTGAGAAGGACATGTTAGATAGTCCCATCCCTTGCTTATCGCACTATTTGTATCGTTCTGCTTTCATTGCAGTACCTTTTTGAATAAACAAAACATAGATTTTGCTTATTATTGCTCTACTTCCTTTATCTATACATATGTTCATTTCGCGACATGTTGCAACCGTACACTTTGGTACGACCAATATACCAGGGGCTTAAGTATCCCAAAATTATGGTGTGATAAGTCCGAACACTTTCACAAGTGCGGCACCCCGAACTTATAGCATTATATGAATCGGCTCCGAATCATGTCTTGGGTCAATAGTTGGGTTTGCCGGCTCCGTGTTTTGGTACCTTACGTTCCGTTATATCGGCTAAGGTAGCACCGGAGAACCATCGCGATTGTGCCCAGTTGAGCTGGGTCGAGCACCTCGATGGAGAAAGCTAAAACTGGCCGTCATGATGATAGAGGCGAGAGCCGGTCGCTGTTCGAGAGGTTTTTTCGGGTCCCTAAAGACTTATGCCGCTTAGAGCGAGGAACCGGAATTGTCCGGCCAAGGCGTGGATAGCGCTCCAAACTCGGTCTTCCGAATACTAGGGGCTTCACCGAAATTTAAAATTATAGAATTCTATGGGTAAGTGAGAGTGTTCAAGCATTATAAGTCCGGTTGCCTTGTTCGTTGTGTTGAGCGCCTCCCTAGATGGACCCAAGAATGGGAACAAGAGTTCTCAAGTTTATCCCGAACACCCGGCACTTTCGTGGCATGGGGCTGAAATAACGACTTGCCATCTCTCAAATTTGATAAAGCGGCCGCCTGAAGGTAATATTTTAAATTAACAAGCGTTGCTTAGCGCATATAAACAAGATTTCAGCGTACAGGATAACAAATGCGAGCCTATTCAAACATTACATCTTTGGAGCACTCATCCGCTATTCGGCGGGCACCCTTCAGGAGGCCCTCATAGTACATTTCGGGCGTGCGATGCTCATGGCCCTTCGGTGGCCCGTCCGTCACAAGCTTCTCCGCATCCAGCTTGCCCCAGTGCACTTTTGCACGGGCAAGGGCCCGACGGACACCTTCAATGCAGACGGAGCGCTTGATGACTTCCATCCGTGGACATGCATCCACCAGCCCGCTGCACCAAGCCGAAGTAGCTCCCGGGCATGGCCTCCAATGGCCACCGCCGCGCTATAAGGCCCTTCATGGTCTGTTTGGCGACCTTGTGGAGCTCGACCAGCTGCTTCAGCTGGTCGCTCAGGGGCACCGGATGTTCGGCCTCAGCATACTGAGACCAGAACACCTTTTCCATCGAGCTCCCCTCCTTGGCGCGGTAGAATGCGGCAAAGATCAGACACACTACGGGGCAAATCTGCGAATGCTCCTGGAGAGCTCCGAATCCGGGTAAGTAATAGGTAATTCACTTTCACATGCTTGCTTTGCATAAAGAATGCCTTACTCGCCGCTATCTTCTTTAACGACTCAATTTCTTGGAGGGCTTTTTGGGCCTCGGCCTTAGCAGCTTTGGCACTCTCAAGAGCTGAGGCGAGCTCGGACTCTCGAGTCTTCGAGTCACGCTCCAAACTCTCGTGTTTTTCCACGAGCGCCTGGAGCTCTTGCCATACCTTAGCCAGCTGCGCCTTCCCCTTCTCTCGCTCGGTGCGTTCCGCAGCCGCTTTGTTTTCGGCCATGGACACCGCTTCCTTCAGGGTCGCCACCTCGTTCGTGGCCCCTGCAGTACCCATGTTATTCCTGTTATATTTTGCAACCTAAACCTTTCTATATGGTATTTCTTTAATAAGGTACTATGTACCTTCCTTGTCCTCGAGCTGCTTCTTGGCTTGGCCGAGCTCGTTCTCGGACCGCTCGAGGCTCTGCTTTAACGCATCGACCTCCACAGTCAGTGCGGCAGAGGTCAGCAGTGCAACCTGCATTCCCATATTGACATACTTATGTTAGACTCCTGCGTATATCTTTTTAGATCCTTAGTCCGGCTTTTCTTTCCGAACACCGAACTAAGCATCATGGGCTACTGTCTATGCGGTAATATTTTTACATATTCTAAACTTACCTCAAAGCCTGTTAGAAGGCTGGTACGAGCTTGATCAGCCCGCTCTTGGCGGATCGAACTGTCCGGATCACCGCACTCATAACAAGGCGGTGCTCCTCTCGATGGAGGCGCTGTTGAGCGCCTCCGATGCTATCCAGTGCACTGCGGTTGGACGGAGGACACCGACGTCTTACCCTTCTTCTTGAAGGACCTCTTGCCGGACTCCGGAACCACTGAAGGTTCCGGCATGGAGTCCGGACAAGGGTCGGGCTTAGAGCCCCTGGGGGTCTTGCCCCCCGCGCGCCTGGAGTCCGGGAGGTTGCCTTGTGGCACCTCCTGCGCCACCTCCTCTTGACCAAGCCCCCCTTGGGGCCCCACTGCGGCGTCGTCCGCAGCATGAGGCGAGGAGGCAGTCGGAAGCGAAGTACTCTCCATTTCCGACGAGCCTAGGGACCCGCTCGATGAATCGGCGAACTCGCCCTTGGGCGTGCTGCACGATTGTTCGACATTAGAGAACACTCTACAATAATAAAAATCCATGGGTATCCGGACACTTACGATCTCGCCAGGGGCTTGGCCCTTGTAGGCCAATCCTCCTCGTCGTCGTCGACGTTGGTGGAGAAGTCCGGAGGAAGGGTTCTTCCCTTCTTGGACCCTCCGTGTAACGCCCCGGTTTCGATGCGCTAGGTGTCTGCCAGATTATTCGCTGTCGTTGCCATGTCTTTTGCTTGTGTGTTGCATTTTGTCATGTCATCATCTGCATTTCATCTGCATGTTTTTCAAAACTTGCATCCGTTCGGGTTCTCCTGGTTCTTTCCGTTGTCCGTTCTGAGCCAGACACACTCGCACGCGCCCGCGGCACCTCCGAAATATATTTTATACGTGGCATAAAAATGTTCTCGGAATGGGTTGGAGCTTGGCATGCGGTCTTATTATAGTGTAGACAGAGCGCCTGTCAAGTTTCGTCGCATTCGGAGTCCGTTTGACTGCCCAACCGTTAAATGTGTAGCGGTACCCTTGCCGGTTTATTCGTCGGGTGTTTTCGGTCTTCGAAAACCCGTGCCGGGCTGCTATCTCTTCTCTCCTTATAGCCTAGCCCATCTACACAGCCCACCAACCCCTCTCCTAGTCCCTCTCCGATCTGGAACCGTCCGATGGCGATCCGAGGCTCCGAAACATTCCTAAAACCCCCCTAAACCCAAACCCTAGCCATCCCTGCCTATATATGGACACCCTCATGCCATTTTGGGTAGCCCCTAGCCCCCCACCTACCTCTAGCCCTCTCCCTCCTCAATTTCCGCACCGGCCCTCTCCTCCTCTGCCACTTGGCGCTGCCCCCGCCGCCAGCCACCACCCAGCGCCGCCGCCAAGTCAGCCACGCCGCCCCCGCGCCCACTCCCCGCCTTCCACGCGTCCCCATCGTGCCTTCCGCGCCTCCGGCCATGTGACGCGAGCCCATCCATGACCCGCCGTCCGGGCAGCAGGCCCCGCCAGCCAGCGCCCAGCTCCCTCGCTCGCCTCGCCTCGGTCCTCGACCGCGCGCCGCCACCTCCATGCCAGACGCCGCCGCCTCGGTTCTGCCTCGCCGCCGTCCTCTATTGCCGCCGCCGACCGCAGCCGACCCCCAGGCCGATCCGCCGCCCTCTCCTTCTTCTTGCTCTCTCTTTTCTCTCTCTCCCTCACCCGATCTCTCTCCCTCTCTGCCCCAGGGACCCGCGCCGCCGCCTTGGATGACCGCCGCCGGCGCCGTAGTCACCGGATCCGGCCGGGAGCCGACAGATCCGGGCCCCCGCGACCCATTCCCTGCCTCGCCAGCCGCCGGACCCCTCCGCCTTCGCCGGAGATCGCGCCGCCGCCCGTTGCTCCTCTGCCTCTTTTGGCAGCGCCGGACGTGTCCGGAGGAGCCCGGACATGTCCGTCCAGTCAACCCCCCCGCGAGGTCTATTTTTGCCCGTCTTTTTCTGAAAAATCATTTTATGTTGCATTTTTGTGATGGGTGTAACTCTGTGCATGTAGCTCCGTTTCGTGCGTGTAATATGTCAAATTGTTCGTCTCAACGAGTACTTCATTTTGTTCAATTGCATAATGTTCGTTTGGGTCCATCCTGATGCCTGAATCATCATTGCGAGAGTGTTATATGATGTTAATCTGCTGAAACTGTTATAACATGTTCATTTGTCGTTTTTTCCATGTTTGATGTGTGCATCCTATGAGGTTGATGCCTACATGAGTTTTGATCTATGTCATGCCATCTTTACAGGGGTGCTATCCATGTATTTTTGTGATTCCTGTAGTGAGTGCATCAAGCTTGTTAAGTAGGGTACTTCTTTGTTGCTGTTTTGCATGTCTGAATCTGCTATATCATGATGCTATGTTAACCTGCTTCTACAAGTCATTCTATGCCTAATCTGGAGATGTTCACTAAGGGTGTTTTGTTATACATGTCATGCTCCATCCTTTAATGCCCCTAGTTGCATTTGTAGCCTGCCGTAACTTGTTGTAATCTTGCTCCCAAAGTTGCTAAATAATGTTGTTGTCAGCCTGTTAACATTAAGTTCAGTTTTGCCATGAGCTTTGCTAGTGATCCATGCACTCTATGAACCTTTTCTTGCCATGTTTAGCTTCATAAACATGTCTTATTACTGTTGGTTGCCTTGCCATGCCATGTATTACTCTGTGGTGAGTGGTTCAAGCTCACCAACATGTCTACTTATCGTTGTTCCTGCCATGTATGAATCTGTATTATAACTTGCTATGTTTACATGGGCGCCATCATATCTTCTGATCCTTTTTGGCTCATGGTCAGTAAAGGACTTTTGTTCTATGCATTTAGTAGAGTCATTCCATGTCTTTGGTTGCCATGATAATTTCCTCTAGCATGTTGTTTGATAGCTCTAAACTTTGCAACCTGATGTTATTTCTGCTAAGCCTGAAACTGTTATTATTTGCAATCTTGCCATGTCCTTTTGAGCATGTTCTAGTGATTTCTGGAGATAGCTCAGTGTTCATGTTTTGTAATGCTTTACCTGTACATCATGCCCATGCCTTTTATTTTTATGTTGGGGTGCTGTAGCATGTTGTTTTGTTGCTTGCAATATGCCTAGTTGCTGTTTTGGACAGGTTGTTATGACTTGTATAGAGTGCATGTGTTGAACCGTTGCTCCGTTTTGAGTGTGCTCTATATGAAACTTGCTTGATTTTGAATGTAGATTCATATTATCATGTTTTATCCTTGTTTTGGAGTGTTTGCTTGACGTTTGGATGCATTTTGCATCAATGCCATGTTTAACTTGTTTTGCTCATATCTTCTAGGCCGTAGCTCCGAACTAAATGAACTTTATATGTAACTTGGCTAGAATCTCGTGTAGATCATCCTTGTGCATCTTAACTTTCTGTTTAACAACTTGAACATAAAGTTTATTCAGATCTGGACCAATTTTGAAATTTGCATATGAGGACTTACCGGAATTGTTATATGTTGTTCCCGGCCTCATTTAAACTTGCCTTGATGTGTTGCTCGTGTTTGCATCATCTCTTGCCATGAGTAGCTTCATGTAGTCTTGTCTTGCATCATGCTTGGTTGAGCATCATGTCTTGTATATGTGTGGTGTGTTTACTATGTTGTGTGCTTCTTCTCGATAGTTCCTGTTTCGTTGCGATCGTGAGGATTCGTTCGTCTACGCTTGGTTCGGCTTCATCCATTCGTCTTCTTCATGGATTCGTTCTTCTTCCTTGCGGGATTTCAGGCAAGATGACCGCTACCCTGGATCTCACTACTATCATTTCTATGCTAGTTGCTTCGTTCTATCGCTATGCCGCGCTACCTATCTCTTGTTAATCAAGCCTCCCAAATTGCCATGTCAGCCTCTAACCGTTGTCACCCTTCCTAGCAAACCGTTGTCTGGCTATGTTACCGCTTTTGCTCAGCCCCACTTATAGCGTTGCTAGTTGCAGGTGAAGATGAAGATTGCTCCATGTTGGATTATGTTTATGTTGGGATATCACAATATCTCTTATATTTTTAATGCATCTATACACTTGGTAAAGGGTGGAAGGCTCGGCCTTATGCCTGGTGTTTTGTTCCACTCTTGCCGCCCTAGTTTCTGTCATATCGGTATTATGTTCCCGGATTTTTGCGTCCCTAACGCGGTTGGGTGATTTATGGGACCCCCTTGACAGTTCGCTTTGAATAAAACTCCTCCAGCAAGGCCCAACATTGGTTTTACCATTTGCCTACCACCTATACCTTTCCCTTGGGAGTAGCTAACCCGAGGGTCATCTTTATTCAGCCCCCCGGGCCAATGCTTGTCTAAGTGTTGGTCCGAACTAGAGTCCTTTGCAGTGCCACCTTGGGGAAACTTCGAGGGCTGGTTTTAGTTGTACGGTGTGCTCATCCGGTGTTGCCACGAGAACGAGATATGTGCAGCTCCTATCGGGATTGTCGGCGCATCAGGCGGTCTTGCTGGTCTTGTTTTATTACATGTTGAAATGTCTTGTAGCCGGATTCCGAGACTGATCGGGTCTTCCCGGGAGAAGGAATATCCTTCGATTGATCGCGAGAGCTTATCATGGGCTAAGTTGGGACACCCCCGCAGGTTTGAACTTTTCGAAAGCCGTGCCCGTGGTTATGTGGCGGATGGGAATTTGTTAATATCAGGTTGTAGTAAACTTGAAGTAAACTCTTCTAAAATACACCAACCGTGTGCGTGAACCGTGAGTGTCTCTTTTCGGGTTGATCGAGAGGAGAACACGGTTTCGGGTTATGTCCGACGTAAGTAGGAGTTCAGGATCACTTCTTGATCATTACTAGTTGACGACCGTTCCTTTGTTTCTCTTCTCGCTCTCATTTGCGTATGTTAGCCACCATATATGCTTTGCCGCTGCTGCAACCTCACCACTTTACCCCTTCCTTACCCTTTAAGCTTTGCTAGTCTTGACACCCATGGTAATGGGATTGCTGAGTCCTCGTGGCTCACAGATTACTACAACAACAGTTGCTGGTACATGTTATGCGATGATCATGACGCGAGAGCGATGTTTGCTTGTTTTGGAGTTCTCCTTCGCTTCTTCTTCGATCGGGGATAGGTTCCAGTCGGCAGCCTGGGCTAAAGGTGGTGGATGTCGTTTGAGTTTCTGTTTATGTTTCATCCGTAGTCGGATGTTGATCTTATGTATGTTGTATTGTTGTATTCATGTGACATTGTATGTCTTGGATGTATCCCCACTATTATGTAATGTTGATGTAATGATATCCACCTTGCAAAAGCGTCTTCAAGATGCGCTTCTATCCTTGGTGGGACCTTCGAGTTCCTTTAGGATAGGGTCGCATCTTGGGCGTGATACTCCGGCCTCCCAGCCGGGCGGCCTTCCTTTTCCTCTCCTCTCATTGGGAGAAGCTTCTTCTTCCTCCTCCTCGTCTTCAGGAGAAGATTCCGCTTCGGAATCTAACAGCACCTGGCGTCGGGAGCTCCTTCGAGTTCCCGTGGCCTCCTTCTTGGCCTTCTTCTCCGGCACAACATGGGTGCCGGAGCCAAGCATCCGTCAATCGGGCGTCATTGGTCTTTCGGCAAAGGAGCCGGACTGTTCATCTGTCCGGACGTCTTTAGCCAGTCCTGTCAAAGAATAGGGAGTTTTTAGATCCCACGTAGAGTTAATCTATGAAAAAAGAGTCCCGTAAAGGGTAAAATAACATACCTCGCCGGCTTGACGCCGCGAGCTGTATCCGCGATCTTTGTTAGCGGATGCGGGGGCTTCGGCGCCCTTGAACAGCACCTCTAGGCATCTTCGTACGTAGTATCGAAGAGCCGGCTCAAGGTTCGGTGCTGCGCCGGATCGAACTCCCACAAGTTGAAGGCACGTTGTTGGCATGGGTGAATCTGGTGGATGAGCATCACCTGGATTACGTCGACAAGCCTGAGATTCTTGTCCACCAGGTTTCGGACGCATGTTTGGAGTCCGGATAGCTCGTCCGAATCCCCCCACTTCAGGCCCGTCTCTTTCCATGACGAGAGCCGTGTGGGGAATCAAGATCTGAATTCGGGGCCACCACCCATTCAGTGGTCGCGTGGCTCGGTGATGTAGAACCACCCCGATTGCCACCCCTTTATTGTCTCCACAAAGGAGCCCTCGAGCCATAGGACTTTGGCCATCTTGCCGACCATGGCGCCTCCAAGACTCGCTTGACAGCGACCGCCCACAACCTTCGGCCTGACATTAAAGGTCTTCACCATAGGCGAAGTGGGGCTGGATGCAGAAGGAAGGTTTCGCACACGACGATAAACGCCGAGATGTTGAGGGACGAAATTGGGGCCAGTCGTGGAAGTCCAGGCCGTAGTAGAACATGAGCCGCCGGACAAATGGGTGAAGTGGAAAACCTAGTCCGCGGAGGAAGTGGGGGAGAAACACCACCCTCTCGTGGGGCTTGGGGGTTGGAATGAGCTGCCCCGCGTCGGGCAGCCTGTGCGCGATATCGCCGGACAAGTATCCGGCCTCCCTTGATCTTGTGATGTGCCCCTCCGTGACGGAGGAGGCCATCCATCTGCCTCCCGCCTCGACATGGTTGGAGAAGGTTGAGGAGGAAAGTGCGGACTTGGGCGCTAGAGCTCGAGTCTTGGAAATGGATGAGCAAAGGAGGAAGAAGGCGTAGGTGAAAAGGTGGATCCTTATCCCCTTATATGGACGGACAAAGCTATGCGTCCCCCACCAGCCTGGTAAAACTCGCTTATCTCCCAAGCGCTGTAATCAATGGCGTGGATGGGTTACCCACGTCTGTATTGATGAGAATCCCGGAATAAGGGGGCACGATCTATGCTTTGATAAGACGTGCCAAGGAAACCGCCTCGCTAAACGCGCTAAGGTGGAACGGTAAAAAACGATTCATAAAAAGGCCGGGCCGTGGTGTGATGTCACGCCGGAATACGTCAGCCAGATCTGTGCAAAAGTTATTCTCCCTACGGTGGTATGTGGAACTTGTTTTGCAGAGCCGGACACTATCTGGTGTTCAAAACCTTCTATGAAGTATTCGAGGAGGAACCCGCCTTGCAATGCCGAAGACAATATGCGTCTTGGGACTCGTCGTCATTGAAGTCTGGTTCAGGGGCTCTTGAGGAGTCCTGGACTAGGGGTGTCCGGATAGTCGAACTATCATCACGGCCGGACTCCAAGACTATGAAGATACAAGATTGAAGACTTCGTCCCGTGTCCGGATGGGACTTTCCTTGGCGTGGAAGGCAAGCTTGGTGATACGGATATGTAGATCTCCTACCATTGTAACCGACTCGTGTAACCCTAACCTATCCCGTGTCTATATAAACCGGAGGGTTTAGTCCGTAGGGACGAACAACAATCATACCATAGGCTAGCTTCTAGGGTTTAGCCTCCTTGATCTCGTGGTAGATCTACTCTTGTACTACCCATATCATCAATATTAATCAAGCAGGAGTAGGGTATTACCTCCATCGAGAGGGCCCAAACCTGGGTAAAAACATCGTGTCCCTTGTCTCCTGTTACCATCCGCCTAGACGCACAGTTTGGGACCCCCTACCCGAGATCCGCTGGTTTTGACACCGACACGGAGCATGGCATTCTCGTCCATAAGTTTCTTGACGATGACGCTTGTCCTATGCATCAAGGCAGCGGTCTCCTCCGCCTGCTTCGCCCTTCCGGCGATCTTCGCCATCAGCAGGTCGCGCTTGGCCCGGAGCTTCGCATTGCCCTCCACTAGTTGCCGGATGACGTTGATAACCTCGTCCAGCAACCTCGCCCAGTCGGAGATCTAGTCCCTCTAGCTATGGACGATCGCATGCATGCACCTGTAAGAGTCCTCGCCTCCCGCGAGAAATTTTCCCAGGCCACCGCGGCACGGCAGGACCTCCATGCTGCTTCGGCGGTGCAACGGGACATATCTGCTACTTTCGCCGCGTGGCCGGACCAGTCCGCTACATCGACGGCGCGGCGGGACCTCCGTCTTTGCTTCGGGCGGCGCCGGGACCTCTCAGGTTGCTATCGCTGCAATTTGGACATGTCGGTTGCTTTTGCAGCGAGGCGGGACATCTCTTGTGCTTCCTCTTCCATCCTCGCCTCTCCCTGGTGGAAACCTCTCGACCCAGAACTCACGCTGGCCTTGGCAGACGCAAGGGAACGATGCTGAATGACTTGATTGTTTTTTCTGGATGAGGAGTTGAGGAGGAATGTGCAGTCATCTTGGCATAGTACAGTAGTATTTATAACCGAGTACTACTAATACGCTCCTAAGTGGGAAACTGTTTAGGTTGTGATCAGTGTGAACAGGTTTGCAATTAAATATAGCGTGGCACTAGTAGTAATTTGGAATGTGACGAGACGCAAGATCAAAATTTATTGACGGTTCTAGTTTCGAAGTGCTGCACTATTCCTGGATGGCGTAACGTGGGCATGTGTTCTCGGCCGTGGTTTAGCATATGCCATGGTACTTCTTTTTCTACTGCTGTGTATGTGCAATAATTGGCACCGTCGGATACATATCTTATGGTTATTGGGGTGTTCGACAAGAATAGCCTCGTGGCGAGCTATAGAATAGTCTTTTTTTCACACAATTACATCGACACATATCATCTCCCTCCCTCTTTCCACGCACACACCTATCTCTCGTGACTTCTCGCACTCACCATCTCTAGCTCCCTAGGTCGATGCCACCCACATACACTTGTACTCTGAGTTTATCCCTCCGTCCCGAATTACTTGTCGTAGGTATGGATGTATCTAGATGTATTTTAGTTCTAGATACATCCATTTTTGCGATGAGTAATTTGCCACGGGCAATTTGGGAGTATGTTATAAAGGAAGAGAAGAGGTGCACGCACGCACTTGTCCTCTCTCACACACGCATCTATAGCTACGAATTGTAGTGTTCTCAACCATCCGATTGGCTCTATCATAGGTTTCACGTTGCTCCTTGGCCTTGAGATTGAGAAGTTTAAAACACGGAGGCTAAGCTGGAGGCGCAAGGTTTTGGTTAATGTGTGGGCCGCACATGACACCAACACGACACGAGCTTCGTCTGCCTGGTGCGCAGTTGGGTGGGTTGTCCAAGTATAGACACAACCAGGCCCTCCTTGGTATCTGCGCCTCAACTTATTATGCGCAGATAAATTAGGATCAGAGGGAGTACTACTAGTAGTAGTACTACTTTGATGTGTCGCATTAACTCGCACAAGTATGCAACACTTCCTGAACAAACAAGCATATAAGTTGTTGGAAATTACCCAAAGGATCTTTATATCCAACAGACACAAAGTATCCATTCGACTGTTGGAAATTACTTTAACTACTGATCTGATGTCAAAGTAATTGCTGCATCGCCACCAAAACCCACTATCTCTTAAGCTAAAGTAGACCGAGCTAACCCCTATATTAGCATATTACTAAGATAAATGTAAGGCCTTTGTAGAATCATTTAGGACGTGAGCTTGTCAATCTGAATGTGGAGGGACACTAGCTTAGCCCCGGCCAGCATCTTGGGTGGAACTGTGAAGAAGGTCAGCTCCTGCACGGTGACGTCGCCAGGATCCTTGCTGCTTGTCACCTCCATTTCCACCTTGACGGCATCGGTCCTGCCTTTGGGCTCCCCCAGCGGGCCGTTCATCCACAGCTTGGCCACATAGTACGGCAGTGGGGACGCCCCCGCTCTGATGTAGACAACCGACACGGCGATAGGCGCGCCGATGTCGAGCACGCCGCCGACCAAGAGAAATGCGCGGCCGTCCTCCTCCACGAACAGCAAGAGCCGTGGCTCCGACAGTGGCACTTGCAGCTGGAGCGCCTTGCCATACTAGATCCTGTGCGCGGGCATGGGATGCACGGTGTTGATGTGATGGGAGAGTGCCGACGGTGGGCCTTCGTAGCCGCAGACAGTCACGGGGCATTTGCAGGGCATGAGCGGACACACGCTCTGGTGATCGGCGAGCTTGTGGTAAGTGACGTAGAGCCCACAGCCTTCGTGCAGGCACTCCACCCTCACCGAGGAGAGGACGGCGTCCACCGCCGTGTTCTGCACATCGAAGCCACCACCGCGCTCGCACTTCTGGCACTGCCGCTGGTTCTCGGGGCGCTCGACGCGGCAGTCCGCGCAAGCCAGGTGCCCTCCCTTGCACTGCACAAATCAATCGAACAACACATCAATCAAGATACCCGCACCTTGCTCGATCAGCCGAACGGACGAGGTGTATTCGAACCTCATACACTAGAGGCTTCAAGGGGCGGAGGCACAAGGGGCAGTGGAGCAAGCTGAGGTCCATCGAGACCATAGAGAGCTCCATTGTCGGGTCCTGTTCCGTCTGCATGATCTCGCCCTCCTCGTGCACAACCATCTCTCGCTTTATTAGGGCCGGGGCATTACAAAGCTTTACTGTCACATATTCATACTACTTCAAGGTGCATTAAATCAACACATGCAAGTATCAAAAGGAGAGTCACGACATGCATCGGTAAATGCAAATTATTGAAATATATCGAGTGCAGTGCTTTGATGTGTCGTGTCAACTCGTACAAGACCAATAAGTTTGATTACTACAACGCCCTCTCCCTCGCGGACTGAGCTCCGGTGGCTGCACCTTCCTTTGGCTGCATGACAGGTGGGCCACCCGCCTGTTTGGCCCACCTGTTATGCACGCATAGGCAGGAGCAGTAAGTCAATGAAGCCGCGTCCCTCCCTCGCCCATGAGCATGGTGGCTGGCAGGACTAGGAGAAGCTTTCGTTCGCTACACGCTCTCCCTCCCGCACGTGATGGACATGCAGCAGTTCAATCGGTGTCAGATGGCCAGAAGCATGCAGTAGTACTCCATTGTTCAATTTCCCGAAGAGGCGAAGAGCCAAGCACAGCCCGGACGCTCGTGTGGCAGTTTCATGTGTAGAGTAGTATAGGATAGTGTGTACCATGCCTGTAAGCTTAAAATCGTTGGGGTCGGCTCCATGCTTTTTTTTGATTAAAATAATCTTCTGGCCCTACCTGTCATCCTGGTGATTGTAGTTTGCACACTCATCTAGTCAAGACAGGAATATATATTTTAATTTGTGGTGGGGTAAATGTTAGAGGTTGCAGCAAATGGAGTATTGTAGACTGCGGGCCTTTCAGCCAAGTTTAGAGGCAACCATGTGGGGCCAGTGCTATGATGTGTCGTGTTAACTCGTACAACGAGGAGAAGCTTAATTTTACTACTACACGCCTTCTCCCTCGCCCATGCGTGTGGTGGCTCACAGACGTGGACAGGCTTTTGCTTATACTAATACTACAACAAGCTATCCAACTAGTTGTGTATCACTACTCAGTTTTGCCATTAGAAGTTACAACTACTCAAAAATGCCATCGATCCGTGAGATGCCTTCTCAAAAATGCAATTAGATATCTAAAAAATGCCATCGTTAAGTTAGATGTTTGCTCAAAAATGCCATTAGACATTGTGATTTTCACATCAGACCCGTTGAACATGTTACATGACAAAAATAAGCCGATTCTCACAATGATAAGTGTGGCCCTGCTTGTCAGGAGTAACCAAGCGAACAATTTTACAGGAAAATAAGAACACTGTTGGGATCAAGTAGGCCCCACACATTATTTTACTGTAGTGAGATAGATGGAGACCTGACATGTTGGTCCATCGGTATTTATGTCATTATAACATGGCAAAAGTGATTTGAGTCACAATAATGGTGTCCAGCAGAACACACCCCTCAAATAAAACTAAGCACCCTAAAATTCATTGACAAAACTAAGCACCCTGAAATTCTTTGACAACTAAACTACTGGCTACATGATGTTGGCCATATATATATTGTACGTATATAATGTGAAGAAACGAGTGGTAGTCGTAGTACTATACCAACTAAAATATGAACTGTAAGAAATACTAGTATGTACGTACTGAAGAGTTAAAGTAACGAGAAGAAACATAACATAGTACTGCTAGGGGCTCAACACAACACACCCCTCAAATAAAACTAAGCACACCAGAAATTAAACTAAGCATCTAATCTGGTAGACACTGCATTAGAACCACCATGAGCAACGACACTGCCACCTTACTCGGAGTCCTCGTCCATGTCCTCGACTTTGTCCTTGTCACTCTTCCTCTTGGCCGATACTTCTTTGCTTGAACCGCACACTTGGCTCTTGCTCTTCATCCAACCTTGTAGATATTGAAACAAAGGTAGCCATCCATTGTAGCATAGTGGATGTGGTCTATATCTAGTACATTCCACTGCCATGCACGATGAAATGTGTGCAGAGGTTTCTTTAGTGTACCGTACGAAGGATGAACCATGGCTCCTGCCAGGGTCATCATTGAAGGTTTATCACGGGAGGACACCAACCCATTATTCTGGAGGTTGAAGGGTTTGCCTACAACGAGGCCTATCTGTTCCAGGACTCTTATGTCGTTTGTAAAGTCTACAATAACGAATTTGACTCGGCCGCCCTTGAGGAACTTCTTAAATTCCTTGCACTCAACGTCGGCACGGCATATGTGGCAGACCAAGCATAAGTCATGCACGCAAACCTAGATCATGGCGGGCTTATTCCTCTCTTCCTCCTTTAGATTCTTCTCTTTTCCCAGGACTGTGGTGTACTCAACATCTAGCCCAGCGACCCACTCATCATTTGAGTTTTCGAACATGCGTCTGAAGCGATCAAGGCATCCTTTCACCGTCGCGGGAGAACGGGTGTAGATGACGTCGAACTCATCGCCGGTGATGGTTCTAACCTTGTACTCACCGCCGACCATGAAGATTTGGGACGCCATGGATTTGGGAGGAGGGTTAGGATTAGTGGAACTGCCGTAATGTGAAAGGACGAGATGACTAGGAGCGGTTTATCGATTGTAAAAATGCCGAGTGGGGGGGCGCGTGTGTCGGTGTACAAAAACAGGGGCTCACTTTTGTACCCCTTTACCTGTGCACGGGCAGTCGGAGCCGCGCCCACGGTCACACCAAGCGTAATGTGAGGAGGTGAGCCAAGGTAAGACCGAAGCCTAAGATCATCAGAGCAACGCCAAGGCCAAGACCACAAAGAGCAGAGGGACGAAGCAGGTTCCCCCGGCAGGACCCTTGTCGGGGCAGCCTGAGCAACCCCGGCAAGACCCTTGCCGGGGCAGCTCGCCCCACACCAACAGAGCGAGCCACCCTTGAGCCCACGGTCCCCAACGCCATCATCCACGTGGGGCCAGGGCTCGGGAAGGCACATCTATGCTGGCATGCAGATCTTTGTGAAGACATATTCAAGATCAGATGAGGATTAGAAGACGACGATCCTTGGCAGGATCCTTGCCGAGGAAGGCCACCAGACCCCCGGCAAGGCCCTTGCCGGGGACGACAGCGCGCCACGGCAAGACCCTTGCCGGGCCACCTAGCAAGGCCCTCACTAAGGACGCCAGCAGGACCACTGCCAGGCCCATGCCAACCAAGCTTCCACCACCGTTCACATGCAGCTGCCAGCCCAACTAGCTGGGCGGGCACCTGCGTGGCAACATGCAGCCCCCAGGCCAATTCATCAAGTACCTGCGTGGTGGCATGCAGATCTTCATGAAGGATCCACCACCGCGCCACCTCAGCTGCCTGCCTGCCTACATGGCACCGCACGCATCGCTGGCCAAGGCGCATGTCGAAGCGAGAAGGAGCGGCGACGGACGGGACGAGCCTTGCCCCCATCCCGATAAAGCAAGGGGACGCCTAAGCTACGAATTAAATGCGTCTTGTCCTGTAATACGAGTGATAAGCTCAGGGCACTGTACGCCTTTCCACCTCCTGTGTGCCACTGTGGCAGCCCCTTTCGACTATAAAAGAAGGCCCATGGCATACTGGAGAGGGATTCGGCTCTTTTGAACCACACACTGACCACAGCTAGTTCAAGAGCTCAAGAACTCTCTGTAATACACCCACCAAAGCAGGACTAGGGTTTTACACATCCTCGCGGCCCGAACCTGGGTAAACGATCCTTGTGTTGTCTACTAGCCCTGCTCTTCTCGCAACCCCGCGCCCCGGCAACCGTAGTAGGGATTCTTGTGATCCCACAGGTGTCGGTCCACACCGACATCTTTGGCGCGCCAGGTAGGGGGCGCAATTCTGAGAATCTGGTCTAGTAGTTAGCCTAGCAGTTCTTCATCGCCATGGCTCCTAAGAAGAAGACGGCCACGGCGGTCGGCTCGTTGGGAGCCGAACGGCCCGTGCCGGTGCGGGCGGGCAGTGGACCGGTCGCAGACAGGACCCGGGCCGCGGTCCGCGAGCACCAGCATCGCCTCGGTAGTCAGAGGCTGACGAGCGGCATCGTTCACGCACCAGACGACCAGCTACATGTCGCCGGATCCAAAGACGGAGCTGGGCCCCCCGCAGGCGGCGCGGGGCCCTACAGGGGTGTCGTTGTGCCACCTCCGGGCGGCGCAGCGACCTCCAGGACACCCACACCGGCGACCACCGTGCGCTCTTCCCATGGTGTGCGTGTCGAGCAGCGTCACCGCGTTGGTGACCCTGGGCATCGCCGTGGGAAGAGCCTCGTGCGTCGTCCGTAGGATGAAGGGGTTCAGCACGCCCGCTGAAGCGCTGGCGAAAATGGCACGCAGCCGCTGGGTCATAACGGAGCTCCTTCTAACGTAGTTAGAAGTCGAAGCGCACCGCGATCCACGCAGCTGTCGTCGCCGCCCACGCCGGCAGAAGCTTTGGCGCACGCACATCTGCTCCTCGACTTCCCTCCCGTTGTGGAGAAGCTTGACGAGTGGAGGGCCACCATCCGGAGCCTCGTTGCCGTCGCCAACAAAGACGATCCGCGACCGGCAGGACCCTTGGGTCGGCGCTCCACCGAGCCACCGCATGCTGGCGCTGAGAGGACAGGGGGAGTTGCTGCCACGGTGCACTCTCCTCCTCCTCGCCAGCCGCCGCGAGCGTCGACCCGTCGTGACGATGCTTGTGATAACATCTCCATAGCATCGTCCGACCCACGGACCCTCCATGACCAGCGCCAGGTCCTTCGGGAACGAGCTCACGAAGACGCTCGAACCACCGTCGAGCGCCAGCGTGAAACGCGCCGCCAGTCGGACAAGCGGGCGGGGCTCCTGTGGCCTACCTTACGAGGTGGGTTGCCCGGCCTTTACCCGTGAGCTGCCGCAGTTCCAGTGGCCGTCCCACCGCACGTTCAAGCCTGACGTCAGCGAGAAGTACACTGGCAAGACCCATTCATCCGAGTTCCTCAACATCTACACCATCGCGATGCAGGCTGCTGGGGCTCGCGAAGACAAGGTGCTTGCCAACTATTTCCCGCTGGCGCTCAAGCCCAATGTGATGTCTTGGTTGATGCACTTGCTGGTGGATTCCATTTCTTCTTGGTCGGATCTGTGCCATGAGTTTGTTGTCGCCTTCACAGGAGGCCACCAAGCTCATGGCCAGGCTAGTGATCTGCATATCATTCCCCAGAAGGAAGGGGAGACCCTGCGCAAGTACATCTGAGAGATTCAGCCGGGTGCAGTACAACATCCCCGACGTTCGTCCCGCCGCTGTGATTAGCGCGTTCCACCAGAACGTGCGCAATCGCTAGATGCGCGAGGAGCTGGCGATGACCAAGGTTAAGGATGTGGCCGAGCTCTACGTTCTGGCCGATAGATGCGCCCAGATGAAGAGGGAAGTAAGTACCCCGACGAAGACGCCGGCGCGGAAACCGACTCTACCGATGAGGACGCCGCTACCCCGACGAAGAAGGGCCGGCGTCGCAACAGGAAACGCAAGGGCAAGGCCGTGCTTGCCGTTGAGGGATCTGACGACACCGGTACCGGCAAGAAGGTCAAGGCAGGAGCTCCCGACAAGGAGACTGCCGGGTGCACCGCCTGCCGGGCCTTGGCGGTTACCGACAAGCTAGGGAGCTCCGGCAAGCAATACTGCAAGATCCACCGCACCAAGGGCCACAACCTCCAGAACTGCCGACAAGTCGAGCTGCTTGCTGAGAAGCAAAAGGCTGAGTACGAGAGGCGGGACGAGGAGAAGGACCAAGACGGTACTGAGGGATCTGGCAAGAAGCGTGGCGGCCAAGGAAGCCTCCCCGGCAAAGACAACCAGCAAGAGAGGCCCGCCCGGGGCCGTAACAAGAAACAAGAAGACGATGACCACGGCGAGGACGACGAGTCTGGTGGGCAAGGGTTCCGTATACACGGAGGCCATGTGCGTCGATGGCGGTGCCTCATTGCGCCATACCTCTCACCGCCCGGCTCAAGCGGTGGGCATCGTGAGTTTACTGCATGAGCCATCGTTCGACGCTCAGAAGCTGCTGAAATGGTCCAGCACACCCCTCATCTTTGACGCCGAGGACCACCCTGACCGCACTACCGCGGTCGGGTGTTTGCCATTGTTGGTCTCACCAACGATACACAACCTCAGGGTGAACAAGATGTTGGTTGATGGCGGGGCCGGCCTGAACATGATCTCGCCTGTCGTGATCAAAAGATTGCAAATCCCTGATGGAGACCTCGAGGAAACAGGCACATTTCAAGGGGTTAATCCAGGGAGGAGCTAGCCGAAGGGGAAGGTCACACTGCCCGTGACGTTTGGAGGAGAGTTGAACTACAGGACGGAGAGGATCATCTTCGACGTGGCCGAGATCCCCTTGCCCTACAACGGGATCCTCGTCCGCCCGGCACTAGCGAACTTCATGGCGGCATCACACTACGCCTACAACATGCTGAAGATGCCTGGGCCCTTGACCATCATCTCCGCCCCCTACGACAAGAAGGACGCGCTGATCTGCGCCGACCAACTCTATCGGGAAGCAGTTGCAGCAGCTGCCGTCAAGGCACCTGCTCCTGCCGCTGAAAGCCCGGGAGGGAAGAAGAAGCCCGACAAGACCTCTCGCACCCACTCCGGCAAGTGCACCTCCTCGGGGTGTTGTGCTACCGTCGAGGACGTGCCAGAGAGCTCTATCGACAAGAGCAAGAGATCCAGAGCCGAGCCGCCGCAGACCAACAAGGTGCCCGTCAAGGAGGATGGCATGGGAGGGGCTTCACCATAGGCTCCACCCTCGACAGCAAATAGGAAGGCGCGCTCGTCACCTTCCTGCGGGCAAATGTCGACGTGTTTGAGTGGCAAGCATCTGACATCCCCGGTGTTCCCACGGAGGTGATTGAGCACCACCTAGATGTCTGCCCCCATGCACGGCCCGTCAAGCAGAAGGTCAGAAAGCAGGCTCTGGAGAGGCAGGACTTCATCACAGAGGAGATCAAGAAGTTGGAAGCGGCATGGTTGGTGAGAGGAGTGCTCCACCCGACGTGGTTGGCCAATCTGGTAGTGGTGCGCAAGGCGAATGGGAAGTGGAGGCTGTGTATTGATTACACAGATATCAATAAGGCTTGTCCTAAGGACCCCTTCCCGTTGCCGCGCATCGACCAGATTGTTGGCTCCACAGCCGGGTGTGACATGTTATCATTCCTTGATGCCTACTCAGGCTACCACCAGATCTTCATGACAAGAGAGGATGAAGAGAAGACATCATTCATCACCCCATGTGGTACGTATTGCTTTTTACGGATGCCTTTCGGGTTGAAGAGTGCCGGGCTCAATGTTCATGAAAGCAGTCCAAATTGGTTTTGAACCTCAGCTCCATAGAAATATGGAGGCATACATGGATGACATAGTGGTCAAAACCAAGGACGGGCCAACTCTTGTGCAAGATCTGGAAGAGACATTTGCCAACCTGCGCAAGATCAACCTCAAGCTGAACCCTGAGAAGTGTGTCTTCGGCGTTCCATCCGGCAAGCTTCTCGGGTTCTTTGTGTCGCAGCGCGTGATCGAGGCAAACCCAGACAAGATCAACAGATTGAGGCGCCCAAGCGGATCAAGGATGTGCGTCGGCTCACCGGCGGCGTTGCCGCCATGAGCCGATTCATCTCCAAGTCCGCCGAGCGCGCCCTTCCTTTCTTCAAAATCTTGAAGAAGGCAGGCCCAATGGAATGGACCCCAGAAGCCGAGGCAGCATTGCAGGATCTGAAGAAATACCTTTCCTCCACGCCAATACTGGTTGCGCCTAAACCACAAGAGCCGTTGCTGTTGTATCTGGCAACAACGAATCAAGTGGTCAGCGCCGCGCTAGTGGCACAGAGGGAGGTCAACGAGGAGGCAGTGACGGTGGCAGAACCAGCGGATGGCAAGCCCAAGATTCCCCCGGCAGGGCCTGGTGCCGGAAAGGCGAGGCCCCAACAGAGTCTGATGCCACCGAGGCAGTGCCCGCGCAGTCAAGTGAGGTGGTGTAGAAGAAGAAGATGATGCAGCACCCGGTTTACTTTGTCAGCTCCCTCTTGCAGGGAGCTAGAGTCGAGGTACTCCGGTGTGCAGAAATTGCTCTTCGGCCTCCTTATGGCCTCGAGGAAGCTGCGTCATTACTTCCAAGCCCACGAGATCACTGTCGTCACCCGCCTCCCTTTGCAACAGATACTGCATAACCCGGATGCGACTGCAAGGATTGTGCAATGGGCCTTGGAGTTGTCAAGCTTTGGTTTAAAGTTTGAAAGCACCTCGAAAATTCAGAGCAGAGTCTTGGCGGAGTTCATTACAAAATGGACCTTGACGCCTGACGAAGAAATCCAAGAGACCACTCTCCCCGGCAAGGAAGCAGACCGCGACTGGATCATGTACTTTGATGGGGCTTTCTCGCTGCAAAGTATTTGGTGCGGTGTGCTGCTCGTCGCACTCCAATCGGAGAGCACCTCAAATGCGTGATCCGGATGCACTTCCCGTGGAGATGTCCACCAACAACACCGCTGAGTACGAGGGTTGCTTGCCGGCCTCGTGGATCGCGGCAGACCTCGGGGTTAAGAAGCTCATCGTCGGGGTGACTCGCAGCTTGTTGTCGATTGACAGGTCAACAAGGATTATCGAGCCCATTGATGGAAGCTTACGTAGATGAGGTGAGGAAGCGGAGGAACGCTTTGACGGTATCCAAGCGGAGCACATCCCCGAGCGGAGAAACGACATCGCCGATTACTGCCAAAGCGTGCGCATTCAAGCTACTGTGGAACCAGTACCTTTTTCCTCCGTTAACTCAACCATCCGTCGAACCATCGCCAGGGTAGAACAAGCGGAGGAGGTCAGGTCCGGCAAGTACTTTCCCTCACCGAGCCCCCGGGGCTACCGGCAAGGGTGCTTTGCCATGACGCCGAGCCCTGCCTAAGAGCAATCGGTAGGGCGCCAAGCCATGGCCGTAGAGACATCCACTCCCATGGCGGGAGAAATGCCTTTGGTCCTTGCCGTCGAGCCCCAGGCTCCGGCATGGGAGCAACATACCGTCCAATTCCTCCAAACAGGGGAGCTTCCTGAGGAGCAGGAAGAAGAAGAAAAAGTAGCCAGTCGGTCCATACATGCAGTTCATCGATGGCGTCTGTCAGGGAGAAGGCCGAACGGTGTGAAATTGAAGTGCATCCCCTGGGAGGAAGGACTGGAGTTGTTGGCGGAGATACATGGAGGCATATGTGGCTCCCACATAGGGTCGAGGGCCCTTGTCGGGAAGGCGTTCCGGCAAGGTTTCTTCTGGCCCACCGCCCTCCAGGATGCAACGACACTAGTAACCAAGTGTGAAGTGTGTCAGTTCCATTCGAAAAAGCTTTATCAACCAGCTCAAGCCCTTCAAACAATCCCTCTCTCCTGGCCATTCTTGGTCTAGGGGCTCAATATACTGGGCCCTTTCCCCCGCGATGTCGGGGGCTTTGAGTACTTGTATGTTGCGATCGACAAGTTCACAAAGTGGCCGGAGGTGGAAGCGGTGAGAAAGGTGACTGCTCAATCAGCCGTCAAGTTTTTCAAGGGACTGGTATGCCGTTTTGGTGTGCCAAACAGAGTCATCACCGACAGCGGCACACAGTTCACGGGCCACACCTTCATGCAATACATTCAAGACCTCGGCAACAAGGTGCATTTTGCTTCATGGCACACCCGCGAGCAACGGCCAAGTGGAGAGGGCAAGTGCTGAAGTGTTACGAGGCCTAAGGACAAAGACTTTTGACAAGCTGCGCAAGAGCGGAAGGCGCTGGATTGATGAATTGCCGGCGGTTCTTTGGTCGATCAGGACGATGCCAAATCGAGCCACCAGCGAGACACCTTTTGCCCTGGTCTATGGGGCAGAAGCAGTTCTCCCCATGGAACTCATATATGGGTCACCTCGAGTGCTCGCTTATGATGAGCTTGAGCAGGAGCAGTTGCTCCAAGATGACGCGACGCTCCTTGAGGAAGATCGTCTTCGGGCGGCTGTGAGAGCAACGTGCTACCAGCAAGCCTTGCGCCGCTACCATAGCCGCAAGGTTCATGCCCGAAGCTTTGAGGAAGGCGACCTTGTTCTTCGGCGCGTTCAGTCGGACAAGAATGCCAACAAGTTGACACCAAAGTGGGAAGGCCCTTATCGGGTAATACGAGTCACCAGGCCCATGCGATCGCTCGAGACCATGCCGCCCCAAAGTGAGCAACTCCGGAACACCGAGCATCTTCACAAGTTTTACCCATAAAGGCGCGGCTTGCCGGGCCTCTGGCAAGCCACCTTTTGTACAAGCTTTGCCCGGCAAGGCATGTAACCCTTCAGACAAAGCCGCGCAGACCCTGAGCATAAATAAATGAAGCACTGGTGCCCTAAGTCATAGCATGCATGCTAGGTCGAGTCTCTTCCTTGGTCAGGGTTGATAGTGCTCAGCAGCGACTAACCCCTAGCTTAGAGGTTGAGTGCGCGTCTATCTGTTTCTTTTCTGTCCTCCTTTGGTTCGCAGGGCACATGAGCACTTCTGCCGGGCTACTTGGAAGAAAGGAAACGTACCGGCGTCCCGACCCCGGCAAACCAGAGTTGCCGGGGGCTGCAAGCACAAGGATCCAACCGCGGCAAGATGAGATTGCCGGGGGCTTAATAACCCACAAGTATAGGGGATCGCAATAATTTTCGAGGGTAGAGTATTCAACCCAAATTTATTGACTCGACACAAGGGGAGCCAAAGAATATTCTCAAGTATTAGCAACTGAGTTGTCAATTCAGCCACACCTGGAAAACTTAATATCTACAGCAAAGTGTTTAGTAACAAAGTAATATGATAGTAGTGGTAACGGTAACAAAGGTAACGGTAACAAAAGTAATATTTTTGGTATTTTGTAGTGATTGTAACAATAGCAACGGAAAAGTAAATAAGTGGAGAACAATATGTGGAAAGCTCGTAGGCATTGGATCGGTGATGGATAATTATGCCGGATGCGGTTCATCGTGTAACAGTCATAACATAGGGTGACACAGAACTAGCTCCAATTCATCAATGTAATGTAGGCATGTATTCCGAATATAGTCATACATGCTTATGGAAAAGAACTTGCATGACATGTTTTGTCCTACCCTCCGTGTGGCAGCGGGCCCTATTGGAAACTAAGGGATATTAAGGCCTACTTTTAGTAGAGTACCGAACAAAGCATTAGCACATAGTGAATACATGAACTCCTCAAACTATGGTCATCATCGGGAGTGGTCCCGATTATTGTCACTTGGGGTTGCGGATCATAACACATAGTAGGTGACTATAGACTTGCAAGATAGGATCAAGAACACACATATATTCATGAAAACATAATAGGTTCAGATCTGAAATCATGGCACTCGGGCCCTAGTGACAAGCATTAATCATAGCAAAGTCATAGCAACATCAATCTCGTAACATAGTGGATACTAGGATCAAACCCTAACAAAACTAACTCGATTACATGATAGATCTCATCCAACTCATCACCGTCCAGCAAGCCTCACGATGGAATTACTCACGCACAACGGTGAGCATCATGAAATTGGTGATGGAGGATGGTTGATGATGACGGCGACGACAAATCCCCTCTCCGAGCCCCGAGCGGACTCGAGATCTGCCCTCCCGAGAGGTTTTAGGGCTTGGCGGCGACTCCGTGTCGTAAAACGCGATGATTTCTTCTCCTTGAATTTTTCTCCCGAAAGCAAATATATAGAGTTGGAGTTGGCGTCGGAGGAGCTCAGGGGCCCACGAGGTAGGGGGGCACGCCCCCACCCTCGTGGACAGGGTGTGGCCCCCCTGGTCTTCATCTTTTGCAACGATTTTTTTAATTTCCAAATAGACGTTCCGTGGAGTTTCAGGTCATTCCGAGAACTTTTGTTTCTGCACATAAATAACACCATTGCAATTCTGCTGAAAACAACGCCAATCCGGGTTAGTTCCATTCAAATCATACAAGTTAGAGTCTAAAACAAGGGCAAAAGTGTTTGGAAAAGTAGATACGACGGAGACGTATCAACTCCCCCAAGCTTAAACCTTTGCTTGTCCTCAAGAAATTCAGTTGATAAACTGAAAGTGATAAAGAAAAACTTTTAAAAAATCTGTTTGCTCTTGTTGTTGTAAATATGTAAAGCCAGCATGCAAGATTTCAGCAAAGATTATGACTAACCACATTTGCAATAACTCTCAGGTCTCATGTTTACTCATATCAATGGCATAATCAACTAGCGAGCGATAATAATAAATCTCGGATGGCAACACTTTCTCAAAACAATCATAATATGATATAACAGGATGGTATCTTGCTAGCCCTTTCTGAGACCACAAAACAGAAATACAGAGCACCTTTAAAGATCAAGGACTGACTAGACATTGTACTTCATGGTAAAAGAGATCCAATCATAGTCATACCCAATATAAATTAATAGTAATGGATGCAAATGATAGCTGTGCTCTCCAGCTAGTGCTTTTTAATAAGAGGGTGATGACTCAACATAAAAGTAAATAGATAGGCCCTTCGCAGAGGGAAGCAGGGATTTGAAGAGGTGCCAGAGCTCGGTTTTGAAATAGAGATAAATAATATTTTGAGCGGCATACTTTCATTGTCAACATAACAACTAAGAGATGGCGATATCTTCCATGCTTCACACATTATAGGCGGTTCCCAAACATAATGGTAAAGTTTATACTCCCCCTCCACCAACAAGCATCAATCCATGACTTGCTCAAAAGAACGAGTGTCTCCAACTAGCAACAGTCCCAGGGGGAGTTTTGTTTGCAATTATTTTGATTTAGTTTGCATAAAGCATGGGACTGGGCATCCCGGAGACCAGCCATTTTCTCGTGAATTAGGAGCGGAGTCCACTCCTCTTGAGAATAATCCGCCTAACATGGAAGATAAGGGCAGCCCTAGTTGATACATGAGCTATTCGAGCATACAAAACAGAATGTTTATTTGAAGGTTTAGAGTTTGGCACATACAAATTTACTTGGAACGGCAGGTAAATACCGCATATCGGAAGGTATGGTGGACTCATATGGAATAACTTTGGGGTTTCAAGGATTGGATGCACAAGCAGTATTCCCGCTTAGTACAAGTGAAGGCTAGAAAAAGATTGGGAAGCGACCAACTGGAGAGTGACAACAGTCATTGAGGGAGTCCTGGATTAGGGGGTGTCCGGATAGCCGAACTATCACCGCTGACCGGACTCCTGGACTATGAAGATACAAGATTGAAGACTTCGTCCCATGTCCGGATGGGACTTTCCTTGGCGTGCAAGGCAAGCTTGGCGATACGGATATGTAGATCTCCTACCATTGTCACCGACTCTGTGTAACCCTAACCCTATCATGTGTCTATATAAACCAGAGGGTTTTTGTCCGTAGGACGAACAACAATCATACCATAGGCTAGCTTCTAGGGTTTAGCCTCTCTGATCTCGTGGTAGATCTACTCTTGTACTACCCATATCATCAATATTAATCAAGCAGGAGTAGGGTTTTACCTCCATCGAGAGGGCCCGAACCTGGGTAAAAACATCGGGTCCCTTGTCTCCTGTTACCATCCGCCTAGACGCATAGTTCGGGACCCCCTACCCGAGATCCGCCGGTTTTGACACCGACATTGGTGCTTTCATTGAGAGTTCCTCTGTGTCGTCATCCTTAGGCCCGATGGCTCCTTCGATCATCAACAACGACGCGGTCCAGGGTGAGACTTTTCTCCCGGACAGATCTTCGTATTCGGCGGCTTTGCACTGCGGGCCAATTCACTTGGCCATCCTGAGCAGATCGAAGCTACGCTCCCGCCATCGAGGCCAGGTTTGAGAGTTTGAACTACGGCCGACATCCGCGGAGACTTGATCTTCGACAGATTCGAGCCACAGCCAAATCGTCGCCTTTGTTTGATGGGCACGATCTAGCTCTACCGCCGAGCGATTGCCACGGAGGCCGCACCAGCGTCCGCTCCGACCCTTAGCTCGGAGCCGACTCCACCGATCGAGGACGAGTGGTTGGACACCGCCTCAGGGGCTACGATCTCCATGGCGATTGAGCTGAACCCTATCCCTGTCCTTTGCGAAGGCCGTGACTCCAAGGTGCCGAACTCCTCTCCGGAGTCCGAACCCTCCGCGCCCCTGCCAATCGAATCCAATTGGGCGCCGGTTATGGAGTTCACTGCCGCAGACATCTTTCAGCACTCGCCCTTTGGTGACATCCTGAATTCACTAAAGTCTCTCTCTTTATCAGGAGAGCCTGGCGGACTACGGTCAGAAGGTTGAGATCACAGACGGCGAAGAAATTCAACGCCCACTCACCACCCACTTTGTAGCCACTGTCGATGATTTAACCGACATGCTCGACTTCGACTCCGAAGACATCGACGGTATGGACGACGATGCTGGAGACGACCAAGGACTAGCGCCTACAGGGCACTGGAAGGCCACCTCGTCATACGACATATACATGGTGGACATCCCAAAAGATGGGAACGGCGATGGAACAACGGAGGATGACCCCTCCAAGAAACAGCCCAAGCGCCGGCGTCAGCGGCGCCGTTCTAAATCCCGCCACAGCAAAAACGGTGATTCCGCACGGAGATAATAACACCCGGACAAAGGTCAGACAACCCCATCCAGCGAGGAATCAGCACAGGAGGAGGGAGAAGCCAACCCTCATGATAGTGCGGCGAGCAGGGAGGTGGAGGGCGATAATTATATGCCTCCCTCCGAAGATGAGGCAAGCCTCGGCGACGAATTTGTCGTGCACGAGGATCCCGCCGAACAGGGCGTTTCAAACGCGGGCTTATGGCCACGACAAGCAGCCTCAAGAAAAAGCGGCAGCTTAGAGCTGACCAAGACACGCTAGGCAGCGGATGGACTGAAGTCCTTGCAGCCGAAGAGTACGAACTCGAACGCCCCTCCAAGAGATACCCAAAACACAGGCTGCTACCCCAATTAGAGGAAGCAACACCCAAACCTACATCACCAGCGCATGATGCGGCCGACCGGCCACCCCGTGGTCGCGACAGAGAGGCCTCTAGACCCTCCATTCAAGCCGCACTCCAGCATCGCTCGAAAAGTACCAGGCACGGGGAAACGCGCCAGACCTGTGAGACATATTGAAGGACAAGGCAAGGCAAACAAGATCGATCTACGGATCGCGTGGGCACCCCACGACACGTGATGATAACCGTCATGCCGGATACAGCAATTCCGGCCGGGCCAAACACAGTAGACAAAGCTCATTTGAGCTGCGTCGTGATATAGCTCAATACAGAGGCGCCACACACCCACTATGCTTCACAGACGAAGTGATGGATCATCAAATCCCCAAGGGTTTCAAACCCGTAAACATCGAATCATACGATGGCACAACAGATCCTGCGGTTTGGATCGAGGACTACCTCCTCCATATCCACATGGCCCATGCGTGATGATCTACACGCCATCAAATACCTCCCACTCAAGCTTAAAGGACCAGCTCGGCATTGGCTTAACAGCTTGCCGGCCAGAATCAATTGGTTGTTGGGAGGACACGGAAGCCGCATTCCTTGATAACTTCCATGGCACATACGTCACGACCACGAACGCCGATGACCTCAGCCACATAATTCAGCAGCCAGAAGAATCGGCCAGACAATTCTAGACACTGTTCCTAACAAAGAAAAATCAAATCGTTGACTGTCCGGATGCAGAGGCCCTTGCAGCCTTCAAACATAACCTCCGCGACGAGTGGCTTGCCCGGCACCTAGGACAGGAAAAACCGAAATCCATGGCAGCCCTCACAACGCTCATGACCCGCTTTTGCGTGGGAGAGGACAGCTGGCTATCTCGTAGTAACAACTTGACCAAAAACCCTGGTAGTTCGGATACCAAGGACAGCAATGGCAGGTCGCGTCGCAACAAGCACAAGCGCCGCATTAACAGCGATAATGCTGAATATATCTGGCGATCAATGCCGGATTCAGAGCTCTAAACCGGTCAGCGCAAAAAGCCGTTCAAAATAAATACTCGGGGCCCGTCCAATCTGGACCGAATACTCGATCGCTTCGTGCCAAATACATGGCACCCCGAAAAACCAATAACCACCAACAGGGATTGTTGGGTCTTCAAACAGGCAGGCAAGTGAAATGCCAAACTCAATGACAAGGGGCTGCATAGGATGACGAGGAGGAGCCCCGGCCGCCGAACAATAGAGGACAGAAGGGTTTCCCCCCACAAGTGCGGATGGTGAACATGATATACGCAACCCACATACCCAAAAGGGAGCGGAAGCGTGCACTAAAGGGCGATATGCGATGAAGCCGATCGCCCCAAAGTTCAACCCATGGTCCTCCTGCCCGATCACCTTTGATCGAAGGACCACCCACTAGCATCCGCCACGGCGGATTCGCGCATTGGTTCTTGACCCAATCATCGATGGATTTCACCTCACTAGAGTCCCGATGGGGGCGGCAACAGCTGAACACCTTTATCGGGATACAAAGTCGCAAAATGGGCATAGACCCTCAAGGATTAAACCCACAAAGACGACCTTTAAAGGCGTCATACTAGGTGTAGAGGCCAATTATGCTGTGCTCGATTACACTCGAAGTGGTCTTCGATCCCGGATAACTTCCGAAGCGAAGAGTTAATCTTGACATAGTCCCGTTCCGCAGCGGCTATCACGCCTTTGCTTGGGACGAACCGCATTTGCAAAGTTCAATGCGGTGCCGCTCTGGCATACCTCAAGCTCAAGATGCCAGTCCCTCGAGGAGTAATCACGGTCAATGGAAACACCGAACGCTCTCTCCGAATGGAGGAGCACATGGCGGCCCTCGCGGCGGAGGTGCAAAGCAGCCTCTCACAGCAATTCTCGAGTCCGGCTATTAAATGTCCGGACACCGTCAAGCGCGCCCGGAGTAACCTACAACAAGACCGCCTGGCATGATACGAGCACGCGTAGCAATCCAGCCCCGACCCCAACCCTCGCGAAATTGCGAAGCCAGTACTACGCGTACATAACTACGCTCTGGAGATACCATGGGCATAAGGGGAGGGGCATGACCACGGCACGCCCAGAATGCGGCTCAACCGCACTGTGGGCTCCGATTGTGTCATTCTTTTCTTTCTTCTTTTCTCTTACTTCGGGACTCCGTTTTCCAAGTCCTGTCCGGCACTAGAATTGCCGAACTCACGATGCAACAGCCAGGGAAGCAAAAAGCTACGTCGAGTGTCCAGGTGGTCTCTACTACGAGCATTATACCTGTTTTACATACCATCCCGCAGTTTACCCCTAGAGGGGGACATGTTAAATAGTCCCATCCCTTGCTTATCGCACTATTTGTATCGTTCTGTTTACATTGCAGTACCTTTTTGAATAAATAATACATAGCTTTTGCCTATTATTGCACTCCTTTCTATGTCTATATATATGTTCATTCATGACATGTTGCACCCGTACACTTTGGTACGGCCAATACACCAGGGGCTTAAGTACCCCAAAAATATGGTGTGATAAGTCCGAACACTTTCACAAGTGCGGCACCCCGAACTTATAGCATTATATGCATCGGCTCCGAATCATGTCTTGGGTCAATAATTGGGTTTGCCCGGCTCCCATGTTTTGGTACCTTACGTTCCGTTATATCGGCTAAGGTAGCTGGGAGAACCACCTTTGTGATTGTGCCCGGTTGAGCTGGGTTGAGCACCTCAGTTGAGAAAGCTAAAACTGGCCGTCATGATAGGGCGAGAGCCGGTCGCTGTTCGAGAGGTTTTTCGGGTCCCTAAAGACTCATGCCACTTAGAGCGAGGAGTCGGCATTGTCCGGCCAAGGCGTGGATAGCACCCCGAACTCGGTCTTCCGAATACTAGGGGCTTCACGAAATTTAAAATTATAGAATTCTATGGCTAAGTGAGAGTGTTCAAGCACTATAGTCCGGTTGCCTTGTTCGCTATGTTGAGCGCCTCCCTCGAAGGACCCAAGAATGGGAACAAGAGCACTCAAGTTTATCCAGAACACCCCAAAGACTGTGGCATGGGGCTGAAGCCAACGACTTGCCATCTCTCAAATTTGATAAACGACGCCTTAAGGTAATATTTTAAATTCACAAGCGTTGCTTAGCACATATGAACAAGTTTTCAGTGTACAGGATAACAAATGCGAGTCTACTAAAAAATTATATCTTTGGAGCATTCACCCACTATAAGGCGGGCACCCTTCAGGACGCCCTCATAGTACATTTCGGGCTTGCGATGCTCCTTGCCCTTCGGTGGCCCGTCCGTCACAAGCTTCTCAGCATCCAGCTTGCCCTAGTGCACTTTAGCACGGGCAAGGGCCCGACGGGCACCTTCAATGAAGATGGAGCGCCTGATGACTTCAATCCATGGACAGGCGTCCACCAACCGCCGCACTAGCCCGAAGTAGCTCCCAGGCATGGTATGGCCACAGCCGAATTATGAGGCCCTTCATGGCCTGTTCGGCGGCCTTGTGGAGCTCGACCAGCTGCTTCAGCTGGTCGCTCAGGGGCACCGGATGTCCGGCCTCAGCGTACTGAGACCAGAACACCTTTTCCGTCGAGCTCCCCTCCTTGGCGCGGTAGAACGCGGCAGCATCACACACACTGCGGGGCAGATCTGCGAATGCCCCTGGAGAGCTCCGGATTCGGGTAAGTAATAGACAATTCACTTTTACATACTTGCTTTGCATAAAGAATGCCTTACCCGCCGCTATCTTCTTTAATGATTCAATTTCCTGGAGGGCTTTTTGGGCTTCGGCCTTAGCGGCTTTGGCACTCTCAAGAGCCGAGGCGAGCTCGGACACTCGAGTCTTCGAGTCACGCTCCAAACTCGTGTGTTTTTCCACGAGAGCCTGGAGCTCTTGCCGCACCTCCGCCACCCGCGCCTCCTGCTTCTCTTGCTCGGTGCGCTCCGCGGCCGCTTTACTTTCGGCCGTGGACACCGCTTCCTTCAGGGTCGCCACCTCGTTCGTGGCCCCTACAATACCCACGTTAGTCCTGTCATTTTTGCAACCAAATCCTTTCTATAAGGTATTACTTTAATAAGGTATTACTTACCTTCCTTGTCCTCGAGCTGCTTCTTGGCAAGGCCGAGCTCGTTCTCGGACCGCTCGAGGCTCTGCTTTAATGCATTGACCTCCGCAGTCAGTGCGACAGAGGTCAGCAGCGCAACCTGCATTCCCATATTGACATACTTATGTTAGACTCCTGCATATATCTTTTTAGATCCTCAATCCGGCTTTTCTTCCCGAACACCGAACTAAGCATCAGGGGCTACTGTCTATGCGGTAATATTTTTACATATTCTAAACCTACCTCAAAGCCTGTTAGAAGGCTGATACAGGCTTCAGTCAGCCCGCTCTTGGCGGACTGAACTTTCTGGATCACCGCACTCATAACAGTGTAGTGCTCCTCGTTGATGGAGGCGCCGTTAAGCGCCTCCACCAAGCTATACGGTGCCTCTGGATGGACGGAGGTCACCGGCGTCGCAGTCTTGCCCTTCTTACGAAGGGGCCGCTTGCCGGACTTCGAAACCACTGAAGGTTCCGGTACGTAGTCCGGCACATGCCGGACTTAGAGCCCTCTGGGGTCTCGCCCCCTTTGCGCCCAGAGTCCGGGAGGTCGCCTTGCGGCGCCTCCAGGACCACCTCCTCTTGGCTGGGCCCCTTTTGGGACTCCACCGCGGTGTCGTCCCGTCCACGAGAGAGGAGGCGGTCGGAAGTGAAGTGCTATTCACATCCGACGAATCCAGGAGCCGCTCAACGGTTGGCGAGCCTGCATAGGCGGGCTACATGGTTATATTCGGCGTTAGAAGATGCTATGCGACAAATAAAAAGTCATGAGCTATTCCGGAGTCCGGACACTTACGATCTCGCCAGGGGCTTGGCCCTTGGTGGCCACTCCTCCTCTTTGTCGGTGTTGGTGGAGAAGTCCGGAGGAAGGGTCTTTCCTTTCTTGGACCCTCTGGCCTCCCCAGTCGGGGCAGCCTTCCTTTTCTTCTCTCCCCCCGCTGGGGGAGAGGCTTCTTTTTTCTCCTCCTCGTCCTCAGAGGAGGGTTCCATCTCGAGTCGCCGGACGATGAGTCCGACAAAGACTGGCGCCGGGAGCTCCTTCGAGTTCCCGTGGCCTCCTTCTTGGCCTTCTTCTTCGACACCACGTGAGGTGCCGGAGCCAGCAGCCCCGTCAATCGGGCGTCCGCTGGGTTTTCTGGCAAGGAGGCCGGACAGTTAATCTGTCTGGACATCTTTAGCCAGTCCTGTCAAAGGTTAGGGAGTTTTAGATCCCACATAGAGTCAAACTATGAAAAAAAGAGTCCCATAAAGGGTAAAATAACTTACCTCGCTGGCTTGACGCTGCGAGCTGAATCCGCGATCTTCGGTAGCGGATGTGGAAGCCTCGGCGCCCTTGAACAGCACCTTCCAGGCATCTTCGTACGTAGTGTCGAAGAGCCTTTTCAGAGCTTGGTGTTGTGCCAGATCGAACTCCCACAATTTGAAGGCCCGTCGCTAGCATGGGAGAATCTGGCGGATGAGCATCACCTGGATTACATTGACAAGCTTCAGATTCTTGTCCACCAGGTTTCGGACGTAGGTTTGGAGTCCGGACAGCTCTTCCGAATCACCCCACGTCAGGCCCGTCTCTTTCCATGACGTGAGCCGTGTGGGGGAGCCAGATCGGAATTCCGGGGCCGCCGCCCATTGAGAGTCGCGCGGCTCGGTGATGTAGAACCACCCCGATTGCCACCACTTTATGGTCTCCACAAAGGAGCCCTCGAGCCATAGGACTTTGGCCATCTTGCTAACCATGGCACCTCCGCACTCCGCTTGACGGCCGCCCACTACCTTCGGCTTGACATTAAAGGTCTTCAGCCATAAGCCGAAGTGGGGCTGGATGCAGAGAAAGGCCATGCACACGATGATAAACGCCGAGATGTTGAGGATGAATTTCAGGGCTAGATCGTGGAAATCCAGGCCGTAGTAGACCATGAGCCCCCGGACAAATGGGTGAAGTGGAAAACCTAGTCCGCGGAGGAAGTGGGTGAGGAACACCACCCTCTCATGGGGCCTAGGGGTGGGAATAAGCTGCCCCACGCTGGGGAGCCGGTCTTGCGATGTCATTTGGACAACTATCCGCCTTCCGCAGCTTTTTGACTTGTCCCTCCGTGACGGAGGAGACCATCCACTTGCCTCCCGCTCCGGACATGGCTGGAGAAGGTTGAGGAGGGATGTGCGGACTGGGCGCTGGAGCTCGAGTGCACGGAAATGGATGAGCAAAGGAGGAAGAAGGCGTAGGTGAAAAGGTGGATCTTTATCCCCTTATATGGACAGACGAAGCTATGCGTCCCCCGCCAGCCTGGTAAAACTCGCTTATCTCCCAAGCGCCGTAATCAATGGCGCGGTTGGGTTACCCACGCCCGTATTGATGAGAATCTCGGAATAAGGGGGCACGATCTCCTCTTTGATAAGACGTGCCAAGGAAACCGCCTCGCTAAACGCGCTGAGGCGGAATAGTAAATACGATTCGTATAAAGGCCTGGCTGTGGTATGATGTCACGCCGCGGAATACGTCAGCAGATCTGTGCAAAGGTTATTCTCTCTACTGTGGTATGTGGAACTTGTTTTGCAGAGCCGGACACTATCCTTGTGTTCACTATGAAGTATTCGGAGGAGGAAGCCGCCTTGCAATGCCGAAGACAATATGCGCGCCGGACTCGTCGTCATTGAAGCCTGGTTCAGGGGCTACTGAGGGAGTCCTGGATTAGGGGGTGTCCGGATAGCCAACTATCACCGTTGACCGGACTCCTGGACTATGAAGATACAAGATTGAAGACTTCGTCCCGTGTCCGGATGGGACTTTCCTTGGCGTGGAAGGCAAGCTTGGTGATACAGATATGTAGATCTCCTACCATTGTAACCGACTCTGTGCAACCCTAACCCTATCCGGTGTCTATATACACCGGAGGGTTTTAGTCCGTAGGACGAACAACAATCATACCATAGGCTAGCTTCTAGGGTTTAGCCTCTCTGATCTCGTCGTAGATCTACTCTTGTACTACCCATATCATCAATATTAATCAAGCAGAGTAGGGTTTTACCTCCATCGAGAGGGCCCAAACCTGGGTAAAAACATCGTGTCCCTTGTCTCCTGTTACCATCCGCCTAGACGCACAGTTCGGGACCCCCTACCCGAGATCCGCCGGTTTTGACACCGACAATCATGAATATGCATTAAAATTAATAAACATTGGGTGCAAGCATGAGTAGGATATAATCCACCATGAACATAAATATCGCGAAGGCTATGTTGATTTGTTTCAACTACATGTGTGAACATGTGCCAAGTCGAGTCACTTAAATCATTCAAAGGAGGATACCACCCCACCATACCACATCACAACCATTTTAATAGCATGTTGGCACGCAAGGTAAACCATTATAACTCATAGCTAATCAAGCATGGCATAAGCAACTATGATCTCTAATTGTCATTGCAAACATGTTTATTCATAATAAGCTGAATCAAGAACGATGAACTTATCATATTTACAAAAACAAGAGAGGTCGAGTTCATACCAGCTTTTCTCATCTCGGCCAATCCATCTTTTATCGTCATAATTGCCTTTCACTTGCACGATCATACGAAGTGAATAATAATAAGAGTGCACGTGCATTGGACTAAGCTGGAATCTGCGAGCATTCAATAAATAGGAAAAGACAAGGCAATATGGGCTCTTGGTTAAATTAACAATAATGCATATAAGAGCCACTTCAACAATTTAATCATGGTCTTCTCCTACGACCCCCAGAGAAAAGAAAAGAAATAAAAACTATTTACACGGGAAAGCTCCCAACAAGCAAAAGAAGAACAAGGAATATTTTTGGGTTTTCTTTTTAATTATTACTGCTACAGCAAGAAAAGTAAACTAGCTTAAAGCTACACTAATTTTTTTGTTTTTCTTAAGGTTCATTAAACACACAAGAAGAAAGCAGGAAAAAGAAAATAAACTAGCATGGATATTACAGTGAAAAAGTATGAGCACCGACATCTAGCAATGAGTGTGTAAACATAAATGTAATGTCGGTGGGAAATACGTACTCCCCCAAGCTTAGGCTTTTGTCCTAAGTTGGTTTATTGCCAAGGATGGCCTGGCGGATATCCATAGTTGTAGCTGGGGTCATACTGAGATGAAGAGGACTCTGACTGCCACTGGCTGGCAGTCATCTCTGGATCCCAAAAGTAATCAGACTGTCGTGGAGGCTCAAATTGTGGTTCCGGCTCCGGGGCTGGAGTAGGGTTCCGGTAGGCTTGGATGGCCACCCACGGAACGAGATACGGACCTTCAGATAAATTAAACAAGGAAGGAGCAGGCAAGGTGATAGTCTCAGGGTGATGTTTATGAAAGAACAATTTGTATTTAAGCTCCCCTTCCCTATTCTTAACAATGAAGTCATGCGCTAGCATACTCTTATAATCTAAATAAGCACTAGGCAACAATTTTTCTTCTTTCTCATAGAGCCTAATAGGTATGTTAAAATGTGCAGCTAGGCGCGAAGCATAAATACCTCCAAAGATGGGGCCTTTAGTACGGTTCAGACTTAACCGTTTAGCAATGATACCGCCCATACTAACAGTGTTATCGCGGAATAAACCATGGAACAAAATGAAAATATCAGGAACACTAAGGTTTCCACAGTTTCCGCGACCAATTAAGCAACGACTAGCAAATATAGCAAAGTAGCGTAAAACAGGAAAATGTATGCTAGTGATTCTTGCATCGGAAACCTTCCTGGTTTCCCCCACAGTAATGGTGTCAATAAACCCATCCACATATTTGTTATGTGGTTCATCTAAAGTACCCTCGAAGGGTATTTTGCAAACCTTGCAAAATTCATCTAGTGGCATCCTCTGAACAACATCATATAAATGAAACTCTACTGAAGGAGGTGTTTCCTTAGGAAAAAAGTAGAAGTTTTACAAAAAAGTATTAGTGAGTAAGAGATACTGATGACGTTGGTCGTGGAGGAAGTCGGTGAGGCCTGCATTCTCAGCCTGTAGGATCGAAGTATGTCTAGAGGGGGGGGGGGTGATAAGACTACTTGACCAAATAAAAACTTATCTTTTTCCCAATTTTAGTCTTTGGCAGATTTTAGCTATCTTAGCACAAGTCAAGCAATCCTAACACAATTCAAGCAAGCATGCAAAGAGTATATGAGCAGCGGAAAGTAAAGCATGCAACTTATAAGAATGTAAAGGGAAAGGGTTTGGAGAATTCAAACGCAATTGGAGACACAGATGTTTTTGTCGTGGTTCCGATAGGTGGTGCTATCGTACATCCACGTTGATGGAGACTTCAACCCATGAAGGGTAACGGTTGCGCGAGTCCACGGAGGGCTCCACCCACGAAGGGTCCACGAAGAAGCAACCTTGACTATCCCACCATGGCCGTCGCCCCCGAAGGACTTGCCTCACTAGCGGTAGATCTTCATGAAGTAGGCGATCTCCTTGCCCTTACAAACTCCTTGGTTCAACTCCACAATCTTGTCGGAGGCTCCCAAGTGACACCTAGCCAATCTAGGAGACACCACTCTCCAAGAAGTAACAAATCGTGTGTTGATGATGAACTCCTTGCTCTTGTGCTTCAAATGATAGTCTCCCCAACACTCAACTCTCTCTCACAGGATTTGGATTTGGTGGAAAGAAGATTTGAGTGGAAAGCAACTTGGGGAAGGCTAGAGATCAAGATTCATATGGTAGGAATAGAATATCTTGGCCTCAACACATGAGTAGGTGGTTCCTTCTCAGTAACAGCAAGTTGGAAGTGTAGGTTTGTTCTGATGGCTCTCTCCACGAATGAAGAGGAGGTGGAGGGGTATATATAGCCTCCACACAAAATCTAACCGTTACACACAACTTGCCAAACTCGGTGGGACCGAATTGATAAACTCTGTCAGACCGATTTAGCAAATCTAGTGACTGTTAGGATTTTTGGTGGGACCGACATGCAACTTGGTAGGACCGATGTGGTTAGGGTTAGGGCATAACGTAATCTCGGTGAGACCGATTACACAAACTCGGTGAGACCGATTTTGGTAATAAGGTAACCAGAGAGTTGGTCAGGTAAACTCGGTGGGACCGATTCGCTCATTTCGTTGAGACCGAAATGTTACAAAAAGGAAACAGAGAGTTTACATTGCAATCTCGGTGGGACCGATCGCTCATCTCGGTGAGACCGAAACGTTACGAAGGGAAACGGAGAGATTACAATCCCATCTCGGTGAGACCGAGATCCCTATCTGTCGGATTTCGGGTTCCGGCAGACCCTTGTGGTTCGAACACTGGGGTGTGCGCGGAGATCTCGCCCTCTACCTACCTGCACCCCGCCGCCTCGCTAGGATCTAAACTACGAAAGGAACACCACAAGAGACACAAGGTTTATACTAGTTCGGGACACCATTGTGGTGTAATACCCTACTCTAGTTTGTGGTGTGGTGGATTGCCTCTTGGGCTGATGGTGATGAACAATACAAGGAAGAACAACCTCGCGAGGGTCTGTTCTTGGCCGGGGCGATGAACTGCTAGGGGGAGTTCAGTCGCTCTCTATCTCTCTCTGCTGATTCCAGATGCGATCAGCTTCTCCCTACTATGGTGGCTAGCCCTACTTATATAGGCAGTGGCCCTGGGCCTCTTCCCAAATATTGAGCCGGAAGGGCGCCAACAATTGGCCATTTTGAAGGGGAACATCCGGTACACTTATCCTGACTAAAGTTGGTCCTCGCCTGTCAAAGGCTCTGGTGGTGATGCCGGCTTGGGCTCCACAATGACTTCCTTCCTGCCGTTGGGCTGGTCTTGGTCTTGTTGCACCGAAATGGACACCTTTGATGGATGCTCTCGCCTGCGCTTGCTCCCTTTGCACCAAAGAGGAAAGGAGGACACTGCGCGGGTTGGCGCCCGCCTGGCGCCCTTGGTCATCATGGCTTGCGTCATGGGCACCTCGTGAGGTACCCCGCCTTGATCTCTCCGCCTCCTCGCGAGCCAGCCTAATGAGGCCGTGCCTGAGGAAGCTCCCTGTCGTCCACCCCGCGAGGGTTGGTCCCTCGCGAGGGTCTTGAGCTTATGGTGATGAAGATGGGCCGTGATGGGCCCCCCTTTGAGCCACGCCGCAGGCCGCAGGCAGGCAAGTCTGGGGACCCCCGTTCCCAGAACGCCGACAGTAGCCCCCGGGCCCAAGGCGCGCCCGAACTTGGCCGAGCAGAGAGGCGAAGGGGCAAGTCTGCGCTGCGGGCTCCTAACAGCTCTTGACCTTGGGCGCCGCGTGGCGGTTGATTGGACGTGGGCGTCTCCACTTCCCCATGACGCCTCGGCAACTGTACGAATTGATAAGTCCCTGCGTGCAAAGCGGGTCATGATTACCTACGATCATGGAGGTCGGCGGTTGGCCTCCTCTGGCTTTAAGTACGGAATGATGAGCGCTCCTCTGGTCCGTTTCTACTTGCTTCTTCTTCCCGGTTCTTGCTCCGTCTTGCTGCAATGGCTCCGATTCGCGGGTTCTCCACGGCAGAGAAGGGAAAGGCTCCTCGAGAGGGTCCTGACCCGCTCCCGCCGAAGAAACGGCTAACCCTCTGCCATCGGAATGAGGGTGCCCACCAGGTGGTGTCGAGGCCCTGGTGCGAGCGGCCACCACCGGGGTTACCGCTTCCCTTGTACGCCCAGATCGAGGGCTCTGAAGGGGTTGATGCCGAACGCCACGGGCGACGCCGCCGTTGGTGCCGGCGGGCCATGAAGGTGCGCGTCGTTCCCCCTGGAGTCCACGTCGAGGGCTCCTCCTGAGAGTTCATACTCCATGCCGCCATGCCTCCTCGGTCTTGGGTTCGCCTTCCTCCCTTCTTCGCCTCTGCGATTCCGTGGGGAGGACCCCTGGAGCTCTGGCTGCAGCACGCCGGCTGCAACACCCTCGCAACCGGGGCAGAGGTTGAGGTCGTTGCCCCGGGCGAGGTCTTCATGACTCGAGGCTGGGGCGAGATTTCCCAGGTCTGCGAGACAAGGGGCGCCCTCGCGATCCACCTGGAGTACGACGGCGCTTCGGTCATGCTCTTCAAGGTCTTCGATGCGGAAGGGCGCCGGCTGGAGTGCTGCACCGAGAGAGGTGATCGAGGCCCTGCCGCGGCGAGGTCTAGGCTCGCCGACCGCTCCCTCGACAGCTCCTCAGGCGGTGGAGGCGTCGGAGGATCCGGCGACTCCGCCGAGCTTTTCGCGACTCCGGAGACGAGCGGCAGCGACTATGAGCCCCCGAGCCTGCGCCGCTCTCGGAGCAGGGCGGGCTCAGCAGGCCGTCGCCGCCTCTGATCTGGATGGGGTTGGCGCTGGTGCCTGACGGCCCATTGTTGATGATGGCGTCTTTTGCAGGAGTGCGTATAGTTAGCATTCTTTAGGATCAGATCCCTGCGAGGAGTCAAAATCATGCCCCGTGGGGGCTTGTAAGTTGCCTGTGGTCCTGTTTGTTAATATGATCCTTGTTGTGAAATAGTGCGAGTTGCTCATTCCGCCTTAGCTCAGTTATCCCTTTCGAACCTTGTGAGGGCTTAACGCTCTGCGCCGACAGGTCCCAGTCCCAAGGCAAGCTTCAGCCGTCGCTAGTATGCCAGGTTGTGATGCCGTGGTCAAGGCCAGGAGGTGAGCGGCCGAAGTCGATAAGAGCCCTGAGTCGCGATGCTCAGAGGTCCCCTTAAGCGCTCAAGCAGCCATCATTTGGTGAGAAAGGAGAGCGATGTTGCTAACACGGGACTGCGTTGGGTGAGGGGCGATGCCGTATTAGTTAGTGCTTCCGAGGGTGACTTATCTCGAGAATCGGGGTCGCTCCTGGTGTGTTGCCGGGTGCGTGCATCGGCAGCGAGGGGTCGCTTGGCGAGGTCCTCACGTGTCCCTCCCTCTCGCCTTTGCTCCCCTTTCGCTCTCGTCCTCGGGTCCCGGCCCTCGAGCTGGTCTCAGCCGTCGCTGGTATGCTAGGTCGCGATGCCGTGGACAAGGCCAGAGGGTGAGGGCCGGAGAGCCAGTAGGAGCCCTGAGTCGCGATGCTCAGGTACCCCCCTTTAACGTGCAAGCGGTTCACGCGGATGAGAGTGAAGGAGACACCGCGGGGGCCTCGCCTGACGCTGCTCCTTGAAGAGATCCTGCGGGCTCATCACAGAAAGAACGAAAGTTCACCGTCACGACCGATAGTCGGCCGTTAGTTGCCCCGGAGGGGTGACGAGGCACTGAAGGCTTGACGAGGTAGCGCTATGTGGGGCCGCCGCGGCCAGAGCTCAGCCATTCAGGTTTGTCGGCGTTGCAGGGACGGACCCATGCGCAAGCGTCGTGCCGTTAGGGAGCAGCTCCAGCAGTCGGTGTCAGTTGAGCGGGCAACTTGGTCAAGCATGTTAATCACGAAGGAGCAAGGCCATTTAGATAAGCGCAGAGAAGACGAACATCGCCGGGTCGGACCCGAGCGACCTGGGGGCGATGCAGCCTGAGGGGCGCCCCCAACAAGATAAGCTAGGAATATGAAGTAAAAGGGATACACGCCGCAGGGAAGGACCCACGCGGCCTGGGAATAATGCAACTGGGGGCGCTCGGTTGGAAATGAAACTTGAAAGATGTCACCGATAGCGTTGAAGACGAAAGGGTGTTGGTGCAGCAGACTTCGATGGGCTGCGGGGCGATCCTCACGAGCCCCCAGGCTCAGGGGCCTCGGGAGGCTCCGGAGCCGCTGGTGGCTCCTCGTGGACCATCTCCATCTCTGCTAGGGCTGCGGAACGCCTGGCCTCTTGAGCCTCCAGGATATCCCTCATGAGGCTGAGTGCGTGGCGGCCGCGTTAGGCAAGCCGTGGGCATCTTGACGTGGGCTGGGGTGGACCTTGGCAGCGCCCCACTCGAGAGGGCCAGAGGCGGCTTGGTTGAGCCCTGGTGTGTCGATGCAGACGCGCAGCCCACCATCCTCGCCTGGATGGGGAGCTACGGCAGGTAAGTGGCGGCTGCCACTCATGACTCTTGACTCCTGCAGCTTCTGAACGATCTTGCTGACGAACTCTTGAGGGTTTGTCCCTCCTTGCCTTGCTCCTTCTTGAGGGAAACGTGCTTCAAAACATGCCTCCAAGTGGTGCCCAAGCGCCTCCCTCGTGACCTTAGCAAGGTCGGTGGCCCTCCAGGGGGGAGCCCCCGAGCCCTGCCTGAGGAGGGCGCCGGGCGCGCTTTCTTATGTGATAGAAGGAGGTTCCCCTGAGCAGGCGCGGACCCTGAGGGGCCAGCCTCCCGAGGAGTCGGGCCGGACGATGTCTTCTTCTTCTTGGGGGTGGTCTCGGGAAGCCTCCTGCTTCCGCGATCCGGGTCTTCCAGTGATGCGGCCTAAAAGGCTCGCTCCAGGGAGCACACTGCCTCTTTCTCTTCACAGGGCACCGTGATGACTCCGCCACTTCCTGGCATCTTGAGGATGTTGTAGCCGTGGTGGGTTATGGCCATGAACTTGGCCAGCGCTGGGTACCCGAGGATGGCGTTGTATGGCAGGCGAATGTGGGCGACGTCGAAGTCGATGAGCTCGGTGCGGTAGTTGTCGCGTGCGCCGAAGGTGACAGGGAGGCGAACCTGCCCGATCGGGAACGTGGAGCCGTCGGTGACCCCAGAGAAAGGCTTGGTTGGCTGAAGCTGATTGTAAGGCACTTGGAGATTGTTGAACGTTTCCACGCAGACGGGGCGTTGAGCCCTGCCCGCCATCGATGAGGGTCTTGGTGACTAGCACGCTTCGATGATTGGGGAACAAAGCATCGGAAGGACTCCGGCTGTGGCCGCACACTTGAGCTGATCCGCTGAGCTGAACGTGATGGTGCACGCCGACCACCTGAGGGGGCGTGTGGATTCGAGCTTGGGAAGGACTGCATTCACTTTGCGGGCGAACTGCTTGAAGATGCGTTGAGAGGCTGGGGCTTGAGCTCCGCCCAGGATGCAAGCGATCGCAGCGGCTCACGGAAGCCCCAGCCCCTCGTCCTGATGATGGTCTTCATTTCTCCTTGGCTGCGGTGGCAGAGGAGGGAGGCCTGCGTTGCCTTGCGGGCGATCCTCGCGAGGCTGATCCCTCCAGCCTCCCTCGGGAGGTGGGTCCCGCCAGTGATCCTCGCAAGGTTGGTCACACCACCGTTGGCGAGGGCCGCGGTCTTCCCAGCGTCCTGCGTTCCTTCCTCCTCGGCCGTAGCCCCGGTCGCTGCGGTCGGGACGTCGGCCGATCCTCCCTTCTCGCACGGCTCGGAGCTCTTGACATTCGTTGGTGTTTTGGGTGTGGATGTCGTGGTACACGCATCTGGCTGCCCTTGGAAGACTCGGGCTGATCTCTGCCCGCTTGGTGTCCTTCTGCCATGAGCATGGCAGCCCCTTGCGCTTCACATCCTTGGCCTTGGGCTTCTTCTCTTACGGGTCTGCGGGCAGCTCGAGGAGGGAGAGATGCCCTTCCTCGCCCTGGCGCGCACTTGGTCGCCAAGTTGAACAGCTCCAAGGAAGTGCACAAGTCTTCATGCATCGCCAGCTCCTCCTTCATCTTGACGTCGCGCACACCGTCGGAGAAGGCGGAGACGATGGCCTCCTAGGTCACCTTGGGAATCTTGAGGCGCGCGTTGTTGAAGCGCTGGATGTATTCTGCGGGGTCTCCACAGCTGCTGCTTGATGCGGCACATGTCGCTCCACGGCAGTGGCAGTCACGAGTACCTTGGAAGTTGGCGATGAAGCGGGTGCGCATCTCATCCCGAGAGGAGATCGTGCACAGGGCCAGTTCAGAGCCAGTCGGGGCCCCATCCTTGAGCGCCATGGGAAACCAGTTCGCCATGACCTTCTCGTCTCCGTTGGCAGCTTCGATGCCCAGCTCGTAGAGCTGGAGGAACAATGTGGGGTCGGCCGTACTGTCGTAGCGAGGAGGCAGGTCCGACTTGAACTTGCCGGGCCATGCGGCTATGCGCCTTCGGGGTGAAGGCACGACAACTGCTGTGGCCACAGGAGGCCTTGGGTGACGAAGAGCTTGGTCTTGCGGGTCCCCATGCGCGCTGTTGGGAGCAACGCGGGTCTTGACGTCTTGAGCAGGAGCGTGGTCGCGGCCAGGCTGGAGCGGGAGCACTCGGGCAGCTTCTTGCGGGCGAGGACCTCCTGGCAGCTCTGCTCTTGCCGGGCGCCCAGACGGAGAAGGTTCCGCCCAGGACCCACGCCTTGGGGCAGGGAGACTTCTTGAGGGGAGGCGGCGGCGCCCGGAGCTTGCCGCCACAGGCAGGGGTGCGGTGCAGTGCAGCGACGGCAGCTGGGGAGCCCCTGCGGCGCGGTCGAGCCACTCTTCGTCAGACGTCGTCGCCGACGGGCGATAGCACAGAGCTCGTTCGCGCGATGAGCGCAGCTCGAGCCTCCATGGGTGCGCCGGAATGCACGAGACGAAGAACCAGCCGGGCGAGTGAGGGGTAGCAGTCGGCGATCTTGCCTCACGGAGGATCTTTGGGGCGATGCTTCCTGCTCGTTCCCCGCCGGGCGATGGCGGCGTTGACGGCAGCGACGGGAACGACGAGGGTGCCCGCCGGACGGAGCCGTCTGGCGACGCGGAAGCGAGAGCGGCTTCGGCGCTTCAGCGGCCCGGCGAGCGTCAGACATGGATGCGGTGGTCGACGGAGAACAGGGCGGCGGAAGACGAATTCCGGCGCACCCCTACCTGGCGCGCCAAATGTCGGATTTCGGGTTCCAGCAGACCCTTGAGGTTCGAACACTGGGGTGCGCGCGGAGATCTCGCCCTCTACCTACCTGCACCGCGCCGCCTCGCTAGGATCTAAACTACAAAAGGAACAACACAAGAGACACAAGGTTTATGCTAGTTCGGGCCACCATTGTGGTGTAATACCCTACTCTAGTTTGTGGTGTGGTGGATTGCCTCTTGGGATGATGGTGATGAACAATACAAGGAAGAACAGCCTCACGAGGGTCTATTCTTGGCTGGGGCGATGAACTGCTAGGGGGAGTTCAGTCGCTCTTTATCTCTCTCTGCTGATTCCAGATGCGATCAGCTTCTCCCTACTATGGTGGCTAGCTCTACTTATATAGGCAGTGGCCCTGGGCCTCTTCCCAAATATTGAGCGGGAAGGGCGCCAACAATTTGCCATTTTGAAGGGGAACATCCGGTACACTTATGCCGACTAAAGTTGGTCCTCGCCAGTCAAAGGCTCTGGTGGTGACACCGGCTTAGGCTCCACAATGACTTCCTTCCTGCCGTTGGGCTGGTCTTGGTCTTGTTGCACCGAAATGGACACCTTTGCTTGATGCTCTCGCCTGCGCTTGCTCCCTTTGCACCAAAGAGGAAAGGAGGACATCATGGCGGGCTGGCGCCACTGGCGCCCTTGGTCATCATGGCTTGCGTCATGGGCACCTCGTGAGGTACCCCGCCTTGATCTCTCCGCCTCCTGTGAGCCAGCCTGATGAGGCCGTGCACGAGGAAGCTCCACGTCTGCCCGCCTCATGAGGCTTGGTCCCTTGTGAGGGACTTGAGCTTGTGTTGATGAAGATGGGCCATGATGGGCCCCCCTTTGAGCCACGCCGCAGGCCGCAGGCAGGCAAGTCTGGGGACCCCCGTTCCCGGAACACCGACACTATCGGTGAAACCGATTTGCCTAGGGTTTGTGGCAGTGGCTATGACATCTGAACTCGGTGGCTCCGGGTAGAAAGAATCGGTAGGGCCGAGTTTGACTTTTGGTTTAGGTCATATGTGGATATGAGAAAGTAGCTGAGGATTTTGGAGCATATCACTAAGCACTGTAGAGCAAGAAACTCATTAAGCAACACCTCATCCCTCCTTGATAGTATTGGCTTTTCCTATAGACTCAATGTGATCTTGGATCACTAAAATATAAAATGTAGAGTCTTGAGCTTTTGAGCTTGAGCCAATCCTTTTATCCTTAGCATTTTGAGGGACCACTTTTCTCATCCATGCCATGCCATCCATTGAGTTTTTCCTGAAATATTCATCTTGGAATGATGTTAGCTCAATGAGCTATATGTTGTTAGGAATTACCAAAACCACCTAGGGATAGTTGCACTTTCAATCTCCCCTTTTTGGTAATTGATGATAACATACTGATCAAAGCTCGACAAATGATAATAAGAGTGAAAAACATTGTCGCTTTGAGAAGTATGTGAAAAGCAAGAGCTCCCCCTAAATTTGTGCATTGTTTAAGATTTGCTTTGGACTGCAAATGCACAAGGAGTTAGGCTCATGGGTAACTCTTCCATGTCACATACATCTTGGTGGAGCGCTCAAAATGATAATGATTAAATACATGCACTCATCACCAAGCAAAGTGAATGATCATATAGAGATAAACGAGATAATGTCATCCAACAAGCATAAATGTAGCATATGATCAAACACATGATCATCCAGGTATCACAGACATAATGTATCTCAAACAAGCAAATAAAGTTCAACCACCAAAGCAAGAGAGAATAAAAAGCAACACTCTCTCTCGAAGCCTATGATCTATACATTTTTCTCCCCCTTTGGCAACAAGTTACCAAAAAGTTCATAGAAAATGCATAGCACTAGATCGACTCTCAGGATTGATCTTTAGGTGGTGTAGACAGAACGCCAAGGACGAAAGCATCTATTGATGTAGATGGAGCTGGTGGAGTAGGTGCTGGAGCTGGTGGCACTGAAGCTATAGCTGGTGCAGATGAAGTGGATCTGGTGTCTGTCACTGGCACTGCAGCTGATCTCTGAGCTCTAGGCACTCTCGCAAATGCCTTAGTGGTTGACTTGCCCTTCCTCTCCTGCATATCATCCTGAAGCTGCTCAACAACGGACTGGATCTCTGTGACCTTCAGATCCATGTCATAGAACTTTTGCTCCATGATCCTTTCCAAGATCTCCTGGTTTCAAGTCAAGGTGGCCAGCCCCTTCTCAATCCTCAGAGTGGATGCAATCAAGTAGCCAAGTTGATATTGTTTGCTCTTCAAAAAGTACTGAGATGCCTCTTCCATTGTTGGCATCTTGGCAGCCTTCTCTGTCCTTGCCTTCTCCCTTTTAGCTTGTGCTTGCACTGAAGATGGTTCATCTTCATCCATAACCACTTGGTTGTCCTCGAAGTCTGGATAGATAGGCATGTGCTCCTTATCCAACAGGTATGTGCCTATGCCCATCTTGGAGTTAATCAGCTCCTGGATCTGTGGGGCATATCCACAACTTCTTTTTTGGTCAGCTGCTGTCCTCTTGATAGTCTCTACTATAAGGCTCATGACCTTGAACTTCTGTGGCGCATCAAATATATGTAGCAGATTTATTGCATGGCCTCTGATCATTCTGTGATCACCAGACTTGGGCAAGAGAGTGTGCCTGAGGATCCAATTGATTGTAGGCAGTCCTGACAGCAAGTGTTTCACTGATCCAAACTGGTGAGTCTCAAGATCTGCATCAGGAATCTCTTTGTACATACGTGCCATAGAGTTGTGATCCATCTTCTTCTTGGCATAGACATCCAAGTCATCCTCTTCCTCCTTAGGTGCATTGATCAGATTGGCCCATTCCTCAATAGTTGATTGGTACCTTGTACCTTCAGACATCCATACTATCCTGCCATCTAGATAGAAGTGTGCTGTGGAGTAGAATTGCATTATGAGCTCCTCATTCCACTTTGTGAGCTTCTGCCCAACAAAGTTTGCAATGCCACAAGCACTGAAACTGTCATACACACCAGGATAGTGTTCCTCATTCTCCTTTATGTAGGTCCAGTCGACCCACCTCATGTCACACACTATTGGCTTCTTGTCCAACAAAATTGTCTCATAAAAGTCCTGCTGTTCCTTTGTGTGGAACCTGTAGTCAACAGTAGTTATTCTTCTGGTGGCATATGGATCTGACTCTCTTCATAGCCTCAATCCTGAGTCTCTCCTGATCTTCATGTTCTCAGCCACAGGATGAACATCATTGTGGTCTGGAATCTTTGGCTTCAACTTTCTCAGGATATGCTCTTCATCTTCTTCTTCTTCAGCAACAGTCTCAGGCACTGGGGCCTTGTTCTTATCAGCAGCTGGAATGTTTCTAGTATTCCTGTTTGGTGCAATCTTGGGTTTGGAGGTAGCTTTGGGTGCTTCTTTGGGCTTTGATGATGCAGCCCCTGACCTAATAGCATCACCCATAAGCTTCTGAGCCTTGGGTGCGGTGCGACAACCTCTTCTTCTTCCTCCTCTTACATCATGGAAGGCTTTCCAATAACTCCGCCATGGTCTTCTTGACCCTTTCCTTCCTTTTCTTCCCTTCTGCAGCAGCCTCTTTGGGTTGAGATTCCAAAGATGCTTGAGTGGAGGCTCTGGCTTTAGACATGGGTTGTCTTCGTGCTGGCCTTTTGGTCTTCAGACGTGGCTTAACTGCTGCAGCTGAGCTATATTCCTTCTTGAGCACCTTTTTCTTGGGAATGGCCTCATCCTCTACAGCCACATAGTCTTCATCCTCAGATTCTGAGGTTCTCTTCTTCCTTGTCCTGGTGGCTGCTTTGGGTAAGTTGCTTGGGGTGCTTCTGCTACCCTCATCTGACCTGCTAGAGGGACTAGTGCCCTCACTCATCTGAATCTGCTCCTCTGACTTGTTCTGGCTGTCACTCTGATCAGACATATTGCAAACACTGACTGCAGACCCTGTGAATAGATATGGATGAGATAGAGTGGATGAGCATCACAAAATACAGAGGTTTTTGCAAAAGAATGAGTCAAAAACTTAGTTTTAGTTTTCCACAGAAAGCTTTTCGGATCAACCGATTTGCAAACTCGGTGATACTGAAGCAGCTTTTGGAACCTAAACTAGTGAACTCAGTCAGACCGAGTCACAGCTTCGATGGCACCGAGGCTGCTAGGGTTTCACAAAGTCCTGAACTCGGTCACACCGATTTGCAATTCTCGATCGACACGAGAATCACTTGTGCAATGGCCTTAGCCGAATCGGTGGAACCGAGTTCTGCAACTCGGTGGGTCCGAGATGGTTTCGGCGGAAACCTAACCCTAAATTTTCAATTCATCTCTAATCTACGGATTGTTTTGACTGGATTGAATAGTTTCAATCATGGCAAGAATCATGATGAACACAATGTGCTAGGAATCGGACGGGGATAGCATTGTGATCGAGTCCATACCCTAGTTCGGTGATGAACTCGCTACGGCGGCAACGACGGGGGTTGAATTCCGTTGACGGCGGCGAAGACCAGCGACTGGAGGCGGCTGGCGACGAGGAGGATGATCCGGAGACCCTGGAGGCAGAGCGAGCTATGCGCGGGCGAATGGGTTTGGAGAAAGTTTCCAAATTTTTTGCCCGACCCTGTCAGTGTGACCGAGTGGAACAACTCGGTGGCACCGAGATGCATAACTGTTGACAGTTACAGGAACTCGGTGTGACCGAAAAGTTCAAATCGGTTGCACCGAGATTGAAAACCTAGTCGAATTAGTGATCTCGGTATGACCGAAATGGAGGAATCGGTCAGACCGAAACGCACAAAGAAGTTTTGGAAGTTTAAGTCTATGACGAATCGGGGACTCCGAGTGCTCCTCACGCAGTGGTTCGAATCTGACTTGATCAAATTCTGTGATGTAGCATGAATAGAGTTTGAGACGAGAAAAGCATAGATAGCTAGAGAAGGTTCTTAGGCATTCTTGTCCATCCACTTGGCCAAAGAAAAAGAAACCAATCAATCAAAACAACAAGTGGATGTCCTCGAATGAGTAAAATATGCAACCAACATGCTCACACAATAAAATGACAAATGAAATATGTGGCAAAGCATGCAAAACCAATTCTAGCATCTATTAGGCAATTGGCGATGACTAGGTCATCTATATATGAGTATATTGACTTAGGAGTCAAATGAGAACATTTGATCATAGGTCATACTCATCGTTTAAGCTCAAGTGGGGTTACCACTTTTACGTAATGCATTGATGTGTTCACACCATTAGAGTTGCTTTAGCTCAATTCTTTAGAGTAAAACTCCCCTAGATGTGAGACCCCCCTTAGAGGGATGAACTAATCTTGGGTTTTGTCGATGATGACTTCATGTAGGTGTTGAAGATGGGGATGCTCAATGTTGATGAAGATCGTTTGGAGCAATCCTTTGGAGTGAGTTGCACTTTCAATACCTTGTCCCTTGTCTTACCAACATGAGGGTTTGTGACTCCTTGAACTAGTGCAAGATGTGGAATTTGATTGCACTTGTTGTTGCCAAAATGATATGAGTGAAATATGTTGGCGGAGTCACCCTCAAGAACTCTCTAGTTCTTCTTCTTGGGATCCACATCATCTTGATGGGAATCCTTGGAGTTGTAGTCGTACTTGATGAAGTAGAACTTGATGTAGTCTTGGGAACCCACTTGACCAAGGCCTTAGGAGCTTCTTCAAATGCATCAATCTCCTCTTGAAGCTTGTCCTTGCCTTTTTGCTTGTGGTCTTGTGGTGGAAGATCATCTTGAGCTTGTGTTCCCTTGAAGGAAGTAGGATCATACTTCTATTGTTGAGGAACAAACTTCGTCTTGGGATATTGATCTTCTTCCCACTCAACTCCATTGGCATTGAACTTTAGTTCAAAACCAACACCTTGGTTCTTCCGGTGCCTTCCTTGCTTGCGTACAATTTCCTCAAATTGCTTACTCCCGGCAAGGCTCTTGTAAACACCTTTCTCTATAATTCCCTTCAATAAGCTATTTTCTTGCTCAAGTGTAACTTGGCTAAGAGGATCATTAGTGGAATCAAGAGAACTACTAGAGGCAACAACATTTGATTTAGCATGATTATTGTTACTACTAGAGGAAGAAACCTTCTTGTTCTTGTTACTAGACTTGACTTGAGGCATGTAAGTAGATAAGAGTAAACGCTTGGAAATGTAAGAAGAACTTTTCTTACGAATATCATCATTGATTGCCTTTAAGAACTCATGCTCTTGCTCAAGGTTGAGCTTTTCAAAGCATAACTTCTCATGAGTCCTTAAAAGTTCTCGATGATCTTCTAAGATAGTTTCATGAGTTAACTTAAGAGTGTTTAGTTCTTTAGTTAGAAGCTCAATCTTATCCTTATCATTGTCATTTGTTTTATCTTGATTAGCATGATTAATTGACGTTTCATCATAGTATTCAGCACTAGAGTTGTCAACAAGTAAATCATCATCACCTAGCAAGTCATCTTCATCACTATTGAAATCAACATACTGGGTGTGTTACCTTTGGGCCTTTAGCCATGAAGCATCTTCCAATTCCTTCATTAGGTGAATCAAATATGTCATAGGAGTTGGTTGACACAAGTGCTAGACCGGCAACACCTTCATCTTGAGTATATTCGAGTCGGAGTGATAGCTTCTCTCGGAGTGATTGTCTGAGTCTGTTTCGGATACCCATTCACCAACATGAGCTTGATGTTTTCGTTTTGTGTAGCTCCTTGATGACTTGTCCTTCCTTTCCGAATCCTTGCTCCTCCGGGATGTTCTTCGTTCATAACGATCATCTCTACTCCTCCTCTCTCTTGGTGGTGATTCCTCTCTTCCACTTCTTCTTTTTGGAGAATCTTCTCTTCTTTTGTAGGGTGCCATACACTCATTTGAATAGTGTCCGGGTCTTCCACAATTGTAGCAATTACGCTCCCGACTAGAAGATCTTTTGTCATTGTAGGACCTTGACTTGGAGCTTCTCTCTTTGCTTCTACTCTTGTAGAATTTGTTGAAGTTCTTCACCATTAAGCTCAATTCTTCATTGAAGGTTTGTTTCTCACTTGATGACGTGGGGGCTTCACATGAGGCTTTGTAAGCACCACTTGACTTGTTGTGAAGTTCCTCCTTATCCTTGAGCGACATCTCATGAGCAACAATTCTTCCAATGACTTCCGTTGGCTTGAGATCTTTGTAATTGGGCATCATTTGGATCAATGTGCACACGGTATCATATTTTCCATCCAAGGCTCTTAGGATCTTCTTGATGATGAATTTGTCGGTCATCTTCACTTCCTAAGCCGGCAATCTCATTTGTGATAAGAGCAAGCCTAGAGTACATTTCAGCGACACCTTCACCATCCTTCATTTTGAACTTGTCAAGTTGACTTTGAAGCACATCGAACTTGGATTCCTTGACGGAGTCGGTACCTTCATGCATATCAATCAAAGTGTCCCAAATTCTCAAGACGGCTGATTTTGTTGAATTCTTCGGGGCACAATCCGTTGAAGAGGATATCACAAGCTTGAGCGTTGTATTGCAACATCTTCAACTCTTCCGCACTAGCTTCACGGTTTGGTTCTCTCCCATCAAAGAATTCACCTTGCAAGCCAATACACACAATAGCCTAAACGGCGGGGTTATGTCCAAGAATATGCAATTTCATCTTATGCTTCCAACTAGCAAAATTAGTACCATTAAAGTAAGGACCTCTACGGTGATAATTTCCCTCGCTAGACGCCATACTCTCCTAGGTTGTGAAACCAAGGCTATGACCACCAAAAGCTATGGAAATCAAAGCAAATGGAGACCAAAGCTCTGATACCACTTGTAGGATCGAAAGTATGTCTAGAGGGGGGTGATTAGACTACTTGACCAAATAAAAACTTATCCTTTTCCCAATTTTAGTCTTTGGCAGATTTTAGCTATCTTAGCACAAGTCAAGCAATCCTAACACAATTCAAGCAAGCATGCAAAGAGTATATGAGCAGCGGAAAGTAAAGCATGCAACTTGCAAGAATGTAAAGGGAAAGGGTTTGGAGAATTCAAACGCAATTGGAGACACGGATGTTTTTGTCGTGGTTCCAATAGGTGGTGCTATCGTACATCCAAGTTGATGGAGACTTCAACCCACGAAGGGTAACGGTTCACGAGTCCACGAAGGGCTCCACCCACGAAGGGTCCACGAAGAAGCAACCTTGTCTATCCCACCATGGTCGTCGCCCACGAAGGACTTGCCTCACTAGCGGTAGATCTTCACGAATTAGGCGATCTCCTTGCCCTTACAAACTCCTTGGTTCAACTCCACAATCTTGTCGGAGGCTCCCAAGTGACACCTAGCCAATCTAGGAGACACCACTCTCCAAGAAGTAACAAATCGTGTGTTGATGATGAACTCCTTGCTCTTGTGCTTCAAATGATAGTCTCTCCAACACTCAGCTCTCTCTCACAGGATTTGGATTTGGTGGAAAGAAGATTTGAGTGGAAAGCAACTTGGGGAAGGCTAGAAATCAAGATTCATATGGTAGGAATGGAATATCTTGGCCTCAACACATGAGTAGGTGGTTCCTTCTCAGAAACAGCAAGTTGGAAGTGTAGGTTTGTTCTGATGGCTCTCTCCATGAATGAAGAGGAGGTGGAGGGGTATATATAGCCTCCACACAAAATCTAACCGTTACACACAACTTGCCAAACTCGGTGGGACCGAATTGATAAACTCGGTCATACTGATTTAGCAAATCTAGTGACCGTTAGGATTTTCGATGGGACCGACATGCAACTCGGTAGGACCAATGTGGTTAGGGTTAGGGCATAACGTAATCTCGGTGAGACCGATTACACAAACTCGATGAGACCGATTTTGGTAATAAGCTAACCAGAGAGTTGGTCAGGTAAACTCGGTGGGACAGATTCACTCATTTCGGTGAGACCAAAATGTTACAAAAAGGAAACAGAGAGTTTACATTGCAATCTCGGTGGGACCGATCACTCATCTCGGTGAGACCGAAACGTTACGAAGGGAAACAGAGAGATTACAATCCCATCTCGGTGAGACCGAGATCCCTATCGGTGAAACCGATTCGCCTAGGGTTTGTGGCAGTGGCTATGACATCTGAACTCGGTGGCGCCGGTAGAAAGAATCGGTAGGGCCAAGTTTGACTTTTGGTTTAGGTCATATGTAGATATGAGAAAGTAGCTGAGGGTTTTGGAGCATACCACTAAGCACTGTAGAGCAAGAAACTCATTAAGCAACACCTCATCCCTCCTTGATAGTATTGGCTTTTCCTATAGACTCAATGTGATCTTGGATCACTAATAAAATGTAGAGTCTTGAGCTTTTGAGCTTGAGCCAATCCTTTTATCCTTAGCATTTTGAGGGATCCACTTTTCTCATCCATGCCATGCCATCCATTGAGCTTTTCCTGAAATATTCATCTTGGAATGATGTTAGCTCAATGAGCTATATGTTGTTATGAATTACCAAAACCCCCTAGGGATAGTTGCACTTTCAATCTCCCCCTTTTTGGTAATTAATGATAACATATAGATCAAAGCTTCGACAAATGATAATAAGAGTGAAAAACATTGTCGCTTTGAGAAGTATGTGAAAAGCAAGAGCTCCCCCTAAATTTGTGCATTGTTTAAGATTTGCTTTGGACTGCAAATGCACAAGGAGTTAGGCTCATGGTTAACTCTTCCATGTCACATACATCTTAGTGTAGCACTCAAAATGATAATGATTAAATACATGCACTCATAACCAAGCAAAGTGAATGATCATATAGAGATAAACGAGATAATGTCATCCAACAAGCATAAATGTAGCATATGATCAAACACATGATCATCCAAGTATCACACAGACATAATGTATCTCAAACAAGCAAATAAAGTTCAACCACCAAAGCAAGAGAGAATAAAAAGCAACACTCTCTCTCGAAGCCTATGATCTATACATTTTTCTTCCCCTTTGGCAACAAGTTACCAAAAAGTTCATAGAAAATGCATAGCACTAGATCGACTCTCAGGCTCTCAAGAGTCTCTTCATTATTTTCTGAAATATTCTGAAATTTTTAGTAACTTCAAAGAAAAGTGAACCAAGCTCAACAAAATTGATAGCAACTACTCCTACAAGTGCCTAGAGACTATATCAAGCATTATAACTACTTGGAACCATATAAATTTGACATGCAAGCTCAAGAACATGGTCACCTAGGCAGCACAAATTTGCAATGAATAGAACACTAGAGCAAAAACTAATTGGACCAATGGAGGAGTCACATGCCAAGGAACAATCTCCCAAGAAGTTTTGTGAGAGGTGCTTTGAGCAAGGAGATCGAAAATCGCAGCAAAATGAGCTAGAACTCGTGCTTGAGCTGGATATTTGTGTTTGTGGGAAGAAGAAGGAGTGTATGGGTGCATGAATAAATGGAGGAGGGCCACCATGGGCCCACGAGGCAGGGGGCACGCCCTGGGGGGTAGGGCGCGCCCTCCACCCTCGTGGCCAGGTGCTTGCCCCTCCTACTGTGTTCTCAGTTCCAGAAATCCTCAAATATTCTAGAAAAAATCATATTTCATTTTCAGGGCATTTGGAGAACTTTTATTTTCGGGGTATTTTTATATTGCACAGATGAATCGAAAATGCATGTAAAAATACTATTTTTACTTTATTTCAACTAAATAACAGAAAGTAGAAAGAGGGTACAGAAGGTTGTGCTTTCTAGTTTCATCCATCTCATGCTCATAAAAAAGAATCCACTAACAAGGTTGATCAGGTCTTGTTAACAAACTCATTCCGACTAACATGGAACCGGAGAAATTTCGAATAACACTATGTTACCTCAACGGGGATATGCACATCCCCTATAATAAGAATATCATATTTCTTCTTGACATTAGGAAGAGGAAATTCAAAACCTCCAAATATAATCGATGGAATTTTTTCAATAGAATTGATACTGTGGACTTGAGGTTGTTTCCTCGGAAAGTGTACCGTATGCTCATTGCCATTAACATGAAAAGTGACATTGCCTTTGTTGCAATCAATAACAGCCCCTGCAGTATCCAAAAAAGGTCTTCCAAGAATAATAGACATAATATCTTCCTCAGGAATATCAAGAATAACAAAGTCCGTTAAAATGGTAACGTTTGCAACCACAACAGGCACATCTTCACAGATACCGACAGGTATAGCAGTTGATTTATCAGCCATTTGCAAAGATATTTCAGTAGGTGTCAACTTATTCAAGTCAAGTCTACGATATAAAGAGAGAGGCATAACACTAACACCGGCTCCAAGATCACATAAAGTAGTTTTAACATAATTTCTTTTAATGGAGCATGGTATAGTAGGTACTCCTGGGTCTCCGAGTTTCTTAGGTATTCCACCCTTAAAAGTATAATTAGCAAGTATGGTAGAAATCTCAGCTTCAGGTATCCTTCTCTTATTTGTAACGATATATTTCATGTACTTAGCATAAGGATTCATTTTGAGCATATCAGTTAATCGCATACGCAAAAAGATAGGTCTAATCATTTCAGCAAAGCGCTCAAAATCCTCATTATCCTTTTTCTTGGATGGTTTGGGAGGAAAAGGCATGGGTTTCTGAACCCATGGTTCTCTTTCTTTACCATGTTTCCTAGCAACAAAGTCTCTCTTATCATAAGGTTGATTCTTTGATTGTGGGTTATCAAGATCAACAGCAGGTTCAATTTCTACATCATTATCATTACTAGGTTGAGCATCATCCTGAACATCATCATTAACATTTCCACTAGGTTCATGTTCATTACCAGATTGTGTTTCAGCATCAGAAATAGAGACATCATTTGGATTCTCAGGTGGTTCAGCAATAGGTTCACTAGAAGTTTGCAAAGTCCTATCGTTTTTATTTTTCTTCCTTTTAGAAGAACTAGGTGCATCAATATTATTTTTCTGAGAATCTTGCTCAATTCTCTTAGGGTGACCTTCAGGATACAAAGGTTCCTGAGTCATTCTACCAGTTCTAGTAGCCACTCTAACAGCATAATCATTTTTCTTACCATTCATTTCATTGAGCAAATCATTTTGAGCTTTAAGTACTTGTTCTACTTGAGTGGTAACCATAGAAGCATGTTTGCTAACAAGTTTAATTTCACCTCTAACATTAACCATATAATCACCCAAGTGTTTAATCATATCGGAATTATATTTCAATTGTCTACCAAAATAAGCATTGAAGTTTTCTTGTTTGACAATAAAATTATCAAACTCTTCTAAGCATTGTCTAGCAGACTTATAGGGAGGAATATCACCTTCATCAAATCTATAGAGATAATTTACCTTTACTACCTGTGTCGGGTTATCAAGACCATGAGTTTCTTCAATAGGTAATGGATTAAGATCGTATGTTTCTTCAACAGGCGGTAGATTAAGACCATGTATTTCTTCAATAGGAGGTAAATTCTTAACATCTTCAGCTTTAATACCTTTTTCTTTCATAGATTTCTTTGTCTCTTGCATATCTTCGTGACTGAGAAATAGAACACCTCTCTTCTTTGGAGTTGGTTTAGGAATAGGCTCAGGAATTGGCTCAGGAGCTGGCTCAGGAAGTGTCCAAGTATTTTCATTTGCCAACATATTATTCAATAAAATTTCAGCTTCATCCGGTGTTCTTTCCCTGAAAACAGAACGAGCACAACTATCGAGGTAATCTCTGGAAGCATCGATTAGTCCATTATAAAAGATATCAAGTATTTCATTTTTCTTAAGAGGATGATCAGCAAAGCATTAAGTAACTTGAGAAGCCTCCCCAAGCTTGTGGGAGACTCTCTTCTTCAAGTTGCACAAAGTTGTATATTTCCCTTAAAGCAGCTTGTTTCTTATGAGCAGGAAATATTTAGCGAAAGTAATAAATCATATCCTGGGGACTACGCGCACAACCAGGATCAAGAGAATTAAACCATATCTTAGCATCACCCTTTAATGAGAACGGAAATATTTTAAGGATATAAAAGTAGCGAGATCTCTCATCATTAGTGAACAGGGTGGCTATATCATTTAATTTAGTAAGATGTGCCACAACAGTCTCAGATTCATAGCCATGAAAAGGATCAGATTCAACCAAAGTAATTAAATCAGGATCAACAGAGAATTCATAATCCTTATCGGCAACAGAGATAGGTGAGGTTGCAAAAGCAGGGTCGGGTCTCATTATATCATTAAGAGATTGCTTATTCCATTTAGCTATTAACCTCTTAAGCTCATCGTTATCTTTGCAAGCTAAAATAGCCGCAGAAGCTTCTTTATCAAAAATATAACCCTTAGGAATAACATACATGTTTTCATCATCAATTTCATCAAAATGATCAGTTTCAATAATTTCTTTCTCTCTAGCCCGAGCAATTTGTTCATCAAGAAATTCACTAAGTGGCACAGTAGTATCAAGCATAGAAGTAGTTTCATCATAAGTATCATGCATAGCGAAGTGGCATCATCAATAACATGCGACATATCGTAAGCGAATAGCAGAAGTAGGTTTAGGTGTCGCAAGCTTACTCAAAATAGAAGGTGAATCAAGTGCAGAGCTAGATGGCAGTTCCTTACCTCCCCTCGTAGTTGAGGGATAAATTGTTGTCTTAGCGTCTTTCAAGTCCTTCATAGTGACCAGCAGATATAAATCCAAAGTGACTCAAAGAATAGAGCTATGCTCCCCGACAACGGCGCCAGAAAATAGTCTTGATAACCCACAAGTATAGGGGATCGCAACAGTTTTCGAGGGTAGAGTATTCAACCCAAATTTATTGATTCGACACTAGGGGAGCCAAAGAATATTCTCAAGTATTAGCAACTGAGTTGTCAATTCAGCCACACCTGGATAACTTAATATCTGCAGCAAAGTGTTTAGTAGCAAAGTAATATGATAGTAGTGGTAACAGTAACAAAGGTAACGGTAACAAAAGTAATATTCTTGGTATTTTGTAGTGATTGTAACAGTAGCAACGGAAAAGTAAATAAGTGGAGAACAATATGTGGAAAGCTCGTAGGCATTGGATCGGTGATGGATAATTATGCCGGATGCGGTTCATCGTGTAACAGTCATAACATAGGGTGACACAGAACTAGCTCCAATTCATCAATGTAATGTAGGCATGTATTCCGAATATAGTCATACATGCTTATGGAAAAGAACTTGCATGACATGTTTTGTCCTACCCTCCCGTGGCAGCGGGGCCCTATTGGAAACTAAGGGATATTAAGGCCTACTTTTAGTAGAGTACCGGAACAAAGCATTAGCACATAGTGAATACATGAACTCCTCAAACTATGGTCATCACTGGGAGTGGTCCCGATTATTGTCACTTGAGGTTGCGGATCATAACACATAGTAGGTGACTATAGACTTGCAAGATAGGATCAAGAACACACATATATTCATGAAAACATAATAGGTTCAGATCTGAAATCATGGCACTCGGGCCCTAGTGACAAGCATTAATCATAGCAAAGTCATAGCAACATCAATCTCAGAACATAGTGGATACTAGGGATCAAACCCTAACAAAACTAACTCGATTACATGATAGATCTCATCCAACTCATCACCGTCCAGCAAGCCTACGATGGAATTACTCACGCACGGCGGTGAGCATCATGAAATTGGTGATAGAGGATGGTTGATGATGACGACGGCGACGGATCCCCCTCTCGGGAGCCCCGAACGGACTCCAAATCAGCCCTCCCGAGAGGTTTTAGGGCTTGGCGGCGGCTCCGTATCGTAAAACGTGATGATTTCTTCTCCTTGATTTTCCCCCCCCAAAAGCAAATATATAGAGTTGGAGTTGGCGTCGGAGGAGCTCCAGGGGGCCCACAAGGTAGGGGGCGCGCCCTAGGGGGGAGGGCGTGCCCCCACCCTTGTGGACAGGGTGTGGGCCCCTGGTTTTCATCTTTTGCAAAGATTTTTTATTATTTCCAAATAGACATTCCATGGAGTTTCAGGTCATTCCGAGAACTTTTGTTTCTGCACATAAATAACACCATTGCAATTCTGCTGAAAATAGCGTCAGTCCGGGTTAGTTCCATTCAAATCATGCAAGTTAGAGTCCAAAACAAGGGCAAAAGTGTTTGGAAAAGTAGATACGACGGAGACGTATCAGGGCTGCAGACCCAGATAAGTCTTTTATCCTCTATCATGTATTTTGGAACAGGACTGGGGCATGCGAAGCCTCGTTTTTATCTCTAGGCTGTCGTGCTCCCCTTTTTCCTATACCTAAGGATTATTTCCTGGGTCCGGATTTGGTTGTAGCCGCGGCGGCAAGGAGGTAGAACAAGGAGCCTAAAGCCCACTTCATCCCTGCCTCCGCCAAGAGCGCGAGAACGGTCGAGTGGAGTGGGGGACGGCAAGGCCTGTTGCTGGGCGAAAAACATTTATCTTAAACAATAACAAGGATTCGCTCCTTGTCGTGGGATTTATCCACGAACGAAAAACCTGACAAGCATCCCTTTTTGATTAAAAACATCCCATACAGGTACAGTTCGTACAAAATGAAAAACATGAGCAAGGGGATTACAAGTTCTAAATTTAACAAAGGCCCGCAGGCTTACAAACTAAAAAAGAGATAAGATGCCCGTAATCCCTTTCTTGTCCCTCTCCTCAGGAGGCAGGTCAAGGAGGTGAGAGGGCAAAGGCGCCTAGGCGAAGCCTCTGAGCAGCAGAAAGCACCAAGAGAACACCTCGGTGGCCGCCCACGGGTGGGCCGGTGATGACGGTGCCGGGAAAGGAGCTGGAAGACGAGGCGGTAGGACCGGCAATACGCGATGAAGGCGTCGGTGCCCGCATACTACGAGTTGACGGCCTTGCCGCCCGCCCTCTTCCTCTTCCACAGCCTCCCGCCGCCAGCCGCCCAAGGAGACGGCCCCGAGAAGTTCAAGGAGCTGGCCCCACCCCTGGCAAAACCCTGCCGGAGGAGCAGCCAAGTGCAGATGCTGCTGCTGCCGCACCCGCCCAGGGGCGGGGCGTCCAACGCCTAGTCGGACTCATCCCTGTCATCTGCCCCGCTGTCCTCCTCATCACTCTCGCTCGAGGAAGAGCTTCCATCGTCGGAATCTTCATCGGAGGAGCTCTCCATGCAGCACTTCAGGCGAGTCCCAAAGTCTCCGAAGACCTTGACGGAGAGCAGGTCGTCCTCCATCAATTTGAGTAGAGGACGAGCCCCGCCGTCAGGCTGCGGATGCGAGCGAACGTCTTCCACCCACGACGGAGGTACATGACCCGAGGAGCCGGGAAGTCGACGTCGACCCTCGTGCCCCCATTCTCATAGCCCCTCATGTGCAATCTGAAGGATTGGGGCCGGTCACGCTCCATCTCCCGAGCAAACGGGGCGGGAAGACGGAGATGGTGACGCGGAGGCCGGCGTAGCTTGATGAAGAACTCGCGGGGTTGGTCTCCGACATCGCCTTCCATCGGGAAAGGCACCATTGGCGGGGGCGAAGCCGGCGCACCGCCCCGTCCTCCTCTTCCCCGAGCACTACGACCTCTGCCCCGGCCTCGCCCACGGCCTCGCCCCATCCCCCTTCCCCTCGCGGCTGGTTCCACCACTACAGGCTCAGGAGGAGGAGGGACGCGCTGTCGAGCGGCGACCCTCGCCGCCACCGTCGAGGGACCCGAGTTCCCTTTCTCCATGGCGAGTGAAAGGAAGAAGCAGAAGCAAGAGGAGATAGATGACAGAAGAATACGGGATGCCATCCCCCTTTCCCCCTCTTTATAAAGGGGCGGGGTCGGGGCTCGCCCCCCCCCCCTCGGCCAATCCAGCCACCGGAGGCGCAGGGAATCAGGACCGGCCCGCTGCCTCAACCAGCGACGGCCCGGTTTCCCACCTCCACCGCTTGCCACCCCAGGCGCATGAAGGACGCGTGGCGGACGTGCAGAACTGAGGGGACGGGTGAAGCGACCACTCCCCACCCCGTGATCGTGGGGAGTGGACGCCTTGGAGAACGCGACCCAGCCCCGTTCAGTAAATGAGCCGCTCCTCCACACCTCCCTCTTTTTATAGGGAAGGCGCGAGCCGCCTCTTTACTGCGATATGATGCATGCATGTGGAAACCGCCCCACGCATGCCGCCCACGTCGCGCACACCACTCCACGCCGCGCCGCGCGCGGGTTGTGGGAAGCGAAGCACGCGAAAAGTTTTACCGCGGTAAAAACCGCCCCGCCTGCCCGCGCACCGTTTTGGGCCTGGCCCAACAACGTGTCGCGCTTATGTGTGGCCTAGGCCCGGGGGCTCCTGTCGGTGTACAAAAAGAGGGGCGCACTTTTGTACCCCTCTACCTGCAGGCAGTGAGCCGCGCTACCATGGTCACAACAAGCGCATCAGGAGGTGAGCCAAGGTAAGGCCGAAGCCCAAGATCATCAGAGCAACGCCAAGGCCAAGACCACAAAGAGCAGAAGGATGAAGTAGGTTCCCCCGGCAGGACCCTTGCCGGGGCAGTCTCAGCAGCCCTGGCAAGACCCTTGCCGGGGCAGCTCACTCGACACCAACAAAGCGAGCCACCCTTGAGCCCACGGTCCCCAACGCCATCATCCACGTGGGGCTAGGGCTCAGGAAGGCACCTCTGTGGTGGCATGCAGATCTTTGTGGAGACATATTCAACATCAGATGAGGATTAGAAGACGACGATCCTTGGCAGGATCCTTGCCGAGGAAGGCCACTAGACCCCCGGCAAGGCCCTTGCCGGGGATGACAGCGCGCCATGGCAAGACTTTTGCCGGGCCACCCGGCAAGGCCCTCACCAAGGACGCCAGCAGGGCCACCGCCAGGCCCACGCTAACCAAGCTTCCACCGCCGTTCACATGTAGCTGCCAGCCCAACCAGCTGGGCGGGCACCTGCGTGGCAACATGCAGCCCCCAGGCCAATTCATCAAGCGCCTGCGTGGCGGCATGCAGATCTTCGTGAAGGCTCTACCACCGCGCCACCTCAGCTGCCTGTCTGCCTACATGGCACCGCATGCATCGCTGGCCAAGGCGCGTGTCGAAGCGAGAAGGAGCTGCGACGGACGGGACGGGCCTCGCCCCCATCTCCGATAAAGCAAGGGGACACCTAAGCTACGCATTAAATGCGTCTTATCCTGTAATACGAGCGATAAGCTCGGGGCACTATACGCCTTTCTACCACCCATGTGCCACTTTGGCAGCCCCTTTCGACTATAAAAGGAGCCCAAGGCATACTGGAGAGGGATTCGGCTCTTTTGAACCACGCACTGACCACAGCTAGTTCAAGAGCTCAAGAACTCTCTGAAATACAACCACAAAAGCAGGACTAGGGTTTTATGCATCCTCGCGGCCCGAACTTGGGTAAACGATCCTTGTGCTGTCTACTAGCCCTGCTCTTCTCGCAACCCCGCGCCCCGGCAACCGTAGTAGGGATTCTTGTGATCCCATAGGTGTCGTTCCACACCAACACCGTGCGAATGGCTGGGTAGTGGCTTGCCTGGTGGATAAATGGATTCATGCATAGTACTATGGGGCCCCAATTAGATGTCATGTCTAATCGACGCCCAATTAAATGGCTTTCGATGTCATGTCAAGCATCGGGAAAATTACAGGTGATACGAAGCTCTTAGATCTAAGATCGAACGGTTGCATGGCGTGATTCTAGACCTATGGGTGAATATCCTATCCTGGAGGGTTATTCTGCAAATTTTCAGCAACTTAGCATGCGACCGTTCGATCTCAAATCCAAGTGTTGCCAGCAGCCCGCATCATGGTCGCGCCTACCACGACCGTCGCCTCGCTCGCGCAGTTGCGCCCTTGGAGATTTAACACGGTGCGTTAGGCTATCTGATGTTGGCATGTCATACGTAGTCATCACTTAGTCACTCATACTACAACAAGGTTAGCTATAAGGTTGGCTATAAGAGTATTTATTTTGTTCACTTCTCTCTATCTCTTTCTTCGTAGTATTTATTGCATTTGCCAAGGAGTGACCTCTTCCAATGAAATGGTGCTTAGATGAGGTGCTATGGGCATTAAATGGCTTAGCAACTCAAGTCCCCAATGCATAGGTGCTTAGTTTTTTGTTGCTAAGTTTGCTTCATCTAGGTACACTCGCTTAGCACCGTTTCTTCCTGGGGTCACCAAACTAGTCTCTCTCTTCTTAATTAACTTGCCACATCAGACTTTATGCCTATGTGGCAGGCTTAGCACCTGTAGGATCTATAAGCCCGCTTTACATGGCATTTTTGCATATGTGGGGGAAAGAGGCAAGGAAAAAATGGAGGAATGGGCTCTCATGCAAGAGCCAGCCTCTACATGGTGGAGCATCGAGAGAGGCACCTGTATGGAGGTGGTCAGGAATCAGGAGACTCACGCCGGTCGTAGCACCGAAGTTAAAATGATAATGGCAAGTCAAATCACCGGGCCCCACCTGCCAGCAGTAACTCGCTGTCAAATCACACATCCCTACGTTTGCAGCAGCCTACTCCTCATCTTCTCGCATCTCTGTCGAACCGACTAGGCGGAACTGCCCCGCCTACCGCGCGGGAAAAGCCCTACTACCTCTTGAGCACTGCGTTGGATTTCCTTGAAGAGGAAAGGGTGATGCAGCACAGTAGCGTAAGTATTTCCCTCAGTTTTTGAGAACCGAGGTATCAATCCAGTAGGAGGCTACGCGTGAGTCCCTCGCACCTGCACAATACAAATAACTCCTCGCAACCAACGCGATAAGGGGTTGTGAATCCCTTCACGGTCACTTACGAGAGTGAGATCTGATAGATACAATAGGATAATGTTTTTGGTATTTTTGTGATAAAGATGCAAAGTAAAATAAAAGCAAAGTAAAAAGCAAAGGAAACAACTAAGTATTGGAGGATGAAGATAGACCCGGGGGGCATAGATTTCACTAGTGGCTTCTCTCATGAGCATAAGTATTTTACGGTGGGTGAACGAATTCATCGTTGAGCAATTGATGTAATTGAGCATAATCATGAGAATATCTAGGTATGGTCATGTATATAGGCATCACGTCCGAGACAAGTAGACCGACTCCTGCCTGCATCTACTACTATTACTCCACTCATCGACCGCTATCCAGCATGCATCTAGAGTATTAAGTTCAAGAAAACAGAGTAACGCCTTAAGCAAGATGACATGATGTAGAGGGATAAATTCATGCAATATGATAAAAACCCCATCTTGTTATCCTCGATGGCAACAATACAATACGTGCCTTGCTGCCCCTTCACATCCTTTGGGAAAGGACATCGCAAGATTGAACCCAAAGCTAAGCACTTCTCCCATTGCAAGAAAGATCAATCTAGTAGGCCAAACCAAACTGATAATTCAAAGAGACTTGCAAAGATAACCAATCATACATAAAATAATTCAGAGAAGATTCAAATATTGTTCATAGATAATCTTGATCATAAACCCACAATTCATCGGTCTCAACAAACACATCGCAAAAAGAAGATTACATCGACTAGATCTCCACGAGAGAGGGGAGAACATTGTATTGAGATCCAAAAAGAGAGAAGAAGACATCTAGCTACTAACTATGGACCCGAAGGTCTGAGGTAAACTACTCATACTTCATCGGAGAGGCTATGGTGTTGATGTAGAAGCCCTCCGTGATGGGTTCCTCTCCCGTGAGCTCCTAACAGGCCCCAAGATGGGATCTCGTGGGTACAAAAGGTAGCGGCGGTGGAATTAGGTTTTTGGCTCCGTATCTGATTGTTTGGGGGTACGTAGGTATATACAGGAGGAAGGAGTACGTCGGTGGAGCAACAGAGGGCCCACGAGGGTGGAGGGCGCGCCCTGGGGGGGCCCTACCTCATGGCTTCCTCCTTCGTTTCTTGACGTAGGGTCCAAGTCTCCTGGATCATGTTTGGTGAGAAAATCACGTTCCTGAAGGTTTCATTCTGTTTGGACTCCGTTTGATATTCCGTTTCTTCAAAACTCTGAAATAGGCAAAAATCAGCAATTCTGGGCTGGGCCTCCGGTTAATAGGTTAGTCCCAAAAATAATATAAAAGTGGACAATAAATCCCATTAATGTCCAAAACAATAGATAATATAGCATGGAGCAATCAAAAATTATAGATACGTTGGAGACGTATCAAGCATCCCCAAGCTTAATTCCTGCTCGTCCTCGAGTAGGTAAATGATAAAAAGATAATTTTTGATGCGGAGTGCTACTTGGCATAATTTCAATGTAATTCTTCTTAATTGTGGTACGAATATTCAGATTCGAAAGATTCAAGACAAAAGTTTAATATTGACATAAAAATAATAATACTTCAAGCATACTAACAAAGCAATTATGTCTTCTCAAAATAACATGGCCAAAGAAAGTTATCGCTACAAAATCATATAGTCTGGCTATGCTCTATCTTCACCACACAAAGTATTTCAATCATGCACAACCCCGATGACAAGCCAAGCAATTGTTTAATAATTTTGACATTCTCAAACTTTTTCAATCTTCACGCAATACATGAGCGTGAGCCATGGATATAGCACTATATGTGGAATAGAATGGTGGTTGTGGAGAAGACAAAAAGGAGAAGATAGTCTCACATCAACTAGGCGTATCAACGGGCTATGGAGATTCCCATCAATAGATATCAATGTGAGTGAGTAGGGATTGCCATGCAACGGATGCACTAGAGCTATAAGTATATGAAAGCTCAACAAAAGAAACTAAGTGGGTGTGCATCCAACTCGCTTGCTCCCGAAGACCTAGGGCATTTTGAGGAAGCCCATCATTGGAATATACAAGCCAAGTTCTATAATGAAAAATTCCCACTAGTATATGAAAGTGACGAAATGAGAGACTCTCTATCATGAAGATCATGGTGCTACTTTGAAGCACAAGTGTGGTAAAAGGATAGTAACATTGTCCCTTCTCTCTTTTCTCTCATTTTTGGGCCTTTTCTTTTTTATGGCCTCTTTTTTTCGTCCGAGTCTCATCCCGACTTGTGGGGGAATCATAGTCTCCATCATCCTTTCTTCACTAGGGACAATGCTCTAAAAATGATGATCATCACACTTTTATTTTCTTACAACTCAACAATTACAACTCAATACTTAGAACAAAATATGACTCTATATGAATGCCTCCGGCGGTGTACCGGGATATGCAATGATTCAAGAGTGACATGTATGAAAGAATTATGAATGGTGGCTTTGCCACAAATACGATGTCAACTACATGATCATGCTAAGCAATATGAAAATGATGGAGCGTGTCATAATAAACGGAACGGTGGAAAGTTGCATGGCAATATATCTCGGAATGGCTATGGAAATGCCATGATAGGTAGGTATGGTGGCTGTTTTGAGGAAGGTATATGGTGGGTGTACCGGCGAAAAGTGCGTGGTATTAGAGAGGCTAGCAATGGTGGAAGGAGGAGAAGTGCGTATAATCCATGGACTCAACATTAGTTGTAAAGAACTCATATACTTATTGCAAAAATCTACAAGTTATCAAAGCAAAGTATTTCGCGCATGCTCCTTGGGGGATAGATTGGTAGGAAAAGACCATCGCTCGTCCCCGACCGCCACTCATAAGAAAGACAATCAATAAATAAATCATGCTCCGACTTCATCACATAACGGTTCACCATACGTGCATGCTACGGGAATGACAAACTTTAACACAAGTATTTCTCAAATTCATAACTATTCAACTAGCATGACTCTAATATCACCATCTTCATATCTCAAAACAATTATCAAGCATCAAACTTCTCATAGTATTCAACACACTCATAAGAAATTTTTAGAAATCTTGAATACCAAGCATATTAGGATTATTTAAGCAAATTACCATGCTATTTAAGACTCTCAAAATAATCTAAGTGAAGCATGAGAGATCAATAGTTTTTATAAAACAAATCCACCACCGTGCTCTAAAAGATATAAGTGAAGCACTAGAGAAAAACTATATAGCTCAAAAGATATAAGTGAAGCACAAAGAGTATTCTAATAGTGTCCAAATCATGTATGGCTTTCTCAAAAGGTGTGTACAGCAAGGATGATTGTGGTAAACTAAAAAGAAAAGACTCAAATCATACAAGACGCTCCAAGCAAAACACATATCATGTGGTGAATAAAAATATAGCTCGAAGTAAAGTTACCGATGGAAGTAGATAAAGAGGGATGCCTTCCTGCATCCCCAAGCTTTGGCTTTTTGGTGTCCTTAGATTATCTTGGGGGTGCCATGGGCATCCCCAAGCTTAGGCTCTTGCCACTCCTTATTCCATAATCCATCAAAATCTTTCACCCAAAACTTGAAAACTTCACAACACAAAACTCAACAGAAATCTCGTGAGCTCCTTTAGCGAAAGAAAACAAAAGACCACTTCAAGGTACTGTAATGAACTCATTCTTTATTTATATTGTTGTTAAACTTACTTTATTCCAACTTCTTTATGGATTATAAACTATTTTACTAGCCATAGATTCATCAAAATAAGCAAACAACACACGAAAAACAGAATCTGTCAAAAACAGAACAGTCTGTAGTAAACTGTAACTAACGCAAACTTCTGGAACTCCGAAACATCAGCCAAAATAGGAAGACCTAGGAAAATTTTTTATTGATCAGCAGCAATTGGAATCAGTATTTTATCACGCTCTGGTGATTTTTAACAATTATTTTCGTGAATAGAAAGTTTCTGGAAATTACAGCAAGATCAAATAACTATCATCCAAGAAGATCCTATAGGTTTAACTTGGCACAAACACTAAATAATACATAAAAACACATCTAACCAGAGGCTAGAACAAATATTTATTCAATGACAGAAAGGAAATATATTGGGTTGTCTCCCAACAAGCGCTTTTCTTTAAAGCCTTTTAGCTAGGCATTGATAATTTTAATGATGTTCGCATAAAAGACAAGAATTGAAGCGCGAAGAGGGCATCATGAAATACGTGACAAACACATCTAAGTCTAACATACTTCCTATGCATAAGCATCTTTAGAAAAACAAATTATCATAGCAAGCAAAAACTAGCATATGCAAGGAAGCAGAAAGCAACAATAGCAATCTCAAAACGAGAGGTAATTTAGTAACATGAAAATTTCTATAACAATATTTTCCTCTATCATAATAATTACATGTAGGATCATTATCAAATTCAATAATATAACTATCACATACAATATTCTCAACATGATCCACATGCATGCAAAGTTGACACTCTTCCAAAATAGTGGGATTAACATTAACTAAAGTCATGACCTCTCCAAACCCACTTTTATCAAAAATATCATAAGATTGAACATTCTCCAAATATGTGGGATCAAACCCACTTTCAATATTATTGCAAACATTATTATAAATATCATATTCATCATGGGGCTTAAATAAATTTTCAAGATTATAAGAAGAACTATCACCCCAATCATGATCATTGCAACAAGTAGTAGACATAGAAAAACTAGCATCCCCAAGCTTAGGGTTTTGCATAATATTAGAAAAATTGAAATCAAGAGAATTTATACTAAAATTATTGCAATCATGCTTTTTATTCAAGGAGCTATCGTGAATCTCTTCATAAATTGCTTCATCACAATTTTCAGATTCACAAATTTCAAGCAAAATTTCATAAAGATAATCTAGTGCACAAAACTCACTAGAAATTGGTTCATCATAACTGGATCTCTTAAAAAGATTAGTAAGTGGATGAGGATCCATAGATCTTAGCTTCTCTGTTTAGGAATAAATACTCAACTATTTCAACCAAGCGAGCAAACGAGCCAATAAAGACATCAAGGCAAACGAAAAGACAAACAGAAAAAGGGCGAATAAAACGGCAAGGGTGAAGTGGGGGAGAGGAAAACGAGAGGCAAATGGCAAATAATGTAATGCGGGAGATAAGGGATTGTGATGGGTACTTGGTATGTTGACTTTTATGAGACTCCCGCAACAGCGGCGCCATAAATCTTCTCTGCTACCTCTTGAGCACTGCGTTGGATTTCCTTAAAGAGGAAAGGGTGATGCAGCACAGTATCGTAAGTATTTCCCTCAGTTTTTGAGAACCAAGGTATCAATCCAGTAGCAGGCTATGCGCGAGTACCTCGCACCTGCACAATACAAATAACTCCTCACAACCAATGCGATAAGGGGTTGTCAATCCCTTCACGGTCACTTACGAGAGTGAGATCTGATAGATACGATAGGATAATGTTTTTGGTATTTTTGTGATAAAGATGCAAAGTAAAATAAAAGCAAAGCAAAGGAAACAACTAAGTATTGGAGGATTAATATGATGAAGATAGACCCGGGGGCCATAGATTTCACTAGTGGCTTCTCTCATGAGCATAAGTATTTTACGGTGGGTGAACGAATTACTGTTGAGCAATTGACAGAATTGAGCATAATTATGAGAATATCTAGGTATGATCATGTATATAGGCATCACGTCCGAGACAAGTAGATCGGATCCTGCCTGCATCTACTACTATTACTCCACTCATCGACTGCTATCCAGCATGCATCTAGAGTATTAAGTTCAAGAAAACAGAGTAAAGCCTCAAGCAAGATGACATGATGTAGAGGGATAAATTCATGCAATATGATAAAAACCCCATCTTGTTATCCTCGATGGCAACAATACAATACGTGCCTTGCTGCCCCTCATCACATCGGGAAAGGACACCGCAAGATCGAACCCAAAGCTAAGCACTTCTCCCATTGCAAGAAAGATATATCTAGTAGGCCAAACCAAACTGATAATTCGAAGAGACTTGCAAACATAACCAATCATACATAAAAGAATTCAGAGAAGATTCAAATATTGTTCATAGATAATCTTGATCATAAACCCACAATTCATCGGTCTCAACAAACACACCGCAAAAAGAATATTACATCGAATAGATCTCCACGAGAGAGGGGGAGAACATTGTATTGAGATCCAAAAAGAGAGAAGAAGACATCTAGCTACTAACTATGGACCCGAAGGTCTGAGGTAAACTACTCACACTTCATCGGAGAGGCTATGGTGTTGATGTATAAGCCCTCCGTGATGGGTTCCTCCTCCGCTGGAGCTCCGGAACAGGCCCCAAGATGGGATCTCGTGGGTACAGAAGGTTGCGGCGGTGGAATTAGGTTTTTAGCTCCGTATCTGATCGTTTGGGGGTACTTAGGTATATACAAGAGGAAGGAGTACGTCGGTGGAGCAACAGGGGGCTCACAAGGGTGGAGGGCGCGCCCTGGGGGGGGGGGGGGGGCGCCCCCAACCACGTGCTTCCTCCTTCGTTTCTTGACGTAGGGTCCAAGTCTCCTGGATCATGTTCGGTGAGAAAATCACGTTCCCGAAGGTTTCATTCCATTTGGACTCGCTTTGATATTCCTTTTCTTCGAAACTCTGAAATAGGCAAAAAACATCAATTCTGGGCTGGGCCTCTGGTTAATAGGTTAGTCCCAAAAATAACATAAAAGTGGATAATAAAGCCCATTAATGTCCAAAACAGTAGATAATATAGCATGGAACAATCAAAAATTATAGATACATTGGAGACGTATCAAGCCCTGCCCTCGACTTTTAAATAGTATAGTATACTAATTTTGTATCCATGGATTGCGCCATGGAGCAAAGCCTCAAGAAAACGGCGGTACACATTTACGGAGTACAGTGTACAACACGCCTGTCGTGTTCGTATCGCACCCCAGGCGGTCGGTCGGTCTGGCATGCCGCTCTCCGAATGGAACGCGCGTCATATTTTGAGATAAGCCCTATAAACCGGAAAGGAGGGAGTAGTACTACAACAAGCTATCCCTCCCGCTCGCGGTGGATGGACATGCAGCAGTGGATTCGATACTGTAGAAGCAGTAGTAGTAACATCATTGTTCGTCTTCTCGAAGAGGCGAAGAGCCAAGCGCAACCCGAACGTGGCAGTTGCGAACCTTGGAGCACACATATAGCCAGGTATGTGAGCCCACTATTTTAGTACTTGCTAGTATGGCCCTTTAAACCCGAAAGGAGTATTTGCCTTTCTAGAGATTTCAACAAGTGACTAGACTACACCGACACAGAGTATATATGGAGCAAAATGAGTGAATCTACACCGTAAATAAATACGTAGTTCTCTTGTTTTACTCTCCGCCTTGGTCGTGGTGCACAATATTGAGTATACTACCATCTTGAAATTGATGAAGCCACCATAGGAACCTCGTTGTCGACGGGAACGTCTCCTGACACGTGATAGACACGAGCGGCAGCCGCCTCCATAGGTGCTTGAATGCCAACGAGGGAGAGGGTAGCGGTTCCCGAGACGTTGAACGATCAATGATGCATCCTCAATTACATGCAGAGGAAATTAATTGGAGAAGCAGAATAGAGCCAACAGCTGTGAGTGCAACAGAGTTTGGACTCTCATATAAAGGCGCCCCACCACTCCAATCCATCTACTCGTAGTCTCTGCACAACACTGCTCACTCCAATCCAAGACCAAGTGACCAGAAGCCACAAGCACCTATGGAGGCGATGGACGCGAGTGGCAGTCGGCTGTGCCAAATCATCCAAGGCGCCGGCCTGCGGCCCCGCACCGCGCAGCGTTTCCAGACGGTGCTGGCGACCGCCGGCATCGTAGCCCTCACCGACGCCGGCTTCGCCTCTCGCATGGATGACATGATGGTCAACTCCATCCGCAAGTTCACCGCCGTCAAGAAGCGCGCGGACGACCTTGCCGTACTGCTCCAGCCCGCGCGCCCAGGCTCCTCATTGCCTGCCACCCTCATCGACCTCCATGTTGAGAACTCTTTCAAGCCCTGGTGGCCCTGCAGGTGCCAGAGGTTGCGACGAAGAATGTGCACCTCGAGGCCGCGCTCGCCGCACAGCGCCTCGCCATGCAAGAAACCGTCGACATGCACATCCACGTCTACGAGGAAATCGTCTACATAGGCCACTACAAGGCCAGTGAGGACAGAAAGACATTGGCCTTCTTTCAGCGGCTGGAATCTTTGGACGCCATTGTTCAGAAGCATGTCGACCTGGCCACAAAAGGCGCTTCTACTGAGCCGCTGTTCGGTGGGCCGGCGCCCTGCGTCGAGGAGGTGGACGTCGTTGGTGGATGCATCTCTTCTTCTTGCCTCCTATAACCAGCACTGCATCGTCTCGTGGTCTTAATGTTTTATTAGTATAGTACTCCCTCCGTTCCCAAATATAAGTCTTTCTAGAGATTCTAGCGAGTGACTACATACAGAGCAAAATGAGTGTATCTACACTCTAAAATATGTCTACATACATCCATATGTTGTATTCCATTTGAAATGTCTCAAAAGGATTATATTTAGGAACAGAGGGAGTATATGGCATTTTTATTCCAGTTGTAACGTTTTCACTGTGAGGTGGGGCTGCAGTTGAGCAAACCGACCAACGGCAAATCCCCACCCCGCCCACCGGGCGTCGGCTGAGTTTAGAATTAGAAGAGAGAAACGAGGGAGAAGAGCTAGCTGTAGCACGGACGCTGTTCTCAGATGGGACTCGTGTTGATAGAATAGGAGTACTAAGCACTCGTACCTCTTTTTTCTCGAGGGAAAAAGTAGTCGTATGTCTAGTACTACCACTAGTTTGGTGCGTGCGACCTATACCTGTCATCACTTTAGGTCTCCTTTTTGAACCGCAGCTACGCTTCACCGTACATATTTTTTCACGCATTTATCCTCCTATAGCTATATGTACTCCTAGCCTATTTCCACGTGCTCCCTTTTGCCGACATGTGGGACATAGAGCATCTAGGTGATAGTGCATGCATGAATCGGAGCATATGCTGGGGTACTTTACATTTCAGACCTCATGAATTACATGCAAACCCCCCGTAGAAGAATAAATAAATAAATGAATTACTACATGAAACCGGATTATTTTCGTAGAAACCGAAGCACGTTCATTAAATTTTGGACATAACACGTTTATAGAAAACTACCAGACCTAAAACAGTCTAAGGGCCTCTTTGATTCACAGGATACTGAAAACACAGGAATGGGGAAAGTATGATGGTGATGATCCGAGACGAGGAGAACTCTAACTCAGTTAGATGTTAGAGTTAGATTCTAACCCTGAACTAACTCTAAACCAATGGATGTCTAAATACGTATGTATCAAGTTAGATTTTAGTATTAGATACATCCGTATCTAGACAAATCTAAGAAAAGAATTTTAGGACGGAGGGAGTAGTACTATATGTTTATTCACCCGTGGGGTTGTTCAATGAATGGAGGGCTGGGGAGCACAAGTGAACAATACTACTACTACTAGTAAGGTACATGTGCATTGCACGCATGAGATTTGGTAACCAAATTATGAATAAATAACACACTATAGCATGTAAGCTTTGATTCATATATGCATGATGTAGATGTTCGTTTAATTCTTATAGTTCATCTAGTTCAAAATCAATTAGTTTTATAAAAAAAATCTATTTTAAGATTCATGCAATTGTGCATTGTAAAGCATAAAGTAAAAACAAATAGTGATAATTCATTTTGAAAAAAAAAGTTTGGGCAATTAAGATATGGAAGATTATAGAACAAAGGAGAAGTGCTTGTGTTTTGAGGTTTGTGCATTATGCTTAAGTTCAACCATGGAGTCTTCTAGATTCTACACATGGCAGAATTTGGTGGAATGTAGATGATATCCAACGGCCAGTAGTGCTCGTATTTTCCATCTTTGTACCGTCGGATTAGCTTCATCCAACGACCAACTTTCAAAGTTATTCACACACTATATAAGGGTATAGAGTAGTAGTAAGTAGGACTTGTACAGTTAGTCACCATAAATAGAGAGTTTCTTTTCTTTAATGCCACGTACACAAATTGAAACGCTTGTTGTGGAGAGAAAAAGATAATCACTCCACTATATATGTACGCAGGGGCCTGAGCTCTTTCTTTACTAGGGTTGCTCTCTTCATTCTCTCATCCTCTCCAGATCTAAACAAGACAACGGTAGCACATTTTCTCTCTGCTCACCGCTGGTCACATATCTGGCCAGATCCCTTCGGCTGGGGTGTGTAGAGGACTAGGTGCATCGTTCACGCGGCCATCGCCGACGAGGGAGGAAACCCACAGCTGCCGAAGGGGCCCGCCTCTGCCCGTGTCGTTCTTTCCGACACAGCGCCGACTCGGGAGGCCCTCCGACCCTTCTTCCTCCCTGCCGTATTGTGCACAGATCCGACCTGACGCCACCGACATCCCGATGACCCTCAAGTATAAGTTCTTCGAAAGAGGCCTTGCTCTACTGCCCCAGCTCCCCACGTGTCTGCATGTGCATATTTTTCTACTCCCATTAGCTCTTCCAAAGCCACCTAAATTTTTAGTATTATTAGAGGTAAAGCTACTTCATGCATTCGAATCTAGGACTTGGTTCAAACAACGAAGAAAGGGGGGAAAGTTGTAGCATGAATCTAGGACTTGATTCAAAGAGGAAATAATATGGTGAAAGTAGTAGATACCGGATACCCAACCAGTCTCTTGGTTGAAAATGGAAATAATGGGAAAACGCAGCACAAACTGGATAAGGAACATATCTATTATTGGTTGAAAAAAGAATAGAAAGTGGACAAGTCAACAGAGTACGTCCAGGATTAGATTTGTTGCTCTCACATAGTAAAAGTTCTCCAAGATTAGAATTGCTCCCCTCACATAGTAAAAGGTCTCCAGGATTAGATTTGCTGCCCTCACATAGTAAAAGGTCTCCAAAATTAGATTTTCTGCCCTCACATAGTAAAAGGTCTCCAGGATTAGATTTGTTGCCCTCACATAGTAAAAGGTCTCCAGGATAAGATTTGCTGCCCTCACAGAGCATGAACAAACTCGCATCACCACTTTATGCCTCCTTGTAGGTACATTGTGCTGATGCGTGCACTGTCGCATGTCCTTATACCTACCTTTTGCTGTTGTTAATGTAAGGGCGCATGTAAAATGAAGCGATCACACTGTTACCTTAAGGACATGTCTAACCAGTGTTATTGTTAATCTAATGCCTCTAGTGATATGATGCAATTAAATTGTGTTACAAATGGTACTCCTGTTGTTTTCCCGGGATGATAAGTAAGTTGCTCCTTTACGCCATCGAAGTGTCCCGTGTCCCCACGGTCCCATGTGCTTAAACCAACTCTTTAGCTGCTGTTGATTTACTGTATCTGGTAAACAAGCAATGCCACCATTAAAGTAATCCCATATTTGATGAATTTCATTGTTGATCGTAATGCTTCCGGTAACATGAAGCATTGCTGACGTTTTAAAATTTCTACTGTCCTTGCGTGATTGCCATGAACATAATTAAGATGCTTCTTTTCATTTCGTGTATGTTTCGTATATTCTTATTGACCAGCAACTGTTTACTTTCTGTCTTTTTGTGCAGATAGGGATATCCATTTCACCTTGTTGCTATTGTGACCTTTTCATGAACTGCACAAGACACTTGTTTTGGAATGAGTGTCTTGTGCAGTTCAAATAAAATGTCACGTGGGCAACATCTCTCAGTTTTGGTGGAACTGCACAAAATGGCGATTGGAGTTTCCAAAATCTCCATCAAATTCTGCTGGTAATCTCGTGCAACATTTTATTAGCCTTTGCAAGATGAGCCATCACTGTCACCACAATGGCAATTTATTTTAGTGGAATTGCACAAAAGGATAAGCAAATTATAGTTGCACCTTACATGAGCCGGACAGCCAACCTTAATGTTCCTCAATTTTAGTGCAACTACTAAAGAAGAACTTGCCAGCTCACGAGAGCAAGTACTTCTTGCTAGCTGAATGATGCAATCTTTGCTTCATTTCAGGTGAACTGCAGAAAAAGGCGCATGAATTGAATCATGGAACTCCAGGCAGGCCTCATCCGAGTGGAGCTTCAGGTTGAGTTCAAGGAGTGCCACTATTATAGTAATCATGCTCTTCTTATCTATGTTGTGCAAACAGGAATACTCAACTACAGATGTTGTTACTGTCAAGAGCATTCACCAAGTTCTTGGGTTGTATGACACGGCTAGCCAAGATGGATTTAATCCCGATATTCACTTTATCAAAAGGCTCTAATGGGTTGGTTCTGAATCTTGCAAGTTGGGAATCAATGAGATGTGTAGGCATCTTTGTTGTACTTATTATTTGAATCTTATTTGTTGGTTCTGAATCTTGCAAGGTGGGAATTAATGAGATGTGTAGGCATCTTTGTTGTACTTATTATTTGGATCTTATTTGTTGGTTCTGAATCTTGCAAGCTGGGAAACACGGCATGATGATGCAGATGATAACAGCCATAATAAACAGTTCAAACTTGGTAGTATTATCTGTGTGAAAGTGCGACAAATGTGCTGATCGTGTGTGTCTTGAGAATAATAATTCTAATTGTTGTGCATGTTGATCCTGTGGCACTGATAGAATGAGCCAACGCATTGCTTGTTTTAAGTATAAATTTATGTTAAAGCTAATTAAATTTAAGTAAAGTGACCACTAACTCTTGTTATTGCAGTACCAATACAGACCGCTCGTGAACCGACGTGTGGCTGGAGTAGGTTTCTTAATGGAGGCGTTTGAATGCGCCGAGGGTGCATCTTCTGCCGGGCGTGCTCCGGGCGAGGGAGGGGTAGTAACTGTTGTCGCCTATACACACTTAGTTTACTATTGAATCCAGTTCCCCAAGAGCTGAAAAACGACATGCTGCCGCCGCCTACCCACTCGTTCACTTGAAGAGACTCCAATGGCGATCCGAGGGGTGAGCCTACTGGATATGGACTTCAGGAAGGAGTTCCCCTTTGAGTTCGCCGTTCAGTCCTATGGCTGCACCAAGTTGAATGTGATGTAGACCGACGATCCGGACTCGGTGAAGCTCTGCCTCGCCAAGTTCAAGCAGTACCTACAGGACGAGAAAGCAGAAGGTCGCAGGACTAGACCTTGTGCCCGTCCATTCGTCTCCTGACAGGGACCAGCGGATCACAGTCGCCCAGGTATCTGTGCAGGACAAAGTTCTCCTCTACCACTGCTGTAGGGCCATCAGAGGTTCTGGAGCAATCGCTCGTTTCATCGGCAGCGCCGGCTGCACCTTCGCTATGGTGGAGAGAAGGAAGAACGCGACGATTCATCCATCTGGTGCAACAAGCTTGTCGACATCCAAAAGCAATACAAGATCATCGGCAACGGGCAGGAGAAGGACTCCCTGGTTGACCTTGCCGAGACCATCATCGACCCCTAATATGCCAACATGAAAGAAGATAATGATACCAAAGGACCTGAACACGTGGGAGGTAGCTCTGAATCTAGCCTACATAACCTACGCGGCCAAGGACGCATACGCATGCTACGACATGTACAGGTGGATCTTGGACATGAGGGCGTGTCTGCTTCCCATAACCGACGAGTACACGGACAGCCGCAACGTCATGATCAAGCGCGTCATGATCATGGGTACTTTATCTATCGTTCCCAACATTGTCAGCAAAACAAGAGGAATCAGGAGACAACTGTTCGTTGAGAGGCTGACAGTCCCGCGCCCACCAGGTCCATGGCCTAGGTTTTGTTGTTTAACATGGGCAGCCCACGACATGTTTCAACATTTTTTGGATCCAACAGGTATCAAGCAGCCTCTGGGCCTCCCAACCTAGCTTTTCTATAACATCAGTAGCCCAAGTTATGTTTGTTTTTTGAAGACGACGCACAACTCAGTTCTATTTGCCTGAAAATTTTCTTGGTTGCTTGCCGACTCTTGATTGTGCCTACACTATTTGGAGATTTCTTGAGGAACGATTTCCAAACTATTCCTTGCAAAACTTAGATGAAATTCTTCACAAGTTTATTGCTTTGAGTAAGATGAATTCCAATGATCCTAAGTTTGGTGATTGTCTATTTGAGCTTACTAATCCTATGCGTGCCAAAGGAGATGTTGGAATCATTAGCAATATCATCTCCGAAGCCATGAGAATTCATAAAGATGAACATTGTGATAATCATTTGTCTAATGAATCACTCTCTCTAGGAATCGATCCATCACAAGACGATGTTGAACATGGATACTATGATGAGGATGATGATAGTGACTTTGATCTCGATGAGTCTATGAGACACTTTGGTCTTATGGCTAATCTTCACGACTACATGGCTGGAGGAAAGGAATGGGTACTTGATAGTGGATGTACCGATCACATGACCAGAGACAAGGATATGTTTCATGAGCTAGCTGAAAACAACGACCCTCGGAAGTATGTCACCTTTGGTGATAACTCTAAGGGTAAGGAGGCTGGCCTTGGTAAGGTGTCCATCTCACATGATAGCTTCATGCAAAATGTTATGCTCGTTGAATCTCTTGGCTATAATTTACTTTCCGTATCTAGACTTGCTGACTTTGGCTTCAATGTCCTATTTACTGAAGTGGATTGCCAAGTGTTTCGTAGAGATAATCACAATATAGTGTTTACCGTTATTTGTAGAGGTGATATTTACATTGTTGACTTCACTAAAAAGGCTCAACCTAGAACTTGCTTAATTGCTAAATCCTCTAAAGGCTGGTTGTGGCATAGAAGGTTAGGTCATGTGGGCATGCAAAATCTTGATAAGCTTATTAAAGGTGATCATATCCTTGGAGTAAAAGATGTTATATTTGACAAGGATAGATTGTGCAGTGCTTGTCAAGCAGGAAAACAGGTTGGAGGAAGCCACCCCGTGAAGAACATCATGACCACGAGAAGACCGCTCGAGCTACTTCATATGGATCTCTTTGGTCCCAATGCCTATAAACGTCTCGGTGGAAACTCTTTTGGTCTAGTCATAGTTGATGATTTTTCAAGATTTACGTGGGTGTTCTTTCTTGATGATAAATCGCAGGTCCAAAAGATCTTCAAGAACTTCGCTAGGAAGGCCCAAAATCAATTTGAAGTGAAGATCAAGAAGGTTTGCAGTGACAACGGAACGGAGTTCAAGAACGCAAATGTGGATACCTTTCTTGACGAAGAAGGGATTTCACACGAGTTCTCGTCAACGTACACGCCTCAACAAAATGGAGTTGTTGAGAGGAAGAACCAGACTCTTATTGAGATGGCGAGAATGATGCTTGATGAGTACAAGATGCCAAAACACTTTTGGGCGGAAGCGGTTGAGATAGCTTGTCATGCAACAAATCACTTGTATCTTCACAAGCTACTCGGCAAGACGGCATACGAGCTTCTCACCGGTAACAAACCCCGAGTTAGATATTTTCGAGTATTTGGCTCAAAGTGTTACATTCTTGATAAGCATCGTCATTCTAAATTTGCTAATAAATCTCATGAGGGTTTCCTACTTGGTTATGGCTCAAACTCTCACACTTATCGTGTCTACAACAATTTCACCTAAAAGGTTGAAGAGACAGTAGATGTGAAGTTTGATGAATCTAACGGCTCGCAAGTAGAGCAATTGTCAATTGATGTAGGAGACAAAGACCCTTCGGAAGCAATCCAAGACTTGTCTATTGGCAAGATTCATCCAACGAAGGTGAAGGAGAGTACCTCGTCCGTCCAAGTGGAAGATTCTACCTCTCCACCTCGACAAGAGAACGGCAACGTCAAAAATGAAGAAGGCCAAGAAGAAGAACAAGATGATGAAGAAGATGTTCCACCCCTACCCAAGCAAAAGCTCTCACGAGTTCGAGCAAGAGTCTCAAGAGACCATCCCATCGAACAAATCTACAATGATATCCAAACCGGGAGAATGACTCGCTCTAAAACTCGTTTGGCTAATTTTTGTGAACATTATTCATTCATCTCTAGCATTGAATCTATGAAGGTTGAAGAAGAAATGGAAGATCCGGATTGGATAAATGCCATGCATGAAGAGCTACACAACTTTGAGAGAAACCAAGTGTGGACATTGGTCGAGAAGCCCGACAACAACCACAACATCATCGGTACCAAATGGGTGTTTCGCAACAAGCACGATGAAGATGGACAAGTCGTTCACAACAAAGCACGTCTCGTCACCCAAGGCTACACTCAAGTCGAAGGTATGGACTATGGTGAGACATATGCCCCCGTTGCTAGACTTGAGTCCATCCGCATCTTACTTGCCTATTGATACGTCTCCAATGTATCTATAATTTTTGATTGCTCCATGCTACTTTATCTACTATTTTGGACTATATTGGGCTTTATTTTCCAATTTTATATTATTTTTGGGACTAACCTATTAACTGGAGGCACAGCCCAGAATTGCTGTTTTTTGCCTATTTCAGTGTTTCGAAGAAACAAAATATCAAACGGAGTCCAAATGGAATGAAACCTTCGGAAACGTGATTTTCTCACCGAACGTGATCCAGGGGACTTGGACCCTACTCCAAGGAACGAAAGAGGCGGTCACGAGGGTGGGGCGCGCGCCCCCTAGGCGCGCCCGCCTCGTGGGCCCCTGTTGCTCCACCGACGTACTCCTTCCTCCTATATATACCTCGCACTTCAAACGATCGTAACAGGAGCCAAAACCTAATTCCACCGCCGCAACTTCTTGTATCCACGAGATCCCATCTTGGGGCTGTTAGGAGCTCCACCGGAAGGGGCATCCACCACGGAGGGCTTCTACATCATCACCATAGCCCCTCCGATGAAGTGTGAGTAGTTTACTTCAGACCTTTGGGTCCATAGCTAGTAGCTAGATGGCTTCTTCTCTCGTTTTGGATCTCAATACAATGTTCTCCCCCTCTCTCGTGGAGATCTATTCGATGTAATCTTCTTTTTGCGGTGTGTTTGTTGAGACCGATGAATTGTGGGTTTATGATCCAGCTTATATATGAATAATATTTGAATCTTCTCTGAATTCTTTTATGTATGATTGGTTATCTTTGCAAGTCTCTTCGAATTATCCGTTTGGTTTGGCCAACTAGATTGGTAGTTCTTGCAATGGGAGAAGTGCTTAGCTTTGGGTTCAATCTTGCGGTGTCCTTTCCCAAAGGATGTAAGAGGCAGCAAGGCACGTATTGTATTGTTGCCATCGAGGATAAAAAGATGGGTTTTTTATCATATTGCATGAATTTATCCCTCTACATCATGTCATCTTGCTTAAGGCATTACTCTGTTTTTAAATTAATACTCTAGATGCATGCTGGATAGCGGTCGATGAGTGGAGTAATAGTAGTAGATGCAGAATCGTTTCGGTCTACTTGTCTCAGACGTGATGCCTATATACATGATCATACCTAGATATACTCATAATTATGCTCAATTCTCATCAATTGCTCAACAAGAATTTGTTCACCCACCGTAGAATACTTATGCTCTTGAGAGAAGCCACTAGTGAAACCTATGGCCCCGGTCTATTCTCATCATATCAATCTCCATCACTTAAATACTTGCTTTGTTTTTACTTTGCCTTTTACTTTTCACTTTGCAACTCTATACCAAAAATACCAAAAATATTATCTATCATCTCTATCAGATCTCACTCTCGTAAGTGACCGTGAAGGGATTGACAACCTCTAATCGCATTGGTTGCGAGGAGCTATCGTTTTGTGCAGGTACGAGGGACTTGTGCGTGGCCTCCTACTAGATTGATACCTTGGTGCTCAAAAACTGAGGGAAATACTTACGCTACTTTGCTGCATCATCCTCTCCTCTTCGGGGAAATCCAACGCAGTGCTCAAGAGCTAGCAAGAAGAATTTTTGGCGCCCGTTCTTTGAGGAGGCTCACGCAAGAGCAAGTCAAGCACCATACCAAGTACCCATCACAATCCCTATCTCCCGCATTACGTTATTTGCCATTTGCCTCTCGTTTTCCTCTCCCCCACTTCACCCTTGCCGTTTTATTCGCCCTCTCTTTCCCAATCTCCTCCTCTTTTTCCCGTTGCCTTTTTCCTTGCCCGCTTGTTTGCTCGTGTGTTGGATTGCTTGTTTGTCGCGATGGCTCAAGATGCTACCAAATTGTGTGACTTCACCAATACCAATAATAATGATTTCCTTAGCACTCCGATTGCTCCTCTTGCCAATACTGAATCTTGTGAAATCAATACTGCTTTGTTGAATCTTGTTATGAAAGATCAATTCATCGGCCTTCCTAGTGAAGATGCCGCTACTCATCTGAATAGCTTTGTTGATTTATGTGATATGCAAAAGAAAAAAGATGTCGATAATGATGTCGTTAAATTGAAGCTATTTCCTTTTCGCTTAGAGATCGTGCTAAAGCATGGTTTTCATCTTTGCCTAAAAATAGTATTGGTTCTTGGAACAAGTGCAAAGATGCTTTTATCTCTAAGTATTTTCCTCCCGCTAAGATTATCTCTCTTAGGAACGATATTATGAATTTTAAGCAACTTGATCATGAACAAGTTGCACAAGCTTGGGAGAGAATGAAATTAATGATACGTAATTGTCCTACTCATGGTTTGAACTTATGGATGATTATACAAAAAATTTATGCCGGATTGAGTTTTGCTTCTAGAAATCTTTTAGATTCGGCCGCGGGAGGCACTTTTATGAAATCACTTTAGGAGATGCTACTAAACTTCTAGATAATATTATGGTTAATTATTCTCAATGGCATACCAAAAGATCTACTAATAAAAAAGTGCATGCGATAGAAGAAATTAATGTTTTGAGTGGAAAGATGGATGAACTTATGAAATTATTTGCTACTAAGAGTGTTTCTTCTGATCCTAATGATATGCCTTTGTCTACTTTGATTGAGAATAATAATGAATCTATGGATGTGAATTTTGTTGGTAGGAATAATTTTGGTAACAACGCCAGAGAAGGGAATTTTAATCCTAGGCCTTATCCTAGTAATCCTTCTAATAATTATGGAAATTCCTACAACAACTCTTATGGAAATTTTAATAAGATGCCCTCTGAATTTGAGAGTAGTGTTAAAGAGTTCATGAATTCACAAAATAATTTTAATGCTTTGCTTGAAGAGAAATTGCTTAAAGTTGATGAATTGCCTAGGAACGTTGATAGAATTTCTCTTGAGGTTGATTCTTTAAAGCGTAGATCTATTCCTCCTAAGCATGATATCAATGAGTCTCTCAAAGCTATGAGAATTTCCATTGATGAATGCAAAGAAAGAACCGCTAGGATGCGTGCTTCGAAAGATGCCTTTATTAAAGCGTGTTCTTCCAATTCCTATGAAAATCAAGATGAAGATCTAAAAGTTATTGATGTGTCCCCCATTAAATCTTTGTTTGCAATATGAATCTTGATGAAACTGATTATTATCTTCCTTTACCTAGAAGGCGTTATAAGAATTCAGAGTTTTTTAGATCTTGATGATGAAATTGATAAATGTGGGATTGAAAGAAATAAAAATCTAGATGCTGCTAAACCCACTATATTGGATCTCAAGGAATTTAATTATGAAAATTGCTCTTTAATTGATTGTATTTCCTTGTTGCAATCCGTGCTAAATTCTCCTCATGCTTATAGTCAAAATAAGGCCTTTACCGAACACATTGTTGATGCCTTGATGCAATCTTATGAAGAAAAACTTGAGTTGAAAGTTTCTATCCCTAGAAAGCTCTATGATGAGTGGGAACCTACTATTAAAATTAAAATTAAAAATTATGAGTTTCATGCCTTGTGTGATTTGGGTGCTAGTGTCTCAACTATTCCCAAAACTTTGTGTGATTTGCTAGATTTCCGTGACTTTGATGATTGCTCTTTAAACTTGCATCTTGCGGATTCCACTATTAAAAAGCCTATGGGAAGAATTAATGATGTTCTTATTGTTGAAAATAGGAATTATGTGCCCGTAGATTTTATCGTTCTTGATATAGATTGCAATCCTTCATGTCCTATTATTCTTGGTAGACCTTTCCTTAGAACGATTGGTGCAATTATTGATATGAAGGAAGGGAATATTAGATTCAAATTTCCATTAAAGAAAGGCATGGAACACTTTCCTAGAAAGAAAATAAAATTACCATATGAATCTGTCATGAGAGCCACTTATGGATTGCCTACCAAAGATGGCAACACCTAGATCTATCCTTGCTTTTATGCCTAGCTAGGGGCGTTAAACGATAGCGCTTGTTTGGAGGCAACCCAATTTCATTTTTTGTTTTTTGTTTTTGCTTATGTTTAGGAATAAATAATCCATCTAGCCTCTGTTTAGATGTGGTTTTATGTTTTAATTAGTGTTTGTGCCAAGCTAGACCTATTGGATCTTCTTGGATGATAGTTATTTGATCTTGCTGTAATTTCCAGAAACTTTGCGCTCAGTGCCCGAATTATTAAAAATCACCAGAACGTGATACAATACTGATTCCAGTTGCTGCTGATCAATAAACAAATTTTCTAGGTCTCTAATTTCGGTAGATATTTTGGAGTCCCACAAGTTTGTGTTAGTTACAGATTACTACAGACTGTTCTGTTTTTGACAGATTCTTTTTTGCGGGTGTTGTTTGCTTATTTTGATGAATCTATGGCTAGTAAAATAGTTTATAATCCATAGAGAAGTTGTAATACCGTCGGTTTAACACCAATATAAATAAAGAATGAGTTCATTACAGTATCATAAAGTAGTCTTTTGTTTTCTTTCTCTAACGGAGCTCACAAGATTTCTATTGAGTTTTGTGTTGTGAAGTTTTCAAGTTTTGGGTGAATTCTTTTGATGGATTATGGAACAAGGAGTGGCAAGAGCCTAATCTTGGGGATGCCCATGGCACCCCAAAGATAATCCAAGGACACCAAAAAGTCAAAGCTTGGGGATGCCCCGGAAGGCATCCCCTCTTTCCTCTACTTCCATCGGTAATTTACTTGGATCTATATTTTTATTCACCACATGATATGTGTTTTGCTTGGAGCATCTTGTATTATTTGTGTCTTTGCTTGTTAGTTTACCATAATCATCCTTGCTGTACACACCTTTTGAGAGAATCCAATTTGATTAGAATTTCCTAGAATACTCTGTGTGCTTCACTTATATCTTTTGAGCTTGATAGTTTTGCCAATAGTGCTTCACTTATATCTTTTGAGAGTGATAATTTTTGCTCTAGTGCTTCACTTAGATCTTTTAGAGCATGGTGGTGGATTTGTTTTAAAGAAACTATTGATCTCTCATGCTTCACTTAGATTATCTTGAGAGTTGTTAATAGCATGGTAATTTGCTTAATATTATATACTTGGTATTCAAGATATGTAAAACTTTCTTTTGAGTGCGTTGAATATTAAGAAAAGTTTGATGCTCGATAATTGTTTTGAGATATGAAAATGGTGATATTAGAGTCATGCTAGTTGAGTAGTTGTGAATTTAAAGAATACTTGTGTTGAAGTTTGTGATTCCCGCATGCACGTATGGTGAACCGTTATGTGATGAACTCGGAGCATGATTTATTTATTGATTGTCTTCCTTATGAGTGGCGGTCGGGGACAAGCGATGGTCTTTTCCTACCAATCTATCCCCCTAGGAGCATGCGTGTAATACTTTGCTTTGATAAACTTCTAGATTTTTGCAATAAGTATATGAGTTCTTTATGACTAATGTTGAGTCCATGGATTATACACACTTTTTCCCATCCTTCCACCCTTGCTAGCCTCTCTAATACCGCGCACTTTTCGACGGTATCATACACCCACCATATATCTTCCTCAAAACAGTCACCATACCTACCTATTATGGCATTTCCATAGCCATTCCGAGATATATTTCCATGCAACTTTCCACCATTCCGTTTATTATGACACGCTCCATCATTGTCATATTGCTAGCATGATCATGTAGTTGACATAGTATTTGTGGCAAAGCCACCCTTCATAATTCTTTCATACATGTCACTCTTGTTTCATTGCATATCCTGCACATCACCGGAGGCATTCATATAGAGTCATACTTTGTTCTAAGAATCGAGTTGTAATTGTTGAGTTGTAAGAAAAATAAAAGTGTGATGATCATCATTCTTTAGAGCATTGTCCCAAGTGAGGAAAGGATGATGGAGACTATGATTCCCCCACAAGTCGGGATGAGACTCCGGACGAAAGATAAAAAAATGAAAAAAGAAAAAAAAGAGGCCATAAAAAAAAGAGAAAAGGCCCAAATAAAAAAAAATGAGAGAAAAAGAGAGAAGGGACAATGCTACTATCATTTTACCACACTTGTGCTTCAAAGTAGCACCAAGATCTTCATGATAAAGAGTCTCTCATTTTGTCACTTTCATATACTAGTGGGAATTTTTCATTATAGAACTTGGCTTGTATATTCCAATGAGGGGCTTCCTCAAAATGCCCTAGGTCTTCGTGAGCAAGCGAGTTGGATGCACACCCACTTAGTTTATTTTGTTGAGCTTTCGTATACTTATAGCTCTAGTGCATCCATTGCATGGCAATCCCTACTCACGCACATTGATATCTATTGATGGGCATCTCCATAGCCCGTTGATACGCCTAGTTGATGTGAGACTATATTCTCCCTTTTTGTCTTCTCCACAACCACCATTCTATTCCACATATAGAGCTATATCCATGGCTCACACTCATGTATTGCGTGAAGATTGAAAATGTTTTGAAAATGTTAAAGTATGAAACAATTGCTTGGCTTGTCATCGGGGTTGTGCATGATTTAAATATTTTGTGTGGGGAAGATGGAGCATAGCCGACTATATGATTTTGTAGGGATAACTTTCTTTGGCCATGCTATTTTGAGAAGACATAATTGCTTAGTTAGTATGCTTGAAGTATTATTATTTTTATGTCAATATGAACTTTTGTCTTGAATCTTTCGGTTCTGAATGTTCGTACCACAATTAAGAAGATTTACATTGTAATTGTGCCAAAGTATCACTCCGCATCAAAAATTCTCTTTTTATCATTTACCTACTCGAGGACGAGCAGGAATTACGCTTGGGGATGCCTGATACGTCTCCAACGTATCTATAATTTTTTATTGCTCCATGCTACTTTATCTACTGTTTTGGACTATATTGGGCTTTATTTTCCACTTTTATATTATTTTTGGGACTAACCTATTAACCGGAGGCCCAGCCCATATTGCTGTTTTTTGCCTATTTCGGGTTCAAGAAATGTAATATCAAACGGGGTCCAAACGGAATGAAACCTTCGGAAACGTGATTTTCTCACCGAACGTGATCCAGGGGACTTGGACCCAACTCCAAGGAACGAAAGAGGCGGTCACGAGGGTGGGGGGCGCCCCCTGCCTCGTGGGCCCCCTGTCGCTCCACCGATGTACTCCTTCCTCCTATATATACCTACGTACCCCCCAAACGATCAGAACAGGAGTTAAAAATCTAATTCCACCGCCGCAACTTCCTGTATCCACGAGATCCCATCTTGGGGCCTGTTCGAGTTCACGGAGGGGCATCCACCACGGAGGGCTTCTACATCAACACCATAGCCCCTCCGATGAAGTGTGAGTAGTGTACTTCAGACCTTCGGGTCCATAGCTAGTAGCTAGATGGCTTCTTCTCTCTTTTTGGATCTCAATACAATGTTCTCCCCCTCTCTCGTGGAAATCTATTCTATGTAATCTTCTTTTTGCGATGTGTTTGTTGAGACCGATGAATTCTGGGTTTATGATCCAGCTTATTTATGAATAATATTTGAATCTTCTCTGAATTCTTTTATGTATGATTGGTTATCTTTGCAAGTCTCTTCGAATTATCCGTTTGGTTTGGCCAACTAGATTGGTAGTTCTTGTAATGGGAGAAGTGCTTAGCTTTGGGTTCAATCTTGCGGTGTCCTTTCCCAAAGGATGTATAGGGCAGCAAGGCACGTATTGTATTGTTGCCATCGAGGATAACAAGATGGGGTTTTTATCATATTGCATGAATTTATCCCTCTACATCATGTCATCTTGCTTAAGGGTTACTCTGTTTCTAACTTAATACTCTAGATGCATGCTGGATAGCGGTCGATGAGTGGAGTAATAGTAGTAGATGCAGAATCGTTTCGGTCTACTTGTCTCGGACGTGATTCCTATATACATGATTATACCTAGATATACTCATAATTATGCTCAATTCTGTCAATTGCTCAACAGTAATTTGTTCACCCACCGTAGAATACTTATGCTCTTGAGAGAAGCCACTAGTGAAACCTATGGCCCCCGGGTCTATTCTCATCATATCAATCTCCATCACTTTAATACTTGCTTTGTTTTTACTTTGCCTTTTACTTTTCACTTTGCATCTCTATACCAAAAATACCAAAAATATTATCTATCATCTCTATCAGATCTCACTCTCGTAAGTGACCGTGAAGGGATTGACAACCCCTAATCGCGTTGGTTGCGAGGAGCTATCGTTTTGTGCAGGTACGAGGGACTTGTGCGTGGCCTCCTACTGGATTTATACCTTGGTTCTCAAAAACCGAGGGAAATACTTACGCTACTTTGCTGCATCATCCTCTCCTCTTCGGGGAAATCTAACGCAGTGCTGAAGAGGTAGCACCTATGCTGATCACCATGATATTACCTTGTACCAAATGGGCATTAAGAGTGCTTTTCTAAATGGTGAAATTGAGGAGGAAGTTTATGTCACTAAAAAAAAATACATTTCCGTGATGATACGTGTTTGTCACAGTAGGTCACGTTTTCTGTCATGCATGTACATCCATGACAAATTTATGACAGAATCAAGATAGTCATACCTGTGTTGTCGTAGAAGTGTTCCATGACATTACGAAAATTATCATCACGGAAGTGTCCACTTCCATGACGATAAATCACGCGTCACAGAAGTGCTTTCGTCAAGGGTGACCGACACGTGGCATCCACCGTAACGGAACGCCGTTAAGCTATCGGGTCGGGTTTTCGATCCGATAACCCATTAACAGCCCCAACCATTGGGAAATTTCCACGTGTAAAATTCTTATTGGCCAGACGAAACACGTGTCACCGTCGATGGGTCGATAGGCGCCTATGATATGTCGACACGTGCCACGGCCCACCACTGGCCCATTTAGCTTACAAAGCCGGCCCGTTTGACTTGGTCAAAACTTAACAGGCTGGCCCATGAAAAGCCTGTTAACGGTCTCTTCGCAAATAGGCCATTTTACGGCCCGTTAACTCACGACCCGTTAGGCCCTAAAGGAAATCGGCCCAACAATGTCATGTGGGCCGTCGAATAAAACACCAACCCATTTCACTTTCGGCCCATGTATGGCCCACGACGTCTTTCGGCCCATATGAGGCCTTTCGACCTTTCGCCCTTTACGGTGCCCACGGTGACTCTAGCCCATAATGAACAGTAATTTTCTTTGTACCCATTAACGGCCGTGATTTACATGGGCCGTTTCCAGCCCGTGTTAGCTTTGCCTATTGACGTCCCATACGTTCTTGGGCTCTTTTCGCCCTCGATTACTTCCGCCCACATCGGCATGTTCCCTAATGGGCCAAATTCGCCCATGGCAAGAGTTGGCCCGTTCATCGGCTGTTCCCTAATGGGACAAATTCGCCGCCATCGGTTCATACCCTAATGGGCCAAATTCGCCCATGGCAAGAGTCAGCCCGTTTACGGCCCGTTAACCCGCTATACCGCTTTCTAGCCCGTCCTATATTCTGGCCCATTAACGACCCATTATGCCTGTGACAGAATTAAGCCTTTGCTGTCCTATGGCATGTTAACGGCCCGTTACCGTGCTGGGCCGATACCAATTACGCCCGATTATGGCCCATGTAGACCCATTTATCCGATGGCCCGAGGCCCACCGATTCTGAGCCCATTTATCGACGGGGAGGCCCACCGATTACAGGCCCATTTATCGACGGCCCGTAGGAGATCCATGGATCCTACAGCCCGTATATGGCCCATGGTAGTTGCGGCCACTAGCAAACCAAGGAAAAAGAAGACTAGGAAATAAATAAGGCCAAAACTAACACTAGGCTATTAAGGCGATTGCACAGATTACATCCACTCGGCATCAAAGATCGCCACCAAAGGCAAATATAGGGAACACACTACACTATACAAAAATGGCTTGCTGTTTTCTTCAGCCGGTGGCTGCATGTTAAGAATAAATTTTGTATCATACCAAAACAAATTACAACTATATAACAAAAGGAAGGTTGGCATAAAACTTAACAGTCTAGCAGATAAATGCACCACCGTGAAGTTCGTAAGCTCGATTCATTTGACCTGATTACGTTTTCATCTTTGTATTGTCCAATGGAGCACCATAACCCTCGCCTTCATTTCCCTAGGCTCATGAACAACATAGCAAATGTCCGATAGTCCCGTTTCAACACCATTCTTATCTTGAGGACATTGATCAATGTTTCTCATTGTTTCACAAAGTGTCTGTGTTAGGTAATGGACTTGTGTCTGGAGCGCAGATACAACATTGCTTTGAGCTTGCATATCTTGATCATGAGGCAGTTTGGACGATATTGCCTTAACAACCAACCAAGTATTATGCAGAAACGTGCTTTTGGCACTGTTAGTGGATAGGTACTCACCCACTGCAGCAAGAGCTGACATTGCGGTTATAGTTGCCTCGCCACCTTCAGAAGGTGGCGGTTACACCATTTTTTCCATAGCTCGCTGAAAAGTTGAGGTTTTACATTAGTAGTACCAGAACATAAGATATTAAGGTGGCAACAAAACCAAACAAAATAGCTTTGGTCTATATACATAACTTATTCTGGTGAACCCATGTAAAATATTAGTTGTATTTTATTGCAAAGTACATAATAAAACCAGGTTCCAAACATATGACCATGTACCATCGCTAATGTATTGTCTATTTCTTCACATTGTATTGAGGGCTAAGGATGAAAAGACGAAGTTTATAATACGGTAAGCATAGTATGACATCATTCATATCACAAAACAACTAAGATCAGACAAACATGCAATTGTAACGTTGTGTGGGCAAGTCCAACATGGAACTAGATTACGGGTCAAGACCAAAGGAACATCACTCCTCTCTTTTAAACCTTGTAAGGTGCAATGATACGCTAAGACAATTGTGTATAAAATTGAAAAGAGTAATAGACATTGGCTGCAAACCATGCAGTTCAAGGCACAAGTCAGAGTAAGTAGTAGTTAAAAGGCACGAGGATTAAGGACTTACAACAGCGGCTTTGACTGGTGTAGTCATGCCCTTCTTCTTCTTTGGTGTGACAGTCCTTGAAGATTTCCACAACATTTGGTTCAGGTACTTTTTGGTCCTTATGGCTTTCCTCTGCATTTTAACAAGTCAATATAGATATGATAATATGGTACAACGAAAAGAGTGAAACAGCAGCTAATTACAAGAGCCTCGCAGGTGCAATATAGCTACGAGATCCCGTCATGCTGTTGGAATTTCACTTTCGACGGTTGGCCTTGTTCTTTGAACAGTTCACCTACAAGAAGATAGATTTGTGTGGCACATGCGTAAATAGGACTTCAACATGTGATCGATCACATATATATAATGTACACGATACTTGGATCGGACTAGTGTTTAACAAGGCCCCTCCAGTCTTCATCCGATATATTTTCCAATCGGAGATGTTTGGGAAAGTTCACCGTTAGCCTTGCCTTCAAAGTTAGTTTTCGTCAAGTTATACCGACATCTTGTCAGAGAGCAGACTTGAAAACATGGGTGCAAGCTTGTCCGGTTGCATCATCTTGGCTATCCAACTTGAACCTCATATGTTGAAAATTATGGGAGTCTCATTATCAAGAACCTAGAAAGTATGGGGACGAGCAAGACGATATTACTAGTTTCCATACATAACCATACTTACAGATAAATGGTCGAGGAAGGTGTTGAACTGGTTTCGTCTTTGTCATTCCTGTCTTGAATCCATGTTGGGAGGATACATACATGACACCTAAAGGCAACCGCTGCCTCGATACTAACTTGGCTGACTCAGCAGCATCACGTGGCCTTTTTAAACCTGCCTCAAAACGGATCTCCATTCTTCCCCTCTAGATTTAGTTAACCTATCGAGCATTATCCCCGATGTTTGTTTCCTCTTGCGCCTAGGTGCTAGTCCAACAACGGACATAGGAAGTGTTAGTGTACATCAAACTGTGAGACTACATATAAAGAAGCATGCAACTGTTACTTGACTCCAGCAACTACCTTCTTGCTGTTGAAGCTCACAAGGTTCATCTGATATTGCCAACTCGTCTTGTGTCAAGAGTACTTGGGAAGTAGTGTCAGGTGGCAAGGGAGCTTGGGAACGTGCTGCTAGCTCAGCTGACGCACGAGTAAGTCGTGCAGCTGGTAGTACTGTGGTAGGTGTTGCAAGAACTAGGGCTGTCTCTGCTTGTTTGGTGGCAGCTATTTGTTTCTATTTGGCTTTTTTTGCAACTAGTGTAGCATGGGATGCCGTGTTTGTAGAATTTTCCGCTGGACTTTGACCTTCTATTGCACCATCAGTACCAGCAGAATCTGCAGGATTCATCCACTTCTCATTCCCTGCCATTATGTGTTTCTTCCTCTTTCTCTGTGTCATGTTAAGTTAAGCGGACAAGAAAAGTGAATAACAATTTAGTTCTTCAGAACAAATTCATGCATGATGCAAACGAACTGAACTTTGATGTTAGACAACCACATGATAGGAGGATGTAATATGTATGAAAAACAGGACGGAAGAGATAACCAGAACTATGATGTGTAAACTAAGAAGAAGACATTTCACCAAATTAGAAGCAATGCAATGGAAGGTAGACACCATATGAAAGATGCTACAAATATCGCCCGCCAAGTTAATAAAGTTGTCTCATCATAAATGGCGTTTAAACAAATGTGAAGCAAGACAAGAAATAAATCATATGCAAGTTGCAAACAACATCACACTACCATGTTAGAGGTCTCTCGTCATTAGTGCCATTGCATATTCACAAAGCATTGCATATTCATAGCTTATGATGTGTAAACTAAGGAGAAGGCATTTCAACAAATTAGAAGCAATGAAAGCTAGACACCATATGAAAGATGCAACGAATATCACTCTACCAAGTTAAAACTGTCTCGTCATAAGTGCCATTTCAACAAATTAGTAGTACAAGCTAGAAAAGAATGTGAGATGTAACCTATATCACACTCCGAAGTCAAACGTGTCTTATGATAAGTGATTGTTGCAGGTTACACAACAGTAGTAATTTGATGTAAGAACATGGTGTGGTAGACAAATATTGTATGTTCTAGAAACAGGAACACATGTCTTATTCAAGTATAATGTGTAAAGTAAGCAGATGGAATTCAACAAAATTAGAAGCAATACAAGCTAGACATCACACATAACATGCAACCACATATAACAAAGGCCAAGTTAGAGGGAGCACCGGTGATCTTTGTACTAGGGGAGACGTGCTCATCATAAACACAACTTTGTTGAGTGTCTATGCATGTGTTGTCTTGGAAATCATCTTGGGGGTGTGGAGGAGTAGAAACTGTAGAGGCCCTCCGTTCGGAAAGAGCACCTTTATCCGCTGCCTTGCTAACTTCCTTCCGCTTTGTTGATTTTGAATTGTCATGTAAAACCGACAAGAAAAAGCAATAAAATTCTCTCTTCAGAAATCATTCATGCATGATACTGAAAATCACTACTTTGATGTAAGGCAAACACATGATACCAGGATGGAATATGTAAGAAAAACAGGACGACATGGCATGTTCACAACTATTTGTGTAAACTAAGCAGAAACAATTCCAGCAAATAAGAAGCAATGCAAGCTAGACACCACATGAAAGATGCAACCACTATGACTCTGTCAAGTTAAAAGCGTCCCATCATAAATGGAATTTCAACAAATTAGAAGCAGCGCATGCTATAAATCATATGAAAGATGCAACTAATATCGCATTGCATATACTAAAGGTGTCTCGTCATATTGATTGATGCGGGATACAAAAACAATAGTTTTATGTAAGGACATGCTTAATAGACAGATGTACTATGTACTAAATACGAGGAAGGCATGTCACATTAACTTGGTATGATGTATAAGCTAAGCAGACTAGCACATGCAGTTTAACCAGATTGGAAGAATTACAATCTAGACACCATATGCAACATGCAACCACATATCACGCTGCCAAGTTAGAGCAGGCACCTGCGATGCTAGTGTAGGGAAATGTCAGAATCAACTACAGAGCTACGTTCACTATCTTTATCTAGCATTTCGCTTTCTTGAGAATCATGTCGGAGGCCGACGCTGCATTCTTTAAATGAGGAGTAGTCCCCTTGCTGCCCTGCCTCGTCATAAGTGATTGATGAGGGATACACAAGAACATTAGTTTGATGTAAGAACATGGTTAATACACGGATGTACTAGTATGTACCAAAACAGTAAAGGCATGTCATATTCAAAGGTATAATGTGTAAGCTAAGCGGATGCAATTTAACAAAATTGGAAGCAATACAAGCTAGACATCCTACTGGAGTGGGAGCATGATCATCTAGGACCTGAGAGCCTGGTGGGAGGCGGGCTGCTTCGCCACCATCACAACTTTTTAGTTGGCTTCCAGGTGATGCCTATCTTTGTTGGGCTTGTCACTGGCTCAGCCAGTGCCCTGACTAGCTATTTGTCTTCTGGTGCTCACGGGATGGTGGTTCATGTAAAAAATATGTTTCCTTATCTTACCGACCTCGGCCTTTCGAATACAAGCTAGACACCATATGGAACATGCAATGACATATGACACCGCGAAGTTAAAGCAAGCACCTGGGATGGTGGTTCATTGCGAGCGAGGTCATCAACTCCAGAGCTACGCCATCAGCCTCCATCTCACGACATCGCACCCTTTATAGCGCCAGTAACGTGTCTTGCCTACCCGCATACTGGCTGGAGCGACTTCTCTCTTTTCTTTTCTGCTTCTGTCAAGGCAGAGTCTGAAATACCCTTGCATAAAAACACAATAGTGAGAGTATGGGTGAAGTGTGTGCAGAACTAGTGCACTGTAAAAGTAGCAGATAGCAGGTGGCTGAAAAATAAATGACAGGAGACATATGATAGCTCTACAACATTGCATGGCAAACAAAATTAGATTCTACTCCGTATGATTTTGTAATATATGAGCACAGGAAATGCAGGTACTCCTCCAGCACACCACCACATGCGGTCATATCTAAGATAACAGTCGACTGAAAATAAATAGGTCAATCGATTTTTTTAATGAGTCGTCCGATCTATAAGGAACGGGCATATGGCCTTCGTCTACCTCCCGCCAGTCACTGTTGACGATCTTTCTCGAACCGCCAGCGACCACCGGCCCAGGCCCATACCTTTGCCGCCCCGCCCTCCCATCGACCTCACACCACCGCCGTGCTTGGCAGCGCCCCCAGGCCATCCCTTTAATCCCGACCGACCTCCAGATCGGGCGCCAGAGTTTCTAGGCCGCTGCGCCCCTACGATAAACACCAAGCGCTGCTTCCCGGCGTAATAGGCGTACTAAGCGCTGTTACGCCGGGAATGCTTTCGTTAATTGGGAATCAACTGCCAGAAATTGAAATTCAGAGGCGACGGACCTCTGGCTAAGGTGAAATAGTATATGAGGAGAAACCTTGTGCATCGCGAGTTACTAGGAACATCTAGTATTAAGAAGAAGCGGTCAACTATTGTCTTCTGTGGGATGAATAACGTGTAAGCAGAGACGTAAGATTTGCAAGAATAAGGGAAGAGGAGTACCTTTTTCGGTTGCCGGTGTGGTCACCTCCACATGTCGCGCTGATCTTCTTCTTTTTACTGGGGAAACCGATGTTCTGGAGGGTGCAGGCTTGGACGAACCCATGGCCCAATTGTTGACTGTGTTGCCGTGGCCGTATGTCGGTGGAGGGGAAGCAGATCCGAGGCGGCGAAGGACGGCGTAGCAGGAACAGCTCCGGTGCGGTGGAGGGTGGCGAAGTTGGAGCAGCAGTAGTGAGGTGCAGAACGGCGTGGTTGAACTGGCACGGGTACGGACGGCTCGGCCTCAGCTTCAACTACTAGCCGTTGAGGGCGTTGCGGTTGAGGATGCGGTGGACGACGATGACGGGGTATCGGTTCCGGCGTGATGGAGGAGGGCGGCGGTTGATGGGTGGGATGGGGTGGCGGACGGATGACGCCGGGGTTTCGTTGCTGGTGGAGAGGTAGTTTTGGCGCCCACAGAGTACGAATGGGGAATCGGACGGGGATAAGGGGAACCATGTTTGATGCAGGGACGCGCTTGTTTTTGGCTTTTTGAATGTAAGATGGGGCGCGCTTGTTTGAATTTTGGGAAAGTACAAACTTTGCCCCCTCTTAAATTTTGGACCTACTGCTGGTCGGGGGTAGGATGGTAATCCCAGGTGTCCCAAATTGTGGGCGGAGCGATTTCGCCACAAGACATGTGTGCTTAGCGGCCATTGTGTATGAATGTTTTTCGGAGGCGGTTATGCGTGGCGTCTAGATTTAAGCTACAAACCTACCCGGTTTAGACCGTTGGACGTCGGGCGGTAGGTTTCACGGGTCGGAGTTATTAGAAAAGTAATTTCCTTGTACTACCAAACATTGGTCTCACACGGTTTCAAAGTAGTAGAGGCTCTTTTGGCGCTTCGTTCGAAATTTTGAAACACAAGCATTCACGTTTAGAGTACTCTTGAACTATGAGGATTGACCTAAATAGACAACGTTATATTTGACCTTGTATGTTTGAAAACCTCATTAAATTATCCACTTCTTTTTGAAATTTTGACACTTGAAAATCCTATAACTACGATTATTTTGGAATGGGGGAGCTAAATTTGAATCTATTTTGTACACGACTACATATGCTATTACGTACAAAATCAGAGCAAAGATTGGTGCCCCCATAATTTAGGTATGGTTTACAAATGCCATGATATCAAATTTAAATAATTGAATGGACTTCATGTTGAATTCGAATTTTTTTAAACCACCTTAAGTTGAATTCAAATGTATGTTAGTTCATAGGTAGCTATTTATAATGTCCATTGTGTAACTTTCGTATGTATAATGTGCTTTACACACACAACATGAACTATACTCACGTTTATATTCGATTGCTAAAGCGATGCATTGTCTGGAGTTCAAAATACTAACTATGTGGATCAATTGTGTTGAATAATAACATAGACATGCTCAAATTCGATAGAATCTAGATGTCTGATGGATCAATGACCGCTCCTTACGCGAATTGCAAATATCATGATCCCATCCTAATATTTGGATACAATTTATATCTTTAATCAATGTGTAGAGCAGTCTTTTACGTGTAGTTTCACTCTCCATCAGTGTGGTCTCTCACACATGCTCACACACTCTCTCCCGAGGTGTCTTTCTCGCACACATGCTCTAGATATAACCCTCCCTCCCTCTCGTAACCATTTACAACTGTTTTCACTAACCTTTATCACAAGCACTCTTCCTCTCGCAAACATACACACGCACAATCCTCATCCACCCTTTCTATATACATGGACCTGCCTACGTGTCTCATGTATGCACATTATCTTTACGCCTGTCTCTCACGCATTGTCTCACACCTCTCTTCCTAATCGATGAGTATGATTCTAGCAGAGCATTCTGTAGGATGCCCCTTAAAGTTAGGTTGGATGAATAGTAATATCAGAGATAAAGGGGTTATCTTAGTCCGAGAACCTAGGGTTACAAATCCTAGCCGGCTTTGTTAGTGGACACAGAGTCCTTCACAATTCTTCTATCTTTGTCTTGTACGACTAGTCATCCATGGGTCTTCCTAAATGCGTCACGAGCCGACAAATGTGGCGCAGGACGGAACCAAACGAAGGGCCTCACCTCGACCCACCGGACCTCACGCGGTGACACACCCTCTGCCCCCACGTCTCATTATCTTCTCACGCCCACACATACCAACACAAACACCACATACACAGAAAATTTCTCCTGGTGCCTCTATTCCCCCCCTTGCATATACACACTCAAGGGAATGGAATCTCTCGTCGTGACGTCATATTCGTCTCTCTCTCTCTAGGCCACTCTAATTTCTCGTGCTATCTCTCCCACACCCCCCGTCGGCCCCTCTATCCATGCCTCTCTCGAATACGTAATACACACACATACCTCTCTAGGCCCCGCCAAATGCATCAACTAAACATTCACACATGTTACATCACGTACCCCATTGATCTAAAAAGCCCTCTCTTCACGCTTATTTCAGATACAACATTCCTTTTGAATAAAGTGTGGCCAAAAAATTATTTTAGAGTTTCTACATATATACAACATTACAAAGTTATATGGAGGAGTAAGAACGCTAATTTGCATTGCATGGTGCCCACAATGATATTTATTCCGCACTGTGAATTTGTATATTTTTATACTATATACAAAGTTAGTCATAATAAAGAGAAACGAAGAGCATCTCTCTCTCCATCGCATACCCCTCAGACGCCTTTCACGTATGCACACATAACTATCTCCGTGTCCTCTAAAAGTAAGCCCCGTAAAATCCACACATGTTTCCTCTTTCTCTCGCGATATATGCAATGACGATCATTGTATTTGAAGCGAAAGCCCGATACGTACATTGGACTTCAGAATCCACTCATTACGGCACCATTTACGTTTAGTGGTTATTATACAGTCACGGGCTCACCGTACAACTCTGTATTTTCTCATGACATGACTAGTTGACCAGTTAAACGCTCCACGTGGCACCTCTAGTGTTGCATCACATTATCTCACTACCATCGTGCCCACCTGTCGACTTGTATCTACTCTACATCTACACTTATAAAATACATAAAATACACTCTTATAAAAAACAGAGTTGGTGATGATGGTGTGCCCGCCATCCTCAAGAATATAGGCCGTCCGATTTATATCGCGGATAGGAAAGAAACTATGGCAATTTTGCAAGAAGGTACCCACACACCTCTCCACATTTGCAAATAAGGCCTTCCCTTGTTCATCCTTTTCTCTCACAAGATAAACAAGTCATACAAATGCATCTTGATGTTACGTGCAACGCACGGGCATCTTGCTAGTAAGAATGAAAACAAACGACAAAAATATATTTGGACGGTGGTTCGAAGTCATGACCGCGGGCACAGCGGACAAGGTGGCCTTGTATTGGTATGCTGAGCCGTCTGTTTTAACACACAGGAGCTGGTGTGGTGATTATACACACACGCACGCATGCACACGAACTGCATCCACGCAACACTCACACAAACACATGCACCCACGCACACACGCAACACTCACACGTACACACGCAGCCACGCACGCACGCAACACTCACACGCACACACGCACACATGCATGCACACACCAGTACACAACACGACCAACACACACTCTCACGCTCAAGTGCTCAACCTACACGTGCATGCGCACACATCAGCCCCGATGCATACATACACAACCAGGTGATTCCAGCACGGGTTGGAGTCTCTTCGTGCTCACGTAAATTTGTGTTTATCGGACCTTTTCCCTATGCGAATCGGCAGTGGGACCCACAAGGAACATGGTCAATTTAACTAGTCAACATGGCGCCACGCAGAGTATTTGGCCGGTCAACAGAGTGCAATCCGATGCTGAACTTGAGCAAGTGACCGTATAATCACCGCAAAACGTATATAGTGACCGTAATCAGCTTATTCTGAAGTTCGGTGACCGTATTACGCTTTTCTCTCTGTAGGCCCTCCAAAACTACATCTCTACACGTTCTCACATGTTACATCTAACAACTATGCAATACAACACTACTACTACACTCTAACACAATAAATCATATGTGTTTTTAGTTTTACTAGATATCATATTGTTACTTATAATTATTCAGTTTGCATGAAATGTATGGCCAGTATCACCTACCGCGCGGAAAAAATCCCGCCCTTTCCTGTTTAATCGGGTTTGTATCGATGGATCGGAACAACAAAACTATAGTAATATCTGATTACAAGTGACGATTCATCGGGCGTCGTGTCGCCTACTCCTCCGTTGTAAGAGTGGAGCGCCGCTTTCATAAATCTTCATCCTTTCGCCGACATGTGGGACATCAAGCTACCGGGTCCACGTGCCATACCGAATACAAAGGCAGAGCAGCCGGGTGAAGCACCTACCATGGCGCCGTAGTAATGAGCAATGAGGCGTCAAATCACAAAGCTGCACCTTTCCCGCAGCTAAGTTGGAGGACGAAGTAATAATGCTAAAAATAAGTTGGAGGGACGAAGCAACCATCATTTCACTCGTTCTTTGAATCCGCTTCTCCCTCATCTTCTTCAACTTAACCACGTGTTGCTTCTGCCGTTGTTCTGCCTCCTGTGGGACGCGGATCGGCTTGGTAAAGCACTGACACGTGGGACTGCATGCTAGCAAACTGCCAGGACAACGTCTCCAAAAATAAGAAGCCTAATCCTAGACTTACAAAGGGCTATGTAGCTGCTACGTATACTTTCCATCTAATCTATATATGCCCCCCCCTCTGAGAGGGTGCTTGGATATGTTTTAGTCTCATGACTAAAAGTAGTGGGACTAAAACTTGCTAGTCTCACCCATGCTTGGATCCAAATACTAAAGAGACTAAAATCAAGTTAATGAGCATTTATTATCCTCCAAACCCTCCAATCCAGAACTCGCATGTGTTAAAGGAGAGGAGTTAAATGAGGAGAGAGAGGACTAATCCACATTTTAGTAGAGGTACCCCTGACTAAAATTTTTTAGTCTCAAGACTAGTTTTAGCCCTCTTTAGTCGGGGTGCTTGGAACTTTAGCCTCTTAAAGAGACTATTTTTAGACAGACTAAAATAAGTCCCTTGGATCCAAGCACCCTCTGATTTTCAGGTGGGGTGGGCCTAATCCTCTCCTTTAATCCAATCAAATAGTCCCACATCACATCAGTTTGTAACTTTACGTAAACCATTACGTGGATGTAGCATTGCTCAAATAAGAAACCTCCCTCGCCATCCGTGCGGAAAAATCACCTCCTTTTTACTAATCTTGATTCTATAATTTTTTAGATCAATATAATTGAGATTTTTATAGATAGCACACAGGAGCAAAACCAAGTGGTACGGTTAAGGGCATCCACAATGTGTAGCCAAATGTGAAAATAGCTTTTGGCATCATGGGAACCATTGTGGACGGTGTTGCTAAAGCCAAAAGATGGAACCGAAGCTCCCTGATTGATTGATTGAAGGAATAGAAAATGCAACGTCTCTCCTCTTTCTCCCATGCTTGGACGCATGTAGTACAAAGATAGAGCATGAGTCTACTCCTGTCCCTTCTATCACAAATCACAAAGCGTTGAGGCGTCAAATCACAAAAAAAGCACAGACGAAGCAACCATCATTTCACTCTTCGCTGACTCTGCTTCTCCATCGTCTTCTTTGAGAAACCATCTCACCGCACTAGTAGTCCTAGTAGTACTAGTAAAGGACTTCTTGGATGCAAATAAGGTGGTTGTCTCGGCTTGCGGTGACACTTCATGTAATCGACTTACCCCTGGTCTCCCTCAATGGTGTTCTCCGTCGAACGCACTTCACCAAACCACAAAAAAGATATCGCCGACGCCACCGCAATGGGGAAGGAAGTCAAATATAGCTACTACCTCCATTTTTTGTACACAAGGCCAAGATATCAAAATTACAATTTGCAAAGGGCCACTAACACTAATCGAGGCAAAATTGACGGGGTTAGCAACCAAGGACATTAATATCCCCTGCATGCATGCGGAAGTGAGAAGGTTGGTTTGCATGGCGCTGCATTAATCAAGCGATGAGGAGTGAGATGGTTAGCTCTTTGGTCTTTGGAGAAAAAAATACGCATTAATTGACACATGAAACGAGGATTTGTATCAATTAAATCCCAGAGGAAAACCCCGCCTTTCTTTTTAACACTAGTACTCCTAGTACGCACGCATTTATCCTGTTTGGGTCTAGGCCTTGCATTGCCAAACTTCGCCACACATTTTGCCAAGCTTGCCTAAAGTTTTCAAAATGAGAAGGAGGTACACTTGTGCACGGGTCGTCATACGCACCGCACCCTCACACGGTCGCTTCACGCACGCCATGTCACACCGCACCCTCACACAACCCAACCAAGGGAACACACCCTCACTGACACGTGCTGTCGCATGTGAACAAACCAAACTCAACCATCCTATCGCTGACACATAATTTTCATTTAGAGTATGTTTATCCAACCGCATGTTGGGGAGTATCCGTAAGGCCCGTGCGGTGGTCTGTTGGGGAAGAAGAAGAGGTGATGAAGAAGGAAAGAAGGGTTAGGAGACGTAGGATATTCATCCGACCACCTGAAATGGTAGACTGATCCAAGTCAGGCGACTTGCATAACAAATATATGTTTTTACACAGCAAAAGATCCATAAAAACAACAACATAAAGAAAAACTATCACTGCTCACGGAAAGAGACAGCCTCGTCGTCTTTGGCTGCCGGCATGAACCAGCCGTCGCTACCGACGTGTGTCTCTGCACCGTGGTTGTCCTCGGCCTCCAGCTACTCGTTCAAGCGAGCATGCGGGCGCCTGCATGCACGAGAGCACAGCCCGGTTCAAGTCGAGGATGTCCGGTTCCGCCTGCACGAGGGCCTCGATGGCAGCGGCATCCACGCGCTCCGCGTCGAGTCGAGCCTCCGCCGCCCGGTTCAAGTCCAGGACGTCCGGTTCCGCCTACAGGAGGGCGTTGATGAGAGTGGCATCTGCGCGCTCTGCATCGAGTCGAGCCTCTGCCACCCAGTTCAAGTCCAGGACGTCCGGTTCCGCCTGCAGGAGGGCCTTGATGGCAGCGGCATCCGCGCACTCCGCCTCAAGTTGAGCCTCCGCCACCCGGTTCACATCCACGACATCTGGTTCCGCCTGCAGGAGAGCCTCGATGGCAGCGGCATGCGCGCGCTCCGCGTCGAGTTGAGCCTCTGCCTCCCGGTCCTCCTTTAATATCGCCATGTTGAACCGCTGGTCCGCCTGCACCATGGGGGACTCGGACGCCGGCACGAAGTCGACGTCCATCGTCTCATACCCATCGGGGGCCTTCTGCGCCGCGACCTCCGCCATGAACATTGGATGGGCTTCCTCCTCCTCGTAGCTTGGCTCCAGAGAACTCGGGGATTGGCCCACCCCAAAGCAAGCTTGGGAACGGAGGTCTGTGGCGGCGACCGCCACCGCGATTTCTGTGCGGCGCTCCGGCGTCAGCATCTTGTAGCAAGTGATCTTGCAGTGCTCCATGGATTTCCGACAAACTAGGGGACGCTTGATGCGGGCTAGGGGATCGAAAGGTGGGGGAATGGGCTGGAGATTTGGTGTGGTTTTAGGGCAGCGGCTGGCGTAGGCCGAGCAACAAAGGTTCTGGTGTGAATAGTGGTTCCGATGACGACCGGTCAATCGGTTTTGACTATACATCGCTCTTCCCGCGTTCGTGTTGCAGCCCGGCACGCTGGTCCCTCCACGTCGCTCACCGAATGGAACGCGCTTCGTCTTGCGTTTTTGCTCGCTTGTGGGACCGCAGTTGAGAGCACACCGACGTCCCTCCCCCTCCCCCGCCCGCGTCATTTATTATACCACCACTCCCTCCGTTTTATGCGGAGTAAATAAAAATAGAGGGAGTATACTACGGATGAGGATCCCCTGACGTGGCTGAACCCATTGAGTAACTGACATGCGGGGCCTAGCAAGCATGGGGTCCGCCAGTAAGTGACCGAAAGGGAGGGTAAGGCAGGGATACCTATGTCAGAGGATCCACTTCCACTATACTACTTTGACCAAACGTTAGAGTAATAATATATGACATGCAACTTACACAAATGTTAGAGTAATAATATATGACATGCAACTTACACAAAGCATACATGGTCTAATGCGTTTTTCGAGGCTAACTTTGATCAAATGTTAGATTAATAATATATGACATGCAACTTACACAAAGCATATGGTCAAATTCGTATGTGAAAGGAGTTTCCAATGATATAATTTTCACATTATACATCTCATGTACTATTAATCTTGTCAATAGTCAAATTGGAAACCATCTCAAGTACAAATCTAGGAGTACGGACGAATATAACAATATTGATTGGGCGTTGTTGAATGTTGATACCTTTTTTTTATCAAAGTAGAGATACTTTGACTACACATAAAACTTATATGTAAACTAGAAAGGATAGGAGGGAGTATATTGTACGTTCAGAACGAAACGAACATTGATTACCCTTTATATATGATTTGCGGATGCTATGATCACCGGTTCAAAATTTTGAATCCGCCTTAGGTATCACGTGCCCCCACTCATTCCCTCTCGATTTCATCTCGGGGTCCGAAGATCTATGGAAAGAGGACTAGGGTGGGTACATGCGAATGATACTCGTCGGAATGTTCAAATGAGGCATGCGGGAGGATGGACTCGACTGGAGGGCGGCATGATCGATGGAGAAGAGGGTTGGAGAGGAATGAGAAATAAGGAAACGCCACTTGATTATACTTGAACGGCTCAAATAAAAAATAAGTTGTCTCGCTTGGCCTAGATAGTGAAAGGCCAAATGCACAACGCGGAGCACTGACGCTCGAATATGGCCTGGAAAACAGGGAAACCGACATGTGGGGCACACCCGTCGGGACGACATAGCGCAGACTAGTCCAATCGAGGAGCTGGCCCACGACCTCCTCGCCACCGACAACCGTTCATGTGGGTCGTTGGGGCCAATAACGGGGCGCAACTCTAGCACCGCCTCTGGACACGACGACCGCGGTGAGCGACACACTCATATCATCGCTAGACACGGTTGGTTTCAGTGTGCCGAGGGTGGCATTTGTGCTGTGGCACGACCAACGGTATGTTTGGTTTGTGCCCAAGGTTGCCCCATCAAAATATTGGGTAGCCAAAATTCTGGTTGAGGTATTGGTTGCCCATGATTTGGCCGACATTGGCAAGAAAAATGAACTAGAGTTGGCTAGAGTTCATTGGCATGCCAAAGAAATGGCAGCCATCCAAACAAAGACCAATCTTTGGGTCATGACCAAAATTTTGGTTGAGGTATTGGTTGCCCATGATTTGGCCGAAATTGGCAAGAAAAATGAACTAGAGTTGGCTAGAGTTCATTGGCATGCCAAAAAAATGGCAACCATCCAAACAAAGACCAATATTTGGGTCATGACCAAAATTTTGGTAAGGTGCACTTTGGCCACAATCCAAACACACCCCAACACCCGGCTCGTCAAGGATGCACGGGGCGCCGCGACGCGTCCGCGGAGTGGTGTAGCGCGGCCAACTGCATCCTCTGGACCTGAGACCATGCCGGGTCATCTTGCTTTTCAATGACATGCGGGGATCGCATGTGAGCAAAGGGCATCTCCAACGTTGCCACGACCGCAGCTGACTACCCTGGCACACCAAAACCCTCGTCCCTCGCGCCGTCGCATGGTGCGTTCCCAGCCGGCGCCAGCTGCCCGCATTCATGCCGTCCGTTCGTATGTCGTCGTTAAGAGGCTCGGTGCCCGAGGAACCAACTCCGGCGACTTAATGACGCACCCGGACGCTTGGCCTCACCAGAATGCGCTACTTAAAGTGGCAACGCCCGGCTAACCTCCACACCATAGTGCATCGTCCTCCTACCTGTCACCACATCCGCCATGACCGCAAGTGCGAACGCTCTGCGGGAGAGCTTGTCTTCGGAGATGAAGCTCGAGGTTGCCGCCCTCGCTCAAGTCGCCTCTCGCGATGCAATAGCGGCATAGCCGGACGCGGACGCGAGCGCACAAGCGGTGGCCACGCTGGCGGCCGACGACGGGAGCACCGTCAGCCATGCGTCCTACTTGTCGCCGTCCAACATCCGGCACCACCGAGGCCGGGGACTCCTCCGAGGATGAGTAGGGCATGGGAGGCGGCAGGGCATGGTGTGCCAACTGGCCGGTCCGTATCCCGTGTTCTACTCTTCCTCGCCGAAGACCGCACCTTCACTTCACGGGTCTTGAACCCCGCCTGCATATAGAGATCACAGATGGAGGACGTCGGTCGTTGCCGTAGAATAGGTTTAGGGTCGGGTATCTTTTATTTTTCTGTCCTATAAAAGTTCGAAATGTAATGAAAATCTGCCGTGTTTGCATTAATCTTGGCCGGTGTATATGAACTTTCACAATAATATACATATTGTAGGAGTACTAGCAAGATGCCGTATGCTGTACGGAAGATCAAGATCTTGTGGGAGAAAATGATGAACGAGGGAAAGCCTTATCTCGCAAATGTGGAGTGGAGTGCGGTAAATTGTCATAGTTTCCTTCCTATCCGTTAGATATAGATCGGACGGCCTATATTGCAGGATGACAAGCACACCATCATCACCAACTCTGCTTTTTATTGAACCGAGACAAATCTAACATGCGAAGTAAAATAAACACATAGGGTCTATACATACACAAATTATCTTAGGCACTCCAATAGTACGCCCACTACACATTCACGCATTTCACATCTTTCTACATCTACGGGAACCTACGAAGGGTTAACGTAAATTGCCTCTCTCTCTCCTCCCCGATTTTCATGGTGGTGGGCCCTCCCTCCCCCAATCTACAATCAACAGCTCACACGCTTCACATTACGTTAATTACGTGAATCGGGATTACGTAGGTGTAGCATTACTCGTCCTAAAAAACCCAACTAAGCCAACATCCTAGCATATCGCGCGGGAAAAGACCCGGCCGCGCTGTTTTAGTCGGGATTATACTAGTAGTAGTATCGATGGATCGCGCGAAGCAACAAATTTTTTTGAGGGGGTGAAGCACGTAGTTTAAAAGGAAAAAAGGCGGTACACTCACAACACTCCTGTCGCGGTCGCATTGCACCCCACACACGTTCGGTCCTGCACACGGCTCACGCAAATGGAACGCGCTTCGGCTTGCCTCTTCACTGACACGTGGGACTGCACTTGGAGAAACCGACCATGCGCCAAACTCCCCCGCTTTGCCGCGTGAAAAATCCCCCACAAAAATTCCCCAACCGATTCAACCGCCCTTCGGTCAACTAGCCAATAATATTCCCCAAACCCCCTCCCTCGTCCTCCTCCACTCCATTCGCTCCGCCAAAGCCGCCCTCCCCGCCGCGCCGATACGTCGGTGCCGCGGTTCGGCGATCCTCTCGCTCTCACAGTACGCTCAGAGATCGTCCTTCAGCCGCGCCGCCACCTCTCGCTACGTTCTTATGGAGGCGACGGTCAAGCGCCGCCACCGTTGGCGGCGTTGTGTGGAGACGCACGGCGGTCAGATTCTCCCACAGTACACACATTCTAGACCGAGGCCCCTTAATCTCTTGTAGCGCTGAATGTTAGCCGATAGACGCCGTTAATCTCACCGCTTTGTCAAGTAGTTTATCGTCAATATGCTCTTCTTAAGAAGCTTCCTTACCCTGCTCGCACTCAATCATGCTGAGCTGAGATGGCATGCCAAGGCCGATTAGTTGCTAAAATATCCTGCCATATATTTATTGTGACGTAGATTGCCATGGTCTAGTAGCCAATCTGTTAGGTGAAATAGCTCTACACCGTTTTATACTCGATCTTTGTTGCTGCGATGGCCTTCGATAGTTCGATGGCTGTGTGGTCGGCCTCATTGACTGCTGAAACAGCCTGCCATAATTTGGCACTCAAATCTGTTTGCTGAATTAGCTTTACATATATTTTGTTACTTAGATCTGCTCGTCCAAATATCTTGCCATAGCTATAGACATCGACCTAGGTATTTTTTTTCTGGACTTCATAAAAAAGCATATATGTTTTTCCTATAATATCTAGTAGAAGAACTAATTTGTATGTCTAATGATGGACAGGACTTGGATAACTTCGCTTGAAGATTCTCCGCTGCATATGTCGAGGGGTTGAAAACTTCATGAACTTTATCGAGCTGAGTACGGTGGTCCGAAATCAGATGTGCTCTGCCCGTGTAGCAGTTGTATGTATTCAGTTACAAGACCCCAGTCAACTGTGCAAAATCATCTACACTTGTATGGGATGTCGGTCACATATACTAGGTGGGTTCATCATGGTGAAGCTGTGAATGTCAATGCTATTGACTACGTGGAAGCAACAGATCACCATCTTGATCTGCCTGATGCTCAGGTGGAAGAGGAGGAGGAGGTGGTGGTGGCGGTGCCAGTGAGTTTGACCAACATTGAAACAATCCTACGAAATGCTTGTGCATTCCGTGAACTTTCACCTGCAGAAGAAAAACAGTGGGCCCGCATGTTGGAACAATGCGACGTTGCTGTCACCCCAGGAAATAAGCTGTCAGTATTCTCAGCTATGGTCACCTTTCTTCGGGTGAAGACATCTGAGCGGATGACCAACAAATCATTCGATGCGATGTTGGCTGCTTTCTGCAAATCTTTCCAGACAAGGCGTCGAGCTGCCACACACCCACAAAGAAATGAAGAATTTCCTTCGTGCGCTTGGAATTGGATATGATATGATCCATGTTTGTAAGAATAATTGTGTTCTATTCCGTATGATTATGCCAACTTAAGTGAATGCCCGAAATGCAAATCATCAAGATGGAAAGATGGCGATGCTGTGAAGAGGATTCGCCATAATGTTCTCGAGACATTTTCCAATTACACCAAGATTGCGAGAGGTTGTTTCATGATGCTGAAACAAGAGAGGATGTACTGTGGCATTCTAGGAACCAGGAGTACAGAGATCTAATGTAATGAGCCATCCATCTCATGGTAGTGAGTGGCAAATCTTCAATCAGAAACACAAAAAGTTTGTCACGACCCGAGAAACATTAGACTAGGCTTAGCTTCAGATGGATTTAACCCATTTGGTTACCGTGAGCGCCCACATATAGCATGTGGCCGGTGCTTGTTATCCCTTACAACATGCCTCCAAATGTCTGCACCAAAGAATCAAACTACATGATGGCCTTGCTCATCCTGTGTCCAAAAAGTCCTGGAAAGGATTTTTATTTGTTCATGGAGCCTCTTATGGAGGAACTTCAACAGCTATGGAAGGGTGTTCTCACTCGAGACCTATATAGCAGCCCACCAGCTGATTTCTTTCTGTGTGCTGCTATAATTTGGTGCATCCATGATTATCCAGCTTTGGGCACTATGTCAGGGTGAACGACACATGGTTACCATGCATGTGTTCGCTGTGACAGGAATCCGCTGTCATACGCAATACTTAGCAAGATCTGTTACATTGGACACCGCCGTTTCCTTGCCAAGGACAAGCCGCATCCTAGAAAATACCGAAGACATGTGTTCAATGCAAAGCATGAAAACCGTGATGCACCAAAGAGGCTCACCGCCGATGAGTTGCAAGTGGAATTAGAGAAGGTCAGTATATTACACCGTGAAACTATCCTGGTAATGGTAGCGGAAAAGGAAGCGTGGCAGGTATGGAAGAGAGATTATTGTTTACCCGCAGGTCCACTTTGTGGGACTTGGAGTATTGGAAAGATTTGTATCTGCGGCATAATCTTGATGTGATGCACGTCGAGAAAAATATATGTGACATCATTATCGGAACACTTCTTAATATTGAAGGCAAGACGAAAGATACCTTAAAATCTAGGATTGATTTAAAACACCTGGGTATCAGAAAGGATTTGCAGGTGCAAGATGAAGGTAAACCACGGGATATGGCACCAAATTGTGTAATGCCTTGAACAAGGTAAAAGAAAAGAATTCTGCGAGGTCCTATCACGTGTGAGATTCCCACATGGATTTGCTTCCAACCCCGAAAGGAGAGTCGGTCAGATGGAAACAAGGTACAAGGGTTGAAAACTCATGACCGCCACGCCCTACTTCAAAGGGTTTTACTCATATCCTTAGAGGATTGGGCATACGACTTATACAAGTAGTATTTGCAGAGGTGGGACAATTCTTCGAGAACTCTGCAGAGAAATACCGGGATAGATGCTTTGGAGCGTCTTAGAGACAAGATACCAACTATCCTATGCGACCTTGAGAAGATATATCCTCCAGCCTTCTTTGATGTGATGGTGCATTTGGCTGTTCATCTACCTGATGAGGCACTACTTAGAGGTCCAAGACAAGATGGTCGGATGTACCCTATTGAAAGGGGCTAGGCACTTTCAAGGGCTATGTTAGGAATGTAGCTAGACCCAAGGGTTCCATTGCAGAGGCCTACATTGCTACAGAAACGTTGACATTCTGCTCAAAATACATTGAAACAGCTGATCAGCTTAGCAAAGAGGTGGGTGAAGACAACCCCGGGCTCAATGTTTTCGATTATTCTGTTCGAGTTACAGGGAAGAGTCGACAAGAGTACAAACCTAAAGATTTGGACAAAATGGTTTGGTATATGTTGAATAACTGTCCTGAGATACTACCTTATATCAAGTAAGTGCAGTACTGCAGCTTATACAACGTAATCTACTAAACTTGCAGCACATTCTTATATATTTAGATGTTTGACACGATCACTATGTTGTGCAGCATCTACAAAGAGGAGTTACTGCCGCAAAATCCAAGAAACATTGACAAACTGGTTATGGCAGGATTTGCGAAATGGTTCAAGAACCATGTAAGCTTTTGAAGTGCACTGTTAGTTTTTTTTAATATATTGAGTACATAACCTGGGTAAAAACATCGTGTCCCTTGTCTCCTGTTACCATCCGCCTAGACGCATAGTTCGGGACCCCCTACCCGAGATCCGCCGGTTTTGACACCGACATTGGTGCTTTCATTGAGAGTTCCTCTGTGTCGTCATCCTTAGGCTCGATGGCTCCTCCGATCATCAACAACGATGCGCTCCAGGGTGAGACTTTTCTCCCCGGACAGATCTTCGTATTTGGCGGCTTTGCACCATGGGCCAATTCGCTTGGCCATCTGGAGCAGATTGAAAGCTACGCCCCTGGCCACCAGGTCAGATTTGGAAGTTTGAACTACACAGCTGACGTCCGCGGAGACTTGATCTTCGACGGGTTCGAGCCACAGCCAAGCGCGCCGCACTGTCACGAGGGGCATGATCTAGCTCTGCCGTCGAACAGTGTCCTGGAGGCCGCACCAGTGTCCGCTCCGACCTTTAGCTCGGAGCCAACTGCGCCGATCGAGGACAGGTGGCTGTACACCGCCTCGGGGGCCGCGATCTCTACGGTGATTGAGCCATACACCTACCCCGTCCGTTGCGAAGCTCGTGACTCCAAGGTGTCAGAATCCTCGCCGGACTCCGAGCCTTCCGCGCCCCCGCCAATAGAATCCGATTGGGCGCCGATCATGGAATTCATCGCCATGACATCTTTTCAAAGACTCGCCCTTTGGCGACATCCTGAATTCACTAAAGTCTCTCTCTTTATCAGGAGAGCCCTGGCCGGATTATGGTCAGGAAGGTTGGGATGCGGACAACAAAGAAATTCAAAGCCCACCCACCACCCACTTCGTAACCACTGTCGATGATTTAACCGACATGCTCGACTTCGACTCCGAAGACATCAACGGTATGGACGACGATGTAAGGGAGGAACATGAACTAGCACCTATAGGGCACTTGAGAACCACCTCATCTCACAATGTATACATGGTGGACACACCTAAAGGAAGCGACGATGAGGAACAATGGGACGCTACGAAGGATCATTCCCTCAAAAAGCAGTCAAAACGGCAACGTAAGCGCCGCTCAAAGTCCCGCCGACAAAGACCCAGCCATAGAGCAGGGTGAACCGGTGGACGACGAACATGCTATCGAGCAACCGTTCAAATAGGACAATCTGGATAAACAACCCGTCCCTGGCGAAGATAACAGTCCGGACGATCTCACGCCGGACAAGTTGCTAGAGAAGAAGAACCTCCACAAAAGGCTCGTCGCCACTGCACGTAGCCTGAAAAAGCAGAAGCGGAAGCTCAAAACAGCAGAAGATGCACTCAGAATCAGATGGAGCAAAGTACTCAACACCGCAGACAAATATGGCGACAGTCGCCGAACGAAGAGCTACCCAAAGCGAAAACTACTGCCTGAATTTGTTGAGGAGGCTGTAGAGCCCCCACAATCAAAAAACAAAGAGGCCACCTGGTCGGATGGACGACCCCATGGCAAACAGAGAGCGGCAAACGGCGCCGCACACAAGCTGGCACGCGATTCGCACATGGATTCGCCTAAAAAAGATGGCCCAGTTAGATCTATCTACGGGCCAAGAAATCAAGCTCTAGTAAGCAATGCAACACATAAAGTATTCGAACATCACGGTACACCTAAATATAGGGGTGCCGCACACCCCCTATGTTTCACCGATGAGGTGCTGGATTATGAATTTCCAGCGGGATTCAAGCCCGTAAACATAGAGGCATACGACGGAACAACAGACCCTGGAGTCTGGATTGAGGATTACATCCTCCACATACACATGGCTAGAGGAGATGATCTCCACGCCATAAAATACTTACCCCTCAAGCTCAAAGGGCCAGCCCGGTGTTGGCTTAAAAGCCCTCCCGAAAACACCATTGGAAGTCGGGAGGAGCTCGAGGATGCTTTTCGGGCAAATTTTCAAGGGACCTATGTCCGACCTCCGGATGCCGACGATTTAAGTCACAACCCAGAGAGTCAGCCCGGAAATTTTGGAACAGATTCCTTACTAAAAAGAACCAAATAGTCGACTGTCCGGACGCCGAAGCCTTAGCAGCTTTCAAACACAACGTCCGAGACGAATGGCTCGCCAGACACCTCGGCCAAGAAAAGCCAAGAACAATGGCCGCATTAACAAGCCTCATGACCTGCTTTTTATGCTAGAGAGGATAGCTGGCTGGCAAGATGCAGCACCAGCGACCCAAGTACATCCGAAGTTAGGAATGGAAACGGGAAACCACGACGCAACAAGGACCAGCGTCGGACCAAGGGAAACAGCCCGAAGAGCACGACAGTCAACGCCGGATTCAAAAGCTCTCGGCATAATTATAAAAAGCTGCTCCTTAAGGATAACAAGGATGAGCTATCCAATTTAAACAAAATCTTGGAAAAGATATGCCAAATACACAGTACTCCCGGGAAGCCTGCAAACCATACGCACAGAGATTGTTAGGTCTTCAAGCAGTCCGGCAAACTCAACGCCGAACACAAGGGGCTCGACACACCAAGCGAGGACGATGACGAACCCCAAAAGCAGAGCACCGGAAAACAAAAGAATTTCCAATAAGAAATCAAAACAGTAAACTCACTTCACGTGACAAAAGGGAAAAATAGAGCGGCGCCCATAGAGGTATCGCCACATACGGCCTATCCCGGAGGAGTCCCGCCATCGGGTTGTTAAAACCAATCACCTTCGACCATCGGGATTACTCTAGAAGTATACGGAATGCAGGTTGGACTGCCTTGATATTAGATCCGATAATTGGCGGACTCCAATTTTCACAAGTCCTAATGGACGGCGGCAGTGATCTAAACCTGCTATATCAGGACACAATCCGCAAAATGGGGATAGACCCAACCAAATTTCACCATAGCAACACTTCCTTTCAAGGGGTAATGCCAGGCCCATATGCCCATTGTACGGGCTCTCATCGCTAGAAGTTGTGTTCGCTCACCCGACAACTTCCGCCGCGAAAAGTTAACATTCTACCTCGCCCCATTTACAAGTAGCTATCAAGCACTATTGGGACGCGAAGCTTTCGCCCGCTTTAACGCAATACCGCATTATGCATCTCTTACACTTAAAATGCCCGGTCCACGCGGCATTATCTCGTTAAAAGGAAACATCAAGGGTTCCTCGAGTCTGGAAAATCGTGTGGTGGCCTTGAAAGCCACACAGTAAACCGGCTTCACCAATAAAAGCACTTAGACAGGTCGTCCAGACCCCGGACACAGCTGGACGAGTCCGGCGTAAACATACAAGGGCTTACTAGACGCATACCCCGCATAAGGGCCCTCACAAGATGCACAACAAGAGACAATAAAACTCAATTTTATTAATTTTTTCAATTGTACTTCATTTATTTAATATAACGTACATTTTTGCATGACCTTTTTCAACTAAGTTCCTCTCTTTTACAGATGAACACCGTGCTACACCCGTCTAGGATACGGCACAACGGAGACACAGGCGCAGACGCGTGCAAGAGGGACCCATTGCACGGATTCTTTTCAGATTAAGACCCGACGTAAACCTTTTTCACTGTCTCTTGTTGATACACATCCCCCGGTTTCTTGCTATAACCGAGGAGGAGGCTGGCGTTTTGGCATAGGCCACGTCAAAATTTCGCGCGTACCTGGACACCAGGGGCTTATTACCAAGGGCGATTGTTCGACCCGTTTTCATAAAGACCGAATACCTTAGGGAGTGTTCATCGTCTCGAGTTAGGTCTTATATGCATCAGCTCCGAATCATGTCTTTGGTCAAATGTTGGGTTTGCCCGGCTCCTGTGTTTTGCTGCCTTACGTTCCGCTCTATCGCTAATGCGGCACCAGAGAACTATCGCGACAGTGCCCCGATTCAGCCAAAGTAGCACCTCAATAGAGAAAGCCGAAACTGACTGTCATGATATAGCGTGAGACTGGTCGACCACTCGATGACCCATCGGAATCTTTAGAATTCCTCCGCATTTGACGAAGGGCCGTTTCCGGCCAGCACATACGCCCGGATTCGGGTGAGCGCGGTGCCCCTAGGGGCTATAGAGTAGCCCCACTGTCGAACTCCTATGGCTAAGTGAAAGTGATAAAGCATTATAGTCCGGTTGCCTAGTTTGTTGCACTATCACCTCCTTTGTAGGACCAAGACGTTGGATCAAGTGTGAAGAGGCGCTTTCTGCAAACACCCCCGCATTATATGCGTGGGGGCTGAAGCCAAAGACTGCCATCTTTCAGGTTATATACACATATACATTAACGGCCGCACAGGAGGTATTTTAATTCTTGAAGGCACAAGTATAAAAAGCTTTAATATTCCATCAAAAAATTGTTTCATAATAATACATGTTATTCGAACATAATATCCTTCGAGCACTGCGTCTCTATTAAACGAGCGCCCTGAAGAACTTCCTGAAAATAGTGCTCGACAGGTACTTGGCTTCCGTCCGAATCTTGGGATGCAACATCGGTGGCCTTCATCTCCGCCCAGTATGTCTTGACACGGGCAAGAACCATCCGCGCACCCTCTATGCATGCTGACCGCTTCATTGCTTTGATATGCGGCACCGCACCAAGGAATCGCCGCACCAAGCCAAAATAACTCTTTGGCTCGGGCCTTTTCGCCACAAATGAGTCACGACATCCTTCATGGCAAGTCCGGACAACCTATTCAGCTCCGCCCATTCGCCAAACGATCGGTTAATGGAAGTGGACGCCTGGACTACGGAACTGCGACCAAAAAGCTCTTCCATCTCGTGATCCTTTTGATCTCCGAAGTGTTCGCCACGCCCCATGCACTCGCTGCCATGTCCAGATAAGCATCCTCACTACTCCACAGCCGGTCCAACTGAGCATATTTAGGATCCGTGAACTTCCTCCGCAGCGTAAAGGGCTTTCCGATCGCGATATCTCCGGCCTGACGTAGCTCCTCCTTCATAGCTCTCATCACAGAGCGAGCATCCTTGGCCTCGGTGGTGGCCTTTTTCAGGTCCTCTTGCTCCGCTCGACCTTGTTTTTCAAGAAGCTCGCAGCGGTCGGTAGCATTCTTCAACTTCATGGCCATCTCGGCCATTTCCTTCTTGCTTCGGCAGTGAGCAGCCTGTTCGGCTTTTAGCTCTTCGGCCGCCTTTAAGGCAGCCGCATCACTTTTTCTGGCCTGTTCCTTGGCTCGGGCAAGCTCTGCCCGAAGGTTCTCCATGGCAGCGGCACCATCTGCATCAAGCATACATGTTGTAAGGCACGAGCATCAAGCTCCCTTACCGGGTGTCCGCGGAGAAACCGCATACCTTGTGACTCGTCAAGCCGCTTATTGACAAGCGCGATGTCGGCATCCACCATGTCAAGTTGCCGCTTTAGTTCGGCAAATTCATCAGTCCGGCTAGCCACCGGACGCCCCGCCACATACATAGGAAGGGCGACATATTATATCTGGGATTATGATCCTCGGCACGCTGTCATTTTTGACAACGCATCGAGTCTTAGGGGCTACTATCTACACAGGGCGCATCTTATATATGTGGAACCGTCAAAAGTACACCATTGCACGTACCTCAAAACCCATCAGTAAACTCCTGGCGGCCTCGTACAACCCGCTTTCCGCGGACGAAATTTTTTCAATCACCGTACCCATCAATGCACGGTGATCCCTTGAGATAGACACTCGCCCGAGCAGATCCTTCAAATCCTCCGACCGTGCACCAGGAGGTGCCGGACTCGTCCGATGGCCTTTTTCAAAGGCCGGACACGGAGGGCTCTGGGGGGCCCTACGACCGCACTCCACCCCTGCCGGATTCGGGGAAACCCTCCGCAACGACAGCTCAGGATCGTCCGCCTCGCTAGGCGGTACGGCAGGGGGAGGCGTTCCGCTCTCCATCATCTCCGGACGAAGACCCCCTGACGACGAGCTCTGCTGAGGTAAAATTTCCGAACTACAAGGTAAAATTTCGGTCATCTTCAGAAATAAAACAGGGATGTCTTTTATTTTATAAACTCCCCTCTCTACTTACGGCTCGCTGGAGGGCTGATCTCCTTGGGGAAATAATGCGGCCGGGGCATCTTCCGGCGCAGGACCCTCTGGCGAAGATTTCTTCCCGCGCTTTGAGGCCTTGGTCTCCAGATCTTCAGAGGCGGTCCTCTTCTCCGCTTGGATGGAGGGATTCTCGATCCCTCCTTTCTTGATAACCTCCTTCACGGAGGCAGTAGCTTCCTTGTTCCCACCTTCGCCTTCTTCTAAAGGCGCAGTCTCCAGCATCTTGGATAACAGGGATCTGGCGTGGTCTCAGGGAGGGGGGTCGGACACCTGATCAGTTTTGATTTCACTATCCACTCATGTTTAAGGGACAACTCTTTTAAGGGCAAGTTTATGATAAATATACGGATAGCGTGTCCGGGTACGGGATTACTTACTTGAGCATCCCGGCGGTTGCAGCTCAGACCTGCGTCCTCAGTCAAGTCCGCACACATTGCTTGTGATCCAAAGAACAGTTTGTAAATCTCCATGGGCGTTGCGCCCATAAAATGTTGGAGAGCTCATGGTCCCTCCGGATTGAACTCCCACAGGCGGATGGGGCTACGTTTGCAGGGCAGGATGCGACGAATTAGCATGACCTGCGCTACTACGACCAGATTGATCTCCCTCTCTAGGAGGTCTCGAATACGGCCCTGCAACAAGGGCACGTCCTTGGACGGCCCCCAGTCAAGCCCTTTATTGACCCATGACGCCAGCCGCGGTGGAGGACCCGAGCGAAAGGCAGGTGGCGCCATCCATTTGGTGCCCCTGGGAGCTGTGATATAAAACCACTCTTGTTGCCATAGACTGATCTCCTCCTGAAAAGAGCCCTCGGGCCATGGAGCGTCAACATTCTTGCTTATAACAGCCCCTCCGCACTCTGCCTATTGCCCCTTGATCATCTTCGGCTCCACCTTGAAGGTTTTGAGCCACAATCCGAAGTGTGGGGTAATGCGGAGGAAGGCTTCGCATACGACGATGAACGACGAGATGTGGAGGATGGACTCCGGATCCAAGTCGTGAAATTCCAGCCCGTAATAAAACATGAGCCCCCTCACGAAGGGGTCCGTCGGGAAACTTAGCCCCCGAAGGAAGTGAGACGTGAACACCATGCTTTCACCGGGCTGGGGAGAAGGAATAACCTGCCCTTGGGCAGGCAGCCTATGCGAGATTTCGCCGGTTAGATACCTGGCATCTCTTAGCTTTAGGATGTCTTCTTCCCTGACGGAAGAAGGCATCCACCGGCCTTGAAGGTCGGAGCCGGACATCATCGAAGGTCCGAAGCGCCTGAATCTGGAGCTTTGGGTGTTGAGACTCGAAGCGAGGGGCAGATTCGATTGAGGTTGAGAAAAAAGAGCGGGGCCTTGGTCTCTTTATAAAGAGGTTGAATACCAGGAGCCCTCCCCGTGACCGTTCGGGACTCGCCTTCGATAGAGAAGGTGTGCCAACGGGCACGATTGGGTTACCCACGCCCGTATTGATGAGAATCCCGGAATAAGGGGACACGATCTCTGCTTTGACAAGACGTGCCAAGGAAACCGCCTCGCTAAACGCTACCGAGGTGGGACAAGAAAACGATTCGAATAAAGGCTTGGCCGTGGTATGATATCACGCCATGCGGAATACATCAAATGATTGAACTTGTGTAAATATTATTCTCTACGGTGGTATGTGGAACTTATTTTGCCGAGCGGACACTATCCCTGTGTTCAAAATCTTCTATGAAGTATTCGAGGAGGAACCCGCCTTGCAATGCCGAAGACAATATGCGCGCCCGGACTCGTCGTCATTGAAGCCTGGTTCAGGCTCTTGAAGGAGTCCTGGATTAGGGGTGTCCGGATAGCGGACTATAGACTTTGGCCGGACTCGGGACTATGAAGATACAAGATTGATGACTTCGTCCGGTGTCCGGATGGGACTTTCCTTGGCGTGGAAGGCAAGCTTGGCGATACTGATATGTAGATCTCCTACCGTTGTAACCGACTCTGTGTAACCCTAACCCTATTCGGTGCCTATATAAACCGGAGGGTTTTAGTCCGTAGGACGAACAACAATCATACCATAGGCTATCTTCTAGGGTTTAGCCTCTCTGATCTCGTGGTAGATCTACTCTTGTACTACCCATATCATCAATATTAATCAAGTAGGAGTAGGGTTTTACCTCCATCGAGAGGGCCCGAACCTGGGTAAAAACATCGTGTCCCTTGTCTCCTGTTACCATCCGCCTAGACGCACAGTTTGGGACCCCCTACCCGAGATCCGCCAGTTTTGACACCGACATCTCCTGTGCTAAATTTAGAAGACATTGAATGTAAAAACCTTGTTATGCACTGATCTCACTCCGAGGATGAGGTACTGTTTATGATATCGCATAACAATTTGAACTTCTACTTTTCTGCATGTGCCTTACGGATATTTTTGGCAGGAAATCTGCTCGAAAAAGAATTCCGGTTTGAAAAGAATGACAGGATATCGCAAATATGCTGCCCGCTGCTTTGCTCTTGTTAGTACCTATTTTCCTGTATCACTGTACTTGCATACATACCTGGTTCATTATGTGACAACATTATGCATGATAGCTTGCTTATCAATTGTTCGCTCCAAATTATCTGATCTGTATGAATGGTTACATTAGTGTAGTATATATCCAATGCCAATGAATTTTTTTAGCTCTGCATTGTTCTTGTAAGTACCTGCTCTCCTTTATCAGTGTACTTATATTGACAGGTAGTTGTTCATGTACCATCACTCTGCAGCTTATTTTCCTTTGCTCTCCATTTTCTACACATAAGATCTATATTTACTCTTATCATAAGGTTGGATAACACCGATGGTACTGAAGAAGTTTAGCTCTGCATTGCTCTTGGCTGTACCTTTTTCCTGTATCGCTGTACTTACATTTATAGCTACTTGGTTATGTAGCATCACTCTTCATCTTATCTTAAATGTTCTCCATTTTTCTTATATTGTCACATCTATATTTACTCTTAACAAAATGTAGAATAAAGGCAATGCTTATGAAGAAGAATCTGTGGTAAACTTCTTGAATTGCCCCCCATCAGCATGGACAAGGGCTTTATAGAGCCTACCTTCACCAATAATGTAAGTTTGTCCTTCTCAAGCCTTCAAACTTTGTTGTGTATATTTGGTTAGGCATGACTGCAACAGCTGTTTATTTTTGGTGTTTGCATGAAATTGCATGTTTAAAGTTTATTATGTACTCCAGTTCATAAACAAATGTTTGTCCTTCTCAATTTAAGTTTTCAGTTGTACAACCAAGTTCCTTCTTCATACCATGTAAATTAAACTATACAGAGCAAGTGATCTAATTTTGCCAATCTAAAATGGGATAAATTGACAGCACACTAACCATTGATACTTATGAGTTCTTGATGTAATCCAGTGGTGTCGTGAAGCTGCCAACTCCTTCACAATGTCATTTCCTGCCATGTCTTGTCCTGAACAATACCATATTTTGTTAATGCTATTTTAAACTGTGTCACTTTATTCGTCAGTAAGAAATGTGATGAATTGTCAGCACTGATACTTATGTGCAAAACCTGTCATCTGTCTGCTTGTTTATCTTTCAGGGGGAGGAGGATATAAGTGTCAAACAAGTGCAGTCTCACCAGCTTGCTCAGCTGCTTGCGCTGCAGCTCTCGAGCAGGGCTAACCTTTCTTGAACTCTATTGAAGTGCTGTCGGTTTTGTATATTATTTTGTCGCCGTGTTTAGTTGCACTGGTGGCGATCTTTGATGCCCAGTGTATGTACTCTGCTGTCTGCTTGTGCTTTATTATCATAGTGGTGAACTTTGATGCCCAGTGGATGCAATATGCCGTAATTTCTTTATTGTATAGTCTAGGTTTTTTTCTTATTCACAATGCTGCAGTTATTTTACTGTATATATATCCTGTCTTCGCAGTAAACCGGCCAAACCGTAAAATTACGGTACATAATAGGGTCGTCATGCAAATCACCATGTATGATCCGCATCATGGGCCCCGTCATCTTGTCTGTTAACAGGCCTAAATGTAAACTGGCCCACTAGTAGATTCGGGCTTTAATAGGCCGAGTAAACCGTCGGCCCTATTTTCCCAAGAAAACTCAATGGGCCTTTAGGAGGCTGAAAAGTAGGTTGGGTCTGAAACATGCCGAACAGCTCATGGGCCGGCAGCATGCCGAAATAGACCCCGGCCCATGAATGTGCCAATCAAATCATGGGCTTATAACAGGCCAAAATTGTCTCGGTCCTTGTTTGGCCCAATCAGATTATCGGCTGCGAGCAGGCCGGATGCAAATCGGGCCGTAGTTAGGCCCAACTATATGACGGGCTTTTAACAAGCCGAAATTAATATAGGGCCGAAATGTTAAACGGACCCTTAACAGGCCGAAACTAATTTCAGGCCGAATTACTAAATGGGTCTTTAGCAAATGGGCCCAAAAGCGTAGCGTCCAGTTGACGGGCCGAATCTGATATGGGCCATAATTTAGCCCAAAGCCTCTTAAAGGGCCGGACCTAATCCGGGCCATAATTTGGCCCAAAACGTGGTAGGCTTTTAATGGGCCGGATCTCATATGGGCCATTATTAGGCCCGGAACGTGGCAGGCCATTAATGGACTGGATCAAATATGGCCCGGCATTTGGCCCAAAACATGGCAGCCAGTTAATGGGCCGGCCTACTAGGGTCCTCAAAATCTTGTGGGCCTACAGCTGGGCCGGCCCATTAATGTCGGTGAAATATCGTGGGCCTTTAGCTGGGCCAGCCCATTATGGTTCACAAAAATCTTATGGGCCTTCACCTGGGCCGGACCATTATGGCGCATAAACATCTTATGGGCCTTTACCTGGGCCGGCCCAATATGGCCCGCAAAATCTTGTGGGCCTTTAGCTGGGCCGTCCCATTATGGGCCGCAAAATCTTGTGGGCCTTTAGTTGGGCCGGCTCATTTAAACTTTATGGGCCACTGTTGGGCCGTGCGACATGTTGACGTATCATAGGCGCTTTGGGTCCAATGAGTGGATCACATCTGTCCTAACGTGAGCCGACACGTGTTTCCTCCAGCCAATGATGATTTTACACGTGGAAAATCCCCATTGGTCGGGGCTGTTAACGGGTTATCGGATCCAAAAACGGACCCGATAGCTTAACGGTGTTCCGTTACGGTGGATGCCACGTGTCGGTCACCCTTGACGAAAGCACTTACGTGACGCGATTTATCATCATGCAAGTGGACACTTCCGTGATGATAATTTTGGTAATGTCATGGAACACTTCTACGACAAAGACATGTATGACTATCTTGATTCTGTCATAAATTTGTCATGGATGTACATGCATGACAGAAAACGTGACCTACTGTGACAAACACGTATCATCACGGAAGTGTATTTTTTTGTAGTGTCCCCTGCTAAGGAGAGGGGTTTTAATGAGTTCAGCACATCGCCTAAAGGTGAGTGCCGGAAGATGTCCGCGGCGCTGAATTCGACGATCGGTGCCTGATCAGGCTCGACGGACGCGGATGCACGTGATTCGGAACCTGTGGCCGGAGACGAATCCGAAGTTCCGGTGACGCAGATCCCGCTCGAGGTTGGGTCTGGGTGCGGCTCCAATGCCGCTGAGTCTGCGACTTCCGTGGCAGAGTTGAGCTTCCCGTCCTCGAATGGCGCAACCTGCTCCGGATCTAGGGCCGGAGCACTTACAGGTACTATCTGCTGGGTATGATCTGATGACAGATTTAGGTCATGTTCTTCGCGGCGGCAGGGAGCGGCTGTCGTGGGCTCGAATCCGTCGAAGATCAAGTCTCCGTTCAAGCTTCCAAACCTGACTTGATGGCCAGGGGCGTAGCTGTCGATCTGCTCTAGATGGCCAAGCGAGTTGGACCGCAGTGCGAAGCCGCCGAATACGAAGATCTGGCTGGGGAGAAATACCTCCCTCAGGGAAGCATTGTTGTAGATGATTGACGGGGCCATCGAGCCTTCTAGCGATGACACAACATAACTCTCAATGAAAGCACCAATGTCGGTGTCAAAACCGGCAGATCTCGGGTAGGGGGTCCCGAACTGTGCATCTAAGGTCGACGGTAACAGGAGACAGGGGACACGATGTTTACCCAGGTTCGGGCCCTCTCTATGGAGGTAATACCCTACTTCCTGCTTCATTGATCTTGATGAATATGGGTATTACAAGAGTTGATCTACCACGAGATCATAATGGCTAAAACCCTAGAAGTCTAGCCTGTATGATTATGGTTGCCTCTACAGACTAAACCCTCCGGTTTATATAGACACCATAGGGGACTAGGGTTGTACAAAGTCGGTTACAGAGAAAGGAATCTTCATATCTGAACGCCAAGCTTGCCATCACGCCAAGGAAAGTCCCATCCTAACAGGGTGAGAGTCTTCGGTCTTGTATATTCATAGCCCATCAGTCCGGCCCATGTCCAACAGGCCGGACGCCCGAGAACCCCTTAATCCAGGACACCCTCAATGGCCTCAAGCCATTTTGCGGAATCTGGGCTCATCATCGCTTCCTCATAGTTCGTAGGTTTGTCATGGCCTAGTAACTTGACTTCCAGAATAGGATTACCGTACCACTCTGGTGCAGAACTTGCTCTGGTTGACCTACGAGGTTCTGTAGTAACTTGATCTCAAGTTTCATGATCATCATCATTAGCTTCCTCTCTAGTTGGTGTAGGCATCACGGGAAAGGATTTCACCGATGTGCTACTTTCAAATTTTAGAGAAGGCACAATTACCTCATCAAGTTCTACTTTCCTCCCACTCACTTCTTTCGAGAGAAACTCCTTCTCTAGAAAGGATCCATTCTTAGCAATAAAGATCTTGCCTTCAGATCTGTGGTAGAAGGTATACCCAACAGTTTCTTCTGGGTATTGTATGAAGACGCACTTCTCCGATTTGGGTTCGAGCTTATCAGGCTGAAGCTTTTTCACATAAGCATCGCAACCCCAAAATTTAAGAAACGACAGCTTAGGTTTCTTGCCAAACCACAGTTCATACGGTGTTGTCTCAACGGATTTAGATGCTGCCCTATTTAACGTGAATACAGATGTCTCTAATGCATAACCCCAAAACGAGTAAATCGGCAAGAGACATCATAGATTGCACCATATCTAATAAAGTACGGTTACGACGTTCAGACACACCATTACGATGTGGTGTTTCAGGTGGCGTGTGTTGTGAAACTATTTCACATTTTTTTAAATGAAGGCAAAACTCGTAACAGAAATATTCGCCTCCGCGATTAGATCGTAGAAACTTTATTTTCTTGTTACGATGATTCTCCATTTCACTCTGAAATTCTTTGAACTTTTCAAATGTTTCAGACTTGTGTTTCATTAAGTAGACATTCCCATATATGCTCAAATCATCTGTGAAGGTCAGAAAATAACGATACCCGCCGCGAACCTCAACACTCATCGGACCGCATACATCGGTATGTATTATTTACAATAAGTCATTGACTTGCTCCATTGTTTTGAAGAACGGAGTTTTAGTCGTCTTGTCAATGAGGCATGGTTCACAAGTATCAAATGATTCATAATCAAGTTATTCCAAAAATCCATCCATATGGAGTTTCCTCATGCCCTTTTACACCAATATGACCTAAACGGCAGTGCCACAAATATGTTGCACTATGATTATCAACTCTGCATCTTTTGTCATCAATATTATGAATATGTATTTCACTACAATCGAGATTCAATAAACCATTCACATTGGGTGTATGACCATTGAAGGTTTTATTCATGTAAATAGAATAACAATTATTCTCTGACTTAAATGAATAATGATATTGCAAGAAACATGGTCTAATCATATTCATACTCAACGCAAACACCAAATAACATTTATTTAGGTTTAACACTAATCCCGAAGGTAGAGGGAGTGTGCGATGGTGGTCGTATCAACCTTGGAATCACTTCCAACACACATCGTCACTTCGCCCATAACTAGTCTTTGTTCCTTCTGTAACTCGTGTTTTGAGTTACTAATCCAAGCAACTGAACTGGTATCAAATACCCAGGGGTTACTATGAACACTAGTAAAGTAAACATTAATAACATGTATATCACATATACCTTTTGTAGCGACCCGACCTCAGATGGTCAAGTCTCTGTGTTCCAGTGTCATCCCTGGATCAGTAATGCTGACACACATAGTACTCGAAGGATTTATAACGGAGTAGCAATCACACACTTATTACATCGAATGTCTCAAAAGAGAACTTATTACAATAATATGGCTTAAGGCCATCTAATGCGATAACAGCGGAAGGCTTGGAAGATAAAGTGAGTCCATCAACTCCAACGGCATAGCTGAGCTGCACGGCAACGACCTAACAAGCCTTACTCCTCGTCTGAAAAGTCTGCAACACAATACATTACAGCCCGAGAACGGGTCAGCACATGGAATATGCTGGCAATATAACACAATGGAGCAGGAACATAAATAATGCTATCACTACATGCATATTTGGCTGGTGGAAAGCTCTATGGTTATAGTTTTGCGAAAAGCCAATTTTTCCCTACAACAAAGGAATATAATTTTATTTAACTATCATGGTGGTTGAAACATTGAGAAGGTATAACCCCAACTCAATCCCAATTAAAGTAGTTAACAACCCAACAATATTATTTAAGAGTGATGAGATACATGTGATACTCAAGTACTAGATACTCAAAATTGTCCATAACCGGGGACACGGCTAACCATGATTAGACTGTACACTCTGCAGAGGTTTGCGCACTTCTCCCCACAAGACTCGATTGCCTCCATTGATTTCTCGCACTACATGGTGTTTGAGAAACGGATGACCGAGACATAGTCTTTCAGAAACATTAACTCTCTACTCCGGGTAGACCATACCAAACCTACAAAACCCACTACCTGCTGATCTACCTCTTCAAGAGCTTCACGTAACTTACTCAACTATGCTAGAGCCCATAGTAGCTTGTGGCTGCACACGGAAGTTTCTAGCATGAATAATCTCAGTTCCTTTGAGCCTGGGTGGCGGTCCATAGGAAGATCACACGGTACCCCAGATTTCCAAAATAAAACAGACAAAACAGGGTTCCCCAGGTGCCCCAATCCACACAGATGTGTATTAAAGTTGCAACCTTAAATTAAACCATAAATTAACACTCTCACATCTGTCATGGATTCACTCACAACCAACCACGACTACGAAAGCACAGCATAGCAATATAAGCAACACGTAGAAGTAACTCCCAAGGGTTTGATAGTAACAGGGCAATAGGTTCTACCTCAACTACTACTTCCCAACCCACAAGTTAAAGACATCCTAATCATGCAATGTTTGAGGATTGAGCTAATGCATAAAAACTGGGTATGAAAAGAGTATGATCAAAGTGTTACTTGGCTTGCTGACGATCCGCGAATCCTAGAGACTCGTAGTAACACGCTTCGCACTCAGGGAATTCTATCGCAAGCAAACAATAACATACATAAGCAACAATCAAAGATGCACAAGCAAAACTTCAACTAAAAGAGGCTGACCAGAAAGTTCAACTTAAGAACTCCGGTTCGCAAAAAGAATCAAACCAAACGAAGCAACGAAACTCAAATGGCGAAAGAAACAAGATCCGTTTTACTAATCTGAACTAGGGTCAAATTTTACTGAGGCAAAAACTTGCTTGAGTTGATTATTCGGAAAGAGGGTTTCGAGACGAAACTCTAGGCGCTTGAATCGCCTGATTCCGATAAACGAGCGAAAAATTATACTAGATCGAAAATCGGATCAGAGATCACGATCAGAAAAGTCACGGAATAAATCCGAAAAAAAGAAAACTGACGAAAAGATTAACGAATGAACGTTAGTTATCTGAACCTAAACGAAGAACGCGTTCGTTAAAACGAACGAACGAGCGAACGCTCGCTAAATAAATAAACCGATCTATAAAAAACAAAAAACTAGGGTTTAAAAAAAAACCGAAACGGTTTTCTTTGGAAAATCGGGGCGGCGGGGCGACTACCTCGCTCGGCTCCGGCGGGGCTCGGGCTCCGGCGTGGGGTGGCGGCGGGAGGCGGCGGCGACGACGGGCGGGCGGCGGACTCGGGCTTGGGGGCGGCGGTGGCGGTGGCGGTGTGGCGGTGGGTGGGGCTCCAGATTTAAAGAGGTGCGGCGGCTTGGGGAGGGCAAGCGGCGGCGGCGGGAGGCAATGTCCGCTTCGGACACGGCGGCGGCGCAAGGAAGGCGGCGGCGGTGGTTGGGCCGGCCTGGCTGGGCCTCGGCCTAGTCGGGTGCAGGCGCGCACGCGTTTTTTTTTCAAAAATAAATTCCGCCGAGACTTAGAAAAATTCTAGAAAAATAAATAAAAATCTAAAAATGCCAAAAAAATTCACCATCTAAATGAAATATTTAGAACAAGATGAACATTTTCTTGGCCCTAAAATGCAATTTTGAAAACGTGCAATTTTTCTAATGCAAATAAAATCCAAATAAAATCGAAAAAATGATTTGATGATTTTTCCTCCAATATTTCAATTGTTTTGGAGAAGTCATATTATCTCCCCTCATTTATTCTATTATGAAATATTTTTCAGAGAGAAAAACAATTAAAATAAAAAAAATGCTCGTTTTCACTATTTGGCAAAAATCAAATATGAAAACCGGAAAATCCCCAACTCTCTCCGAGGGTCCTTGAGTTGCTTAGGATTTCGAGGATTGCGGAACGAAGATGCAATAAAATATGATATGCATGTATGACCTATGTATAACATTCCAAATTGAAAATTTGGGATGTTACAAACCTACACCCCTTAAGATGAATCTCGTCCTCGTGATTCGGGTTGGCTAGAAAATAGGTGCGCGTGGTCCTTGCGAATATCATCTTCTCGTTCCCAGGTGGCTTCCTCCTCGGTATGGTGGCTCCATTGAACTTTGCAAAAACTTGATAACCTTGCTGCGAGTGACTCGGCTGGCAAAGTCAAGAATCTTTACCGGCTTCTCCTCATAAGTCAAGTTATTGTCCAACTGAATCGCCTCCAGGGGTACTGTATCTCTTAATGGTATATCGGCCATCTCAGCATGACACTTCTTTAACTGTGAGATGTGGAACACATCGTGAACTCCTGACAATCCTTCAGGTAACACCAACTTGTAGGCAACTTCTCCCATCCGTTCCAAAACACGGTACGGTCCTACGAATCTCGGAGCTAACTTTCCCTTAACTCCAAAACGTTTCACTCCTCGTAAGGGTGATACTCGCAGATATGCTCTTTCTCCAATTTCATAGGTTACCTCCTTGCATTTTGTGTCTGCATAACTCTTCTGCCTGGACTGAGCAATCTTCAATCTGTCACGGATCATTTTAACCTTCTCCTCCGACTCCTTGATCAAATCTGGTCCAAACAACTGACGGTCTCCTACCTCATCCCACATCAGGGGTGTTCTACATCTGCGTCCATACAGAGCTTCGGACGTTGCCATCTTCAAACTGGCCTGGTAGCTATTGTTGTATGAGAACTCTGCGTAAGGCAAATTGTCATCCCAACTAGATCCATAATCTAGCGCACAGGCTCTCAACATGTCCTCCAGAATTTGGTTGACTCTCTCTGTCTGTCCATCTGTCTGCGGGTGAAACGCTGTACTGAACTCCAATCTCGTACCCAGGGTCTGGTGTAATTGATGCCAAAACTTTGAAGTAAACTATGTTCCTCTATCTGATACAATGGTCCTTGGAACACCATGCAAACATACGATCCTGGACATATATATCTTGGCCAACTTTGCACTTGTATAAGTTGTTTTCACTGGGATGAAGTGAGCCACTTTGGTCAAGCGATCCACTACTACCCATATTGAGTCATATCCTGCTTTGGTCCTGGGCAATCCGGTGATAAAGTCCATGCCAAGTTTATCCCACTTCCATTCGATTATCGGCATAGGCTGTAACAGTCCTGCTGGCTTCTGATGCTCTGCCTTCACTCTCTGACATACATCACGCATAGCTACATACTCGGCAATATCCTTCTTCATACCAGTCCACCAGAAATGTTCTTTCAAATCCAAATACATCTTGGTGTTTCCGGGGTGTATCGAGTATGGTGAGTCATGAGCCTCCTGAAGTATTAACTTCCTGATCTCTGGGTTATTAGGAACATAAACTCGATCCTCAAACCATAAGGTATCGTGCTCATCCTCGCGAAAACCTTTGGCCTTTTCTTTGCTCATCTTCTCCTTTATCTCAGCAATCTCTTTGTCTTCCTTCTGAGCTTCTCGAATCTTGTCCAACAATGTAGATTGAACTTCCATTGTTGCAATGAAACCTCTTGGAACAATCTCCAACCGAAGTTCCATGATATCTTCAGCTAACTCCTTCGGCAATCCCTTACTTTCAAGGATATTAGCATAACTCTTCTGGCTCAAAGCGTCTGCTATGACATTGGCCTTTCCTGGATGATAGTGTAGCTTCATATCGTAATCCTTTATAAGTTCCAACCATCTCCTCTGTCTAAGGTTCAACTCCTTCTGTGTGAAAATGTACTTCAAACTCTTATGATCCGTGTACACATCACAATGGTTTCCAATAAGATAATGTCTCCAAGTCTTCAATGCATGCACTACTGCTGCTAGCTCCAAATCATGCGTGGCATAGCTCAATTCATGGGGCTTCAGTTGTCGTGAGGCATACGAAACAACCTTTCCGTCCTGCATAAGCACACATCCAAGTCCCAAGCGTGAGGCGTCACAATACACTTGAAACTTCTTATGTATATCTGGCAATGTTAGCACTGGGGCTGTATTCAAACGTTTCTTCAACTCCTGAAAACTTGCCTCGCAATCCTCTGTCCATTTAAACTTAGTATCTTTCTTCAGCAATTCAGTCATTGGCTTAGCAATCTTGGAAAAATTCTCAATGAATCTCCGATAATATCCTGCGAGTCCAAGGAAATCATGGATCTCGCCAACTGAAGTGGGTGCCAACCATTCAGAGACTAACTGAACCTTACTGGGATCTACTGTTATACCCTCTCCTGATATAACATGCCCAAGAAATCCAACTTCCTTCAACCAAAACTCGCACTTGCTGAATTTGGCGTATAACTGGTGTTCCCTGAGTTTCTCGAGAACTAAACGCAAGTGCTCCTTGTGCTCCTCTTCGTTCTTCGAGTATACCATAATATAATCAATAAACACCACAACAAACTTGTCCAAATATTCCATGAACACCTTGTTCATCATACTCATGAAATAAGCAGGGGCGTTAGTCAGTCCAAATGACATGACCGTATACTCGTATAATCCATACCGCGTGGTGAACGTTGTCTTTGGTATATCCTTCTCGCGGATCTTCAACTGATGGTATCCCGATCGTAGATCAATCTTCGAAAACACCTTAGCTTCTTGCAACTGATCAAACAGATCATTGATCATCGCTAGTGGATACTTGTTCTTTATCATTACTTCATTCAAGGCTCGGTAATCAACAACCATCCTCAGGGATTTATCCTTCTTCTCCACCAACAGCACTGGAGCTCCCCAAGGCGATGAACTCCTTCGAATGTATCCTTTCTCCAATAACTCCTTGATATGTTTCTTAATTTCCTCCAAATCATTTGCAGGCATCCGATAGGGTCTCTTGGATATTGGCCCTGTACCTGGCAATAGTTCTATCAGGAACTCGATGTCTCTATCCGGTGGCATGCCTGGTAACTCCTCTGGAAAAACATCCGGGTAATCCTTTACTACAGGCACTTCCTCCTGAACAATTCCCGTGAGGACATTCACTTGGCTCCTCCTAGGCACATGCCTAGATACATACTTAATCCTTTTTCCCTCCTGGGTGGTAAGATAAATTGATTTGCTAGCACAGTCAATGCTTCCTCCATACTTTGACATCTAGTCCATACCTAATATCACATCCAATCCTTGAGACTCCAAGATAATTTAGACGGAAAAACATGTGTGCCAATGGTTAGGGGTATCTGGTTGCACCATCGGCTAGCCATGTACTCTGCTCCAGGCGAGCTCACTAAAAGAGGGGTCCTAAGGGTTTGGGTCGGTAGCTTAAACTTATCCACAAATCCCTTGATATGTATGAATGCGATGCACCAAGATTTAAAAAGAACAAGAGCGGTAAATGACTTAACCAAAAACTTACCTATTACCGCGTCCGGCTGCTCTTCAACTTCCTCCACGTTAACGTGGTTCACTTGTCCTTTGTTGAATGGATTGGGATTCTTCCCAGCGCTCCCATTTCCGTTTCCATTCCTTCCTTCAGGGCAATCATTGGCATAGTGCCCTGTCTTCCCGCACTTAAAGCAAGTAACTTGACTTAGGTCCCTTTTGGAGGGTGTAGCTGGGTTGGAGCGGTTCTGATTGTTATTAACTCTGTTCCCATTTCCATTCTTAGCACCATTGTGGTTATGCGATCCTCCTCCAGTGTGGTTGTGACCTCCATGATTATGAACAAGTCCTCCCGAGTTCGAGGTTAAGCGGGGCTTCTGTTGAGCTCCTGAATTATACTTCCCTTGTCCATACTTCCTCTTACGGCTCTCAATTTGCTGTTGCTTTCCTTCAATCATAAGGGCCTTGTCTACCAACTCTTGGTAGTTGTTGAAAGTTTCCACCATCAACTGCATGCTCATCTCATCATTCAGCCCTTCCATAAACTTCTCCTGCTTCGTGGCATCTGTGGCCACATCATCAGGGGCATAGCATGATAACTTGCTAAAATCATCCACGTACTGAGCCACAGTACGATTCCCCTAGCGTAAGTTGCGAAACTCGCGCTTATTCATCTGCATGGCTCCAGTTGAAACATGGGCCGTGCGAAAAGCTTGCTGAAACTGGTCCCAAGTGACATTGGCTATAGGAAAAGTAGCCGTGTAATTCTCCCACCATGCGGCTGCTGGTCCATCAAATTGATGTGCGGCAAAGCGCACCTTCTCAGTATCTGTGCATCCTGCAGTGGTTAACTCCCTTCCAATACGGCGTAGCTAATCATCAGCAACTATTGGCTCGGTGCTACTAGAAAACACCGGCGGCTGTAACCTCAGGAAACATGCTAAATTGTCCACTGGCGGCGGGTTATTGTTGTTGTTGTTGCCCTGGTTCTGAAGTAGCAATTGCATCAAGGCATTCTGCTGCTGGATCAACTGGGTGAGCTCTGGTGGGAAAGCAAAACCGGTGTCACGTCTCGGAGGCATCTGATGGTTTAGATGGAAGATATTAGAATAGAAAAAAGGTCTAATGAGAAAACACTACCCATATGCATATGAGGCAAACACAATCATTTCACTCAATCAATCAAGCAAGGGCATACAAATGGTCTAGGACTATCGCAAAAGTGCTCAACTACTAATAGATACATGGGGAAAAATACTACTAATATATGGTGGTCATCTAGAAATTTTGATCGATGGAAGACTCCATGATGTCTGCTCCAGCTTCGTCTTTGTAGTCGTCATCACTTGGATCGGAATCGGTGTCGTCGATGATGATGTAGTTGTCCGAGCAAGTGGGGTCGTCGTCTTCTTCTTCCGGTGTTGGTCCTCCCATGAATACTCTGATCTTCTTAACTAGGTCTTCGTTCTTCTCCAGTAGTGTATTGATTTCCTCCTCATATCCGTCGCGTGTAAATTTGAGTTCTTCCTCCAGCTCGATGATCCTGGTCTTCGCCTTCTTCATCTCCATCATGTCTGCGCACATCTGGTTCTCCTGACGTCGAATGTGCTGGTTTAGCTCCTGGATGAAAGCTGCAATGGATCTATCCTTCTTGGTGCTTATTACTTCCCATTGCTCGTCTCAGCGCCCACATATTTGATAGATGGTGTCCTTAAGCTCCCTGTTGTAGACTTCTCCAATGCGTCCCATGGTAATGTGGGCTGCCATGCTCTTGCATAGACTCCAGGTGGGTGCTTCGAAAGAAAATTCTATGGGTTTAGAAGTTGGCGAGAACGTCCTTCCTGGAACTTGTACTTAAATCATCCAGCGCTCCTCTTCTGGTAAGGTGGCGTTGTACGTCCCGGTGAAGCTTGGTATTCCAATGTTTAAGTATCTAGTGACTTCCTTCAAGTGGCGTCTAAAAGGTGTGTCTTCATCCGGTTGGGCAAACTTGTTCTTCATATCCGTCATCCTAAAGAGTGGAAAAATGGAGAGGAGTCAGAAATGAGTAGAGAAGAGTGACCTATGGTTTATCTTAGTGGTCGTGTCCTACACTCAGCGTGTGCTCTGATACCATCTTGTAGCGACCCGACCTCAGATGGTCAAGTCTCTGTGTTCCAAAGGTCATCCCCTGGATCAAGAATGTCTTTGACACACACGACTCAAAGGATTTATAATGAGTAGCAATCACACACTTATTACATCGAATGTCTCAAAAGAGAACTTATTACAATAATTTGGCTTAAGGCCATCTAATGCGATAACAGCGGAAGGCTTGGAAGATAAAGTGAGTCCATCAACTCCAACGGCATAGCTGAGCTGCACGGCAACGACCTAACGAACCTTACTCCTCGTCTGAAAAGTCTGCAACATAATACGTTGCAGCCCGAGAACGGGTCAGCACATGGAATATGCTGGCAATATAACACAACAGAGCAGGAACAGAAATAATGCTATCACTACATGCATATTTGGCTGGTGGAAAGCTCTATGGTTATAGCTTTGCGAAAAGCCAATTTTTCCCTACAACAAAGGAATATAATTTTATTTAACTATCATGGTGGTTGAAACATTGAGAAGGTATAACCCCAACTCAATCCCAATTAAAGTAGTTAACACAACCCAACAATATTATTTAAGAGTGATGAGATACATGTGATAACTCAAGTACTAGATACTCAAAATTGTCCATAACCGGGGACACGGCTAACCATGATTAGATTGTACACTCTGCAGAGGTTTAGCACTTTTCCCCATTAAGACTCGATCGCCTCCGTTGATTTCTCGCACTACATGGTGTTTGAGAAACGGATGACGGAGACATAGTCTTTCAGAAACATTAACTCTCTACTCTGGGTAGACCATACCAAACCTACAAAACCCACTACCTGCTGATCTACCTCTTCAAGAGCTTCACGTAACTTACTCAACTATGCTAGAGCCCATAGTAGGTTGTGGCTGCACAAGGAAGTTTCTAGCATGAATAATCTCAGTTCCCTTTGAGCCTGGGTGGCGGTCCATAGGAAGATCACACGGGTACCCCGGGATTTCCAAAAATAAAATAGACAACACTGGGTTCCCCAGGTGCCTCAATCGACCCAGATGTGTATTAAAGTTGCCACCTTACATTAAACCATTAATTAACAATCTCACATCTGTCATGGATTCACTCAAACCCAAACCACGTCTACGAGCATAGCATAGCAATATAAGCAACACGTCGAAGTAACTCCCAAGGGTTTGATAGTAACAGGGCAATAGGTTCTACCTCGACTACTAGTTCCCAACCCACAAGTTAATGACATCCTAATCATGCAATATTTGAGGATTGAGCTAATGCATAAAAACTGGGTATGAAAAGAGTATGATCAAAGTGTTACTTGCCTTGCTGAACATCCGCGAATCCTAGAGACTCGTAGTAACACGGTTCGCACTCCGGGAATTCTATCGCAAGCAAACAATAACATACATAAGCAAAAATCAAAGATGCACAAGCAAAACTTCAACTAAAAGAGGCTGACCAGAAAGTTCAACTTAAGAACTCCGGTTCGCAAAAAGAATAAAACCAAACGATGCAACGAAACTCAAACGGCGAAAGAAACAAGATCCGTTTTACTAATCTGAACTAGGGTCAAATTTTATAGAGGCAAAAACTTGCTTGAGTTGATTTTTCGGAAAGAGGGTTTCGAGTCGAAACTCTAGGCGCTTGAATCGCCTGATTCCGATAAACGAGCGAAAAGTTATACTAGATCGAAACTCGGATCAGAGATCGCGATCAGAAAAATCACGGAATAAATCTGAAAAAAAGAAAACTGACGAACAGATTAACAAGGCGGCGGGGCGGCGGGGCGGCTACCTCGCTCGGCTCCGGCGTGGGGTGGTGGCGGGAGGCGGCGGCGGAGGCTCCGGCTCGGGCTCGGGCTCGGGCTCGGCGTGATGTGATGGTGGTGTGTGGCGGGGGTGGGGGTGCGCGGCTTGGGGAGGGCAAGCGGCTGGAGGCGGTGTCTCCCTCGGACACGGTGGCGGCGCAAGGAAGGCGGCGGCGGCGGTTGGGCCGGCCTGGCTGGGCCTCGGCCCGATCGGTCTTGGCAGCAAGTGTTTTTAAATAAATTCATGAGACTTAGAAAAATCCTAGAAAAATAAATAAAAATCTAAAAGTGCCAAAACAAATTTTCACCGTCTAAATTAAATATTTAAAACGAGATGAACATTTTCTTGGCCCTAAAATGCAATTTTGAAAACGTGCATTTTTTCTAATGCAAATAAAATCCAAATAAAATCAAACAAATGATTTTAACATTTTTCCTCCAATATTTCAATTGTTTTGGAGAAGTCATATTATCTCCCCTCATTTATTTTATTATGAAATATTTTTCAGAGAGAAAAATAATTAAAATAAAAAATACTCGTTTTCACTATTTGACAAAAATCAAATATGAAAACCGGAAAATCCCCAACTCTCTCCGAGGGTCCTTGATTTGCTTAGGATTTCGAGGATTGCAGAACGAAGATGCAATAAAATATGATATGCATGAATGACCTATGTATAACATTCCAAATTGAAAATTTGGGATGTTACACCTTTGTTCACTTTGCCATCCTTCTTATCCGCCAAGTATTCGGGGTAGTTCTGCTTCCAGTGACAATTTCCTTTGCAGTAGAAGCGCTCAGTTTCACGCTTGGGTTCAGCTTTGGGCTTCTTCACGGGAGTGGCAACTTGCTTGCCATTCTTCTAGAAGTTCCCTTTCTTTCCCTTTGCCCTTTTTCTTGAAACTAGTGGTCTTGTTAACCATCAACAGTTGATGCTCTTTCTTGATTTCTATCTTCGCCGATTTCAACATCGCGAGGAGCTCGGGAATCGTTTTCGTCATCCCTTGCATATTATAGTTCATCACGAAGTTCTAGTAACTTGGTGATACTGACTAGAGAACTCTGTCAATCACTATCTTATTTGGAAGATTAAGTCCCACTTGATTCAAGCGATTGTAGTACCCAGACATTCTCAGCACATGCTCACTGGTTGAGCTATTCTCCTCCATCTTGTAGGCAAAGTACTTGTCAGAGGTCTCATACCTCTCGACACGGGCATGAGACTGAAATACCAATTTCATCTCTTGGAACATCTCATATGCTCCGTGGCATTCAAAACGTTTTTGAAGTCCCAGTTTTAAGCCGTAAAGCATGGTGCACTAAACTATCAAGTAGTCATCATACCGTGCTTTGTCAAATGTTCCTAACGTCTGTATCTGCTCCTGCAATAGCTCTGTCACCCAGCGGTGCATCAAGGACATAATTCTTCTGTGCAGCAATGAGGATGATCCTTAGATCACGGACAAAGTCCGCACCATTGCTACTATCATCTTTCAACTTATTTTTCTCTAGGAACATATCAAAAAATAAACGGGGAGCTACATCATGAGCTATTGATCTACAACATAATTTGCAAATCTCTACTACTATAGTACACATTTGTTTGAATATTTGAATCTACCTCCATTTCACCAGTCTTCCCCGCCGCTTGCAGAATAAATTTATTTGTGGCCGTTGATTCTATTGGATCGAACGGCTCAGGTCACGTGGATTCGCCACCACAAAGGTTCCCTCCAACCTAAAATCCAGTCGATATTCTAGAAAACTCCACATACCACGGCCGCCTTCGGCAAAAAGATTGCCAGCCAACCTCCCTTTGCCTGGATGGATGGATGCATGCGAGGAGAAACCGATTGCTGAGCCCATCGCGGTGGAGTAATGGAGCGTGGTATATGCTGACATCTGCTGCGTGGGGCCGTGGCTGCTGGATCTGAGCGCCATGGTGTCTGCCGAGGAAGACTATGAGGCGGTCAGGCTGAGGTCGTGTGCTTCACCGGCTCCACGGCGGTCCTCGTATAGGCATTCGTGGGTTGAGGACGGGGACGGGATCTGACGATGGGGAGCGGCGGTGCGCTGGCATTTGCTCGACAGTCAGGCAGAGGCAGAGCTAGCGAATTTATTAGTGGCCTGGGCTTGTGGCTTGTGGCCTGGGCCTGGCGTTAACTTTTTTTATAACATGATATTAGAGTATTTAACTGGATAGAGTGCCTACAGCTGGCCCGATGGCAAGCTTCTTGGCCCATATGGCTGAGTGTCAAGCAAAAAACGCATTCAGAATCACCTCAAAAAAAATCGCATTCAGACAAGGCGGGATGGGCGATTGAAACGACTATTTGCCATGATTTTTCACGAGTTCCATTATGCACATATAAAAGAAGATGTACCATGCATGTACAATATGAACATATATACCATTTTCTGGTAATTATTTTTCTTGGATGTAACCCTTTAACAATTTTAGCCCAGCCCTTGGGTGCATTCCAAGTGACGTATAATGCATGGAGATGATCATTTTCTAAACAAAATATTACCCCATGACATGAACTACCACTTTGTCAATATTGACTGCAAGTTTTTAAAGTAAGTACTAACTACAATTTTTTGACATATTTTCGCAATTTAAGAGCGAAAATTTATCAAGACATTGTAACTTGGCATGAGTTTTTTCTTATTAACTCGGCAATATGTTGCAAAGCTAAAGCAATTCATGTATACTCTGTTTGTATTGAATTTTTTTTCTTGTCCGTTTGAAAATTGTAAATAATAATGCACACGTGCAAAGCACGTGCCTTCGACTAGTACTATCAAGACTAAGTTCATGATAAATTAAAGTTCAATTAATCATATTACTTAAGAACTCCCACTTTGATAGACATCCCTCGAGTCATCTAAATGATCACGTGATCCAAATCAACTAAACAATGTCCGATCATCACGTGAGTGTTGGGGAACGTAGTAATTTCAAAACATTTCCTACGCACACGCAATATCATGGTGATGCATAGCAACAAGAGGGAGAGTGTTGTCCACGTACCCTCATAGACCGTAAGCGAAAGCGTTATGATAACGCGGTTGATTTAGTCGTACGCCTTCACAATTGACCGATCCTAGTACCGAAAGTACGACACCTCCGTGATTTGCACACGTTCGGCTCGGTGACGTCCCACGAACTCATGATCCAGCAGAGTGTCGAGGGAGAGCTTCGTCAGCACGACGGCGTGATGATGGTGATGATGAAGCTACCGGCGCAGGGCTTCGCCTAAGCACTGCAACGATATGACCGAGGTGGATTATGGTGGAGGGGGGCACGACACACGACTAAGATATCAATGATCAACTTGTGTGTCAATGATAAACGAGCTAGTCAAGTAGAGGCATACTAGGGACACTTTGTTTTTGTCTATGTATTCACACATGTACTAAGTTTCCAGTTAATACAATTCTAGCATGAATAATAAACATTTATCATGAAATAAGGAAATAAATAATAACTTTATTATTGCCTCTAGGGCATATTTCCTTCAGCCTCCCACTTGCACTAGAGTCAATAATCTAGTTCACATCGCCATGTGATTTAACACCAATAGTTCACATCACCATGTGATTAACACCCATAGTTCACATCGCCATGTGAACAACACTCAAAGGGTTTACTAGAGACAGTAATCTTATTTCACATCGCCATGTGATTAACACCCAAAGAGTACTAAGGTGTGATCATGTTTTGCTTGTGAGAGAAGTTTAGTCAACGGGTCTGCCATATTCAGATCCATATGTACTTTGCAAATTTCTATGTCAACAATGCTCTAAACGGAGCTACTCTAGCTAATTGCTCCCACTTTCAATATGTGTCCAGATTGAGACTTAGAGTCATCTGGATCAGTGTCAAAACTTGCATCGACGTAACCATTTACGACAAACCTTTTGTCACCTCCATAATCGAGAAACATATCCTTATTCCACTAAGGATAATTTTGACCGCTGTCAGTGATCTACTCCTAGATCACTATTGTACTCCCTTTCCAAACTCAGTGTAGGTATACAATAGATCTGGTACACAGCATGCCATACTTTATAGAACCTATGGCTGAGGCATAGGGAATGACTTTCATTCTCTTTCTATCTTCTGTCGTGGTTGGGCTTTGAGTCTTACTCAATTTCACACCTTGCAACACAGGCAAGAACTCCTTCTTTGACTGTTCCATTTTGAACTACTTCAAAATCTTGTTAAGGTATGTACCCATTGAAAAATCCTATCAAGCGTCTTGATCTATCTCTATAGATCTTTATGCTCAATATGTAAGCAGCTTCACCGAGGTCTTTCTTTGAAAAACTTCCTTCAAACACTCCTTTATGCTTTCCAGAAAAATTCTACATCATTTTTGATCAACAATATGTCACTCACATATACTTATCAGAAAAGCTGTAGTGCTCCCACTCACTTTCTTGTAAATACAGGCTTCACTGTAAGTCTGTATAAAACTATATGTTTTGATCAACTCATCAAGGCGTATATTCCAACTCCGAGATGCTTGCACCAGTCCATCGATGGATCGCTGGAGTTTGCACATTTTGTTAGCACCTTTAGGATTGACAAAACCTTATTGTTGTATCATATACAACTCTTTTTTAAGAAATCCATTAAGGAATGCAGTTTTGACATCCATTTGCCAGATTTCATAAAATGTGGCAATTGCTAACATGATTCGGACAGACTTAAGCATCGCTATGAGTGAGAAAATCTCATCGTAGTCAACACCTTGAACTTGTCGAAAATCTTTTTGTGACAATTCGAGCTTTGTCGATAGTAACACTACTATCAGCGTCCGTCTTCCTCTTGAAGATCCATTTATTCTTAATGGCTTGCCGATCATCGGGCAAGTCGACCAAAGTACATACTTTGTTATCATACATGGATCCCATCTTAGATTTCATGGCCTCAAGCCATTTCGCGGAATCTGGGCTCATCATCGCTTCCTCATAGTTCGTAGGTTTGTCATGGTCAAGTAAGATGACCTCCAGAACAGGATTACCGTACCACTCTAGTGCGGATCTTACTCTGGTTGACCTACGAGGTTCGGTAGTAACTTGATCTGAAGTTACATGATCATCATCATTAACTTCCTCACTAATTGGTGTAGGAGTCACAGGACAGATTTTTGTGATGAACTACTTTCCAATAAGGGAGCAAGTACAGTTACCTCATCAAGTTCTACTTTCCTCCCACTCACTTCTTTCGAGAGAAACTCCTTCTCTAGAAAGGATCCATTCTTAGCAACGAATATCTTGCCTTCGGATCTGTGATAGAAGGTGTACCCAACAGTTTCCTTTGGGTATCCTATGAAGACGCATTTCTCCGATTTGGGTTTGAGCTTATCAGGTTGAAAACTTTTTCACATAAGCATCGCAACCCGAAACTTTAAGAAATGACAGCTTAGGTTTCTTGCCAAACCATAGTTCATACGGTGTCATGTCAACGGATTTAGATGGTGCCCTATTTAACGTGAATGTAGCTGTCTCTAATTCATAACCCAAAACGATAGTGGTAAATCGGTAAGAGACATCATAGATTACACTATATCCAATAAAGTACGGTTATGACGTTCGGACACACCATTATGCTGTGGTGTTCCGGGTGGCATGAGTTTGTGAAACTATTCCACATTGTTTTAATTGAAGGCCAAACTCGTAACTCAAATATTTGTCTCCACGATCAAATTGCCGAAAGCTTTATTTTCTTGTTATGATGATTCTCCACTTCACTATGAAATTCTTTGAACTTTTCAGATGTTTCAGATTTGTGTTTTATCAAGTAGATATACCCATATCTGCTCAAATCATCTGTGAAGGTTAGAAAATAACGATACCCGCCGCGAGCCTCAACACTTATCAGACAGCATACATCAGTATGTATTATTTCCAACAATTCAGTTGCTCGCTCCATTGTTCCAGAGAATGGAGTCTTAGTCATCTTGCCCATGAGGCATGGTTCGCAAGCATCAAATGATTCAAAATCAAGTGATTCCAAAAGCCCATCAGCATGGAGTTTCTTCATGCGCTTTACACCAATATGACCTAAACGGCAGTGCCACAAATAAGTTGCACTATCATTATTAACTTTGTATCTTTTGGCTTCAATATTATGAATGTGTGTATCACTACGATCGAGATCCAACAAACTATTTTTATTGGGTGTATGACCATCGAAGGTTTTATTCATGTAAACAGAACAACAATTATTCTCCGACTTAAATGAATAACTGTATTGCAATAAACATGATCAAATCATATTCATGCTCAACGCAAACACGAAATAACATTTATTTAGGTTGAACACTAATCCCAAAAGTATAGGGCGTGTGCGATGATGATCATATCAATCTTGGAACCACTTCCAACACAGATCATCACTTCACCCTTAACTAGTCTTTGTTCATTCTGCAATTCCCGTTTCGAGTTACTAATCTTAGCAACTGAACTAGTTTCAAATACTACGGGGTTGCTATAAACACTTGTAAAGTACACATCAATAACATGTATATCAAATATACCTTTGTTCACTTTGCCATCCTTCTTGACCGCCAAATACTTGGGGCAGTTCTGCTTCCAGTGACCAGTCCCTTTGTAGCACTTAGTCTCAGGCTTAGGTCCAGACTTGGGCTTCTTCACTTGAGCAGCAACTTGCTTGCTGTTCTTCTTGAAGTTCCCCTTCTTCCCTCTGCCCCTTTTCTTGAAACTAGTGGTCTTGTCAACCATCAACACTTGATGCTTTTCTTGATTTCTACCTTCATCGATGTCAGCATCACGAAGAGCTTGGGAATCGTTTCCGTTATCCCTTGCATATTATAGTTCATCACGAAGTTCTAGTAACTTGGTGGTAGTGACTAGAGAACTCTGTCAATCACTATCTTATCTGGAAGATTAGCTCCCACTTGATTCAAGTGATTGTAGTACTCAGACATTCCGAGCACATCCTCACCAGCTGAGCTATTCTCCTCCATCTTGTAGGCAAAGTACTTGTCAAAGGTCTCATACCTTTCGACATGGGCATCAGTCTGAAATACTAATTTCAACTCTTGGAACATGTCATATGCTCTGTGGCATTCAAAATGTCTTTGAAGCCCCGATTCTAAGCCGTAAAGCGTGGTGGACTAAACTATCAAGTAGTCATCATATCGAGCTTGGCAAACGTTCATAACGTCTGCATCTGCTCCTGCAATCGGTCTGTCACCTAGCGGTGCATCAAGGACATAATTCTTTTGTGCAGCAATGCGGATAATCCTCAGATCACGGATCAAATCCGCATCATTGCTACTAACATCTTTCAACTTAGTTTTCTCTAGGAACATATCAAAAATAAAATAGGGGAGCTAAACGCGAGCTATTGATCTCAACATAGATATCCAAATACTATCAGGACTAAGTTCATGATAAATTAAAGTTCAATTAATCATATTACTAAAGAACTCCCACTTAGATAGATATCCCTCTAATCATCTAAGTGATCGCGTGATCCATATCAACTAAACCATGTCCGATCATCACGTGAGATGGAGTAGTTTTCAATGGTGAACATCACTATGTTGATCATGATTCACGCTCGACGTTTCGGTCTCAGTGTTCCGGGGCCATATCTGCATATGCTAGGCTCGTGAAGTTTAACCCGAGTATTCTGCGTGTGCAAAACTGGCTTGCACCAGTTGTATGTGAACGTAGAGCTTATCACACTCGATCATCACGTGGTGTCTCGGCACGACGAACTTTCGCAACGGTGCATACTCAGGGAGAACACTTGTACCTTGAAATTTAGTGAGAGATCATCTTATAATGCTACCGCCGAACTAAGCAAAATAAGATGCATAAAGGATAAACATCACATGCAATCAATATAACTGATATGATATGGCCATCATAATCTTGTGCCTTTGATCCCCATCTCCAAAGCACCGTCATGATCACCATCGTCACTGGCGCAATACCTTGATCTCCATCTTAGCATCGTTGTCGTCTCGCCAACTATTGCTTCTACGACTATCGGTACCGCTTAGTGATAAAGTAAAGCAATTACATGGAGATTGCATTTCATGCAATAACGCGACAACCATATGGCTCCTGCCAGTTGCCGATAAAGTCATTACAAAACATGATCATTAAATACAATAAAATTTAGCATCATGTCTTGACCATATCACATGACAACATGCCCTGCAAAAACAAGTTAGACGTCCTCTACTTTGTTGTTGCAAGTTTTACGTGGCTTCTACAGGCTGAGAAAAAACCGTTCTTACGTATGCATCAAACCACAACGATTTTTCGTCAAGTATGTGTTGTTTTAACCTTCAACAAGGACCGGGCGTAGCCACATGCGACTCAACTAAAGTTGGAGAAACTGACACCTGCCAGCCACCTGTGTGTGAAGCACGTCGGTAGAACCAGTCTCGCGTAAGCGTATGCGTAATGTCGGTATGGGACGCTTCATCCAAAAATACCGCCGCATTAAAGTATGACATGCTGGTAAGCAGTATGACTATTATCGCCCACAACTCACTTTTGTTCTACTCATGCATATAACATCTTCGCATAAACCTGGCTCGGATGCCACTATTGGGGAACATAGTAATTTAAAAAAAATCTTACGCACACGCAAGATCATGGTGATGCATAGCAACAAGAGGGAGAGAGTGTTGTCCACGTACCCTCGTAGACCGTAAGCGGAAGCGTTATGACAACGCGGTTGATGTAGTCGTACGTCTTCACGATCAACCGATCCTAGTACCGAAAGTACGACACCTCCGCGATCTGCACACCTTCGGCTCGGTGACGTCCCACGACCTCACGATCCAGCAGAGTGTCGAGGGAGAGCGTCGTCAGCACGACGGCGTGATGACGGTGATGATGAAGCTACCGGCGCAGGGCTTCGCTTAAGCACTGCAACGATATGACCGAGGTGGATTACGACTAAGAGATCGGTGATCAGCTTGTGTATCTATGGGGTGCCCCTGGCCACGTATATAAAGGATGGAGGGAGGAGGAGGCCGAACCTCATAGGGCGCGCCCAAAGTGTGGAGTCCTACTAGGACTCCCTAGTCCTAGTAGGATTCCACCTCCCACATGGAATGGGAAAAGGGGAAGGGAGAAGGAGAAGGAAGGCGGTGGCCCCCTTCCCTAAGCCTATTCGGACCAGTCCATGGGGAAGGGGCGCGGCCAACCTTGAGGCCTTTCTCTCCTTTCCCGTATGGCCCATTAAGGCCCAATATGAATTTCCGTAACTCTCCGGTACTCCGAAAAATACCCGAATCACTCGGAACCTTTCCGACGTCTGAATATAGCCTTCCAATACATCGATCTTTACGTCTTGACCATTTCGAGACTCCTCGTCATGCCCCTGATCTCATCCGGATCTCCGAACTATCTTCCGTACATCAAAACACATAAACTCATAATATCGTTCGTCACCGAACGTTAAGCGTGCGGACCCTATGGGTTCGAGAACTATGTAGACATGACCGAGACACGTCTCCGGTCAATAACCAATAGCGGAACCTGGATGTTCATATTGGCTCCCACAAATTCTACAAAGATCTTTATCGGTCAAACCGCATAACAACATACGTTGTTCCCTTTGTCATCAGTATGTTACTTGCCCGAGATTCGATCGTCGGTATCTCAATACCTAGTTCAATCTCGTTACCGGCAAGTCTCTTTACTCATTTTGTAATGCATCATCTTGTAACTAACTCATTAGTCACAATGCTTGCAAGGCTTATAGTGATGTGCATTACCGAGAGGGCCCAGAGATACCTCTCCGATACACGGAATGACAAATCCTAATCTCGATCTATGCCAACTCAACAAACACCATCGGAGACACATGTAGAGCATCTTTATAATCACCCAGTTACGTTGTGACGTTTGATAGCACACAAGGTGTTCCTCCTGTGTGCGGGAGTTGCATAATCTCATAGTCTGAGGAACATGTATGAGTCATGAAGAAAGCAGTAGCAATGAAACTGTAATGATCATAATGCTAAGCTAACGAATGGGTCTTGTCCATCACATCATTCTCCTAATGATGTGATCCCGTTCATCAAATGACAACACATGTCTATGGTTAGGAAACATAACCATCTCTGATAAACGAGCTAGTCAAGTAGAGGCATACTAGGGACACTTTGTTTTTGTCTATGTATTCACACATGAACTAAGTTTCCGGTTAATACAATTCTAGCATGAATAATAAACATTTATCATGAAATAAGGAAATAAATAATAACAATGACTTAGTCAACATTGCGGTATAACCTCTACATACCTTCATAACCCATCCTTCTTATTTTTCAGGACATTGCTTTAGAGCAACCTCTTCAGAAGAGCCGGATTGTCGGACTTACATAGGAGAGAAAACCAAGGAGGCAACAGGCTTTGCGCATAAAAGGAAACACCCAGGTGGAATCTATTCACGATCGTTATACCTGTTTTATATAACTACATGCAGCCTGCCCTTGGATAGGACATGTTAAATAGTCCTATTTACTTCTGCTTAATGCTACCGTTGTAAATATACGCTTAAACGTATAATTCATCAATGGGAAACAATACATAGTGTCAGCTTATTATTTCTATTTGCGCATATTTCTTGCAAATGTTTATTTAATATTGCATCCATACACCTTGGTATGGTTAGTTTGCCAGGGGCTTCTTATGACACCTCATAATACGGCATAACAAGTCCGAACACTTTCAACAGTGCGGTACCCTGAACTTATAGCACTATATGCATCAGCTCCGAATCACGTCTTGGGTCAATAGTTGGGTTTGCCCAGCTCCCTTGTTTTGGTACCTTATGTTCCGTTATATCGGCTAAGGTAGCGCAGGGAGAACTACTGCGATTGTGTCCCGGTTCTTCCGGACGAGCACCTCAGTAGAGAAAGCCGAAAACTGACCGGCATGATGCGGCGAGAGCTGGTCGCTGTTCGAGAGTTCTTAAAATCCTTAAAGATTTTTTTTCCGCTTTAGGCGATGAATCGGCCTCGTCCAATTTAGGCGTATATAGCGCGCCAATTCGGCCCTCCAAATTCTAGGGGCTTCGTCGAAATTTAAAATTGTAGACTTCTATGGCTAAGTGGAAGTTATAAAGCCGCATAGTCCAATTGCCTTGTTTGCTGCGCCGGATACCTCCTTAAGGGACCAAAGATTTGGATAAAGAGTATTCGGGTTTTTCCAGGAACACCCCGGTACTAGTTACGTGGGGGCGGAAGCCGACGACTGGCCTACTTTCAGAATTCTATAAACAGCCGCACAGAAGGTAATATTTTAAATCAAACAGTGCTACATAGCACAAGCAACTTCGTCTTTATATTACAACAGTGACAGAGGTACATTTATTCAAAGATCTTGTCCTTGGTACATTCATCGGCCACGAGACGAGCGCCCTTCATAACGCCATCGTAATACTTCTCGGGACAGCGATGCGCCTTGCCCTCCGGTGGCCCGTCCTTCACCAGCTTCTCCGCATCCAGTTTGCCCCAATGCACCTTCGCACGGGCAAAGGCCCGGCGGGCACCCTCAATGCAAACGGATCGCTTGATAACCTCAAGCCGTGGACAGGCATCCACCATCCGCTTGATCAGGCCGAAGTAGCTAGTGGGCAGGGGCTCACCAGGCCACATCCGAACTATGAAATCTTTCATAGCCACTTCGGCCGTCCTATGGAGTTCGACCAACTGCTTCAGTTGGTCACTGAGAGGCATTGGGTGTTCGGCCCCAGCATCCTTGGACCAGAACAGCTTCTCCGTGGAGCTCCCCTCCTCGGCACGGTAGAACTCCGCGGCATCTGAGATGCTGCGTGGCAGATCTGTGAATGCCCCTGGAGAGCTCTGAATTCGGGTAAGTAAAAGAAACGCCTCCTCCACATGTTTGCTTTGCATAAAAAATGTCTTACCCGCCGCTATCTTCTGGGCCGCCTAGATTTCCTGCTGTGCCTTGTCGGCTTCGGCCTTGGCGTCTTTCATACTTGCAAGGGCCTTCGCAAGCTCGGCCCTTTCATCTTAAGCTCATGCTCCATGGACTCGATCTTCTTGCCGAGCTCATCGAGCTCTTGCTGTACCTCGCCCACTCTAGCATATTGCTTTTCGCGCTCCTTGCATTCCAAGGCCGCCTTGTTTTCGGCCTCGGACAGCGCTTTGTTCAGAGACGCCACTTCGGTGGTGGCCCCTGTTACACAGTCACGTCGTTAGAATAACCAATTTTATCTATCCCTCATTATATGAGAGCGGGGAATCACTCACCTTTGTTCTCTTCGAGCTGCCTCTTTGTGAGGCCAAGCTCCCCCTGCGCCTGCTCCAGGTCCCGCTTTAGTCCGGCGACCTTGGCTGTGTGGACAGCAATGCAAGCGGCCTGACACCGCTTATTCAAAATACATACTTACTATTAGACTCCTGCGGATTATAATTGACCCTCTGTTTGGCTTTTCCTTCCAACACCGAGCAGTATCGTGGGCTACTACCTATTGGGTGGTAATTTTACATATTCCCTACTTACCTCAAAGCCTGTTAGGAGGCTGGTGCAGGCTTCGGTTAGCCCGCTTCTGGCGGACAGAACCTTCTGAATCACCACACTCATAAGAGTACGGTGCTCTTCATCCATGGAAGCGCCGCGAAGCGCTTCCAGCAGACAATCCGACGCCTCGGGCGTAACGGAAGTCTTCAGCACAGACGACTCGCACTCCCTAACGAGGGGCTGCCCGCCTATGTCCGGAACCATTCGAGGTTCCAGAACAGTATTCGACTGAGAGCCCGGCTTACCGCGGCTCTCATCAACACGATCTGTGGGGATCTTGAACCCCGCGAGTCCGACGTCTGGAATTCCGCCTTGGGGCGCCTCCAGAGTCACCTCCCCCCGCTCTAGGAACCTTTCGGACAACACCTCCGTGTCATCCGCAGGCCGAGGAGTCGTGGCCGTCGGGAGCGAGTTCATCGCTGAAGCACTCAAGGACCCATCCGAAGACGATACATCGGGATGGACCCTGGCCGGACTGCATATATGTTCGGCGTTATAACAAGATAATGAAACAAAGTCGCGCTAGAAGTACAATAGAGTGCGAAGACTCACGATCTCGCTAGGGGCTTCCCCCTGGGCAGCCACTCTTCATCACTGTGAGCGGCCGTGGTGGAGTAGTCCGGAAGAGACGCCTTTCCCTTCTTGGACGCCCTGGCCTCCCCTTCTGGGGCGGATTTCCTCTTCTTCTCCCCCCATTGTAGGGAGGGATAACTTCTTCATGTTTCCCCCCGCCTCCACAGGAGGAATCTGTCTCGTCATCTTCGGACGACGTGGGTATGACAGCCTTGCACCGGGGACCTTTCCTGGCCCCCTGGTCTGCCTTCTCAGGCCCCCCATCCTCTCCGGATGGGGCGGCCCCTTCTTCTTCTCCCTCCCCTTCGTGGGAGGAGCTTGCCTCATCGTCTTCGGACGAGGCTTCCGGTACAACCTTACGCCGTAGACCCTTCCTGGTTCCCGGGGCCTTCTTTTCGGCCTTCTTCTCCGGTGCCTTGTAGTGCGCCGGGACCAGCATCTCCGTCAGGAGAGCATCAGCTGGGTCTTCTGGCAGCGGAGCCGGACAGTCAATCCGCTCCGCTGTCTTCACATAATCCTGATTAAATACACACGATGACTTAAGACTCCCCCATGAATATATTAGGAAGAACTGAATCCGGTGGTAGTCATAAAACTCACCGGACGGGGGGGGGGGGCATGAAGTCTGCGGTCCTCGGATGTGGGGGGAGGTACTTCGGAGGCCTTGAATAACACCTTCCATGCGCCTTTGTGCGTCATGTCGTAGAGCTTTCGAAGCGTCTGGTGTTCGGCCGGGACATATTCCCACAGATTGAATACCCGTCTTTGGCACGGGAGAATCCGGCGGACGAGCATGACCTGGACCACGTTGACAAGCTTGATGTTCTTGTCCTTCATATTTCCGATGCAGTTTTCGAGTCCGGTCAGCTCTGCAGGTTCGCCCCAGGTCAGGCCCTTCCTTTCCCAGGAGGTGAGCCGCATAGGGGTTTCGGATCGGAATTCGGGGGTCGCCGCTCAGTTGGCGCCGCGCAGCTCGGTGCTGTAGAATGACCCCGATTGCCACCCTTTCACGGTCTCCGCAAAGGAGCCGTCAAGCCAGATGACGTTAGGCATCTTGCCCACCATGGCCCCTCCGCACTCCGCTTGCTGGCCGCTCACGATCTTCGGCTTCACACAGAAGATTTGTAGCCACAAGCCAAAGTGAGGCTTGATGCGGAGGAAGGCCTCGCATACGATGATGAACGCCGAGATGTTGATCACGAAATTTGGGGCTAAATAATGGAAATCTAGCCCGTAGTAGAACATGAGCCCGTGGACGAAGGGATGAAGCGGAAATCCCAGTCCACGGACGAAGTGGGCGACAAACACAACCCTCTCGTGGGGTAGCAGAGTTGGAATGACCTGCCCGTCGTCCGATAGCCGGTGCGCTATGTCTGCGGTCAAGTATCCGGCCGCCCAAAGATTCGCGATATGCTTCTCCTTCACAGTGGAAGCCACCCACTTGCCTCCTGCTCCGGACATGTTTAGCTGTGCGGAGAAAACTTGGGCTAGGGTGTTGGAGCTCGAGGGGGCAGGGGTGAGCAAGGGAGGAAGAAGGCGTGGGTAAAAATGGGGAACTCTTATCCCTTTATAGAGGTGACGAAAGCGATGCGCCTCCCCACTTACCCGTTGAGGATCGCTTGCTTCCCAAGCACCACGATTGATGGCGCGGTGGGATTACCCGTACCCGTATTGATGAGAATCTCGTGATAAGGGGACACGATCTCTGCTTTGACAAGACGTGTCAGGGAAACCGCCTCGCAATATGCGCTGTGGTCGGTTGTGGGACAACAGTTCGAATAATGATCCGACCGTAATGACATGTCGCGTTATCCAAAAGGTTGTTAGCAGATTGCATTTGTGAAATATCATTCTATCTACGGTGGTATGTGAAGATCATTTTGTAGATCCAGACACGGTTTAGGTGTTCGATAATTGTTATGGAGTATTCGGAGAAGGAACCCGCCTTGCAATGCCGAACACAAGACTGCGCGCCGGACTCATCGTCATTCAAGCCTGGTTCAGGGGCTACTGAGGGAGTCCTGGATTAGGGGGTATCTGGACAGCCGGACTGTATACATCGTCCGGACTAATGAAGCGTGAAGATACAAGACTCAAGACTCCGTCCCGTGTCCGGATGGGACTCTCCTTTGCGTGGAAGACAAGCTTGGTGATCCGGATATTATATTTCCTTCCTTGTAACCGACTCCATGTAAACCCTAGCCCTCTCCGGTGTCTATATAAACCGGAGAGGTTGGTCCTTAGAAGGCCGATCACAATTACAATCATACCATCATAGGCTAGCTTCTAGGGTTTAGCCTCTACGATCTCGTGGTAGATCTACTCTTGTACTACTCATATCTTCAATATTAATCAAGCAGGAAGTAGGGTTTTACCTCCATCGAGAGGCCTCGAACCTGGGTAAACATTGTGTCCCTTGCTTCCTGTTACCATCAGCCTAAGACGCACAGATCGGGACCCGCTACCCGAGATCCGCCGGTTTTGATACTGACAACCGGCTTGACACCTTGATCTCCATCGTAGCATCGTTGTCATCTCGCCAACTATTGCTTCTACAACTATCGCTAACGCACATTCATAAAGTAAAGCAATTACACGGCGTTTGCATTTCATACAATAAAGCAACAACTATAAGTGTCGTGGATTTGTCACGGCAGATGTCCTTAGTGTCAGGACTTAGTCGCGAGGCCAACGCATCTATGTGGTAGCTTGAGAGGGGTTGAGCTGAATCGAGAGACGCAACACAAGACAAGGGTTTAGACAGCTTCGGGCCCCGGGAAACATCATCCGGTAACAACCCTACATGCTGTTTGAGGCTAGGTCTCATTATCATCACGAGGGAGACGCCGTAAACCGGCTCTTTGTGTCTAGCCCTAGAGATTGTTTCTTCTTGCTTGTAGCTTGTCCCCCTTTTCGGGAGCCCTGTCCCTCCTTATATATGTTGAAGGGGCGGGTTACATGTGGAGTCCTATTAGGATTAGAACTAGTCTATCTCTAATACAAACCGGATACAAGTCCTGGTCTTAATTCCTTGTAAGGTAAATATTCGTCACGCCTTTCCTCTTAAACCGGCCCACCGTAGTATGAACCGGCCTTCATGAACCGCCAGTTGGGCAACCGGGTCTTGTCGCTCCTCTGACCCGCCCGCCGGGTTACTAATGAACCGCCAAGACCGGGCGGGTAGCCCGTGAACCGTCCAGTCCAGCCGGGTTACCAGTGAGTCGTCCAGTCTGGCCGGGTTATACTTACGGCCGGTTTATGCCATGGGGTATATCCCCGACATTAGCCCCCAATTTAATTTGGATTTATCCATGTTAAATTGATCCTATAAAATAAACCCAAGAACAAATTTGACAGGTTATGCTCCGGGTTAAGAATTCTTGTAAACCGGCTCCTGATCATCCTTAAGTCTTTGTCATTTCCTCCTTGTAGAAAATCCGGGTCAATAACTAGCTTCATACTCAAATTGCTGACGTTGGTTTCTCATAGAAAAATATTGTGAAGAATAATCCACTTGAGTCGGCTTCCAAAGCGCCGGCTTAAGAAATGTTGTTCTTGAAATACTCATCTGATATTCAGCCGGTTTGAAGATGTAGAACTTGTCCGTTTATGATAACCACCATTGTCAGGTTATAAAAACTGATAATTCCGGGTCATGACTGTTGCCAATGCCGGTTCATGATTGTTGATGATGCCGGGTTGCAGCCACAGGGTCGTAATGATTAATTGGTGACGCCGGGTCAATCTGGTTTGCTCAAAACTGAGAATTTGAAAATATTTCTCCTTATATGCATATTACCTGTAGCCCCCAAGTCTTGAGCAGAACAAAGTGATGGTTTAAGACTTGCTTCAATATGAATACCGCCACTTTTGAAGAAATCCATGTTGTTCATCCCAGTAACGAATAAAAACTGAACACTCCATATTATGTAGCCCCCAAGTGTCGTGTTGTCATGCTTGCAGGAACCTGGGACTTGTAATTTCCTGATGCTCAAAAAACTTGAATGTTTGACAGGAGCAATTGGTAGCCCCCAAGGGCCGGCTCATTATGATATGATGAGTCGGGTCTTCAATAAGATGAGCAAAAAATGACTTTGCATTAGCCCCCAAGTGTCATGGTGCATGCTTGCAGCGACATGAGACTTGCATATAACCTCAATTTGAATAATGTAGCCCCCAAATGCCGGGTTGTAAGCCTGCAGCGACTCGGGACTATTCCTTCCATTGTAGAATAAATCATATCCTCTGATTAAAAAAAGCCATTACGCTAAAGCGACTTTGAAAACCTCAATAATACCGGTTATTAATAACCATAATAAAAATCCAGTCATGTTGGCTATTCAAGATAATATAATCCGGTATGAAAACCTTATTCATTCAATATCATAATGAAAATTCAGCCAAGTTTGGCTATTTGAATAATATAACCCAATGATTTATAAGCGCATGATTCCAATGGCGCAATCCAAATATATACTGGCGACTTATAGTCCAAAGCTAGGCTAGGTTAACAAACACCGGATAATTTCTCATCATATACTGGCGACTTATCGTCTTAAAGCCAGGCCGGTTTAATAAACACCAGATAATTTCTCATCATATACTGGCGACTTATCGTCTTAAAGCCGTGCCGCTTTAATAAACACCGGATAATTTATCCTCATATCGCGACTTATCGCCTTAAAGCCAGGCCGGTTTAATAAACACCGGATAATTTATCATCATACTGGCGACTTATCGTCTTAAAGCCAGGCCGGGTTAGTAAACGCCGGTGATTTATAATCATTCTTTATTCAACCTGTTTCTGCATACAACAAGTTTAAAGTGTCCTGGCGGTTTACCGCCGGACGGGTCATAATGCCCAACATATAAGCCGGGTTTATAACCAAGGCTGCACTTAAGAATAATCAAATATTAAATATATCATACCTGTGACATTGAATCACATCGTTGGTTTACCAACTTTTTGTAGTAAGAGTGATAACCCCAATCTTGAGTAATAATAATTCCTTTCATACTGTGTCGGTTTATGATAAAACCGTATCTGGTTTGTGATAAACACCGGATTAACCATATCGAATACTGGTGACTTGTAGTCAAACCAAGCGTGAACCGGAGGCCGGTTTAGACCACTAGTCTTGGTATGCCTTCGTGCATATTTATCTTCAACTGATGCCTGTTTGAATCATATGTTTACAAAACGTTTTCTGCAGTTAAGAAGCTTAAAAGGCCCTGCCACCGTCAGGCATGATGTTGGCTGGCCAATCTTGAAGCGGGGTTGAAATCCCAAAATTTGGAGAAAATAGCTCCTGTTAATATAAGGCCAGTTTACAATGTAAACCGCCTCCGGTTATAATAAACACCGGTTTACTCCATAATAGGATGGTAACAGAAAATCAGACCGGGCAGATAGTCTCCGGATTAAGATTTGACCGTGTTCCATCAATTTGTAATTGACAGTTGAACTGGATTAACAATGTCGGTTTGAAAAGGCAACAAATAAATGTTTATCAAAAGAAAAACAGAATTCAAGCAAAGGCAAATATAAAACCATTGCAAATGAGGCTTTGAGCCGATCAAGAGGCATTACCATGGTCGGACAAGACCATGCCCCCAAAAGGCGTAGCTATGGTTCAAGTCAGCCAAGTCCCCAAATGATGCTTTGGCATTACGCCGATCAAGAGGTGTAGCTATGGTTCGGGTTCGACCAAGCCCCCAAGTGATGCTATGGCACTAGGCCGATCAACAGGCGTGACTGGTTCAGATGTAACCAAGTCCCCAAGTGATGCTGTGGCTTTCGCCTATTAAAAGGTGTTGCTATGGTTCGGACACGACCAAAGCCCCCAAATGACATCGTGGCATTACGCCGATCAAGAGGCGTGGCTATTGTCGTGGTTCTAAGTCTGACAGTAGAATGGGGGGTAGGTATGGAGAGGCAAGATCCTAGCTATGGAGTAGTTGTATACGCAAGGGATTTATGAGTTCAGGCCCTTATCGGAGGAAGTAATAGCCCCTACGCCCTGGAGCCCGGAGGCGGTCGATCGGATTATATGCATATGTGTTACAGGTGCGAACCCTTCTACCGTGGAGGGGTGGCTTATATAGAGTGCGCCAGACCCCAGCCAGCCCACGTAGAAGAGGGTTTAAGGTGCGTTAAAGCTAGGCGTTCTTGGTAACGCCTTACATAAAGTGTCATTAAGGTCATAAAGACTATTTAACTACGTAGACCGCTTTGGGTACCGAGTGACTCTTGGACTCCTGGTGGTCGAGTGGGTCTTCATGGTCGAGTGTCTTTGAATCATCGAGTGGAAACCTACTAGGTCGACCGAAGGCTGCTTCTCTTGTGAGTGTCCTTGTGGAGGGTACCTTTGGGCAGGTCTATGACCCTACCCTGTACATGACTTCATCATTAGCCCCCGAATGGATCGAGGTTTGAGTGAGGAAGGAGTTGATAATCTTTCCGACCTGTTCTTCGCGTTGTGAGTTCGTCTTACTCTGGATCAACGACCTTTTAGTGATGGCATCAACTTCTATTTCAGTCGCCTTGATCCATTCTTCACGTTTGTCGAGTGAACTTTGTGAACCTGAGGATTTCCGAGCGACGGATCGGAGGAAATCTGTTATCTGACGAGTTGCTCTGCGGTTAGCGGATTTCGCGGATCCGTATTTTGGGAAGCGCATAAGCGGAGAAAACCGCGGCACTCGGATGGGATAAGACGATGACGCCTCGATCTTCGCGCCGCCTTTTTCGCCACGTATCATGCGCGCGCCTGTTGCGGGATTGCGACGGGATTGCCTGGGCCTATCGGCCAGCCACTCGGAAGCGGCCCCATATAAAGCGTTGGACCGGGCATTTTGAACAGAGCGACCTCCGACTTCTCCTCTCTCCGCCTCCAAACCTTCTCGCCGCGCTCTTCGTTTGTCCAGCGCAGAAGCTCGGTACTTGCCTCGCCGGCGACCATGGTGAAGGAGAAGACCGCAACCCTGGAACGGGTGAAGAAGGCGGCAGCGAAGGCCAAGGGGCGAGCGCCCAGTCGGGGCGGCTCCTTTTCGCGGTCCAAGCTGCCGCAGGGCTAAGTCCAAGGAGACTGGATCCGCTCGACCATCACCGAGAAGGATCTCACCGATCTGGCCAATGAAGGACTGATCCCCCATGGGTCGGCGAGGCTTCCGGGCATGGAGTGGCAACCGCAGCCTGAAGAGGGTGAGTGCATCCTCCTGGCCACCCACGTAGATCGGGGGTTTTCTCTGCCGCCAAATCCTTTTTTCCGGGGGTTTTTGAACTTTTTTGGAGCGCAACTCCATCATTTCACTCCAAACTCCATTGTCTATCTTGCTGCTTTCGTTTCGCTTATGCGAGAATTTCTTGGGTTGTTGACCAGACCGGGGTCTCTTCAAGCACATATTCACTGTCGCTCTCAGACGGTGAAGAAAACGAGCCCGAATGACGAGAGGACCCAAGTAATCCAGATGTGTGGGGGACTTGGGGTCCATATGTGGGGGAAGAGCGCCTTTCCAGCTATGACTCTCCCCGACTCGGTTAGAGGGTGGCAGTTGACCTGGTTTTACTGCCAAGACCAGCCGATGCCGGGGCAGTCGACTGGGCTCCCTCCTTTCTCCATGAGTCGAGTGAACAAGCCATCTTCCCTGAAGGTGTTACCAGAGGAGAAGGCCCAAGTAAAGCTGCTGATGGAGCGTGTAGTCCAGCTTATTCGCGATGGGGTGACCGGCATGGATCTCCGGAGGTCTTTCTCCGACGGGCGATTCAGCCACTCCAATACCGAGGTCATCCGATGTGGATGTACTGCACGGATGATACCACTTGGGTCCATCCAGAGGAGGTCGATGGCGCCATCACTGGAGAAGTGGATGACTGCCATCACAGAAACAAGGACAACCTCGCGGAGCTAGGAGGATTCCACCACTCGACCAGAGTTACCAACTGCATAAGGTATAACCACTTATTTCCGATCGTGATTCTGCTGCATTCATTCTGCTTTTGATGCCAATTCGTCGACTGACTTTCACCTTGTTTTGTTGTCTTCTAGGTCACCACTGAGATGTACTCGATGCCCAACGGGGCGCAGGAAACAGTCGAAGAAGAAGAAGGAAGTGGAGGCGAAAGTCCGGAGGAATGGGAGTCCAACGGCGAGGAGGATGAGGAGGATGATGGCTCTGATGATGAGGAGGAGGAGGAGGAAGAGGAGGAAGACGTCGATCCTCCTCGCTCGGAGGGAAGGTCCAAGTTGGCGCATGACACGGCGGCCGGGCGCGGTAAAGCTGTTGTGCCCACCGGGCAGTCGACGAAGCGACCTAGGACAACTTCTCCTGCGCCGACTGAGAAACTGCCAAAGCAACCTCGAGCGACGTCGTCAAAGCCGGCGAAGGCCGTGCCCAAGATGCGAATGGTCATTCCCACCATCTCCGAGTAACCAACAGAACCTTGTATTTCCTTATTCAACATGAGTGAACTTTTGGTCGACTTGATGACTGATCAGTCGATTCTTGAAATCTACAAATACCGCTACCTCCGAGACTTCAGCCAAGCACGAAGATCGAAAATGGAGGATGCGCCACCTCCAACCTTGGTAAGATCTCCGAGGCTTCGCTTTTAGTCGACTGGAGCTTTTAGTCGATTGGACTTCCATGTTTACTTGAATCTTTCTTGTAGTTCCGCCACGCTATTGATCTCCCGATGATGACGAGGAAGCGCCATTGAGGAGGAGGAAGAACAAGAAAGTGCTTTGGCAAGGCTGCTCAAGTCACGGCGATTCTGAGACGCTGATTTCGAGGGAGGCAACCCCACTCGGACTTCGTGTCTTTCATTGCATCACGACAAGTGCCCGACCCACTTCGTCGACTGTTGATCCACCATCTCTCTTTGCTACACACCACGTCCCGGAAGACCAAGTAAGTGCTGCTAAGGAGGCCATACGCCAGGCAGGGATCATGATGGAGCAGGTGAAAGCGGTCCGAGAGGCTAGTCAGGTGGCCTATGATGCTAGTTCAGCTCTCCAGAGCAATGTCCAAGTAAGTCAGTCGTTGCTTGCTTTGTTAGGATATGCTACCTGAAACTGCTTCCTTCTGGAGATTTCCATATCTGTACACCCACTAGGTGTGTGTTTGTCGATTGAACTTTTGTGGGGGCACGCTGAGTGCACCCACTGGGTGTAGTCCCCGAGACTATGGTCGACTGCGTGCAGTCGGCTATAGTCTTTATGCTGTGATCTTCTTCACTCGACCTGGACGGACCAAGTCGAATGGAACCGTAAAACCGGTGGGGGCACGCTAAGTGCACCCACTGGGTGTAGTCCCCGAGACTATGGTCGACCGCGTGCAGTCGACTATAGTCTAAAGAACTGTTTTTTATCAAGGCCGACCGACAATTAGCCATGGTTTTAGAATCATAACCTTTTTGCCTCTTTTGGTCAACTGTTCGAACCAAATTGGTAAACTAGTGGGGGCACGCTGAGTGCACCCGCTGGGTGTAGTCCCCGAGACTATTGTCGAATGTTTTGATTCGACTGTAGTTCTAGAAATGCTTCTATTTTTCCTTAGTCACTCGGAAGTGATCTGTCTTTGATGTCTTTCGTTGGTTGACTCTTTGTAGAAATCTTGCGAGCTTGTGGCTCGTTATACTGAGTTAGAGAACAAGCAGATCCAGCTCAACCTCGATTTGAAGCTTGCTCAGGAGAATTTGCAGAAGGCAAAGGATGAAGCAAAAGGTATGGCTGGTGAGAATTTTTGACGACTGCCTTTGTTTTTCTGCTCATTCTCAACTCTGTTCTCATTGTTGCTTTGCAGATAAACTAGAGGAGACTTTGAAGAAGAAGGACCTTGACCTTGCGGAGGCACATAAGGCAGCTTTGGAGAAAACAAAGCTCGCTGAAGAGAAGCTTGCCTCAGTCGACAAACTCGAAGATGAAAATGCCAAGCTGAAAGCCGCTCTTGACGCGGCTAACAAGGAAGTTAGTCGATCAAGAACGACAAGATTGTTTTGTCTCGACAAGGCTGGCTAATCAAGGGAAGCGAAATGACCTGGAGATTTATCTTGGAGGGCTCGCCAAGAAGCTGTTTCTCATGCTTTAAGGTAATCTCTTTTATCCGTCTGTCTTGCTCTCACCGGCTCATCACATGATCGTTATTTTGAGTCTGAGCTGTGTTTTCAGAATTCTGCCAAAACTTTGAAGAAGAAACCAATCAGTGGAAACCAGCTTGGACCCCATCAACTCTCCTATGAAGGACGGTTGCTATGAATGTGCTCCGATCGAGTCTCGCGTTGCTAGCATGGTGGATTATCTTGCTTTCGACTCGAAAGTTGCAGTGTCGCGGATCGACTCGACTCTCCGCCGTAACAGAATCTTCAGAATGATCTTGAATCGATGACTCGACCGAATGAGATTCCAAGTCGAGTGCAAGAATGGAAAAAGTCTTACGCCAGTGTGGTGCTGATGTTGCTCTATCTCCGGTTCGTGTCCACCGCAAAGAAGCGCAAGAGGACAAGCTGGTGTCTCTCAAGGTTGCCAATACCGTGAAGCACGACTTCAGATCTTTCATGGAGACTTTCATCGCTGCTGCTACCCGTATTGCCGACGGAATCGACCTCGACCAGTTTGTTGCACCTTCCAGTCCTCCACGGAGGAGTAAAAAACTTCTAAGTCCCACTTTAAATTTGCCTCGGAATGCCGAGTGGTTTCTGTAACCGATAAACTTTAATAGGCTTAACGCCTGAGCACCTTTGGATCCGTAGGACGTTTATACGAACTTGATTTTTCCTTTAACATGCTTTGTTTGCCTTCGAGAGAACTTTATTTCTCATTCGGAAGATATTCCGTTGAAATTCCAGTCGACTTGTGCTTCATCTATCCTGCAGGTAGAGATGGAACACAGACTGCGACTGACCTTGTCGTCCTTACGGATTGGGACGAACCGCACGTTGTACTTGCGGCGAAGCTCTGGAGGAGGAGGTAGCAGTCGACCTGCACCTCGTCGTCCTTGCGGATTGGGATGGACCGCACGTTGTACTTGTGGCGAAGCTCCGAAGGAGGAGGTAACAGTCGACCTGCACCTTGTCGTCCTTGCGGATTGGGATGAACCGCATGTTGTACTTGTGGCGAAGCTCCGAAGGAGGAGGTAGCAGTCGACCTGCACCTCGTCGTCCTTGCGGATTGGGATGAATTCCTTACTTAGGAGAGCACTGGGCTGCAGCTAAGCCCCCGAGTGGGAGGTTTGCTCTCCACTCGGTAGGATTTTTATTACTTTGGCGAACACTAGGTTGCAGCTAAGCCTCCGAGTGGGAGGTTTGCTCTCCATTCGGTAGGATTTTTATTACTTAGGCGAGCACTAGGCTGCAGCTAAGCCCCCGAGTGGGAGGTTTGCTCACCACTCGGTAGGATTTCTATTACTTAGGCGAGCACTGGCTGCAGCTAAGCCCCGAGTGGGAGGTTTGCTCTCCACTCGGTAGGATTTTTATTACTTAGGCGAGCACTGGCTGCAGCTAAGCCCCGAGTGGGAGGTTTGCTCTCCACTCGGTAGGATTTTTATTACTTAGGCGAGCACCGAGCTACAGCTTAAGCCTCCGAGTGGGAGGTTTGCTCTCCACTCGGTAGGATTTTTATTACTTTGGATGTTAAGGCGAGTCCTTGGGCTGTTAGAAGCCCCGAGTGGGAGGCTGGCTCACCACTCGGTAGGATTTGAATACTTAGGCGAGTACTTGGACTGCAGCTAAGCCTCCGAGTGGGAGGCTGGCTCACCACTCGGTAGGATTTTGAATACTTAGGCGAGTACTTGGACTACAGCTAAGCCTTCGAGTGGGAGGCTGGCTCGCCACTCGGTAGGATTTTGAATACTTAGGCGAGTACTTGGACTGCAGCTAAGCCTCCGAGTGGGAGGCTGGCTCGCCACTCGGTAGGATTTTGAATACTTAGGCGAAGCGGATTCGCAGCTAAGCCCCCGAGTGAGAGACTGGCTCGCACTCGGAAAGGATTTTTTTTACAAACTTAGGCGAATCGGATTCGCAGCTAAGCCACCCACTGGGGGAAATTTCAACAAAAAGCAATAACAATCACCGGAAAATTATAACATTCTTGTCTTAGATAAACAAACTACAAAAGTACTTTTATTACATCTCATCCGAGTGAGTTTTAAGTGTAAAAGGCGGAGCAGCTCCGCATTCCAAGCTCGAGGCTCGTCGATCCGCGATCAACGTTGTAGAGATGATATGCTCCGTTGTGGAGGACTCTTGTGAAGATGAAGGACCTTCCCAAGTGGGGGCGAAGCTTGTGTGGTTTCTGTTGATCCACTCGGAGGACTAAATCTCCCTCTTGGAAGGCTCGACTCTTCACATTTCTGGCATGGAACCGACGCAAGTCTTGCTGATAGATAGTCGAGCGGATCAGGGCCATTTCTCTCTCCTCTTCCAAGAGGTCGACTGCATCTTGCCGGGCTTGTTCTGCTTCTTCTTCAGAGTATAGCTCACTCGGCAGAACTGCTTCAGCTCCATAGACCAGGAAGAATGGAGTTCTCCCAGTCGACCGACTAGGAGTGGTCCTCAATCCCCAGAGAACTGATGGAAGTTCGTCGACCCAAGATCCTGCCGCGTGCTTGAGATCACGCATCAGCCGTGGTTTCAGCCCTTTGAGAATGAGGCCGTTTGCTCGTTCTGCTTGTCCATTCGACTGAGGATGAGCAACTGAAGCATAGTCGACCCGCGTGCCTTGAGAGGCGCAGTAGGCTTTGAACTTGTCATTATCGAAGTTTGACCCATTGTCGGTGATGATGCTATGCGGAAGTCCATAACTGAATATCAACTCTCTGATGAAACTGATAGCAGTGCATGCATCGAGGTTCTTGATGGGCTTGGCTTTGATCCACTTGGTGAACTTGTCGACTGCTACTAGCAAATGAGTGAAGCCGCTTCGCCAGCTTCTCAACGGTCCAATCATGTCCAATCCCCAAACAGCGAAGGGCCAGACGAGTGGAATGGTCTTCAAAGCTCAAGCGGGCTTGTGCGACATGTTGGAATAGAACTGACATCCTTCACACTTGTCAACTATTTCTTTTGCCATTTCATTTTGCTTTTGGCCAGTAAAATCCCGCTCGGTATGCTTTAGCCACAATGGTCCGAGAGGACGCATGATGGCCACAGGTCCCCGCGTGGATATCCTCAAGAATTATCTCGACCTTCTTCCGCGTGATGCACTTCCGGCCGACTCGATCCGCTTTCTCTGAACAACTGTCCCTTGATCACTGTAAAGGCCTTGGATCATCGGACGATCTGTCGAGCCTCTTTTTCATCCTCTGGGAGCTCTTTCCTTAGGATATATGCGATGTACGGCACCGTCCAGTCGGGAGTGATGACCACCACTTCCATAATTAGGTCGACCACGGCTGGGATCTCAACTTCAGTCGGATCATTGGCACTCTTTTGCTGCGGGGCTTCTTCTGTGAAAGGATCCTCCTGCACTGAAGGTGCATGAATGTGCTCCAAAAGTACATTACTGGGAATGGCTTCCCTCTTGGACCCTATCTTTGCCAAATCATCCGCAGCTTGATTTTTCAGTCGGGGTATATGATGAAGCTCTAACCCCTCGAATTTCTTCTCCAAATTTTCTCACTGCATTACAATAACCTGTCATAGCTAGGCTTCTGACATCCCACTCCTTCATCACTTGATTAACAACCAGATCCGAGTCGCCATAGACCATAAGGCGACGAATGCCGAGTGAAATGGCCATGCGCAACCCTTACAGGAGTGCTTCATATTCTGCTTCGTTGTTGGAAGAATCAAAGTGAATTTGGAGAACGTACTTGAGCCTATATCCTCGGGGGGAAACCAATACAACCCCTGCACCAGAACTGTTCAGCATCTTGGAACCATCGAAAAACATAGTCCAAAGGTTCCGAGTGAACTTGGGTTGAAGTCGATGTTCAGTCCACTCGGTGAGGAAATCTGCTATTGCTTGGGACTTGATGGCTTTCTTTGCCTCGAATTTGATATCAAGGGAAGGAGTTCAATCGCCCATTTTGCCACTCGACCATTCGCATCTCTGTTATGAAGAATTTCGACAAAGGCGTCACGACGATCGTAATGGAATGATCGGAGAAATAATGAGCAACCTTCTTCGTGGTCATATAGATCCCATAAACAAGCTTCGATAGTGAGGGTATCTTTGCTTTGACGGGTCAAGACTTCGTAAAGATAATAAACTGGGCGTTGAACTTTGAAGGCTTTTCCTTCTTCTTCCCGCCGACCGTAAGTACGGTCTTGATGACTTTTCCAAAGGCTGCAATGTAAAGCAACAAAGGCTCTTTGCTGATTGGAGCAGCAAGCACCGGTTGGTGGAGAGCGAGCTTTGAGCTCGCAAACGCTGCATCAGCTTCTAGAGTCCACTAGAACTTGTCTGACTTGTTCATCAGTCGGTAAAGAGGCAATGCCTTTTCACCGAGGCAAGAGATGAATCGACTTAAAGCGGCCAAGCATCCAGTAAGTTTCTGGACATCGTGCACACGCACAGGGCACTTCATTCGGAGTATGGTGTGTTGGAGAATGTAGCAGAAATTCAAAATTTTCCTACGTGTCACCAAGATCTATCTATGGAGAAACTAGCAACGAGGGTAAGGAGAGTGCATCTACATACCCTTGTAGATCGCTAAGCGGAAGCGTTCAAGAGAACGGGGTTGAAGGAGTCGTACTCGTCGTGATCCAAATCACAGGAGATCCTAGTGCCGAACGGACGGCACCTCCGCGTTCAACACACGTACAGCCCGGTGACGTCTCCCACGCCTTGATCCAGCAAGGAGAGAGGGAGAGGTTGAGGAAGACTCCGTCCAGCAGCAGCACAATGGCGTGGTGGTGATGGAGGAGCGTGGCAATCCAGCAGGGCTTTGCCAAGCACCACGGGAGAGGAGGAGGAGGAGAGGCAGGGCTGCGCCATGGAGAGGTGAAAACTCATGTGTTGGGCAGCCCCTAGACCTCAAGTATATATAGGGAAGGGAGGCTGCGCCTCTAGGGTTCCTCTCAGAGGCGGCTGCCAGCCCAGATCCCATCTGGTGGGCGGCCAAGGGGAGAGGGAAACTTGCCCCCAAGCTGGGTGGGCGCCTCCCCAAACCCTAGGCGCCTTTGGGCCCTTGTGGGGGCGACTAGCCCACCTGGGCTGGTCCCTCCCACACTTGGCCCATGCTGCCCTCCGGGATGGTGGCCCAACTTGATGGACCCGGGACCTCCCGGTGGTCCCATGCGTTACCGATAAAACCCGAAACTTTTCCGGTGACCAAAACAGGACTTCCCATATATAAATCTTTACCTCCGGACCATTCCGGAACTCCTCATGACGTCCGGGATCTCATCCGGGACTCTGAACAACATTCGGTAACCACATACAAACTTCCTTTATAACCCTAGCGTCATCGAACCTTAAGTGTGTAGACCCTACGGGTTCGGGAACCATGCGCATACATGACCGAGACGTTCTCCGTCAATAACCAACAGCGGGATCTGGATACCCATGTTGGCTCCCACATATTCCACGATGATCTCATCGGATGAACCACGATGTCGAGGACTCAATCGATCCCGTATACAATTCCCTTTGTCTAGCGGTATTGTACTTGCCCGAGGTTCGATCGTCGGTATCCCGATACCTTGTTCAATCTCGTTTCCGGCAAGTCTCTTTACTCGTTCCGTAACACATCATCCCGTGATCAACCCCTTGGTCACATTGTGCACATTATGATGATGTCCTACCGAGTGGGCCCAGAGATACCTCTCCGCTTACACGGAGTGACAAATCCAGCCTCGATTTGTGCCAACCCAATGTACACTTTCGGAGATACCAGTAGTGCACCTTTATAGTCACCCAGATTACGCCAGGACGCTTTGGTACACCCAAAGCATTCCTACGGTATCCGGAGTTGCACAATCTCATGGTCTAAGGAAATGATACTTGACATTAGAAAAGCTTTAGCATACGAACTACGATCTTTGTGCTAGGCTTAGGATTGGGTCTTGTCCATCACATCATTCTCCTAATGATGTGATCCCATTATCTATGGATTAACGAGCTAGTCAGCTAGAGGCTTACTAGGGACTTGGTGTTGTCTATGTACCCACACATGTATCTGAGTTTCCTATCAATACAATTATAGCATGGATAATAAACGATTATCATGAAGAAGGAAATATAATAATAACTAATTTATTATTGCCTCTAGGGCATATTTCCAACAGTCTCCCACTTGCACTAGAGTCAATAATCTAGTTCACATCGTCATGTGATTAACACTCACACGTCACTTCGCCATGTGACCAACATCCAAAGAGTTTACTAGGGTCATTAAACTAGTTCACATCATTATGTGATTAAGACTCAATGAGTTCTGGGGTTTGATCATGTTTTTCTTGTGAGAGAGGCTTTAGTCAACGGGTCTGTAACATTCAGATCCGTATGTACTTCGCAATTCTCTATGTCATATTGTAAACGCTGCTTCTACGCTCCACTTGGAGCTATTCCAAATGGTTGCTCCACTATACGTATCCGGTTTGCTTCTCACAGTCAATCGGACAGGTGTTAAAGCTTGCATCGACGTAACCCTTTACGCCGAACTCTTTATCACCTCCATAATCGAGAAACATGTCTTTATTTACTCCAAGGACAATTTAGACCGCTATCCAATGATCCATTCCTGGATCATTCTTGTACCCCTTGACTGACTCATGGCAAGGCACACTTCCTAAGTGCGGTACACAAGATAGCATATTGTAGAGCCTACGTCTAAAGCATAGGGGATGACCTTTGTCCTTTCTCTTTCTTCTGCCGTGGTCGAGCTTTAACTCTTAACTTCATACCTTACAACTCAGGCAAGAACTCCTTCTTTGTTCCGATCCATCTTGAACACCTTCAAGATCATGTCAAGGTATGTGCTCATTTGAAAGTATTATTAAGCATTTTGATCTATCTTATAGATCTTGATGCTTGTTGTTCAAGTAGCCTAATCCAGGTTTTCCATTGAAAAACACTTTTCAAATAACCCTATATGCTTTATAGAAATTCTACATCATTTCTGATCAACAATATGTCAACAACATATACTAATCAGAAATTCCATAGTGCTCCCACTCACTTCTTTGGAAATACAAGTTTCTCATAAACTTTGTATAAACCCAAAATCTTTGATCATCTCATCAAAGCGCACATTCCAACTCCGAGATGCTTACTCCAGTCCTTAGAAGGATTGCTGGAGTTTTGCATATTCGTTAGCGTTCTTCAGATTGTCAAAACCTTCCGTTGTATCACATACAACCTTTCCTCAAGAAAACTGTCGAGGAAACAATGTTTTGACATTCTATTTGCAAGATTTCATAAATAATACAAGAATCGCTAATCCATTTCCAACAAACTCTTAGCATCGCTACGGTGAGAAAGCCTCACCGTAGTCAACTCCTTGAACTTGTCGAAAACATCTTTAACAACAAGTCGAGCTTTCTTGATGGTGATACTTACCATCATTGTCTGTCTTCCTTTTAAAATCCATCTTTACTCAACGGCCTTACGACCATCAAGTATTTCTTCCAAAGTCATGGATCCTTTCTCGGATTTTATGGCCACGAGCCATTCGTTGGAATCCGGGCCCACCATCGCTTCTTCATAGCTCGTAGGTTCATTGTTGTCTAGCAACATGACCTCTAAGATGTGATTGCGTACCACTCAAGTAGCACGCATCCTTGTCGCCCTACGAGGTACGTTAGTGACTTGACCCGAAACTTCATGATCACTATCATAAGCTTCTACTTCAATTGGTGTAGGTGCCACGGGAACAACTTCCTGTGCCCTGCTACACACTAGTTGAAGTGACGGTTCAGTAACCTCATCAAGTCTTCACCATCCTCCCACTCAATTCTTTTGAGAGAAACTTTTCCTCGAGAAAGGACCCGTTTCTAGAAACAATTACTTTTGCTTCCGGATCTGAGATAGGAGGTATACCCAACTGTTTTTGGGTGTCCTATGAAGATGCATTTTATCCGCTTTGGGTTCGAGCTTATCACGATGAAACTTTTTCACATAAGCGTCGCAGCCCCAAACTTTCAAGAAATGACAACTTAGGTTTCTCTAAACCATAGTTCTCACGGTGTCATCTCAACGGAATTACGTGGTGCCCTATTAAAGTGAGTGCGGTTGTCTCTAATGCCTAACCCATGAACGATAGTTGAAATTCGATAAGAGACATCATAGTACGCACCATATCCAATAGGGTGCAACTATGATGTTCGGACACACCATCACACTATGGTGTTCCAGGCGGTATTTATTGTGAAACAATTTCCACAATGTCTTAATTGCGTGCCAAAACTCGTAACTCAGATACTCATCTTTATGATCATATCATAGACATTTTATCCTCTTGTCACGATGATCTTTAACTTCACTCTGAAATTACTTGAACCATTCAATAATTCAGACTTGTGTTTCATTAAGTAAATACACTCAGTATCTACTTAAATCATCTGTGAAGTAAGAACATAACGATATCCACTGCATGCCTCAAAGACTCATTGGACTGCACACATCAAAATGTGTTACTTCAACAAGTTGCTATCTTGTTCCATCTTACTGAAACCGAGGCTTTTCAGTCATCTCGCCCATGTGGTATGATTTGCATATCTCAAGTGATTCAAAATCAAGTGAGTCCAAACTATCCATCTGAATTTAGTTTCATCATGCATATACACCAATAGACATGGTTTGCATGTCTCAAACTTTTCAAAAACGAGTGAGTCCAAAGATCCATCAACATGGAGCTTCTACATGTGTTTTATACCAATATGACTTACATGGTAGTGCCACAAGAAAGTGGTACTATCATTACTATCTTATACCTTTGGCATGAAAATGTGTATCACTACGATCGAGATTTTCAATAAACCATTCCTTTAGGTGCAAGACCATTGAAGGTATTATTCAAATAAATAGAGTAACCATTATTCCACTTAAATGAATAACCGTTTTGCGATAGACATAATCTAATCATGTTTATGTTCAACGCAAACACCAAATGACAATTATTCTGGTTTAATACTAATCTTGATGATAGAGGGAGCGTGCGATGTTTGATCACATCAAACTTGGAAACACTTTCAACACATATCGTCAGTTCACCTTTAGCTAGTCTCCGTTTATTCCGCAGCTCTTTTATTTCGAGTTACTAACACTTAGCAACCGAACCGGTATCTTAATAACCTGGTGCTACTAGGATGTAACACCCCGGATGTAACTTTCCATATTTGTAACTCCAACTCCTGCCATTTTCGGCATTGTGATATGATATTCCCTCCATGGTTGGGCTTTTCTTCATTTTTGCATTTTGTCCATGCATTGATAACGTGGAGACATCTCTTGTTGGGAAGGAAAGTGGACATTTTCACCGATCACAAGAGTCTCAAGTATATCTTCACTCAACCCAACCTCAACCTCAGGCAGACTCGATGGGTCGAAATGATTCAAGAGTACAACCCAAGTATTGAATATACTCCGGGCAAGGCCAATGTGATTGCAGATGCTTTGAGCAGGAAGGCTTACTGCAACAGTTTAATCCTCAAGCCTTTCCAACCGGATCTCTGTGAAGCTTTCCGCAAGCTGAATCTTCAAGTTGTTCCTCAAGGCTTTCTTGCCAACCTCATAGTCTCTCCAACTTTGGAAGATCAGATTCGTGAGGCTCAACTTCTGGATACCATGGTGAAAAAGGTGAAACGTGGTATCGACAAGGGCATTTCCAAGTACAAGTGCTTCCACTTTGATGACAAAGATACTCTTTTCTTCGAGGACCGGATTGTGGTTCCAAAGGGTGATCTATGTAAAGTCATTATGAACGAGGCACACAATTCGCGTCTATCCATTCATCCTGGAAGTACGAAGATGTACCATGACCTCAAGCAAATATATTGGTGGACTCGAATGAAGCGAGAAATTGCTCAATTCGTGAATGAGTGTGATGTCCGCAGAAGAGTGAAAGCAGTAACACCAAAGACCAGCTGGTCTCCTCCAACCTCTTGCTATTCCATAATGGAAGTTTGATCATATTGAAATGGACTTCGTGACTGGATTTCCAAAGTCCAAGCGTGGAAATGATGCTATCTTCGTTGTCATTGACAAGCTTACTAAAGTGGCTCATTTTCTTCCTATCAAAGAATCTATCACAGCAGCTCAGTTGGCAGAGCTTTACACCTCCAGGATTGTCTCCTTGCACGGCATTCCACAATTGATCTCTTCAGACCGTGGCAGCATCTTTACCTCCAAGTTTTGGGATTCTTTTCAGAAGGCCATGGGCACCAACATTCGTTTCAGCACAGCTTTCCACCCTCAAACAAGTGGCCAAGTCGAGCGAGTCAATCAAATCCTTGAAGATATGCTCATGGCTTGTGTCATTTCCTTCGGTATGAAGTGGGAAGATTGTCTTCCATATGCCGAGTTCTCGTACAACAACAGCTTCCAAGCGAGTTCGGGCATGGCCCCATTCGAAATTCTCTATGGCAGAAAGTGCCGTACTCCTCTCAATTGGTCCGAGACAGGTGAACGCCAACTTCTTGGCAACGACTTGATCACAGAAGTCAAGAAATGTGCAAAGTCATTCGTGAAAATCTCAAAGCCGCCGCAATCGCGCGGAAGAGCTATTATGATGACAAGCACCGTGATGTGGCTTTTGAAATCGGAGACCATGTCTACCTCCGCGTCTCTCCAATAAAAGGCACTCGTCGCTTCGGTATCAAAGGGAAGCTTGCCCCTAGATACGTGGGTCCTTTCAAGATCATTGGCAAAAGAGGCGATCTCACCTATCAACTTGAGCTTCCATCCAACTTTGCAAACGTGCACGATGTGTTTCACGTGTCACAGCTTCGCAAGTGCTTCAAGACTCTGAGCGCACTATCAACTTCAAGAAATTGACCTTCAAGAAGATCTTTCTTATCATGAGCACCCGTTGCTATTCTTGAAGAAACCGAGCGCAAGACTCGCAACAAGTCAATCAAATTCCTGAAAGTGAAGTGGTCACACCATTCCGACGGAGAAGCCACCTGGGAGCGCGAGGATCACCTCCGTTCCGAATATCCGGAGTTCTTTCAGTCCTAGATCTCAGGACGAGATCCTCTTGTAGTGGTGGAGTGTTGTAACACCCCGGATGTAACTTTCCATATTTGTAACTCCAACTCTTGCCATTTTCGGCATTGTGATATGATATTCCCTCCATGGTTGGGCTTTTCTTCATTTTTGCATTTTGTCCATGTCATGCTTTTTTATATCATGTCATCATGTGCATCTCATTTGCATACGTGTTCGTCTCATGATTCCGAGCATTTTTCCCGTTGTCCGTTTTGCAATCCCAAGACTCCTATGTTCCCGGCGTCCCCTTTTACGTTTTTCCGTGAGCGGTACTAAACTTTCTCGGAATGGACCGAGGTTTGTCAAGTGGCCTTGGTATACCACCGTAGACCACCGGTCAAGTTTCGGGTCATTTGGAGCTCGTTTGGTACTCCAACGGTTAACCACACTCTCGCAAAGGCCTCTTTTAAGTTGCAGCCCAACACCCTTTCAAAACAGCCCAATAACCCATCTAATTCACTTCCATGCTCTCCGTCGTTCGATCACGATCGTGTGGGCGAAAACTACACCTCACTTGGACTCTCCTAGCTCCCTCTATGCCTATATATACACCCCCCATTCCAAATCGCGGTACAAACCCTAGCTCCTTCCTCCTCCCGCCCGGACCGTCCACCCGCCTTCGGGCGTGTCCGCCCGTCGCCGCCGCCGCCCGCGCCCAATCCTCGCGTGCCACGTCCGCGCCCACGCCATCGCCGCCCGGCCGCGAGAACTGAAACCCTCCAGCGCCAGCGCCCGGCCCGATCGCGCCGCCTCCCGGGCAGCGCCCCGCCGCCCGGCTGCCCGTCCGCCCGGCCGCCACCGGCGCCCGACCACCGACGCCTCGACCCACCGGCGCCTCGGCCGCCCGGCCCCGGCCCGCCGCCCGGCCTCGTCGCCGCCAGCCCGCCTCCTCTCCCTCCTCCCGCCTCGTCCCGGCTCCGGCGAGCCGCGCCGCCGCCTCGCCCCGATCCATCGGGCCGGATCTGAGATCCCGAGGGGGTTGACTTTCTCCCCCCCCCCCCAAATTCGGTGATTAAGTTGTGGCATTTTCAACGCATCATAACTTTGCACCTGTAGCTCCGTTTAATGCGTGCAATATGTCAAAATGTTCACCTCGAAGAGTAGATCATTTCATCTCATTGCATCATTTTCATTGGAGCTCATCTTGATGCCCGAAATGCTGTTGGAAGAGGGCTATGTGATGTTAGTTTCTGTTTCTTAACAGAACATGCACTTTTGTTATTTTTGCTATGATTGATGTGTGCACCCTATGAATTTGAGTCCTACATGTGTTTTGTAATATGCCATGCCATCTTTCCAGGGGTGTATTCCATGTATTTTTGTGATCTATGTGGTGACTAGCACAAGCATGCAAAGTAGGCTTCCTGATGTTGCTGATTTCACCCCTGTTTAGCTGATATTTTTATGGCAAGTTAACTTGATGCTACCGGGAGATCCATGCATATTTTGAGATACTTCAGTAAGGACGTTTTGAACATATGGTTATGCTCTATCCATCCATGCCTTTGTTTGCAATTATGGAGTGCTATAGCTTGAGTCAATCAAGCTCTACTTTTGCTACAAAAGGTTTCCTGGCAGATTGTTTACATGTTATTCAATTTTGCCAAGGTTGTTGTGGTTTATCCGTGTATGCTATGATGTTGTTCTTGCCATGTATATCTTCTATGCCATGTCTTATTGATGTATGTATGCTTAGTTTATCATGTAAGGCTCTGTAGTGAGTGCTTTGAGCTCTTAAACATGCCTACTTGTTATCTGTTTTTGTCATGCCCTGTTGCTGAATCTGTTAACGGAACTTGCGATATTGACATGGATGTTACTATATTTTCTGATCCTTTTTGGATTATGCTCAGTAAGGGACTTTTGTTCTATGCTTTGAGTAGATTAATGCCATGCCTTGGTTTGCTATTATAAGTTCCTGCAGCATGCTGTTTCATTGCTCTGAACATTGCTACCTGATGCTGTTTTTGCCATGTTCAGTAATTCCACTAAGTCTGTGAAGCTGATATGTTTTGCACTTTTGCCATGCTTGATTGAACCTGTTATGTTGTGATTTAGCCGTAGCTCAGTGTTCATCTTTTGTCAATCATCTTGATTAGATCACTGCCATATACTTTGTTGGTACGTTTGGGTGCAGTAGCTTAATTTCTTGTTGCTTGCTAAGTGGCATCATGCTGTTAATGGCAGATTTGTGCCATTCTTGTTTTGCTTGTCATTTGCAAACCGTGCATCCGATTCCGGTGATCTTTATATCGATTTCAACCGAAATCATCTCATCTTTTCCAGCGGCATACTTGGTTTGCCAAGTTGATGCCTGGTTCATCATTTTCCTTCCGAGCACGCATACGCATTGCATATCACATCTCGCATATCATGTCATGTTTTGCATCATGTTGCTTGTGCATTGCACCGTGATTTATTGTGGTTCCTTTGCTTGTGTTCTTGCTTTGGGTAGAGCCGGGAGACGAGTTCGTGAACGAGCAACCTGTTGAGAACGCTTACGAGGATCAAGCTTTCGACAACTCTGAGAACTTTGCAGGCAAGATGACCATACCCTCGAAATCATTTCTATCTTTGCTATGCTAGTTGCTCGCTCTTTTGCTATGCCTATGCTACGATGCCTATCACTTGCTGTATCATACCACCCATATTGCCATGTCAAACCTCTAACCATCCTTTCCTAGCAAACCGTTGTTTGGCTATGTTACCGCTTTGCTCAGCCCCTCTTATAGCGTTGCTAGTTGCAGGTGAAGATGAAGTTTGTTCCTTATTGGAACATGGAGATGTTGTTCCTTGTTGGAACATGTTTACTTGTTGGGGATATCACAATATATCTGCTATAATTAATGCATCTATATACTTGGTAAAGGGTGGAAGACTCGGCCTTATGCCCGTGTTTTGTTCCACTCTTGCCGCCCTAGTTTCCGTCATACCGGTGTTATGTTCCTTGATTTCGCTCCTTACACCGTTGGGTGATTTATGGGACCCCTTGACAGTTCGCTTTGAATAAGACTCCTCCAAAGAAGGCCCAACATTGGTTTTACCATTTGCCACCTAAGCCTTTTTTCCCCGGGTTTTCGCGAGCCCGAGGGTCATCTTTATTTTAACCCCCGGACCGGTGCTCCTTGAGTGCTGGCCCGAACCGAGCCTGCAAGGGCCACCTCGGGGAAACTCGAGGCCTGGTTTTACTCATAGCCTGTCTCATCCGGATGTGCCCTGAGAACGAGATATGTGCAGCTCCTATCGGGATTTGTCGTCACAATCGGGTGGCTTTGCTGGTCTTGTTTTATTGCTGTCGAAATGTCTTGTAGTCCGGGATTCGAGATCGATCGGGTCTTCCCGGTAGAAGGAATATCCTTCGTTGACCGCCGAGCTTATAATGAGCTAAGTTGGGACACCCTGCAGGGTATTATCTTTCAAAGCCGTGCCCGCGGTTATGAGGCAGATGGGAATTTGTTAATGGCGGTTGTAGAAAACCCAAGTTGACCTCAATTAAAATACACATCAACGGCGTGTGTAACGTGATGGTCTCTTCTCGTGAGTCCGAGAAGTGAACACTTGTTGGAGTTATGTTTGATGTAAGTAGTTCAGGATCACTTCTTGATCGCTACTAGCTTAACGACCGTGCTTTGCTCCTCTTCTCGCTCTCTTTGCGAATGTAGCCACCATATATGCTAGTCGCTTGCTGCAGCTCCACCTCACAACTCTGTCCTTCCTATAAGCTTAAATAGTCTTGATCTCGCTGGTGTGAGATTGCTGAGTCCCGTGACTCACAGATTCTACCAAAACAGTTGCAGTGCCGACGATGCCGGTCAGGTGTGACGCAACCGAGCTCAAGTGGGAGTTCGACGAGGAACGTGGTCGTTACTATGTGTCTTTTCCTGATGATCGATGAGTGGAGCCCAGCTTGGGACGATCGGGGATCCGTAGCATTTGGGGTATCTTCTTTTATGTTGGTTCCGTAGTCGGACCTTGAGTGTATTCTGGATGATGGATGTTTATTTATGTATTGTGTGAAGTGGCATTTGTAAGCCAACTATCTATCTCTTTCCCTTATGTATTACATGGGTTGTGTGAAGATTACCTCACTTGCGACATTGCTTTCAATGCGGTTATGCCTCTAAGTCGTGCTTCGACACGTGGGAGATATAGCCGCATCGGGGGCGTTACATAGGAGTACTAGTAAAGTACACATTAACATAATGTATATCCAATATACTTCTATCGACCTTGCCTGCCTTCTTATCTACCAAGTATCTAGGGTGGTTCTGCTTCAGTGTCTGTTCCTCTCATTACAGAAGCACATAGTCTCGGGTTTGGGTTCAATCTTGGATTTCTTCACTGGAGCAGCAATTGTTTTGCCGTTTCATGAAGTATCCCTTGTTGCCCTTGCCCTTCTTGAAACTAGTGGATTTACCAACCATCAACAATTGATGCTCCTACTTGACTTCTACCTTCGCGGTGTCAAACATCGCGAACACTTCAAGGATCATCATATCTATCCCTGATATGTCATAGTTCATCACGAAGCTCTAGTAGCTTGGTGCAATGTCTTTGGAGAAACATCACTATCTCATCTGGAAGATTAACTCCCACTCGATTCAAGTGATTGTTGTACCCAGACAATCTGAATACAAGCTCAACGATTGAGGTCTTCTCCCTTAGTTTGTAGGCTAGAAAACTCGTTGGAGGTCTCATACCTCTTGACGTGGGCACGAGCCTGAAATCCCAATTTCAGCCCTCAGAACATCTCATATGTTCCATGACGCTTCAAAAACGTCTTTGGTGCCTCAATTCTAAGCCGCTTAACATTACCGAACTATCACGTAGTCATCAAAACGTGTGTGTCATATGTTCGCAACATCCACGCACCACGTCAGAGGTTCAAAGACACCGAGCGGTGCATTAAGGACATAAGCTTTCTCTTGACCGCATAATTGCTACTTTCAACTTTCAACTATATTTTCTCTAGGAACATATCTAAACAAGAGAACTAGAGCGCGAGCTATGACATAATTTGCAAAAAGGTTTTTGACTATGTTCAGGATAATTAAGTTCATCTCATGAACTCCCACTCAGATAGACATCCCTCTAGTCATCTAAGTGATTACATGATCGGAGTCAACTAGGCCGTGTCCGATCATCACGTGAAGACGGACTAGTCATCATCGGTGAACATCTTCATGTTGATCGTATCCTCCATACGACTCATGCTCGACCTTTCGGTCTCTTGTGTTCCGAGGCCATGTCTGCATATGCTAGGCTCGTCAAGTTAACCTAAGTGTTTCAAGTGTAAATCTGGCTTACACCCGTTGTATGTGAACGTAAGAATCTATCACACCCGATCATCACGTGGTGCTTCGAAACGACGAACTTTCGCAACGGTGCATAGTTAGGGGAACACTTTCTTGAAATTTTAATGAGGGATCATCTTATTTACTACCGTCGTTCTAAGCAAATAAGATGCATAAACATGATAAACATCACATGCAATCAAATAGTGACATGATATGGCCAATATCATTTTGCTCCTTTTGATCTCCATCTTCGGGCCTCCATGATCATCATCGTCACTGGCATGACACCATGATCTCCATCATCATGATCTCCATCATCATGATCTCCATCATCGTGTCTCCATGAAGTTGTCTCGCCAACTTATTACTTCTACTACTATGGCTACCGGTTAGCAATAAAGTAAAGTAATTACATGGCGTTTGTTCAATGACACGCAGGTCATACAATAAATTAAGACAACTCCTATGGCTCCTGCCGGTTGTCATACTCATCGACATGCAAGTCGTGATTCCTATTACAAGAACATGATCAATCTCATACATCACATATCATTCATCACATTCTTCTTGGCCATATCACATCACGTAGCATACCCTGCAAAAACAAGTTAGACGTCCTCTAATTGTTGTTTGCATGTTTTACGTGGCTGCTATGGGTTTCTAGCAAGAACGTTTCTTACCTACGCAAAACCACAACGTGATATGCCAATTGCTATTTACCCTTCATAAGGACCCTTTTCATCGAATCCGTTCCGACTAAAGTGGGAGAGATCGGCACCCGCTAGCCACCTTATGCACCAAGTGCATGTCGATCGGTGGAACTCGTCTCACGTAAGTGTACGTGTAAGGTCGGTCCGGCCGCTTCATCCCACAATACCGTCGAAACAAGATTGGACTAGTAACGGTAAGCATATTGAACATCATCAACGCCCACAACTACTTTGTGTTCTACTCGTTCAAAGAATCTACGCAATAGACCTAGCTCATGATGCCACTGTTGGAGAACGTAGCAGAAATTCAAAATTTTCCTACGTGTCACCAAGATCTATCTATGGAGAAACTAGCAACGAGGGAAGGAGAGTGCATCTACATACCCTTGTAGATTGCTAAGCGGAAGCGTTCAAGAGAACGGGGTTGAAGGAGTCGTACTCGTCGTGATCCAAATCACCAGAGATCCTAGTGCCGAATGGACGGCACCTCCGCGTTCAACACACGTACAGCCCGGTGACGTCTCCCACGCCTTGATCCAGCAAGGAGAGAGGGAGAGGTTGAGGAAGACTCCGTCCAGCAGCAGCACAACGGCGTGGTGGTGATGGAGGAGCGTGGCAATCCAGCAGGGCTTCGCCAAGCACCACGGGAGAGGAGGAGGAGGAGAGGCAGGGCTGCGCCATGGAGAGGTGAAAACTCATGTGTTGGGCAGCCCCTAGACCTCAAGTATATATAGGGGAAGGGAGGGGCTGCGCCTCTAGGGTTCCCTCCTAGGCCGGGCGGCCAGCCTGCATCCCATCCGTGGGGCGGCCAAGGGGGGAGAGGGGAAACTTGCCCCCCAAGCTAGGTGGGGCGCCCCTCCCCATACCCTAGGCGCCTTGGGCCCTTGTGGGGGGGTGCACCAGCCCACCTAGGGCTGGTCCCCTCCCACACTTGGCCCATGCTGCCCTCCGGGGATGGTGGCCCCACTTGGTGGACCCCCGGGACCCTCCCGGTGGTCCCGGTACGTTACCGATAAAACCCGAAACTTTTCCGGTCACCAAAACAGGACTTCCCATATATAAATCTTTACCTCCGGACCATTCCAGAACTCCTCTTGACGTCCGGGATCTCATCCGGACTCAACAACATTCGGTAACCACATACAAACTTCCTTTATAACCCTAAGCGTCGCCATCGAACCTTAAGTGTGTAGACCCTACGGGTTCGGGAACCATCAGAACATGACCGAGACGTTCTCCGGTCAATAACCAACAGCGGGATCTGGATACCCATGTTGGCTCCCACATATTCCACGATGATCTCATCGGATGAACCCACGATGTCAAGGACTCAATCGATCCCGTATACAATTCCCTTTGTCTAGCGGTATTGTACTTGCCCGAGATTCGATCGTCGGTATCCCGATACCTTGTTCAATCTCGTTACCGGCAAGTCTCTTTACTCGTTCCGTAACACATCATCCCGTGATCAACCCCTTGGTCACATTGTGCACATTATGATGATTTCCTACCAAGTGGGCCCAGAGATACCTCTCCGTTTACACGGAGTGACAAATCCCAGTCTCGATTTGTGCCAACCCAACAGACACTTTCGGAGATACATGTAGTGCACCTTTATAGTCACCCAGTTACGTTGTGACGTTTGGTACACCCAAAGCATTCCTACAGTATCCGGGAGTTGCACAATCTCATGGTCTAAGGAAATGATACTTGACATTAGAAAAGCTTTAGCATACTGAACTACGATCTTTGTGCTAGGCTTAGGATTGGGTCTTGTCCATCACATCATTCTCCTAATGATGTGATCCCGTTATCAATGACATCCAATGTCCATGGTCAGGAAACCGTAACCATCTATTGATTAACGAGCTAGTCATCTAGAGGCTTACTAGGGACTTGGTGTTGTCTATGTAACCACACATGTATCTGAGTTTCCTATCAATACAATTATAGCATGGATAATAAACGATTATCATGAACAAGGAAATATATAATAACTAATTTATTATTGCCTCTAGGGCATATTTCCAACATGGTGCCAACCTTTTCTGGGTTAGCATCGATTCCTCGCTCAGAAACGAGAAAACCGAGTAACTTTCCAACAGGAACTCCAAATGTACACTTTGATGGGTTAAGCTTGATATCATACCTCCGAGATTGGCAAATGTTTCAGCAAGGTCACCAACAGGTCGGAACCCTTTCGTGACTTGACCACTATATCATCCATGTACGCTTCCACATTCCGACTGATTTGAGTGAGCAAACACTTCAATCATCCTCATGAATGTGGCTCCGGCATTCTTGAGACCAAATGGCATGGTGACATAACAGAAGCACCTGAATGGAGTGATGAACGCTGTTTTAATCTCATCGGGTCCATACAGACGGATCTGATGGTACCCGGAATAGGCGTCTAAAAAGACAACCTCTCACATCCCGCAGCTTGAGTCGACTATTTGGTCGATGCGAGGAAGAGGGAATGATCTTTCGGGCAGGCCCGATTGATATGCTTGAAATCGATGCACATGCGCAACGACTTGTCCTTCTTGGGGACCATGACAACGTTGGCGAGCCACTCGGAGTGGTAGATCTCTCGGATGAACTCTGCTGCTAAGAGCCGAGCCACCTCCTCACCAATGGCCTTTCTCTTCTGGACGGCGGACCGCCGAAGATACTCTTTAACCGGTTTGAATTTTGGGTCGACCCGTAGGCGATGCTCAGCCAGCCCCCTGGGAACACCCGGCATGTCAGCAGGCTTCCATGCAAAGATGTCCCAGTTCTCATGGAGGAACTGGATGAGCGCTTCTTCCTATTTTGAGTCGAGTGTTGTTGAGATGTTGGTCGGAGCGGCATTGGGATCAGTCGGGTGAATGTGAACCTGTTTCGTCTCGCCAGTCGACTGAAATGCTGACTCCGTAGCAGGCTTCTTAGCTCGCAACAAATCACTCGGAACATTTCTGGAAGCACTCTTCTGCCTTCTTCCGATTGCCCATGACAGTGATCATGCCCTTGGGACCAGGCATCTTCAGTTTAAGATACACGTAACATGGTCGGGCCATGAAACGTGCATAAGCTGGTCTCCCCAGAATAGCGTGATAGGCGCTCTGGAAATCCACGACCTCAAAGGTCAACTTTTCTTTCCGGAAATGCTTTGAATCACCAAAAACTACATCAAGAGCAATTTGGTCGAGTGACTCAGCCTTCTTTCCAGGAATGACTCCGTGGAAGCTCATATTCTTTAATCGAGTCCGACATCGGAAACGTCTCCGCGTACAATATGTTCAAGCCACTACCACCATCCATCGGGACTTTGGTCAGTCGAGTGCCTTCAACAACTGGGTCGACCACCAATGCTTGCCTCCCAGGGGTGGCAATGTGCGTCGGGTGATCAGACTGATCGAATGTGATGGCGGTCTGGGACCATTTCTGATAATTGGGAGTCGCCGGAGCGACCAAGTTCACTTCCCGATTGATAACCTTCAATCGAATTTTGCTTTCGACGTCAACAAAGATCATCAGGGTGGAATTGACCTGGGGATATCCACCATAACTGTCATCTCTGTCCTCAACTTTGTCTGTCTCCTTATCCTTATCCTTGAGTTGTTTCCCTTGAAACTGCTGAATCAAGAGCCGACATTGTCGAGTGGTATATTTCCGGTAAATGAGTTTACCCTCTTCATCTTTCTTTGTATGAATATGACATGGTAAATCCAACACGTCGTTTCCATCCTGGTCTTTCACCTTCTTGGGGTTCCAAGGACCCTTGGGTTTCCCCTTGAACTTTCCTGGGGTCACGGCCAAGGCCTCTCCGGGAGCCACTGGCTCGGCTTTGCACTTCTGCTTCCAACTAGAATTTCCTCCGCCGGCCTCATTGGCAGCCGATTTATATTTACCACCCCGGAGCCGATCCTCTTCTTCACCATTCGCATACTTGGTGGCAATCTCCATCATCTGACTCAGGGTCATATCTCCGGTTCGACCAAATTTCAAACTCAATTCTCTGTTCTTGACACCTTCCTTGAAGGCACAGACTGCCTGGTGATCAGATACATTCTCGACTGTGTGGTGCAAAGTGATCCACCTCTGGATATAATCTCTCAAAGTTTCACTCGACTTTTGCACACACGACTTCAACTCAAATCAAACCTGCTGATGGTTTGCAAGTTCCTTCAAATGTCACGACAAACACTCGGGCAAGATCTTCCCAAGTGTAAATACTGCTAGGTGCTAACTGATTCAACCACGCCCTGGCTGAACCCTCCAACATAAGAGGCAAATGCTTCATGGCTACCTCATCGTTGCCACCGCCGATCTGAACCGCCACTCGGTAATCTTCAAGCCAAGTGTCAGGCTTGGATTCTCCAGTGAACTTGCTGACTCCAGTCGCCAACCTGAAGTTGGGAGGAATCACTGCGGCTCTGATGGCTCTGCTGAAACACTCTGGTCCCGAGACATGAACTCTGCTGCTGGAAGGAACATCTCTATCATGGCCGTCTCGGTGAGCTCTGTTCCTGTCGACCAAACCTTGAACGATGATAGATCTCGCATCAAAGCTCGGTTCCACAGGGTCGACCGGAACTCTTCGCCAAAGACCTTTGTTTTGGCATCTGTCGTCCTGCTGCCGAGGAGTGTATGATCCACCCCTTGGGGGAGGAGTGGGCACTCGACGTCGATCGTTGCGATCGAATCGGTGCTCATACTGCTCGCGGACCTTGTATTGAGCATCACGCCGGCCCCCACGTTCTTCACGCCTCGGGGGCGATCTTGGACTATGGGCCGATCGATCAATTCGCAGCGACGGATCGGTTGTGAACCCTGTTCATGATCGATACAACTGAGTTTTGATCTCCTGCCACCCGGAGCAAATCCACGATTTCTTTGCAAACCTCTACCCGCCTCCGACCGGGGAGGCTGAATTGACTCTGCTATACGGGCGGCAGCTGCTAGATTCTGAATCGGAGTTCGATATACCTGAGTTGGCGGTTGAAAGAGCTTTAGCATACGAACTACGATCTTTGTGCTAGGCTTAGGATTGGGTCTTGTCCATCACATCATTCTCCTAATGATGTGATCCCGTTATCAATGACATCCAATGTCCATGGTCAGGAAACCGTAACCATCTATTGATTAACGAGCTAGTCATCTAGAGGCTTACTAGGGACTTGGTGTTGTCTATGTACCCACACATGTATCTGAGTTTCCTATCAATACAATTATAGCATGGATAATAAACGATTATCATGAACAAGGAAATATAATAATAACTAATTTATTATTGCCTCTAGGGCATATTTCCAACATGGTGCCAACCTTTTCTGGGTTAGCATCGATTCCTCGCTCAGAAACGAGAAAACCGAGTAACTTTCCAACAGGAACTCCAAATGTACACTTTGATGGGTTAAGCTTGATATCATACCTCCTGAGATTGGCAAATGTTTCAGCAAGGTCAGTCAACAGGTCGGAACCCTTTCGTGACTTGACCACTATATCATCCATGTACGCTTCCACATTCCGACTGATTTGAGTGAGAAAACACTTCAATCATCCTCATGAATGTGGCTCCGCATTCTTGAGACCGAATGGCATGGTGACATAACGAAGCACCCGAATGGAGTGATGAACGCTGTTTTAATCTCATCGGGTCCATACAGACGGATCTGATGGTACCCGGAATAGGCGTCTAAAAGACAACCTCTCACATCCCGCAGCTTGAGTCGACTATTTGGTCGATGCGAGGAAGAGGGAATGATCTTTCGGGCAGGCCCGATTGATATGCTTGAAATCGATGCACATGCGCAACGACTTGTCCTTCTTGGGGACCATGACAACGTTGGCGAGCCACTCGGAGTGGTAGATCTCTCGGATGAACTCTGCTGCTAAGAGTCGAGCCACCTCCTCGCCAATGGCCTTTCTCTTCTGGACGGCGGACCGCCGAAGATACTCTTTAACCGGTTTGAATTTTGGGTCGACCCGTAGGCGATGCTCAGCCAGCCCCACAGGAACACCGGCATGTCAGCAGGCTTCCATGCAAAGATGTCCCAGTTCTCATGGAGGAACTGGATGAGCGCTTCTTCCTATTTTGAGTCGAGTGTTGTTGAGATGTTGGTCGGAGCGGCATTGGGATCAGTCGGGTGAATGTGAACCTGTTTCGTCTCGCCAGTCGACTGAAATGCTGACTCCGTAGCGGGCTTCTTAGCTCGCAACAAATCACTCGGAACATTTCTGGAAGCACTCTTCTGCCTTCTTCCGATTGCCCATGACAGTGATCACGCCCTTGGGACCAGGCATCTTCAGTTTAAGATACACGTAACATGGTCGGGCCATGAAACGTGCATAAGCTGGTCTCCCCAGAATAGCGTGATAAGCGCTCTGGAAATCCACGACCTCAAAGGTCAACTTTTCTTTCCGGAAATGCTTTGAATCACCAAAAACTACATCAAGAGCAATTTGGCCGAGTGACTCAGCCTTCTTTCCAGGAATGACTCCGTGGAAGCTCATGTTACTGGTACTGAGTCTGGACATCGGAAACGTCTCCGCGTACAATATGTTCAAGCCACTACCACCATCCATCAGGACTTTGGTCAGTCGAGTGCCTTCAACAACTGGGTCGACCACCAATGCTTGCCTCCTGGGTGGCAATGTCGTCGGGTGATCGACCGATCGAATGTGATGGCGGTCCAGGACCATTTCGATAATTGGGAGTCGCCGAGCGACCAAGTTCACTTCGATTGATAACCTTCAATCGAATTTTGCTTTCGACGTCGACCAAAGATCATCAGGGTGGAATTGACCTGGGGATATCCACCATAACTGTCATCTCTGTCCTCAACTTTGTCTGTCTCCTTATCCTTATCCTTGAGTTGTTTCCCTTGAAACTGATGAATCAAGAGCCGACATTGTTGAGTGGTATATTTCGGGTAAATGAGTTTACCCTCTTCATCTTTCTTTGTATGAATATGACATGGTAAATCCAACACGTCGTTTCCATCCTGGTCTTTCACCTTCTTGGGGTTCCAAGGACCCTTGGGTTTCCCCTTGAACTTTCCTGGGGTCACGGCCAAGGCCTCTCCGGGAGCCGCTGGCTCGGCTTTGCACTTCTGCTTCCAACTAGAATTTCCTCCGCCGGCCTCATTGGCAGCCGATTTATATTTACCACTCCGGAGCCGATCCTCTTCTTCACCATTCGCATACTTGGTGGCAATCTCCATCATCCGACTCAGGGTCATATCTCCGGTTCGACCAAATTTCAAACTCAATTCTGTTCTTGACACCTTCCTTGAAGGCACAGATCACTGGTGATCGAGATACATTCTCGACTGTGTGGTGCAAAGTGATCCACCTCTGGATATAATCTCTCAAAGTTTCACTCGACTTTTGCACACACGACTTCAACTCCGTCAAACCTGCTGGTCGTTTGCATGTTCCTTCAAATGTCCTGACAAACACTCGGGCAAGATCTTCCCAAGTGTAAATCTTTGGGTGCTAATCGATTCAACCACGCCTGGCTGAACCCTCCAACATAAGAGGCAAATGCTTCATGGCTACCTCATCGTTGCCACCGCCGATCTGAACCGCCACTCGGTAATCTTCAAGCCAAGTGTCAGGCTTGGATTCTCCAATGAACTTGCTGACTCCAGTCGCCAACCTGAAGTTGGGAGGAATCACTACGGCTCTGATGGCTCTGCTGAAACACTCTGGTCCCGAGACATGAACTCTGCTGCTGGAAGGAACATCTATATCATGGCCGTCTCGGTGAGCTCTGTTCCTGTCGACCAAACCTTGAACGATGATAGATCTCGCATCAAAGCCTGGTTCCCTGGGGTCGACTGGAACTCTTCGCCCAGCACTGTTTTGGCATCTGTCGTCCTGCTGCCGAGGAGTGTATGATCCACCCCTTGGGGGAGGAGTGGGCACTCGACGTCGATCATTGCGATCGAATCGGTGCTCATACTGCTCGCGGCCCTTGTATTGATCATCACGCCGGCCCCCACGTTCTTCACGCCTCGGGGGCGATCTTGGACTATGGGCCGACTGGACTGAATTCGCAGCGACGGATCGGCTGTGAACCCTGTTCCGCGACTGGGATACAACTGAGTTTTGATCTCCTGCCGCCCGGAGCAAATCCTCATGTGCTGCAAACCTCTACCATACTCCGACCGGGAGGCTGAATTGACTTCTGCTATACGGGCGGCTGCTAAATTCTGAATCGGAGTTCGATATACCTGAGTTGGCGGTTGAAAGAGCTGGCGTCGACTGGATTCTGGAACCCTTGGTCGCGTACGCTCGTCAAGTACTCGCTGAAGATTCTCCAGTCGAGTGCGCTCAGCCAGGTTGGACAAGCGCGCATCCTCCAAGGCGCGAGCCTCGGGGGTTTCTCCAACGATAGGAGTGTGAAGTGCATCCATGTTCCGACAGCGAAGCTCCTCCCTCTGGAGCGAAGTGAGGGGCTCGGGCAAGTACTCTTCGTGGATTTGCTCCGGATCGTCTCCACCGCCACCTCCGTTGGTGTGGGTGAATCCAGGGGGACTGCATGGTCCATCGACCATCAGAACCTCTGCCGCCGGGTCACTTCATATCGTGCTCGCATTGAGCAGTCTCTGAAGCCGATCAACAGGTCGAACAGGCCGTAGAGAGATTCGTCGGGCTCGATCGCCGCAACTTGGGGGATGGCCGATCAAGGGCCACCGCATGCCTCACCCACTGCTGAAGCCTCGACCGACCGGAACGCTTGCACCGGTGGGAGACTGGGAGTGAAGACAGCGCAGGAGCTGACCCATACTGGGTCGACGGTTGCTGCAGGAGGACACCGCGGACACATGCGCGAAAGTGCGTCGCCCCGCGGACGGGGAGCGCGTCCACGTCGAGTGGAGCCTCCTGAAGCCAAGCGGAGTCGTCGGCGACGAACGTGAGCGCACCGAGACGGATCTCGTGACCGTCGACTAGAACTCCACCTGAAACCATGATGCCGGAGATCGAAAGAATCCCAACTTCTCCAACAATTCGCTAGAACACCTGCCCCATGGTGGGCGCCAACTGTCGTGGTTCTAAGTCTGACAGTAGAATGGGGGGTAGGTATGGAGAGGCAAGATCCTAGCTATGGAGTAGTTGTATCGCAAGGGATTTACGAGTTCAGGCCCTTCTCGTAGGAAGTAACAGCCCTCGTCTACGAGCCCGGAGGCGGTCGATTGGATTATATGCGTATGTGTTACAGTGCGAACCCTTCTACCTGTGGAGGGTGGCTTATATAGAGTGCGCCAGGACCCCAGCCAGCCCACGTAGTAGAGGGTTTAAGGTGCGTTAAAGCTAGGCGTTACTGGTAACGCCTTACATAAAGTGTTATTAAGGTCATAAAGACTATTTAACTACAGACTGTTTGGGTACCAAGTGGCTCTTGGACTCCTGGTGGTCGAGTGGGTCTTCATGGTCGAGTGTCTTTGAATCTGTCGAGTGGAAACCTACCAGGTCGACTGGAAGGCTGCTTCTCTTGTGAGTGTCCTTGTGGAGGGTACCTTTGGGCAGGTCTATGACCCTACCCCAGGTACATGACTTCATCAGCTATGGTTCGGATACGACCAAGCCCCCAAGTGATCAATGATATGATAAGCCAATAAGGCATGATACCCATGTTTGAACCGCGCATCATGGCAACAGGTCCTTTTTGGCACCCTTTAACTTTTTGAGAGAGATAAATCCTTCTTGAACCGGGATTTGAACCGGATATCGAGAGCTTCAAAGCTTTGTGGGAGACATCCTTCCCTTTAACCGGATTTTAAACCGGAATCTTCATTTTCAACCGGAAATTTTTTGACGGCCTTTAAACTCGAACTTGCGTGAAGTTAATTCCTTTTTGAACCGGACATTTTTTAAACCGGATTTGAGAGCTTCAGAGCTTTGCAGGAGAACAGATTCCCCTTGAACCGGATTGTAACCCGGATATTTGAGAGCTTCAGTGAGACTGACTTCCCTTGAGACGGATTTTAAACTGGAATCCTTTCTGATAACCCAGGACTTCTTCATTGAGCCCGGATTTTGTAACTGTCATATACTTTCTAAGCCGGAAATTTTCTGACGGCCTTTAAGTTTTCATCAATATAACAGGAGCCTCCGGGACCGGGTTATCTTTCCCTCCACCATCCTAGGGTTCTTAATTTTGCTGAAACCGGCAAGATTTGCTTTGGAGTCATGTCATCGTAGCCCCGATTCTCAATGGTGACTCGAGGAGTTGGCTTGAGACTCTCCATATGTGACCGTGATGTAAACCGGCATAAGTTGTATATCATCGGTGTTGATAGCCCGATGTGAATCCATAGAAGATTGAGGTGACTGTGGCGGGTTATAAATGATCCAGTATGAGCCGTGTCAAGAACCTCGGCCAATGGTTCCTTCCAACTGGTGATTTGAAGTTAACCAAACTGTAGTGGCGGCGACTTGTGCGCCTGCCCATTGAGCCATCCAGTGCGGGCGGCGGTTGATAGTATATGATAATTTTCCTCCATTTTGTTGAAAGAAAATCGGGCTACCCAAGCTGTGACTTGCCCATACTCAATAAACAGCTCATGCGGACAGGTGCGGCCCGGTGTGTTGATGTAGACCGGATCGCGAGAGATGGATGGTAAAGTCGTCCGCCGTATCAGAGGCGGCACAAACAGATGAGTCGGCCACGGCGTTGTAAACCGGCATGGACGGACGAATTAGCCATGTCATATTGATGTAAACCGGTATACAGAATGGCGGTTTGCATATATATTCATCGAGCTTGATGGCATGGTAAGATACTAGCGCATTCATAATGGTGGCGCGAGTTTATACATCCATGACACAGCCATAGCTTTTGCAGTGAACAATTGTCCTGCATAAACAATATTGCAGACCAAGGCAAAGGTAAACTGTTCTTTGACAAAAATAATATTTGTTAATACAAAAATTTTTAGATGGATATCACCTGATGTGCTAGGCCGAAAATTATCTGCCATGGAGTTGATGATCACCACAGTGATGCTAAAATTAATCACGGCCGAGTTAACTGTAGGAGCAGACAAATGAGTCGGCCCGGCGTTGTAAGCCTGTGCGGCCGAGCAATTTGTCCTTGACGTTATAAGCCGGCGCGTGAACCGGCCACGGGGGCGGACGGGCGAGTCGTCTGTGGCGTTGTAAGGTGGTGCGGACGGGCGAGTCAGCCAATACGGTGACGCAAACCGGACCGTGACACCCTGTCTGTGAAGCCACGCGATACAGCCGAACGTGCATCCGTGGTATAACACCACCCTTTTTTTTCTTTTAATAGCTGCCCTGCGTAAAAATATTACGGGCCAGAGTACTTGTTGTCGGATGAATTAACATGTACTGGTAAAATACATAGAAAGGATAGCACCTGGTATATTTTGCCGATCTTTGGTATTTGGATAATGCATAGTGCTGCTTTTGTTTTTGACAAAAGAGTTGATTGGTTCTGTGTCTTCTAGTGCCTGAGCTCTCCATATAACCCGGCCAGTACTTTTTGAGCAGGAATTTCTGGAACCAGAACTTCTTGATAATCTGGCCAGAACTTTTGAACCGGAACCTCTTGATAATCCTGAACCTTTGAATCGGAACCTCTTGATAATCCGGCCGGAACTTTTTGCTAATCGGAAGTATTTGATAATCCAGAACTTTTCTATAGCCTAAATCGGAACTCTTTAACGACTCGGACAGAACCTTTCGGCGGTGCGGTTGGAACCCTTTGGTGATTCGGACTGAACTTTTCGTCGAGGCAATCGGAACTCTTTGATGATTCAGACAGAACCTTTCGTCGAGAAGGTCGGTACTTTTCAATGATCCGGCCAGAACTTTCCGACGAACCGGTGGAACCTTTCGATGAGCCTGACGGAACTTTTTCGGCAAGCCGGCTGGAACTCTCCGATGAACCGGCCGGAACTTTTTCATTGAGCCGGACGGAGCTTCTCGATCCCTAGGATAGCGCCCTCCAAGAACTCAACACCACTGCGGCGCAGCCCCACGGTGGGCGCCAATCGTCAGGATTTGTCACGACAGATGTCCTTAGTGTCAGGACTTAGTCGCGAGGCCAACGTATCTATGTGGTACCTTGAGAGGGGTTGAGTTGAATCGAGAGACGCAACACAAGACAAGGGTTTAGACAGCTTCGGGCCCCGGGAAACATCATCCGGTAACAACCCTACATGCTGTTTGAGGCTAGGTCTCATTATCATCACGAGGGAGACGCCAGAACCGGCTCTTTGTGTCTAGCCCTAGAGATTGTTTCTTCTTGCTTGTAGCTTGTCCCCCTTTTAGGGAGCCCTGTCGCTCCTTATATATGTTGAAGGGGCGGGTTACATGTGGAGTCCTATTAGGATTAGGACTAGTCTATCTCTAATACAAACCGGATACAAGTCCTGGTCTTAATTCCTTGTAAGGTAAATATTCGTCATGCCTTTGCTCTTAAACCGGCCCACCGTAGTATGAACCGGCCTTCATGAATCGCCAGTTGGAAACCGGGTCTTGTCGCTCCTCTGACCCGCCCGCCGGGTTACTAATGAACCGCCAAGACCGGGCAGGTAGCCCGTGAACCGTCCATTCCGGCCGGGTTTCCAGTGAGTCGTCCAGTCCGGCCGGGTTATACTTCTAGCCGGTTTACGCCACGGGGTATATCCCCGACACCTGCCAATTGCCGATAACTTTTACAAAACATGATCATCTCATACAAGAATGTATATCACATCATGTCTTGACCATATCACATCACAACATGCCCTGCAAAAACAAGTTAGACGTCCTCTACTTTGTTGTTGCAAGTTTTACGTGGCTGCTATGGCTTCTAGTAAGAATCGTTCTTACCTACGCATCAAAACCACAATGGTGTTTCATCAAGTTTGTTGTTTTAACCTTCAATAAGCACCAACCGTAGTCAAATTCGATTCAACTAAATTTGGAGAAATAGACACCCGCCAGCTGTCGGTGTCAAAACCGGCGGATCTCGGGTAGGGGGTCCCGATCTGTGCATCTTAGGCTGATGGTAACAGGAAGCAAGAGACACAATGTTTACCCAGGTTCGGGCCCTCTCGATGGAGGTAAAACCGTACTTCCTGCTTGATTAATCTTGAAGATATGAGTAGTACAAGAGTAGATCTACCACAAGATCGTAGAGGCTAAACCCTAGAAGCTAGCCTATGATGGTATGATTGTAATTGTGATTGGCCTTCTAAGGACCAACCTCTCCGGTTTATATAGACACCGGAGAGGGCTAGGGTTTACATGGAGTCGGTTACAAGGAAGGAAATAAAATATCCGGATCGCCAAGCTTGTCTTCCACGCAAAGGAGAGTCCCATCCGGACATGGGACAGAGTCTTGAGTCTTGTATCTTCACGCTTCAATAGTCCGGACGATGTATACAGTCCGGCTGTCCGGATACCCCCTAATCCAGGACTCCCTCAGTATCCCCTGGACTAGGCTTCAATGACGATGAGTCCGGCACGCAGTTTTGTCTTCGGCATTGCAAGGCGGGTTCCTTCTCCAAATAATTCATAGCAAATATCGAACACCTAAACCGTGTCCAGATCTACAAAATGATCTTCACATACCACCGTAGAGAGAATGATATTTCACAAATGCAATCTGCTGACAACCTTTTGGACAACGCGACATATCATTACGGTCGGGTCATTATTCGAACCGTTTTCCCACAAGCGACCAAATCACATATTGCGAGGTGGTTTCCCTGACACGTCTTGTCAAAGCAGAGATCGTGTCCCCTTATCACGGGATTCTCATCAATACGGGTACAGGTAATCCCACCGCGCCATCAATCGTGGCGCTGGGGAAGGAAGCGATCCTCAACGGGTAAGTGGGGAGGCGCACCGCTTTCATCGCCTCTATAAAGGGATAAGAGTTCCCCATTTTTACCCACGCCTTCTTCCTCCCTTGCTCACCCCTGCCCCCTCGAGCTCCAGCGCCCTAGCCCAAGTTTTCTCCGCACAGCTAAACATGTCTGGAGCCGGAGGCAAGTGGGTGGCTTCCACTGTGAAGGAGAAGCATATCGCGAATCTTCGGGCGGCCGGATACTTGGCCGCAGACATAGCGCACCGGCTACCGGACGACGGGAAGGTCATTCCAACTCCGCTACCCCACGAGAGGGTTGTGTTTGTCGCCCACTTTGTCCGTGGACTGGGATTTCCACTTCATCCCTTCGTCCGCGGGCTCATGTACTAATACGGGCTAGATTTCCATGATTTAGCCCCAAATTTCGTCCTCAACATCTCGGTGTTCATCGCCATATGCGAGGCCTTCCTCCGCATCAAGCCTCACTTTGGCTTGTGGCTACAAATCTTCTGCGTGAAGCCGAAGATCGGGAGCGGCCAGCAAGCGGAGTGCGGAGGGGCCATGGTGGGTAAGATGCCTAACATCACCTGTCTTGACGGCTCCTTTGCGGAGACCATCAAAGGGTGGCAATCGGGGTGGTTCTACATCACCGAGCCGCGCGGCGGCCCCCGAATTCCGATCCGGAACCCCTATGTGGCTCAACTTTTGGGAAAGGAAGGGCCTGACCTGGGGCGAACCTGCAGAGCTGACCGGACTCCAAAACTGCATCAGAAATATGAAGGACAAGAACATCAAGCTTGTCAACGTGGTCCAGGTCATGCTCGTCCGCCGGATTCTCCCGTGCCAAAGACGGGTATTCAATCTATGGGAATATGTCCCGGCCGAACACCAGACGCTTCGAAAGCTCTACGACATGACGCACAAAGGCACATGGAAGGTGATGTTCAAGGCCTCCGAAGTACCTCCCCCCCACATCCGAGGACCGCAGACTTCATGCCGCCCCCCCCCCCCCCCGTCCGGTGAGTTTTATGACTACCACCGGATTCAGTTCTTCCTAATATATTCATGGGGGAGTCTTAAGTCATCGTGTGTATTTAGTCAGGATTATGTGAAGACAGCGGAGTGGATTGACTGTCCGGCTCTGCTGCCAGAAGACCCAACTGATGCTCTCCTGACGGAGATGCTAGTCCCGACGCCCTACAAGGCACCGGAAGGCCGAAAAGATGGCCCCGGGGACCAGGAAGGGTCTCCAGCGTAAGGTTGTACCGGAAGCCTCGTCCGAAGACGATGAGGCAAGCTCCTCCCCCGAAGGCGAGGGAGAATAAGAAAGGGCCTCCCCATCCGGAGAGGATGGGGGGCCTGAGAAGGCAGATCAGGGGGCTGGGAAAGGCCCCCGGCGCAAGGCCGTCATATCCATGTCGTCCGAAGACGACGAGACAGATTCCTCCCGCGGAGGCGGGGGGAAACATGAAGAAGTTCTCCCTCCCCACAATGGGGGGAGAAGAAGAGGAAAGCCGCCCCAGAAGGGGAGGCCAGGGTGTCTTAAAAGGGAAAGGCGTCCCTTTCGGACTACTCCACCACGGCCGCTCACAGTGATGAAGAGTGGCTGCCTAGGGGGAAGCCCCTAGTGAGATCGTGAGTCTTCGCACTCTATTGTACTTCTAGCGCGACTTTGTTTCGTCATCTTGTTATAGTGCCGAACATATATGCAGTCCGGCCAGGGTCCATCCCGAGGTATCCTCTTCGGATGGGTCCTTGAGTGCTTCAGCGATGAACTCGCTCCTGACGGCCACGACACCTCAGCCTACGGATGACACAGAGGTGTTGTCCCAAAGGTTCCCAGAGCGGGGGGAGGTAACTCTGGAGGCGCCCCAAGGAGGAATTCCAGACGTCCGACACGCGGGGTTCAAGATCCCCGTGAATCGTGTTGATGAGAGCCACGGTAAGCCGGGCTCTCAGCCGAATACTGTTCTGGAACCTTGAATGGTTCCGGACTTAGGCTGGCAGCCCCTCGTTAGGGAGGGCGAGCCGTCCGTGCCGAAGACTTCCGTTACGCCTGAGGCGTCGGATTGTCTGCTGGAAGCGCTTCGCGGCGCTTCCATGGATGAAGAGCACCGTACTCTTATGAGTGCGCTGATTGAAAGGTTACATCCGCCAAGCGGGCTAACCGAAGCTGCACCAGCCTCCTAACAGGCTTTGAGGTAAGTAGGGAATATGTAAAATTACCACCCGATAGGTAGTAGCCCCTCGACATTGCTCGTGTTCGGAAGGAAAAGCCAGCAGAGGGTCAATTATAATCCGCAGGAGTCTAATAGTAAGTATGTATTTTGAATAAGCAGGTTGTCTTTGCTTGCCGCTTCTTGTCACAGCCGAGGTCGCCGGATTAAAGCGGGACCTGGAGCAGGCGCAGGGGGAGCTCAGCCTCACAAAGAGGCAGCTCGAAGAGAACAAAGGTGAGTGATTCCCCACTCTCATGTAATGAAGGATAGATAAAATTGGTTATTCTAACGTTGAAGCGTCGTGACTGTGTAACAGGGGCCACCACCGAAGTGGATTCTCTGAAGAAAGCGCTGTCCGAGGCTGAAAACAAGGCGGCCTTGGAATGCAAGGAGCGCGAAAAGCAAGATGCTAGAGTGGGCGAGGTACAGCAAGAGCTCGATGAGCTCGGCAAGAAGATCGGGTCCATGGAGCATGAGCTTAAGATGAAAGAGGCCGAGCTTGCGAATGCCCTTGCAAGTATGAAAGACGCCAAGGCCGAAGCTGACAAGGTATAGCAGGAAATCCAGGCGACCCAGAAGATAGCGGCGGGTAAGACATTTTTTATGCAAAGCAAACATGTGGAGGAGGCGTTTCTTTTACTTACCTGAATTCGGAGCTCTCCAGGGGCATTCGCAAATCTGCCATGCAGCGTCTTAGACGCCGGTGAGTTCTACCGTGCCGAGGAGTGGAGCTCCACAGAGAAGCTGTTCTGGTCCCAGTATGCTGGGGCCGAACACCCAATACCTCTCAGTGACCAACTGAAGCAGTTGGTCGAACTCGACAGGGCGGCTGAAGTGGCAATGAAAGATTTCATAGTCTGGATGTGGTCTGGTGAGCCCCTTACCACTAGCTACTTCGGCCTAATCAAGCGGATGGTGAATGCCTGTCCGCGGCTTGAGGTTATCAAGCGAACCGTTTGCATTGAGGGTGCCCACCGGGCCTTTGCCCGTGCGAAGGTGCATTGGGGCAAACTGGATGCAGAGAAGCTGGTGAAGGACGGGCCGCCGGAGGGCAAGGCGCATCGCTGTCCCGAGAAGTATTACGATGGTGTTATGAAGGGCGCTCGTCTCGTGGCCGATGAATGTACCAAGGACAAGATTTTTGAATAAATGTACCTCTGTCACTGTTGTAATATAAAGACGCAGTTGCTTGTGCTATGTAGCACTGTTTGATTTAAAATATTACCTTCTGTGTGGCTGTTTATAGAATTCTGAAAGTAGGCCAGTCGTCGGCTTCCGCCCCCACGTAACTAGTACCGGGGTGTTCCTAGAAAAACCCGGATACTCTTTATCCAAATCTTTGGTCCCTTAAGGAGGTATCCGGCGCAGCGAACAAGGCAATCGGACTATGCGGCTTTATAACTTCCACTTAGCCATAGAAGTCTACAATTTTAAATTTCAGCGAAGCCCCTACAATTCGGATGGCCGAATTGGGGCGCTATATATGCCTAAATCGGACGAGGCCGATTCATCGCCTAAAGCGGAAAAAATCTTTAAGGATTTTAAGACCTCTCGAACAGCGACCAGCTCTCGCCGCATCATGCCGGTCAGTTTTGGCTTTCTCTCTTTGAGGTGCTTGTCGGGAAGAACCGGGACACAATCGCAGATAGTTCTCCCAGCTACCTTAGCCGATATAACGGGCGTAAGGTACCAAAACAAGGGGGCGGGCAAACCCAACTATTGAACCAAGACGTGATTCAGAGCTGATGCATATAGTGCTATAAGTTCGGGGTGCCGCACTGTTGAAAGTGTTCGGACTTGTTATGCCGTATTATGAGGTGTCATAAGAAGCCCCTGGCAAACTAACCGTACCAAGGTGTACGGATGCAATTTTAAATAAACATTTGCAAGAAATGTGCGCAAATAGAAATAATAAGCTGACACTATGTATTGTTTCCCATTGATGAATAATACATTTAAGCGTATATTTACAACGGTAGCATTAAGCAGAAGTAAATAGGACTATTTAACATGTCCTATCCAAGGGCAGGCTGCATGTAGTTATATAAAACAGGTACAACGATCGTGAACAGATTCCACCTGGTTGTTTCCTTTTATGCGCAAAGCCTATTGCCTCCTTGGTTTTCTCTCCTATGTAAGTCCGACAATCCGGCTCTTCTGAAGAGGTTGTTCTAAAGCAATGTCCTGAAAAATAAGAAGGATGGGTTATGAAGGTATGTAGCGGTTATACCGCAATGTTGACTGAGTCATTGTTGCGACTCTGCCTACGCCCATGGTATTTTGAGTGCGTAATTGTGTACGCGTGGCACGAATGCTGCTTTGATGGGGCTTGAGCGGAGGCCGGACTCCTAGTCGCGCTCTCGGCGTGCCTGATGATCCTGTTGCGGGGTGCTCCGGAGTCGCTTGAAGGTGCTCGAACTTGTTGTCGCCCGATTGGTTTGTCGGAGGAGGCCGCATTGTATTTCCGCCGCAAGGGCTGCAGTATGCTCTTCTATTCATAGAGAGCGGTCCATGTTTCCGTTGACTGTTATGACCCTGCATGATCCTGGCATCTTGAGCTTGAGGTATGCGTAGTGTGGTACCGCATTGAATCTAGCGAATGCGGTTCGTCCGAGCAGTGCGTGGTAACCCGCTGCGGAAGCGGCGATATCGAAGATTAACTCTTCGCCGGAAGTTATCCGGAGATCCGAAGACCACTTCAATGTTATAGAGCCCGTGCAACGGGCCTCTACTCGAGAATCACACCTTTAAAGGTGGTTTTGGTGGGCTTGATCCTTGAAGGATCAATGCCCATTTCTTTTCTTGTGTCCTGATAAAGCAGGTTCAGGCTGCTGCTGCCGTCCATAAGGACTCGCGTGAGGTGGAATCCGTCGATGATTGGGTCTAGGACCAATGTGGCTGAGCCGCCGTGACGGATGCTAGTAGGGTGATCCCTACGATCAAAGGTGATCAGACAAGCTGACCATGGGTTGAATTTGGGGGCGACTGGCTCCATCGCATAGACGTCCCGTAGTGCACGCTTCCGTTCCCTCTTGGGAATGTGAGTGGCGTAGATCATGTTAACCGTTTTCACCTGGGGGGGGGGGGGATTTCTTCTGTCCCCCCGTGTTCGGACACCGGGGCTCTTTATCTTCGTCGCTGTGCAGCCCCTTGTCCCTGTTTTCGATGTTTATTTTGCCGGCCTGCTTGAACACCCAGCAGTCTCTGTTGGTGTGGTTGGCTGGCTTGTCCGGGGTGCCATGAATTTGGCACGAGCGCTTCAGTATACGGTCCAGACTGGACGATCCCTGATTGTTTCTTTTGAACGGCTTCTTCCACTGACCGGACTTGGATCCACTGAATCCGGCGTTGACTGCCGTGTCTTGATCTTGTCGCGGTTTTGCGATCGCTTATATACATTATGCCGTGGCTTGCCGTTATTGTCGCGGCCATCCGAAGTGCCAGAATGTGGCGTAGTGCTGCTGCGAGCCAACCAGCTGTCCTCGCCCGTGCAAAAGCGGGTCATTAGTGTTGTGAGAGCTGCCATGGACTTGGGTTTTTCCTGGACGAGGTGTCGGGCGAGCCACTCGTCACGGATATTATGCTTAAAAGCCGCCAAGGCTTCGGCGTCCGGACAGTCGACTATTTGGTTCTTTTTAGTTAGGAACCGAGTCCAGAATTTCCTGGCTGACTCTCTGGGCTGTTTAGTAATGTGGCTCAAGTCATCGGCGTCCGGTGGTCGCACATATGTGCCCTGGAAGTTGTCGATGAATGCGTCTTCCAGGTTTTCCGAACTGCCAATGGAATTTGCTGGCAGGCTGTTTAGCCAGTGCCGGGCGGGTCCTTTGAGCTTAAGAGGAAGATACTTGATGTGGTGTAGATCGTCTCCGCGGGCCATGTGAATGTGGAGAAGGAAATCTTCAATCCATACTATGGGGTCTGTTGTGCCATTGTATGATTCGATATTTACGGGTTTGAACCCTTCTGGGAATTCATGATCCATCACTTCGTCAGTGAAGCAGAGGGGGTGCACAGCGCCTCTGTGCCGGGCTATGTGGCTACGCAGTTTGAATTGCTCTGGTGACTGTGTTCGGCCCGGCCGAACTTGTTGATAGTGTGTCCGGCGTGACGGTCGCTGTCGCGCGTTTGGGCGCGCCCCCGTGATCCGTAGATCGATCTTGGCTGGTATTCAGGCTGAGACGCCGTTTTATCCCGGCCACGAGGTGGCCGGTCAGCCGTGTGGTGCTCGATTCCATATTCCTCGGCTGCCAGGACTTCAGTCCATCTATCTGTGAGCAGGTCTTGATCAGCTTGAAGTTGCTGCTGCTTCTTTTTCAGGCTCCTTGCAGTGGCCATAAGCCGACGCTTGAAGCGCTCCTGCTCTACGGGATCCTCAGGCACGCCGAACTCGTCGTCGCCGAGGCTAATCTCGTCTTCGGAGGGGAGCATGTAGTTGTCCTCCTCCGGATATTCGTCTGTCGCATGTTCGTCTGGGCTGACCTGCTCTTCTTCCTGCTCGGCCTGCTCGAAGGCGGGATGATCTGGGTTGTATTCCTCTTTGGCACCATCCGGATTGTTTTCGTCTCCTAGGCCGGTGTTACTGTGGCGGGGCTTGGGGTGGCATCGACGACGCCCGTGCTTTTGTTTTTCTCCCTGAGGGGTTATCCTCCGTTGCCTCATCGCCATTGGTTTCCTTCGGAGTGTCCACCATATATATATCATAGGAGGAGGTTGCTGTCCACCGCCCCGTGAGCGGTGGTTCATTTTCTTCTCCTGCATCGTCTTCCATACCGTCGATGTCTTCAGAGTCGAAGTCAAGCACGTCGGTTAAATCATCGACCGTGGCAATGAAGTGGGTGGTGGGTGGGCAACGAATTCCTTAAATGCTTTGCTTCCCACTCGAGCCGGACATAGTTCGGCCTAGAGCCTCCTGACCAAGAGAGAGACTTTAATGAGTTCAGCATGTCACCAAAGGGCGAATGCTGGAAGATATCCGCAACGGTAAACTCCATTACCATAGCCCAACCAGGCTCGGCGGGCTCGGGAGCGCGCGGACTGGAACCTACAACCAGATACGAGTTCGGGGGTCCGAAGTCACAGGCTTCTACAGAGGTGAGACCTGTGTTCGGCTCCAACGCCGATGAGTGTGTGGCCTGCGGGGCGGGGTCCATCCCTCCGTCGTTAGGCAACGCAGCCTGCTCCGGATTTAGGTCCAATGCTACTGCAGGGGTGATATCCCGAGTGTTGTCCGACAGCAGGTCTAAGCCGTGCTCATCGTGACTGTCCGGTGCTCTTGGCGCTGGCCCGAATCCGTCGAAGATCAAGTCTGCTCGAATGTCAGCCATGTAGTTCAAGTTTCCAAACCTGACCTGGTGGCCAGGGGCGTAGTTGTCGATCTGCTCCAGATGGCCCAGCGAATTGGCGCATAGTGCGAAGCCTCCGAACACGAAGATCTGTCCGGGGAGAAAAGTCTCACCCTGGACCGTGTTGTTGACGATTGAAGGTGCCATCAAGCCTTGCGGCGACGACACAGAGGAACTCTCAATGAAAGCACCAATGTCGGTGCCAAAACAGGCGGATCTCGGGTAGGGGGTCCCGATGCATGCGTCTTAGGCTGATGGTAACAGGAAGCAAGAGACACAATGTTTACCCAGGTTCGGGCCCTCTCGATGGAGGTAAAACCCTACTTCCTGCTTGATTAATATTGAAGATATGACTAGTACAAGAGTAGATCTACCACGAGATCATAGAGGCTAAATCCTAGAAGCTAGCCTATGATGGTATGATTGTAATTGTGATCGGCCTTCTAAGGACCAACCTCTCCAGTTTATATAGACACGGAGAGGGCTAGGGTTTACATGGAGTCGGTTACAAGGAAGGAAATATAATATCCGGATCGCCAAGCTTGTCTTCCACGCAAAGGATAGTCCCATCCGGACACGGGATGGAGTCTTGAGTCTTGCATCTTCACGCTTCAATAGTCCGGACGATGTATACAGTCCGGTTGTCCGGATACCCCCTAATCCAGGACTCCCTCACCATCCACCTTTATGCAAAACAAGTTGCATGTCTATCGGTGGAACCGGTCTCATGAACGTGTTCATGTAAGGTTGGTCCGGGCCACTTCATCCAACAATACCGCCAAATCAAAATAGGATGTTGGTGGTAAGCAGTATGACTATCACCGCCCACAACTCTTTGTGTTCTACTCGTGCATATCATCTACGCATAAACCTGGCTCGGATGCCACTATTGGGAAACGTAGCATGCAATTTCAAAAAAATCCTACGCAAGATCTATCTAGGAGATGCATAGCAACAAGAGGGGAGAGTGTTTCCACGTACCGTCATAGACAGAAAGCGGAAGTGTTTGACAACACGGTTGATGTAGTCGAACTTCTTCTCATTCCGACCGATCAAGCACGGAACGTACGACACCTCTGAGTTCTGCTCACGTTTAGCTCAATGACGTCCCTCGAACTCTTAATCCAACTAAGTATTGAGGGAGAGTTCTGTCAGCACGACGGCATGGTGACGGTGATGGTGAAGTGATCCGCGCAGGGCTTCGCCTAAGCACTACAAGAATATGACCGGAGGCGTAAACTGTGGAGGGGGGGCGACACACAGCGCTAACAATTGTTGGTGTGTGTTCTAGCAGTGCCCCCCATCATATAAATAGGTCGGAGGGGAGGAGAGGCAGCCAAGGGGGAGCCCCAAGTAGGAGGAATCCTACTTGGGCATTCGGCATTCCCCCTTTCCTATTCCTATTCGGAGTAGGAAGGGAAGATGGGGAAGGGGGAATCCTATTCCCTTTTTCCTTTCCTCCGTCCTCTTTCCTTCTCCAATTTGGCCAGCCCATATGGGGGGGGGGCGCACCAGCCCCTTTGTGGCTGTGGGTTTCCCCTCTTGGCCCATAAAGCCCATATATTTTGCCGGGAGTGCCCGGAACCCCTTCCGGTGACCCGATAAGTACCCGGTACCCCCGGAACACTTCCGGTGTCCAAATACTATTGTCCTATATATGAATCTTTACCTCTCGACCATTTTGAGAATCCTCTTCATGTCTGTGATCTCATCTAGTACTCTGAACAACATTCAGTCACCAAATCACATAACTCATATAATACAAAATCGTCATCAAACGTTAAGCGTGCGGACCCTATGGGTTCGAGATCTATGTAGGCATGACTGAAACACTTCTCCGGTCAATAACCAACAACGGAACCTCGATGCTCATATTGGTTCCCACATATTCTATGAAGATCTTATCGGTCGTACCGTAATGACAACATACGTTATTCCCTTTGTCATCGGTATGTTACTTGCCGAGATTTGATCGTCGGTATCTTCATACCAAGTTCAATCTTGTTACCGACAAGTCTCTTTACTCATTCCGTAATGCATCATCCCGTAACTAACTCATTAGTCACATTGCTTGCATGGCTTATTATTATGTGCATTACCGAGAGGGCCCAGAGATACCTCTCCGATACTCAGAGTGACAAATCCTAATCTCTATCTATGCCAACCCAACAAACACCTTCGGAGATACCTGTAGAGCATCTTTATAATCACCCAGTTATGTTGTGACGTTTGATTGCACACAAGGTATTCCTTCGGTATCCGGGAGTTGCATAATCTCATAGTCATAGGAATAAGTATAAGTCATAAAGAAAGCAATAGCAATAAAACTTAACGATCATTATGCTAAGCTAACGGATGGGTCTTGTCAATGACATCATTCTCCTAATGATGTGATCCCGTTCATCAAATGACACACATGTGTATGGTTAGGACACTTAACCATCTTTGATTAACGAGCTAGTCTAGTAGAGGCTTACTAGGGACATGGTGTTTTGTCTATGTATCCACACATGTACCAAGTTTCCGGTTAATATAATTCTAGCATGAATAATAAACATTTATCATGATATAAGGAAATATAAAATAACAACTTTATTATTGCCTCTAGGGCATATTTCCTTCAACTCTAGCTAATTGCTCCCACTTTCAATATGAATCCATATCGAGACTAAGAGTCATCCAGATTGGTGTCAAAGCTTGCATCGACGTAACTCTTTACGACGAACTCTTTATCACCTCCATAACCGAGAAACATTTCCTTAGTCTTCTTTAGGTACTTAAGGATAATTTTGACCTTGTCCAGTGATCTACTCCTGGATCACTATTTTAACCCCTTGCCAAACTCATGGCAAGGCACACAACATGTCTGGTACACAGCATGGCATACTTTATAGAAGCTATGACTGAGGCATAGGGGATTACTTTCGTTCTCTCTCTATATTCTGTCGTGGTCGGGTTTTGAGTCTTACTCAACTTCACACCTTGTAACACAGGCAAGAACCCTTTCTTTGACTGATCTATTTTGAACTTCTTCAAAACTTTATCAAGCTATGTGCTTCGTGAAAGTCCTATCAAGCGTCTTGATCTATATCTATAGATCTTGATGCCCAATATATAAGAAGCTTCACCGAGGTCTTTCATTGGAAAATTCTTATTCAAGTATCCTTTTATGATATCTAGAAATTCTATATCATTTCCGATCAAAAATATGTCATCAACATATAATATCAGAAATTCTACAAAGCTCCCACCCACTTTCTTGTAAATACAGGCTTCATCGTAAGTCTGTATAAAATCATATGCTTTGATCACCTCATCGAAGCGCATATTCCAACTCCGAGATGTTTGCACCTGTCCATAGATGGATTGCTGGAGCTTGCACACTTTGTTAGCACCTTTAGGATCGACAAAACCTTCTGGTTGCATCGTATACAACTCTTCTTTGAGATATCCATTAAGGAATGCAGTTTTGACATCCATTTGCCAGATTTCATAATTATAAAATGTGGCAATTGCTAACATGATTCGGACGGACTTAAGCATCGCTACGGGTGAGAAAGTCTCATCGTAGTCAACTCTTTGAACTTGTCAAAAACCTTTTGCGACAAGTCAATCTTTGTAGACAGTAACATTACCATCAGCGGCAGTCTTCTTCTTGAAGATCCTATGGCTTGCCGATCATTGGGCAAGTCCACCAAAGTCCATACTTTGTTCTCATCATTGCTTCTTCATAGTTCGTATGTTCGTCATGGTCTCATAACATGACTTCCAAGACAGGATTACTGTACCACTATGGTGCGGAACATGCTCTGTTCGACCTACGAGGTCCAGTAGTAACTTGATCCGAAGTTTCATGATCATCATCATTAGCTTCCTCTCTAGTTGGTGTAGGCATCATGGGAACAGATTTCTCTGATGTGCTATTTTCCAAATTGAGAGAAGGTACAATTACCTCATCGAGTTCTACTTTCCTCCCACTCACTTCTTCCAAGAGAAACTACTTCTCTAGAAAGGATCCATTTTAGCAACAAAGATCTTGCCTTCGGATCTGTGGTATAAGGTGTATCCAATTGTTTCCTTAGGCTATCCTATGAATACGCACTTCTCCGATTAGGGTTCGAGCTTATCAGCCTGAAGCCTTTTGACATAAGTGTCACAACCCCAAACTTTAAGAAACGACAGCTTAGGTTTCTTGCCAAACCATAGTTCATATGGTGTTATCTCAACAGATTTAGACGGTGCCCTATTTAACGTGAATGCGGCTGTCTCTAATGCATAACCCCAAAAAGATAGTGGCAAATCGGTAAGAGACATCATAGAACGTACCATATCTAATAAAGTATAGTTAGGACATTCGGACACACCATTACGCTTTGATGTTCCAGGTGGCGTGAGTTGTGAAACAATTCCACATTGTTTTAAATGAGGGACAAACTCGTAACTCAAATATTCACCTCCACGATAAGATTGTAGAAACTTTATTTTTTGTTGTTATGATGATTCTATACTTCACTCTGAAATTATTTGAACTTTTCAAATGTTTCAGACTTGTGTTTCAGTAAGTAGATATACCCATACCTACTCTAATCAACTGTGAAGGTCAGAAAATAACGATACTCGCCATGTGCCTCAACACTCATCAGACTGCATACATTGGTATGTATTATTTCCAATAAGTCATTAGCTTGCTCCATTGTTCTGGAGAACGGAGTTTTAGCCATCTTGCCTATGAGGCATGGTTCGCAAGTATCAAATGATTCATAATTAAGTGATTCCAAAAGTCCATCCGCATGGAGTTTCTTCATGCGCTTTACACCAACATGACCTAAACGGCAGTGCCACAAATATGTTGCACTATCATTATCAACTTTGCATCTTTTGGCATCAATATTATGAATATGTGTATCACTATGATCGAGATTCAATAAAACATTTACATTGGGTGTATGAGCATAGAAGGTTTTATTCATGTAAACAGAACAACAATTATTCTTTGACTTAAATGAATAACCGTATTGCAATAAACATGATCTAATCAAATTCATGCTCAACGCAAACACCAAATAACATTTATTTAGGTCCAGCACTAATCCCGAAGGTAGAGGGAGTGTGCGATGGTGATCTTATGAACCTTGGAATCACTTCCAACACGTCGTCACCTCTCCCTTAACTAGTCTCTATTCATTTTGCAACTCCTGTTTCGATTTACTAATCTTAGCAACTAAACCAATATCAAATACTCAGGGGCTACTATGAACACTAGTAAAGTACACATCAATAACATGTATATCAAATATACCTTTGTTCACTTTGCCATCCTTCTTATCCGCCAGGTATTTAGGGCAGCTCCGCTTCTAGTGACCATTTCCTTTGTAGTAGAAGCACTCAGTTTCAGGCTTGGGTCTAGCTTTGGGTTTCTTCATGGGAGCAGCAACTTGTCTGCCATTCTTCTTGAAGTTCCCTTTGTTTCCCTTTTGCCCTTTTTCTTGAAACTAGTGGTCTTGTTAACCATCAACATTTGATGCTCTTTCTTTATTTCTACCTTCGCCGATTTCAGCATCACGAAGAGCTCAGGAATCGTTTTCATTATCCCTTGCATATTATAGTTCATCATGAAGTTTCTAGTAGCTTGGTGATAGTGACTAGAGAACTCTGTCAATCATATTATCTGTAAGATTAACCCCTACTTGATTCTAGCGATTGTACTACCCAGACATTCTGAGCATATGCTCACTGGTTGAGCTATTCTCCTCCATCTTGTAGGCAAAGTGCTTGTCAGAGGTCTCATACCTCTCGACACGAGCATGAGTCTGAAATACCAATTTCAGCTCTTGGGACATCTCATATGTTCCATGGCGTTCAAAACATCTTTGAAGCCCCGATTCTAAGCCGTAAAGCATGGTGCACTAAACTATCAAGTAGTCATCATATTGAGCTTGTCAAACGTTCATAACGTCTGCATCAGCTCCTGCAACAGGTCTGTCACCAAGCGGTGCATCAAGGACATAATTCTTCTGTGTAGCAATGTGGATAATCCTGAGATCACGGACCCAGTCCGCATCATTGCTACTATCATCTTTAAACTTAGTTTTCTCTAGGAACATATCAAAAATATAGGTTAGCTATATCACGAGCTATTGATCTACAGCATAATTTGCAAATACTATCAGGACTAGGTTCATGTTGGGGCCCGCAGTAATTTCAAAAATTTCCTACGCACACGCAAGATCCATCTAGGTGATGCATAGCAACGAGAGGGGAGATTGTTATCTATGTACCCTCGTAGACGGAAATCGGAAGTGTTATGACAACGTGGTTTATGTAGTCGTACGTCTTCACGATCCGACCGATCCTAGAACCGAAGGTACGGCACCTCCGCGATCTGCACACGTTCAGCTCGGTGACGTCCCATGAATAGATCCACCTGAGGTGCAGGGAGAGTTTCATCAGCACGACAGCGTGATGACGGTGTTGATGAAGGTACCGACACAGGGCTTCGCCTAAGCACTACAACAATATGACCGAGGTGGAAATCTATGGAGGGGGGCACCGCACACGGCTAAGACAACTGTCAACTTGTGTGTTCTAGGGTGCCCCCCTGCCCCGTATATAAAGGAGCAAGGGGGAGGCCGGTCGGCCCCTAGGGCGCGCCCCCAAGAGGGGAATCCTACTAGGACTCCAAGTCCTAGTAGGAATACACCAAGAGGGAGAGAGGGGGAAGGGAACGAAAGGGGGGCGCCGCCCCCTTCCTCTAGTCCAATTCGGACCCAGGGGAGGCGCGGCCAGCCCCTCCTGGCCTTTCCTCTCTTCCCACTAAGGCCCATAGAGGCCCATTAGTTCCCCGGGGAGTTCCGATAACCCCCTGGCACTTTGATATTTATCCGGTGACCCCCGGAACTCATCCGGTGTCCGAATAACATCGTCCAATATATCAATCTTTATGTCTCGACCATTTCGAGACTCCTCGTCATGTCTGTGATCACATCTTGGACTCCGAAAAACCTTCGGTACATCAAAACACATAAACTCATAATACCGATTGTCATCGAACATTAAGTGTGCGGAACCTACGGGTTCGAGAACTATGTAGACATGCCCGAGACTCACTTCCGGTCAATAACCAATAGTGGAACCTGGATGCTCATATTGGTTCCTACATATTCTACGAAGATCTTTACCGGTCAAACCGCATAACAACATACGTCGTTCCCTTTGTCATCGGTATGTTACTTTCCCGAGATTCGATCGTCGGTATCTCAATACCTAGTTCAATCTCGTTACCGGCAAGTCTCTTTACTTGTTCCATAATGCATCATCCCGCAACTAACTCATTGTTCGCATTGCTTGCAAGGCTTATAGTGATGGGCATTACCGAGAGGGCCTAGAGATACCTCTCCGAAACACGGAGTGACAAATCCTAATCTCGATCTATGCCAACGAAACAAAAACCATCAGAGACACCTATAGAGCATCTTTATAATCACCCAGTTATGTTGTGACGTTTGATAGCACACTAAGTGTTCCTCCGATATTCGGGAGTTGCATAATTTCATAGTCATAGGAACATGTATAAGTCATGAATAAAGCAATAGCAATAAACTAAACGATCATAGTGCTAAGCTAACGGACGGGTCTTGTCCATCACATCATTCTCCCAATGATTTGATCCCGTTCATCAAATGACAACACATGTCTATGGTTAGGAAACATAACCATCTTTGATAAACGAGCTAGTCAAGTAGAGGCATACTAGGGACACTTTGTTTTGTCTATTGAAAGTGTGTTATATCGACTAGAGGGGGTGAATAGGCGATTTTTATGAATTCTTCACTAAGGAATTTGCGGGTGAGGAAATTTCTTAGCGAAGAACTACTTGCAATGGAATAAGTACTCAAAATTAAACATAACAAAACACAAGCATGGTCATCATGATGAAATGAAGACAAGAACAGAGTACAGAAAGCGTAAACACAGGATAACACAGGATGAAGCAAACAGACTGAAGAAATTGAACTGAGGAAATTGAGAAAGTCTTCAATCAAAGTCTTCAAACAGATATGAACAAGCACACAACAACTGTAATGAGGAAATGAAAGAGTTGAGGAAATAGAACCAGTAGGCTTGGTGAAGACAATGATTTGATAGACCAGTTCCAACTGTTGTCTCAGTTGTACGTCTGGTTGGAGCGGCTAGGTATTTAAACCTGAGGACACACAGTCCCGGACACACAGTCCTCATCGTGTTCTCCTTGAGCTAAGGTCACATAGACCTCACCCAATCACTCGTGGTAAGTCTTCAGGTGACTTCCAAACCTTCACAAACTCGGTCACTCGGCGATCCACAATTTCCTCTTGGATGCTCTAGACCATGATGCCTAACCGTCTGGAAAAAGCATAGTCTTCAAAGGTAACAAGCTTCGGATCCACACAGGATCAATCTCTTCAGTGATGCTCAATCACTTTGGGTTTGTAGGTGTTTTGGGTTTGGGTTTCCTCACTTGATAATTTTCGCTCAAAGTCCTCAGAGGATGGGATGCTCACAAATGACAAGTGTCAGTTTCTCTCGGAGCAGACAACCAGCTAGTGGTTGTAGGGGGTGGCTATTTATAGCCTAGGGAGCAGCCCGACATGATAAGACATAAATGCCCTTCAATGATATGACTGTTAGGTGGGTAGATATTTTGGGACAACCAGCACAAGGCACATCAATGGTCGGAAATTTGAGTATCAAATTCCTCAGGGCTATCATGTTCCTCACTGTGTAGGCAATTCACACTGGCAAATTCCTAACTCCTCAGTCAGAGCAAATTCCACAGCAACCAGAAGAACTTTGTCTCATCCTTTGAAGAAATTGACTGAATCAGTATGAGATTTCCAATGGCTTCACTCGAAGGGATTGGTAGGTGTAGGATTTTGAGTTGAGCATCACATGGAAATTTTTCCTTAGTATTTCCTCTACCCCCTTTAACAGTACGGTGTTTCCTATGACTCAAGAAAGAGAAATCAAACTACTAAAACAAAAGTATTCACGCTTCATGTTCCTCGAATGGATACCTAGTCTTGAAGGTCACACTAATTTCTTCACTTTCAAAGTCTTCAGAAAGTCTTCAAAAATCCAAAGTGTTCAGTCAAAGAACTTCAATTTTAGGGGTTGACTTTCTCTGTAAATATCAAACTCCTCATAGACTTATAGACATGTGTACACTCACAAACGCATCAGTCCCTTAACCTATAAGTCTTCAATACACCAAAATCACTAAGGGGCACTAGATGCATTTACATCTATGTATTCACACATGTATTAAGTTTGCGGTTAATACAATTCTAGCATGAATAATAAAAATTTATCATGAAATAAGGAAATAAATAATAACTTTATTATTGCCTCTAGGGCATATTTCCTTCAGTTCATGATAAATTTAAGTTTAGTTAATCAAATTACTTAAGAACTCCCACTTAGATAGACATCCTTCAAGTCATCTAAGTGATACGTGATCCAAATCAACTAACCCATGTCCGATCATCACGTGAGATGGGGGGTAGTCATCAATGGTGAACATCTCTATGTTGACAATATCTACTATATGATTCACGTTCGACCTTTCGGTCTCCAGTGTTCCGAGGCCATGTTTGTACATGCTAGGCTCGTCAAGTTTAACCCGAGTATCTTGCATGTGTAAAACTGTCATACACCCGTTGTATGTGAACGTAGAGTCTATCACACCCGATCATCACATGGTGTCTCAACACGACGAACTGTAGCAATGGTGCATACTCACGGACAACACCTTTACCTTGAAATTTAGTTAAGGGATCATCTTATAATGCTACCGCCGTACTAAGCAAAATAATATGCATAAAAGATAAACATCACATGCAATCAAAATATGTGACATGATATGGCCATCATCATCTTGTGCTTTTGATCTCCATCTGCAAAGCATTGTCATGATCTCCATCGTCACCGGCTCAACACCTTGATCTCCATCGTTGCATCGTGGTCGTCTTGCCAACTATTACTTCTACAACTATCGCTAACGTATAGTGATAAAGTAAATCAATTACATGGCATTTGCATTTCATACAATAAAGAGACAACCATAAGGCTCCTGCCAGTTGCCGATAACTTTTAGAAAACATGATCATCTCACACAATAACGTATATCACATCATGTCTTGACCATATCACATGACAACATGCCCTGCAAAAACAAGTTAGACGTCCTCTACTTTGTTGTTGCAAGTTTTACGTGGCTGCTACGGGCTTCTAGCAAGAACTGTTCATACCTATGCATAAAACCACATCATTCTCCTAATGATGGTTAAGGAATATGTATTTGACATGAAGAAAGCAATAGCAATAAAACTGAACAATCATTATGCCAAGCTAACGGACGGGTCTTGTCCATCACATCATTCTCCTAATGATGTGATCCCATTATCAAATGACAACACATGTCCATGGTTAGGAAACCTTAACCATCTCTGATCAACGAGCTAGTGTAGTAGAGTCTTACTAGGGACATGATATTTGTTTATGCATTGACACATGTATTTAAGTTTCCGATCAATACAATTCTAGCATGAATAATAAACCTTTATCATGATTTAGGAAATATAAAAATAACCATTTTATTATTGCCTCTAGGGCATATTTCCATCAGAAAGAAGATGGTAGAGATTACATGGACTGGGTTCGTAACTTGAGGATTATCCTCATTGCTGCACCGAAGAATTATGTCCTTGATGCACCGCTAGGTGACAGACCTGCTGCAGGAGCTGCTGCAGATGCTGTGAATGTCTGGCAAGCTCGATCTGATGACTACTCGATAGTTCAGTGTGCCATGTTTTATGGCTTGGAACTGGGGCTCCAAAAGCGTTTTGAGCATCACGGAGCATATGAGATGTTCCAAGAGCCGAAATTGATATTTCAAGCTAATGCCCAAGTTGAGAGATATTAAGTCTCCAACAAGTTCTTTAGCTGTAAAATGGAGGAGAATAGTTCTCTCAGTGAACACATACTCAGAATGTCTGGGTACCACAACCACTTGACTCGGCTGGGAATTGAGCTCCCAGATGAGTGTGTTGTTGATAGAGTTCTTCAATCACTGCCACCAAGCTACAAAGGCTTCATGGTGAACTATAATATGCAAGGAATGACGAAAACAATTTATGAGCTCTTCGTGATACTGAAATCGGCAGAGGTAGTAATCAAGAAAGAGCGTCAAGTATTGATGGTTAATAAGACCACGAGTTTCAAGAAAATGGGCAAGGGAAAGAAAGGGAACTTCAAGAAGAACGACAAGCAAGTTGTCGCTCCCGTGAAGAAATCCAAAGCTGGACCCAAGCCTGAGACTGAGTGCTTCTGCTGCAAGAGAAATGATCACTGGAAGCGGAACTGCCCCAAATACTTCACGGATAAGAAGGATGGAGAAGTGAACAAAGGTATATTTGATATACACTATATGAACCGCTGCGCCCATGGAGCAAAGGATGAGAGCAAACTAAGCTTTCGAACCATGTGAGTTGGAATATTTAAGACACCAGTCATAAAATTGTTGAGGCATAGAAAGGTAAGAGATTAGTTCATGGAAAGAAAAGCTACATAAGCAAAGATGCATCATATATATAGTTTTGGTCACCCAACTTATGGTAACTCGACATCAATCCATACCACATCTGTTTTTCAAATGTAACATGTTCTTACATTTCAATATAAACTACAAAAATGTCTTATATTTAGGAACAAAGGGTGTACATTATATACAGAAGCACTCGGGTTCAGACAATGCAATCAAAGATGTGCTATGTACTGTGGTGTTTCAAACATATAGTAAACCACATGGCCCTTTTGTGTTTTGAGCAATGATGATGTATATTTATACTAAGACCGGTGAATAATTTCCACCCTAAAAATGCATGTTCCGTCCACTAAACACATTTCCCATGAATCGTAAAGTCGGTATGCCAAAATGCACAGGAAATATTACGCCATGCAGCAGGACCCGTATCTACATGCCAACCCACAGCTATTTCAGTGAGAAATTCCAGTATCAACTCAAGGCCTACTGACGCCACCCACCGCATCCAGCTCCCTCTGCCGCGGCGGCTCGCTCCGCCGTCTCCACCCCCGTGCAGTGCTAGGAGGTGCCTGAACGATAACAATCCAGGCTACTATAAGTTTTCTAGGAAAGAAAATTGACAGGAGGAAACCTCATTCACACTGCCAGAGGCGTCGTCCTTACCTTCTCATCGGCATTAAGAGAGTCCATGAGATCTCCCATCCTGCAATTGCTTCTTGCCCTTGCATCATACCCATCAGTTTATTCATCTTCGCGCGCATTTGGAAAAGCTGTGCGACCAGTTGGCACACCTAATAGTGGAAAATGGCAGCATCTGCTTAGCTCCATAGAGGGGAATGCCAAATATGCTGAATAAGTGAAACATTGTGATATGATGATAACTGTAGGACCGAACCTCTTGTTCTGTCTTCTCAGAAACCTCGGCTACCCTGACCCTCCTCTTGTGTGATTCAGCCAGTAACTCGGGCTTTTCCATTTCCTATGCAAAATGTAGGGTTAAATGTGGTGACATAAGGAAAATGTGTAAGTCGTTACAACTCTATTAAAGGAGAGTGCTCTTTAAGCATCCGAAATTATATAGGATTAGCAGAAAACTTCCGGCTCTATGAACACATTAGGAATAACAACAATATTTAAATTTGTCAGATAGTCAAATTTCAGACATGTAGTTGATTTCCTAAATGTTTATGAAGACATTGGAATGGTAACAACAAGAAAGAGATGGATACCCGCAACTTCCTGGCCAGTCATGGCATCAACAGCAAGCAAAATCTTTGTAGGATTAACTGCCTTCCTTACTTCTTTCAATTCAATTATCATTGTTTTATAAATCTAAATGTCAGAAAGGAGATCAGGCACCACCAATGGTGAAAATTATATTAGGTAGTAGTTTACGGTAAGTAAACTGAATGTGAAAGAAATACGGAGAAGTCTGACCTGCAGTCTTCTAGCATTATCCACTATGATCGCATGTAGGATCAAAAGTATGTCTAGAAGGGGGGTGATTAGACTACTTGACCAAATAAAAACTTATCCTTTTCTCGTCTTTGGCAGATTTTAGCTATCTTAGCACAAGTCAAGCAATCTTAACACAATTCAAGAAAGCATGCAAAGAGTATATGAGCAGCGGAAAGTAAAGCATGCAACTTGCAAGAATGTAAAGGGAAGGGTTTGGAGAATTCAAACGCAATTGGAGACACGGATGTTTTTGTCGTGGTTCCAATAGGTGGTGCTATCGTACATCCACGTTGATGGAGACTTCAACCCACGAAGGGTAGCAGTTCTTGTGAGTCCACGGAGGGCTCCACCAATGAAGGGTCCATGAAGAAGCAACCTTGTCTATCCCACCATGGATGTCGCCCACGAAGGACTTGCCTCACTAGCGGTAGATCTTCACGAAGTAGGCAATCTCCTTGCCCTTACAAACTCCTTGGTTCAACTCCACAATCTTGTCAGAGGCTCCCAAGTGAAACCTAGCCAATCTAGGAGACAACACTATCCAAGAAGTAACAAATGGTGTGTTGATGATGAACTCCTTGCTCTTGTGCTTCAAATGAAAGTCTCCCCAACACTCAACTCTCTCTCACTGGATTTGGATTTGGTGGAAAGAAGATTTGAGTGGAAAGCAACTTGGGGAAGGCTAGAGATCAAGATTCATATGGTAGGAATGGAATATCTTGGCCTCAACACAAGGGTAGGTGGTTCTCTCTCTGGAAAAAATATAAAGGAAGTGTAGGTTTGTTCTGATGGCTCTCTCCACGAATGAAGAGTGGGTGGAGGGGTATATATAGCCTCCACACGAAAACTAACCGTTACACACAACTTACCAATCTCGGTGGGACCAAATTGAGAAACTCGGTCGGACCGATTCAGCAAATCTAGTGACAGTTAGGATTTTCGGTGGGACCGACATGCAACTCGGTAGGACCGATATGGTTAGGGTTAGGGCATAACGTAATCTTGGTGAGACCGATTACCCAAACTCGGTGGGACCGATTTTGGTAATAAGCTAACCAGAGAGTTGGTCAGGTAAACTCGGTGGGACCGATTCGCTCATTTCGGTGGGACCGAAACGTTACAAAAAGGAAACATAGAGTTTACATTGCAATCTCGGTGGGACCGATCGCTCATCTCGGTGGGACCGAAACGTTACGAAGGGAAACAGAGAGATTACAATCCCATCTCGGTGAGACCGAGATCCCTATCAGTGAGACCGATTTGCCTAGGGTTTGTGGTAGTGGCTATGACATCTGAACTCGGTGGCGCCGGATAGAAAGAATCGGTGGGGCCGAGTTTGACTTTTGGTTTAGGTCATATGTGGATGTGAGAAAGTAGTTGAGGGTTTTGGAGCATATCACTAACCACTTTGAGCAAGCAATCCATTAAGCAACACCTCATCCCTCCTTGATAGTATTGGCTTTTCCTATAGACTCAATGTGCTTGGATCACTAAAATATAAAATGTAGAGTCTTGAGCTTTGAGCTTGATCCAATCCTTTTATCCTTAGTATTTTGAGTGGTCCACTTTCCTCATCCATGCCATGCCATTCATTGAGCTTTTCCTGAAATATTTATCTTGGAATGATGTTAGCTCAATGAGCTATATGTTGTTAGGAATTACCAAAACCACCTAGGGATAGTTGCACTTTCAATCTCCCCCTTTTTGGTAATTGATGACAACATATAGATCAAAGCTTCAATAAATGATAATAAGAGTGAAAAACATTGTCGCTTTGAGAAGTATGTGAAAAGAAAGAGCTCCCCCTGAATTTGTGCATAGTTTAAGATTTGCTTTGGACTGCAAATGCACAAAGGGTTAGGCTCATGGGTTACTCTTCCATGTCACATTCATCTTGGTGGAGCGCTCAAAATGATAACAATAGAATACATGCACTCATCACCAAGCAAAGTGAATGATCATATAGAGATAGAAGGATAATGTCATCTAATAAGCATTAATGTAGCATATGATCAAACAGATGATCATCCAAGTATCACACAGACAGAAAGTATCTCAATCAAGCAAATAAAGTTCAACCAACAAAGCAAGAGAGAATAAAAAGCAACGCTCTCTCTCGAAGCCTATGATCTATACATTTTTATCCCCCTTTGGCAACAAGTTACCAAAAAGTTCATAGAAAATGCATAGCACTAAATCGTCTCTCAGGCTTGATCTTCAGGTGGTGGTGTAGACAGAACACCAAGGACGAAGGCATCAGTTGATGTAGATGGAGCTGGTGGAGTAGGTGCTGGAGCTGGTGGCACTGAAGCTGTAGCTGGTGCAGATGAAGTGGCTCTGGTGTCTGTCACTGGCACTGCAGCTGACCTCTGAGCTCTAGGCACTCTGGAAAATGCCTTAGTGGTTGCCTTGCCCTTCCTCTCCTACATATCATCCTGAAGTTGCTCAACAACAGACTAGATCTCTGTTACCTTCACATCCATGCCATAGAACTTCTGCTCCATGATCCTCTCCAGGCTCTCCTGGTTTTGAGTCAAGGTGGCCAGCCCCTTCTCAATCCTCAAGAGTGGATGCATTCAAGTAGCCAAGTTGATCCTGTTTGCTCTTCAAGAAGTACTGAGATGCCTCTTCCATTGTTGGCATCTTGGCAGCCTTCTCAGTCCTTGCCTTCTCCTTCTTCGCTTGACCTTGCACAGAAGATGGTTCATCTTCATTCATAACCACTTGGTTGTCCTCAAAGTCTGGATAGATAGGCATGTGCTCCTTGTCCAACAAGTATGTGCCAGTGCCCATCTTGGAGTTAATCAGCTCCTGGATCTATGGGGCATACCCACAACTTCTCTTTTGGTCAGCAGTTGTTCTCTTGGTAGTTTCAACTATAAGACTCATGACCTTGAACTTTTGTGGCACATCAAATAAGTGTAGCAGATTTATTACATGGCCTCTGATCATGTTGTGATCACCTGACTTGGGCAAGAGAGTGTGCCTGAGGATCCAGTTAATGGTTGGCAGTCTGACGATGAAGGTAATGTACTGATCCAAACTTGTGTGATTCTATAGCAGCATCTGGGATCTCCTTGTACATATGTGCCATGGTGTTGTGATCCATCTTCTTCTTGGCATAGACATCCAAGTCATCCTCTTCCTCATTAGGTGCATTGATCAGATTAGCCCATTCTTCAATTCATGATTGGTACCTAGTACCTTCAGACATCCATACTATCCTGCCATCTGGATAGAAGTGTCTTTGTGGAGTAGAGTTGCATTATTAGCTCATCATTCCACTTTGTGAGCTTCTGCCCAACAAAGTCTGCCACTCCACAAGCACTGAAGCTGTCATACACACCAGGATAGTGTTCTTCATTCTCCTTGATGTATTCCCAGTTGAGCCATCTCATGTCACACACTATTGGCTTCTTGTCCAGCAGAATTATCACATAGAAGTCCTGTTGTTCCTTTGTGTGGAACCTGTAGTCTATAGCAGTTCTCCTTCTGGTGGCATATGGATCTGACTCTCTCCATAGCCTCAATCCCGAGTCCTTCCTGATCTTCATGTTCTCAGCTACAGGATGGGCATCATTATGATCTAGAATTTTAGGCTTCAATTTTCTCAAAAATATGTGTCTCATCATCTTCTTCTTCGGCAACAGTTTCAGGCACTGGGGCCTTGTTCTTCTCAGCAGCTGGAATGTTCCTAATACTCCTCTTGGGTGCAGTCTTGGGTTTGTAGGCAGCCTTGGGTGCTACTTTGGGCTTTGATGAAGCAGCCCCTGACCTAATGGCATCACCCATAAGCTTCTGAGCTTTGGGTGCTAGTGCAGCATCCTCTTCTTCTTCCTCCTCTTCCATCATGGAAGGCTTTCCAATTACTCTGGCCATGGTCTTCTTGACCCTTTCCTTCCTCTTCTTCCCTTCTGCAGCATCCTCTTTGGGTTCAACTTCCAGAGATGCTTGAGTGGAGGTTCGGGCTTTAGACATGGGCTGTCTTCCTACTGGCCTTTTGGTCTTCAGACCTGGCTTAGTTGCTGCAGCTGAGCCATATTCTTTCTTGAGCACCTTCTTCTTGGAAGTGGCCTCATCCTCAACTGCCACATAGTCTTCACCTTAGATTCTAAGGTTCTCCTCTTTCTGGCCCTGGTGGCAGCTTTGGGTAGGTTGCTTGGGGTGCTCCTGCTGCCCTCATCATAGCTGCTAGAGGGACTAGTGCCCTCACTCGTGTGAACCTGCTCCTCCTCCCTGTTCTGGCTATCACTTTGATCACACATATTGCAATCACTGACAACAGACCCTGTGATTAGATATAGATGAGATAGAGTGGATGAGCATCACAAAATACAGAGGTTTTTGCAAAAGAATGAGTCAAAAACTTAGTTTTAGTTTTCCATAGAATGCATTTCAGATCTACCGATTTGTAAACTCGGTGATACCGAAGCAGCTTTTGGAAACTAAACTAGTGAACTCGGTCAGACCGAGTCACAGTTCGGTGGCACCGAGACTGCTAGGGTTTCACAAAGTCCTCAACTCAGTCACACCGATTTGCAATTCTCGGTCAGGCCGAGAATTACATGTGCAATGGCCTTAGTCGAATCGGTGATACCGAGTTCTACAACTCGGTTGGTCCGAGATGGTTTCGGCGGAAACCTGACCCTAAATTTTCAATTCCTCTCTAATCTACGGAGTGTTTTGACTGGATAGGATAGTTTCAATCATGGCAAGATTCATGGCGAACACAATGTGCTAGGAATCAGATAAGGATAGCACAGTGATCAAGTTCATACCCTAGTTCGGCGATGAACTCGCTACGGCGGCAACAGCAGGGATGATTCCCGTTGACGGCGGCGGAGACCGGCGGGAGGAGGCAGCTGGCGACGAGGAGGACGATCCGGAGAACCTGGAGGTAGAGCAGGCTGAGCGCGGGCGAAAGAGTTCGGAGAAAATTTCCAAAATTTTGCCCATGGGTATATATAGCCCGACCCTGTCGGTGTGACCGAGTGGAACAACTCCGTGGCACCGAGATGCATAACTGCAAGCATTTACAGCAACTCGATGTGACCGAAAAGTTCAAATCGGTTGCACCAAGATTGAAAACCTAGATCGACTTAGTGATCTCAGTATGACCGAAATGGATGAATCGGTCAGACCGAAACGCACAAAGAAGTTTTGGAGGTTTAAATCTACGACTAATCGGGGATTCCGAGTGCTCCTCACACAGAGTGGTTCGAATCTGACTTGATCAAATTTTGTGATGTAGCATGAATAGAGTTTGAGACGAGAAGAGCATAGATAGCTAGAGAAGGTTCTTAGGCATTCTTGTCCATCCACTTGGCAAAAGAAAAAGAAAACAATCAATCAAAACAACAAGTGGATGTCCTCGAATGAGTAAAATATGCAACCAACATGCTCACACAACAAAATGGCAAATGAAATATGTGGCGAAGCATGCACAACCAATTCTAGCATCTATCAAGCAATTGGCGATGACTAGGTCATCTACATATGAGCATATTGACTTAGGAGTCAAATGAGAACATTTAATCATAGGTCATACTCATCGTTTAAGCTCAAGTGGGGTTACCACTTTTACATAATGCATTGTTGTGTTCACAACATTAGAGTTGCTTTAGCTCAATTCTTAGAGTAAAGCTCCCCCTAGATGTGAGATCCCCCCCCCTAGAGGGATAAACTAACCTTGGGTTTTGTCTATGATGACTTCATGTAGGTGTTGAAGATGTGGATGCTCAGTGTTGATGTAGATCATTTGGAGCAATCCTTTGGAGGGAGTTGCACTTTCAATACCTACACGGGTTAGTCCCACAAGGAACAAACAAGGATATCCATAGACATAGAGTGATGCACACACAAGATAATGTCTATGAGAGCATTAGGTTACCTTGTCCCTTGTCTTACCAACAAGAGGGTTTGTGACTCCTTAAACTAGTGCAAGATGTGGAAGTTGATTGCACTTGTTCTTGCCAAAATGATATGAGTGAAATATGTTGGCGGAGTCACCCTCAAGAACTCTCTAGTTCTTCTTCTTCGGGATCCACATAATCTTGATGGGAATCCTCGGAGTTGTAGTCGTACTTGATGAAGTGGAACTTGATGTAGTCTCGGGAACCCACTTGACCAAAGCCTTAGGAGCTTCTTCAAATGCATCAATTTCTTCTTGAAGCTTGTCCTTGCCTTTTTGCTTGTGGTCTTGTGGTGGAAGATCATCTTGAGCCTGTGTCCCTTTGAAAGAAGTAGGATCATACTTCTCTTGTTGGGGAACAAACCTCGTCTTAGGGTATTGATCTTCTTCCCACTCAACTCCATTGGCATTGAACTTTCGTTCAAAACCAACACCTTGATTCTTCCGGTGCCTTCCTTGCTTGTGTACAATTTCCTCAAATTGCTTACTCCCGGCAAGGCTCTTGTAAACACCTTTCTCTATAATTCCCTTCAATAAGCTATTTTCTTGCTCAAGTGTAACTAGGCTAAGAGAATCATTAGTGGAAGAGAACTACTAGAAGAAAGAACATTGGATTTAGCATGATTATTATTACTACTAGAGGAAGAACCCTTCTTGTTCTTGTTACTAGACTTGACTTGAGGCATGTAAGTAGATAAGAGTAAACGCTTGGCAATGTAAGAAGAACTTTTCTTGCGAAGATCATCATTGATTGCCTTTAAGAACTCATGCTCTTGCTCAAGGTTAAGCTTTTCAAAGCGTAACTTCTCATGAGTCCTAAAAGTTCTCGATGATCTCCTAAGATAGTTTCATGAGCTAACTTAAGAGTGTTTAGTTCTTTAGTTAGAAGCTCAATCTTATCCTTATCATTGTCATTTGTTTTATCTTGATTAGCATGATTAATTGACGTTTCATCATAGTATTCATCACTAGAGTTGTCAACAAGTAAATCATCATCACCTAACAAGTCATCTTCATCACTATTGAAATCAACATACGCTGGTGTGATACCTTTGGGCCTTTAGCCATGAAGCATCTTCCAAGTCCTTCATTTGGTGAATCAAATATGTCGTAGGAGTTGGTTGACACAAGTGCTAGACCGGCAACACCTTCATCTTGAGTATATTCGAGTCGAGTGACAGCTTCTCTCGGAGTGATTGTCGGAGTCGGGCGGATACCCATTCACCAACATGAGCTTGATGTCTTCGTTTTGTGTAGCTCCTTGATGACTTGTCCTTCCTTTCCGAATCCTTGCTTCTCCGGGATGTTCTTCGTTCATAATGATCATCTCTACTCCTTCTCTCTCTTGACGGTGATTCTTCTCTTCTACTTCTTCTTTTTGGAGAATCTTCTCTTCTCTTGTAGGGTGTCGTACACTCATTGGAATAGTGTCCTGGTCAACCACAATTGTAGCAATTTCGCTCTCGACTAGAAGATCTTTTGTCATTGTAGGACCTTGACTTGGAACTTCTCTCTTTGCTTCTACTCTTGTAGAACTTGTTGAAGTTCTTCACCATTAGGCTCAGTTCTTCATTGAAGGTTTGTTTCTCACTTGATGATGTGGGAGCTTCACATGAGTGTCAGGACCCCGATTCCAAATCACGTCGACCTAGCCGGTAACACCTCATATCACTTGCGGCCTCACGCACGGTATTCCCACGGGTGTTGCCTTACCATGGCCCGGGACCATTTGCGTCTTTTTGGCTCACGTATATGACAGTGTCGCTAGCATCCACATGATAAGGAACCCGGGCCGACATGGCTAGTCGTGAACCCAAAGCGGCGCTAACCTATGGGGACAGGCATACATGAATCACATCGAGCATGTCGGTCATCAACGTATAAATTGAATCAGTAGCACTGGCTAACAGGACTCCGGTATCCCGGGCTGTAGCAGGCTAGGCAGGACTCCGAATAACACCGCGTGACATTTCCCGAAGGGACAGACATAGGAACGAAGTGAAACACATGCCGGCCAGTCAAGTGTCCAAGCAGTAGTGCTGGGCTAGCAGGACTCCGGTGAACCGGTCATGGCGGACTACTATCACTCAGAAGCACGAGACTACATTTCCCCATATGAGAGGCTGCCAAGGATAAACAACTAGTTTGTCGGATCCCACTCATACCAAGCATTTCAATCATACATAATATGCCCGATATGAGTAAATACAACAAGGCATCACAACAAAACTCTACAACTCAAAGTACTTTATTTAGAAGGCTCCGAGGAGGCATACATAACATATCCATACTGGTAGGGTCACATGACCCAACACTCAAGTCATACAAACATACAAGCACATGCGGAAGCAAACTAGTCTGAGTACAGACTTTAAAAAGAAAGAAAGCTTGTTGAAGCCTTTCTATCTACAAAGGGCCCTTCACAAGCCTTGGATCACCACCTGGGTGGCTAGTTCACTCATCGGTGTCAAGGTCTACATAGAACCCATCGGAAGGGGCAGTGTTGTCGTCCGAAAAACATTAATTAAGCAAACATGAGTACGGAGGTACTCAGCAAGTCTTACCACAGAATCCTATCATACATGCATATTCTCAAGAAGGTGGTGGAGTTATTTGCAGCAAGCCAGCTTTGAATCTTGGCTAAGCTATCCTACGTGACACCACTTGAAAAGCATTTGTTGCACACGAGTCCACTAATCACCATCACAATACTCCACCGTGGACCCTCTCTCGTCATCCCACGAGAGGGCCATCCGCGGTACTCACACTTATCTTGAGGCTTTTAGTAGTATCCATTTACTTGTCTATGAACTGATATAGGCAACCCAGAAGTCCTTCTCCGTGGACACGGCTATTCGAATAGATCATATTAACCCTGCAGGGGTGTCCTTCTCCGTGGTTAAGAAGCCGAGAGGGTCAATTAAGGATCCCAATGCGTGGTAGTAACTGTTTCATGGATCACAAACACAGATCTCAGTTCTTAGGGACGGCTTCAATGAAACAACCCACCATGTACTCCTACATGGCCTCTCATCGATACCTTTACCAAAACGTGTTCAACACTTTCACTCTCGAACCGACACAACCTTTCACTCCAGTTCATCATTCCGATGAGCCAGACCTGACAACTCTAAGCATAGCAAGCATAGCATGGTAGGAATCACAACATGGCTCAACCAACTCCTACACATACTAGTGGGTTTCATCTAGTTACTGTGGCAATGACAGGTCATGCAAAGGAAGTGGGTTCAACTACCGCAGCACACAACAGTTTGAATCGCGTTGTCTTAATGCGATAAAACAAGAGCGAAGCGAGAACATGGGTTTGTATCGGAATGATCAATGGGTTGCTTGCACGATGGAGTGGTGGTAGGATACTGCCCTTGACGGATATTCGGGTTATCCTCGGAGGCGTAACCTATCACGAAGACATACCGAAAATAAACACACATGGCAATATGCAACAATATGATGCATGCTATAACATGGCAATATGGATGTGTATTGGCCTAATGCAAGCTGAAACAAAAGGGATGAACTCATTTGAATCAAAGATTCAAATGCTAGCTCATTTAAAATAGCCCTAAAGGTGTAATATCTTATTCTGCTTAAACAGCAAGGTTAACTTGTTTTATCATGCATGAAACCTGTACCAATGGATAGAATGGATTTTTCTGATCATTTTTCATATATAGATCTTTGCATTTGGAGTTACAGATTAAAAGTTATGAATATTTGAAGTTTGAACTATATTCTAGAATTTCCTATGTTAGAATAAATCCAGTAATTAATTTATTGCGTCAGCCATGCGTCAGAATGACGTCAGGGTCAACGGAGACGTCCAGGTCAAACCTGACCGTGGGTCCAGGTTGTCAGGGTAATTAGTTTAACTAAAATTTAATTAAAACTAAACCTATTTAGTTAACAGGGCTGGGCCCCACCTGTCATTGACTCATCAGAGTCAACCAGGCCCACCGTGGTCAAAGTCCACGTCGGCTGCACCGGCGTCTAGCCGCCGGCGAGCCCGACGCGGTGGCGGAAGTGAGTTTGGCCATTTCAGCAACCAAACGAGCCGCGAAGGGTGGCTATGGGTAGCTGGGGACATGCCGCAGCTTCTGGTGGAGTCGGTTGGGGTCGGGGCAGCCGGAATCGGCGCCGGCGACGACCTAGGCGGCCGCCGGAGTTCGGCCAAAGACGAGCTCGAGGCTAGGGTGGTCGGTGAGGTGAGGGGAGTGCTTGGTTAGACGCCTTCTGAGTGTGGTGAGTGCGATGGACACCAAGAGGTGGCGGAGGGTGGCCGGAGCACGTCGGCGGACGAAGCTCCGCGGCGGCGGTTGCGGTTGATCTCCGTACGGTCGCTACACGGCTCGATAGCGAGAGAGAAAGGGAGGGGAAGGTAGCTAGGCTCACAGGCAACTCGGAGGAGCACTTGGTGCGGTCGGGGACGGGCCGGAGCGACGACGGCGTTGAAGAGGATCTCCGGCGACGGCGGGATCGGATGAGGTCGGTGCAGTGGCCTCGGGCTACTCGAGCACGCGGGGCTCGGCTAGCTCGACGAAGACGAGGGCGGCGGAGCTCCTAGACACGGCGAGACGGAGCACGGTTAGCGGGGAGCGCGTCTACGGCGATGGCGTGGCTGCGGTGGCGTCGGCCATGGCGGGGGAGCGCGAAGGGGAGGAGCTGGGGAGGAGCGGAGGTGTCCGAGGGGTTCGGGGGAGAGAGGGGGAGCGATCCGCGTCGGCAGCTGGAAGAGGGGAGCGGCGAGGTGGCGACCAGGTGCGTGGCACCCATGCGGTGCTTCGCCGCCCGAGCACTGGCTGCTGCTGGCCGAGCCAAGCAGCTCATTTGGCCCGGCTCTTTGGCTGGGCAGCGGTGGGCAGTTAGGTGGCGCCAGGTAAGATTTTCTTCCTGTTTTCTTTTTCTAATTTTCTGTAACTTTGTGGAGTTATTAAAAATACTTAAACAACTTCAAAAATCACCAAACTGCTCCTGGTCCATTGTTGGAATATTTCCAACATGAAACATTTTGGTTTGGCAATATTTGGGCATTTGAAATATTTTATATAATTTGAAATGCCCAAACTCAAATACTTATGATTTAATTCAAAGACCTTTGGATGACCTAGAAAATGGTGCACCACTTTTGGCGAGGCTCGAACCAAAGCAAAGATGATGAGCATTTTTGAAGGGCATTTCAGGTTCATTGAAATAATTTTTAGTAAACCCTAGTTGAATTAAGGGGGGTTCTGGGGTTTTCTGTCTTCCCCATTTCAAATTCAAATGAAATTTAAACATGATGCACACACTAATGCATGGTCTAACTGGATGTGACAACTCACCCCACTCAAAAGAATCTCGTCCGAGATTTAGGATCTGCTATGAAGAATGTGGGATACTCAAGTCGAAGACGATCCTCCCTTTCCCAAGTTGCTTCTTGCTCGGAATGGTTTGACCATTGAACCTTTAGAAACTTGATATTCGGCGTCGAGTGGTACGCTTCGGCTTGATCAAGAATCTGAACGGGATATTCTCGATAGGTGAGGTTATCTTGGAGATCAAGCGTTTCATGGTCCACTCCACGGATAGGATCCGAGAAGCAACGCCTGAGTTGGGAAACGTGGAAGACATCATGGACTCTGGAAAGATGCGGAGGTAGTTCCAATTGGTAGGCAACTTCTCCTTGTTTGGCAAGAATGTGAAAGGGTCCAATGTAACAAGGAGCCAACTTGCCTTTGATACCAAATCGATGGGTTCCCTTCAAAGGAGTAACCGAAGGTAAGCCTTCGCCAATTTCATAAGCCATAGGCTTATGCTTGTGGTCATATTGGCTCTTTTGACGAGATTGGGCTGTTTTCAATTTCTCACGAATAACGCGAACCTGCTCTTCTCGCTTCCTGAATCATATCGGGCCAAAGAGTTTTCTCTCCCGGTTTCGACCCGATTAAGAGGCGTTCGACATTTCCGTCCATAAAGAACTTGAAAGGAGCTTTGCCCAAGCTAGCTTGATAACTATTATTATAAGTGAACTCGGCGAATGGAAGGCATTTCTCCCAATTCATGCCGAAGAGATGACAGAAGCTCAAGCATATCCTCTAGGATTTGATTGACTCGTTCTACTTGACCACTTGATTGAGGATGGAATGCGGTGCTAAAGGAGAGACGAGTTCCCATAGCATTTTGGAAACTTTCCCAAAATCGAGAGGTGAAGAGACTTCCACGGTCTGAGTTAATCTCCAAAGGAACACCATGAAGAGACACTATTCGAGAGATGTACAAATCAGCTAGCTGGCTAGCGGTTATACTCCCACGAACAGGTAGGAAGTGGGCTACTTTGGAAAGACGATCGACGACAACGAAGATAGCATTATTCCCTCTCTTGGTCCTGGGAAACCCGGTAATGAAATCCATACCGATTTTATCCCATTTCCATTCAGGAATTTCCAAAGGTTGAAGGGTACCAGCAGGCCGTTGATGCTCTGCTTTAACTCGACGACAGACGTCGCAATTAGCAATGTATTGAGCGATTTCTCTCTTCATCCTAGTCCACCAAAACCTCTGGCGTAGGTCTTGATACATTTTAGTACTACCGGGATGAATGGTTAGAGGAGAGTCATGAGCTTCCTTAAGGATCAGTTGCCGTAGCTGTTGTTTCTTGGGAACCACCAAGCGTTTCTCAAAGAAAACAACACCTCGTTCATCTATGGAGAAACACTTAGCAGCTCCGCTAGCAATGTTCTCCTTGATCCGAGATATTCGTCTATCATACCGCTGAGCAGCTATGATTCGATCCGTAAGGTTAGGTTTCGCCACCAGGGTGGAAAGGAATCCTCGAGGAACAATGTGAAGATTAAGCTTACGAAATTCCTCATGGAGAAATGGTTGACTTTGTTGTAACATCAGATTGTTACAATAAGATTTGCGACTTAGTGCGTCGGCCATGACATTGGCTTTGCCAGGTGTAAGATATTCCTAAGTCGTGTCTGTAATCAACTTCGACTCAACGTCTTTGCACGAGATTCAAATCCGGTTGGGTGAAGATATATTTCAGACTTTGGTGATCGGTGTAAATTTAACGATTACCAAGAAGGTAATGTCGCCAGGTTTTGAGTGCATGAACCACTGCTGCAAGCTCTAGATCGTGTGTGGGATAATTATCCTCATGTGGACAAAACTGTCGAGAAGCGTAGGCAATCACATGACGATCTTGCATGAGTATGCAACCTAGTCCTTGTCGCGAGGCGTCGCAATAGATAATAAAGTCCTTAGAAAAATCTGGTGGAACAGGTACGGGAGCGGATGTCAGGCGTCTTTTCAGTTCTGAAAAGCTGAACTCGCCTTTGTGGTGTCCATTCGAGCTTCTTATCTTTCTTGAGGAGTTCGGTTAGAGGTTTAGCAACTTTAGAGAAATTCTCGACGAAGTGGCGGCAATAGCTCGCTAAACCGAGGAAACTCCGAACTTGCTTGACCGATTCAGGTTGAGTCCAGTCAAGGACGGCTTGAACTCGCTCGGGATTGACAGCAATGCCCTTGCCAGAGATTACATGGCCTAGGTAGGTCACTTACGGTAACCAGAATTCACACTTAGAGAATTTGGCATAAAGGCGGTGCTCTCGAAGTTTCATCAATACTAGCCTTAGATGTTCGGCATGTTCTTCCTCATTCTTGGAGTAGATGAGTATATCATCGAGGTATACCACGATGAATTTATCCAAATACTCCATGAAGATTGAGTTCATTAACCGAGAGAAGGTGGATGGAGCATTGGTTAACCCGAAGGACATGACGATGTACTCGTATTGGCCATAACGAGTAACAAAGGCCGTTTTAGGAATGTCCCTGTTCTTGATTTTAATTTGATGGTAACCCAACCTCAAATCCATCTTGGAAAAGACTGAGGATCCAGCGAGCTGATCATACAGATCGTTGATCCCGGGAGCGGATACTTGTTCTTGATAGTGACCAAATTGACAGGTCGGTAATCCACAACCATCCGATCCATACCATCCTTCTTCTTGACGAAGAGGACGGGGAAAGCCCATGGAGATGAACTAGGACGGATGAAACCCTTTTGCAAGGACTCATCGAGTTGCTTCTTAAGTTCGGCTAGTTCTAGGGGTGCCATCTTATAAGGTCTTCTAGAGATTGGGACGGTTCCGGGAACAAGATCTATCATGAACTCGACATCCCTGTCAGGTGGAATACCTGGCAGTTCTTCTAGAAAGACATCCGGAAAATCACGGACTACCGGAATATCTTCGAGGTCTGGAAGGGGGTTGGCATTTAAGGAGTAAAGCTGGCGCTTGGACACTCGGGTTAAAACATTAACTGTCTTGCCCGAAGGATGGGTGAGTTGAACAGTTCTAGTAGAGCAATCAATCTTAGCATAATGGGATGACATCCAGTCCATACCCAAGATGATGTTTATGTCCGAGGACTTGAGAGCTATTAGAGGAGCAAGAAAGACTAATCATCGACAAGAATTTCATTCCCATGACTTATTCTAGAGGTTTGCCATCTAGAACCAGGGGTCTGAATTTCCATGGAGGTGTGCATGTCACAGAATGTGGTGTTGTGCAATCGAGCATGGCTCTCGGAAATAAATGAATGAGATGCTCCAATATCAAAAAGAACAGTTGCCGGATGACAATTAACAAGGAGCGTACCGAGAACGACGTTGGGATCCTCATAGGTTTCCTCAGCTGAAACATAGTTGACGTGGCCACGAGCAGTGGCAGCTGGTTTAGTATGGAGCACCTTTCCTGCTGGCTTACCACGGCCAACAGTGGGGCCTCCATAAGTCTTGGGCGGTACATACTGCTGGTTGGGGTGAGGCGCCTCAAAGGATGGCCTCGGGGTGAACCTGGGTGGCAGAGCAGTATGTGGAATCCAAACCCGGCGCTTCTGGGATCCAGAGCCGGATGAAGATCCAGAGTCACGGATGTGCTTGCGTGAAGCCTCAAAGTCAGACTGTCTGGTTTTAGCACTGATAGCCTTATTGACTAACGTCGGAAAAGAGATGCACTCATGCAGACGAAGATCACGACGAAGCTTGGGGCTAAGTCCCTTGCGGAACCTTGCCTGCTTCTTGGCGTCGGTAGAAACCTCTTCAGGAGCATAACGTGCTAGATTCCCAAATTCACGGCTGTAAGTATCCACAGTCAGCCTACCACAGGTGAAATTGCAGAATTCCTCCTTTTCCGATCCATGAGACCTTCGGGATGTGATGCTCACGGAAAGCGGCACTGAATTCAGCCCAAGTAGTAATTTGTCCAACCGGACGATAGCCTCATAATTCTCCCACCAAAGGCTAGCGGGGCCTTCGAGGTGATAGGCAGCAAAAGTAACCTTATCGGCTTCAGCCACGTTGGCGTAACGCAGCTTGTGGTTGATGCTGCGAAGCCAATCATCCGTGTCGAGAGGCTCAACGGAATATTTGAACTTCGGTGGATACAGCTTGACGAAGTCATTGAGTGACACCAAATCATTTCTTGGCTGGCGTGCGGTGTTTTGCTCAATCCGCTCCAGTAGGCGATTGGTCTCACGCTTATTGCGTTCTGCTTCCAGCATAACCTCGGCCAAAGATGGTGGTTGAGGCAGATTTACATTCCTGGCTGCGCTTGCCTCTCCCTGCTCCGGAGCAGCAGGATTGTTGCGGGTGTTGACCATCCTAGGAAACAAAACAATGGTTTAAACCAGGATGGCAGAATTTAGCTAGGAAGTGCGGAATGTAATGGATAACACGTATGCAGGGATGTTCATCGGATGACATGGTAATATAAAACTGCCATATATATACCAACGGTCATACACACCATTCATAGTTTAGTACAAGCCCGACGGAGTACAACTATAGTGAAAGGCGTTACATCTCATCGGAAGCATTCCAAACCCCTATACATTATTTTTCTACACTTCCGGAATGATACACACTAAGTCATATTCCACAAGTCACGCAGGACGGTGGAATACAACTATTACAATACTAGGGATACTACTACTACTTAGACAACTCCGTAGTAGTCCTCATAGAAGTCACCACCCAAGCCTGGAAGTGGAACATGATCATCCGGAAACAGACAATCCTGTGGAGCTTGCGGGCCAAAGGGACTCGGATGTGGACGTGGTCCAACAAACGGCGGTAGACGAGGTCCACGAGGAGGAGTGATGCCTCCTACCTCACGCCACTCCATAAAGTCTGGCAGACCAGCCCGCACTGGGTACAAGTCCCTCATGTCCATGTATCCGGCTTGCACGGCTGTACAAACCGAAGTCGAGTAGCCCAGTGATCAGCACGGGCATTAAAGAGCTCCATACGCAAGGCCCGGTTTTCACGGTCCTTGTCTTCCGGCATCTCCGTAGTGGTGCGAAGAAGTGAGTCCTCATGGGATGCATCGTTGTACATACCCTGAAGGTAACCATGCGCCCCAGGAAGGGATGCTGGCATATAGCGGAAATCGGTCTTGCACAGCAAGGCAGTTCTGGCTCGAATAATAGTCATCATTGAATAGGCTGCATCTAGCACGGACATCCCAATAGTGATCCCAAGTCCATAAGAACAGTGGAGCGGTTCAAGAGCTCTGGATAAGATGGATAAATCCTGACCGTGCATAGATATTGGCTTTGATTAAAATCCTAAACTGCTCCTCGACGGTATATTCAGGATACCATCGGTAACCGGTCTCGACCATCACCCGAACCAACATTGCCGTGTGACCACACACACCAATGCAGCGGGTCAGACGAACCACTTGGTTCTGGGGACGGGTGGCCATCTGAAAGCACAGCCACAATGCAAAGACATTAGAATTTCTAGGGAAAATCGGGCAGCATAACATCTGTAAATGCTCAAAAAACAGATTTGAGACATTCATAATCAGATTGCAAAGCCACACAACAACATCATATCAAGGTTCTGGTTCAACTGGTAGCATACCAAAATAATAGAAACTGGTAGCCCACGTGGAATGAGAAGAGGATGACTCAGATTAGAGGGCATAAGGTAAAGGAGTAAAAGAGCCTTACGTTCCCTCCCACAATCAATTCCCCTACATATAACTAAAGCATTCCTAGACTCAACATCGACCAGTTTGGCTTAGCGAACTTACAGGCAGCCCTGCTCTGATGCCAACGCTGTCAGGACCCCGATTCCAAATCACGTCGACCTAGCCCGTAACACCTCATATCACTTTGCGGCCTCACGCACGGTATTCCCACGGGTGTCGCCTTACCATGGCCCGGGACCGTTTGCGTCTTTTGGCTCACGTATATGACAGTGTCGCTAGCATCCACATGATAAAGAACCCGGGCCGACATGGCTAGTCGTGAACCCAAAGCGGCGCTAACCTATGGGGACAGGCATACATGAATCACATCGAGCATGTCGGTCATCAACGTATAAATTCGGACTGTAGCACTGGGCTAACAGGACTCCGGTATCCCGGGCTGTAGCAGGCTAGGCAGGACTCCGAATAACACCGCGTGACATTTCCCCGAAGGGACAAACATAGGAACGAAGTGAAACACATGCCGGCCAGTCAAGTGTCCAAGCGGTAGTGCTTTGGGCTAGCGGGACTCGGTGAACCGGGCTGTAGCGGACTACTATCGCTCGGAAGCACGAGACTACATTTCCCCATATGAGAGGCTGCCAAGGATAAACAACTAGTTTGTCGGATCCCACTCATACCAAGCATTTCAATCATACACTAATATGCCCGATATGAGTAAATACAACAAGGCATCACAACAAAACTCTACAACTCAAAGTACTTTATTTAGAAGGCTCGAGGAGCCATACATAACATATCCATACAGGTAGGGTCACATGACCCAACACTCAAGTCATACAAACATACAAGCACATGCGGAAGCAAACTAGTCTGCAGTACAGACTTTAAAAAGAAAGAAAGCTTGTTGAAGCCTTTCTATCTACAAAGGCCCTTCACAAGCCTTGGATCACCACACTGTGGCTAGTTCACTCATCGGTGTCAAGGTCTACATAGAACCCATCGGAAGGGCGGTGTTGTCGTCCGAAAAACATTAATTAAGCAAACATGAGTACGGAGGTACTCGGCAAGTCTTACCACGTAATCCTATCATACATGCATATTCTCAAGAAGGTGGTGGAGTTATTTGCGACAAGCCAGCTTTGACTCTTGGCTAAGCTATCCCTCGTGACACCACTTGAAAAGCATTTGTCGCACACGCAGTCCACTAATCACCATCACAATACTCCACCGTGGATCCTCTCTCGTCATCCCACGAGAGGGCCATCCATGATACTCACACTTATCTTGAGGCTTTTAGTAGTATCCATTTACTTGTCTATGAACTGATATAGGCAACCCAGAAGTTCTTCTCCGTGGACACGGCTATTCAAATAGATCATATTAACCTGCGAGGGTGTACTTCTTCACACGCTCTCACCACTTACCGCCGTTTACCGACATGTACTCGGCAACCTTCAAGCGGAAGCCCAACGTGGGTGTCGGCCACAGCCTACCTAAACACACCAGTCCCAAGTCCAGGTTTATCGCCTATTCGGGTTCCATCCGCAGGAGTCCGCCGAGGTTTCCTATACAGCCCCGAACGATGTGCGGGGTTCCCGAGATACCAAACGGGCACTTTCGGTACACCGGGCCCGCGTGCCTACCGCAACACAACCCACCCCTAAGGTCAGCGTTATGCGGCCCCCAACATGCTACAAACACCGAAACTACTTGCAATTCCCTGCATCGAGAACAAGAGTGGTTAGGAAGCCGAGAGGGTCAATTAAGGATCCCAATGCGTGGTAGTAACTGTTTCATGGATCATAAACACAGATCTCAGTTCTTAGGGACGGCTTCAATGAAACAACCCACCATGTACTCCTACATGGCCTCTCATCGATACCTTTACCAAATCGACAACAACACTTTCACTCTCCAACCCGACACAAAATTTCAATCCAGTACATCAACCCGAAGAACCACACAAGACACAAATCTAAGAATAGCAAGCATAGCATGGTAGGAATCACAACATGGCTCAACCAACTCCTACACATACTAGTGGGTTTCATCTAGTTACTGTGGCAATGACAGGTCATGCAAAGGAAGTGGTTTCAACTACCGCAGCACACAACAGTTTGAATCGCGTTGTCTTAATGCAGTAAACAAGAGCAGAAGCGAGAACATGGGTTTGTATCGGAATGATCAATGGGTTGCTTGCACGATGGAGTGGTGGTAGGATCTGACCCTTGACGGATATTCGTGGTTATCCTCGAGGCGTAACCTATCACGAAAGACATACCGAAAATAAACACACATGGCAATATGCAACAATATGATTCATGCTATGACATGGCAATATGGATGTGTATTGGCCTAATGCAAGCTGAAACAAAAGGATGAACTCATTTGAATCAAAGATTCAAATGCTAGCTCATTTAAAATAGCCCTAAAGGTGTAATATCTTATTCTGCTTAAACAGCAAGGTTAACTTGTTTTATCATGCATGAAACCTGTACCAATGGATAGAATGGATTTTTCTGATCATTTTTAATATATAGATCATTGCATTTGGAGTTACAGATTAAAAGTTATGAAAATTTGAAGTTTGAACGATATTCTGGAATTTCCTATATTAGAATAAATCCAGTAATTAATTTATTGCGTCAGCCATGCGTCAGAATGACGTCAGGGTCAACGGAGACGTCCAGGTCAAACCTGACTGTGGGTCCAGGTTGTCAGGGTAATTAGTTTAACTAAAATTTAATTAAAACTAAACCTATTTAGTTAACAGGGCTGGGCCCCACCTGTCATTGACTCATCAGAGTCAACCAGGGCCCACCGTGGTCAAAGTCCACGTCGGCTGCACCGGCGTCTAGCCGCCGGCGAGCCCGACGCGGTGGCGGAAGTGAGTTTGGCCATTTCAGCAACCAAACGAGCCGCGAAGGGTGGCTATGGGTAGCTGGGGACATGCCGCAGCTTCCGTGGAGTTTGCTAGGGTTTGGGCAGCCGGAATCGGCGCCGGGCGACGACCTAAGGCGGCCACGGAGTTCGGCTGAAGACGAACTCGAGGCTAGGGTGGTCGGTGAGGTGAGGGGAGTGCTTGGTTAGACGCTACGGAGTGTGGTGAGTGCGATGGACACCAAGAGGTGGCCGGAGGGTGGCCGGGAGCACGTCGGCGACGAGCTCCGCGGCGGCGGTTGCGGTTGATCTCTGTTCAGTCGCTACACGGCTCGATAGCGAGAGAGAAAGGGAGGGGAAGGTAGCTAGGCTCACAGGCAACTCGGAGGAGCACTTGGTGCGGTCGGGGACGGGCCGGAGCGACGACGGCGTTGAAGGGGATCTCCGGCGACGGCGGGATCGGACGAGGTCGGTGCAGTGGCCTCGGGCTACTCGAGCATGCAGGGCTCGGCTAGCTCGACGAAGACGAGGGCGGCGGAGCTCCTAGACACGGCGAGACGGAGCACGGTCGGCGGGGAGCGCGTCTACGGTGATGGCGTGGCTGCGGTGGCGTCGGCCATGGCGGGGAGGCCTTGAAGGGGAGGAGCTGGGGAGGAGCGGAGGTGTCCGAGGGGTTCGGGGGAGAGAGGGGGAGCGATCCGCGTCGGCAGCCGGAAGAGGGGAGCGGCAAGGTGGCGACCAGGTGCGTGGCACCCATGCGGTGCTCGCTGAGCACTGGTTGCTGCTGGCCGAGCCAAGCAGCTCATTGGCCGGCTGCTCATTTGGGCAGCAGTGGGCAGTTGGGTGGCGCCAGGTAAGATTTTCTTCCTGTTTTCTTTTTCTAATTTTCTGTAACTTTGTGGAGTTATTAAAAATACTTAAACAGCTTCAAAAATCACCAAACTGCTCCTGGTCCGTTGTTGGAATATTTCCAACATGAAACATTTTCGTTTGGCAATATTTGGGCATTTGAAATATTTTATATAATTTGAAATGCCCAAACTCAAATACTTATGATTTAATTCAAAGACCTTTGGATGACCTAGAAAATGGTGCACCACTTTTGGCAGAGGCTCTGAACCAAAGCAAAGATGATGAGCATTTTTGAAGGGCATTTCAGGTTCATTGAAATAATTTTTAGTAAACCCTAGTTGAATTAAGGGGGGGTTCTGGGGGTTTTCTGTCTTCCCCATTTCAAATTCAAATGAAATTTAAACATGATGCACACACTAATGCATGGTCTAACTGGGATGTGACAATGAGGCTTTGTAAGCACCACTTGACTTGTTATGGAGCTCCTCCTTATCCTTGAGTCACATCTCATGAGCAACAATTCTTCCAATGACTTCCGTTGGCTTGAGATCTTTGTAATTGGGCATCATTTGGATCAATGTGCACACGGTATCATATTTTCCGTCCAAAGCTCTTAGGATCTTCTTGATGATGGATTTGTCAGTCATCTCTTCACTTACTAAGCCGGCGATCTCATTTGTGATAAGAGCAAGCCTAGAGTACATTTTAGCGACACCTTCACCATCCTTCATTCTGAACTTGTCAAGCTAACTTTGAAGCACATCCAACTTGGATTCCTTGACGGAGTCGGTACCTTCGTGCATATCAATCAAAGTATCCCAAATTTCCTTTGCATTCTCAAGACGGCTGATTTTGTTGAATTCTTCAGGGCACAATCCGTTGAAGAGGATATCACAAGCTTGAGCATTGTATTGCAGCATCTTCAACTCTTCCGCGGTAGCTTCACGGTTCGGTTCTCTCCCATCAAAGAATTCACCTTGGAAGCCAATACACACAATAGCCCAAACGGCGGGTCTCGGTGTCAAAACCGGCGGATCTCGGGTAGGGGGTCCCGAACTGTGCGTCTAGGCGGATGGTAATAGGAGACAAGGGACACGATGTTTTTACCCAGGTTCGGGCCCTCTCGATGGAGGTAATACCCTACTCCTGCTTGATTAATATTGATGATATGGGTAGTACAAGAGTAGATCTACCACAAGATCAGAGAGGCTAAACCCTAGAAGCTAGCCTATGGTATGATTGTTGTTCGTCCTACGGACTAAAACCCTTCGGTTTATATAGACACCAAATAGGGTTAGGGTTACACAGAGTCGGTTACAACGGTACAAAATATACATATCCGTATCGCCAAGCTTGCCTTCCATGCCAAGGAAAGTCCCATCCGGACACGGGACGAAGTCTTCAATCTTGTATCTTCATAGTCTAGGAGTCCGGCCAAAGAGGCTATCCGGACACCCCCTAATCCAGACTCCTCAAGAGCCCTGAACCAGGCTTCAATGACGCATTTAGTCTCGGGCGCATATTGTCTTCTTCGCATTGCAAGGCGGGTTCCTCTTCTGAATACTTTATAGAAGATTTTGAACACAAGGATAGTGTCTGGCTCTGTAAAACAAGTTCCACATACTACCGTAGAGATAATAACTTTTGCACAGATCTGCTGACGTATTCCGTGGCGTGACATCACTCCACGGCCAGGCCTTTATACGAATCGTTTTTTACTGTTCCACCTTAGCGCGTTTAGCGAGGCGGTTTCCTTGGCACGTCTTATCAAAGCGGAGATCGTGCCCCCTTATGCCGGGTTTCTCATCAATACGGACGTGGGTAACCCATCCGCGCCATTGATTACGGCGCTTGGGAGATAAGTGAGTTTTACCAGGCTGGCGGGGGACGCATAGCTTCGTCCGTCCATATAAGGGGATAAGGATCCACCTTTTCACCTACGCCTTCTTCCTCCTTTGCTCATCCATTTCCGCCTTTTTCGAGCTCCAGCGCCCAAGTCCGCACACCCCACCTCAACCTTCTCCAACTATGTCCCGAGCGGGAGGCAGGTGGATGGCCTCCTCCTTCACGGAGGGGCACATCAAAAAGCTGTGGAAGGCCGGATACTTGTCCAGCGACATCGCGCACCGGCTCCCCGACGAGGGGCAGCTCATTCCAACCCCTGGGCCCCATGAGAGGGTGGTGTTCCTCACCCACTTCCTCCGCGGACTAGGTTTTCCACTTCACCCATTTGTCCGGGGGCTCATGTTCTACTATGGCCTGGACTTCCACGATCTGGCCCCGAATTTCATCCTCAACATCTCGGCGTTCATCGTCGTGTGTGAGGCCTTCCTCTGCATCCAGCCCCACTTCGGCTTATGGCTGAAGATCTTCAATGTCAAGCCGAAGGTAGTGGGCGGCCGCCAAGCGGAGTGCGGAGGTGCCATGGTTGGCAAGATGGCCAAAGTCCTATGGCTCGAGGGCTCCTTTGTGGAGACCATAAAGGGGTGGCAATCGGGGTGGTTCTACATCACCGAGCCTCGCGACCCCCAATGGGAGGCGGCCCCCGAAATCCGGTCTGGCTTCCCCACGCGGCTCACATCATGGAAAGAGACGGGCCTGTCGTGGGGTGATTCGGACGAGCTATCCGGACTCAAAACTGCGTCCAAACACAGCGCATAAGAATCTCAGGCTTGTCAATGTTATCCAGGTGATGCTCATCCGCCGGATTCTCCCATGCCAACAACGGCCCCTCAAATTGTGGGAGTTCGATCCGGCATAGCACCCAACTCTGAAAAGGCTCATCGACACTACGTACGAAGATGCCTGGAAGGTGCTGTTCAAGGGCGCCGAGGCTCCCACATCTGCTACCGAAGATCGCGGATTCAGCTCACAGCGTCAAGCCAGCGAGGTAAGTTATTTTACCCTTTATGGGACTCTTTTTTCATAGTTTGACTCTATGCGGGATCTAAAACTCCCTAACCTTGGACAGATCGGTGAAGACGTCCGGACAGATTAACCGTCTCCCTTTGCCGAAGACCCAGCGGACACCCGATTGACGGAGGCTGCTGGCTCCGGCACCTCACGTGGTGCCGGAGAAGAAGGCCAAGAAGAAGGCCACGGAACTCGAAGGAGCCCCGGCGCCAGTCTTTGTCGACTCACCGCCCGACAACTCGAGGCGGAATCCCCCTCGAGGAAGAGGAGGAGGAAAAAGCCTCTCCCCGGGGAGAGAAGAAAGGAAGGCCGCCCACCGGGAGGCCGGAGGGTCAAAGAAAGGAAGGACCCTTCGTCCGGACTTCTCCACCAACGCCGACATCGACGAGGAGGAGTGGCCACCAAGGCCAAGCCCTGGCGAGATCGTAAGTGTCCGGACTCGAATAGTTCATGACTTTTTATTTGTCGCATACGGTGTCTTCTAACGCCGAATATGACCATGTAGCCTGCCCAAGGATGAGCTTGCCGCCGTCGAAGCGGCTCCACAGGCTCGTCGGATGTGAATAGTACTTCACTTCCGACCGCCTCCTCTCCTCGTGTCGCCGACGACATTGCGATGGAGTCCCAAAAGGGGCCCAGCCAGGAGGAGGTGGTCCTGGAGGCACCGCAAGGCGACCTCCCAGACTCCGGGTGCAAAGGGGGCGAAACCCCAGAGGGCTCTAAGTCTGGCCCTGTGCCGGACTCTGTACCGGAACCTTCAGTGGTTCCGAAGTCCGGCAAGCGGCCCCTTCGTAAGAAGGGTAAGACTACGACGCCGGTGACCTCCGTCCATCCGGAGGCACCGGATAGCTTGCTGGAGGCGCTTAACGGCGCCTCCATCGACGAGGAGCACCGCACTATTATGAGTGTGGTGATCCAGAAAGTTCAGTCCGCCAAGAGCGGGCTGACTGAAGCCTGTACCAGCCTTCTAACAAGCTTTGAGGTAAGTTTAGAATATGTAAAAATATTACCGCATAGACAGTAGCCCCTGATGCTTAGTTCGGTGTTCGGAAAGAAAAGCCGGACTAAGGATCTAAAAAGATATGCGCAAGAGTCTAGCATAAGTATGTCAATATGCGAATGCAGGCTCTTATTCTTGACCTCTGCCAAGACCGGGCTGGAGGTCAATGCATTGAAGAAGAGCCTCGAGCGGTCCGAGAATGAGCTCGGCCTTGCCAAGAAGCAGCTCGAGGACAGGGAAGGTAAGCAATAACTTATTAAAGAAATGCCTTATAGAAAGGATTCGGTTGCAAAAAATGATAGGAATAACATGGGTATTGTAGGGGCCACGAACGAGGTGGCGACCCTGAAGGAAGCGGTGTCCGCGGCCGAAAGCAAAGCGGCCATGAGCGCACTAGCGAGAGAAGCAGGAGGAGCGGGTGGCGGAGGTGCGGCAAGAGCTCCAGGCTCTTGTGGAAAAACACGAGAGTTTGGAGCGTGACTCGAAGACTCGAGAGTCCGAGCGCGCCTCGGCTCTTGAGAGTGCCAAAGCCGCTAAGGACGAAGCCCAAAAATCCCTCCAAGAAATTGAATCATTAAAGAAGATAGCGGCGGGTAAGGCATTCTTTATGCAAAGCAAGAATGTGAAAGTGAATTACCTATTACTTACCCGGATTCGAGCTCTCCAGAGCATTCGCAGATCTGCCCGTAGTGTGTCCGATCTTTGTCGCGTTCTCTACCGCGCCCAGAGGGGAGCTCGACGGAGAAGGTGTTCTGGTCTCGATGTCGAGGCCGAACGTCCAGTGCCCTGAGCGACCAGCTGAAGCAGCTGGTCGAGCTCCTAAGGTCGCCGAACAGGCCATGAAGGGCCTCATAGTTCGGCTGTGGCCATTGGAAGCCATGCCTGGGAGCTACTTCAGGCTAGTGCAACGACTGGTGGACGCATGTCCATGGATTGAAGTCATCAAGCGCTCCGTCTACATTGAAGGTGCCCGTCGGGCCCTTGCCCGTGCTAAAGTGCATTGGGGCAAGCTGGATGCGGAGAAGCTTGTGATGGACGGGCCACCGAAGGGCAAGGAGCATCGCATGCCCGAAATGTACTATGAGGGCGTCCTGAAGGGTGCCCGCCGTACAGCGGATGAGTGCTCCAAAGATGTAATTTTTGAATAGACTCGCATTTGTTATCCTGTACGCTGAAAGCTTGTTCATATGCGCTAAGCAACGCTTGTTAATTTAAAATATTGCCTTCTGTGCGGCCGTTTATCAAATTTGAGAGATGGCAAGTCATTGGCTTCAGCCCCCATGCCATGAGTGTTGGGGTGTTCGGGATAAACTTGAGCGCTCTTGTTCCCATTCTTGGGTCCGTCGAGGGAGACGCTCAACGCAACGAACAAGGCAACCGGACTTGTAGTGCTTGAACACTCTCACTTAGCCATAGAATTCTATAATTTTAAATTTCGGCGAAGCCCCTAGTATTCGGAAGACCGAGTTCGGGGCGCTATCCACGCCTTGGCGGACAATGCCGACTCCTCGCTCTAAGCGGCATAAGTCTTTAGGGACCCGAAAAACCTCTCGAACAGCGACCGGCTCTCGCCCTATCATGACGGTCAGTTTTAGCTTTCCACCGAGGTGCTCAACCCAGCTCAACTGGGGCACAATCGCGATGGTTCTCCCAGCGCTACCTTAGCCGATATAACGGAACGTAAGGTACCAAAACATGGGAGCAGGCAAACCCAACTATTGACCCAAGACATGATTAGAAGCCGATGCATATAATGCTATAAGTTCGGGGTGCCGCACTTGTGAAAGTGTTCGGACTTATCACACCATACTTTTGGGGTACTTAAGCCCCTGGTGTATTGGCCGTACCGAAGTGTACGGGTGCAACATGTCATGAAATGAACATATATATAGATAAAGAAAGGAGTGCAATAATAGGCAAAAGCTATGTATTGTTTATTCAAAGAGGTACTGCAATGGAAGCAGAATGATACAAATAGTGCAATAAGCAAGGGATGGGACTATTTAACATGTCCCCCTCCAGGGGTAAGCTGCGGGATGGTATGTAAAAGAGGTATAATGCTCGTAGTAGAGACCACCTGGACACTCGACGGAGCTTTCTGTTTCCCTGGCTGTTGCATCGTGAGTTCGGCGATTCTAGTGCCGGACAGGACTTCTGGAAAACGGAGTCCTGAAAGTAAGAAAAAAGAAGAAAGAAAAAGAATGACACAATTGGGAGCCCAAGTTGAGGTTGAGCCGCGTGCAGGCGTGCCGTGGTCGTGCCCTCCCCTTAGGCCCATGGTATCTCCAGAGCGTAGTTATGTACGCGTAGTAATCGCTTCGCTGTTTCGTGAGGGCTTGGGTTGGGGCCGGATTACGCTGGCGATGCTCGGATCGTGCCAGGCGGTCTTGTTGTAGGTTACTCCGGGCGCGCTTGACGGTGGCCGGACGTTTAATGGCCGGACCCGGGAATTGCTGTGAGAGGTTGGTTTGCATCTCCGCCGTGAGGGCCGCCGTGTGCTCCTCCGTTCGGAGAGAGCGTTCGTTGTTTCCATTGACCGTGATTACTCCTCGAGGGCCTGGCATCTTGAGCTTGAGGTATGCGTAGTGCGGCACCGCATTGAACATTGCAAATGCGGTTTTTCCAAGCAGTGCGTGATAGCCGCTGCGGAACGGGACTATGTCGAAGATTAACTCTTCGCTTCGGAAGTTATCCGGGGATCCAAAGACCACTTTGAGTGTAACTGAGCCTGTACAATTGGCCTCTACACCTGGTATGACGCCTTTAAAGGTCGTCTTTGTGGGTTTAATCCTTGAGGGGTCTATGCCCATTTTGCACACTGTATCCTGATAAAACAGGTTCAGGCTGCTACCGTCGTCCATCAGGACTCTAGTGAGGTGAAATCCGTCGATGATTGGGTCAAGAACCAATGCGGCGAATCCGCCGTGACGGATGCTAGTGGGTGGTCCTTCGATCAAATGTGATCGGGCAGAGGACCATGGGTTGAACTTCAGGCGACTGGCTCCATCGCATATACGTCCCTTAGTGCACGCTTCCGCTCCCTTTTGGGTATGTGGGTTGCGTATATCATGTTCACCGTCCGCACTTGCGTGGGAAAGCCCTTTTGTCCTCTATTGTTCGGCGGCCGGGGCTCTTCCTCGTCATCACTATGCAGCCCCTTGTCGTTGTTGTCGGCGCTTAGCGTGCTTGCTTGCTTGAACACCCAACAATTCCTGTTGGTGTGGTTGGCTGGTTTTTTGGGGGTGCCGTGTATCTGGCACAAGCGATCGAGTATTCGGTCCAAGTTGGACGGGCCCTGGGTATTTCTTTTGAATGGCTTCTTCCGCTGACCGGGTTTAGGGCCTCTGAATCCGGCATTTACTGTCGTATCTTCAGCATTATCACCGTTAATGCGGCGTTTATGCTTGTCGCGACGCGACCTGCCATTGTTGTCCTTGGTATCCGAACTACCAGGGTGTTTGGCCAAGTTGTTGCTTCGAGCTAGCCAGCTGTCCTCTCCCGTGCAAAAGAGGGTCATGAGTGTGGGTCAGGCTGCCATGGATTTCGGCTTTTCCTGTCCTAGGTGCCGGGCTAGCCACTCGTCGCGGATGTTGTGTTTGAAGGCTGCTAGCGCCTCTGCATCCGGACAGTCGACGATCTGATTTTTCTTTGTTAGGAACCGCGTCCAGAATTGTCTGGCCGATTCTTCTGGCTGCTGAATTATATGGCTAAGGTCATCGGCGTCTGGTGGTCGCACATATGTGCCCCGGAAGTTATCAAGGAATGCGGCTTCGTGTCCTCCCAACAACCGATTGACTCTGCTGGCAAGCTGTTGAGCCAATGCCGAGCTGGTCCTTTAAGCTTGAGTGGGAGGTATTTGATGGCATGTAGATCATCACCAAGGGCCATGTGGATATGGAGGAGATAGTCCTCGATCCGCATCGTAGGATCTGTGGTACCATCGTATGATTCGATGTTTACGGGTTTGAAGCCCTCAGGGATTTGATGATCCATTACTTCATCTGTGAAGCATAGTGGGTGTGCGGCGCCTCTGTATAGGGCTATATCATGACGTAGCTCATATGAGCTTTGTCTACTGTGTTCGGCGTGACGGTAATCATCCCGGGTCGTTGGGCGCCCACGTGATCTGTAGATCGATCTTGTATGCTTTGCCTTATCCTCCAATATATCTCGCAAGTCCGGCGCGTTTTCCCATGCCTTGGTACTTTTTGAGCGCGTCGGGCGTGGCTTGAGCGGAGGGCCGAGAGGCTTCTTCCGTCATGCCACGGGTGGCGGTCTGCCATGTCGTGCGTTGGTGACGTGGGTGCTTCCTCCTCTGATCGAGGCAACGACCTACGTTTGGGGTAGCTTTTGGAGGCGTTGAGTTCATACTCTTGGCTGCAAGGACTTCAGTCCATCCGCCATTAGCAGGTCTTGGTCAGCTCTAAGCTGTTGCTGCTTTTCTTGGGGCTGCTTGCCGTGGCCATGAGCACGTGTTTAAAACGCTCTTGTTCGGACGGGTCCTCCGGCACGATTTAATTCGGCCGTCGTCGAGGCTTGCCTTTGTCTTCGGAGGGGGGGCGATAATTATCGCCCTCTACCTCTCTTTCTGCCGCCGTCGCGGCGGACTTCTGCTCTCCCTCCTCCCCGTGGCCGAGTCCCCGCAGGAGGGGGTCGTCTTCGGCACTGTCCGGGGTATTATTGTCTCCCGTGCCGGAATCGCCGTTTTTACTGTGGCGGTATTTAGAGCGGCGCCGCTGACGTCGACGCTTGGGTTGTTTCTTGGAGGGGTCATCCTCTGCCGTTCCATCGCCATTCCCATCTTTTGGGATGTCCACCATGTATATGTCATATGACGAGGTGGCCTTCCAATGCCCTGTGGGCGCTGGCTCTTGATCGTCTCCGGCACCGTCGTCCATACCGCCGATGTCTTGGTCGAAGTCGAGCATGTCGGTTAAATCATCGGCAGTGGCTACAAAGTGGGTGGTGGGTGGTCGCGAATTTCTTCGTCGTCCGAATCCCAACCTTCCTGACCGTAGTTCGGCCAGGGCTCCCCTAACAAAGAGAGAGACTTTAATGAGTTCAGGATATCGCCAAAGGGCGAGTGCTGAAAGATGTCCGCAGCGGTGAACTTCGTAACCGGCGCCCAGTCGGATTCGTCTGGTAGAGGCGCGGGAGGTTCGGAGTCCAGAAAGGAGTCCAACACCTGGGAGTCACGAGCTTTGCAAAGGACAGGGATGGTGTTCGGCTCACTCGCTGTAGAGATTTCAGCCCCCGAGGCGGTGTCCAACCAACCGTCCTCGATCGGCGACATCGGCTCCGGATTAAGGGTCGGAGCAGGCACTGGTGCGGCCTCCGTGGCACCGCTCGCGGCAGAAGCTAGATCGCACTCCATCGAGACAGTGCGGCACGCTCGGCTGTGGCTCGAATCCGTCGAAGATCAAGTCTCCGCAGACATCGGCCGTATAGTTCAAGCTTCCAAATCTGACCTGATGGCCAGGGGCGTAGCTTTCGATCTGCTCCAGATGGCCTAGCGAATTGGCCCGCAGTGCAAAGCCGCCGAATCTGAAGATCTATCCGGGAGAAAAGTCTCACCGGACTGCGTCGTTCTTTGCTGATTGAAGGAGCCATCGGGCCTATAGGTGACGCATACGAGGAACTCTCAATGAAAGCACCAATGTCGGTGTCAAAACCGGCGGATCTCGGTAGGGGGTCCCGAATCGTGCGTCTAGGCGGATGGTAACAGGAGACAAGGGACACGATGTTTTTACCCAGATTCGGGCCCTCTCGATGGAGGTAATACACTACTCCTGCTTGATTAATATTGATGATATGGGTAGTACAAGAGTAGATCTACCACGAGATCAGAGAGGCTAAACCCTAGAAGCTAGCCTATGGTATGATTGTTGTTCGTCCTATGGACTAAAACCCTTCGGTTTATATAGACACCGAACAGGGTTAAGGTTACACAGAGTCGGTTACAACAGTAGGAAATCTACATATCCGTATCGCCAAGTTGCCTTCCACGCCAAGGAAAGTCCCATCCGGACACGGGACGAAGTCTTCAATATTGTATCTTCATAGTCTAGGAGTCCGACCAAAGATGATAGTTCGGCTATCCGGACACCCCCTAATCCAGGACTCCCTCAGCGGGGTTATGTTCAAGAATATGCATTTTCATCTTATGCTTCCAACTAGCAAAATTAGTACCATCAAGGTAAGGACCTCTATGGTGGTAATTTCCCTCGCTAGACGCCACTCTCCTAGATTGTGAAACCAAGGATATGACTACCAAAAGCTATGGAAATCAAAGCAAATGGAGACCAAAGCTCTGATACCACTTGTAGGATCGAAAATATGTATAGAGGGGGGGTGATTAGACTACTTGACCAAATAAAAATCTAGCCTTTTCCCAATTTTAGTTCTTGGCAGATTTTAGCAACTTTGGATAAGTCAAGCAATATTAACACAATTCAAGCAAGCATGCAAAGAGTATATGAGCAGCAGAAAGTAAAGCATGCAACTTGCAAGAATGTAAAGGGAAGGGTTTGGAGGATTCAAACGCAATAGGAGACACAGATGTTTTTGTCGTGGTTCTGATAGGTGGTGCTATCGTACATCCACGTTGATGGAGACTTCAACCCACGGAGGGTAACGGTTGCGCGAGTCCACGGAGGGCTCCACCCACGAAGGGTCCACGAAGAAGCAACCTTGTCTATCCCACCATGGTCGTCACCCACGAAGGACTTGCCTCACTAGCGGTAGATCTTCACGAAGTAGGCGATCTCCTTGCCCTTACAAACTCCTTGGTTCAACTCCACAATCTTGTCGGAGGCTCCCAAGTGACACCTAGCCAATCTAGGAGACACCACTCTAAGAAGTAACAAATGGTGTGTTGATGATGAAATCCTTGCTCTTGTGCTTCAAATGATAGTCTCCCCAACACTCAACTCTCTCTCACAGGATATGGATTTGGTGGAAAGAAGATTTGAGTGGAAAGCAACTTGGGGAAGGCTAGAGATCAAGATTCATATGGTAGGAATGGAATATCTTGGCCTCAACACAAGTGTAGGTGGTTCTCTCTCAGAAAAAAGGTAAGTTGGAAGTGTAGGTTCGTTCTGATGGCTCTCTTCACGAATGAAGAGGAGGCGGAGGGGTATATATAGCCTCCACACAAAATCTAACCGGTACACACAACTTGCCAATCTCGGAGGGACCGAATTGATAAACTTAGTCGGACCGATTCAGCAAATCTAGTGACCGTTAGGATTTTCGGTGGGACCAACATGCAACTCGGTAGGACCGATATGGTTAGGGTTAGGGCATAACGTAATCTCGGTGAGACCGATTACACAAACTCGGTGAGACCGATTTTGGTAATAAGCTAACCAGAGAGTTGGTCAGGTAACTCGATGGGACCGATTCGCTCATTTTGGTGAGACCGAAATGTTACAAAAGGGAAACAGAGAGTTTACATTGCAATCTCGGTGGGACCGATCGTCCATGTCGGTGGGACCGAAACGTCACGAAGGGAAATAGAGAGATTACAATCCCATCTCGGTGAGACCGAGATCCCTATCGGTGAGACCGATTTGCCTAGGGTTTGTGGCAGTGGCTATGACATCTGAACTCGGTGGCGCCGGATAGAAAGAATCGGTGGGGCCGAGTTTGACTTTTGTTTTAGGTAATATGTGGATGTGAGAAAGTAGTTGAGGGCTTTGGAGCATGTCACTAAGCACTTTGAGCAAGAGCCTCATTAAACAACACCCCATCCCTCCTTGATAGTATTGGCTTTTCCTATAGACTCAATGTGATCTTGGATCACTAAAATAGAAAATTTAGAGTCTTGAGCTTTGAGCTTGAGCCAATCCTTTTGTCCTTAGCATTTTGAGGGGTCCACTTTTCTCATCCATGTCATGCCAAACATTGAGCTTTCCTGAAATATTAATCTTGAAATAGCATTAGCTCAATGAGCTATATGTTGTTAGGAATTACCAAAACCACCTACGGACAATTGCACTTTCAGTAAGACAGTTATTATCCACTCTCGTCGTCCTTATATATATTCATTAGTCTTGCTATAAGACGCAGTAGATGCTATATAAGTCCGTCAGATCTTACGTCAAGATCCATGCAAAATTTTCTTTTCATATTTTCTTTTTTCTCTCTTAAATTTAGTCGAGTGAGACATAGCCACGCCATTAAACAGAGGCTCGTGCGCCATTAATAGGGACCTTGGGAGAGAGGTGGACGGTAGATGGAGGTCAAAGGGCTCTCCTCCCGATAAGCACGCGCAGGGGTCCGATCGCACGCCTCCCGTACTCAAATAGCTACCCTACACGGCGCCTCCTGGCTAAAAAAAATGGGATGCGTGGCGGCACGTAGATGGTAAATAAAACACCCACGGTTTCAATAATACCTGTGTTTCCGATTGTAACGTGGCATCACTTGTTCCAAAATAACTTTGTTGATTGTTAATGTGTGCGCCTTTTCGCAAATCGGACAGCAAAATTACCACAGCATGTTGGTGCCATGTCATGACACCAAGCCAAGTTTCATGATTTTCATGCGTGTTTTGGATTTACAGGAATTAAAAAACCAAGTTTATCAATGTTTCCAGCCGAGGCACGACGCCCGGATGTTTGAATTTCATTCCAATTTCTTGCATGGGACCTAGAAATTTACCCGAGGACACACATGTGATTTTTCAACCAGCTTTGGTGCACTGGAGCATGTGCTTGTATTTCAAATTTGAATTATGCACACAAAGGTGACACATTCCCTCTCAGAACCATGAACCTTCTTGAGAGAAGCTCCGGTTTGCAAGAAGCTTATACCAAAACTTGTTCCTGTTCGACCAATTTTTTTACCACAACATGGTAGTACCTTGACATGACACTATGCCAAGTTCCATGATTTTCAGGCGTGTTTTGGATTTACAAGAATTTTAAAACCAAGTTTCTCAATGTTCTCGGCCGAGCCACGATGCCCAGATGTTTGAATTTCATTCCCATTTCTTGCATGGGACCTAGAAATTCACCCGAGGACACACATGTGATTTTTCAACCAACTTTGGTGCACGGGAGGATGTGCTTGTAGTTCAAATTTGAATTATGCACATTAAATGACCAGAAAATCAATTGATGTATAAAAAAGGCCAAACGAACCCGGTATAATTCCAAAATTTCACAGGGCACTCATTGTCATGACCGGTTTTCCAATAAAAATATTTATTGAGAAACTGATCTTTTAATTCGAGTGTGAGGAAAAACCTCCATACTGGTAGACAAAACCTTGATACAATAAGCCAGTAGCATTTAATATATTACAGGGTCGAGCTGAGTTTGCTCAACAAATTATTACAGGCACGCCAATAATTATACATAGTGGCGGATATGACACAGTGGAGTGGTGGCATACTACTGACTCGAGATAAAGTAGTGGAATAACACAGTGGAGTGGATAATATGACTCCTACACTGGCGGCTCATCGAGCCTCGAGGTGAGGCTCGATGAATTTATTTGGGTAGCGGAAGCGGATATAACATGATGACTAATCCAGGGTCGCACGAGACTGACTGGGATTCCTCTAGGCGTCGGACTCACTATCGAACTCTTCATCCATGAGATCGCCTTCGTCAGCATCTGGCCAAATCAACAAGCCAGGTGAGTACTTTGAAAGTACTCGCAAGACAGTTCGGACAAAAGATATAACAAATGTATGCGTGAATGCGTCATGAGTAACTTAACAATGCGTAATCAAATCAGTATAACAAGGTAAGTGAAAAGGGAGTCGACGGTAGTCTGCTCGAAAACCCAATAAAATAAACTGAAAACCGATCGGGTGTCTGAAGCGACACCTCGAAGGGTGAACAAATAAATAAAGCATGTCATGATCGGTGTCTAGCGACACCTCAAAAGGGCTTAAACTGAAAGAAAAGACATGCGTTCCACAGTCGGACGTCGGAGCGACATCACAGAAAGGGCTTATATCAAAAGTAAATAAATAACAATGCCACAGTCGGACGTCTGAGCGACATCGCAGAAAGGGCTTATATCAAAAGTAAATAAATAACAATGCATCAGTCGGACGACTGAGCGACATCTCAGAAAGCGCTTATGTCAAAATAAGTAAATAACAATGCCACGATCGGACGTCTGGCGACATCGCAGAAAGGGCTTATATCAAAAATAAGTAAATAACAATGCCACAGTCGGACGTCTGAGCGACATCGCATAAAGGGCTTATACTTCATTATTCATAACTTACAAGAAATGGTGCTCACGGAAAATATTCATCACATGATAGTAAACGGGTTAGTCCATCCACAGGAAATAAACATTTAACACTCATGCGGTTCTCGTGGAGTTTTACATCACCGGACTGACATTTGACAAGATAAGATGAACACAGTACTTGGATCTGGATAAGATGATTTCAAGGATTATTGACTCTGCAGAGTTTGTACTAAATTATCCACAGCCAACGGATTTCTGTAGTCTCGAAGGACTAATTCTGTTTACGGTATTTCGGAGGAAACACAGCTAACCAGTACACACCCATCCCACCTTACGTTGCCAGCAATCACCCTAGATAGCGTTCAAGAAAAACTTTGAGGCGGGGAGGTCATAATCTCGAATAGCATGGGATCAAATTTATATACGCGCGCTCTAAGGGTTGCCCCCCTCTCGGTCCCAACCGGAAACACCCATGCCCCCTGACCGGATGATAGGCTTTAATCGAGGGCCATGGAACCCTCATCCCGGCCTCTCGATTTGGTGTGTAGCAGAAAGCGGTTTGCAACTTACTAAGCCGTATACCTTGCGGAAAACATGTGGTAGCACGGAAGGGAAAACGGACGGAAATGGGCTGATTCATGTTGACACTGGGTCAAACCATCTGGCATAAGACTGGCATGCTACAACACTGCCATCTTACCCATTCTCATGCCAACTCATGGCCATGCAAACTCATTTCCATCAACTCATGGATTTCCAAAACTCACTTGCCTCAACTTTTTTTCGTTATATAACTTTCATCGAGATGCTCATGAACATGCCATGAGACTAATTAATGCAAACATGCCCAAACACTCATCATATCAAAAGTTCAAACATGCTTGCCTGGTTCGGAGTAGTCGGGGCCTAGCTCGGTGAAGTTCGCGGTTCCGTCACCTCCTTCGGTATCTACGGTATACAAAATTACACGCACTAACGTAAATACCATGGGGTGCACAAAATATTCCAAATATTTTTCAAATAAATCTGATAAAAATTATACAAAATTTTGAAGAGGACAGAAAAGAATCACTCAAAAATCCTTTCTTGTTTAAAAGTTATAAGAGTTTTGGTCCAAGGACCTTTCTCAGAATGAAACGAGAAAACTCTCAGGGGTCTAAGCAGAAAAGTCCAGAAAATGATTCAGATTAGAAAGCGCCTTTGCCAGAATACGCTTTCGGAAACGGTTCGAAAAAAAGAATAGAGAGGCTGACGGGCGGGTCCCACCCATCAGGTTTGAATATTCAAAAGGAGGTGGCAGAGCTCGTCGGCGCCCGAGAGCTGCGGTGGTCGCCGGCGGCGATCCACGGCGAGGCAAGGGGATCGGGGGGTACCTCTGTGATCAGCGCACCCTTCTGCGTCAGTGGGTGGTGGTGGTGGCCGCCGGCGAGCACCATGTCGACGGCGGCCCTTGCTCCGTGACGGTGGTTCGGGAAGTCGTGGATCTCACCGAGAGAGTTCTTTGAGGTCAAATTGGAGTGGGGGTTAGTCTCCTAGAGGTGCCATGAGGCTACGGGCAAGTCTAGGGCGGTGGAGGAGCTCTCACCGGAGAGAACGCTGCCGGAGCCAAGCGGACGGATGTGGCCAGAGTTGAGGAAGAAGGGCCCCTCGAGGCTCTTCCAGTGGGTGGGCGGGTCTCGTGAGGTGGTGGAGGCGTGCGGGGTCGAGAGCGAGCTCGGAGGCGCTATATATAGCCGGCCCGAGGCGGTTGCCGAGAACGGGATAAGTCTGGCGAGCGATTACGGCGGTGCTGTGGCTCGACGGTAGGTTTAGGAGCTTGAGTATCGACTAGACGGAGCACTGAGTCCATCCCGGTGCCTAACTCAGCAAGGTAGGGGCGGTTACGGCTTGTCCCCAACAGAACGGCCATGCGGCACGTCAACGGCAGAGGGCGCGCCCCGTGCGTGCCAGGCCACGGCGACGTGCTGCATGCGTGCGCTGGCAAGGGAGACGGCCACACGGAGCTCCCAGGTGGCGTGGGCGTTGCCGAACGGCGTTGTGTCGCAGGGTGCCCCCTGTTGACCGCCACGGGAGGTCCCGACGCTGCGGAAGACGCCGACGCAGATGGGCCATGGTGCCATCGACGCCAGGAACCAGCCAAGTGCTCGTGCAGCGCTCCGGACAGGGAGGAGGAGCCATGCGCAACGCGCCAAGTGCACAACTGACAGGTGACCAGCCTCTGACGAAACTGAATTTACTAAAACACTGATTCTCTCTGAAAATGCAAAGTGACAGTGCAGGCTAGGTGTTAGACAGAATGATTTTGGCATGTGGGATTTTTCCTTGAGCTGATTTTTGGTGGAGTGGCTTCTCATTGCAACTGGAGGTTGCCTGAATTTTTGTGGAATTTTTGGAGAAGAGGAGATATGAATTTCACCAAATTTGACAAATCTGGTCCAAACTTGCAGAAGCTGAAACTTGAAAATTTTGAAAAGAAGAAGAGCAGATCTTGATGGTTCTAGGTTGTGGGTGCTAGGGACTATCCAGAGGAGTTGATTTGAGATCAAAGTTCAAAGGCATTAAGGTACTTGCTTTGCAAATCACCTAGGCTCAAAAATATGGACAGAATTGTTTTGGGCAAAGAAATAAATGAAATAAAAATCCAAAAAAAGAGTTGGACTGGTTGGGTCAGAATATTTGGATTGTCCCAAAGTGGAAGGAGGGGTTTTGGGAAGATTTACTACAAGAGGCAAGATAAAACTATGGGTGGTTTTAAAATAAGAGAAGAACCAAAACTCCTAGGGTTTTCTTCTAAAAGAAAAATAAATCCAAAAAATAAATTTGAGAAGGGGAGAATCAGAAGAAAGGTTTTTAAATAACCAACACCATAGTTGAAGAAGATGCCAAAGTAAAAAATCCTTTGCCAAAGGGGAAATTCTTGAGAGAAAGAGATTTTTGGAAGGGTTTAAATGACCTCCTTCAAAACCAACAAAGTTTTTGTTGAAAACCAAAACAAAAATTTTGGAGTGTCACAACACCTACCCCCTTAGGAAAAATCTCGTCCCCGAGATTTCAGCTGATTCTCAAATAAGTGTGGGTGCTCTCCGAAGAAAATCCTCTCTTTCCCAAGTGGCTTCACTCTCGGTGTGGTTGCTCCACTGAACTTTGAAGAACTTGATGGTTTTCTGTCGGGTCCTCCTTTCAGACTCCTCCAAGATTTTTATTGGATGCTCTCGATATGTGAGATCTGGCTGCACGTCAATGTTTTCATGTGATACTTGCTTCTCTGGGTTGCTCAAGCACTTCCTCAATTGCGAGACGTGGAACACGTCGTGGACGTCGGATAAATCTTCGGGTAAGTCTAGCTGGTAGGCTACCGTGCCTCTCCGTGCCACTATGCAGAATGGTCTGATGAATCTTGGTGCCAGCTTCCCTTTAATATTGAATTTATGCAGGCCTCTCATAGGGGATACTCGTAGGTACACAAATTCACCGGATTCAAAGCTGATTCCCCGATGTTTTTGATCCGCATAACTCTTCTGTCGACTTTGGGTTGTCTTGAGTCGATCCCTAATCACCTTAACTTTATCTTCAGCCTCCTTGAGCATGTCTGGGCCGAAGATATGGATGTCTCCGGTTTCTGACCAATTTAGCGGGGTACGACATCTCCGCCCGTACAGAGCCTCAAATGGTGCCATTTGCAGGCTGGCTTGATAACTGTTGTTATATGCGAACTCTGCGTATGGTAAGCTCTCTTCCCAACTGGTCCCATAGGTGAGGACACATGCTCTCAGCATGTCTTCTAGAATCTGGTTTACGCGTTAAGTTTGTCCATCTGTCTGGGGCCGTGTCACGGTCTTGAACGCCAGCTTGAGTTCCCGAGCTTGTTGTAAGTGATCCCAAAATCAGGAGACGAATTGAGTGCCTCTGTCTGATATTATTTTCTTTGGGACTCCATGTAAGCAGACGATACGGGAAAGATAAAGCCTAGCAAGCTTCTGAGTGGTGTGGGTTGTCTTCACGGGGATGAAGTGTGCTACTTTAGTCAGTCTATCAGTGATGACCCAAATGGCATTATTTCCGTGTCGTGACCGAGGTAGCCCAACAATAAAATCCATTCCAATCTCGTCCCATTTCCACTCGGGTATTTTATTTGGCTGTAAAAGTCCGGTCGGTTTCTGGTGCTCGGCCTTGATGCGTTGACAAGAGTCACAACATGCGATGAACGTGGCTATGTCCCTTTTTAGACCGTGCCACCAATATTTCTCTTGAATATCCTTGTACATTTTTGTCCCTCCGGGATGTATCGAATACGGGGTGGTGTGGCCTTCAGCTAAGATCTGCTGTTTAAGGTCCTTGATATTTGGCATGAAAAGTCTATCTCCGTACCACAATATTCCCTGCTTATCGATAACGAACTCTGGGGCCTTGCCCAAACTCACTTTCTGTCTAATGCCTTCAATGTTGGTGTGTCCATGCTGAGCCTTTTTAATCGTTTCCATCAGGGTAGGCTGTATTTCTAAATTTGATACGCTGCCTTCGGTGACTACCAGCAAGTTGAGTTTAGCAAACTCCTGCCGAAATTCAGGTCTCGTGTTTGGCGGTGTCATTGCGTTTGGGCTAGGGTTCCGACTTAGAGCGTCTGCCACTACATTTGCTTTTCTTGGATGGTAGTGGATTCCAATGTCATAATCCTTCACTAGTTCCAACCAGTGTCGTTCCCGTAAATTCAGTTCCGGTTGTGTGAAAATATACTTGAGGCTCTTATGGTCCGTGTATATCTCACAACGATTTCCAAGTAAAAAGTGTCTCCATTCTTTGAGTGCATGAATAACTGCTGCTAACTCTAGGTCATGAGTAGGATAATTTTCCTCATGCTTGCGAAGTTGTCTGGAGACATATGCGACTACCTTGCCTTCTTGCATCAACACGCATCCGAGGCCTTTCTAGGATGCGTCTGTACACCTCAAAATTCTTGTGTATGTCCGCACAATTAATACTGGTGCTGTCGTTAATTTCCTTTTTAATTCTTGGAAACTTTTCTCACAAGCTTCCGTCCATTCAAACTTCTTGTCTTTCTTGAGTAGCTGCGTCATTGGCTTTGCTATGGTGGAGAATCCTTCAATAAATCTTCGGTAGTATCCTGCCATTCCCAAGAAACTTTGTACGTCCGTTACGCTGGCTGGTGGCTTCCAGCCAAGTACGGCCTTGACTTTTTCCGGGTCTACGGCAATACCTTCTTGGGTCAGTACGTGGCCCAGAAAACCTACTTGCCTTAGCCAAAATTCACACTTGCTGAATTTAGCGTACAATTGATGTTTCCTGAGTTCCCCTAGTACAATTCGGAGATGTTCAGTGTGCTCTTCTGGTGTCTTGGAGTATACCAGAATATCGTCGATAAATACCACAACAAACTTGTCCATAAACTTCATAAATACTTTGTTCATGAGGTGAACAAAATATGCGGGGACGTTTGTTAGTCTGAATGGCATTACGGTGAACTCATACAATCCGTATCTGGAGGTGAAAGTCGTCTTGGGAATATCTTCGGTTCGCACCTTTAATTGATGGTATCCCGACCTCAAGTCAATTTTTGAGAATACCTTGGCCTGAGCGAGCTGATCAAATAAATCATTTATCCGTGGCATCGGATATTTGTTCTTGATTATGACCATGTTAAGCGCTCAATAGTCTATGCACAATCTCAGTGTTCCATCCTTCTTTTTGGCAAATAAAATTGGTGAACCCCAGGGTGAGGAGCTGGCTCATATATAACCTTTGTCCAGTAATTATTTTATTTGCTTCTTCAGTTCTACCAATTCGGATGGTGCTATTCTGTATGGTTTCTTGTATATGGGGGCGGTTCTGGGTGCTAGCTCAATGCTGAATTCTATCTCTCGGTCTGGTGGCATGCCTGGTAGTTCTTCGGGAAATACGTCTGGAAATTCACACACCATCGAACCTTGCTTAATTCAGAAATATCCACCTTGTTCAATCTTGGTTGCCGGGATATTTTTCTTTCTTTGGCTGAAACTTTTATGGTCTCCCGTGGTGGTGGGTGAGAATCACGGTCCGGTTGAAGCGATCAATAAAACCTTTGTTGGTGGTTAACCAATCCATCCCTAGGATGACATCCAGTCCTTTATTTTCCAACATGATAAGATTGGCGTGAAACTTCAACCCTTCAAACTCAATAATCACTCCTTGGCAATAACTCTGGGTAACTTGCTTAATCCCAGGGGACTTGACGACCATAGATTTTTCCAAGGGAAGCATCGAAAAATTATTTTGCAAGGCAAAACTTTTCAAAATGAATGAGTGAGAAGCTCGTAATCAAACAAAACCATGGCAGGTATTGTGTTGACAGGAAACGTACCGAGTACGATATCTGGGGTGTTCTGTGCTTCCTCTTTGGTCACGTGGTTCAGATGACCCTTCCTGTGGTTGTTATTTGGGTTGAAATTGTTGCGCTTTGGCGCCGAATTATTGCCTCCGTTGTTCGGCTTTGGGGTCAAGTTCCTTGGCTTGGGGCACTGCTTGGCATAGTGCCCTTCTTCTCCACAGGCGTAGCAAGTAACGCCTGGGTGGTATGTGAACTCCTTGTCCCTTGCATGGAATTTCTTGATTGGACGTGAGACGTTTGTCGTGGGTTTGGGTGTCCAACCTTTCTAAATGTCTGTCTTGCTGCGGTGGTTGCGAGCATGATTAGTCTGGTCCTTTTTCGCTATGGAAATCTTCCAAGCTGCGCCTCTCATTTTCCAAAGTAATGGCCTTATCCACCAGCGTCTTAAAGTCCGGAAGGTGTGCACAACCAACTGGCATTTAAGCGCGGGCATCGCATCGCCTAGGAATTTTTCCATCTTCTTGCTTTCGGACATATACGCTCCTCGTTGGCGTGAAGCGAGACAATATAGTAAATTGACTGTTGTATTCGACACCGTCATTGTCCTTTGCTTGAGGTCATCAAATTCTCTCTTTTGATCTTCATAAGACTCTTAGGAATATGTGCCCACGAAAACCTTCTTTGAACTCCTCCTGTGTTATATTATTTTCGTTGGGGTGCATGTGTAGGAAATTTTCCCACCACGATGCGGCTGCTCCAGTGAGATAGTGCGGTGCATAAAATACTTTCTCAAGATCTGAACACTGGGCAATAATTAACTTTCCTTCCATGTCTCGAAGCCAGTCCTCGGCTTCAAGAGGTTTGTCAGTGTGAGAAAATGTTTGGGGACGCGTCTTCTGTAGCTCAGATAACTTTGATTGTCTTTGATACTGTCCACGGTGATTTCCCATATTGATGACTTGGTTCATCATCTCCTGATGTTGTTGCTCACTTTGCTCATAAAGACGGCACATTTTGGAAAGTGTTGTTTCACTGTCCTGTTGACTTGACTGCCCCTGTGTGAAAATGTTGCTGGGTTGTGTGCCATAATTTTGCTCTGGCGGAGTTGGCATGGAGCGCGTCCAAGGACGAGACATTGTTCACTCTGGGGATATATTTTGTAAAACTCATAAGAAATGAAATTGAGTTGCAAAACTCAATAAATTCATGAAGACGAAAAAAGTCTCAAATGCTCCAAGATTTTTCAAGAGAATAAACGCTTTGCATCGGAGAAGGACTGCTCATTACATATCTTACACGCATAAGCAGTAATTATACAATACATCACTCGGGATATGCGTACATATTCCGACATGTTATTTAGGCTAGTGCACTCCTCCAGTTCCTACATGAAGCGCAAACAAGCTACTTCTCATAGCCTATGTACATATAAACATATCGCACAAGTCGGTACATCGCATGGCGGCTAAGCGTACTCAGTTGGAGATGGTAAGGATTTCCCTTGGCCTGCCGAGGGTGAGGCGCAGTGAGGCTGGGGACTCAACCTCCTCTTCGGTAATAGGCTCCAGATGTGAAGTGCTGCGCTGAGTTGGTGGAGCAGGTGCCCTATGCGGGACAACACGAACATGAGCGTGCGCAAGGGGTGGTGCATAACGAACTGGAGTAGGCGCAATGACATGGTTGAACTCCTCAGTGGTAGGCAGGCGGCGAGTACTGGCGAGAGCAGTTGGAACAAAAGATGTTGATGACGAGACGAAAGTCAGTGGCGGTGCGGTGCGCAGGAGCTCCCTCCTGTTGGCGGCACAGCCATGGACTGAGTCCATGCGGGCAGCCACAAAGTCGTCCACCAGGTTGTCGAAGGCTACCTCCAAAGCCCGGAGATACTCGGTAAGCATCTCAAAAGCCTCGTCTCGTTCTCCTCTGGGGCAAGAGAACGCGTAGTGGCAGGTGTATGGCACGTGACATGGAAGGTAGCGGTAACGACGAGTGTTCATCGAAGGAAGGATATCCTCAGACGAGCTATCGCCTCACGGGCTGCCATCTGCAGTGCATGCTTCTCCGTAGGCATGGCTCTCCCCAAGAACCGGAAACGCTCAACTCGCCCTCCCTTGAATTCCACTGCGGCCTGGTGCATGGTTAGACGGTCATTGACCTTGTGCTGAGAGAGTTAGAAGACTGGGCGCACAGATGGCCCCATCGCGACTTGGACGATGAAGGAGAGAAGCTTGACGAACCCATCAGGCATGTTGGCGAACATCTGTGACTCCCAGTTGTTGCCAGCCATCTACAAAAGTAGGCAAAAATTCTGAATGGTCAAACCATAAATTTATGCTGGCTGTCAGAAATTGACTACATTTGTAAAAATTAAAATTTAGCTCTATATGCTAATAACCGATTAGCGATCGCACCTAGTGGCTTCCTCTGATTAGCACTGGCTCGGTACCAAGCTTGTCACGACCGGTTTTCCAATAAAAATATTTATTGAGAAACCGATCTTTTAATTCCAGTGTGAGGAAAATCCTCCATACTGGTAGACAAAACCTTGATACAATAAGCCAGTAGCATTTAATATATTACAGGGTCGAGCTGAGTTTGCTCAACAAATTATTACAGGCACGCCAATAATTATACATAGTGGCGGATATGACACAAAGGAGTGGTGGCATACTACGACTTGAGATAAAGTAGTGGAATAACACGGTGGAGTGGATAATATGACTCCTACATCGGCGGCTCATCGAGCGCCGAGGTGAGGCTCGATGAATTTATTTCAATGGCGGAAGCGGATATAACATGATGACTAATCCAGGGTCGACGAGACCGACCGATTCCTCTAGGCGTCGGACTCACTATCGAACTCTTCATCCATGAGATCGCCTTTCACAAGATCTCGCCAAATCAACAAGCCAGGTGAGCACTTTGAAAGTACTCGCAAGACAGTTCAGACAAAAGATATAACAAATGTATGCGTGAATGCGTCATGAGTAATTTAACAATGCGCAATCAAATCAGTATAACAAGGTATGTGAAAAGGGAGTCGGCGGTAGTCCGCTCGAAAACCCAATAAAATAAACTGGAAACCGATCGGGTGTCTGAAGCGACACCTCGAAGGGTGAACAAATAAATAAAGCATGCCGCAGTCGGGCGTCTAAGCGACACCTCAAAAGGGCTTAAACTGAAAGAAAAGACATGCGTGCCATAGTCGGACATTGGAGCGACATCACAGAAAGGGCTTATATCAAAAGTAAATAAATAACAATGCCACAGTCGAACGTCTGAGCGACATCGCAGAAAGGGCTTATATCAAAAGTAAATAAATAACAATGCCGCAGTCGGACGTCTGAGCGACATCGCAGAAAGGGCTTATATCAAAAATAAGTAAATAACAATGCCACAGTCGGACGTCTGAGCAACATCGCAGAAAGGGCTTATATCAAACATAAGTAAATAACAATGCCACAGTCGGACGTCTGAGCGACATCGCAGAAAGGGTTTATACTTCATTATTCATAACTTACAAGAAATGGTGCTCACGGAAAATATTCATCACATGATAGTAAACGGGTTAGTCCATCCACAGGAAATAAACATTTAACACTCATGCGGTTCTCAGGAGTTTCTGTCACCGGGACTGACATTTGACAAGATAAGATAACACATCACTTGGATCTGGATAAGATGATTTCAAGGATTATTGACTCTGCAGAGTTTGTACTAAATTATCCACAGCCAACGGATTTCCGTAGTCTCAAAGGACTAGTTCCGTTTACGGTATTTCGGAGGAAACACAACTAACCAGTACACACCCATCCCACCTTACGTTTCCAGGAATCACCCTAGACAGCGTTCAAGAAAAACTTTGAGACAGGGAGATCCTAATCTCGAATAGCATGGGATCAAATTTATATACGTGCGCTCTAAGGGGTGCCCCCTCTCGGTCCCAACCGGAAACACCCATGCCCCCTGACCGGATGATAGGCTTTAATCCAGGGCCATGGAACCCTCATCCCGGCCTCTCGATTTGGTGTGTACCAGAAAGCGGTTTGCAACTTACTAAGCCGTATACCTTGTGGAAAACATGTGGTAGCACGGAAGGGAAAACAGATGGAACTGGGCTGATTCATGTTGACACTGGGTCAAACCATCTGGCATAAGACTGGCATGCTACAACACTGCCATCTTACCCATTCTCATGCCAACTCATGGCCATGCAAACTCATTTCCATCAACTCATGGATTTCCGAAACTCACTCGCCTCAACTTTTTTTCGTGATATAACTTTCATCGATATGCTCATGAACATGCCATGAGACTAATTAATGCAAACATGCCCAAACACTCATCATATCAAAAGTTCAAACATGCTTGCCTGGTTTGGAGTAGTCGGGGCCTAGCTCGGTGAAGTTCGCGGTTCCGTCACCTCCTTCGGTATCTACGGTATACAAAAATACACGCACTAACGTAAATACCATGGGTGCACAAAAATATTCCAAATATTTTTCAAATAAATCTGATAAACAAACTAGACAAAATTTTGAAGAGGACAGAAAAAGAATCACTCAAAAATCCTTTTCTGTTTAAAAGTTATAAGAGTTTTGGTCCAAGGACCTTTCTGTAATGAAACAGAAAACTCTTAGGGGTCTAAGCAGAAAAGTCTAGAAAACGATTCAGATTAGAAAGCGCCTTTGCCAGAATACGCTTTTGGAAACGGTTCAAAAAAAAGAATAGAGAGGCTGACGGGCGGGTCCCACCCGTCAGGTTTGAATATTCAAAAGGAGGCGGCAGAACTCGTCGGCGCCCGAGAGCTGCGGTGGTCGCCGGCGGCGATCCACGGCGAGGCATACCTCTGTGATCAGCGCACCCTTCCGCGTCGGTGGGTGGTGGTGGTGGTCGCCGGTGAGCACCACGTCAACGGTGGCCCTTGCTCCGGCGGACGGTGGTTCAGGAAGTCGTAGGTCTCACCGGAGAGAGTTGCTGGGGTCAAATTGGAGTGGGGGTTAGTCTCATAGAGGTGCCATGAGGCTACGGGCAAGTCTAGGGCGGTGGAGGAGCTCTCACCAGAGAGAATGCTGCCGGAGCCCGAAGCGGACGGAGGTGGCCGGAGTTGAGGAAGAAGGGCACCTCGAGGCTCTTCCACTGGCTGGGCGGGGTCTGGTGGGATGGTGGAGGCGTGCGGGGTCGAGAGCGAGCTCGGAGGCGCTATATATAGCCGGCCCGAGGCGGTTGCTAAGAACGGGATAAGTCCGGCGAGCGATTACGGCGGTGCTGTGGCTGGACGGTAGGTTTAGGAGCTTGAGCATCGACTAGACGAAGCACTGAGTCCATCCCGGTGCCTAACTCAGCAAGGTAGGGGCGGTTACGGCTGTCTCAACGGAACGCCCGCGGCGGCACGCCGTCGGCAGAGGGCGCGCCCGTGCGTGCTGTGCCACGGCGACGCGGCTGCATGCGTCTGCTGGCAAGGGAGACGGCCACGCTGAGCTCCTAGGTGGCGTGGGCGGTGCCGAACGGCGTTGTGCCGCAGGGTGCCCCCTGTTGGCCGCCACGGGAGGTCCCGACGCTGCGGAAGACGCCGGTGCAGACGGGCCATGGCGCGCCAGGAACCAGCCAAGTGCTCGTGCGGCGCTCTGGACAGGGAGGAGGAGCCATGCGCAACGCGCCAAGCGCACAGTTGACAGGTGACCAGCCTCTGACGAAACTGAATTTACTGAAACTCTGAATCTCTCTGAAAATGCAAAGTGACAGTGCAGGCTAGGTGTTCGACAGAATGATTTTGGTATGTGGGGATTTTTCCTTGAGCTGATTTTTGGTGGAGTGGCTTCTCATTGCAACTAGAGGTTGCCTTAATTTTGGTGGAATTTTTTGGAGAAGAGGAGATATGAATTTCACCAAATTTGACAAATCTGGTCCAAACTTGCAGAAGCTCAAACTTGAAAATTTTGAAAAGAAGAAGAGTAGATCTTGATGGTTCTAGGTTGTGGGTGCTAGGGACTATCCAGAGGAGTTGATTTGAGATCAAAGTTCAAAGGCATTAAGGTACTTGCTTTGCAAATCACCTAGGCTCAAAAATATGGACAAAATTGTTTTGGGCAAAGAAATAAATGAAATAAAAATCCAAAAAAAGAGTTGGACTGGTTGGGACTGAATATTTGGATTGTCCCAAAGTGGAAGGAGGGGTTTTGGGATGATTTACCACAAGAGGCAAGATAAAACCATGGGTGGTTTTAAAATAAGAGAAGAACCAAAACTCCTAGGGTTTTCTTCTAAAAGAAAAATAAATCCAAAAATAAATTTGAGAAGGGAGAATCAAGAAAGGTTTTTAAATAACCAACACCATAGTTGAAGAAGATGCCAAAGTAAAAATCCTTTGCCAAAGGGGAAATTCTTGAGAGAAAGAGATTTTTGGAAGGGTTTAAATGACCTCCTTCAAAACCAACAAAGTTTTTGTTAAAAACCAAAACAAAATTTTTGGAGTGTCACACTCATGTAGTTCTATGTTGCCTCTGTAAAGAAACTCAAGGGGGCAGCGTATATTGTTTCACACTCAAAGGTGACACGTTCCCTCTCAGAACCACGAGCCTTCTTGAGAGAAGCTCCGGTTTACAAGAAGCTTATACCAAAATTTGTTCCTATTCGGCCATTTTTTTACCACGGCATGGTAGTACCATGACATGACACCATGCCAAGTTTCATGATTTTCAAGCGTGTTTTGGATTTACAAGAATTTGGAAACCAAGTGTCTCAATGTTCTCGGCCGAGCCACGATGCCCAGGTGTTTAAATTTCATTCCCATTTCTTGCATGGGACCTAGAAATTCACCCGAGGACACACATGTGATTTTTCAACCAACTTTGGTGCACGGGAGCATGTGCTTGTAGTTCAAATTTGAATTATGCGCATTTAATGACCAGAAACTCAATTAATGTATAAAAAGGCCAAACGAACCCGGTATAATTCGAAATTTAACAGGGCACTCATGTAGTTTTATGTTGCCTCTGTAAAGAAACTCAAGGGGGGCAGCGTATATCGTTTCACACTCAAAGGTGACACGTTCCCTCTCAGAACCACGAGCCTTCTTGAGAGAAGGTCTGGTTTTCAAGAAGCTTATACCAAAACTTGTTCCAAATATGCCCAATTTTTTACCACAGCATGTTAGTGCCATGATATGACAGCATGCCAAGTTTCATGATTTCCAGGCAAGTTTTGGATTTACATGAATTAAAAAACCAAGTTTCTCGATGTTCTCGGCCGAGTCACGATGCCCAGATGTTTGAATTTCATTCCCATTTCTTGCATGGGACCTAGAAATTCACCCAAGGGCAACACCTCATCCCTCCTTAATAGTATTGGCTTTTGCTATAGACTCAATGTGATCTTGGATCACTAAAATATAAAATGTAGAGTCTTGAGCTTTGAGCTTGAGCCAATCCTTTTATCCTTAGTATTTTGAGGGGTCCATTTTCCTCATCCATGCCATGCCATTCATTGAGCTTTTCCTGAAATATTTATCTTGGAATGATGTTAGCTCAATGAGCTAAATGTTGTTAGGAATTACCAAAACCACCTAGGTAGTTGCACTTTCATCGCATCAATAATATTTCTTTTTGCCTCTTCCATGGCATTCTTGGTTATTTCTGCAGGTTTGACTGCGGTTCCTTCTGAGTAAACTGGCACACCCACCAGTCAATGCGTTTTTTCTTTTTTAACTAAGCCCAAACTGTAGCATTGCATTTAGAAAGCAAGTGCAACTTAGTTGCTTTAACCTTTCAGTTTCGAAACAACCCGAGGGCACATTGATTCTTGTAAGTCAGTTAAGTGTTGCAGTTGTCCACTCTACATCTTACATAGAAGTTAAGTTCATCAAAGAAGTACCTGTTGACCCAGTACAGTGAGTTGATCGATGACAGCAAGCCTGTACACAACTACAGCGTCTAACATACAACTCTTCCCTTCCCAAGTAACATAACTCTGGTATAAGCACCTACACTTTATCATGTATTGACGCCCTATTAAGATTGTCTAAAAGGTTGAGGAAAGCACCAGTTTCTTCCAGATAGAATGCAAGTTTTACCCAAAAAATAGTCTTCAAACACCTTGCAGACCTGCCAGTAGGATGACCGCTGGGCCATTTTTGTGAACACCAAGTCTGATACCTCTCTACCCATGAGTTGAACAAGTTCATCATGCACAATCTACAAACAGATTAATAATTTAGTTTGAGAAGATTGTCACAAACTCACCATATCAATGAAGCATAACATAATAACCTCTCATTATAGTGAAATTGTTGAAGTGTCTTACAACATCTTTACTTCTAATAGCAAGAGAAATAGGACCATAATAACATAATCCTGGAATCAGACCCACCCTCTGTCTTTAATTAATAGCAAGAGAAATAGGGTCATGGCGTTTATGATTCAAAGATATGCACAATTATATTTTTTGCGATGGCGAATCTTTGGAAATTTTTATTATAGTCAAGGGCGATTACCATACGTCTGAACGATGGCGAGCATACCCAAAATACGACAGTTGGCCCTCTCTGCTCTCATCTGCTTCTTCTCGTGACTATTTCTACTGATTGTTGACTGGACTCAGCTGCTCTCTAGATCGACAATTGCATCCAAGCATACCATAGTAGCTCCTAATCTAGGATCTTTTATGTAAAGTAACATTAAAAGAAGCAACCATCTGTCAAATTTTTCAAGAAAGAATAGCACGCTTGAAATACAGTAGACATATCAAACAAATCCAGGTACATAGAGTACACAGTGACATCGTCACATCTACAAAATTAGGAAAAGTATATAGCCTACATCACAAATATAAATATTCTGTTCTCACCTAAAACTATCCCAAAAGAGACAAATAAGAACACAAGTGCTGATATAAATGCAGGCCAATGTACAACACATTCAGCAAAGATTTCCAAAGATAAGTGATACGTCTTCGTCGTATCTATAATTTTTGATTGTTTCATGCCAATATTATACAACTTTCACATATTTTTGGCAACTTTTTATATGATTTACTGGACTAACCTATCGATCCAGTGCCCAGTGCCAGTTCCTATTTTTTGCATTTTTTTGTATAGCAGAAAATCCATATCAAACGAAGTCCAAACGCGATAAAAATTTACGGAGAATTATTTTGGAATTTATGTGATATTTGGGAGGTGGAATCAACGCAAACGGGGGCCCATAGTGCCCACAACCCACCAGGGCGCGCCCTAGTGTCTTGTGCCCTCCTCAAACGTCGGTTGGAGCCCTTCTTATGGCGCAAGAAAGATAATTTATGGAAAAAATTGTGTAAAAATTTCAGCACATAGGAGTTACGGATCTCTGGGAATTTAAGAAACCGTGAAGGGCCAGATGTCAGGAACGCTAAACAGAAGAGAACAGAGAGGGAGATCCAATCTCGGAGGGGCTCCCGCCTCCCCGCCGCCATGGAGGCCATGGACCAGAGGGGGAACTTTCCTCCCATCTAGGGGGAGGCCAAGGAAGAAGAAGAAGAAGGGGGCTCTCTCCCCCTCTCTCCCGGTGGCGCCGGAGTGCCGCCGGGGCAAGGATCGTGACGGCGATCTACATCAACAATCTTGCTACCGTCAACACCAACTTTCCCCCCTCTATGCAGCGGTGTAACACCCCTTCTCCCCGCTGTAATCTCTACTTCAAAATGGTTCTAAACTCCATATATTATTTCCCAATGATATTAGGCTATCCTATGATGTTTGAGTAGATCCGTTTTGTCCTGTGGGTTAATCTTGATCTTGGTTGGTATGATTGTATATTTATTTATGGTGCTGTCCTACGGTGCCCCCCGTCTCGCGCAAACGTGAGAGTCCCCCGCAGTAGGGTGTTGCAATATGTTCATGCTTTGATTATTTTTAGTGTTGCGGGGGTGACAGCAGCCTGAACGCGGATAAGTGGGTTATGACGTATGGGAGTAAAGAGGACTTGATACTTAATGCTATGGTTGGGTTTCACGACCTTAATGATCTTTAGTAGCTACAGATGCTTGCTAGGGGTCCTATCATAAGTATGATCCAATTAGAGAAAGTATGTTAGCTCATGCCTCTCCCTCATATAAAATTACAAGAATGATTACCGATACTTATTATCGATTGCCTAGGGACAAATGACTTTCTTCTTGACAAAAGCTATCCACTTTTATTACCTTGCAATTTGTACATAGCTTTATTCTCGCAAAGTACGCATAGTTTTATTCTTGCAAAATAGTTTCATACTTGTTCTAGGTAAAGCAAACGTCGAGTGTGAGTAGAGTTGTATCGGTGGTGGATAGAACTTGAGGGAATATTTGTTCTGCCTTTACCTCCTCATTGGGTTCGACACACTTATTTATCGAAGAAGGCTACAAATGATCCCCTATACTTGTGGGTTATCAAGACCTTTTTCTGGCGTCGTTGCTAGGGAGCAATAGCGTGGGGTGAATATTCTTGTGTGTGCTTGTTTGCTTTATCACAAGTAGTTTTTATCTTCTGTTCTAAGTTGTTCTCCATCTTAGTTATGGATATTGTAGCGACCCGACCCGAATGGATCAAGTCTCTGTGCTCAGGCGTCATCCCTGGATCAGTAATGCTGACACCACACAGTACTTCGAAGGATTTATAACAGAGTAGCAATCACACACTTATTACATCGTTGCCCAAAAGAGGACTTATTACAATAAATATGGCTTAAGGCCATCTAATAATGATAACAACGGAAGACTTGGAAGATAAGTGGGTCCATCAACTCCAGCGGCATCACTGAGTATAGAACCACGACCTAAAAACACCTTACTCGTCGTCTGAAAAGTCTGCAACATGAAAGTTGCAGCCCGAAAACGGGTCAGCACATGGAATATGCTGGCAATGTAACACATAGAGAATAATGAATATAAGCCTGTACTACATGCATATGTGGCTGGTGGAAAGCTCTCTGATTCTGATTTTGCATAAAGCCAGTTTTTCCCTCTGCAAAGGAATAAATTTGTTTAACTATCATGGTGGTTGTTAAACATTGAGAATGGTTGACAAAGATCCTCAATCCCAATTAAAAGTACTCATTAAAAACCCAACAATATTTATTAGAGTAACATGTTGAGATTCACATGATATTCAAGTACTAGATACTCAAGATGTCCATAACCGGGGACACGGCTAATCATGATTAGTTTATACACTCTGCAGAGGTTTGCGACTTTTCCCCACAAGACTCGATCGCCTCCGTTTGGTTTCTCGCACTACATGGTGTTTGAGAGACGGATGATCGAGACACAGTCTTTCAGAAGCGCTAGCACCTTACGATGGGTGGACCGGTACACCTACATCCCCTACATCTGCTAGTCCACCACTATAAGAGTTCGCACGACTTAGTCAACTATGCCAGAGCCCATAATGGCTTGTGGCTGCACACGTAAGTTACTAGTATGAATTATCTTATGATCCCTTTGAGCACAGGTGGCGGTCCAAAATAAAAACAGGCAAGTCCTCGATGGAAACCAGTGCCTCAATCCACCCAGATGTGTATTTAAGTTGCCACCTTAGATAAACCATTAATAACAATCTCACATCTGTCATGGATATTCACTCACCCAATCCACGTCTACTAGCATAGCATGGCATAATGAGCAAAAGTAGAAGTAACTCCCAAAGGTTTCATAAGTAAAACAGGTAATAGGTACTACCTCAATCTACTTCCCATCCCACAATTTATTAGATCCTAATCATGCAAGTGTTTGAGGATTGATCTAATGCATAAAAACTGGGTATGAGAAAGTATGATCAAAGTGTTACTTGCCTTGCTGACGATCCGCGAAACCTAGAGATTCGAAATAACAAGCGGCGCACTCCGGGTGATCTATCGCAGACAAACAACAAGCATACAATAAGTACTCATCTAATGCACGGGTAAATCTCGAATAAAAGATCTGACCAGAAAGTTCAACTTAAGAACCCTGGTTGCAAAAGAATCGAATCAAATAAAGCAACGAAAGTCAAACGACGAAAGAAAACAACTCGGTTCTAGCAAGTTGAAACTAAGTCAAATTTTACAGTAGAAAAACTTTGTTTAAGTTGATTAATCGGAACGGCGGTTTCGAGATGAAACTACTTGCTTTTGATTCACCTGATTCCTATAAACGAGCGAGAAAATAGACTAGAAAGAAAATCGGATCTGAAATCGCTATCAGAAAAATAGCGGAATAAATCCGATGAGAAAGAAAATGACGAACGGTTGAACGAACGGACGTTCATTAACCGAAGCAAACCGGTGATGTCGTTCGTTAGGACGAACGGTCCGGCGAACGATTGCTAAACAAAACCGGAAAGAAAAACCGACGAGAAAAACCGATCTAGGGTTTCAGAAAGAAAATCAAAACGAAAACCGATCTAGAAAACTGGAACGGAAATCGGAACGGAAATCGGAACGATTTATGAAAAACCAAACCGAGGAAAAGAAAAGGTGACGCGGCGCGGGCTAGTACCTCGAAGAGACTAGGGGCTCCGGCGGCGGCGGTGTAGGGCGGCGGCGGCGGTGTAGGGCGACGGCGGCGGTGGCAAGTGGCGGCGGCGGCGCTGGTGAGGGGCGGAGGCGGTGTAGGGCGGCGGCGGCGTAGGGCGGCGGCGGTGGTGTGAGGCGGAGAGGAGAGGAGAGGAGAGGAGTTGATTTGATGTGTTGGAGGGGGGGGGTGCTTGGGTATTTATATTGGGGAGGGGAGGGTTTTGCTTGGGGTAGGGGACAAGAAATAGACTAGGATTAGGAAACAAGAGGAAAAGATCTAGAAACAGATACGGAATAAACGGAAGTAGGAAAAGAGTTCTACTTGTATTAGGAAAAGAAGCGGCGGCTCCCTGGCTTCCCTTGGTGGCGCGCGCGATGGCCTCCTGGCCTTGGCCGGCCGGTGGCTTGCGGCTTGGGCCTTTGGCCAAAGAAGCGCCATGATTTTTTTAATCGGTTTCACAAGAAAAATAAATGAAAAAAATCTAAACGAACTCCAAAATTAATAAAGTAAACTTTCCCCGACTCCTAAAAATGAGTCGAACAAAATGAACTTTAACACGGGGCCAAAATGCAATTTTTGAAAACACGCATTTTTCCCTAAGGCAAATAAACTCCGAGAAAAATCCAAAATTTGATTTATTTATTAAATCTTCATTTTTCCTAAATTTTGGCTAAGTCATATTATTCCCTCTCTTATTTTTTTGATATTGGAAAAATATTTGAAGATAAAATAAATAAATCCAATGATCCTCTTTTCATAGTTTTGAGAGAACTCAAATACGAAAATTTCGAAATCTCCAACTCTCTCCGAGGGTCCTTGAGTTGCATGAAATTTCTAGGATCAACAAAATGCAAGAAAATATGATATGCATGATGATCTAATGTATAACATTCCAAATTGAAAATTTGGGATGTTACAAACCTACCCCCCCTTAAGATGAATCTCGCCCTCGAGATTCGGGTTGGCTAGAAAATAGGTGAGGTGGTCCTTGAGCAAATCTTCTTCTCTTTCCTAGGTGGCTTCATCCTCGGTGTGGTGGCTCCAATCGAACCTTGCAAAACTTGATAACCTTGCTGCGAGTAACTCTGCTGGCATAATCGAGAATCTTGACTGGTTTCTCCTCATATGTCAAATCATCCTGCAACTGAATTGCTTCAAGTGGCACTGTATCTCTTAGCGGTACTTCCGCCATCTCGGCGTGACATTTCTTCAGCTGAGAAACATGGAATACATCATGAACTCCTGACAGTCCTTCTGGCAATTCCAGCTTATAAGCAACTTCTCCCATGCATTGCAAAATCTTATATGGTCCAACGAAACGTGGCGCCAATTTTCCTTTAACTCCAAATCGCTTAACTCCTCGAAGTGGGGATACTCTAAGATAAATTCTGTCTCCAACTTCATATTCTATCGCTTTGCGTTTTGAATCCGCATAGCTTTTCTGTCTGGACTGGGCTATCTTGAGCCTATCGCGAATCAACTTAACCTTTTGTTCAGACTCCTTGATCAAATCTGGTCCAAACAACTGAGGGTCTCCAGCTTCGTCCCATGATAACGGTGTCCTGCACCTTCTTCCGTACAAAGCCTCGAAAGGTGTCGTGGAATTGTCACGGCAGATGTCCTTAGTGTCAGGACTTAGTCGCGAGGCCAACGCATCTATGTGGTAGCTTGAGAGGGGTTGAGCGGAATCGAGAGACGCAACACAAGACAGGGATTTAGACAGCTTCGGGCCCCGGGAAACATCATCCGGTAATAGCCCAACGTGCTGTTTGAGGCTAGGTCTCATTATGATCATGAGGGAGTCGCCAGTAACCGGCTCTCCTCTAGTTGTGTCTAGCCCTAGATATTGTTGTTTGCTTGTAGCCTGTCCCTCTTTGGGGAGCCCTGCCCCTCCTTATATATGTTGAAAGGGCGGGTTACATGTGGAGTCCTATTAGGACTAGGACTAGCCTATCTTGTATTACAAGTCGGATACAAGTCCATGTCTTAGCTCCTTGTAAGACAAATATTCCTCACGCCTTTCCTCTTAAACTGCCCACCGTAGTTGAACCGGCCTTCATGAACCGCCAACAGGCCACCGGTCTTACCGCTCCTCGACCCGCCTACCGGATTACCAATGAACCATAAACCGCTGGTCGCCAAAGGAACCGCCAAGTGTCGTGGGTTCTTGGTAATCGCCAAGTCCGCCGGGTTATACTTCCGGCGGTTTACGCCATGGGTATATCCTCGACGTTAGCCCCAGTTTAATTTGGATTTATCCATGTTAAACTGATCCTGAAATAAACACAAGAATAAACTTGACAGATTATGCTCCGGTTTAAGAATTCTTGTAAACCGCATCCGATCATCCTTAAATCCTTGTCATTTCCTCCTTATATAAAATCCGGTTTAATAGGCCAGCTTCATAATCAACTTGTCGACATTGGTTTCTCATAGAAAATATATTGTGAAGGATAACTCCTTTGATTCAACTCCCAATGCTTAAAAACAATATCGGTCCTTGAAATATTCATCCAATCTTCAGCGGTTTAAGGATCGTAAAACTTGCGGTTTATCATTGCCAAGATCACCGGTTTATAAATATTGATGGTACCGGTCATGATTGTTTGCCAACGCCGGTTCATGATTATTAATGATGCCGGGTTGCAGCCACAGGCCATAATGATTGGTGACGCCTTGGTCAACCTAGTTTGCTCAATCAGAGAATTTGAAAATATTTCCTCGATAATAATATAATATCTGTAGCCCCCAAGTCTTTGAGCAGAACAAAGTGGTAGCTTAAGACTTTTGCTTCAATATAAATACTACCACTTTCAAAGAAATCCAGGTTGTTTATCTCAATCACTAGTCAGAATTGAGTATTCCACATATGTAATGTAGCCCCCAAGTGCCGGGTTGTCATGCTTGCAGCAACCTGGGACTTGTAATTGATGCTCATAAAAACTTCAACCAATGTAGCCCCCAAGGGCCGGGTCATTATGCAATAATGAGCAGGGACTTTGTAAATATAATCTTGTAAACTTTGAACAGCAACGTGTAGCCCCCATCATGGGGCTTGAATCCATGTCCACAAGGTTAAGAGCTTTGTGCTTTACCAACCGGCGGTGGTCCCTTCAATATAATGGATAAAAAGCGTTGTACCTTGAATAATTGACAGGAGCAATTGGTAGCCCCCAATGGCCGGCTCATTATGATGTGATGAGTCGGGTCTTCAATATGGTGTGCAAACAATGACTTTGCATTAGCCCCCAAGTGTCATGGTGCATGCTTGCAGTGACATGAGACTTGCATATTTGATGTAATCTCAACTTGAATAATGTAGCCCCCAAGTGCCGGGTCGTAGGCCTGCAGCGACTCGGGACTATTCCTTCAATTGTAGAATAAATCATATCCATTGACAATATGATAGCCATTGCGCTAACGCGACTTTGAAAACCTTAATCATAATAATCTGGTTATTGATAACCAAAATAAAAATCCAGCCATGTTGGCTATTTGAATAATATATCCAATGATTTATAAGCGCATGATTCCAATGGCGCAATCCAAATATATACCGGCGACTTATAGCCGAAAGCCAGGCCGGGTCAATAAACACCGGATTATAAGTGATTATGTACTGACAACTTGTAGTTGAAAGTCGAGCCGTTAAAGAACACCGGTTAATTTGATGATCGTTAGTCATGCCGGGTCGAGAGACGCCGGTTCAACATAAAATTTATCAAAAGAGAACAAAACCTTGACAAAGGCAAATAAAACCGTGTAGTCGAGGCTTTTCAAGGGCTGCCAGCCCAAATTGAAGTCTTTTCATGGGCTGCCGTGCCGCTGAGTTAAACCATTTGACAAAACCTTTTAAGATGGGCCTCCAACTAACTAATCGTCGCTTTAACTTTTGACAAGTTCAGGGTCTCAAAGTGAGAGTAATCATCAAACGTTCATGGTCATGCCAGGATTACCTGGATAGGAGTGGCTTACTTGATGAAGGCAGGTTAACCCGGAGTTTTAGGTGAATACACCAGGCTTCCAAGCTGTGGGTCAATACCCGGTTACAAGGGTCCTTTCAGACTCTTTGGTATTTGACACAAAGAGCCCCCAAGTAACTTTGTGAGCTGTGCTCAATGGGTGCCTATGTTTGAGTTGTGCTTAGCAACAAGACTCTCTTTGGCCCCTTGGGTGTAAAGCTCCCAAGCTTTGTTCTCGCGTGATAGCCGGATTAATGGACTCCGCTTTGCAAGCAGAAGCCCCCATGTGATATATTTCTGAGCTGTGCTCGCCGGGTGCCTATGTTTTGAGTTGTGCTGTGCAACAAACTCTCTTTGGCCCCTGATGATAATATTGTCTTGATAGCCGCAGCAAGACGGTAGTAACGCCATGTTCTCTTTGGTGAATACACCTTGAGCCGGATGTTTGAACCAGATTTGAGAGCTTTGAAAGCTTGAGCCGGATATTTGAACCGGTTTTGAGAGCTTCAAAGCTTTGCGAGAGAGAGATGTCTCTTGAACCGGACTGTCAACCGGAATCTCTATTTTGAACCGACAAATTTCTGACGGCCTTTAAATTTTCATCAATATGGCGGTGTCCTCCGGAACCGGGTTATCATTCCCTCTAATGACCCGGAGCTCCCGAGTCATGTCATTGTAGCCCCCGAGTCTTAAGACTACTCGAGGAGTTGGCTTGAGACTCTCCATATTTGACCGTGATATAAACCGGTATGAGTCATTCAACATCTCAATGATATAACTTGTCCTGCACTGATGCGTCAGGTTAGTAATTATCACCGCGGAGTTGATGATCACCATGGTGAAGCTGAAATCAATCACGGGCGAGCCGGCCACGGGAGCCGATAGATGAGTCGGCCGCGGTGTTGTAATCCGGTGCGAACGGGCAAGTTGTCCTCCTTGTTTTAAGCCGGCACGGACGGGCGAGTTAGTCCTGTGTGTTGATGAAACGGGGGACGGCGACCTACCCATGTAGCCGCCCAAGATCATGGCACGGACCAGCCCTAGTGCGATAATCTTGGCGCACACCCCTTTGCGACACCTTTATAACAAATAATGGTCCTGCCCAAAAATAGCGAAGACCAGAGTAATTGTTCTTTGATAAAAACAATATGCATCAAAAATAAATAAAGAAGATATATAGCACCTGGTATTTTTTTTGGATGATCACGGACGCTGGACGTGCTTGGATCAAAAATAACCGGACAGATGCACGCCTAATGTATCACTGAGCACCCACGTCGCTGGATAATATCAAGTTGCAGATTGAACAATGTGTGAGGCACTAGAAATGCATGGAAAGTGAATATTATATGCATGTCATTAGCACTCTGGCCGCATAATCCATGCACGTAGCCGGTTCCCTTTTTGGTTCCAAACAAGGCCGCAGAGGCGACGCATCTTTTAACAAGGTTGGAGATGATGATTTGACGACAGCTGCTCTCCGCAGTAGTGAGGTCAGGTAAGCTGGGGCAGAGGCGAGCCATCGCAGCGAGTTGGCAAGGCGGAGCCCTGGCGGCAGAGACAAGGCGGTTGACGCCGGGCGCGGTGCGCGAAGCCGTCCATGGCCGAGTCAGTGGCTCAACGCGACGGTTCAAGCGGACCCAAGTTTAGTGATGATCCGGCGGCTCGGCCGTACGTTAGTGATGATCTGGCAGCGGCTCAAGGCGGAGCAATTCACAGCCGCGTGGCTCGGGCTCAGCCGGGCGGCGCTGTGGTAGGTTGCCGGACGAGGCGTGGACGCGTGGTAACCCGGGCGGCATGGCAGGCCAGCGAGCCCACGGGCGCGGGTCGGCGATCTTGATGCCATGGTGTTAACCCGCACGAGGCGACGGCGGGTTGAACCACGCCCAACCGCGTGGTGTTAATCCGGCAAGGTGAACCTGAGAGGCGGATGGCTTGAAGCCGGTGAAGGATGATGGATCCGAGTCAGCTCAGCAGAGGCTAGTTTGGCGTGAGGCCACGGGCAAGCCGGCCCCGGGGAATCCATGGCGATGGAGATGAACCGGCGGCGATTTGTCCTTAATTGAACTGGGCGCCTGCGACTTATTGCGGCGAACTGAGCGTCAGTGACCTGAGCAGAAAACTGCAGCGCAAGTGACTCATAGTGAACCCCCGATATAGTTTAATGTTCCATGACGGGTTAGTAGAGGCGCAGCGGCGGTTTTTCGAGGCGGCGGAAGCGCCCTGCGTTGGGCGGCTCGAGACGGAACAGCTGCGGCGTGGCGACTCAACACGAGGCGAACGGCGAGAGGTCGGACGAGCGGGGCTAGCCCAAAACTGAGAACAGGCTCATCACTAATTGGTTTTTTGAGAGCTCACGTGATCAAATACATGCCTTCAAGTAATATTTCGTGGTAGGAGTATTCTGTTGCCATCAATGTGCAACCAGAGGTATCTGAAAATTCATCGATTAGTACTTGGAGTAGATGACAGAGCATTTGGGGAAACAACTTGAAGCAGCATCGCGGCGTCTGTGGCCGCGACGATGGCGCCCGGCGACTTAGCTCGAAACCGGGCAAGGAGCGGCCTGAGAACGAACGATGGCGGCCCATGGCAATGTGGAGACGGCACAGGAGCCGGACGGAGTGGAGCGGAACAGGCTGCAGTCATGCCGGCTTAGGCGTGGCCACGGCGGCTCAGGCGTGGCCTCGGCAGCCTGGAGGCGAGCAACGACGTGGGGCGGCCCTGAATCAGGTGTAGTGTGGCAGACTCATGGTGTTTCCACAACGGCGGCGGTGTAGGAGTCCGGGTTGTGGTCATTCTTCTTCTCTTTTTACAGGATCCATATTGACCAAGGCCTGCAGGATTTGCACGCCGATAGCTTGCCTCTGATCAATCTCTCTTTTTCCCTGGTAATCACGTGCTAAACCCACGTAATAGCTTTTCCTTTTTCAATTCTTGAATTAACCTCTGGGAGATTCCTTGCATGCGAAGTTTGACAAGAGAAGAAGCCGATTTTGACTTCAGGTGATGTACTAGTCGAAGGTACACCATTGAGCTTGATGTTTGATGTGATGGAATAGCTTCCGCCGTTGTTGCTTCGGGTTCCCGCTACTGGGACTAGCAGTCATAGTTCCGTTGATGTCTTCGGAATTTAAACCGTGTCTAATCAGAAAAAGGTTTCAGACAACTTGACGGTCTCGGCGACTCTGTACGCGGCGGCGTCAACTCGCCGAAAGTGATCCGGCCATGATGGATCGCCCCGTCGTGTGTGACGATGCACACAGAGGCATCCATAATTTCTCTTCTTTAACTTAACCTCACGGATCGTAAAATCTGAAACGATGAACCCAAAGTTGATGCAGATCCTCCAGAGCTGAATCTTTCTTATCAAAAATTGCGAACTTCTTGATCCCTGAAAGAGATCCCTTCAAGAACTCAACACCACCGTGCGCGAGCCCCACGGTGGGCGCCAACTGTCGTGGAATTGTCACGGCAGATGTCCTTAGTGTCAGGACTTAGTCGCGAGGCCAACGCATCTATGTGGTAGCTTGAGAGGGGTTGAGCGGAATCAAGAGACGCAACACAACACAGGGATTTAGACAGCTTCGGGCCCCGGGAAACATCATCCGGTAATAGCCCTACGTGCTGTTTGAGGCTAGGTCTCATTATGATCATGAGGGAGTCGCCGTAAACCGGCTCTCCTCTAGTTGTGTCTAGCCCTAGATATTGTTGTTTGCTTGTAGCCTGTCCCTCTTTGGGGAGCCCTGCCCCTCCTTATATATGTTGAAAGGGCGGGTTACATGTGGAGTCCTATTAGGACTAGGACTAGCCTATCTTGTATTACAAGTCGGATACAAGTCCATGTCTTAGCTCCTTGTAAGACAAATATTCCTCACGCCTTTCCTCTTAAACCGCCCACCGTAGTTGAACCGGCCTTCATGAACCGCCAGTCAGGCCACCGGTCTTACCGCTCCTCGACCCGCCGGATTACCAATGAACCATAAACCGCTGGTCGCCAAAGGAACCGCCAAGTGTTAGCGGGTTCTTCAGGTAAATCGCCAAGTCCGGCCGGGTTATACTTCCGGCCGGTTTACGCCGCGGGGTATATCCCCGACAAAAGGTGTCATCTTCAAGCTGGTTTGGTAACTGTTGTTATAAGAAAACTCTGCATACGGCAAGTTATCATCCCAACTAGATCCATAATCTAGTGCACAAGCTCTCAGCATATCCTCCAAAATCTGATTGACTCTCTCGGTCATCCATCGGTCCAGGTGGAAAGCTGTATCAATTCCACCGTTCCCAATGTTTCATGCAACTGATTCCAAAACTTTGAGGTAAATTGGGTTCCTCTATCTGATACGATACTCCTCGGAACTCCGTGCAAACACACAATTCTGGTCATGTATATCTTTGCCAAACTTAGCACTGCTATAGGTAGTCTTGATCGAATGAAATGAGCTACCTTCGTCAAGCGGTCGACTATAACCCAAATCGAGTCATAGCCGTAACGAGTCTTTGGCAAACCTGTGATGAAATCCATGCCTAGTTTATCCCACTTCCATTCGGTATCGGCAATGGTTGCAATAATCCTGCCAAGCTTCGATGTTCTCGCCTTCACCCTTTGACATACATCACAAACTGCTACATACTCTGCAATATCTTTCTTCATTCCGGTCCACCGTAAAGTATTCTTCAAATCCAAATACATCTTGGTATTTCCAGGTGAATCGAATATGGTGAATCATGTGCCTCTTGCGTAATCAACTTCCGATCTCCGGATCATTTGGCACATAGACACGGTCCTCAAACCATAGGGTATCGTGCTCATCCTCACGAAATCCCTTAGCTTTTCCTTCGCTCATTTTCTCCTTTATAGAGGCAACTTCCTTATCTGCCTTTTGAGCTTCTCTGGTTTTGTCCATCAACGTAGACTGAATCTCCAATGCTGCTACATAGCCTCTCGAACTATTTCCAAACATAGCTCTCGAAGGTCCTCGGCTAACTCCTTGGGTATTCCTCCCATCATTAGTGTATTGACGCGTGGCTCTTACGGCTTAATGCGCCTGCTACAACGTTAGCCTTCCCTGGTGATAATGCAATCTCATATCATAATCCTTAATAAGCTCCAACCATCTCCTCCGTCCGAGGTTTAATTCTTCCGCGTGAAGATGTACTTCAAACTCTTGTGATCCGTGTACACCTCACAATGATTTCCAATGAGAAAATGTCTCCAGATCTTCAATGCATGCACAACGGCTGCTAACTCCAAGTCATGTGTGGCATAATTCAACTCATGAGGCTTTAGCTGTCGTGAAGCATACAAAACAACTCTTCCTTCCTGCATAAGCACTGCTCCAAGTCCTCGACGTGAAGCGTCGCAATACACCTCATAATCCTTGGTCTGATCTGGCAAAATTAACACTGGTGAGGTAACCAATATTTTCTTCAACTCCTGAAAACTTGCCTCACAATCCTCAGTCCATATGAACTTGGTATCCTTTTTGAGCAATTCCGTCATAGGCTTTGCAATCCTTGAGAAATTCTCAATGAATCTCCGGTAGTATCCTGCGAGTCCAAGGAAACTCCGGATCTCTCCAACTGTCGTTGGTGCTTTCCATTTGGTTACGGTCTCAACCTTTGTGCGGTCAACTGCTATCCCTTCTCCGGATATAACATGTCCAAGAAATCCAACTTCCTTTAGCCAAAACTCACATTTGCTGAACTTGGCATATAACCGATGTTCTCTTAGCTTCTCCAAAACCAATCGCAAATGTTCCTTATGTTCTTCTTCATTCTTCGAGAAAACCAAAATATCTTCAATGAACACCACGGATTTAACTTATCCAAAACTCCATAAACACTTTGTTCATCGTGTTCATGAAATAGGTCATGCGTTAGTCAGTCCAAATGACATAACGGTGTACTCATACAGTCCATATCTCGTGGTAAATGTTGTCTTAGGTATGTCCCGCTCCCGAATCTTCAATCGATGGTACCGATCGCAAATCGATCTTGGAAAACACTTTAGCTCCTTGCAAACGATCAAACAGATCATTTATCATTGGTAGTGGGTACTTGTTCTTGATTGTTACTTCATTCAATCCACGATAATCAACAACCATCCTTAACGATCCATCCTTCTTCTCTACTAAAAGTACGGGTGATCCCCAAGGTGAAGAACTTGGGCGAATATAACCTTTATCCAGAGCTCCTTAATCGCTTCTTTATTTCCGCCAAATCTCGCGGGCATCCTGTATGGTCGCTTCGATATTGGGCCTGTTCACGGCAACAGCTCAATCAAAACTCAATGTCTCTATCCGATGGCATTCCCGGAAATTCCTCAGAAATACATCGTGGAAATCCTTACCACCGTACTTCTTCCTGCACAACTCCTGATAAGGAATTTATTCGTGCTCTCCTCGGCTCATGCCGTGATACATACTTAATCCTTCTTCCTTCTGGTGTGGTGAGCAAAATCGTCTTACTTGCGCAATCGATGTTTCCCCCATACATCGACAGCCAATCCATGCCTAATATCACATCCAATCCTTGGGATTCCAGAACTATTAGGTCCGAGGGAAAAACATAGTGTCCAATCCTTAATGGCAGTCGATCACACCATATACTAGCCATGTATTCTGCTTCTGAATCAACTGAGTGATCTCTGGCGGGAAAACAAATTCGGGGTCGCGTCTCGGAGGCATCTGAGGGTTTTAAGAAAAGAAGAGAATTGAGAATAGAATGAGGTCTAAGGAGAAACACTACCCAAATGTACATGAGCAAATGCACACAAAATCACTTCATTCAATTCAAACAAAGGGCTTACAACGGTCTAACTATCGCAAAAGTGTGTGAACTAAAATGTTACATGGAGGGAATACTACTAATATGTGGGGGTCATCTATTAATTTGAACCGGTGGAAGACTCCATGATGTCTACTCCAGCTTCGTCTTCAAAGTCGGGTTCACTTGGATCCGAATCGGTGTCGCCGATGATGATGTAGTTGCTTTCGGACAATGACGTACTTGTCTTCATTCTTGAGCGCCAATTTCTTCTTGAGTTCTTCAATCTCATACTTAAGATCGTTATTGTGTCTTGCTACAGCTACGATCTCGCCCATGTAGTCCTTACGTGCGGACTTTAGTTCTTCTTCAAGTTCGATGATCCTTCCTTTGCATCCTTCAATTCAATCATATCATTGCACATCCGGTTCTCCTGGCGTCGAATGTGCCGGTTTAACTCCTGGATGAAAGCTGCAATGGATCTATCCTTCTTGGTGCCGACTATCTCCCATTGTTCATCTCGGCCCACAAATCGATAGATGGTGTCCTTGAGGTCTTCTTGGTAAACTTCTCCAATGCGTCCCATGGTGATATGAGCTGCCATGCTCTTTCCCGGACTCGTGTTGGTGCAATCGAAAACAATATCTATAGGCTTGGTGATTGGGGCGAATGTCCTTCCCGAATGTGAGCTTGAATCTTCCAGCGCTCCTCTTGAAGAGTGGCGTTGAAAGTCCCGTGAAACTTGGTAGTCCAATGTTCAGTACTTGGTGACTTCCTTCAAGTGAAATCCAAAAGGTGTGCCTTCATCGGGTTGGGCGTACTTGATCTTCGCGTCCTTCATCCTAAAAGAGTAGAAAAGATGAGGAGTTAGAAAATGAGAAGAGAATAGTGATCTATGGCTTTAACTTAGTGGTCGTGTCCTACAACAGTGTGCTCGATACCATCTCTCAGAGCGACCCGACCAATGGATCAAGTCTCGTGCTCAAAGGCGTCATCCCTGGATCAAGAATGTCGACACCACACAAGATTTCGAAGGATTTATAACAGAGTAGCAATCACACACCTATTACATCGTTGCCCAAAGAGGACTTATTACAATAAATATGGTCAAGGCCATCTAATAACGATAACAATGGAAGACTTGGAAGATAAGTGAGTCCATCAACGCCAATGGTATCATCGAAGTATAGAACCACGACCTAAGAACACCTTACTCGTCGTTCGAAAAGTCTCGCAACATGAAAGTTGCAGCCCGAAAACGGGTCAAAGACATGGAATATGCCGCAATGTAACACATAGAGAATAATGAATGATAAGCCTGTACTACATGCATATGTGGCTGGTGGAAAGCTCTACGGTTACAGCTTTTGCATAAAGCCGCTTTTTCCCTACTGCAAAGGAATAAATTTGATTAACTATCATGGTGGTTGTTAAACATTGAGAATGGTTGACAGCATCCTCAATCCCAATTAAAAGTACTCATTAAAAACCCAACAATATTTATTAGACTAACATGTTGAGATTCACATGATATTCAAGTACTCATGATTAGTTTATACACTCTGCAGAGGTTTGCGCACTTTTCCCCACAAGACTCGATCGCCTCCGTTTGGTTTCTCGCACTACATGGTGTTTGAGAGACGGATGACCGAGACATAGTCTTTCGTAAGCGCTTAGCACCTTACGATGGGTGGACCGGTACACCTACATCCCCTACATCTGCTAGTCCACCACTATAAGAGTTCGCACGACTTAGTCAACTATGCCAGAGCCCATAATGGCTTGTGGCTGCACACGTATGTTACTAGTATGAATTATCTTATGATCCCTTTGAGCCTGGGTGGCGGTCCAAAATAAAAACAGGCAAGTCCTGATAGAAACCAGGTGCCTCAATCCACCCAGATGTGTATTTAAGTTGCCACCTTAGATAAACCATTAATAACAATCTCACATCTGTCATGGATATTCACTCACCCAATCCACGTCTACTAGCATAGCATGGCATAATGAGCAAACGTAGAAGTAACTCCCAAAGGTTTCATAAGTAAAACAGGTAATAGGTACTACCTCAATCTACTTCCCATCCCACAATTTATTTAGATCCTAATCATGCAAGTGTTTGAGGATTGATCTAATGCATAAAAACTGGGTATGAGAAAGTATGATCAAAGTGTTACTTGCCTTGCTGACGATCCGCGAAACCTAGAGATTCGAAATAACAAGCGGCGCACTCTGTGTGATCTATCACAGACAAACAACAAGCATACAATAACTACTCATCTAATGCACGGGTAAATCTCGAATAAAAGATCTGACCAGAAAGTTCAACTTAAGAACCCTGGTTGCAAAAGAATCGAATCAAATAAAGCAACGAAAGTCAAACGACGAAAGAAAACAACTCGGTTCTAGCAAGTTGAAACTAAGTCAAATTTTACAATAGCAAAACTTTGTTTAAGTTGATTAATCGGAACGGAGGTTTCGAGATGAAACTCCAGGCGTTTGAATCACCGGATTCCAATAAACGAGCGAGAAAATAGACTAGAAAGAAAATCGGATCTGAAATCGCTATCAGAAAAATAGCGGAATAAACTGGCGAGAAAGAAAATGACGAACGGTTGAACGAACGGACGTTCATTAACCGAAGCAAACCGGTGATCTCGTTCGTTAGGACGAACGGTCCGGCGAACGATTGCTAAACAAAACCGGAAAGAAAAACTGGCGAGAAAAACCGATCTAGGGTTTCGGAAAGAAAATCAAAACGAAAACCGACCTAGAAAACTGGAACGGAAATCGGAACGATTTATGAAAAATCGAACCGAGGAAAAGAAAAGGTGACGCGGCGTGGGCTAGTACCTCGAAGAGGCGAGGGGCTCCGGCGGTGGCAGTGTAGGGCGGCGGCGGCGGTGTAGGGCGGCGGCGCGGTGGCAAGTGGCGGCGGCGGCGTGAGGGGCGGCAAGCGTAGGGCGGCGGCGGGGGAGTGAGGCGGAGAGGAGAGGAGAGGAGAGGAGTTGATTTGATGTGTTAGAGGGGGGGTGCTTGGGTATTTATATTGGGGAGGGGAGGGTTTTGCTTGGGGTAGGGGACAAGAAATAGACTAGGATTAGGAAACAAGAGGAAAAGATCTAGAAACAGATACGGAATAAACGGAAGTAGGAAAAGAGTCCTACTAGTATTAGTAAAACAAGCGGCGGCTCCCTGGCTTCCCTTGGTGGCGCGCGCGATGGCCTCCTGGCCTTGGCCGGCCGGTGGCTTATGCTTGGGCCTTTGGCCCATATGCTCATGATTTTTTTAATTGGTTTCACAAGAGAAAATAAATAAAAAATCTAAACGAACTCCAAAATTAATAAAGTAAACTTTCCCCGACTCCTAAAAATGAGTCGAACAAAATGAACTTTAACACGGGGCCAAAATGCAATTTTTGAAAACACGCATTTTTCCCTAAGGCAAATAAACTCCGAGAAAAATCCAAATTTGATTTATTTATTAATTCTTCATGTTTCCTCAATTTTGGGAAAGTCATATTATTACCTCTCTTATTTTTTTGATATTGGAAAAATATTTGAAGATAAAATAAATAAATCCAATGATCCTCTTTTCATAGTTTTGAGAGAACTCAAATACGTAAATTTCGATATCTCCAACTCTCTCCGAGGGTCCTTGAGTTGCGTGAAATTTCTAGGATCAACAAAATGCCAGAAAATATGATATGCATGATGATCTAATGTATAACATTCCAAATTGAAAATTTGGGATGTTATAGATATGGAACATGAAACACCAAAAAATTAGTAGTACTTGCTACTCATGGAGATGGAGGACCTCCTAAAACCCTCGATACTCGTTATGTGAAAAATATTATGCACTACTTTGATAATCCTAAGAAAACCCCATTCAACATGATAACGGGAGACACGTTGGATCAACATGAATACTTTAGGGGATTATCGCTTGACACAAAAAGGTAAACTTTTATGGGATCAAATTGATATGTTGCATTGATATGCTTGGAATTTATGCCAGAGATATGATTTTACTTGTTGCTCTAGGATGAATGCTCCAAACCTTCACTTTTCATGCAAATTTATGTTGGAAATATGCACTAGAGGCAATAATAAAATGATTATTATTATATTTCCTTGTTCATAATAATTGTCTATTGTTCATGCTATAATTGTGTTATCCGAAAATCATAATACATGTGTGAATACATAGACCACAACATGTCCCTAGTGAACGTCTAGTTGACTAGCTCGTTGATCAATGGATGGTTATGGTTTCCTGACCATGGACATTGGAAGTCATTGATAACGGGATCACATCATTGGGAGAATGATGTGATGGACAAGACCCAATCCTAAGCATAGCACAAGATCGTGTAGTTCGTCTGCTAGAGATTTTCTAATGTCAAGTATCGTTTCCTTAGACCATGAGATCGTGCAACTCCCGGATACCGTAGGCGTGCTTTGGGTGTACCAAACGTCACAATGTAACTGGGTGGCTATAAAGGTACACTACAGGTATCTCCGAAAGTGTCTGTTGGGTTGGCACGGATCGAGACTGGGATTTGTCACTCCGTATGACGGAGAGGTATCTCTAGGCCCACTCGGTAATGCATCATCATAATGATCTCAATGTGAGCAAGTGTTTGGTCACGGGATCATGCATTATGGAACGAGTAGAGTGACTTGCCGGTAACGAGATTGAACGAGGTATTGGGATACCGACGATCGAATCTCGGGCAAGTAACGTACCGATTGACAAAGGGAATTGTATACGGGATTACTTGAATCCTCGACATCGTGGTTCATCCGATGAGATCATCGTGGAACATGTGGGAGCCAACATGGGTATCCAGATCCTGCTGTTGGTTATTGGCCGGAGAGCTATCTCGGTCATGTCTGCGTGATTCCCGAACACGTAGGGTCTACACACTTAAGGTTCGATGATGCTAGGATTATATGGAAGATATGTATGTGATTACCGAATGTTGTTCGGAGTCCCGGATGAGATCCCGGACGTCACGAGGAGTTCCGGAATGGTCCGGAGGTGAAGATTTATATATGGGTAGTTATCATACGGTCACCGAAAAAGTTCAGGGGCATATCGGTATTGTACCGGGGCCACCGGAGGGGTTCCGGGGGTCCACCGGGAGGGGTCACCTCTCTCGGAGGGCCTCATGGGTCTTGTGGGAAAGGGAACCAGCCCCTAGGTGGGCTGGGCGCACCCCCCCTTGGGCCCATGCACCTAGGGTTGGGGGGAAACCCTAAAGGGGCGCCCCCCTTGCTTGGGGGGCAAGCCCCCTCCCCTTGGCCGTCGCCCCCACTCTAGATCTCATCATAGGATAGCCTATTATCATTGGGAAATAATATCATTGGGAAATAATATAGCCTAATATCATTGGATATACATGTAATTGATGTGGTGTGCCGTTACTAGTCTTATCTTGATTCGGCGGCATCGTGGGATGAAGCGGCCCGGATCGACCTTACACGTACACTTACGTGAGACAGGTTCCACCGACTGACATGCACTAGTTCCATAAGGTGGCTAGCGGGTGTCTGTCTCTCCCACTTTAGTCGGATCGGATTTGATGAAAAGGGTCCTTATGAAGGGTAAATAGAAATTGGCATATCACGTTGTGGTTTTGGCGTAGGTAAGAAACGTTCTTGGTAGAAACTATAGCAGCCATGTAAAAAATTTGCAACAACAATTAGAGGACGTCTAACTTGTTTTTGCAGCATATGCCGTGTGATGTGATACGGCCAAAAGGATGTGATGAATGATATATATGTGATGTATGAGATTGATCATGTTCTTTTAATAGGAATCACGACTTGCATGTCGATGAGTATGACAACCGGCAGGAGCCATAGGAGTTGTCTTTATTTTTTGTATGACCTGCGTGTCATTGAATAACGCCATGTAATTACCTTACTTTATTGCTAAACCGTTAGCCATAGTAGTAGAAGTAATCATTGGTGTGACAAAATCATGAAGACACAATGATGGAGATCATGGTGTCATGCCGGTGACGATGAGGATCATGGCGCCCCGAAGATGGAGATCAAAAGGAGCAAAATGATATTGGCCATATCATGTTACTATTTGATTGCATGTGAGGTTTATCATGTTTTACATCTTATTTGCTTAGAACGACGGTAGCATAAATAAGATGATCCCTCATAATAATTTCAAGAAAGTGCCCCCCCATGACTGTGCGCCGTTGCAAAAGTTCGTTGTCTCGAAGCACCACGTGATGATCGGGTGTAATAGATTCTAACATTCACATACAACAGGTGTAAGCCAGATTTACACATGCAAAACACTTAGGTTGACTTGACGAGCCTAGCATGTGCAGACATGGCCTCGGAACACAAGAGACCGAAAGGTCGAACATGAGTCGTATAGAAGATACGGTCAACATGAAGATGTTCACCGATGATGACTAGTCCGTCTCACGTGATGATCGGACATGGCCTAGTTGACTCGGATCATGTATCACTTAGATGACTAGAGGGATGTCTATCTGAGTGGGAGTTCATGAAATAATTTGATTCGATGAACTTAATTATCATGAACATAGTCTAAAACTTTGCAATATGTGTTGTAGATCAAATGGCCCACGCTAATGTTTCCCTCAACTTCAACGCGTTCCTAGAGAAAACCAAGCTGAAAGACGATGGCAGCAACTATAGGACTGGGTCCGGAACTTGAGGATCATCCTCATAGCTGCCAAGAAAGCATATGTCCTAGATGCACCGCTAGGTGAAGCACCTGCTTTCCCGGCAACTCAAGACGTTATGAACGCCGGCAGTCAGCGTAGTGATGATTACTCCCTGGTTCAGGCGGCATGCTTTACAGCTTAGAACCGGGCTCCAAAAGCGTTTTGAGCAGCACGGAGCATATGAGATGTTCCAAGAGCTGAAAATGGTTTTCCAAGCTCATGCCCGGTCGAGATATGAAGTCTCCGACAAGTTCTACAGCTTGTAAGATGGAGGAGAATAGTTACTCGCCAGCACATACTCAAAATGTCTGGGTTGCACAACCGCTTATCTCACCGGGAGTTAATCTCCGGATGATGCGGCCGCTGATGTAATCCTTTAGTCGCTCCCACCTAGCTACAAGAGCTTTGTGATGAACTTCAATATGCAGGGGATGGAAAAGACCATTCCTGAGGTATATTCAATGCTGAAATCAGCGGAGGTGGAGATCAAAAAGGAACATCAAGTGTTGATGGTGAATAAAATAACTAAGTTCAAGAAAGCCAAGGGTAAGAAGAACTTCAAGAAGGACGGCAAGGGAGTTGCTGCGCCCGATAAGCCAGTTGCCGGGAAGAAGCCAAAGAATGGACCCAAGCCTGAGACTGAGTGATTTCATTGCAAGGGAAATGGACACTGGAAGCAGAACTGCCCCAAGTACTTAGCGGACAAGAAGGCCGGCAACACCAAAGGTATATGTGATATACATGTAATTGAGTGTACCTTACCAGCACTCGTAGTAGCTCCTGGGTATTTTATACCGGTGCGGTTGCTCATATTTGTAACTCAAAACAGGAGCTGCGGAATAAGCGGAGACTGGCGAAGGACGAGGTGACGATGCGCGTCGGGAATGGTTCCAAGGTCGATGTGATCGCCGTCGGCATGCTACCTCTACATTTACCTACGGGATTAGTTTTAAACCTCAATAATTGTTATTTAGTGCCAGCTTTGAGCATGAACATTGTATCTGGATCTCGTTTAATACGAGATGGTTACTCATTTAAATCCGAGAATAATGGTTGTTCTATTTATATGAGAGATATGTTTTATGGTCATGCCCCGCTGGTCAATGGTTTGTTCTTAATGAATCTCGAACGTGATGTTACACATATTCATAGTGTGAATACCAAAAGATGTAAGGTTGATAATGATAGTCCCACATACTTGTGGCACTGCCGCCTTGGTCACATTGGTGTCAAACGCATGAAGAAGCTCCATGCAGACGGACTTTTGGAGTCTCTTGATTATGAATCATTTGACACATGCGAACCAGGCCTCATGGGCAAAATGACCAAGACTCCGTTCTCCGGAACAATGGAGCGAGCAACCAACTTATTGGAAATCATACATACTTATGTGTGCGGTCCAATGAGCGTTGAGGCTCGCGGAGGCTATCGTTATGTTCTCACTCTCACTGATGACTTAAATAGATATGGGTATGTCTACTTGATGAAACACAAGTCTGAGAACTTTGAAAAGTTCAAGGAATTTCAGAATGAGGTAGAGAATCAGCGTGACCAAAAATAAAGTTCTTACGATCAGATCATGGGGGAGAATATTTAAGTCACGAATTTGGTACGCACTTAAGGAAATGTGGAATCATTTCACAACTCATGCAGCCTGGAACACCTCAGCGTAACGGTGTGTCCGAACGTCGTAATCACACTCTATTGGATATGGTGCGATCTATGATTTCACTCCCCGATTTACCGCTATCATTTTGGGGATACGCTCTAGAGACAACTACATTCACTTTAAACAAGGCACCGTCTAAATCCGTTGAGACGACACCGTATGAATTATGGTTTGGGAAGAAACCTAAGCTGTCGTTTCTAAAAGTTTGGGGATGCGATGCTTATGTCAAGAAACTTCAACCTGAAAAGCTCGAACCCAAGTCGGAAAAATGCATCTTCATAGGATACCCTAAGGAAACCATTGAGTATACCTTCTACCTCAGATCCGAAGGCAAGATCTTTGTTGCCAAGAACGGGTCCTTTCTGGAGAAAGAGTTTCTCTCGAGAGAAGTAAGTGGGAGGAAAGTAGAACTTGATGAAGTACTGCCTCTTGAACTGGAAAGTAGCGCAGCTCAGGAAAATGTTTTAGTGGTGCCTACACCGGATAGAGAGGAAGTTAATGATGACGATCAAGGTACTTCGGATCAAGTTGCTACTGAACTTCGTAGGTCCACGAGGACACGTTCCACACCAGAATGGTATGGCAACCTCGTCCTGGAAATCATGTTGTTAGACAACGGTGAACCTTCGAACTATGAAGAAGCGATGGCGGGCCCAGATTCCAACAAATGGCTTGAAGCCATGCAATCCGGGATAGGATCCATGTATGAAAACAAAGTATGGACTTTGACAGACTTGCCCGATGATCGGCGAGCGATAGAAAATAAATGGATATTTAATAAGAAGACGGACGCGGATGGTAATGTTACCATCTATAAAGCTCGACTTTTCGCTAATGGTTATCGACAAGTTCAAGGGGTTGACTATGATGAGACCTTCTCACCCGTAGCGAAGCTTAAGTCCATCCGAATCATGTTAGCAATTGCCGCATTCTACGATTATGAGATATGGAAAATGGACATCAAAACGGCATTCCTTAATGGCTTTCTTAAGAAAGAATTGTATATGATGCAGCTGGAAGGTTTTGTCGATCCTAAGAATGCTAACAAGGTATGCAAGCTCCAGCGCTCCATCTATGGGCTGGTGCAAGCATCTCGGAGTTGGAACATTCGCTTTGATGAAATGATCAAAGCGTTAGTTTATGCAGACTTATGGAGAAGCTGCGTTTACAAGAAAGTGAGTGGGAGCTCTATAGCATTTCTCATATTATATGTGGATGAGATACTGTTGATGGGAAATGATATAGAACTCTTGGAGAGCATAAAGGCCTACTTGAATAAGTGTTTTTCAATGAAGGACCATGGAGAAGCTGCTTACATATTAGGCATCAAGATCTATAGAGATAGATCGAGACGCCTCATAGGTCTTTCACAAAGCACATACCTTGATAAGATATTGAAGAAGTTCAATATGGATCTGTCCAAGAAGGGGTTCTTGCCTATGTTGCAAGGTGTGAAATTGAGCTCAACTCAATGTTCGACCACGGCAGAAGATATAGAAAAGATGAGTGTCGTCCCCTATGCCTCGGCCATAGGGTCTATCATGTATGCCATGATGTGTACCAGACCTGATGTAAACCTTGCCGTAAGTTTGGTAGGAAGGTACCAAAGTAATCCCGGCATGGAACACTGGACAACGGTCAAGAATATCCTGAAGTACCTGAAAAGGACTAAGGATATGTTTCGTTTATGGAGGTGACGAAGAGCTCGTCGTAAAGGGTTACGTTGACGCTAGCTTCGACACGCATCTAGATGACTCTAAGTCACAAACCGGATACGTGTATATTTTGAATGGTGGGGCAAGAAGCTGGTGCGCTTTGCAAGCAAAGCGTCGTGGCGGGATCTACATGTGAAGTGGAGTACATGGCTGCCTCGGAGGCAGCACATGAAGCAATCTGGATGAAGGAGTTCATTACCGACCTAGGAGTTATTCCCAATGCGTCGGGGCCAATTACTCTCTTCTGTGACAACACTGGAGCCATTGCCCTTGCCAAGGAGCCCAGGTTTCATAAGAAGACCAGGCACATCAAGCGTTGCTTCAACTCCATTCATGAAAATGTTCAATATGGAGACATAGATATTTGCAAAGTGCATACGGATCTGAATGACGCAGATCCGTTGATGAAACCTCTTCCGCGAGCAAAACATGATCAACACCAGAACTCTATGGGTGTTCGATTCATCACAATGTAACTAGATTATTGACTCTAGTGCAACTGGGAGACTGTTCGAAATATGCCCTAGAGGCAATAATAAAATGATTATTATTATATTTCCTTGTTCATAATAATTGTCTTTTGTTCATGCTATAATTGTGTTATCCGGAAATCGTAATACATGTGTGAATACATAGACCACAACATGTCCCTAGTGAACCTCTAGTTGAGTAGCTCGTTGATCAATGGATGGTTACTGTTTCCTAACCATGGACATTGGATGTCATTGATAAACGGGATCACATCATTGGGAGAATGATGTGATGGACAAGACCCAATCCTAAGCATAGCACAAGATCGTGTAGTTCGTCTGCTAGAGCTTTTCTAATGTCAAGTATCGTTTCCTTAGACCATGAGATCGTGCAACTCCCGGATACCGTAGGAGTGCTTTGGGTGTACCAAACGTCACAATGTAACTGGGTGGCTATAAAGGTACACTACAGGTATCTCCGAAAGTGTCTGTTGGGTTGGCACAGATCGAGACTAGGATTTGTCACTCCGTATGACAGAGAGGTATCTCTGGGCCAACTCGGTAATGCACCATCATAATGAGCTCAATGTGACCAAGTGGTTGGTCACGGGATCATGCATTATGGAACGAGTAAAGTGACTTGCCGGTAACGAGATTGAACAAGGTATTGGGATACCGACGATCAAATCTCGGGCGATTGACAAAGGGAATTGTATACGGGATTACTTGAATCCTCGACATCGTGGTTCATCCGATGAGATCATCGTGGAACATGTGGGAGCCAACATGGGTATCTAGATCCCGCTGTTGGTTATTGGCCGGAGAGCTGTCTTGGTCATGTCTGCGTGATTCCCGAACCCGTAGGGTCTACACACTTAAGGTTCGATGAAGCTAGGGTTATAAGGAAAATATGTATGTGATTACCGAATGTTGTTCGGAGTCCCGGATGAGATCCCGGACATCACGAGGAGTTCCGGAATGGTCCGGAGGTGAAGATTTATATATGGGAAGTTATCATACGGTCACTGGAAAAGTTCGGGGGCATATCGGTATTGTACCGGGGCCACCGGAGGGGTTCCAGTTGTCCACCGGGAGGGGCCACCTCTCTCGGAGGGCCTCATGGGTCATGTGGGAAAGGGAACCAGCCACTAGGTGGGCTGGGCGCACCCCCCCCCTTGGGCCCATGCGCCTAGGGTTGGGGGAAACCCTAAAGGGGGCGCCCCCCTTCTTTGGGGGGCAAGCCCCCTCCCCTTGGCGGCCGCCCCCCCTCTAGATCTCATCTAGAGGGGGCCGACCCACTTCCCCCTTCCCCAATAAATAGAGGGGCGAGGGAGGCTGCACACCACATCCAAGGCGCAGCCTCCCTCCCCAACACCTCTCCTCCTCCGCTGAGTGCTTGGCGAAGCCACTGCCGAGTATCGCCACTCCATCACCACCACGCCGTCGTCTGCTGTTGGAGCCCTCTTCCTCAACCTCTCCTTCCCTTGCTGGATCAAGAAGGAGGAGACGCCACCGCTCCATACATGTGTTGAACGCGGAGGTGCCGCTGGTTCGGCGCTAGGATCATCAAGTGATTTGGATCACGGCAGGTATGACTCCATCAACCCCGTTCTCTTGAACGCTTCCGCTCGCGATCTACAAGGGTATGTAGATGCACTCCTCTCTCTCGTTGCTAGATGACTCCATAGATTGATCTTGGTGATGCGTAGAAATTTTTTATTTTCTTCAACGATCCCCTACAATTTAATGATAATGAAACCTTGGCTTCTTATGCCAATGCTAGATATGATTATTATGATGTGGAATGAGTAGAAGAATTTGTTGCTTTTAAGGGTGCTCATGAAATTGAATCTTTGTTTTTAAAGTATGAAGCTTTTGATGATGATATTTATAGACCCGAAAATTTTGCCATCCTTAAATATTGCTATGATAATTACAAATACAATTCCGATATTGATGTTTTTATTGAGAATGTCTCCGCTGTCCAAGAAGAGATAAATATTTTGCAGGAGTCTATGGAAGAAGAAATTGATGAAACTGCGAGCTCATTGGATGAAAAAGATGATGAAGAGAGTGAAGAACAAAAGAACGAAGAGAGAATTAGCTACCCGTGCCCACCTTCTAATGAGGGTAACTCTTCAACTCATACATTGTTTAATTTCCCTTCGTGCTTACCCAAGGATGAATGCTATGATAATTGCTATGATCCCATTGATTCTTTTGAAATGTCCCTTTTTGATGAAATTGATGCTTGCTATGTTTGTGGCCAAGATGCCAATATGAATTATGCTTATGGAGATGAACTTTCTATTGTTTTTTATGTTAAATGTGAAATTATTGCTATTGCACCCACACATGATAGTCCTATTATCTTTTTGAATTCTCCAAACTACACTATATCGGAGAAGTTTGCACTTATTAATGATTACATTGATGGGTTGCCTTTTACCGTCGCACATGATGATTTTGATGCATATAATATGCATGTGCTTGCTGCTCCTACTTGCAATTATTATGAGAGAGGAACTACATCTCCACCTCTTTATGTTTCCAACACGATAAAATTGCAAGAAACTGCTTATGCTATGTATTGGCCTTTACTTGATGTGCATGAATTGTTCTTGTATGACATGCCGATGCATAGGAAAAGAGTTAGACTTCGTCATTGCATGATTTATGATGCTTTGTGCTCACTACTAAATGCCAAATCAGTGTTAATTAAAATTATCTTTGATATACCTTGGGATCTAGGTGGATCCATTACTTGAGCACTTTTTGCCTAGCTTAATGGATTTAAAGAAAGCGCTTCCAGGGAGACAACCCGGAAGTTTTAGAGAGTCATTTTATTCTGTTGAGTGATTTTATAAAGTTTTAAAACAAAAAATATAGAGGGGGACTTAAAACTTCACAAAAATAAAAGTGCAAGTGAGAAAGACGAACACCGTTGAAGTCGGGGACGTCCTTGAACTTTGTTCATGCCCATGGAAACTTTGTGAATCTCAATTACAAAAAAATTCCAACAAAAAAAATTATCCCCTTGTACAAATCCTTTGTATTGTAAAATTATTGTGCCTAGATTTGCCTTTAGGATGAGTAGATTCCTTGTTGGTATGTGCGGTGTAGGAACAGAAACTTTGGCCGTAGCGCGCAAATTTTCATTTTTTACTGGACGTCAAAAGCTTCTGAAACTTTTTGCACACTATTTCTATACAAATTTTTTAGAGTCACATAAGTATGGTAGATGTTCAGATTGCTACACACTGTCATGTTTAAGACATATTCTGTTTTTGATGCATTGTTTTGCTTCTTTTGATGAAACTAACGATTCTATTGGTGGTATGAGACATGGAAAAGTTATATTACAGTAGAAATGCAAAAACAAAATATGACTTGGCTTGGAACAATACTGTAGCGACCAGACCTCAAATAGTCTGATCTCTGTGCATCAGTGTCATCCCTGGATCGGTAATGCTGACACACACAGTACTTGAAGGATTTATAACAGAGTAGTAATCACACACTTATTACATCGAATGTCTCAAAATACAACTTATTACAATAAATATGGCTTAAGGCCACCTAAAACGATAACAGTGGAAGGCTTGGAAGATAAAGTGAGTCCATCAACTCCAACGGCATCACTGAGTGAAAGACCACGACCTAAGGCTCCTTACTCGTCGTCTGAAAATTCTGCAACATGATACGTTGCAGCCCGTAAACGGGTCAGCACATGGAATATGCTGGCAATGTAACACAAGAGAGTAGTAAACAGAATAAAGCTATCACTACATGCATATATGGCTGGTGGAGGCTGTATGGTTAATATGTTTTGCAAAAAGCCAATTTTTTCCTACAACAAAAGGAATATATTTTCTTTAACTACAAAGTTGGTTGAAAACATTGAGAATGGTAAACACCATCTCAATCCCGATTAAAAAGTAATTAAATAACCCAATCATTATTTATAATTAAGAGTGATGAGATCCACATGATAATCCAAGAACCAGATACTCAAGAAGTCCAAAACCGGGGACACGGCTAACCATGATTAGTTTGTACACTTTGTAGAGGCTTGCGCACTTTTCCCCACAAGACTCGATTGCCTGCGTGGGATTTCTCGCACTACATGGTGTTTGAGAAGCGGATGACCGAGACACAGTCTTTCAGAACCATTAACTCTTTCGATGGGTAGACCGTACCACCTACATCCCCTACATCTGCTAGTCTACCACTGAAAGAGGTCACACAACATACTCAACTATGCCAGAGCCCATAATGGCTTGTGGCTGCACACGAAAGTTTCTAGCATGAATAATCTCATGATCCCTTTGAGCCTGGGTGGCAGTCCATAGGAGAATCACACGGTACCCCGGGATTTCCAAAAATACAGGCAATCACTGGATTCCCCAGGTGCCTCAATCCACCCAGATGTGTATTAAAGTTGCCACATTAAGTTAACCATTAATTAAGAATGCTCACATCTGTCATGAGTACACTCAAATCCAATCCACGTCTACGAGCATAGCATAGCAGTATAAGCAACGTAGAAGTAACTCCCATAGGTTTGATAATAAACAGGTGAATAGGTACTACCTCATCTACTTCCCAACCCACAGTTTAAATCATATCCTAACCATGCATTTGTTTGAGGATGGATCTAATGCAATAAATTTGGGTAGTAAAGAGGTATGATCAATTACTAGCCTTGCTGATGATCCGAGAAACCTAGAGACTCGTAGTAGCACGCTTCGCACTCCGGGTACTCCATCGCAAACAAACAAGCATACAATAAGCAAACAAACAAAGAAACACGGGTAAAACTCAAATAAGAGATCTAACCAGAAAGTTCAACTTAAGAACTCTGATTTGCAAAAAGAATCAAATCAAACGAAGCAACAAAACTCAAACGGCGAAAGAAACAAGCTTTGTTTACTAATCTGGACTAAAGTCAAATTTTACAGTAGCAAAACCTTGTTCAAGTTGGTTAAACAGAAAGAGGGCTCCGAGACGAAACTCTAGGCGCTTGAATCGCCTGATTCCAATAAACGAGCGAAAAGTTATACTAGAACGAAAATAGGATCAGAAATCACGATCAAAAATAATCGCGGAAAATCCGAGAAAAAGAAAAACTGACGAACAGGCTAACGAATGAACGTTCGCTGTCTGCGGCTGAACGGTGAAAACCGTTCGTTAAAACGAACGTACAAACGGACGTTCACTAAATAACTAAACCAGAAAAAATAAAACCAATCTAACGAAAATAAATAAAAAAACCGGGTTTTACCAAAGAAAACCGACTGGTCAAATGACGGTCAACGGCGACTAGATCGGGCGGCGCGGCGACGGCGGGCGGCAGGCGGCGGCGGCTGCTGTAGGCGGCGGCTAGGGTTTGGCGTGGGGTGGTCTCGAGGCGGCGGCGGGCTGCGGGGCTAGGGGGGCTGCGGCTTATAAAGGGGGCCTAGGAGGAGTCCGGGCCGGATACGGCCCGTAGATCGGTTCCCTTTTTTTTAAAAAAAATTCTGCTCGTAAAAATGTATAAAAGAAATACTAAATGGACTCCAAAAATCCCGAAGTAAATTCTCCCCGTCCTCTAAAAATATGCCGGACAAGGTGAACATTTATTTGGGCCTAATATGCAATATTGGAAACACATTTTTTCCTAATTCAAATAAAATAGCGATAAAACTCCGAATAAAAATCTTATTTGATTTTAATTTTAAATCTCCAATATTTCTTTATTTTCGAGGAAGTCATTTTATCCTCTCTCTTTTATTTTAATAAAAGAAATATTCAAAGAGAAAATACTTAAAATCAAACGATCCTCTTTTCAAAATTCGAGAAAAACTCGAATATGAAAAATAATGAAATACCCAACTCTCTCCGTGGGTACTCGAGTTGCGTAGAATTTCTATGATCAAACCAAAATGCAATAAAAATATGATATGCAATGATGATCTAATGTATAACATTCCAAATTGAAAATTTGGGATGTTACAAACCTACCCCCCTTAAGATGAATCTCGCTGTCGGTGTCAAAACCGGCGGATCTCGGGTAGGGTGTCCCGAACTGTGCGTCTAAGGCGGATGGTAACAGGAGGCAAGGAACACGAAGTTTACCCAGGTTCGGGCCCTCTCTATGGAGGTAAAACCCTACTTCCTGCTTGATTGATCTTGATGAATATGAGTATTACAAGAGTTGATCTACCACGAGATCGTAGAGGCTAAACCCTAGATGCTAGCCTATGGTATGATTGTTGTTGTCCTATGGACTAAACCCTCCGGTTTATATAGACACTGGAGGGGCTAGGGTTACAGTAGTCGGTTACAACGGAAGGAGATCTACATATCCAGACGCCAAGCTTGCCTTCCACGCCAAGAGAGTCCCATCCGGACACAAGACGAAGTCTTCAATCTTGTATCTTCATAGTCCAACAGTCCGCCAAAGGATATAGTCCGCCGTCCGGATACCCCCTAATCCAGACTCCTCAAGAGCCCTGAACCAGGCTTCAATGACGATGAGTCCGGGCGCAGATTGTTTTCGGCATTGCAAGGCGGGTTCCTCCTCCGAATACTCCATAGAAGATCTTGAACACAAGGATAGTGTCCGGCTCTGCAAAACAAGTTCCACATTCCACCGTAGAGAGAGTAATATTCACAAATCCGGCCTGCTGGCGTATTTGATACCATTACATCATGCCATGGCACAGTTATTATCAAACCGTGTTTTGCAACCATCCTTGGCGCATATCGTGAGGCGGTTTCCTTGGCATGTCTTGTCGAAGCAGAGATCGTGTCCCCTTATCACGGGATTCTCATCAATACGGGCGTGGGTAACCCAATCGTGCCCGTTGGTATGACTCCTCGATTATAGGCAAGTCCCAAACAGTCTCGAGGAGGACGCCTGGTATTCACCCTCTTTATAAAGAGACCAAGGCCTATCCTTTTTTATTCCTCGGACTCAATCGAATCCCTTCCCCGCCTCAAGTTCCAACACCCAAAGCTCAGGTCAGGTGCTTCGGACCTTCAACCATGTCTGGATCCAACCTTCAAGGTCGGTGGATGCCCTCCTCTGTCACGGAGGAAGACGTCAGAAAGTTAAGAGAGGCTGTTCTCGACCGGGCGAGATTATGATCGGCTGCCTGCTCAAGGGCAGGTCATACCTACTCCCAAACCCGGCGAGAGCGTAGTATTCATATCTCACTTCCTTCGAGGGCTAGGCCTAGCTCTGGATCCCTTTGTGAGGGGGCTCATGTTATATTACGGGCTGGACTTCCATGATTTACCTCCGGATTCTATTCTCCACATCTCGTCTTTTATCATCATGTGCGAAGCTTTTCTCTGCATCACCCCTCACTTCGGCCTGTGGCTCAAGACCTTCCAAGTGGAGCCGAAGACGATCGAGGGGAGGTATGCACGAATCTTGAGGTGCTGTAATAAGCAAAAGCGCCCGATGCCCCATGGCCCGAGGGTTCTTTCGGAGGTGTCCAGCTTATGGCAACAAGAATGGTTTTATGTCACAGCTCCCAGGGGTACCAAATGGGTGGCCCCACCTGCCTTTCGCTCGGGTCACCCTCCACGACTAACGTCATGGATCAACAAGGGGCTAGACAGGGGGCCAGTGAAGGACGTGCCCATACTGCAGGGCCACATCCGAGATCTCCTCGAAAGAGATATTGGTCTGGTCACAGTAATGCAAGTAATGTTACTTTGCCGAACCCTTCCCTGTAAACGTCGTCCCCTTTGTCTGTGGGAATTCAATCCGGAGGGACCGTGAGCTATTCAGCACTTCCTCGGCATGACGCCCAGGAGATGTACAAATTGTACTTCGGACCGCAAGCAATGTGTCCAGATTCCACCGAGGACACGGGTCTGAGCTGCAATCTTCCAGATACCCAAGTAAGTTGCCCTATGGCCGAACACGTCGTATTTCTATTCATCACGACATCATTCTAAAAATTCGCTCTTTGACCAGGACTGGATAGCAAAGGCGAAGATGATCAGGTGTCTGGCCCCCCTCCCCGAGGTCTCACCGGATCTGGTACTAGTCCGGATGTTGGAGCTTGCTCCCTACCAAGCGCCCTCAGGGGAGGATAAAGGTGGGAAGAAAGAGGCTGACGCCTCGCTGGCGGACAACCGGGAGAAGAAGCCAAAGCTCCCTCTCCCCAAGGAAGGAAAAGGACCGCCTCAAGGCCCGGAGACAATAGTCTCTAAACGGGGAAGAAATCCTCGCCAGAGGGTCTGGCCTGTGGGATACCCCGGCCGTCAAGGTTCGCATAAAGGGATCAGCCCTCCATCGAGCTTTAAGTAAAAGAAAAGGGTTTAATAGCAAAAAAAACATCCTACCTACTTTAATTCTGAGGAAAATAACCGAAACATCCGTCTTGTAGTCCGGATCGTGGCCCTTCTCGGCAGAGTTCGTCTTCAGGGGATCTTCTTCCGGAGATGATGGAGAGCGAAACACCTCCCCACACTATCCCGCCTTACGAGTCGGGTGACCCCGAGGTGTCGTCTCGGAGGGCTTCTCCTGATCCGGCAAGGCTAGAGGGTGATTCTTTGGCCACCCGAAGTCCTCAGTATCCGGCTCTTGAAGAGAGCAACCGGAAGGGTCCGGCTCCGCCTGTCATGCGGTCGGATGCACTGAAGGATCTGCTAGAGCAGGCGGCTATCTCAGAAGCGCACCGTGCACTAATGGGCGCGGTGGTTGAGAGGGTTTCATCCGTAGAAAGCGGGTTGCATGAAGCCTTTATGAGTCTGCTGAAAGGTTTTGAGGTACGCGAAGTGACGTGTATTTTTTACAGTACCGCACATGTTTTAAATGTGCCCTGTGCAGATAGTAGCCCCTGAGACTCTGGTTGCCGTCGGAAACGGCGGTAAACAGAGGATCATAGTCGCAGGTAATAATCCATCCGTCTGCAAATGCAGGTGGCAGGAGGTCCGGTGGCTAGCCGGACTTGTGAGGTTGCCGAGCTAACGCGGCGACTTGATGCGGCAGATGCCGACATCGTGCTTGTCAACAAGCAGCTTGACGAGGCGCAGGGTATGTAATTTCTCCGGATTTCAACATATGGTAAGAGGAGCGTAATGCCAGTATCTTGAACATGTTGTGAAATGCAGATGGAGTTGCGGCGGTGGAGACCCTTCGAGCAGAACTTGCCCGAGCCAAAAAGCAAGCCATGAATAGTGATGCGGCCGCTCTAAAGGCGGCTGAAGTACTGAGGGCCGAACAAGCTGCCCATTGCCAAAGTAAGGTGAAGATGGCCAAGATGGCCGTTGAGTGAAGTGATGCCGTCGACCGATACCGGCTTCTTGAGAAGGAAAGCCAAGCGAGGGCTACGGAGCTGGAGAAGGCCATGGTAGCAGCCAAGGAATCCCGCTCTACAATTAGAGCGATGAAGGAGGAGCTGCGTCATGCCGGGGATATCGCGGCTGGGAAGCCCTTTATGTTGCGGATGAAGTTCGTAGATCCTAAGTATGCTCCTCTGGACCGGCTGTGGAGTTCTGCAGACGCCTATCTGGATTTGGCAGCGAGTGCTGCTGATGCGGCCGAGTTCTTCAAAGATCAAAGAGATCGCGAAGTGGAGAAGCTGTTCTGGTCGCAATTTAATGGTCCAACACGTTCGCTTCCTCTGAATGAGCGGATGGCCGAATGGGCCGAGCTCCATAGGTTGTCCGGACTCAACATGAGGTCTGTTGTGGGTCACCTGTGGCCGGCAGGGCCAAGGCCGAACAGTTACTTCAGCTGGGTGCAGCAGTTCCTTGGTGTTGTGTCGCGCATCGACGCTATGAAGAGGTCGGCGTGCATCGAGGGTGCGCGGATGGCGCTTGCCCGTGTCAAAATGCACTGGGCGGAGATGGAAGCCATCGCAATTGCAGCCCCTAGTTCGGCAATTAGCCGAGTAGCTGCCGAGCACTATTTTGATGAGGTCCTTGAAGGCGCTCGTTCAATAGAAGCACAGTGCTCGAATGTTTGAATGACATGTATTCCCATTGAAAAACAATGTTTTACTAAACTATATAAAGGCTACTTTTATACTTTTGCCTAAAAGTGTTATGATGCCTCCTGTGCGGTCGTTTATGTATATGTGTATATAACCAGAAAGTTTGTAGTCGTCGGCTTCAGCCCCCACGCATATAATGCGGGGGTGTTCGCAGAAGACGTGTGTTCACACTTGATCCAACGTCTTGGTCCATTAAGGAGGTGATAGCGCAGAGAACTAGGCAATCGGACTATATTGCTTTAACACTTTCACTTAGCCATAGGAGTTTGACAGTGGGGCTACTATATAGCCCCTGGTGGCTCCGCGCTCATCCGAATACGGGGCGCGGTCATGCCTGGCCGGGAAACGGCCCTTCATTAATGCGGAGGAATCCCGAAGATTCCGATAAGTCATCGAGTGGTTGACCAGTCTCTCGCTTTATCATGACAGTCAGTTTTCGGCTTTCTCTCTTGAGGTGCTCATCCTGCTAGCTGTGGCACAATCGCAACAGTTCTCCTGGTGCCACCTTAGCCGATAGAGCGAAACGTAAGGTAGCAAAACACAGGAGCCGGGCAAACCCAACATTTGACCAAAGACATGATTCGGAGATGATGCATATAAGGCCTAACTCACGACGCCGAACACTCCCTAAGGTGTTCGGTCTTTGAAACATATACTGGGCTTAGGTGATGCCCTTGGATAATGAACCCATAGTGTCCGGGTACGAGCAATATTCTAACGTGGCCGCATGCAAGGAGGTCAGCATCCTTCTCGGTTGTATTGAGAATCCGGAGGATGTGAACAACAAAAGACAGTAAAAAAAGGTTTACGCAGGGTCTTAATCTAAAGAGAAACTTTTACACGGGTCCCTGCTGCACGTCTGCGCATGTGTCTCTGTTGTGCCGTATCCTGGACGGGTGTAGCACGATCGTCATCTGTAAAAGGAGGTGCTTAGTGAAAAGTTGTTGTGCAAAAATTTGGTTATTATAAATAAACCATGAAAAGGTCGAGATGTGTAAAGTTGAGCCAAATTATCGCGGCGAAGCCCCTGGTACCGTCTATACGGGTGTAACAATCGAACCAAGATCTATCCAATGATTGGCTGGACTCGTCTAATCGTGTCTGCGGTCCTAACGGCCGGTCATCATTTCTGGTGGTGAGGCCGTCTAGTGTTCGGCTGTTAAAGCAGTCGTGCGTTCTTCTGCTCGGAACGAACGCTCAATATTTACATGTACTGTGATGGTGCCGCACGGACCGGGCATTTTAAGTTGGAGTAAAGCATAATGCGGTATTGCATATAAACGGGCGAAAGCCTCTCGTCCGAGTAGTGCTTGATAGCCACTTCGGAATGGAGCAATGTTCGAAGGTTAACCTTTTGCTTCGGAGGTTGTCGGGCGAGCCGAACACAACCTCTAGTACTATAGAGCCCGTGCAGCGAGCCTCTGTGCCTGGTATTACTCCCTTGAAGGTAGTATTAACGTGGCTGATGTTTGTTGGGTTTATCCCCATTTTGCGGACGGTGTCCTGGTATATTAGATTTAGACTACTGCCGCCGTCCATAAGGACTCGTGTAAGGTGGTATCCGTTTATTATTGGGTCCACCACCAAGGCGGTTGATCCTTCCTGTCGGATACCTATTAGGTGGTCCCTGCGATCGAAAGTGACCGGGCAGGCCGACCAGTGGTAGGACTCATGGGTGACGGGCTCTATGACTCGTGTATTTCGGAGTGCGTATTTGCCTCTCCTCTTTGTCACGTGGATAACATTTACTGTTTTGACTTCTAGTGGGAATTTTTCTCTGTCCCCCAGTGTCTTGCTGGCGAGGCGTATCCTCGTCCTCGCTCGGAGTGTCCTCCCCCTTGTGTTCGGCGTTTAGCTTGCCAGCCTGCTTGAAGACCCAGCAATCTCTGTGGGTATGATTTGCAGGCTTGCCGGGGGTGCCGTGGATCTGACATAGTTTGTCTAGGATTTTGTTTAGGCTGGTCGGTTCATCTCTGTTGCCTTTAAAGGGCTTTTTCCGCTGACCCGGTCGAGAGCCTCTAAATCCGGCGTTTACCGCCGTGTTGTCTGGGCTGTCTTCTTTATTCCGGCACTTGTTTTTACTGCGTCACGGTTTTCCATTGCCGTCCCGGACCTTGGATGTGCTTGGGTCACTGGTGCTGCTGCGAGCTAACCAACTATCCTCGCCCGCGCAAAAGTGGGTCATGAGGCTTGTTAGGGCTGCCATTGTTCTCGGCTTTTCTTGGCCAAGGGGTCTGGCAAGCCATTCGTCTCCAACGCTGTGCCTGAAAGCTGCTAGGGCTTCAGCGTCCGGACAGTCGACAATTTGGTTCTTATTAGTGAGAAACCAATTCCAAAGCTTTCAGGCTGACTCTCCGGGCTATTGAATTATATGACTCAAATCATCAGTGTCCGGGGGTCGGACATAAGTCCCTTGAAAGTTAGTCCGGAAAGCGTCCTCGAGATCCTCCCAACTTCCAATGGAATTTTCGGGGAGGCTTTTCAGCCAGTGTCGAGCTGGTCCTTTGAGCTTGAGGGGTAAGTATTTGATGGCGTGGAGATCGTCTCCACAAGCCATGTGAATATGGAGGATGAAGTCCTCGATCCGCACCCTGTGGTATGTGGTTCCGTCGTATGCCTCTATGTTAACTGGTTTGAACCCTTCTGGAAATTCGTGGTCTAATACCTCGTCTGAGAAACATAGGGGGTGTGCGGCACCCCTGTATTTGGTTGTGCCATGGCGTTTGGACGGTGGTGGTATTTCGTGTTGGCTGAGTGCTGGAGCGTGTTTCCTTGATCCGTAGATTGATCTGGTTGTGCCGGCCCGTTTGTGCGGGTCCTTGCGTCGGTCCTGTACTGACTTATTGCAGCCTCATTGGCCATCCTATCGCGGCCACGAGGTCGTCGATCCGACCGATCGGCGGTTTTTTTTGGCTGCGAGGGTTCGAAGGCCTCGTCGTCGAACTCTGACAGCAGCTTCCGCTTTGGGTAGCTCTTCGTGGGGCGACTGCCACCGTACTTTTCTGCCATGTTGAGCACTTTATTCCATCTACTATTGAGTTTGTTTTGTGCGGCCTTGAGCCTTTGTTTCTGCTTCTTCAAACTTCTTGCAGTGGCCATAAGTCTTTCTTGCTCCAGTTGCCCTTTCAGGATGATGCGCTTGTCGTCGTCCGGACTGTTCTCTTGACCGGAGACGGGTTGGTTGTCTTGATGCTCGGTGTCGCCGTGCTCGGACAGCGGCTCCGCACTTTGTTCGTCATCCGCTGGCTTACCCTGCTCTATCGCTGGGTTAATTTGGCTTCTTGTTGCGCTGTTGTCGCTATTTTTGCCAAGGCGGGATTTAGAGCGGCGCCTACGGCACCATTTTGATTGCTTGTCCTGGGAGCTATCTTTCGCTGCATCCACGTTATTATTTTCTTTGGGTGTATCCACATATATACGTCATATGATGAGGTGGCGGTCCGATTGCCACAGTGGGCGATGGTTCCTGTTAAATCTCCGGCATCGGTGTCCATACCATCGGTGTCTTCGGAGTCGAAGTCGAGAATGTCAGTTAAATCATCGACAGTGGCTACTAAGTGGGTGGTGGGTGGGGATTTAATTTCTTCGTCGTTCGTGTCCAACTCTAGCCGGACATAGTTCGACCGAGGTTCTCCAGACAGGGAGACGAATTTTAATGAGTTCAGTATGTTGCCGAAGGGCGAGTGCTGAAAGATATCTGTGGAGGTGAACTCCATGATCGGCGCCCAATCGTATTCGATAGGTATGGGTGCAGGTGGTACGGAGTCCGTGGCCGAGGACGAGTCCAGCAGTTCGTGTAAGTGCATCTAGTGCCCCTTAGTGATTTTGGTGTATTGAAGACTTATAGGTTAAGGGACTAATGTGTTTATGAGTGTACACAGGTCTATAAGTCTATGAGAAGTTTGATATTTACAGAGAAAGTCGACCCTAAAAATGAAGTTCTTGTTGAAGACTTGATATTCTCAAGACTTTCTCAAGACTTTGAAAGTGAAGAAATTGGTCTGACCTTGAAGACTTGGTATTCATTTGAGGAACATGAAGCGTGAAGACTTTTGTTTTCGTAGTTTCGCTTTCTCTTTCTTGAGTCATAGGAAACACCGTCTTTGTTAAAGGGGTCGAGGAAATACTAAGGAAAAATTTCCATGTGATGCTCAACTCAAAATCCTATACCTACCAATCCCTTGAGTGAAGCCTTTGGAAATCTCATACAGCTCAGTCAATTTCTTCAAAGGATGAGACGAAGTTCTTCTTGTCATTTGAGGAATTTGTTCTGGCCCGAGGAGTTAGGAATTCACCGGTCTTGGATTGCCTACGATGAGGAACATGATAGCCACGAGGAATTTGAGAGTCAAATTTCCGACCGTTCTTTGTCTTCTTGTAGCTGTCCCAAAATATCTTATCCACCTAACGGTCATATCATTGAAGGGCATTTATGTCTTATCATGTCGGGCTTCTCCCTAGGCTATAAATAGCTGCCCCTACAACCACTAGCTGGTTGGCTGCTCGAGAGAACTTTACACTTGTCATTTGAGAGCAACCCATCCTCCGAGGACTTTGAGCGAAAATCATCGGTGAGGAAAAACCCAAAATCAAACCCCTACAAACCCAAAGTGATTGAGCATCATCAAGAGATTGATCCTGCGTGGATCCGATGCTTGTTACCTTTGAAGATCTGTGCTTCTTCCAGACGGTTAGGCGTCATGGTCTAGAGCATCCAAGAGGAATTGTGGATCACCGAGTGACCAAGTCTGTGAAGGTTTGGAAGTCGCTGAAGACTTACCACGAGTGATTGGGCCAGTGCATGTGACCTTAGTTCAAGGAGAATACGGTGAGGACTTGGTGTCCTGAGCTGCGTGCTCAACGATCGGGTGTCCGGACTGTGTGTCCTCGAGTTTAAATACCCAGCCGCTCCAACCGGACATACAACCGAGACAGGTTGGAACTGGTCTACCAAATCATTATCTTCACCAACCTAACTGGTTCTATTTCCTCAACTCTTTCATTTCCTCATTACTGTGTTGAGTGTTCGTTCATATCTGTGTTTGAAGATTTTGACTGAAGACTTTATCTATTTCCTCAGTTCAATTTCTTCAGTCTGTTTGTCTTTTGTGTTATCCTGTGTTTACGCTTTCTGTACTCTGTGATTGTCTTCATTTCATCATGATGACCATGCATGTATTATGTTATGCTTACTTCTGAGTACTTATTCCGCTGCAAGTAGTTCTTCGCTTAGGAATTTCCTCACCAGCAAATTCCTCAGTGAAGAATTCATAAAAATCGCCTATTCACCCCCCCCTCTAGTCGATATAACGCACTTTCAATTGGTATCAGAGCAAGGTACTCCCTTGTTCTGTGCGATTTTGGTTTAACCACCTGGAGTTTTAGTTATGTCGACCGCAGGTATGATCAAGGTCTCAGCTGGGTGTCCTACTTTTGATGGGACGGACTACCCCTACTGGAAAAACAAGATGCGAATGCATCTTGAGGAAATTGACAACGATCTCTGGTATGTTGTGGAAAATGGTGTTCCCTCTGTCTCACCCTCACTGAACGCTGCCGATGTGAAGAGATTCAAGCAATTCGATTCTCAAGCGAAGAATATCATATGTGGCCATCTAAGCAAAGGACAATATGGAAGAGTGAGTGCTTTGGAAACTGCTAAGCTCATCTGGGACAGGCTGTCCAAAGTAAATGAAGGAGTCTCAACTCAGCGTGACTCTCGAGTTGATGTTCTTTGAAATCTCTTCAATCGCTTTAAAAGACTCGACAATTAAAATGTTCAACAAACCTTCGATCGCCTCACTGACATCTCAAATGAGCTTCAAGCGCTTGGTGCCACTAACATCACCGACCATGAGGTGGTGAAGAAATTGTTGAGATCGCTTGATTCCTCATTTGATACTCTGGCAATGATGATACAAGAGCGTGGTGACTACAAGTCACTTGATCCAGCTGATATCCTCAAGAGGCTAAATACTCATGAGTTCCAAATTCTTTGAAAGAGAGATCTCTATGGTTCTAGCTATGGAAAATCACGTGCCACGAAGACCAAGGCTGTGTCTGAATCTGATTGTGAAGACTACGGTAGTAGCCTTGGAGATCCTGAAGAATTGAGCCAGGAGCTAGCATCGCCAGAAGAAATTCCATAAGTTCTCAAGGCGTGGTCGCTTTGGAAAATCCTCAAGGAGCAGTGATTCCTCATCCAGTGACTATAAGAGAAGACTATGCCACAAATGCAAGAAACCTAGTCACTACATTCAAGATTTTCCTCAGTGGGAAAAGGAATTAAAGAAGAAGAAATACAAGGATTACAGTTCTGATGACGCTAAGAAGAAGAAGAAATCGTCGAAATCTTCATCATCAAAATCCTCAAAGTCTTCTTCTCACAAGAAGAGCAGCTCCAAGAAGGCTCGGGCATTCATTGGCAAGGAAATGGACTCTGAAGCTGAATCTGAGGAACATGAGGAAGAGGAGGCATCGAGAAGAATCCGAGTCCGGTGTGGCGAGTCTGCTCTCGCTCGCTTTCGTCGACAAGTCCATCTTCTACTCTGAAGAAAATGACCTCACCAACAAAGCTGATGAAGATAGTGATGACTACTCTCCCACCTATTGCTTCATGTCAAAGGGTGCCAAGGTACTCAAATATACCTCCTCTGAATCTAGTGAAAATGAATCTGATGAAGATCTCAAGCCCAGCTCCTCAAAACTTGCTAAGATTGCTGTAAAACAACAAAGCGCTTTTGAAAAGGTTCAATACATGCTAGACAAAAGTGATGATATGTTAGGTGAAGAAATGGATCGCACTAAGGCCCTGACTGAAAATCTTCAGAGACTTCAGTCTAGGTTTGACAGTCTTCAAGGTCATCATAACACTCTCTTGTCTGATCATGAGTAACTTTCTTATGAATTTCTTCAAAGAAAGCAAGATCTTGAGAAGCTAAGAGTGAGTTATGAAGATCTTCAGAAGGAGCGCGATTCATTACTTGCTCAACAAATCAGCGCTTCTCAGGAAGAATTTGTTCCTCCATGCTTAAAGTGCATTGAATGTGAATCTGCTAATTCTTCACCTGAATGTTCAAATGCTTCAACTGTTACAAATTCTTCACCTGCTCCTGTTATCACTAATTCCTCATCTGAGGACATTGCTAGTATCACTGACAATGCAGGGCTGAAGGAAGTGTACATGACAGGCATGTACAAAAGCCTCAAAGGGCATCAGACTCTTTGTGATGTGCTTAAAAAGCAGATCCTCGACAGGAATCCAAGGAAAGAGGGTATTGCCTTTGAGAGGAAACTCAATGCTGATGGAACATATTGGAAGCTTGAGCAGTACCCCAAAACCTCATGGGTTGCTGCAAAGGGACTTCCAGTTGATCCATCTAACTTATCTGGCTTTACATGTGAATCTCCTCATTCTTACGATGAGTCATTTGACTCAACTATAAACTGTTCAAAAATCAGAATGGTGAAGTATTTGCTAGATATGTTGGCACTAAGCAGGAACGGTTCCCCTATGAAGAAAATCTGGGTTCCCAAGAAGTGCCTTGAAAGTCTTCAGGTGAATGTCCTCATGACACCACCTGTGAAGAATAGGAACCCCAGATCAAACTCTTCATATGGACCAAATTTTTCATATGGATCCAAGTCCTCATGCGGACCAAATTCCTCAGATGGATCAAAGTCCTCATATGATTATCATCGTGCTAACAACTCTGTTTCGCAGGGTAGGGCTTAGGGCTATGAATATGTGCATTATTCTTCAAACCAATATGTTCATAAGTCCTCGAAGAATTTCTATGCTTATTCATATGCTTACCCTAACCCCTCTTATGTGAAACGAAATGGATTGGCCTCTATGCCCCCATTCTCATATGGAGCTCGCAGAGTGATGAACTCTTTGCCACCCCTTCAGATGTGGGTGGTGAAGAAAAAGAACTAATCTCTTCTGCAGTCAGGTCTCCAGACGTGCTTTAACGTATGATGAATTTGCTGGGGACCTGACAACATTGCCTGAAAGGACGCAGGCAAATCATGATGAAATGAACTTTCATTTCACACGTCCTCATACTGCTATATCTGTTTTACTCTTTGATGAAATTCATCTGATGAATTTGATATCATATTCTTCACTGATGAAGTATATGAGTTCGTAAGTTGCACTAATTCATCTGCAGGATGATCAACCCAGAGCCACTGAGTGGGTCCTCGATAGTGGATGTACAAATCACATGACTGGTGACAAACATCTATTGATGGATGCTCCCTTATCACCGTCACATATGAAGCATATCATCTTTGCTGACAAAGGCAAAAGTCAGGTATTGGGTCTTGGTAAGGTTGCGATCTCTAAGGACATACACATGGACAAAGTCATGCTTGTTGAGTCCTTAGGATACAACCTCATGTCAGTCTCAATGCTTTGTGATCTTGGTCAACGCAGGCATGAGGAATTTGCACACGCTTGCAAAGAAGAAGCATGTCATTGGCATTGAGAATGTCAAATTCCTCAAGGATCACTTGTGTGGAGCCTGTGAAGCTGGAAAAATGACCAAGGCCAAGCATCCGGTGAAGACTATCATGACCACTACTCGTCCATTCGAATTGCTTCACATGGACCTCTTTGGTCCTAATCATTACTCAGCAGTCACTAATGATGCATCTCTATATGGCTTTGTTATTGTTGATGATTACTCTCATTACACATGGGTACACATTGTTACTTATAAACATGGAGTGCAGGAAGTCTTCAAATGATTTTCCTCGAGGGCTTCAACCAACTTTGGTGTGAAGATCAGGCACATCAGGAGTGACAATGGAACTGAGTTCAAGAATTCCAGTCTTGATGACTATCTTGATGAACTTGGTATTACTCATGAGTTATCTGCTCCCTATACTCCTCAGGAAAATGGCGTCGTGAAGCGCAAGAACATAACTCTTGTTGAGATGGCTTGCACTATGCTTGATGAATACAAAACGCCTCGTCGTTTTTGGATTGATGCAATTGATACTGCGTGCCACATCATCAACAGAGTATATCTTCACAAATTCTTCAAGAAGACTTCCTATGAACTCCTCACTGACAAGAAACCCAATGTGAGTTATTTCAAAGTCTTCGGTGCTAAATGTTGGATTAGAGATCCTCATCACAATGCTAAATTTGCACCGAAAGCACATGAAGGTTTTATGCTTGGTTACGAAAAGGATTCGCACACCTACAGAGTCTTCAACATCGCTCTTCACAAGATTGTTGAAACTGTAGATGTGCGGTTTGATGAAACTAATGGCTCGCAAAGAGAGCACCTACCTTCTGTGATAGATGAACCAGCACCAGAGGAATCTATCAAGTTCAAGGCTACTGAGCATGTAATTCCTACTGAAGAATTCATTCCAAAACGCGAAGAACGTCGAGCTGATGCACCTGAAGATAATGCTGAAGAAAATGGTGCTGAAGAAAATGCTGATCAAATTCCTCGACGACAACCAGCTCATCCTCGTGTTGCAAAAGAAGTGCAAGTTGACAAGATCATCAATGACATTGATGCGCCAGGTCCTCTCACACGCTCAAAAGCTTCACATTTATCTAACTTTTGTGGGCACTATGCTTTTGTCTCTATGACAGAGCCCACTAAGGTAGATGAAGCATTTCTGAGCCCGAGTGGATTCGTGCAATGCAAGAAGAATTACATCGATTCGAGCTCAACAATGTCCGAACTGGTCAAACGCGTCCGAGATCCTCGCAAGCATAATATCATTGGCACAAAGTGGATCTACCGCAACAAGCAAGATGAAAATGGCCTTGTGGTGAGGAATAAGGCACGACTTGTAGCTCAAGGCTACACACAGGTTGAAGGAATTGATTTCGATGAAACTTTTGCACCTATTGCTACACTTGAGGCTATTCGCATATTACTTGCTTATGCTAACCATCATAATATCACTTTATATCAAATGGATGTGAAAAGTGCATTCCTCAATGGTAAGCTTGAGGAAGAAGTATATGTTACTCAACCCCCAGGGTTTGAAGATCCAAAGAATCCCGACAAAGTCTTCAGACTCAACAAGGCCCTCTATGGTCTCAAACAGGCCCCACGGGCGTGGTATGATACATTGAAGGAATTCTTCGTGAAGACTGGCGTCACACCAGTTCACTCGACCCTACTCTCTTTACTAAATCATATGATGGTAAACTGTTTGTGTGCCAAATATATGTTGATGATATTATCTTTGGCTATACTGACCAACGTTATAGTGATGAATTTGCCTATATGATGAGTGAAGAATATCAAATGTCTATGATGGGAGAATTGAAATTCTTCTTAGGTCTTCAAATTCGTCGACAACACAATGGCATATTCATATCTCAAGACAAATACCTCAAGGATGTTCTGAGGAAATTCGGCATGCAAGATTGCAAAGGCGTCAAAATTCCTATGCCCACAAATGGCCATCTATGCCTTTGATCAAAATGGTATTGACTTCGATCACAAGGTATACCGCTCCAAGATTGGTTCTCTATTGTACTTATGTGCATCTAGGCCAGATATAATGCTTAGTGTTTGCATGTGTGTCCGATTTCAAGCTACACCGAAGGAATCACACCATAAGGTTGTGAAGCATATTCTTCGATATCTAGCTCACACACCAACACTAGGATTATGGTACCCCAAGGGCTCTACATTTGATCTCATTGGATATTACGACTCGACTATGCTGGTGATCGTGTGGACCGCAAGTCAACATCTGGTACTTGTCATTTCCTCGGACGATCTTTGGTCCGTTGGTCCACGAAGAAAGCAGAACTGCGTATCACTTCATCTGCGGAAGCTGAGTACATTGCTGCGGCTCTTGTTGTGCTCAATTGCTGTGGATGAAGCAAACTCTCAAGGACTACGGCATCAACATGAAGAATGTGCCTCTCTACTGTGACAATGAAAGTGCCATCAAGATTGCTCACAACCCAGTTCAGCACTCGAAGACAAAGCATGTAACATCCCAAATTTTCAATTTGGAATGTTATACATTAGGTCATCATGCATATCATATTTTCTCGCATTTTCCGATCCTAGAAAAAAAATTTCACGCAACTCAAGGACCCTCGGAGAGAGTTGGAAGTTTCATTATTTTCATATTTGGGATTTCTCAAATTTTGGAAATAGGATCATTGGATTTATTGAATTACCTTCATAAAGTTTTTCCTATAAAAAAATCTCAAGAGAGGGAATAATATGACTTTCCCAATATTTAGGAAAAATGAAGATATTATAAATACATCAAATTTGGTTTTGGAAGATTTATTTTGCTTAGGCAAAAATGAGCATTTAAAAAAAATATATGCATGTTTGCCGTTTTTAAAGTTCATTTTGTTCGACTCATTTTTAGGAGTCGGGGAAAATTTGTTTTATTTAAATCGGAGTTCATTTGGTATTTTTTTTAATTCGTTTTGTTTTAATTTAAAAAAAAGCAGCGCCCCACAGGCGGGCCAAGGCCCGGCCAACCAGCCAGCCAGGCCCGGCCCAGCACCCGCCTCTCCTCCCTCGCGCGCCCGGCAGGAGCTCTCCCGCCGCCGCCGCCCGCCGCCGTGTCGGGTCGGACACCGCCGCCGTGCCCCCCCTCCCAAGGCACCGAGCACCCCCTTCTATTTAACCCTTGGGACCCCCTCTCTCCTCACCTCGCCCCTTGCCGCCCCCCAAGCCGAGCCGCCGCCCGCCGAGGCCGCCCGCCGTCGCCCGGAGCACCCGCCGCCCTCGTCGCCCCTCCGACCCGCCGCCACCCGCCGACCTCGCCCGACCCCGCCGGCGAGCCGCCGGAGGTAGCCCCTCGCCGCCGTCCGATCCGATCCGATCCGATCCGGTTTTCCCTAGAAAACCCGGTCCGGTTTTTTTTTGCAATGTTCGGTTTTTTTTCAAAAAAAAACCTAGACGGTTTTATTTTTTTTCGGTTTTCTTATTTAGTGAATGTTCACCGACCCGTTCGTTTCAATGAACGTGTTCGTTGGATTAGTTCTGTTAACGAACGTCCGTTATTTAATCCGTTCGTCGTTTTCTTTTAAATCAGATTTAACCCATTGTTTTTCAGATTCGATTTCTGATCCGATTTTCAAAGCTGTTTTATTTCTTGCTCGTTTATCGGAATCAGGTGATTCAAGCACCTGGAGTTTCGTTACGAAACCGCCGTTCCGACTAACCTACTTTCACAGAGTTTTGCTACTGTAAAATTTTGACTTAATTTCAGATTTGCTAAACCGAGTCGTTCTCTCTCGAGTTCCGACTTTCGATGCTTTATTTGATTCGATTCTTTTGCAACCAGGGTTCTTAAGTTGAACTATCTGGTTAGATCTTTTATTCGAGATTTCCTGTGCATTAGATGAGTACTTATTGTATGCTTGTTGTTTGCGCATTAGATCACCCGGAGGCGCCGCTTGTTACTTGAATCTCTAGGACTCGTGGATCATCAGCAAGGCAAGTAACACTTTGATCATACTTTTTCTACTACCCAGATTTTATGCATTAGATCAAACCCTCAAACACTTGCATGTTTAGGATCTAATTAAATTGCGGGATGGGGAGTAGATTGAGGTAGTACCTATTACCTGTTTTACTTATGAAACCTTGGGAGTTACTTCTACGTTTGCTTATTATGCCATGCTATGCTAGTAGACGTGGATTGGGTGAGTGAATATCCATGACAGATGTGAGATTGTTAATTAATGGTTTATTTAAGGTGGCAACCTAAACACACATCTGGGTGGATCGAGGCACCTGGTTTCTATCGAGGACTTGCCTGTATTTCTTGGACCGCCACCCGTGCTCTAAGGGATCATAAGATTATTCAAACCGAAACTTCCGTGTGCAGCCACAAGCCAATTATGGGCTCTGGCGTAGTTGACTAAGTTGTGCGAACTCTTACGGGTAGGCTAGCTGATGTAGGGGATGTAGGTTGGTACGTTCTACCCACATGTAAGGTGCTAAGCGCTTACGAAGACTATGTCTCGGTCATCCGCTTTCTCAAACACCATGTAGTGCAAGAACCAAGCGGAGGCGATCGAGTCTTGTGGGGAAAAGTCATAAACCTCTACAGAGTGTATAAACTAATCATGATTAGCCGTGTCCCCGGTTATGGACAAATTTTGAGTATCTAGTACTTGAATATCATGTGAATCTCAACATGTTACTTCTAATAATAAAGTTCTTGGGTTTTAATGAGTACTTTTTAATTGGGATTGAGGATCGTCAACCATTCTCAATGTTTAACAACCACCATGATAGTTAAATAAAATTATTCCTTTGATGTAGGGAAAAATCAGCTTTATGCAAAAATGTAACCGTAGAGCCTTACCACCAGCCATATATGCATGTAGTATAGGCTTGTTGCTTCATTGTTCTCTATGTGTTACATTGCCGGCATATTCCATGTCTTGACCCGTTTTGGCTGCAACTTTTCACGTTATGCACTTTTCGCATGACGAGTAAGGTGTTAGGTCGTGGTTCTATACTCAGTGATGCCGTTGGAGTTGATGGACTCACTGCTTTTCCAAGCCTTCGCTGTTATTATTAGATGGCCTTAAGCCATATTATTGTATTAAGTTCCCTTGTGGACAACGATGTAATAAGTGTGTGATTGCTACTCTGCTATAAATCCTTCGAAGTACTGTGTGGTGTCAGCATTACTGATCCAGGGATGACACTGAGCACAGAGCGCTAGATCCATTCGGGTCTGGTCGCGACAAAGCACATTCAGATTCGTCATCATTTTCTTCGTGATCATGTGTTGAAGGGCGACATCTCCATCGAGCATGTGAAGACTGAAGAACAGCTAGCTGATATCTTCACAAAGCCCTTGGATGAGAGGAGATTTAGCAAGTTGCGGTGTGAGCTAAATATCTTAGAATGTTTGAATGTTCTTTGAAAAGGACACACATCCTGACACTTATGCAAAATTGATGACTTAGATGTGCAACACATGAAGAAACGTTTTTCTTCAATCAATGAAGAATAACACTCTAAGTGTGAAGAAACTAATGAAGAATTTGATTCTCAGAACCCTACGACAATTGTAGGCGGCGTCTGAAATCATCATTCTTATACGGTGGGACATGCCACCACCAAAATTGAAAATCTTCAATTTGAGTTTTTCCTCAGTTTTGAAATTCTTCAGTTTTTCAAATTCTTCAACTTTGCAAAACCTTCACTGTTTCCGTCGTTTTTCTTCATTGGCTTATGGCTATTTCTTCAAGTTGCTTTTTCTGCTAAGTGAATGTGATCGGACCCTTCCCCCTCTATGCTATACTCAACCCAAGCTATTCACAAATTCTTCATGTGCGTTCTATTTGAAACTCGTCCAAAATCTTCACTGTGTCCTTGTCAGCTGAAGAAATTGCGAACGGAACTTTTAACTTATCTTATCCAAATTTTCAGCTTTGCCGCTCAAACCGTTCCGCATCCCACGATAAAATTATCTATTCACCCACGATCTAACACGATCTCCACTTTTCAGTACGTGGGTGACACATGTCAAGCGAATGAGAAGGGTCAGGCACGTTAGTCCAAAATCTTCAGCGAACGGTTTTTCACCGTGGCTATAAATACCCCTCTCCCCTTCCTCACTTCCTTTACTCCGCTCGACCGCTCTCTCTCTCTCTCTCGCTCGAGCTTCTCAAACCCTAGCGCCGCCGCTACTCCATCGTCGCCGGTGAGGAAGAGCTTCACTGCCTCGACCTCGTCGCCGTCGTACTCGCGCCGACCGCGGAAATCTTCACTCCGCCGCCGCCGTAGCTGTCTTCCTCCGCCGAGTTAGAGGCGTGGGAGATCTGAATCGACGAACTTCTAATCTACACTTCTCAATTAAATCGTGTTCTTGATTCGGAGTAATTAAAAGTTACTTTTATTACTCGCTTTGATTCTCAAACCTTCCTGAAAAAATCTTCAAAGGTGTTTATTCTTCAAATCTTCACACATATGAACACCTCAAACGAAATATGCTCTTGATTCGTTTCTCTAAGCAATGATTTTTCTTCAAGATTCCTCAATTGTGTGGATCCTCTATCTATACAACTCTGGAACCTAAGACAAAGATCGCTTAGTGAAATTCTTCAAGGCTCATCTGGTCAAATTCCTCAAAGTAGTTCTTTTAGAAAAACCTTCTGAGAACGCATATGACCTCTCCAAATTCCTCGCAACTATACTCTGTTCACAGGTACTCATGTCCGCTGCTGAATCACTAGGTTCTCATCAACTTAACTCATTTGCAGCGTTCCTCGAAGAAAAGTTGCATACTTCTTCAGAGAATTCGATTGTTCAAATTCCTCAGCTGAAGAATATGGCAGAAGGAAAGAAGCCATAGAAAGGAGGAAAGAGGCCTGAGGTCATGACTACTTTTGAGATTCCTGAGGACATCTATGCTGACTATTGCACACCTGATGGAGCCAAGTTTGGCAAGGAAAACAAAAATCAGCGCAAGGTGCGCATTCAGAGGATTGAAAGGAGATGGGCAAGGGAATGGAGGGAGTACAGATATGTTACTCCAAAGTACACGAAGAAATTCACACTGAATCCTCCATGCCCAAGAGCTCCATTGACACCTGGCCAAGAAGCTGACCCCACCAGCATCAAGCGTGGTGAGGACTTTCCTGAAGAATGGGCCAAGCGCCAAGCCAAGTTGGCGAGACAAGCCAAAGAAGCAGTGAGGAAATTTAACGAAGACTCACTCATCACTGCTGCCACCGAGGCCCTGCTCGTGCGGAAGATCAATGGCAAAGAAGCCAGCACACAAGCCAAGTGCTTCACCAATAGTGCCCTTACGGCCAAAATCATCTTCAATGCCCTCACGGCCAGTTCCTCATGCTGCTCCTGCTCCTCCCAAATCCTCAGCTCCTACAAAGTCCTCAGCAGCTCCTCCAAAGTCCTCAGCACCTGTGCATCTGGCCATGTGCCAAAGGACTGCAGGCATCTCTATTGCCTCTGGTGTCTCAGCAAGTTCCTCAGCTGCACCAAATTCTTCATCAGGCCCCACTCTGCTGAAGAAAAAGGCAACTGCTGGACGAGGTCCTCGGCCAAGTCCGAAGAAGAAACAGGTCGCCTTCCAAGTGCCATCGATGATGAAGGCGATGATGACGAACTTGCGTAAATCATCGAGACCGGCAAGAAAGGGCCGCTAGAGCCAAAGGCACACTGCCTTGCTTTTGGATCCAAGGCGATCCTCGAGTACATTGATCTCGGCACAAGGATCCAGAGACACCTATGCTCGACTTCAAATTGACACCGCCAAAGTCACATGTCGACTCATTTCATCCAAGAGGAGAAATGGAAATATGATAGGGCCGGAGAGATCAAGAAATCGCTCTGTAAAAGAGAAAGCTGGCGAAGAAAAATGTTGTCAAGATAACAATCAAGAACTTGTCAAGATGCGGTGACATCAAAGCCCTCGGCTGACAAATTTGACTCATACTATGCTTGTTGGAAAGGAGCCAAAGTCAGGTTTGTGAAACTGACGGAGAAGTTCACAAATGTTGCAGCCCTAACGCAACAAGAAATTCCTCAGTGGAGCCTCTGCTTTCGACCTGAAGAACATGCCAAGATCGGCGATGATTTTCAGCCTGCTGAAGAAAATGCTAGTTCCAGGGCTGATGACTCCATTCCAGTCGCTGAAGAAATTTCCAGGGCATCCACTAGTGGTGCGCCTGAAGAAACTGAAGAAATCATGGCAACTGCATCAGTTGCGCCTGAGGAAATTCAACCAGATTCCTCAGCTCCTCCCGCGCCTACACCAACTCCAATCCTTCCATCTGCATCTGATGTGAAGAAGACCAAGGCTGCAGAGCGAGCTGCAGTGAAGAAAAGGAAAGCATCAGCTGCTTCAAATTCTTCAGCCCCGAAGAAAATGAAGCCTATGACAAGCTCTTTTGAAAATCCAATCGATGTTGTTCCAATTTCCTCCATTCCATCAAAGGACCTTGTTCCTTTTGGTGAAGAGTATGAGATCCCAAGCGGATCTGATGAAGAAAATCATTCTGCTGCTTCGTCAAAGCAGATTGATGAAGAAATTAAAGCGGATGCAATCCCTTCAACACCAATCATTTCCTTGCCTATGCCTCAGTTCAAGGCTGAAGAGGCTGGTGTTGAGGAAATTGAAGACGAAGACTTGGATATTGGATGCACCACGCCTGTGATGAACGATGAATTTTGGGAAAGTCAACATCCCAATTCTCCACTCTTCACCCCCAATCCAACAGATTCCTCAGTCCCCTGCACCAACGATTCAAATGGCTCTGAAGAAACTCATCCCAACTCATCCGTGCATGAAGAAATTCCAGCCACTAGTGCTGAAGAACCTGCTGCTGCTGATCCTATGAACACGCAGACTGCATATGAAGAGGAACCAGAATATCCTCAGCCTGAAGAACCTGATATTGCGATTCCTGAGGTCGTGATGCAACTCACTGACACTCCACTGCCAAAGCCAAAGAATCCATTCTCAACGAAGCAAAAGTTCAAGGCTGAAGATTTCTTTTCGGCGAGCATGTATTCTTCACTAACTACAACCCATATGACTCTGCTCGCATAAGGAAGAGGCGTTTCTGGATTGCTAGTCAAGCCAACTTCTATTCCTCTGTGCTATTCAACAAAGACAAAGTCTTCGATCATGCACATATTCCTCACGTGGACATGGAATCTCTGCCAGGCTTCGAGCCAGTCCTCAGTGTTCTTCATGATGCAGGATTGCTGAATTTCTGCACTGACATCTGTGATTGGAATGAAGAACTCATTCTTCAATTCTATGCGATGATGCACATCACCGGAGATTCTGAAGATGTGAACTCATGGGTATTGGACTGGATGACAGAAAGTACTCACTACAAGGCACCAGCAACTGAATTGCTTCGTGCCCTCCCACTCAGTCCTCCCCTTGATGGTGCTCGTTGCATCTACAACAAACTTGAGCTTTCAAATCATTACATGCAAGTGCTGATGAAGCCTTTGAAGCCAGGACAGGCACCTCGAACCAAATTCTTCGTCAAGGAATTATTGTATGTGCCTTGGACTGTCTATCGCATTCTGACGAAGACAATGGGTCCTATCAAAGGCCACGACTCAAATGATGAAGAAGTCGTTGGCATCATGAAGAATATGCTTTTCAATATCATTCATGGCATTCCCGTCAACTTCCATGATTTCTTCATGAGGACTCGCAAACATTGCTATGTCACCTTTGAGCTGAAGCCTTATGCACCATGGATTATGAGGTTCATCAGGACAAGGTCTTCACTCAATTACAAGGCTGATACTCTGAACCACTGCAGCTACTTGCCTCCAATTGAAGTCCTCAAACGGACATTTTCCTCAGCTGATGACAAGGGCAAGGCAACTGCTGTGATAGATGAAGTCATTCGTCCATTGGATTGTCAATTTCGCAAAGCTGCATCCTACTCCACCAATGATGACTCTGCCACACATGACTCTGCCGCCAATACCTCAGCCAAGCAAAATCCTCAAGCCACAAAGACCTGTGGTGATGATCGATCGTGAGTTATTCCTCAGTCTTCATCAGAAGGTTGATCGCAATCATAAATGGGTCAAGCGTCAGCTTGGTTCAATTCTTCACAACATGACCTCAACACACAATGCAGTGAAGAAAAACCAATACTACCTCCATGAAACCTTCAACCGCGCCTAGGCTGTTCTTTCTAATGTCTACAGCGCAGAAGAACTGAAGACAATGGGTCTCAAGGAAGAATTTGACTGGTCTGTACCTCCACCGAAGAAATTCAAGAAGGTCAAGGTTCCTTCCTTGGTAGCCAGCTCCTATTCTTCATCGCGCGACACTGATGAAAATGAAGACTTGGACGACACTGCGGCAGGCCCTACTACGACAACCGACCCCGACAACGCTGGCGCTCCTTCGTCAACTTGAAATTCTTCAGGGGCATTAGTACTCAGTTTCAATCCTTTTGGTGATTTGATGACAAAGGGGGAGAAATTTGAGTTAGTCTTCAAGCGGGTCTATTTTTACGCCCATATACAACGTTTTTTTGCTAAGTTACAACTCTCGTTCTTCTGAAACTTTATTGGATCGAGTTGTAATCTTAAACTCGATGGTGCTCTGATACTTTTGATGTGTTCCTCTGCATGTGTATTCCTCATTATATGTTAATACACGCATGCTGAACTACATCAGTCACCATATTTCATCATGCATTTCAAATTCTTCATATTATATGTCAAATGCGTGTATGAATTACAAGATATAGGGGGAGATCTCCATGATTCAACTCTTCAAATGTGCAATGCCTCAAAAGCAAAATTCCTCACTATGCACATCTTCAGGGGGAGTTCTCCTATATCTTGCAATCAAATTCCTCAATATCAGTACTTACACTTCATATGTTTATCCCCGTTGAAAACTTAACCTATTGTCATCAATCACCAAAAAAGGGGAGATTGTAAGTGCATCTAGTACCCCTTAGTAATTTTGGTGTATTGAAGACTTATAGGTTAAGGGACTAATGTGTTTATGAGTGTACACAGGTCTATAAGTCTATGAGAAGTTTGATATTTACAGAGAAAGTCGACCCCTAAAAATGAAGTTCTTCGACTGAATACTTTGATATTCTGAAGACTTTCTGAAGACTTTGAAAGTGAAGAAATTGGTGTGACCTTGAAGACTTGGTATTCATTTGAGGAACATGAAGCGTGAAGACTTTTGTTTTCTTAGTTTCCTTTTCTCTTTCTTGAGTCATAGGAAACACCGTCTTTGTTAAAGGGGGTCGAGGAAATACTAAGGAAAAATTTCCATGTGATGCTCAACTAAAATCCTACACTTACGAATCCCTTGAGTGAAGCCTTTGGAAATCTCATACAGCTCAGTCAATTTCTTCAAAGGATGAGACGAAGTTCTTCTGGGCGCTGAGGAATTTGTTCTGACTGAGGAGTTAGGAATTCGCCAGTGCGGATTGCCTACAAAGTGAGGAACATGATAGCCCTGAGGAATTTGAGAGTCAAATTTCTGACCGTTGTTGTGCTGCGCGCTAGCTGTCCCAAAATATCTTATCCACCTAATGGTCATATCATTGAAGGGCATTTATGTCTTATCATGTCGGGCTGCTCCCTAGGCTATAAATAGCCGCCCCCCTACAACCACTAGCTGGTTGGCTGCTCCGAGAGAACTTGACACTTGTCATTTGAGAGCAACCCATCCTCCGAGGACTTTGAGCGAAAATCATCGAGTGAGGAAAAACCCAAAACCAAACCCCTACAAACCCAAAGTGATTGAGCATCACTGAAGAGATTGATCCAGCGTGGATCTGACGCTTGTTACCTTTGAAGACTGTTCTTCTTCCAGACGGTTAGGCGTCATGGTCTAGAGCATCCAAGAGGAATTGTGGATCACCGAGTGACCAAGTCTGTGAAGGTTTGGAAGTCGCCTGAAGACTTACCACGAGTGATTGGACGAGGTCTGTGTGACCTTAGTTCAAGGAGAATACGGTGAGGACTTGGTGTCCTGAGCTGCGTGCTTTCCAGCGATCGGGTGTCCGGACTGTGTGTCCTCGAGTTTAAATACTCGGCCGCTCCAACCAGACGCATAACCGAGACAAAGCAGCTTGAACTGGTCTACCAAATCATTGTCTTCACCAACCTAACTGGTTCTATTTCCTCAACTCTTTCATTTCCTCATTACTGTGTTGAGTGTTCGTTCATATCTGTGTTTGAAGATTTTGACTGAAGACTTTCTCTATTTCCTCAGTTCAATTTCTTCAATCTGTTTGTCTTCATCTTGTGTTATCATGTGTTTACGCTTTCTGTACTCTGTGATTGTCTTCATTTCATCATGATGACCATGCATGTATTCTGTTATGCTTAGTTCTGAGTACTTATTCCGCTGCAAGTAGTTCTTCTCTTAGGAATTTCCTCACCAGCAAATTCCTCAGTGAAGAATTCATAAAAATCGCCTATTCACCCCCCCTCTAGTCAATATAACGCACTTTCGGTTCAGCGACACGGATCTCGTGAAGGGTAAGGTTAGTATTCGGCTCTATCGCCACTGAGGGCGCGGCCTCCGTGGTGGAGTCTATCCTCCCGTCCTCGGATGGCGCGATCTGCTCCGGAATAGAGGCCGGAGTAGTTGCTGGCGTGATCTCCCGAACACCGTCCGACGGCAGAGCTATATTGTGCTCGTCGTGACCATGCGGCACACCTGGCATGGGTCCGAATCCGTCGAAGATCAAGTCTCCGTGGATATCGGCAGTGTAATTCAAGTTTCCAAACCTGGCCTGATGGCCAGGGGCGTAGCTCTCGATCTGCTCCAGTTGGCCAAACGAGTTGGCCCACAGTGCGAAGCCGCCGAACACGAAGATCTGTCCGAGGAGGAAAACCTCACCCTGGACCGCATCGTTGTCGATGATCGAAGGGGCCATCGAACCTTGCAGCGGCAACACAGTGGAACTCTCAATGAAAGCACCAATGTCGGTGTCAAAACCGGCGGATCTCGGGTAGGGGGTCCCGAACTGTGCGTCTAAGGCGGATGGTAACAGGAGGCAAGGGACACGATGTTTACCCTGGTTCGGGCCCTCTCTATGGAGGTAATACCCTACTTCCTGCTTGATTGATCTTGATGAATATGGGTATTACAAGAGTTGATCTACCACGAGATCGTAGAGGCTAAGCCCTAGAAGCTAGCCTATGGTATGATTGTTGTTGTCCTACGGACTAAACCCTCCAGTTTATATAGACACGAAGGGGGCTAGGGTTACACAGAGTCAGTTACAACGTAAGGAGATCTACATATCTGTATCGCCAAGCTTGCCTTCCACGCTAAGAGATTCCCATCCGGACACGAGACGAAGTCTTCAATCTTGTATCTTCATAGTCCAACAGTCCGGCCAAAGGATATAGTCCGGCTGTCCGGATACCCCCTAATCCAGGACTCCCTCACTCGCCCTCGAGATTCGGGTTGGCTAGAAAATAGGTGAGGGTGATCTTTTCGTAGGTCTTCCTCTCGTTCCCAGGTGGCTTCATCCTCGGTATGGTGACTCCACTGAACTTTGCAGAACTTGCTAACTTTGCTTCGGCTGGCAAATTCAAGAATCTTAACTGGCTTCTCCTCGTAGGTCAGATCGCTATCCAACTGTATCGCTTCCAGTGGCACTGTATCTCTCAGAGGGATATCAGCCATCTCTGCGTGGCACTTCTTCAACTGGGAAACATGAAACACATCGTGAACTCCTGACAATCCTTCGGGCAATTCCAACTTGTAGGCGACTTCTCCCATAAGTTCCATAACTTTGTATGGTCCCACAAATCTCGGGGCTAACTTTCTGAAAGTGCAACTATCCCTAGGTGGTTTTGGTAATTCATAACAACATATAGCTCATTGAGATAATGCTATTCCAAGACTATAATTTCAGGAAAGCTCAATGAATGGCATGCCATGGATGATGAAAGTGGATCCCTCAAAATACTAAGGACAAAGGATTGGCTCAAGCTCAAAAGCTCAAGACTCTTCATTTTACATTTTAGTGATCCAAGATCACATTAAGTCTATAGGAAAAGCCAATACTATCAAGAAGATATGAGGTGTTGCTTAATGAGCCTTTTGCTTCATGTGCTTAGTAATATGCTCCAAAACCCTCAACTACTTTCCCACATCCACAAATGACCTAAACCTAAAGCCAAAATCGGTCACACCGATTCTTTCTATCCGGCGCCACCTGAGGGAGTTCCGGACTAGGGGGTGTCCGGATAGCCAAACTATCATCATCGTCCGGACTCCAAGACTATGAAGATACAAGATTGAAGACTTCGTCCCGTGTCCGGATGGGACTTTCCTTGGCGTGGAAGGCAAGCTTGGCGATACGGATATGTAGATCTCCTACCATTGTAACCGACTCTGTAACCCTAGCCCTCTCCGGTGTCTATATAAACCGGATGGCTTTAGTCCATAGCACGAACAACAATCATACCATAGGCTAGCTTCTAGGGTTTAGCCTCTTTGATCTCGTGGTAGATCCACTCTTGTAACACACATCATCAATATTAATCAAGCAGGATGTAGGGTTTTACCTCCATCAAGACGGCCCGAACCTGGGTAAAACATCGTGTCCCTTGTCTCCTGTTACCATCCGCCTAGACGCACAGTTCGGGACCCCCTACCCGAGATCCGCCGGTTTTGACACTGACATTGGTGCTTTCATTGATAGTTCCTCTGTCTCGTCACCAACAAGCCCGATGGCTCCTTTGATCATCAACAACGACGCGTTCCAGGGTGAGACTTTTCTCCCCGGACAGATCTTCGTGTTCGGGCGGCTTTTGCACTGGGCCAATTCGCTTGGCCATCTGGAGCAGATCGAAAGCTACGCCCCTGGCCGTCAGGTCAGATTTGGAAGTTTAAACTATACGGCCGATATCCGCGGAGACTCGATCTTCGACGGATTCGAGCCGCAGCCAAGTGCGCCGCGCTATCTCGATGGGCATGATCTAGCTCTGCGGCAAAGGTGCCACGGAGGCCGCACTGTAACCCGCTCTGACCCTTAATCCGGAGCCGGATTCCCCGATCGAGGACGAGTGGTTGGGCACCGCCTCGGGGGCTTTAATCTCTACGGCGATCGAGCCAAACTCCATCCATGTCCTTTGCGAAGACCTTGACTCCGGGGTGCCGGGCTCCTCTCCGGACTCCGAACCCTCCGCGCCCTTGCCAATCGAATCCGATTGGGCGCCCGTTATGGAGTTCATGGCCGCGGACATCTTTCAGCACTCGCCCTTTGGCGACATCCTGAATTCACTAAAGTCTCTCTCTTTATCCGGAGAGCCCTGGCCGGACTATTTAACAGGAAGGTTGGGATGCGGACGATGAAGAAACTCAATGCCCACCCACCACCCACTTCATAGCCACCGCCGAAGCTTACACGACGTGCTCGATTTCGACTCAAGACATCGACGGTATGGACGACGATGTAGGAGACAACAATGAACCAGCACCTATAGGATGCTTGACAACCTCATCCCATGATGTATACATGGTGGATACACCTAAAGGAAATGAAGACGAGGAACAACGGGACGCCATGAAGGATAAATCCCTCGAAAAGCAGTCAAAACGGCAACGTAAACGCCGAACAAAGTCCCGCCTCAACAAAAGTCCAGCCATAGAGCAAGGCGAACCGGTGGACAACGAACAAGCTATCGAGCTATCGTCCGAACAAGACAACTTGGATAAACAATCTGTCCCCGGCGAAGACAACAGCCCGGACGACCTCACGCCGGACAAACCATTGGAGCAAAATGACCTCCAGAAAAGGCTCGTCGCCATCACGTAGCACAGCAAAGCGAAGCGGAAGCTCAAAACAGCGGAAGATGCACTCAGGATTAGATGGAGCAAAGTATTCAGCACCGCAGATAAGTCTGGCGGCGATCGCGAACAAAGAGCTACCCAAAAGAAAGCTCTTGCCGAATTCGACGAGGAGGCCTTAGAGCCCCCACAATTGAAAGCAAGAAGGCCACCCGGTCGGATGGACGACCTCACGGCAAAAAGAGAGCGGCGAATGGTGCCGCACACAAGCCAATATGCGATCCGCCTAAGGATTCACATCAAAAGGATGGCCCAGTTAGGTCCATCTATGGGCCAAGAAAGCACGCTCGTCAAAGCAATGCAACACGCCAAAATTCCGAAAACCATGGCACACCCAAATATAGGGGCGCTGCACACCCCGTATGTTTCACCGATGAGGTGCTGGAGCATGAATTTCCAGCGGGATTGAAACCCGTAAACATAGAGGCATACGAAGGAACAATAGACCCTGGAGTCTGGATTGAGGATTACATCCTCCACATACACATGGCTAGAGGAGATGATCTCCACGCCGTAAAATACTTACCCCTTAAACTCAAAGGGCCAGCTCGGCATTGGCTTAAGAGCCTCCCGAAAATACCATTGGAAGCTGGGAAGAGCTCGAGGATGCATTTCTGCAAATTTTCAGGGATTCCACGTCCTCCTCGACGCAGACGATCTAACTCACATAACTCAACAGCCCGAGAGTCAGCCCGAAATTTCGGAATAGGTTCCTTACTAAAAAGAACCAAATAGTCGATCGTCCGAACGCCAAGCCTTAGCAGCTTTCAAACACAACGTCCGAGACGAATGGCTCGCTGAGACACCTCGGCCAAGAAAAGCCAAGAACAATGGCCGCATTAACAAGCCTCATGACCCGCTTTTGCGCAGGGGAAGGCAGCTGGCTGGCTAGATGCAGCACCAGCGACCCGAGTACATCCGAAATTAGGGATGGAAATGGGAAATCACGACGCAGAAAAGATCTGCGCCGGAATAAGGAAAATGGCCCAAATAGTACGACGGTAAACGCCAGATTCAAAAGCTCTCGGCCGAACAACAAAACACTGCCCCTAAAGGATAATAAAGGATGAGCTATCCAACCTAAACAAGATTCTCGGATAGACTGTGTCAAATACATGGTACCTCCGGAAGCCTCGCAAACCATACCCATAGAGATTGTTTGGTCTTCAAGCAGTCCGCCGACTTAACGCCGAACACAATGTTCTCGACACACCATGTGAAAGTTACGAAACCCAAAAGCAGCACTCCTGAAAACAAAAGACTTTCCCACTAGAAGTCAAAACAGTGAACTCACTTCATGTGATAACACACAGCGCGGCACCTGCCATACCAGAACACCGACCGCATAATGGGGATAGAACCTACCAAAATTTTCTATAGCAGCACTTCCTTCAAAGGAATGACGCCAGGCCTTCTTTATTAAACAGGCTCTGTACCACTAGAGGTTGTGTTCGGTTCATCCGACAACCCCGCCATGAAAGCTCACTCCCCATCGCCCCATTCAGCAGTAGCCCTTAAGCACTACCGAGGCGCATAACTTTCGCCGCTTACGCAATACCGCATTATGCATCTCTAACACTTAAAATGCCCGGTCCACGCGGCATCTTCTCGTTAAAAGGAAGTATTAAGTGTCACTTGAGCATGGAAGAACGGGAGACTGCCTTGACAGCCCCACAGCTATCCGACTCTGCTAGGCAAAGAACCTGAATCGGTCATTCAAACCCCAGACTCGGTTAGACGAGTCAGGCGCCTACTAGCAGCATACCCCCATACGAGGGGCCGCATACATGTATAACAAGAGACAATAAAGCTCAATTTCATTTAATTCTTCGAACCGTACTCTGTTTATTTAATATTAAGTACACCTTTCGCACGACCCTTTTTCTTTCAAACTAAGTTCCTCTCTTTACAGATGAACAACGTGCTGAACCCGTCCGTGATACGGCACAACGGAGACACAAAGCAGACGCGTGAGGGACCCGTTGCAAGGATTCTTTTCAGATTAAGACCATGTGTAAACCTTTTTTCACTGTCTCTTGTTGATATACATCCCCCCGGTTCCTTAATATAACCGAGGAGGAGGCTGGTGCTTTGGCATTGGCCGCACTGCAATTTTTTGCTGCATCTAGACACTGTGGGCTTAGGGCATTATTCTGCCCATTTTCATAAAGACCGAATACCTTAGGGAGTATTCGGCGTCTCGAAAGTTAGGCCTTATATGCATCAGCTCCGAATCATGTCTTTGGTCAAATGTTGGGTTGCCCGGCTCACGTGTTTTGCTGCCTTACGCTTCGCTTTCACCGCTAATGCGGCACCGGAGAACTACTGCGATTGTGCCCCGGTTCGCCGAGCGAGCACCTCAAAGAGAGAAAGCCGAAAACTGATCATCATGATATAGCGGACTGGTCAACCACTCGATGACTCACAGGAATGTTTAGGATTCCTCCGCATTAACGAAGGACCGGTTTTCGGTCGTGCACATACGCACCACTGAATTCGGGAGAGTGCGGTGCCCTGTGGGCTATATAGTAGCCCCACCCTCGAACTCCTATGGCTAAGTGGAAGTGATAAAGCATTATAGTCCTGTTGCCTGGTTTGCTACGCTATCACCTCCTTAACAGGACCAAGACGTTGGATTAAGTGTGAAAAAGCGCTTTTTTTGCAAACACCCCCGCACTATGTGCGTGGGGGCTGAAGCTAAGGACTGCCATCTTTCAGGTTATATACACATATACATAAACGACCACACAGGTGTTGGAAATATGCCCTAGAGGCAATAATAAAAGCATTATTATTATATTTCCTTGTTCATGATAATTGTCTTTTATTCATGCTATAATTGTATTATCCGGAAATCGTAATACATGTGTGAATACATAGACCACAATACGTCCCTAGTAAGCCTCTAGTTGACTAGCTCGTTGGTCAACAGATAGTCATGGTTTCCTCGACTATGGACATCGATGTCATTGACAACGGGATCACGCCATTAGGAGAATGACGTGATGGACAAGACCCAATCCTAAGCATAGCACAAGATCGTGTAGTTCGCTTTTGCTAGAGCTTTCTCAATGTCAAGTATCTATTCCTTAGACCATGAGATCGTGTACCTCCGGATACCGTAGGAGTGCTTTGGGTGTACCAAACGTCACAACGTAATCGGGTGACTATAAAGGTGCATTACAGGTATCTCCGAAAGTGTCTGTTGGGTTGACACGGATCGAGACAGGGATTGTCACTCCGTATTACGGAGAGGTATCACTGGGCCCACTCGGTAGTGCATCATCATAATGAGCTCAAAGTGACCAAGTGTTTGGTCACGGGATCATGCATTACGGTACGAGTAAAGTGACTTGCCGGTAACGAGACTGAACAGGTATTGGGATACCGACGATCGAGTCTCGGGCAAGTAACATACCGTCTGACAAAGGGACTGGTATACGGGGTTGCTTGAATCCTCGACATCGTGGTTCATCCGATGACATCATCGAGGAGCATGTGGGAGCCAACATGGGTATCCAGATCCCGCTGTTGGTTATTGACTTGAGAGCGTCTCGGTCATGTTCAGATGTCTCCCGAACCCGTAGGGTCTACACACTTAAGGTTCGGTGGCGCTTAGGGTTATTAGGAAGACTTGTATGTGATTACCGAATGTTGTTCGGAGTCCCGGATGAGATCCAGGACCTCACGAGGAGTTCCGGAATAGTCCGGAGGTCAAGATTTATATATGGGAAGTTGTCAAACGGACACCAAAATGTTTTGGGGCATACGGTATTGTACCGGGCCACCGGAAGGGTTCCGGGTCCACCAGAGGCCACCTCCCGGGGCCACTTGGGCTGCGTGGGAAGGGCCAGCCCCTGGTGGGCTGGGCGCACTCCACCTCCCTTGGGCCCTTGCGCCTAGGGTTGAGGGGAACCCCAGAGGGGCGCCTTGCTTGGGGGCAAGCCCTCCCTTGGCCGCCGCCTCTAGATGCCATCTAGAGGGGCCGGGCCCCTCTCCTTCCCCTATAAATAGAGGGGTGAGGGAGGGCTGCACACACAAGCTGCCGCAGCCCCTCCCTCCCCAACACCTCTCCTCCTCCGCACGTGCTCGGGCGGCCCCTCGCCGAGTATCGCTTCTCCACCATCATCACGCCGTCGTGCTGCCGGTGGAGCTGTCTTCCTCAAGCTCTCCTTCCTCCTTGCTGGATCAAGACGAAGGAGACGTCATCCGTACCGTACGTGTGTTGAACGCGGAGGTGTTGTCCGCTCAAGCACTTGGTCATCGGTGATCCGAATCACGGCGAAAGTACGACTCCGTCATCACCATCCCCTTGAACGCCACGCACTCGATCTACAAGTGGTATGTAGATGCAAACTCTCTCCTTGACTCGTTGCTTAGATGAACTCATAGATGGATCTTGGTGAAACCGTAGGAAAAATTTTAATTTTCTGCAACGCTCCCCAACAAAGGCATCATGAGCTAGGTCTATGCGTAGTTCTCTTTTGCACGAGTAGAACACAATTTGGTTGTGGGCGTAGATCTTGTCAACTTGCTTGCCGCTACTAGTCTTATCTTGCTTCAGCAGTATTGTGGGATGAAGCGGCTCGGACCAACCTTACACGTATGCTTACGTGAGACCGGTTCCACCGACTAAGATGCACTAGTTGCATAAGGTGGTCAAGGCGGGTGTCTCTCCCACTTTAGTTGAAGTGGATTCGATGAAAAGGGTCCTTATGAAGGGTAAATAGAAGTTGACAAAATCACGTTATGGTTATTCGTAGGTAAGAAAACGTTCTTGCTAGAACCCAATTGCAGCCATCAGAAAAGATGCAACAACAATTAGAGGACGCCTAACTTGTTTTTGCAGCAATTGTCATGTGATGTGATATGGCCAGAAGTTGTGATGAATGATGAATGATATATTGTGATGTATGAGATCATGTTCTTGTAATAGGAATCACGACTTGCATGTCGATGAGTATGACAACGGCAGGAGCCATAGGAGTTGTCTTTTATTTTTGTATGACCTGCGTGTCATTGAAAAACGCCATGTAAACTACTTTACTTTATTACTAAACACGTTAGTCATAGAAGTAGAAGTAGTCGTTGGCGTGACAACTTCATGAAGACACAATGATGGAGATCATGATGATGGAGATCATGGTGTCATACCGGTGACAAGATGATCCTGGAGCCCCGAAGATGAAGATCAAAAGAGCTATATGATATTGGCCATATCATGTCACTACTTAATATAATTGCATGTGATGTTTATTATGTTTTATGCATCTTGTTTACTTAGAACGACGGTAGTAAATAAGATGATCCTTACAACAATTTCAAGAAGTGTTCTCCCCTAACTGCAGCACCGTTGCTAAAGTTCGTTGCTTAAGCACCACGTGATGATCGGGTGTGATAGATCCTCACGTTCACATACAACGGGTGTAAGACAGTTTTACACATGCAAAACACTTAGGGTTAACTTGACGAGCCTAGCATGTACAGACATGGCCTCGGAACACGGAGACCTAAAGGTCGAACACGAGTCGTATGGAAGATACGATCAACATGAGAATGTTCACCGACGATGACTAGTCCGTCTCACGTGATGATCGGACACGGCCTAGTCGACTCGGATCGTGTAACACTTAGATGACTAGAGGGATGTCAAATCTGAGTGGGAGTTCATTCAATAATTTGATTAAGATGAACTTAATTATCATGAACTTAGTCTAAAACTTTTGAAAAATATGTCTTGTAGATCAAATGGCCAACGCTCATGTCAACATGAACTTCAACGCGTTCCTAGAAAAACCAAGCTGAAAGATGATGCCAGCAACTATACAGACTGGGTCCGGAACCTGAGGATCATCCTCATAGCTGCCAAGAAGGCATATGTCCTAGAAGCATCGCTAGGTGACCCACCTGCTCTCCCAGCACTGCAAGACCATTTGAATGTTTGGCAGACACATACTGATGATTACTCCCTCGTTCAGTGCGGCATGCTATACAACTTAGAACCGGGGCTCCAAAAGCGTTTTGAGCATCACGGAGCATATGAGATGTTCGAGGAGCTGAAACTAGTTTTCCAAGCTCACGACCGGTCGAGAGATATGACGTCTCGACAAGTTCTATAGTTGTAAGATGGAGGAAAATAGTTCACAAGGAGCACATACTCGTAATGTCCGGTTGCACAACCGCATGACCCAGCTGAATATTAACCTCCCTGATGAGGCGGTCATTGACAGAATCCTTCAGTCGCTCCCACCAAGCTACAAGAGCTTTGTGATGAACTACAATATGCAGGGGATAGTGAAGACCATTCCCGAAGTATTCTCAATGATGAAGTCAGCAGAGGTTGAAATCAAGAAAGAACATCAAGTGTTGATGGTCAACAAAACCACTAATTTCAAGAAGGGCAAGGGCAAGAAGAACTTCAAGAAGGATGGCAAGGAGGTTGCTGCTACCGTAAGCCGCCATCGAAGAAGTCAAAGAATGGACCCAAGCCCGAGACCGAGTGCTTTTATTGCAAGGGAAGGGTCATCGAAGCGGAACTGCCCCAAATACTTAGCGGATAAGAAGGCCGGCAACACCAAAGGTATATTTGATATACATGTAATTGATGTGTACCTTACCAAGACTCGTAGTAACTCCCGGTATTTGATACCGTGCCATTGCTCATATTTGTAACTCACAGCAGGAGCTGCGGAATAAGCGGAGACTGGCGAAGGGCGAGGTGACGATGCGCGCGTCGGGAATGGTTCCAGTCGATGTGATCGCCGTCGGCACGCTACCTCTACATTTACCTACGGGATTAGTTTTGAACCTTAATAATTGTTATTTGGTGCCAAGTTTGAGCATGAACATTGTATCGTGATCTCGTTTAATGCGAGATGGCTACTCATTTAAATCCGAGAATAATGGTTGTTCTATTTATATGAGAGATATGTTTTATGGTCATGCTCCGTTGGTCAATGGTTTATTCTTAATGAATCTTGAGCGTAATGTTACACATATTCATAGCGTGAATACCAAAAGATGTAAAGTTGATAACGATAGTCCCACATACTTGTGGCAATCGCCGCCTTGGTCACATTGGTGTCAAGCGCATGAAGAAGCTCCATGCTGATGGACTTTTGGAGTCTCTAGATTATGAATCATTTGACACATGCGAACCATGCCTCATGGGCAAGATGACCAAGACTCCGTTCTCCAGAACAATGGAGCGAGCAACCAACTTATTGGAAATCATACATACCGATGTGTGCGGTCAAATGAGTGTTGAGGCTCATGGAGGATATCGTTATGTTCTCACTCTCACGATGACTTGAGTAGATATGGGTATGTCTACTTGATGAAACACAAGTCCGAGACCTTTGAAAAGTTCAGTGAATTTCAGAATGAAGTAGAGAATCAAAGTGACCTAAAGATACAATTCTTACGATCGTATCGTGGAGGAGAATATTTGAGTCACGAATTTGGTTCACACTTAAGAAAATGTGGAATCGTTTCACAACTCACGCCTACCGAACACCTCAACAGAATGGTGTGTCCGAACGTCAGAATCGCACTCTATTGGATATGGTGCGATCTATGATGTCTCTACCGATTTACCGCTATCATTTTGGGGATACGCCTAGAGACAGCTACATTCACTTTAAATAGGGCACCGCCTAAATCCGTTGAGACGACACCGTATGAATTATGGTTTGGGAAGAAACCTAAGCTGTCGCTTTCTAAAAGTTTTGGGATGCGATGCTTATGTCAAGAAACTTCAACCTGAAAAGCTCGAACCCAAGCTCGGAAAAATGCATCTTCATAGGATACCCTAAGGAAACCATAGGGTATACCTTCTACTTAAGATCCGAGGGCAAGATCTTTGTTGCCAAGAACGGATCCTTTCTGGAAAAAGAGTTTCTCTCGAAAGAAGTAAGTGGGAGGAAAGTAGAACTCGATGAAGTACTACCTCTTGAACCGGAAAGTAGTGTAGCTCAGGAAAATGTTCCTGTGGTGCCTACACCAATTGGAGAGGAAATTAATGATGATGATCAAGGTACTTCGGACCAAGTTGCTACTGAACTTCGTCGGTCCACTAGGACACGCCCGCACTGCAGTGGTACGGCAACCCCGTCACGGAAATCATGTTGTTAGACAACGGTGAACCTTCGAACTATGAAGAAGCGATGGCGGCCCAGATTCCAACAAATGGCTAGAAGCCATGAAATCCGAGATAGAATCCATGTATGAAAACAAAGTATGGACTTTGACTGACTTGCCCGATGATCGCGAGCGATAGAAAACAAATGGATCTTTAAGAAGAAGACGGACGCGGATGGTAATGTCACTATCTATAAAGCTCGACTTGTCGCTAAGGGTTATCGGCATGTTCAAGGGATTGACTACGATGAGACTTTCTCTCCCGTAGCGAAGCTTAAGACCGTCCGAATCATGTTAGCAATTGCCGCATACTATGATTATGAGATATGGCAGATGGACGTCAAAACAGCTGCTCCTTAACGGTTATCTTAAGGAAGAGTTGTATATGATGCAGCCGGAAGGTTTTGTCGATCCTAAAAATGCTAACAAAGTATGCAAGCTCCAGCGATCCATTTATGGGCTGGTGCAAGCATCTCGGAGTTGGAACATTCGCTTTGATGAGATGATCAAAGCGTTTGGGTTTATGCAGACTTATGGAGAAGCCTGTGTTTACAAGAAAGTGAGTGGGAGCTCTGTAGCATTTCTCATATTATATGTAGATGACATACTTTTGATGGGAAATGATATAGTATTCTTGGACAGCATTAAGGCCTACTTGAATAAGTGTTTTTCAATGAAGGACCTTGGAGAAGCTGCTTATATATTAGGCATCAAGATCTATAGAGATAGATCGAGACGCCTCATCGGTCTTTCACAAAGCACATACCTTGATAAGATTTTGAAGAAGTTCAAATGGATCAGTCCAAGAAAGGGTTCTTGCACAGACTACAAGTCGTGAGATTGAGCTCGACTCAATGCCCGACCACGGCAAAAGATAAAGAAGAGATGAGTGTCATCCCCTATGCTTCCCATAGGATCTATTATGTATGCCATGCTGTGTACCGGACTGATGTAAACCTTGCCGTAAGTTTGGTAGGAAGGTACCAAAGTAATCCCGCAAGGAACACCGGACAGCGGTCAAGAATATCCTAAAGTACCGAAAAGGACGAAGGACATGTTTCTCGTTTATGGAGGTGACGAAGAGCTCGTCAGAAGGGTTACGCCGACGCTTAGCTTCGACACGATCTGGATGACTCTAAGTCACAAACCGGATACGTGTATATGTTGAATGGTGGAGCGAAGCTGGTGCAGCTGCAAGCGAAAGGCGTCGTGGCGGGATCTACATGTGAAGCGGAGTACATGGCAGCCTCGGAGGCAGCGATGAAGCAATTTGGGTGAAGGAGTTCATCACCGACCTAGGAGTCATACCCAATGCGTCGGGCCGATCAAACTCTTCCGTGACAACACCGGAGCTATTGCACTTGCCAAGGAGCCTGTGTTTCACAAGAAGACCAGTGCACATCAAGTTGCCGCTTCAACTCCATCCGTGAAAATGTTCAAGATGGAGACATAGAAATTGTAAAGTGCATACGGATCTGAATGTCGCAGATCCGTTGACTAAACCTCTTCCATGGCAAAACATGATCAACACCGTAACTCTATGGGTGTTCGATTCATCACAATGTAACTAGATTATTGACTCTAGTGCAAGTGGGAGACTGTTGGAAATATGCCCTAGAGGCAATAATAAAAGCATTATTATTATATTTCCTTGTTCATGATAATTGTCTTTTATTCATGCTATAATTGTATTATCCGGAAATCGTAAAACATGTGTGAATACATAGACCACAATACGTCCCTAGTAAGCCTCTAGTTGACTAGCTCGTTGGTCAACAGATAGTCATGGTTTCCTGACTATGGACATCAGATGTCATTGACAACGGGATCACGTCATTAGGAGAATGACTTGATGGACAAGACCCAATCCTAAGCATTGCACAAGATCGTGTAGTTCGTTTTGCTAGAGCTTTCTCAATGTCAAGTATCTATTCCTTAGACCATGAGATCGTGTAACTCCCGGATACCGTAGGAGTGCTTTGAGTGTACCAAACGTCACAACGTAACTGGGAGACTATAAAGGTGCATTACAGGTATCTCCGAAAGTGTCTTTTGGGTTGACACGGATCGAGACAGGGATTTGTCACTCCGTATTACGGAGAGGTATCATTGGGCCCACTCAGTAGTGCATCATAATAATGAACTCAAAGTGACCAAGTGTTTGGTCACGGGATCATGCATTACGGTACGAGTAAAGTGACTTGCCGGTAACGAGACTGAACAGGTATTGGGATACCGACGATCGAGTCTCGGGCAAGTAACATACCGTCGACAAAGGGAATGGTATACGGGTTGCTTGAATCCTCGACATCGTGGTTCATCCGATGACATCATCGAGGAGCATGTGGGAGCCAACATGGGTATCCAGATCCCGTTGTTGGTTATTGACCCGAGAGCGTCTCGGTCATGTCTCGCATGTCTCCCGAACCCGTAGGGTCTACACACTTAAGGTTCGGTGACGCTTAGGGTTATTAGGAAGACTTGTATGTGATTACCGAATGTTGTTCTGAGTCCGGATGAGATCCCGGACGTCACGAGGAGTTCGGAATAGTCCGGAGGTAAAGATTTATATATGGGAAGTTGTCAAACGGACACCGGAAAGTTTCGGGGCATACTGCATTGTAATGGGGCCACCGGAAGGGTTCCGGGGTCCACCGAGGGGCCACCTCCCCGGGGCCACTTGGGCTGCGTGGGAAGGGGCCAGCCCTGGTGGGCTGGGCGCACCCTCCCTTGGGCCCTTGCGCCTAGGGTTGAGGGGGAACCCTAGAGGGGCGCCTTGCTTGGGGGCAAGCCCCTCCCTTGGCCGCCGCCTCTAGATGCCATCTAGAGGGGCCGGCCCCCCTCTCCCTTCCCCCTATAAATAGAGGGGTGAGGGGAGGGCTGCACACACAAGCCAAGGCGCAGCCCCTCCCCTCCCCAACACCTCTCCTCCTCCGTACGTGCTCGGTGAAGCCCTGTCGGAGTACTGCTTCTCCACCATCATCACGCTGTCGTGCTGCCGGTGGAGCTGTCTTCCTCAACCTCTCCTTCCTCCTTGCTGGATCAAGACGAAGGAGACGTCATCCGTACCGTACGTGTGTTGAACGCGGAGGTGCTGTCCGTTCAGCACTTGGTCATCGATGATCCGAATCACGGCGAGTACGACTCCGTCATCACCATCCCCTTGAACGCTTCCGCACTCGATCTACAAGTGGTATGTAGATGCAAACTCTCTCCCTTGACTCGTTGCTTAGATGAACTCATAGATGGATCTTGGTGAAACCGTAGGAAAAATTTTAATTTTCTGCAACGTTCCCCAACAACAGGGAGTAGTTTACTACTTGAACGCACAAGTATAAAAAGCACTCATATTACATTGAAACATTGTTTTCACAAATCATACATGTCATTTAAACGTAATATCCTTCGAGCACTGCGTCTCTATTAAACGAGCGCCCGGCAGGACTTCTTCAAAGTAGTGCTCGGCGGGTACTCGGCCTCTGTCTCAATCACTCGATGCAACGTCAGTGGCCTTCATCTCTGCCAGTATGTCTTGACACGGGCAAGAGCCATCCGCGCTCCCCCAATACACGCCGATAGCTTCATTGCGTCGATACGCGGCACTTCACCAAGAGACTGCTGCACTAAACCAAAATAGCTCTTCGGCTGGGGTCCGTCCGGCCACAAGTGAGTCAAGACATGCTTCATGGCAAATCCGGACAATCGATTCAGCTCGGCCCATTCGCCAACCAATCGGTCGCCAGCAGAGGACGCCCGGACTATGGAATTGCGCCAATATAGCTCTTCCTTCGTGCCCTTCTCGCCCCGGAAGTGCTCAATCGCTGCCCACACCGCCGCCGCCAAGTCCAGATAAGCATCCTCTGAACTCCACAATTTATCCAATCGAGCATACTTTGGATCTGTATATTTCCTTCGCAGTAAACGGTTTTCCGGCCGCAATTGCCCCGGCCCGACTCAGCTCCTCCTTGGCAGCTCTCAAAGCCGATTGGGCATTCTTGGATTCGCGGCGGCCTTCTTTAGGCTCCTCTTGTTCCGCTTTGACGTCTTTTCAAGAACCAAGCAGCGATCGGTAGTATTCCTTAACTTTTTGGCCATATCGGCCATCTCCTCTTTGCTTCGGGCAAAGGAGCAGCCCGTTCAGCTTCTAGCTCTTCGCTTTTACAGCCGCATTACTAATTCTGGCTTGCTCTTCGCCGGACGAAGTTACGCAGCTCCTCCACGGCAAAGGGCACCATCTGCATTAAGCATACAAACAGTAAGACATGGGCGTCAAGCTCCCTTACAAGGTGTCTGCATGGAGGTCGCATACCTTGTGACTCGTCAAACCGTTTATTGACCAGCGCGATGTTCGCATCCTCCTCGTCAAGTTGCCGCTTTAGTTTGGCATATGCAGCAGTCCGGCTGGCCTCCGGACGCCCCGCCACCTGTTCAGGGGCAGCGATATGTTATAACTGAGAATTTGATCCTCAGCACATTGTCAATTTTGACAACATACCAAGTCTCAGGGGCTACTATCTATACAGGGCACATTTTATATGCTTAACTGTCAGAAGGTACATCATTTTTGCGTACCTCAAACCCCGTCACAAGAAGCTTCGACGGCTTCATGCAATCCGCTCTCATGGATGCAATTCTTTCAATCACTGCATCCATTAGAGCATGGTGATCCTCTCGAAATAACCGCCGCCGAGCAAATCCTTCCTCCTCCGACCGCACGCCACTTGGCGCCGGACTTGGGGAACCCTCATGATGACACCTCCGGGTCAGTCCGCCTCACATGAGGGTGCGACAGGTGGAGGCGTTCGCTCTCCATCATCTCCTAAGAAGATCCTCAAGACGAGATCTCACGAGAAGGGCTGAAGTACGAACTACAAGGTACAATTTCGGTTATCCTCATGAATAAATACAGGGATGTTCCTTATTTACAAGACCCTTCTTTTTACTTACGGCTGGCTGGAGGGCTGATCCTTGGGGAAATAATGCGGTGGGTTACTTCAAATACGCGGACTCTCTGCCAAGATTCCTTCCCGCTCTTTGAGGCCTTGACCTCCGGATCTTCCGAATCGGTCCTCTTTCTCTCCTCGGAAGGTGGGACTCTTAATCCCTCCTTCCTTGATATCCTCCTTCGCAGAGGCGGTTGCTTCCCGCTCCCCCTTCGCCTTCTTCAAAAGGCGCAACCTTCAACATCTTGGTCAACATGGGATCCGGCGTGGTCTCTGGGAGGGGAGCCGGACACCTTATTAACTTTGCCTTGGCTATCCACTCCTGTTCAAGAAACGGCTCCTTTAAAGGGCATATATATATATATATGAAATAAATGAATGAACAGCTTGTCTGGTAAAAGGACTACTTACTTGAGTATCTGCGCGATTGCAGCTTAGTCCTGCGTCCTCGATCAAGTCCGGACACTTCTCTTGTGATCCGAAGAACAGTTTATACATCTCCACGGGCGTCGTGCCCATAAAATTTTGGAGAGCTCGTGGTCCCTCCGGATTGAATTCCCACAGGAGGGGGGCGACGCTTGTGGCTGAAGGCGCCGGATCACCATAACCTGCGCCATTGCAACCAGATTGATCCCTCTTTCCCGGAGATCTCGACACGGCCTGCAGCAGGGAACGTCCTTGGACGGCCCCCAGTCGAGCCCCTTGTTGACCCATGACGCCAGCCGCTGTGGTGGACCTGAGCGGAAGGCAGGGAGCGCCGCCCATTTGGTGCCCCTAGGAGCGGTGATATAAAACCACTCCGTTGCCAACCAAGCTCCTCTTGAAAAGAGCCCTCGGGCAACGGAGCATCAACACATTTGCTTATGACCGCCCCTCCGCACTCCGCTTGCTGCCCCTTGATCATCTTTGGCTCCACCTTGAAGGTCTTGAGCCATAATCCAAAGTGGGGGGTAATACGGAGGAAGGCCTCACATACGACAATGAATGACGAGATATGGAGGATGGACTCCAGATTCAAGTCATTGAAATCAAGCCCATAATAAAACATGAGCCCCCGCACAAAGGGGTCCGCTGGAAGCCTAAACCCGAAGGAAGTGGGACACGAACACCACGTTCTCGCCGGGCTCAGAGTGGGAATGACCTGCCCTGAGCAGCAGCCTATGCGAGATCTCGCCGGTCGATACTGCATGTCGCAGCTTTAGCACATCTTCTTCTGTGACGGAGGAAGACATCCATCGGTCGTGCTGGTCGGAGCCGGACATCGTCGAAATTCCGAAGCGCCTGAATCTGAAGCTTTGGGTGTTGGAACTCGAAGCGCAAGGCGAACTCGATGGAGGGAGTAAAGAAGTAGAGGGCCTTGGTCTCATCATAAAGAGTTTGAATACCAAGAGCCCACCCCATGGTCGATTAGGACTCGCCTTCGATAGAGAAGGCAGGCTAACGGGCATGGTTGGGTTACCCACGTCCGTATTGATGAGAATCCCGGAATAAGGGGGCACGATCTATGCTTTGATAAGACGTGCCAAGGAAACCGCCTTGCTAAACACGCTGAGGTGGAACAATAAAAAACGATTCATATAAAGGCCTGGCCGTGGTGTGATGTCACGCCACGGAATACGTCAGCAGATCTGTGCAAAAAGTATTCTCTCTACGGTGTTATGTGAAACTTGTTTTGCAGAGCCGGACACTATCCTTGTGTTCAAAACCTTCTATGAAGTATTCGGAGGAGGAACCCGCCGCAATGCCAAGACAATCAACGCTACCGGACTCGTCGTCATTGAAGCCTGGTTCAGGGCTACCGAGGAGTTCCGGACTAGGGGTGTCCGGATAGTCGAACTATCATCATCGGTCAGACTCCAAGACTATGAAGATACAAGATTGAAGACTTCGTCCGTGTCCGGATGGGACTTTCCTTGGCGTGGAAGGCAAGCTTGGCGATATGGATATGTAGATCTCCTACCATTGTAACCGACTCTGTGTAACCCTAGCCCTCTCCGGTATCTATATAAACCGGATGGCTTTAGTCCATAGCACGAACAACAATCATACCATAGGCTAGCTTATAGGGTTTAGCCTCTTTGATCTCGTGGTAGATCCACTCTTGTAACACACATCATCAATATTAATCAAGCAGGACGTATGGTTTTACCTCCATCAAGAGGGCCCGAACCTGGGTAAAACATCGTGTCCCTTGTCTCATGTTACCATCCGCCTAGACGCACAGTTCGGGGCCCCCTACCCGAGATCCGCCGGTTTTGACACCGACACCACCTATTCCAAAAGTCATAGCCACTGCCACAAACCCTAAGCAAATCGGTCTTACCGATAGGGATCTCGGTCTCACCGAGATGGGGTTGCAATCTCTGTTTCCCTTCGTAACGTTTCGGTCTAACCGGTGAGCGATCGGTCCCACCGAGATTGCAATGTAAACTCTATGTTTCCTTTTTGTAACATTTCGTCTCACCGAAAAGCGCAAATCGGTCCCACCGAAGTTTACTCCGACCAACTCTCCGGAAAGCTTATTACCAAATCGGTCTCACCGAGTTTGTGTAATCGGTCTTACCGAGATTACGTTATGCCCTAACCCTAACCGAGTCGGTCTCACCGAGATGCATGTCAGTCCCACCGAAAATCACTAACGATCACTAGGTTTACTAAATCGGTCCGACCGAGTTTAACGATTCGGTCCCACCGAGTTTGATAAATTGTGTGTAATGGTTAGATTTTGTGTGGAGGCTATATATACCCCTCCACCTCCTCTTCATTCATGGAGAGAGCCATCAGAACAAACCTACACTTCCAACTTACCAGTTCTGAGAGAGAACCACCTACTCATGTGTTGAGGCCAAGATATTCCATTCCTATCATATGAATCTTGATCTCTAGCCTTCCCCAAGTTGCTTTCCACTCAAACCCTCTTTCCACCAGATCCAAATCCTATGAGAGAGAGTTGAGTGTTGGGGAGACTATCATTTGAAGCACAAGAGCAAGGAGTTCATCATCAACACCATTTGTTACTTCTTGGAGAGTGGTGTCTCCTAGATTGGCTAGGTGTCACTTGGGAGCCTCCGACAAGATTGTGGAGTTGAACCAAGGAGTTTGTAAGGGCAAGGAGATCGCCTACTTCGTGAAGATCTACCGCTAGTGAGGCAAGTCCTTCGTGAGAGACGGCCATGGTGGGATAGACAAGGTTGCTTCTTCGTGGACCCTTCGTGGGTGGAGCCCTCTGTGGACTCGCGCAGCCGTTACCCTTCGTGGGTTGAAGTCTCCATCAACGTAGATGTGCGATAGCACCACCTATCGGAACCACGACAAAAACATCTGTGTCTCCAATTGCGTTTGAATCCTCCAAACCCTTCCCCTTACTTTCTTGCAAGTTGCATGCTTTAATTTCCGCTGCCTATATACTCTTTGCATGCTTGCTTGAATTGTGTGATGATTGCTTGACTTGTCCTAAAATAGCTAAAATCTGCCAAACTATAAAATTTGGAAAAGGTTAAGTTTTTATTGGTCAAGTAGTCTAATCACCCCCCTCTAGACATACTTCAAGGTCCTACAAGTGGTATCAGAGCCTTGGTCTCCATTTGCTTTGATTTCCATAGCTTTTGGTGGTCATAGCCTTGGTTTCACAACCTAGGAGAGTATGGCGTCTAGCGAGGGAAATTATCACCGTAGAGGTCCTTACTTTGCTGGTACAAATTTTGCTAGTTGGAAGCATAAGATGAAATGCATATTCTTGGACATAACCCCGCCGTTTGGGCAATTATTTGTATTGGCTTGCAAGGTGAATTCTTCGATGGGAGAGAACCGAACCATGAAGCTAATGCGGAAGAATTGAAGATGTTGCAATACAACGCTCAAGCTTGTGACATCATCTTCAACGGATTGTGCCCCGAAGAATTCAACAAAATCAGCAGTCTTGAGAATGCAAAGGAAATTTGGGATACTTTCATTGATATGCATGAAGGTACCGAGTCCGTCAAGGAATCCAAGTTGGATGTGCTCCAAAGTCAGCTTGACAAGTTCAAAATGAAGGATTGTGAAGGTGTCGCTGAAATGTACTCTAGGCTTGCTCTTATCACAAATGAGATTGCCGGCTTAGGGAGTGAAGAGATGACCGACAAATTTATCATCAAGAAAATCCTAAGAGCATTGGATGGAAAGTATGATACCGTGTGCACATTGATCCAAATGATGCCAAACTACAAAGATCTCAAGCCAAAGGAAGTCATTGGAAGGATTGTTGCTCATGAGATGTCACTCAAGGATAAGGAGGAACTTCACAACAAGTCAAGTGGTGCTTATAAAGCCTCAAGTGAAGCCCCCACATCATCAAGTGAGAAACCAACCTTCAATGAAGAATTGAGCTTAATGGTGAAGAACTTCAACAAATTCTACAAAAGTAGAAGCAAAGAAAGAAGCTCCAAGTCAAGGTCTTACAATGACAAGAGATCTTCTAGTCGAGAGCGCAATTGCTACAATTGTGGGAGACCCGGACACTACTCCAATGAGTGTACGTCACCCTACAAAAGAAGAGAAGATTCTCCAAGAAGAAGGAGCAAAAGAGAAGAATCACCACCAAGAGAGAGGAGGAGTAGAGATGATCATTATGAATGAAGACCCTCACAGAGAAGCAAGGATTCGGAAAGGAAGGACAAGTCATCAAAGAGCTACACAAAACGAAGACATCAAGCTCATGTTGGTGAATGGGTTTCCGGCTCCGACTCCGACCATCTCTCCGAGAGAAGCTATCACTCCGACTCAGAATATACTCAAGATGAAGGTGTTGCCGGTCTAGCACTTGTGTCAACCAACTCCTGCGACATATTTGAATCACCAAATGAAGGAATTGGAAGATGCTTCATGGCCAAAGGTCCAAAGGTAACACATCCCGAGTATGTTGATTTTAATAGTGATGAAGATGACTTGCTAGGTGATGATGATTTACTTGTTCACAACTCTAGTGATGAACACTATGATGAAACGTCAATTAGTCATGCTAATCAAACGAATGACAATGATAAGGAGAAAATTGAGCTACTAACTAAAGAACTAAACACTCTTAAGTTGGCTCATGAAACTATCTTCAAGATCATCGAGAACTTTTAAGGGCTCATGAGAAGTTACGCTTTGAAAAGCTCAATCTCGAGCAAGAGCATGAGTTCTTAAAGGCAATCAATGATGATCTCCGCAAGAAAAGTTCTTATTACATTGCCAAGAGTTTACTCTTATCTACTTACATGCCTCAAGTCAAGTCTAGTAACAAGTACAAGAAAGATACTTCCTCTAGTAGTAACAATAATAATGTCAAATCCAATGTTGTTGCTTCTAGTAGTTCTCTTGATTCCACCAATGATTCTCTTAGCCAAGTTACACTTGAGCAAGAAAATAGTTTATTGAAGGGAATTATAGATAAATGTGTTTACAAGAGCCTTGCCGGGAGTAAGCAATTCGAGCAAATTGTACGCAAGCAAGGAAGGCACCGGAAGAATCAAGGTGTTGGTTTTGAACGAAAATTCAACGCCAATGGAGTTGAGTGGGAAGAAGATCAATACCCCAAGACAAAGTTTGTTCCTCAACAAGAGAAGTATAATCCTACTTCCTTCAAGGGGACACAAGCTCAAGATGATCTTCCACCACAAGACCACAAGAACAAAGGCAAGGACAAGCTTCAATAAGAGATTGATGCATTTGAAGAAGCACCTAAAGCCTCGTTCGAGTGGGTCCCCAAGACTACGTCAAGTTCTACTTCATCAAGTACAACTACAACTCCAAGGATTCCCATCAAGATGATGTGGATCCCTAAGAAGAAGAACTAGAGAGTTCTTGAGGGTGACTCCGCCAACATTCTTCACTCATATCATTTTGGCAAGAACGAGTGCAATCAACTTTCACATCTTGCACTAGTTCAAGGAGTCACAAACCCTCATGTTGGTAAGGCAAGGGACAAGGTAACCTAATGTTTTCATGGACATCATCTTGTGTGTGCATCACTCTATGTCTATGGATATTCTTGTTTGTTCCTTGTGGGACTAACCCATGTAGGCAAGTTGAAAGTGCAACTCACTCCAAAGGATTGCTCCAAATGATCTACATCAACATAGAGCATCTACATCTTCAACACCTACATGAAGTCATCATCGACAAAACCCAAGGTTAGTTCATCCCTCTAAGGGGGAATCTCACATCTAGGGGGAGCTTAACTCTAAGAATTGAGTCAAAGCAACTCTAATGGTGTGAACACATTAAGGCATTATGTAAAAGTGGTAACCCCACTTGAGCTTAAACGATGAGTATGACCTATGATCAAATGTTCTCATTTGACTCCTAAGTCAATATACTCATATATAGATGACCTAGTCATCGCCAATTGCTTGATAGTTGCTAAAATTGGTTGTGCATGCTTTGCCACATATTTCAATTGCCATCTTATTGTGTGAGCATGTTGGTGCATATTTTACTCATTCAAGGACATCCACTTGTTGTTTTGTTTGTTTGGATTCATTTCTTTGTGCCAAGTGGATGGACAAGAATGCCTAAGAACCTTCTTTAGCTATCTATGCTTTTCTCGTCTCAAACTCTATTCATGCTACATCACAAAATTTGATCAAGTCAGATTCGAACCACTCTGTGTGAGGAGCACTCGAAGTCCCCGATTCGTCATAGACTTAAACTTCCAAAACCTCTTAGTGATTCTCGGTCTGACCGATCCTTCCATTTCGGGTCCTACCGAGATCATCAAGTTGATCTGAAGTTTTCAATCTCGGTGCAACCGATTTGAACTTTCGGTCTCACCGATTTCAGAATGCTTGAACACGTTATGCATCTCGGTGCCACCGAAGTTGTTCCACTCGGTCACACCGGCAGGGTCGAGCTATATATAGCCACGGGCAAAATTTTGGAAATTTCTCCGAAACCCTTCGCCACAAGAACAGCTCGCTTCGCCATCGTGGCCTCCGGATCGTCTCCTCGCCGCCAAGCAGCCTCCTCGTCACCGGGTCTTCGCCACGCCGTCAACGGATTTCGTCCCGCCACAGTTGGCGTAGTAGCAAGTCCACCGCCAAGTTAGGGTATGGACTTGATCATTGTGCTATCCACGTCTGATTCCTAGCACATTGTTTTCATATTGAATCTTGCCACGATTGAAACTCATCTATCCAGCCAAAGTAGTTCATAGATTAGATGTGATTCAAATTTTTAGGTTTAGGTTTCATGAAACCATCTCGGACCCACCGAGTTGAAAAACTCGGTCTCACCGATTTGGCTTATGCCATTGCACTAGTGACTCTCGGTCTAACCGAGAATTACTAATCGGTGCAACCGATTTGAGGATTCTGTGAAACCCTAGCAGTCTCGGTACCACCGAACTAAAAGTCGGTCCAACCGAGATCATCAGTTTAGGTTCCAAAACTGCTTCGGTATCACCGAGTTTGAAAATCAGTGGATCCGAAATGCTTTCTGTGGAAAACTAAGACTGAACTTTTGAGTCATTCTTTTGCAAAAACCTCTGCATTTTGTGATGCTCATCTTTTCTATCTCATCTATAACTCTTCACAGGTGGTCAAGAATCGACTTTTTGCGGTATGTCCGATCAAAGTGACAAATGTATCAGTCGTAAGAGCAGATAGACTTGAGTGAGGGCACTAGTCCATCAACTTCAGATGAAGGGGGCAGAAGAACTCCTAGCAACCTGCCTAGTGCTGCAACTAGGCAAAGGCGGAAAAGAACTTCAGATTCAGAGGATGAAGATTATAAAGCTGAGGAAGATTAGGCTATCTCCAAGAAAGTGGTGCTCAAGAAGGAATATGGCTCAGCAAAGAATGCAAAGTCAGGCATGAAGATTAAAAGGCCTGCAGGAAGACAACCAATGTCCAAGGCCAGAGAATCAACTAAACTGCCAGAGAAGCCTGATCCCAAAGAGCCTGCTGAAGGAAAGAAAAGAAAGGAAAGGGTCAAAATGACCATGGCCAGAGTTATTGGGAAACCTTCCATGATGGAAGAGGAAGAAGAGCTTGATGTACCAGCTCCAAAGGCACCAAAGCTTATGGGTGATGCTATTAGATCAGGGGCATCCACATCTAAGCCCAAGGAAGCACCCAAAGCTGCCCCCAAGGCCAAGTCTGCACCAAAGAGGAATACCAGGAGTATTCCACCATCGAGAAGAACAAGGCCCCAAAGGCTTGAGGATGTTGATGAGGAAGATGAAGAAGGACAAGTTCTGAGAAAGCTCAAGCCCAAGATACCAGACCACAATGATGCCCATCCTGTGGCTGAGGACATGAGAATCGGGGAGGATTCAGGATTGAGGATATGGAGAATGGAAGATCCATATGCTTCAAGGAGAAGAACTGCTGTTGACTACAGGTTCCATACAAAGGAACAACAGGACTTCTATGAAACAATTATGTTGGACAAGAAGCCCATAGTCTGTGATATGAGGTGGGTTGATTGGAATTTCATGAAGGAGAATGAAGATCACTATCCTGGAGTGCAAGACAGCTTTATTGCTTGTGGAGTTGCAGATTTTGTTGGGCAAAAGCTCACAAGTTGGAATGATGAGCTTATCATGCAGTTCTACTCCACAGCACACTTTTACCCAGATGGAAGGATTGTTTGGATGTCTGAAGGTACAAGGTACCAGTCAAATGTTGAGGAGTGGACAAAGTCGATAAATGCCCCGTGAGGAGAATGAGGATGACCTAGACATATATGCCAAGAAAAGATGGGTCACAATTCAATGGCTCACATGTACAAGGAGATTCCGGACAAGGAATTAGGAACTCACAAGTTTGGATCAGTTCACTTTCTCGCTATCGTGGTTGCCAACCATAAATTGGATTCTCGAGGCACACTTTGTCGCCCAAGTCCGGTGACCATAACATGATCGAGAGGGCATGCCATCAACATGTTGCATGTGTTTGATGTGCCATGTAAGTTCAAAGTCATGAGCCTGATCATTGAAACAATCAAGAGGACTGCAACAGATCAGAAGAGGAGCTGTGGATATGCACCTCAGATTCAAGAATTGATAAACTCAAAAATGGGCAGAGGAAAATATCAGTTGGATAAGGAACACTTTCCACTTTATCCAGACTTTGAGGACAATGAGGTTGTCATGAATGAAGATGATCCACAATCAGTTCAAGCTCAGGAGAAGAAGGAGAAGGCAAAGAGGGAGAAAGCTGCCAAGATGCCAACTCAAGAGGAGGCATCTAAGTATCTCTTGAAGAACAAGCAGGAGCAGCTCGGATACTTAATAGCATCAACCCTGAGGATTGAGAAGGGATTGGCCACCCTCAATCAAAATCAGGAGAGCCTGGAGAGAATCATAGAACAAAAGTTCTATAACTTAGATGTGAAAGTCTGAGATTCAGTCTGCAGTGGAGGAACTACAAGATGACATGCAGGAGAGGAAGGGCAAAACAACACCTGCTGCATTTGCCAGAGTGCCTAGAGCCCAGAGGTCATCTGATGTGCCAGTTTCTGACACAAGAGCAACTTCATCTGCACCAGCTACAGCCTCAGTGCCACCAGCTCCAGCATCTACATCAGCTCCAGCTCCATCTACTTCAACTGAAGCTTTCGTCCTTGGTGTTATCCGGACTCCACCACTAGAAGATCAAGCCTGAGAGTCGATCTAGCACTATGCATTTTCTATGAACTTTTTGGTAACTTGTTGCCACAGGGGGAGAAAAATGTATAGATCATAGGCTTCGAGAGAGAGAGAGTGTTGCTTTTGTTCTCTCTTGCTTTATTTGGTGGTTTTCCAATCTTTGTTTGCTTTTGGTTGAGATACTATGCTACTATGCTTGTGAGACATTGATGATCATGTGTTTGATCATAAGCTACACTTATGCATGCTTGATATTATTCTATCTATCTTATGTGATCACACACTATGCTTGGTGATGAGTGCATGTATTCATTGTTTATTATTTTGAGCGCTCCACCAAGGTGTATGTGACATGGAAGAGTAACCCATGAGCCTAATTCATTGTGCATTTGCAGTCCAAAGCAAATCTAAAACTATGCACAAATTTAGGGGGAGCTCTTGCTTATCACATACTTCTCAAAGCGACGATGTTATTTAAATTTTATTATCATTTGTCGAAGCTTTGATCTATATGTTGTCATCAATTACCAAAAAGGGGGAGATTGAAAGTGCAACTATCCCTAGGTGGTTTTGGTAATTCATAACAACATATAGCTCATTGAGCTAATGCTATTCCAAGACTATTATTTCAGGAAAGCTCAATGAATGGCACGGCATGGATGATGAAAGTGGATCCTCAAAATACTAAGGACAAAGGATTGGCTCAAGCTCAAAAGCTCAAGACTCTTCATTTTACATTTTAGTGATCCAAGATCACATTGAGTCTATAGGAAAAGCCAATACTATCAAGAAGGGATGAGGTGATGCTTAATGAGCCTTTTGCTTCATGTGCTTAGTAATATGCTCCAAAACCCTCAACTACTTTCCCACATCCACAAATGACCTAAACCTAAAGCCAAAATCGGTCACACCGATTCTTTCTATCCGGCGCCACCGATTCCAAAAGTCATAGCCTCAAACCCTAAGCAAATCGGTCTTACCGATAGGGATCTCGGTCTCACCGAGATGGGGTTGCAATCTCTCTGTTTCCCTTCGTAACGTTTCGGTCTAACCGAAGTGAGCGATCGGTCCCACCGAGATTGCAAAGTAAACTCTCTGTTTCCTTTTTGTAACATTTCGGTCTCACTGAAAAGAGCAGATCGTTCCCACCGAGTTTACCTGACCAACTCTCTGGAAAGCTTATTACCAAATCGGTCTCACCGAGTTTGTGTAATCGGTCTTACCGAGATTACGTTATGCCCTAACCCTAACCGAGTCGGTCTCACCGAGATGCATGTCAGTCCCACCGAAAATCACTAACGGTCACTAGGTTTACTAAATCGGTCCGACCAAGTTTAATGATTCGGTCCCACCGAGTTGGGTAAATTGTGTGTAACGGTTAGATTTTGTGTGGAGGCTATATATACCCCTCCACCTCCTCTTCATTCATGGAGAGAGCCATCAGAACAAACCTACACTTCCAACTTACCAGCCTGAGAGAGAACCACCTACTCATGTGTTGAGGCCAAGATATTCCATTCCTATCATATGAATCTTGATCTCTAGCCTTCCCCAAGTTGCTTTCCACTCAAACCCTCTTTCCACCAGATCCAAATCCTATGAGAGAGAGTTGAGTGTTGGGGAGACTATCATTTGAAGCACAAGAGCAAGGAGTTCATCATCAACACACCATTTGTTACTTCTTGGAGAGTGGTGTCTCCTAGATTGGCTAGGTGTCACTTGGGAGACTCCGACAAGATTGTGGAGTTGAACCAAGGAGTTTGTAAGGGCAAGGAGATCGCCTACTTCGTGAAGATCTACCGCTAGTGAGGCAAGTCCTTCGTGGGCGACGACCATGGTGGGATAGACAATGTTGCTTCTTCGTGGACCCTTCGTGGGTGGAGCCCTCCGTGGACTCAAGGCTGCTACCCTTCGTGGGTTGAAGTCTCCATCAACGTGGATGTACGATAGCACCACCTATCGGAACCATGACAAAAACATCTGTGTCTCCAATTGTGTTTGAATCCTCCAAACCCTTCCCCTTACTTTCTTGCAAGTTGCATGCTTTAATTTCCGCTGCCTATTTACTCTTTGCATGCTTGCTTGAATTGTGTGATGATTGCTTGACTTGTCCTAAAATAGCTAAAATCTGCCAAACTATAAAATTGGGAAAATGTTAAGTTTTTATTGGTCAAGTAGTCTAATCACCCCCCCTCTAGACATACTTCAAGGTCCTACACTTTCCCTTAACTCCAAAACGCTTCACTTCTCGAAGTTGTGATACATGAAGATACACTCTGTCTCCGACTTCGTAAACCGTCTCCTTGCGTTTAGAATCCGCATAACTCTTCTGCCTGGACTGGGCTACCTTGAGTCTATCGCGAATCACCTTAACCTTCTCTTCACACTCTTTAATCGCATCTGGTCCAAACAACTATCGGTCTCCAACTTCGTCCCACAACAATGGTGTTCTGCACCTCCTTCCGTACAGTGCTTCGAAAGGGGCCATCTTCAAACTGGCTTGATAGCTGTTGTTGTAAAAGAACTCTGCATAAGGCAAATTATCGTCCCAACTAGATCCATAGTCTAGCGCACAAGCTCTCAACATGTCCTCTAGAATCTGATTGACTCTTTCAGTCTGCCCATCTGTCTACGAGTGAAAAGTTGTACTAAACTCTAGCCTGGTTCCCAAAGTTTCATGCAACTGATTCCAAAACTTTGAGGTGAACTGGGTTCCTCTATCTGATACAATGGTCCTTGGAACTCCATGCAGACATACGATCCTAGTCATGTATATCTTTGCCAACTTAGCACTGCTGTAAGTGGTCTTTACTGGGATGAAATGAGATACTTTCGTCAAATGATCGACTGCAACCCATATCGAGTCATAGCCTGAACGAGTCCTGGGTAATCCCCTGATAAAATCCATGCCTAGCTTGTCCCACTTCCATTCGGGTATTGGCAATGGTTGTAGCAATGCTACTGGCTTTTGATGCTCTGCCTTCACTCTTTGACATACATCACAAACTGCTACATACTCTGCAATATCCTTCTTCATTCCGGTCCACCAGAAACTATCCTTCAAATCCAGATATATCTTAGTATTTCATGGGTGAATCGAATATGGCGAATCATGGGCCTCTTGCAAAATCAGCTTCCTGATCTCCTGATCATTTGGCACATATACGCGTCCTCAAACCATAAGGTATCATGCTCATCCTCACGAAATCCTTTAGCCTTTCCTTTACTCATCTTTTCCTTTATTTTGGCTATCTCCTTGTCCGTCTTCTGAGCTTCTCTGATCTTATCCATCAAGGTAGATTGAATCTCCAATGCTGCTACATAACCTCTCAGAACTATTTCCAAACATAGCTCACGAAGGTCCTCCACTAACTCCTTGGGTAACTCTCCGGTCATGAGTGTATTAACATGACTCTTGCGGCTCAATGCATCGGCTACTACGTTAGCCTTTCCGGGATGATATTGCAATCTCATATCGTAATCCTTAATGAGTTCCAACCATCTCCTCTGCCTGAGATTCAGCCCCTTCTGCGTGAAGATATACTTCAAACTCTTTTGATCCGTATATACCTCACAATGGTTTCCGATGAGAAAATGTCTCCAAGTCTTCAACGCATGCACTACGACTGCTAACTCCAAATCATGGGTGGCATAATTTAACTCATGGGGTTTAAGTTGTCGTGAGGCATATGAAACAACTCTTCCCTCCTGCATAAGTACGGCTCCAAGTCCTCGACGAGAAGCGTCGCAATACACTTTGTAATCCTTGCGTTGGCAGAATCAACACTGGTGATGTAACCAAGCGTTTCTTCAACTGCTGAAAACTGGCCTCACATTCCTCAGTCCATTTGAACTTGGTGTCCTTCTTTAACAATTTCGTCATAGGCTTTGCAATCTTTGAGAAATTCTCAATGAACCTCCGGTAGTACCCTATGAGTCCAAGAAAACTCTGGATCTCTCCAACTGACGTGGGTGCCTCCCAATTTTTCACAGTGACTACTTTGGTGGGGTCTACTGCTATTCCTTCTCCGGATATAACATGTCCAAGGAATCCAACTTCCTTCAGCCAAAACTCACACTTGTTGAACTTGGCGTATAGCTGATGTTCTCTGAGCTTCCCAAGTACTAAATGCAAATGCTCCTTATGTTCCTCTTCGTTCTTTGAGTACACCAAAATATCATCAATGAACACCACAACGAACTTATTCAAAAACTCCATAAACACTTTGTTCATCATGTTCATAAAATAGGCAGGGGCGTTAGTCAGACCAAATGACATAATGGTATACTCGTATAGCCCGTACCTCGTGGTAAAAGCTGTCTTAGGTATATCCTGCTCTCTAATCTTCAGCTGGTAGTACCCTGATCACAGATCGATCTTGGAAAATACCTTAGCTCCTTGCAGCTGGTCAAACAAATCATTGATCATCGGTAGTGGGTACTTGTTCTTGATCGTCACCTCATTCAATCCTCGATAATCAACAACCATCCTTAACGATCCATCCTTCTTCTCCACTAGAAGTACTGGGGATCCCCAAGGTGACGAACTTGGGCGAATATAACCTTTATCCAGTAACTCCTTAATCTGCTTCTTAATTTCCTCCAAATCTTTACGGGCATTCTGTACGGTCTCTTAGATATTGGCCCCTGTGCCTGGCAAAAGCTCAATTAAAAACTCAATGTCTCTATCCGGTGGCATGCCTGGCAACTCTTCTGGAAATACATCCGAAAAATCCTTCACCACTGGTACTTCCTCTTGTACAACTCCCGACAAGGAATTTGCTTGAGTCCTATTCGGCACATGCCGGGATACATACTTGATCCTTCTTCCTTCTGGGGTGTTGAGCAAAATCGACTTACTGGCGCAGTCAATGTTCCCTTCATACTTCGATAAACAATCCATGCCTAATATCACATCCAGTCCTTGTGACTCCAATACTATTAGGTCTAAGGGGAACAGGTAGTTACCAATCCTTAATGGTAACCGATCACACCATAGGCTAGCCATATACTCTGCTCCTGGCGAGGTTACTAACATGGTTGACCTAAGGGCTTGGATTGGCAGTTTAAACTTATCCACGAATCCCCTTGATATGTATGAATGCGATGCACCAGTATCAAAAGTACGACTGCAGTAAATGACTTAACCAAAAACTTACCTATTACTGCATCGGGTTGGGCTTCAACCTCCTCCATGTTAACGTGGTCCACTTGTCCCCTGGTGAAAGGGTTGGGATTCTTCCTAGAGCTTCCATTGCCAATTCCATTCTTAGCTTCAGGACATTCGTTGGCGTAATGTCTAGTCTTCTGGCACTTGTAGCAAGTAACATGGCTTAGGTCTTTCTTGGCGGGTGTTGCCGGGTTGGAACGGTTCTGTCCGCTGCTTCCTCCATTACCATTCCCGTTCTTGGAGCCACTATGGTTGTGCGAACTTCCTCCATTGTGAGTGTGGCCTCCATGGTTATGGACAAGTCCTCCCGAGTTCGGGGTGAAACGAGGTCTCTGCTGAGCTCCAGAATTATACTTCCCTTGTCCATACTTCCTCTTGCGGCTGTCAATCTGCTGCTGCTTCCCTTCAAGCATGAGATCTCTATCTACTAACTCCTGGTAGTTATTGAAATTTGCCGCCATCAACTGCATGCTCAGCTCATCATTCAGTCCTTCCAGGAACTTCTCCTGCTTAGCTGCATCCGTAGCGACGTCATATGGGGCATAACGTGCTATCTTACTAAAGTCATCCACATACTGGCCAACGGTGCACCCTCCTTGGAGTAAGTTGAGAAACTCCCGCTTCTTCATGGTCATAGCTCCTGCTGATACATGGGCAGTGCGAAAAGCCTGCTGAAACTGATCCCATGTCACCGTGTCGATGGGGTAAGTGGCTGTGAAATTTTCCCACCATGATGTTGCGGGTCCATCAAGCTGATGTGCGGCAAAATGCACTCTCTCCGCATCTGTGCATCCTGCAGTAGTCAACTCCCTTTCAATCTTGCGGAGCCAATCATCTGCAACAATCGGCTCGGTGCTCTTTGGAGAACGCCGCCGGATTCAGCCTTAGAAAAAAGGCTAAGTGATCAACCGGTGGTGGTGGTGGGTTGTTGTTGTTGTTGTTCCCCGGTTACGATTACGGACTAGTATCTGCATCAATGCATTCTGCTGCTGTATCAACTGAGTGAGCTCCGGTGGGAAAGCAAATCCTTGTCGCCACTCGGGGGCATCTGCTGGGTTTAGAAAAGGTGAGAAATCAGAATAGAATGAGGTCTATGGGGAAAACACTACCCATATGCACATGAGACAAACACAAACATATCACTCAATCAAACAAGAAAGGGCATACAATCGGTCTAGAACTATCGTTACAAAAGTGCTCGGATTATACTATATACATGGTGGAATACTACTACTGATATGGTGGTCGACTAGAAAAATTGATCGGTCGAAGACTCCATGATATCTGCTCCAGCTTCATCAACATAGTCATCATCTCTATTATCGGGATCCGAGTCGGTGTCGTCGATGATGATGATGTAGTTATCCGGGCAAGTGGAATCGTCGTCTCCTCCTCCTGGCGCGGGGTCTCCCATGAATACTCCCAGCTTCCTTGTCAGGTCGTCATTCTTCTCCACTAGTACAACAATTTCCTCCTCATAATCTTTGCGTGTAGCCTTGAGTTCTTCCTCCAGCTCCGTGATCCTTGTCATCGCCTTCTTCAAATCTGTCATGCCTGGCACATCTGGTTCTCCTGGCATCGAATGTGCTAGTTTAACTCCTGGATGAAAGCTGCAATCGATCTATCCTTCCTGGTGCTGATCATCTCCCATTGCTCGCCCTACGCGCCACAAATATGGTAGATTGTATCCTTGAGATCATTGTGGTAAACTTCTCCAATGCGTCCCATGGTGATGTGGGCTGCCATACTCTTTCCTAGACTCCGGGGTTGGTGCATCAAAGGAAAACTCTATGGGCTCAGTGGCTGGCGTAAATGTCCCCTGGAACTTGAACTTGAATCATCCAGCGCTCCTCTTCTGATAAAGTGGTGTTGTAAGTCCCGGTGAAGCTTGGTATTCCGATGTTCAGGTACCTAGTAACTTCCTTCAAGTGGCGTCCAAAAGGGTGTCTTCATCCGTTGCGTGAACTTGATCCTTGCATCCGCCATCCTAAAGAGTAGAAAATGCAGAGGAGTCGAAATGAGAAGAGAGTAGTGATCTAGGGCTTTAGCTTAGTGGTCGTGTCCTCACGATCGTGTGCTCGATACCATCTTGTAGCGACCAGGACCTCAAACAGTCGATCTCTATGCATCGTTGTCATCCTGGATCGGTAATGTCTTGACACGCACAATACTTGAAGGATTTATAACAGAGTAGCAATCACACACTTATTACATCGAATGTCTCAGAAGAGAACTTATTACAATAAATATGGCTTAAGGCCATCTAAAACGATAATAGCGGAAGGCTTGGAAGACAAAGTGACAACTCCAACGGCATCACTGAGTGAAAGACCACGACCTAAGGCTCCTTACTCGTCGTCTGAAAAGTCTGCAACATGATACATTGCAGCCCGAAAACGGGTCAAGACATGGAATATGCCGCAATGTAACACAAGAGAGTAGTAAACAGAATAAAGCTATCACTACATGCATATATGGCTGGTGGAGGCTGTATGGTTAATATTTTTTGCGAAAAGCCAATTTTGCCCTACAACAAAAGGAATATATTTTATTTAACTACAAAGTTGGTTGAAAACATTGAGAATGGTAAACCCCATCTCAATCCCAATTAAAAAGTAATTAAATAACCCAATCATTATTTATATTTAATAGTGATGAGATCCACATGATAATCCAAGAACCAGATACTCAAGAAGTCCATAACCGGGGACACGGCTAACCATGATTAGTCCCTTGGTTTCTCGTACGGAATTAGAATCTCTACTCCTAATGTCTCAGCTGGTAGTCTCCGTGGTTAATTTTCATCCCATCTTCCTTGTTTTTTTTCTGTCCTCTCTCCCACCTCCCAATTTCCCCGTAGTAACGATCCCACCTCCCAGTTTCATCGTTTTTTTTTGTCAGTTTTTTATTCGCCCCCTCCCACTGGCCGGACAAACCCAATGTTTATTTGGTAATCTCTACTCCTAATGTCCCAGTTGGTAGTCGCTGCGGTTAATTTTCGTCTCACCTTCCCTGGTTTTTTTCGTCCTCCCTCCCACCTCCCAATTCCCCCGCAGTAACGATCCTACCTTCCAGTTTCGTCGGGTTTTTTTTCATCGGTTTATTATTCGCCCCCCTCCCACTTGCCGGACAAACCCAATATTTATTTGGTAACACAATGAATTCACATATGGTGACTGATTCATCCTTTGGTAACCCAACTAACGGATGGTAATCAATCTTCAAATACCAAAACCAAAAGTACAAGGCAACAATCAATTCATGTATCACAATCAGATTTTTCTATAGTACCCAGCTTAACTCACGGATGGTAATCAATCTCCAAACAAAGGAAACAATACATCGAGGGAGCAGTAAATAAACTCCCTTTCTTATGACATGTATATGATCTTCCCTTCCCTCTCCGTTGTCGAGCATTCTTGATTCTCGAGGACGATGATTGGGCTGCGTCACTGGGTCGCGACGGTGCCGGAGGACGAGGAAGGCGAGGCCGGGTGCAGCGACACCGCGTTGGCCGCGGCCGGTGAAGGGGGCGAAGAAGGGCGGCTTCCACAGCCTGGCCGTGGCCCTGGGAGTTGGTGCGGTGGAAGCGGCACTTGAAGGACCCGGCGTGGGTGGCCGGCGCACAGACGCACTTGGAAGCGGGCCCGTCGCCCGCGCCGGACGGTGCCGACGCCGACCCGGGGACCCACCTCCTCCGTGTATTCTTGGGCGATGTCGCCTCGTCGCTCGGCGTCGTGCTATCACTGTGGTGGCCGTGGTCATGGCTGTGGAACCTTCCCTCCTCCCCCGTGGTGTCCACGTAGTTGGAAGCCATTTCTGTCCACTGTGTTTCCTGTGTCTGCATAGGCATCATTAAGGGTGAATTTAACAAGCGAATAAATATATGATTCATTCCAATTTCCAAATAACCCGATATTTAGATTGAGCGTTCATTAGGAGTACTAATCAAAAACTCAACAAGGAGGACGGTTGGTGGTACTCAGTTGCGTGTTACTGCACATACAGGTGAAAGTAACACTAGAAAGTTGCAATCGATCTATCCTTCCTGGTGCTGATCATCTCCCATTGCTCGTCTCGGCGCCCACAAATATGGTAGATTGTATCCTTGAGATCATTGTGGTAAAGTTCTCCAATGTGTCCCATGGTGATGTGGGCTGCCATACTCTTTCCTAGACTCCAGGTTGGTGCATCAAAGGAAAACTCTATGTGCTCAGTGGCTGGCGTAAATGTCCTTCCTGGAACTTGAACTTGAATCATCCAGCGCTCCTCTTCTGGTAAAGTGGCGTTGTAAGTCCCGACGAAGCTTGGTATTCCGATGTTCAGGTACCTAGTAACTTCCTTCAAGTGGCGTCCAAAAGGGGTGTCTTCATCCGGTTGCCTGAGCTTGATCCTTGCATCTACCATCCTAAAGAGTAGAAAATGGAGAGGAGTCGGAAATGATAAGAGAGTAGTGATCTAGGGCTTTAGCTTAGTGGTCGTGTCCTACAGTCAGCGTGTGCTCTGATACCATCTTGTAGCGACCAGACCTCAAATACCGATCGATCTCTGTGCATCGTTGTCATCCTCGGATCGGTAATGCCGACACACAAGATTTGAAGGATTTATAACAGAGTAGCAATCACGCACTTATTACATCGAATGTCTCAAAAGAGAACTTATTACAATAAATATGGCTTAAGGCCATCTAAAACGATAACAGCGGAAGGCTTGGAAGATAAAGTGACAACTCCAACGGCATCACTGAGTGAAAGACCACGACCTAAGGCTCCTTACTCGTCGTCTGAAAAGTCTGCAACATGATACATTGCAGCCCGAAAACGGGTCAGCACATGGAATATGCTGGCAATGTAGCACAAGAGTGTAGTAAACAGAATAAAGCTATCACTACATGCATATACGGCTGGTGGAGGCTGTATGGTTAATATGTTTTTCGAAAAGCCAGTTTTTCCCGACAAGAAAAGGAATATATTTTTATTTAACTACAAAGTTGGTTGAAAACATTGAGAATGGTAAACCCATCTCAATCCCAATTAAAAAGTAATTAAATAACCCAATCATTATTTATAATTAAGAGTGATGAGATCCACATGATAATCCAAGAACCAGATACTCAAGAAGTCCAAAACCGGGGACACGGCTAACCATGATTAGTTTCTACACTCTGCATAGGTTTGCGCACTTTTCCCCACAAGACTCGATCGCCTCCGTTGGATTTCTCGCACTACATGGTGTTTGAGAAGCGGATGACCGAGACACGGTCTTTCAGAAGCATTAACTCTTTCGATGGGTAGACTGTACCACCTACATCCCCTACATCTGCTAGTCTACCACTGAAAGAGGTCACACAACATACTCAACTATGCCAGAGCCCATAATGGCTTGTGGCTGCACACATAAGTTTCTAGCATGAATAATCTCATGATCCCTTTGAGCCTGGGTGGCAGTCCATAGGAGAATCACACGGTACCCCGGGATTTCCAAAAAAAATACAGGCAATCATCGATTCCCGAGGTGCCTCAATCCACCCAGATGTGTATTAAAGTTGCCACCTTAAGTTAACCATTAATTAAGAATGCTCACATCTGTCATGAGTACACTCAAACCCAATCCACATCTACGAGCATAGCATAGCAGTATAAGCAACGTAGAAGTAACTCCCATAGGTTTGATAATAAACAGGTGAATAGGTACTACCTCATCTACTTCCCAACCCACGGTTTAAATTAGATCCTAACCATGCAATTGTTTGAGGATGGATCTAATGCAATAAAACTGGGTAGTAAAGAGGTATGATCAAAGTGTTACTTGCCTTGCTGATGATCCGCGAAACCTGGAGACTCGCAGTAGCACGCTTCGCACTTCGGGTACTCTATCGCAAACAAACAAGCATACAATAAGCAAACAAACAAAGAAACACGGGTAAAACTCAAATAAGAGATCTAACCAGAAAGTTCAACTTAAGAACTCCGGTTTGCAAAAAGAATCAAATCAAACGAACCAACAAAACTCAAATGGCGAAAGAAACAAGCTTCGTTTACTAATCTGGACTAAAGTCAAATTTTACAGTAGCAAAACCTTGTTTAAGTTGGTTAAACAGAAAGAGGGCTTCGAGACGAAACTCTAGGCGCTTGAATCGCCTGATTCCGATAAAAGAGCGAAAAGTTATACTAGAACAAAAATCGGATCAGAAATCGCGATCGAAAATAACCGCGGAAAATCCGAGAAAAAGAAAAACTGACGAACGGGCTAACGATCGAACGTTCGCTGTCTGCGGCTAAACGATGAAAACCGTTCGTTAAAACGAATGTACGAACGGATGTTCGCTAAATTACTAAACCGGAAAAAAATAAAACAGATATAACAAAAATAAATAAAAAACCGGGTTTTACCGAAGAAAACTGACCGATCAAACGACGGTCAACGGCAACTAGATCCGGCGGCGCGGCGGCGGCGGCGGCTAGTGTTTGAAGCGGGGTGGGCTGGAGGCGGCGGTGGGCTGCGGGGCTAGGGGGCTGCGGCTTATAAAGGGGGCCCTGGGAGGAGTTCGGGCCGGATACGGCCCGTAGGTCGGTTCTGTTTTTTTAAATAATTCCACTCGAAAAAACGAATAAAAGAAATACTAAACGGACTCCAATAATCCCGAAATAAATTTTCCCCGTCCTCTAAAAATATGCCGAACAAGGTGAACATTTATTTGGGCCCAATATGCCATTTTAAAAAACACATTCTTATATTTACTAATTGAAGGCACCTTTCAAGTCGTCTCATTAATCCACATCATTAGAATTAATTACACCGTTGGATTATAGAATTTACGGTTAGGATAAAAGGAAAACATACGTAACGCAGATGATCCTGATGTCCCTTAAAAGAGCCATGTAACACGACCAACGTCAACTAATAATATGTTGTCCATCCGATCTTCATGTTAGTTAACTACAACCATCGGATGAGCTCACGCAAAGTCCTTGTTTTTCCTAATTCAAATAAAATAGCGATAAAACTCCGAATAAAAATATTATTTGATTTTAATATTAAATCTCCAATATTTCTTTATTTTTGAGGAAGTCATTTTATCCTCTCTCTTTTATTTTAATAAAAGAAATATTCGAAGAGAAAATACTGAAAATCAAACGATCATCTTTTCAAAATTCGAGAAAAACTCGAATATGAAAATAATGAAATCTCCAACTCTCTCCGTGGGTCCTTGAGTTGCGTAGAATTTCTAGGATCAAACTAAAATGCAATAAAAATACGATATGCAATGATGATCTAATGTATAACATTCCAAATTGAAAATTTGGGATGTTACAAATACTTAAAGTAGTGATTTGCATTATTAACGGATCTCACGAGGTTTCTGTTGAGTTTTGTGTGGATGAAGTGATCAAAGATCGAGGAGGTCTCGATATGAGGAGAAGGAGGAGAGGCAAGAGCTCAAACTGGGGGATGCCCAAGGCACCCCAAGTAAATATCCAAGGAGACTCAAGCGTCTAAGCTTGGGGATGCCCCAGAAGGCATCCCATCTTTCTTCAACAAGTATCGGTATGTTTTCATTCTCGTTTCGTTCATGTGATATGTGTAAATCTTGGAGCGTCTTTTGTGTTTATTTTTCATTTTTCTTTTATGCACCATGCTGGTATGAGATAGTCCATGTTTGATTTATAGAATGCTCATTGCACTTCACTTATATCTTTTGAGTATGGCTTTATAGAATGCTTCATGTGCTTCACTTATATCATTTGAAGTTTGGATTGCCTGTTTCTCTTCACATAGAAAACCGTTATTTGAATAATGCTCTTTTGCTTCACTTATATTTACTAGAGCATGGTCTTTTATAGAAAGAATTAAACTCTCATGCTTCACTTATATCTATTTAGAGAGTCAACAGGAATTGGTCAATTGCATGGTTAGTCATGAAATCCTACATAAAACTTATGGATCACTGAATATGATATGTTTGATTCCTTGCAATAGTTTTGCGACATAGAGATGATAATATGTGGGAGGTACCAGTAAATGGTTGTGGTCAGTAGGAATATTGGTGTTAAGGTTTGTGATTCCCGAAGCATGCACGTATAGTCTCTCGTTATGCTATGAAGTTGGAGCATGATTTATTATTGATTGTCTTCCTTATGAGTGGCGGTCGGGGACGAGCGATGGTCTTTTCCTACCAATCTATCCCCCTAGGGGCATGCATAGTAGTACTTTGCTTCAAGGGCTAATAAACTTTTGCAATAACTATATGAGTTCTTTATGACTAATGTGAGTTCATGAATTATATGTGCTCTTACCTTTCCACAATTTGCTAGCATCTACGGTACCGTGCATTGCCTTTCTCACCTCGACGTGGTGCAAACTTCGTCAGTGCATCCAAACCCCGTGATATGATACACTCTATCACACATAAGTCTTATTATATCTTCCTCAAAACAGTCACCATACCTACCTATTATGGCCTTTCCATAGCCATTCCGAGATATATTGTCATGCAACTTCCACCACTTCCGTTTTGATTACTTGAGCATTCATTGTCATATTGCTTTGCATTATCATATAGCTGATATAGTGTTTGTGGCTTAGTCACCATTCTTCATTTTTTATACATGTTATGCTAGATCATTGCACATCCTGGTACACTACCAAAGGCATTCATATAGAGCCATACTTTGTTATAGGTATAGAGTTGTAATTTTTATTTCTTTTGAGTTATAAGTAAATATAAGTGTGATGATCATCATTATTCATTATTAGAGCATGTCCCAGTGATGAAAGGATGATGAAGACTATGATTCCCCCACAAGTCGGGATGAGACTCCGGACAATGAGAGAGATAAAAATAAAAAAAGGAAAAAAGAAAGAAAAAGAAAAAAGAAAAAAAGAAAAAAAAGGAAAATGAAAGAAAGAAGGAAGAGAAGGGGCATGCTAGTTACACACTTGTGCTTCAAAGTAGTACCATGTTTTTCATATAGAGAGTCTTCTATGTTGTTACTTTCATATACTAGTGGAAATTTTTCATTATAAAGTTAGATGCACACGGAGCGGATTTTCACGGGCTCCTTGGGTCTCGCTGTCCCCATGGTCTAATAGCATATAGATTTGTGTCAAATTTCTCTCTCCGCGGAAATACAGGAATCAATACAAAATGAGTACATAGAAGGTGGGCCTACATTATTTAAGGGTATGGTCCAACCCACGACCGAGCTTATGGATAGTAGTAATGATTCTGCAGTTTTAGTCTCCTAAAATTCATAGAAATGAATTCAGGGTAAATATAATCAGGGCTTAATCTGGTTTTCTAGTCACGTCCACCTATTGGAATTGGTCCCTTGGTTTGTCGTACGGACTTAGAATCTCTACTCTTAATGTCTCAGTTGGTAGTCTCCGTGGTTAATTTTCGTCCCATTTTCCTTGTTTTTTTCGTCCTCTCTCCCACCTCCCAATTTCCCCGTAGTAACGATCCTACCTCCCAGTTCATCGGTTTTTTCGTCGGTTTTTTATTCGCCCCCTCCCACTGGCCGGACAAACCCAATGTTTATTTGGTAACCTCTACTCCTAATGTCTCAGTTGATAGTCTCTGTGGTTAATTTTCGTCCCACCTTCCCTGGTTTTTTTCGTCCTCCCTCCCACCTCCCAATTCCCCCGCAGTAACGATCCTACTTCCCAGTTTCGTCGGGTTTTTTTCGTCGGTTTTTTATTCGCCCCCCTCCCACTTGCCGGACAAACCCAATGTTTATTTGGTAACACAATGAATTCACATATGGGGACTGATTCCTTCTTTGGTAACCCAACTAACGGATGGTAATCAATCTTCAAATACCAAAACCAAAGGTACAAGGCAACAATCAATTCACGTATCATAATCAGATTTTTCTTTAGTACCCAGCTTAACTCACGGATGGTAATCAATCTCCAAACAAAGGAAACAATACATCGAGGGAGCAGTAAATAAACTCCCTTTCTTATGACATGTATATGATCTTCCCTTCCCTCCGTTGTCGAGCGTTCTTGATTCCCGAGGCCGACAGCTTGGGCCACGCCACTGGTCGCGACAGCGGGAGGACGAGGAAGGCGAGGTCGGTGTCACGCACCGCTGGGCCGCCGTGAAGGGGGCGAAGAAGGGCGGCTTCCCTGGCCCTGGCCGTGGCCCTGAGAGTTGGTGCGGTGGAAGCGGCACTTGAAGGACCCAACGTGGGTGGCCGGTGCACAGACGCACTTGGAAGCGGGCGCGTGGCCCGCGCCGGACGGCGCCGACGCCGACCCGGGGACCCACCTCCTCCGCATATTCTTGGGCGACGCCGCCTCGTCGGTCGGCGTCGTGCTGTTGCTGTGGTGGCCGTGGCCATGGCTGTGGAACCTTCCCTCCTCCCCCGTGGTGTCCACGTAGTTGGAAGCCATTTCTGTCCACTGTGTTTCCTGTGTCTGCATAGGCATCATTAAGGGTGAATTTAACAAGCGAATAAATACATGATTCGTTCCAATTTCCAAATAACCCGAGATTTAGATTGAACGTTCATTAGGAGTACTAATCAACAACTCAACAAGGAGGACGGTTGGTGGTACTCAGTCGCGTGTTACCGTACATACGGGCGAAAATAACACTAGGAAGCAGCAGAAGAACGGAAAGAACTTGAGATTAGTGGTAGAGTCACGCTACTAGAAATCTGCAAGAGAGGAGGGAAGCAGAGCAGCTGCCGGGGCGCGGCAAGAGCGGAGGGAAGCAGAGTAGCTGCTGGGGCGCGCGCGAGAGAGAGAGAAAGAGAGAGAGAGAGAGAATGAGAATTTAGATATTATTTGGTGGTAGCAAGTTCAAATAATAGTTTGAACACATTCAAGAAATAGTATAAGGATAATGCATATTACATAAAAATAACGCTGAGAATTTAGATGTACTGTTTGTCATGGAGCTGTGGCTGGCCGGTTTACATGAAATTAATTCCCTCAGTTGTGGTGGCAAATATAATACACATAATCCATATTATTATGCACTAGCGTGTGTGTGTGAAATAGATGAATTATGGTCCCGTACCCAATAAGATGAATATGTGTGTGTGTGTGTGTTAGAGAGAGAGAGGGAGAGGGGGAGAGAGAGTGAGGAAGAGGGAGGGAGGGAGAGAGAGTGTGTGTGTGAGGATTTTATGGTAAAAAAGGTCGCCAATGTCACTTGATATGTATAAGAATATTAGATGTAATATTGATATGATTAATATTGAACTTTTAAAGTTAATATGGCTCCGTTGTAACACACGAGCGTTCTTCTAGTCATGTTAGTACCTCAGTGCATCTAGATCCTGATGTTAATTTTTGCAACGTCAGAGTTAACTGAGATTAGTTAAATGCAATCATGCATTATATCAATCCTAAACACGAAGGTGTGTTGATCCATGCAATTTAAAACTTTATTTTATTGTAGGCAATTTTGTAAGCTACGTCAGCCAATGAAAATATTGGTCATCTTAAATCGGTTTTCCCTGCCCAAATATAAAAAAAAACTTATCACAAACTACATTAGTAACATATCTTAATCATCATTAAGACGTCAATTTTGCATGCAGAGGGGAGAAATCAGCAGCATTAAAGGCAAAACTTAGCGTCAGGGAACTCACGTGGTATCCAGCTCTGTGTCATACCTGAATTATCAGAGAAATCAAAGCACAAATACTTGATGAATACAGCCTTGACTACACTGTCTAACTGGACGGTTGTGATGCGCAACAAACGAACCAAATAACGAGCACACAGGTGCTCGTCCACCAAAATGACTTTATGCATCTAGTACATGCATATTTGCTGAAGCAACATGACAATTTATATAATCATGTTTATGGTATATCAGTAAATATTAACACTGCACCGGAAGGGATCGACGGGAATACATTCCTAGACCTGCGAACACAGTATATACGATCATCCAAGGAACTCTGCCACGTCATCCAGGGACTTCAGGGTCTTCTCATAGTAGAGGTACGACTCGTACACCTTGGGAGTCCGCACAAACCGGTCGAACTGCACGGCAACTTCATCAGAATGACATACAGTATCTATCGAGAAAATTAACGAATAAACTGTTGCGCAAAAGTGTAACGGCAAAGAGAGAGAAAAAATCTAACCTCGGTCATATTGTCGACGAGCTCGTTAGCTACGAGGACGTACTCGGGGCGGCGCGGCTCGGGGACGCCGGCCATGGCGGTGGTGAGGTCGAGGTCGAGGTACTTGGACTTGAGCCGCACGTAGAACAGTACGTACTTCCACGACATGGTCTCCAGCATTGGCCGAAGCGTCCGCATCCCCTCCGCCGTTTGCCGGATGCGCGCCGCGGCCTCCTCCGTAGTCAGCCCGGGCTCGAAGAACCTCTCTCTGACGTACGACCTCGTGCCCCACCTCGGTACTGTTCCCGGGGGCGTCGGTGCCCGCACAGCGGCCGCCTCCGCGGCCATGGCTGGGGGCGGCGCGGCTGGTCGCCTGGCGGAAAGTGCGGCCGTCGCGACCATTGCCGTTGACGCGGCAACAGCGAGCCGGCGCGTGGAGGACTGCGTCAGGTGGGCGCGCTTGTCGGCACCATCGGGCAAAGACGGCGGGCGACGGTTCGACGGGGACGGAGAAGCCGAGGAGGACGTGGTAGTGCTGGAGCACAGGATGAGGTGCTTGACAAGTGTGGCCATTCCCGGCGAAGCTCAGTCAGTGGAGTGGAGTGTGTTCGAACGAGCGTGAGGTTCCATTGGCGTCCAGGTCCAGGAGATTATTTTCTTGAGGTTGGAGGAAAGGGTGTGGCCGTGAGTCGAATGGTAGGGATAATATCCACTTTGTTTTCTTTAGGGCCGTTGAGGGAGAGAAGTTGAGATGATGGCTAGAGATGCCTGCAGTTCTTGTGGTTTGAGGTTCATATAGGAGCGGGGGCACGCACCTAAAAAAAACTCTGCACCCGTCGATCTGTGTCGGAATATTTCAATAAAAATTGGTTGAAAAATAAATGCAAATACTTAAACCCTGTGAATACAAGATAATATATGCGTTTATTCTGTAGAAATACTTCCGCGGGGCGTTGTTACACGTCTTTCTACTTGTGCGTATACTATTTCCTTCATTCTTTCCGTTTCAAAAAAAAAAATTCCTTCATTCTGTTACATACCATGTACGACAAGTTCCTTAAATTGTTCACCTTCTTCTTTCTTGTAAAAAGTGATTTCATTTTTAGTCCTAACAATTTGGTTCTTGTTCTGTAAAGTTGCATTTTAGTAAACTTATCCAGAAGCTTCAGTTTTGTACGTACAAACTTGTGCCTATTCTACTGTTTAAATTTCTAATAATTTATTATTTGCACACAACCAACAAGTGGTGACGTCGAGTTACCTAACATTTATTTTTATGGTGGCGCAGTACGCACACGCCTCATCTTCTTTCTCGCTCCTCTTTTCCCTTGTCTTGTTCCTTTCTACACTTGTTACATTTCAAAATTAAGTGTACACATCATTATCTGAAATATAGTTTTTAAAGAAAATAATCTCACTAGCATGCATTATTCTTTCGGTAAGAATATTTAGTTCATAATTCTTTGTAGGAACAATTCTTTATTTACCTTCATTTTTTCTCAAGTTATCCCCTGTTTTGCAAGAAATGATTTCTTAAAACACATCGATATTACAAGATCGGTTTCAACTCAAGTTGCAATTTTTCTTGAGTCAAAAGAAGGGTTCACTTCCGTTGTGGATGTTTGCAATCAAGAAGGAACATATTTCATTGGCGAGTCTTGAAGACAGTTTTTATATCTGTACCACCTGCATCTGGGAGTTCGCTAAGAGGAAGCGTTTATCAACACGGTTGATGTAGTCGTACACCTTCACGATCCGTCCCGATCAAGTACCGAACGTACGGCACCTCCGCGTTCAGCACACGTTCAGCTCGATGACGTCCTTGCCTTCTTGATCCAGCAAGATGGGCGAAGTAGCAGATGAGTTCCGACAACACGACGGCGTGGTGACGGTGGTGGTGAAGGACAATCACCGCAGGGCTTCGCCAATCACAACGGAAACTATGACGGAGGATAAACTAGAGGGGGCGGGGTTGCCGGCACACGGCTTGGTGAATCTTGATGAGCCCTGCCCCTCTATTTATATGTTGAGCCCTGGGGTCATTTCTTGGAGAAAGAGCCTCCTCAAAGTCGGTTTTGCCCGCAAGGCAAGAGTCCTTCTCGGACTCGAGGACCAGACGCCAGGGTCCTTGGCGTCTGGCCCCAGACGCCAGGGTCCCTGGAGTCTGGCCCCCCGGCCTCCGAAAACTCCTTTTGCACCTTCCTTAAGCCTCGTGGGCTTTACCCCTTGGCCCAAATAAAGTGTTCTCGTACCCGAACACTTCGGGATACATCTGAAACCCCTTCCGGTGAATTCCGGAACCCATCCGGAGACTAAACACTATTATCCCATATATCAATCTTCGCCTACGGACTATTCCGGACTTCCTCGTCATGTCCGTGATCTCATCTAGGACTCTGAACAACATTCAGTCACCAACATACATAGCTCATATAATACTATATCGTCAACAAATGTTAAATGTGTGGACCCTACGGGTTCGAGAATGATGTAGACATGACCGAGACGCTTCCCCGGTCAATAACCAATAGCAGGACCTGGATGCCCATATTGGTTCCTACATATTCTACGGAGATCTTTATCGGTCGAACCTTTATGACAACATACCTTGTTCCCTTTATCCGTCGGTATGTTACTTACCCGAGAATCGATCATCGGTATCTCCATACCTAGTTCAATCTCGTTACCGGCAAGTCTCTTTTCTAATTTCATAATATATCATCCCACAACTAACTCCTTAGTCAGTTTGCTTGCAAGCTTCTTGTGATGATGTATTACCGAGAGGGACCAGAGATACCTCTCTGTCATACGGAGTGACAAATCTCAGGCTCAATCCATGCCAACTCAATAGACACCTTTGAAGATACTTGTAGAGCACCTTTATGATCACCTAGTTACGTTGTGACGTTTGATGGCACACAGGGCATTCCTCCGAAGTCCGGGAGTTGCACGATCTCGTGGTCGAAGAAACATGTATTTGACATTAAGAAAGCAATAGCAATAAACTAAACGATCATATACTATGCTAACAGTTGGGTCTTGTCCATCACATCATTCTCTTAATGATGTGATCCTGTTTCAAATGACAACTCATGTCTATGGTTAGGAAATCTTAACCATCTCTGATCAATGAGCTAGTCTAGTAGAGGCTCACTAGGGACACGGTATTTGTTTATGTATCCACACATGTATTTAAGTTTCCGGTCAATACAATTCTAGCATGAATAGTAAAACTTTATCATGAATAAGAAAATGTAATAATAACAACTTTATCATTACCTCTAGGGCATATTTCCAACAGTCTCCCACTTGCACTAGAGTCAATAATCTAGATTACATTGTAATGAATCTAACACCCATGGAGTCTTGGTGCTGATCATGTTTTGCTCGCGGAAGAGGCTTAGTCAACGGGTCTGCTACATTCAGATCTGTATGTACTTTACAAATTTCTATGTCCCCATCCTCGACATATTCGCGAATGGAGTTGAAGCGTCGCTTGATGTGTTTGGTTCTCTTGTGAAACCTGGGCTCCTTGGCTATGGCAACTGCTCCAATGTTGTCACAAAAGATTCTCATTGGACCCGATGCACTGGGTATTACCCCTAGATCGGATATGAACTCATTCATCCAGACTCCATGCACTACTGTCGAAGAAGCTATGCACTCCACTTCACACGTAGATCCCGCCACGACTCTCTGCTTAGAATTGCACCAACTGACAGCTCCATCATTTAATATAAACACGTATCCGGTTTGCGACTTATTGTCATCTGGATCTGTGTTGAAGCTAGCTAGCATCGATGTAACCCTTTACGACAAGCTCATCGCCACCTCCATAAACGAGAAACATATCATTGGTCCTTTTTAGGTACTTCAGGATATTCTTGACCATTGTCAAGTGATCCACTCCTGGATTACTTTGGTACCTCCCTGCCAAACTTATGGTAAGACACACATCAGGTCTGGTACACAGCATGGCATACATAATAGAACCTGTGAAGCATAGGGAATGACTTTCATTCTCTCTCTATCTTCTGTCGTGGTCGGGCTTTCAGTCTGACTCAATTTCACACATTGCAACACAGGCAAGAACCCTTTCTTTGACTGATCCATTTTGAACTTCTTCAGAATCTTATGAAGGTATGTGCTTTGTGAAAGTCCTAATAAGCGTCTTGATCTATCCCTATAGATCTTGATGCCCAATATATAAGCAGCTTCACCGAGGTCTTTCATTGAAAAATTCTTATTCAAATATCCTTTTATGCTATCCAGAAATTCTATGTCATTTCCAACCAGCTGTATTTCATCCACATATAATATTAGAAATGCTACAGAGCTCCCACTCACTTTCTTGTAAATACAAACTTCACCATAAGTCTGTATAAAACCAAATGCTTTGATCACCTCATCAAAGCGTTTATTCCAACTCCGAGATGCTTGCACCAGTCCATAGATGGATCGCTGTAGCTTGCACACTGTGTTAGCACCTTTAGGATCGACAAAACCTTTTGGTTGCATCATATACAACTCTTCCTTAAGAAACCCGTTAAGGAATGCAGTTTTGACGTCCATTTGTCAGATTTCATAATCATAAAATGAGGCAATTGCTAACATGATTCGGACAGACTTAAGCATCGCTATGGGTCAACCCCTTGAACTTGTCGACAACCTTTTGCAACAAGTAGAGCTTTGTAGACAGTAATATTACCATCGGCGTTCGTCTTCCTCTTGAAGATCCATTTATTCTCAATGGCTTGTCGATCATCGGGCAAGTCCACCAAAGTCCATACTGTGTTCTCAATACTTCTCATACATGGATCCTATGTCATATTTCATGGCCTCAAGCCATTTTTTGGAATCTGGGCCTGTCATAGCTTCTTCATAGTTTGTAGGTTCATCGTTGTCCAACAACATGGCTTCCATGACAGGATTACCGTACCACTGTGGTGCGGAACGTGTTCTGGTCGACCTACGAGGTCCAGTAGTAACTTGATCTGAAGTTTCATGATCATCATTATTTGCTTCCTATCTGGTTGGTGTACGCATCACGGGTACAATTTTCTCTGATGTTCTACTTTCCAATTCGAGAGCAGGTACAACTACCTCATCAAGTTCTACTTTTCTCCCACTCACTTCTTTCGAGAGAACTCCTTCTCTAGAAAGGATCCATTCTTAGCAACAAAGATTTTGCCTTCGGATCTATGGTAGAAGGTGTACGAAATAGTTTCTTTTGGGTATCCTATGAAGTTGCACTTCTCCGCTTTGGGTCCGCGCTTATTAGGCCGAAGCCTTTTGACATAAGCGTCACATCCCCAAACTTTAAGAAATGACAGCTTAGGTTTCTTGCCAAACCACAGTTCATATGGTGTCGTCTCAACAGATTTAGACGATGCCCTATTTAACGTGAATACGGCTGTCTCTAATGCATAACCCCAAAACGATAAAGGCAAATCGGTAAGAGACATCATAGAATGCACCATATCTAATAAAGTACGGTTATGACGTTCAAACACACCATTACGCTTTTGTGTTCCAGGTGGCGTGAGTTGTGAAACAATTCCACATTGTCTTAAATGAAGGCCAAACACGTAACTCAAATATTCATCTCCGCGATCAGGTCGTACAAACTTTATTTTCTTGTTACGATGATTCTCCACTTCACTTTGAAATTGTTTGAACTTTTCAAATGTTTCGAACTTGTGTTTCATCAAGTAGATATAACCATACCTACTCAAATCATCTGTGAAGGTTAGAAAATAACGATACCCGTCGCGTGCCTCAACACTCACTGCACCACATACATCAGTACGTATTATTTCTAATAAGCCATTAGCTCGCTCCATTGTTCCGGAGAATAGAGTTTTAGTCATCTTACCCATGAGGCATGGTTCACAAGTATCAAATGATTCATAATCAAGTGATTCCAAAAGTCCATCCGCATGGAGTTTCTTCATGAACTTTACACCAATATGACCTACCTGGCAGTGCCACAAGTATGTTGCACTATCATTATCAACTTTGCATCTTTTGGCATCATTATTATGAATATGTGTATCACTACGATCAAAATTCAACAAGAATAGACCATTCACTAAGGATGCATGACCATAAAAGACATTACTCATATAAATAGAACAACCATTTTTCTCTGACTTAAGTGAATAGCCATTTCACATTAAACAAGATCCAGATATAATGTTCATGCTCAAACGCTGGCACCAAATAACAATTATTGAGGTCTAAAACTAATCCCGAAGGTAGATGCAGAGGTAGCGTGCCGACGGCTGTGGAGGATATAACTACTAAGTGTAAACCGCCCAGGAGGGGCCGGTTCACGCTTAATCATATTGAAGCCCAGGAAGACAAAGAAGATGGCGCTTTACTGATAAGGCTTAGAGGCCCAGAGCCCAGAGGCGGATTATGGCCCATGGTAGTAAACCACCACGATTGTATAACTTCTGTTGTAAGATAGGAAAGGGGAGACCGAGGCGGACACTTGTATGAGCCATCCTCGGGACTCTGTAGACCGGCTGGGCGTCAACCTATGTATATAAAGGGACGACCCGGCGACGGTTTGAGGGCAGACAACAACAACTTGAGACTCAGGCAAAGCGTATTCGCTCCCTGGTCATCGAAACCCAATCAATTCCATCACAACTAGACGTAGGCTTTTACCTTCATCGAAGGGGCCTAACTAGTATAAAAGCTCCCGTGTCCCTTGTCCGGTTTAACCCCTCCAAGCTAACCCGTCGCGATGGCTCCACGACTAAGTCCTTTCAAGAGGACATCTGACGTGACAATTCCACGACAGTTGGCGCCCACCATGGGGCTATCGCCTTGCGATGGTTTCGAAGTGCTTGAAGGGTAGCTTTGAAGGACTCAAGAGTGCAGCGGTTGGCCGGATGACCAAGAGTCATCGCGGCAAGCTCTACATCGACGATGAAGGATGGGGCCCCGAGGCGGCTCAATCGAAATCTGGTACCGGGTCCCATTTGGCGGAATTCATGTCTTCATCGGCAAGATCGGCGAATCAGACCTGAGCGGACATCTGCACCGACCTCGTCGAGACGGCTTAGCGTCTGAAGTCCTGCCCGGGTTAAGCCCGCCATGAAGCGTCGTTAAAGAGGATGTGTCCATGGGATCGGATCTGAATCGATTATGCGTCGTCTCCGTCGTATCTATAATTTTTGATTGTTCCATGCCAATATTATTCACTTTCATATACTTTTTGGCAACTTTTTATATTATTTTTGGGACTAACATATTGATCCGAGTGCCAGTGCCGCCTCGTCTGCATTGCATGTTTTATGTTTCGCAGAATATCCATATCAAACGGAGTCCAAACGGGATAAAAACGGACGGAGCTTATTTTTGGAAAATATGGAAAATTCCAGAAGAAAAATCCACGCGAGACGGTGCCCGAGGTGGTCACGAGGCAGGGGGCGCGCCCCTCCCCCCCCGGGCGCGCCGCCTACCCTCGTGAGCCCACCGTAAGGCGGTTGATGCTCTTCTTTTGCCGCAAGAAAGATAATATTCGGGAAAAAAATCTGGGCGAAGGTTTCAGGCCAATTGGAGTTACGGATCTCCATATATACGCGAAACGGTGAAACAGAGCCGTAATGTAACGCGAAAACAGAGAGATAGATCCAATCTCGGAGGGGCTCTCGCCCCTCCCAAGCCATGGGATCCATGGAACAGAGGGGAAACCCTTCTCCCATCTAGGGAGAAGGTCAAGGAAGAAGAAGAAGGAGGGGGCCTCTCTCCCCCTCGCTTTCGGTGGCACCGGAACGCCGCCGGGGGCCATCATCATCACCGCGATCTTCACCAACACCACCGTCATCTTCACCAACATCTCCATCACCTTCCCCCTTCTATATTCAGTGGTCCACTCTCCCGCAACCCGCTGTACCCTCTACTTGAACATGGTGCTTTATGCTTCATATTATTTTCCGATGATGTGTTGCCATCCTATGATGTCTGAGTAGATTTTCGTTGTCCTATCGGTGATTGATGAATTGCTATTTGATTGGTTTGAGTTGCATGTTTTATTATTGGTGCTGTCCTATTGTGCCCTCCGTGTCGCGCAAGCGTGAGGGATTCACTGTAGGGTTTGCAATATGTTTATGATTTGCTTATGGTGGGTGGCGTGAGTGATGAAGCACATACCCGAGTAAGTAGGTTGTTTATGTATGGGATAAAGGGGACTTGATACTTTAATGCTATGGTTGGGTTTTACCTTAATGAATCTTTAGTAGTTGCGGATGCTTGCTAGAGTTCCAATCATAAGTGCACATGATCCAAGTAGAGAAAGTATGTTAGCTTATGCCTCTCCCTCAAATAGAATTGCAATAGTGATTATTGGTCTAGTAACATAGTCAGTTGCCTAGGGACAATTTCGCCACACCTACCACCACTTTTCCACACTCGCCATATTTACTTTAGTTGTGTCTTTATCTAAACAGCCCCTAGTTTTATTTATGTGTTCTTTACTTTCTTGCAAGCTTACCCAAAAACACCTACAAAGTACTTCTAGTTTCATACTTGTTCTAGGTAAAGCGAACGTCAAGCGTGCGTAGAGTTGTATCGGTGGTCGATAGAACTTGAGGGGATATTTGTTCTACCTTTAGCTCCTCGTTGGGTTCGACACTCTTACTTATCAAAAACGGTTGCGATCCCCTATACTTGTGGGTTATCAGTGTCTGAAGGCGAGATGACTGTTTATTCCGACGGCGAGTCATCCACCGGAGAAACTGAGTCCCTATACCAAGTTCATGATGGTGTGTTCGGAGGATATTCCGATGGCAACAGTATTCCGAACCTCCTTGAACCGCCAAGTCGAGTTGCTGTTTACATAGCCGGATCACCGCCCACTTTGCAATCTTCATCTACAGCGGCAATGAATTCCGGATCAGCGGCCGCAGCAGGAGGCTCGGTGCGCCGACCGGCTCAAGTTCTCTCCGGTTTGATGGATGCCTGGTCGGCCTTGTTAACCATGGCAGTTACCCCGGAGACGCAGGATCAGCACAATGCGGAGGTTGCGAAGCTGAAGGACCAGATAGCACAGGCTAAGGAGCACCTGGCGGCTGAGGATGCTAGGATGGCTGAAGAACGGGCCGCTTTGGATGCCCAGTCACAGCAGATACAGGCACAGAATTACTGGCTCATGTTGGATCAGAATGCATCAAACGATGTAATGCGAAGGAAGTACCGATCGCGTATGCAGCCGGCCTTTGAAGGATTGAATCTCTTTAATACGCCGGGGCTAGGATGAGTAATCCGGCAGCTGCAAACCGGACCGACGCGCCTAGAGCAGCGCCGGATCAACCATGGATAATGGAACCACCTCGACGAACGGATGACCCGCCGCAATTTGTACCAACACCACCGGGTCACTTTTCGAGCCCTTTGGATAATATGATTGCTGCGACATCTCGCTTGGCAGCTATTCCGATGGAGGGCGATTCACTGGCGGCGATTGAGACACGGCGGGCCAGGGATCTTCTTCAAACCGCCGTGGTGAAGCAGCAAGCTTACTCTTATAGCCGAGATAGAATTCATTCGACCCCTCATCCGAGAAAAAGCTATAGCAGGCACATGGATGAACCGGAAGTGTCTAGCAGTGCTCGGTGCCGTAATGTCCCTCAGGGACCCAATCCGGCGCGCAGTGAGGTAAACGCTCAGGACGTGGTGGATAATGGCAGAGCATGAAGGGAGGCCGCTTTGACAGCGCAGCATGCGGGTCGTTATCAACCCGCCCCGATTCAGCCAGCGGCGTTAGTAGACAGAGGCACCGGGCTTGCTTTCAGTTCCTGGGGAGTGCCGTGTCTCATTCCGGCTCTTCGTAATGTGCGACTGCCTAAGGATTTCAAGGGTCCACGTAAGGTACCAAATTACACCGCTGATCAGCCACCTGAGGCGTGGGTCGAGAGTTATGAGATGGCAATGGAGATGCTGGATGTGGATGAAGCGGCCTGTGCAAAGTATTTCACAGTGATGTTGGAAGGGACGGCCCGTACTTGGTTGAGAAACCTACCAGCCAACTCCATCGAGTCATGGGATAAGTTGAAGGCCCGGTTTTTATAGCCAATTTCAAAGACACCTGCAAACAGCCTATGTCGATTGTGGATCTGGATGCCTGTGTTCAAGGGGAGAACGGGTCAACAACTCATTGGGTGCGCCGGGTTTCAGAAGTTTTGCATTCGTCAGACCGGATTAATGCTGGCCAAGCGATCATAACACTGAAGCGTAATTGCCGGTTTAAGTCACTAAAAATGAAGTTGGGACGGCTCAAGCGCCACTGCAATGACATGGAAACACTTATGGCAGCCTTGGTCAAATATGCCGATTCTGATAATACCAAGGATCCCGAGTCTGATGAGGAGAAACCGGAGAAGGGAAAGAAGAACGGCGGTGCAAAAGGACAGCATCACAACCAAGGAGGCCATGGGAATAATGGTAAGTGCAAAGCAGATAATTCAGATTTTGTGGCTAACACCAATATGCAACATCGTAAAGGTAAACCGCCCCAGCGCGGTGGAGGGATGAATCTAGAGCGTCTGTTAAACCAGCCCTGCCCAAAGCATGGGACTAAGGAGGCCCCTTCCACACATCTTTGGAAGGATCGTTACATTATGAAGGAGTTCAAAACTCAACTCTACCGAATGATCGTGGTCCGTCAGGCGGTTCAGGTCCGTGTTTTCATGGTGGTGGCGGTTCAAGCTCTGGATTTCAGAATAATCAGGGCCACCAGAACAACCAAGGTGGTAATAACCAACAGAATAATCAAGGGAATCAGCAGCAGTCCGGTTATCAAAGTCACCCCAAGCAGTTGAATGGTGGGCAGTACCATGTGTTCACCACTAGCCTGTGCAAGCGTGATCAGAAGCTTCACAAGAGGACAGTTAATTCTATTGAACCGGCAGTGCCACGTTATTTACGGTGGTCCGAGCAGCCCATCATGTGGAGCAGAGAGGATCATCCGCCCCGGGTTGACAATCCGGGTCAGCTAGCTTTGGTGGTAGCACCTCAGGTGGGAAGTTATAAGTTTACCAAAGTTCTAATGGATGGAGGGAGCAGTATCAACATCCTGTACTATGAGACTTTTAAATGCATGGGGTTGACAGACAAGAATCTTAAACCGTCAAACACTGTTTTCCATGGTGTAGTACCAGGTAAATCGGCATATCCTGTTGGCAAGATCGCTTTGGAGGTTGTGTTTGGAGATGAGCATGATTCCAGGTCTGAAACGCTGACCTTTGAAGTGGTGAAAATCCAGAGCCCATATCACGCACTGTTTGGACGGCCGGCTTACGCGAAGTTCATGGCGAGGCCCTGTTATATCTATTTACAGCTCAAAATGCTAGGTCACAAGGGAACTATCACAGTACACGGAAGTCGAAAGATCGCTTTGGATTGTGAGGAAGGTGAAGCGGCCTATGCTGAGTCGGTTCGTGCTACAGAGGAGCTGAAGTTTTATAAAGACAATGTTGATCCGGCAGACATCGACCTTGGAACCATTCCCGACGCGCATCATCACCTCGTCCTTAGCCAATCTTCGTTTATTCCGCAGCTCCTATTTAGACTTACAAATATGAGCAATCAAACCAGTATCAAATACCCAGATGCTACTACGAGCATTAGCAAGGAACACATCAATAACATCAAACTTATAAAGGATGAGCTAGGTGGCAACCAAGGCCTCCACGTACGCAATGAATAGTGCGCAACAACGAGTGAGCGAAGGGGTGCTGACGGTGTCAAAACTGGCGGATCTCGGGTAGGGGGTCCCAACTGTGCGTCTAGGCGGATGGTAACAGGAGACAAGGGACACGATGTTTTTACCCAGGTTCGGGCCCTCTCGATGGAGGTAAAACCCTACTCACCTTGATTAATATTGATGATATGGGTAGTACAAGAGTAGATCTACCACGAGATCAGAGAGGCTAAACCCTAGAAGCTAGCCTATGGTATGATTGTTTTTCGTCCTACGGACTAAAACCCTCCGGTTTATATAGACACTGGAGAGGGCTAGGGTTACACAGAGTCGGTTACAATGGAAGGAGATCTACATATTCGTATTGCCAAGCTTGCCTTCCACGCCAAGGAAAGTCCCATCCGGACACGGGACGAAGTCTTCAATCTTGTATCTTTATAGTCTAGGAGTCCGGCCAAAGGTCATAATCCGGCCATCTGGACACCCCCTAATCCAGGACTTCCTCAGTAGCCCTTGAACCAGACTTTAATGACGACGAGTCCGGCGCGCAGTTTGTCTTCGGCATTGCAAGGCGGGTTCCTCCTCCGAATACTTCATAGAAGATTATGAACACAAGGATAGTGTCCGGCTCTGCAAAATAATTTCCACATACCACCATAGAGAGAATAACATTTGCACAAATCCAATCTGCTGACGTATTCCGCAACGTGACATCATACCACGGCCAAGCCTTTATTCAAATCATTTTTACTGTCCCACCTCAGCGCGTTTAGCGAGGCGGTTTCCTTGGCACGTCTCGTCAAAGCAGAGATTGTGTCCCCTTATTCCGGGATTCTCATCAATATGGGCGTGGGTAACCCAATCGTGCATGTTGGCACATCTCCTCTATCGAAGGCGAGTCCCAAACGGTCACGGGGAGGGCTCTTGGTATTCAACCTCTTTATAAAGAGACCAAGGCTCTACTCCTTTCTTTCAATCTCAATCGAATCCGCCCCTCGCCTCGAGTTCCAACACCCAAAGCTCCAGATTCGTGGGCTTCGACCTTCGATGATGTCCGACTCGACCTTCAAGGCGGTGGATGCCTTCCTCCGTTCTGGAAGAAAGACGTGCTAAAGCTGAGAGATGCCAGGTATTTAACCGGCGAAATTTCGCATAGGCTGTCTGCTCAAGGGCAGGTTATTCCCACTCCCAAGCCTGGTGAGAGCGTGGTGTTCGTGTCTCACTTCCTTCGGGGGTTAGGCTTCCCGACGGACCCCTTCGTGAGGGGGCTCATGTTCTATTATGGGTTAGAATTTCACGACTTGGATCCAGAGTCCATCCTCCACATCTCATCGTTCATTGTCGTGTGCGAAGCCTTCCTCCGCATTACCCCTCACTTCGGATTGTAGCTTAAGACCTTTAAAGTAGAGCCGAAGATGATCAAGGGGCAACAAGCGGAGTGCGGAGGGGCTGTTATAAGCAAGAATGCTGACGCTCCATGGCCCGAGGGCTCTTTTCAAGAGGAGTTCAGCTTATGGCAATGAGAGTGGTTTTATATCACAGCTCCTGTGGGCACCAAGTGGGTGGCGCCTCCTGCCTTTGCTCGGGTCCTCCCCACGGTGGCGTCATGGGTCAATAAAGGGCTTGGCCCTGGGGCCGTCCGAGGGCGTGCCCTTGTTGCAGGGCCGCATTCAAGATCTCTGGAAAGAGACATCAACCTGGCCGTAGTGGCGCGAGTCATGTTGATTTGCCGCACTTTTTCCTAGCGCCGCCCCCTCACTTTGTGGGAGTTTAATCCGGAGGGACCACGAGCTCTCCAACACTTTATGGGCGTGACGCCCATGGATATGTATAAATTGTTCTTCGGATCACAAGCAATGTGTCCGGACTTGACCGAGGACGCAGGTCTAAGCTGCAATCGCCCGGATACTCAAGTAAGTAGCCCTGTACCCGGACATGCTATCCATATATTCGTCATAAAATTGCCCTTAAAGGAGTTGTCCCTTTAAACAGGAGTGGATAGCGAAATCAAAGATGATCAGGTGTCCGGCCCCCTCCCTGAGACCACGCCGGATCCCGTGTTAACCAGATCTTTGGAGGTTGCGCCTTTGGAAGAAAGGCGAAGGGGAACAAAGGAAGCTACCGTCTCCTCGAAGGAGGCTATCCGGAAAGGAGATCGAGAATCCCTCCATCCAGGGAAAGAAGAGGGCCGCCTCGAAGACCCGGAGACCATGGTCTCAAAGCGGGGAAGAGATCTTCGTCGGAGGGTCCCTGCACGGGAAGTGCCTCGGCCGCCTTTGTGCCCTCAAGGGATCAACCCTCCAAAGTGAGCCGTAAGTAGAGAGGGAGTTTTAAAATAAAAGGCATCCCTATTCTATTCTGAGAAAGACAACTGAATTTTTACCTTGTAGTTCGGATCTCAGCCCTTCTCGTGAGAGCTCATCTTGAGGATCTTTGCAGGAGATGATGGAGAGAGGAACGCCTCCCCCTGCCGTACCGCCTTGCGAGGCGAGCGACCCTGAGGTGTCGTCACGGAGGGTTTCTCCGAATCCGGTAGGGCCGTAAAGCAGCCGTATGGCTCCCCAAAGCCTTCCGTGTACGGCCTTCGAAAAAGGCCATCGGACGAGTCCGGCACCGTCCGGTGCACGATCGGAGGAGCTGAAGGATCTGCTCGGGCGAGCATCTATCTCAAAAGAACACCGTGCACTGATGGGCACGGTGATTGAAAGGATTTCATCCGCGGAAAGCGGGTTGCACGAGGCCGTCAGGAGTTTACTGACAGGTTTTGAGGTACACGAAATGATGTACCTTCTGACAGTTCCGCATATAAAAGATGCACCTCAGATAGATAGTAGCCCCCGAGACTTGGTGAGTTGTCAAAAATGACAGCGCGTCGAGGATCATAATCCCAGGTATAACATGTCGCTCTTCCTATGTAGGTGGCGAAGTGTCCGGTGGCTAGCCGGACTGATGAATTTGCCGAGCTAAAGCGGCAACTTGACGTGGCGGATGCCGACATCGTGCTTGTCAACAAGCGGCTTGACGAGTCACAAGGTATGCAATTTCTCCGCGGACACGTGGTAAGGTGGCTTGATACCCGTGCCTTACAACATGTATGCTTGATGCAGATGGTGCCACTTCCATGGAGAACCTTCGGGCGGAACTCGCCCGAGCCAAGGAGCAGGCCAGAAAAAGTGATACGGCTGCCTTAAAGGTGGCCGAAGAGCTGAAGGCCGAACAGGCTGCTCACTGCCGAAGCAGGAAGGAAATGGCTGAGATGGCTGTGAAATTGAAGGATGCTGCCGACCGCTGCAAGCTTCTTGAGAAAGAAGATCGGGCAGAACAAAAGGACCTGGAAAAGGCCACTACCGAGGCCAAGGATGCTCGCTCTGCAATGAGAGCCATGAAGCAGAAGCTATGTCAGGCCGGAGATATCGCGGCTGGAAAGCCCTTTATGCTGCGGATGAAGTTCGAGGATCCTAAGTATGCTCAATTGGACCGGCTGTGGAGTGCGGCGGATTCTTATCTGGATTTGGCGGCAAGTGCATGACGGCCGAACACTTCCGAGATCAAAAGGATCACGAAGTGAAAAAGCTTTTTTGGTCGCAGTTCCACACTCCAGAGCGCCCACTTCCATTATCCGAGCGATTGGCCGAATGGGCGGAGCTGAATAGGTTATCCGGACTCGCCATGAAGGACGTCGTGAGTCATCTGTGGCCGGAAAGGCCCGAGCCGAAGAGTTATTTTGGTTTGGTGCAGCAGTTCCTTAGTGCGGTGCCGCATATCAATGCGCAGCATGCATAGAGGGTGCGCGGATGGCTCTTGCCCGTGTCAAGACATACTGGGCGGAGATGAAGGCCATCGATGTTGCATCCCAAGATTCGGACGGGAGCCGAGTACCTGCCGAGCACTATTTTCAGGAAGTTCTGCAGGGCGCTCGTTTAATAGAGACGCAGTGCTCGAAGGACATCATGTTCGAATAACATGTATAATTGTAAAACAATGTTTCGATGGAATATAAAAGCTTTTTATACTTGTGCCTGCAAGAATTAAAATACCTCATGTGCGGCCGTTTAATGTATATGTGTATATAACTCGAAAGATGGCAGTCTTGACTTGACCCCCACACATATAATGCGGGGTGTTCGCGAAGGCGCATTTTCACACTTGATCCAACGTCTTGGTCCTATAAAGGAGGTGATAGCGTAGCGAACTAGGCAACCGGACTATAATGCTTTATCACTTTCACTTAGCCATAGGAGTTTGGCACTGGGGCTACTATATAACCCCTAGGGGCACCGCGCTCGCCCGAATTCGGGGCGCTTGTGTTCCTGACCGGGAAACTGCCCTTCGTTAATGCGGAGGAATCCTAAAGATTCCGGTGGGCCATCAAGTGGTTGACCAGTCTCACGCTACATCATGACAGTCAGTTTTCGGCTTTCTCTACTGAGGTGCTCGCCCGGCGAACCGCACAATCGCAGATAGTTCTCCACGGTGCCGCTTTAGCCGATGAAGCGGGCGTAAGGCAACAAAACACGGGGCAGGCAAACCCAACATTTGACCAAAGACATGATTCAGAGCTGATGCATATAAGGCCAAACTCGCGACGCCGAACACTCCCTAAGGTATTCGGTCTTTATGAAAACGGGCTGAACAACACTTAGTAATAAGCCCCTGGTGTCCAGGTACGCGCAAAGTCCTGACGTGGCCAATGCCAAGACGCCAGCCTCCACCTTTGTTGTAGCAAGAAACCGGGGGATGTGTATCAACAAGAGACAGTAAAAAAGGTTTACGCAGGGTCTTAATCTGAAATGAATCCTTGCAACGGGTCCCTCGCGCGTGTGCTTTGTGTCTCCGTTGTGCCGTATCCTGGACGGGTGTAGCACGGTGTTCATCTGTAAAAGAGAGGAACTTAGTTGAAAAAGATCGTGCGAAAATGTATGTTACATTAAATAAACAAAGTACGTTTTAAAAAATTAATAAAATTGAGCTTTATTGTCTCTTGTTGTACATGCGCGGAGCCCCTTAAACGGGGGTATGCGGCTAGTAAGCCCTGGTATGTTTACGCCGGACTCGTCTAGCCATGTCCGGGTCCGAACGACCTGTTTTAGGTGCTTCGATTAGTGAAGCCGGTTTAGTGTGTGGCTGGTAAGGCAGCCGCACAATCTTCCGCGCTCGAGGAACACTCGATATTTCCCTTTAGTGAGATGATGCCTCGTGGACCGGGCATTTTAAGTATAAGGGATGCGTAGTGCGGTATTGCGTTAAAGCAGGCGAAAACTCCGCGTCCCAGTAATGCTTGATAGCTACTTGTAAATGGGGCGATGTGGAAGGTCAGCTTTTCGCGGCGGAAGTTGTCGGGTGAGCCTAACATAACTTCTAGAAGGAGAGAGCACGTACAATGGGCATCTGGGCCTGGCGTTACCCCTTGAAAGGAGGTGTCGCTATGGCGAATTGTTGTTGGGTCTATCCCCATTTTGCGGATTGTGTCCTGATATAGCAGGTTTAAATCACTGCCGCCGTCCATTAGGACTTGTGTGAAGTGGAGTCCGTCAATTATCGGATCTAATACCAAGGCAGTCCATCCTGCATTCTGGATACTTCTAGAGTAATCCTGATGGTCGAAGGTGATTGGTTTTAACAACCAGTGGCGGGACTCCTCTGGGATAGGCCGTATGGCGCGTATCTTTATGGGCGCCACTCTGTTCTCCCCTTTTGTCACGTGAAGTGAATTTACTGTTTTGACTTCTTGTGGGAAGTTCTTTGGTTTTCCGGTGCTCTGCTTGTGGGGTTCGTCATCGTCCTCGCTTGGTGTGTCGAGCCCCTTGTGTTCGGCGTTGAGTTTGCGGATTGCTTGAAGACCCAACAATCTCTGTGGGTATGGTTTGCGAGGCTTCCGGGAGTACTATGGATTTGACATATCTTGTCCAAAATTTTGTTTAAGTTAGGTAGCTCATCCTGTTATCCTTGGGGGCAGCTTTTTACGATTCTGCCGAGAGCTTTTGAATCCGGCGTTGTGACCGTGCTCTTCGGGCTGTTTCCCTTGGTCCGGCGCTGGTCCTTGCTGCGTCGCGGTTTCCCGTTTCCATCCCTAACTTCGGATGTACTTGGGTCGCTGGTGCTGCATCTTGCCAACCAGCTATCTGTGACGCCCCAAAAATTTAACCATGTTTGTTTATTAAAATTTTGCCAGGAAACTTAAACTTTTAGTTTCTGGATTTCCTTTTGATTTCAGAACCATCCTTTTCTTCATTATTATGGAGTTTTTGCCCCAAGTGAAAACTTTTTAATCATTATTGGACTCATTTAGCCTCTCAAATAAAACAATTCTTTTATCAGTAGGATTATTCATATAATTATTTATCCATGAGCTTTATCTCTCTAAAATGGTTTTTCATAAATTTAGGACCCCATTTACACTGCAACCCTTTGATAAATTCATTTTAAAATCGCACCAAAATTTGGGGATGTCATGTGATGTTTTTAAATCACTTTTATGCAAAAATATATTTCATTCAATGAATATTTTGAGTTCTACACCAAGTTTTCAAATCTGATCCAGTGGGCAATTTTGCACTACAACCTAATTAAATATTCCTTTAAAACTTCCACCAAAATTATGGGATGTCAGTAGGAGTATATTATTCTACTTTTTGCAAAAACCCAGTGTTGCTCTTTGAAAAATTTGAGTGAATCATCCTCATTTTCATTCTGGCCCAACTTGATGATTTGTACTGCAACCATATTTTAACTTGCTCCTTTACCCTTGATTATTTTTCCTGCTTATAGACCACCCTGCCAAACCCTTAAGTACAGAAGACTGGACCCATTGGAGGATTTTAAGTGCATCTATTATGCCCTTTTCTTTCTGTCCAGAATCAGTTTTCTCACAAACTTGCACTATCAAGTTTCTAGATTTGGCCAACTAACCTTGCCACCCTCTTTACCTTCTAAAGAGACTATGATCTGGGGATTTTGGGCACTCCAAGAACTGCCTAGATGCCCCTAGCCTTTTGTCAAACACCTTGAGTGCATGAGCAGATTTGGCGCAAGTTTTGGTTTGCATTGAGAACTTGATCCTCTGATTAGACGAGCTTGTCCACTAAGTTTCTAGACTACCCAAACCTAGGCCTGTTAGCCCCCAGCATCATCCAAAACCCCTAGCACCCTCTGGCATTTCGCCGAACAGTTAGCGTGCATGCTCTGGGCGCGGCGAGGCCAGCGTTTGCGTCGCGTCTTGCAGGTCGCCAGCGTCGCGTTGCCGCCTCCCGCGCCGTTCGATCCTCATCCGCTCAGCAGCGCCAGCTCCTCCCTCGCTGCAGAGGTGCCTGGCCCCCCCTTCCTGGCGCCCTGCAGCACCGCCTCCGCAGGCCGCCACCGCCGCCCGATAGCCTCTGCCCTGGTCGGCGCCGCCCGAGCCACCAGCGCTCGCCAGCTGCCCCCTTGAGCAGCTCAAGCTCATCCGCAAGCACTCGTTGCCGCCACGTCCTTCTGCTGCTACAGAATGGCGGTCGCCGGCGATCCTATCCACGGCCGTCGCGAACCGACATCAACCGCCTATATAAGGGCCCCCGAGCTCAACCGAGTCCTCAAGCAACCTCAAGCTATCCCCTAGGGCCACCATAGCGGCCGGTCGAGGAGAGGAAGGCCGTCTTCCCGACTTGGCCGGTTCGGCCGCCGCCAAGCCCGGCGATTTAAGCAACCAAAGCCCCTCCCGTCCATCCTACGCCACCGCTCGAATCCCCATGACCCTACGGAGCCGCCCAGCACCTCAGACCCGTTCGGGAACCACCGCAGCCCAGGACCCCAAATCCACCCAAAGCCATCTCCGCCGCGAAGGTCGTCGCCGGCGACTCCGTCCACGTCGGCGACCATGGCGGGTGCCCACGGGTTCGCCTCGACCACCTGAGCCCACCCATGTACTCAGATCCCTGAGGGATGCCTCCGTTCGCCGGCGAGCCTCGCCGGAGCTCCGCCTCCGCTCGGTCGGAGGAGGCGACGCGCGCGTGGACTGGTCAAACCTGACCAGTGGGCCAGTCGGGCCCACTGTTAGTGACCCAGCGCCGGTCCATGCAGGCATAAGTGGACGTATATTCCCAGAGTACGTCTTTGACGTGGACTCTTTTCGAAACGTTTTTCCTTTTTTAGTTTATTTTAAAAACAGAAAGTTGACTAAACTTTGACTGGCTATATCTTTTAAAATAAAACTCCAACTAAATTGATTCTTTTTCCTACCTCTCTCAAATATCGCCTAGTATATTTTTAGATTTATTTGAAAAAAAATTCAGACAACTTTTTTGTACTGTTTAAAAGCTATGTGTTAATTCGAATAATTTCAAAAATAGGATTTTCGGAGGAGAAGAATACTTTCAAAAGTTTTGGAGAGCACCTCACCTCTCCACACCTTGAAGGCAAGCATTCTGAACCCTGGGATAATATTTTTCATGCTTTGTTTGACACGATTATAACACCACCTCAATACGTAGAGCTCGTTATTTTATGTGGTGATATGATCATTTGCATGAATGCATATTGGAGATTTCCTTCTTTGTTGGAAATGGTCAAGCTTGTGACAGTAATCATCCTCGTATGCTTTTCGTGCTGCGGAAGGAAGCCGGGAAAGTCTCTATCTTGGGTAGACCTGAGCTTGCCCTAGTTCCTCGTCGAGGCAAGTGTGTCGATATGGCATGAGGGGGTATGATGAGTGGTGATTACATGCATTGGATGAAATATATTCGTTATGCTAATCATGCAGGGAATACTTAAACCTCTGAGTCGACCATAGATCGAGTCTTGTTCGATAACCCCATACTTGTTTCAGATTACCACTTGTCCCTACAACAAGTAGGGTGCAGTTCGATAAGTCGTCAACCCCTTTCTAGCACACACCGTCTGAGAGGCCATGGTGGAAGACACGGTTGAAGCGGTGGCGAGCCACCTGGTCCGGGGCATGGGTGTTTCCGGTTGGGACCGAGAAGGAGGCCACCCCTTAGGCGCGTGATATAAGTTTGATCCCATGCTACGCGAGGTTGTAGCCTCCCACTTAGAGTTTTGCTTGGCAGGTGTCGTGGGTGATTCAGGCAGGTAAGTTAAACTGGTGTGTCTTGGTCGGTGTGTTTTCAGTTGAAAGATCCGTGAAGCGGAATTAGTCCCGATGGACTAAAGGAATCCGTTACTCGTGGGTAAAGGGTACACCCTCTGCAGAGATTAAACATCTATTGAATAGCCGTGTCCATGGTTGGGACTACAGATGCAGGTTGGGTCAAGTGTCGGTCTTAGTGTCGGTCTTCGTACGGAAAACTACTAAGTCGGAACATTGACTATGACCGGTGACATATTATTATTATTATTATTATTATTATTATTATTATTATTATTATTATTATTATTATTATTATTATTATTATTGTGAACTAACTATGTTCATTATTTGATTCATTGAGTATCCTTGGGACGGTTCTACCTTTTGGATATTCACTGTGATTATTCTGTTATAAGCCCTTTATGTGGTGTCGCTCAGACACCCGACTGTGGCATGCTTGTTATTTATTTACCTTATAAGCCCTTTATGTGGTGTCTCTCAGACGCCCGACTGTGGCATGCTTGTTATTTATTTACCTTATAAGCCCTTTATGTGGTGTCGCTCAGACGCCCGACTGTGGCATGCTTGTTATATATTTCACCATATAAGCCCTTTATGTGGTGTCGCTCAGACGCCCGACTGAGGCATGCTCGCTATTCGCCAACCTTTCGAGGCGTCGCTTCAGACACCTGATAGGTGCATCTTATTACTACTCTGTTATTGCATATTCACGTATATAAATAACCTGCTTGCATGCATCAGAGATTTTATTCGATGACTGACGTTGTGATCATAGAATATTTCAGAGCACATTTGTCATTCGTTATATTATACCCGTGTTCATAATGTTTGCGAGTACATTCAAAGTACTCACTGGCTTGTCCCTGGCTATTGTCTTGGCCAGATCCCTTGCGTGGAGAGGAGCGTTGCGAAGACCGCCCCGGAACCTAAGCCATGGTGATAGCAGCCTCGCGAAGATAGGAGTTAACACAGTCACTGTTCACGTGGAAATGGAGTCCCATAGACGCCGACGATCGACAAACCGCTTCCGCCATCAACCACTAGCAACCATTTGTTGTACTCACAGGCCAAAATGGTCTTGTACTACATATTTTGTATTTTGCTTGGAATTTCCGTATCAAGTTGGTGCCTCATCATTCTTGATAATCACAGGGCTGATGAACAAAAGGGCCATTTTCTGGAAATTAATATCCCGAAAATCTGGTCCTGACAGACTTGGTATCAGAGCCAGGCCGACCATTGACTAATCCTATCTTAGCCAGGTCGAAAAACCTAGGTTAACCAACCCACCAGACCTTAACCTCACCCCGGCCAAGCTTCCCGTGTAAGATAGCCACACAATGAGCCCGACACCTTTTGACAGTCGGTGCCCAACCTATCAACCTAGCCTGTCGATCACGCGCCAGTGACCGACGCCCAATATGTCCCATTCGCAAGCGTGCGAAGGAAGACTCCGTCCCCTTTTTCTATAAAAAGGGCACGCTGGTCTCAACCCAGCATAGCACAACCTCTACCCTGAACCAAGCCATAATGCCTGGCACCGTAGTGCACAATGAGACCACAGCAACCAACCTTGGAGGTTTTGTGACCATACTCGCAAACCTCCCCCGTCGTGCCTATGTGTTAGAAGAGCCCCCAGAATATGTTGTGTACCAAGGACCCATGAGCGGTGAGAGCCATCAATTCTGGGCCACTGTACACATCTACGGTAGGGGTCTGTCGCCAGAACGCCCCTACAGGTTCACCGGGAGGACAACTTCCTTTGAGCCACAAGCCATCCAGCTAGCGGCGCGAGAGGCTATAGTTCAACTCCGGCACTTGTCGCCCAGAGTTAACTGTCGCTCGTTCTACTACTACCCCAGACGTGAAGGGTATGGTAGACCACCCCAAGTTGCCAACGGAGATCACGAGACGGATCCTGCATTGTTGCACCTAGTGCGCTATGTAGGTGCACTAGAGGAACTGTTCGATCAAATCACCATTGATCTGATCGCAGCTCGTGGAGAGCTGGTTCGTCGAGCCCAGGCGAGAGGAGAAGATGAGCCCGACGCCGACAACCCAGTCGTGCTGTTCGGACACCCGATCGAGTCCCTGAGGTCAGCCCCAGCCATCAACCAAGGTGCTTTGATGACCCCAGAAGTTCTTCGTCGCCTTTTGGGAGCACACTCCAACAGGATTGTGGCCAACAATCCCCGCGAGGGTCATCATCGCTACCCCAACCCTGCAGTTCCTCAACCACCTCCAGCTAATCCCGACAGTGAGACCCGAGGAGAAGCCTCCACGTCCACAAGGCGCGCCCGCTTGGATATAAACGAGGTAGACTAGTCACTCGAGTAGTGCCGAGTCTCAGTGTATCCACACCTTATAATCGTGCGACCTTGTAATTAAACGCAGCCGTTGTGGTGCCTCTGTTTTAAATAGCAACCTTGCATAAATTATGTCAGCACGCAGTTGCATATTTTATTCCGGGCACAGCTACCAAAACCACCCCGACGACACCCACTGTACCACGTCACCTTTGTGAGATATGTGTATCTGTGGCTTTGACCCCCAACCCCATGAGAGCAAAACTGACAAACTAGTGCCCCTCATCGCGATAGATAACCCAGCCCGGATGCTATATAAAAAGGCCACCTCGTGACCTTGCCAAGCACCCCTCACCTTGTGCACCACCCTCACAACCATTTCTTGCCATGCCGAGCCCTAGCATTTATCTGAGAACCCCAGATGCAACCCCGGGTAGCTTTGTAAAAATATTGTGGGACTTTACCTGCAGTACCAAGGGTTCTACCCAGCCACCCCAGTACGAGCTGCACAAATCGAGGATCACCCCATCCACCTCGAAATATTGGGCAGTAGTACACATCCCTCCCGTAAACTCAAACCAAGACCCAACGGAGGTCTCCTTCATGGGAAAATCTATGCCAGCTCCACAAATGGCCATAGAAGCGGCTGCACACGAAGCGCTTGTCCGACTCTGATTCACGGTACCCTATGCCAGTGAAAGAGGGTATTATTACTTTCCGAGCCGTGCAGCACCGGAGAAGTAACATCTTTTCGGTGGGCGAATTGAGAGAGACACAGATCTTGGCCAACCTAGTCCAGTACGTCATCGCTCAAGAACGTCTGACCCAGCGAGTAATGGGTTATCTCCAGAGTCTCGCGGATTTAAATCCTCAAATTGCCATCGGCAGACCACTGAGGCCCGACCAGGAGAGACACATTCATCGGCTGGTCAATCCGCTTTCCCCAATAGAAGAGGAGTGTGTCCCAGTACCAGAGACGTTTTCTCGGGACCCCGTCCAGTTACCGTTTGCATTATAGACGTCATTGCTATGTTTATTTTTGCAACATTTATTTATATGTTGTAACTTATGCGTGGTACCCTGAGTTTGTGCGGTGAGAAAATTATTTAGTTTCTATTAATTTTTGTTGCGGTTTAACTCAAAAAATTACTGATTTCTCTCGCGAAAAATCCTGGAGTGAGTTTTCTTTTCCCTGAGTTGCTGCATCGTATATCTTCTCACGACATGGAATTTTTATTCACGCAGCACCACGGCAGGAGACCCACAACCACTCGAACACATACACTGCTTGCTAAAACACGTAACCGTGTTGCATCTCACCGACCACCTCCCTAAACACCTCACAGTCTCAGAGGGAGAGATTTGTAAGTAATTACTCGAGTACAAGTTACCGCCGGCAACCTGACAGCAGTTAGCACCTAACACCGCACCTAATCATCGTGATCACCACCACCGCGGAGAGCCAACACCCGAGCGGCAGCATCGCGACGATCATCGAGGATCATCGCGCACAGGAGCACGGAGAGCCCCAGCACTATCGCCAGCCCTCCGCACACCAGGATCACGTACCAGTCCGGCACCACCTCCGCCATTAGAGCCTCGTCTCGAGCTCCTGCAGACGCAAATGAAGGAGAAGGGAGGAGAAGGAGAAGCAAGGTCAGGTGGAGGAAAAAGTAGGAGCACCACGGTCGTTTTATAGCTCGAGATCGGTGTACGGTGGGCGAGGTCCACCAGCGCCGCTCATCGCCCGATCGCCGGTGTTCGGAGGCGAATCCGCGAGCAGTGCCGACAGCGCACTGGCCCGCGAGGTGAGTGCACGCTGCGCCGGCAGCTAGCACGCCGCACACTACCGCAGTACGGCCTAGATGCCCTACGCGCTAGACGTTGCCGGTGGAGAAAGCGCGGGAAAGCGCACGGGATAGAGGAAGAAGAGAGAGCCAGAGGAAGGAGAAGAGACTGACAGTGGGCCCTGGGTCCACCTGTCAGCCAGAGGTATTACTGTGCTCTCTGGTGCGACCAGCGTATTTTAGAAATTTAGATTTACGGTAACCAGCGTATAAATCTCTCCACCGTAAATTTTTCCACGCAGCACTAGTGTCCCACACTGTAGTTTTACAACACTTTTTGCTCTCTTACTGTAGCCGCATTTTACCGCTTAAGTAAAGTGGTTATTTCTGTAAATGGTAGGGGTAATGTTTTTCAAAACAGCTCTTAAGAAATCTCGAGGACGAGATTTTTCCTTAAGGGGGGTAGTGTTGTGACGCCCCAAAAATTTAACCATGTCTGTTTATTAAAATTTTGCCAGGAAACTTAAACTTTTAGTTTCTGGATTTCCTTTTGATTTCAGAACCATTCTTTTCTTCATTATTATGGAGTTTTTGCCCCAAGTGAAAACTTTTTAATCATTATTGGACTCATTTAGCCTCTCAAATAAAACAATTATTTTATCAGTAGGATTATTCATATAATTATTTATCCCTGAGCTTTATCTCTCTAAAATGGTTTTTCATAAATTTAGGACCCCATTTACACTGCAACCCTTTGATAAATTCATTTAAAAATCCCACCAAAATTTGGGGATGTCATGTGATGTTTTTAAATCACTTTTATGCAAAAATATATTTCATTCAATGAATATTTTGAGTTCTACACCAAATTTTCAAATCTGGTCCAGTGGGCAATTTTGCACTACAACCTAATTAAATATTCCTTTAAAACTTCCACCAAAATTATGGGATGCCAGTAGGAGTATATTATTCTACTTTTTGCAAAAACCCAGTGTTGTTCTTTGAAAAATTTGAGTGAATCATCCTCATTTTCATTCTGGCCCAACTTGATGATTTGTACTGCAACCATATTTTAACTTGCTCCTTTACCCTTGATTATTTCTCCTGCTTATAGACCACCCTGCCAAACCCTTAAGTCCAGAAGAGTGGACCCATTGGAGGATTTTAAGTGCATGATATTATGCCCTTTTCTTTCTGTCCAGAATCAATTTTCTCACAAACTTGCACTATCAAGTTTCTAGATATGGCCAACTAACCTTGCCACCCTCTTTACCTTCTAAAGAGACTATGATCTGGGGATTTTGGGCACTCCAAGAACTGCCTAGATGCCCCTAGCCTTTTGTCAAACACCTTGAGTGCATGAGCAGATTTGGCACAAGTTTTGGTTTGCATTGATAACTTGATCCTGTGATCAGACGAGCTTGTCCACTAAGTTTCTAGACTACCCTAACCTAGGCCTGTTAGCCCCCAGCGTCATCCAAAACCCCTAGCACCCTTTGGTATTTCGCCGAACAGTTAGCGTGCATGCTCTGGGCGCGGCCATTGCGCGCGTTTTGGACGTGCGTGCGCACGGGTCGCCGCGTCGCGTTGCCGCCTCCCCGCACCCATTATGATCATCATCCGCTCGCAGCCAGCGCCCCGACTCCTCCCTCGCCGCAGAGGCTCCTGGCCCCCCTTTTCCTGGCGCCCTGCAGCACCGTCTCCGCAAGCCGCCACCGCCGCCCGACAGCCTACCTTCTGGTGGCGCCGCCCGCTCGCACCGGTACTTGCCCCCCTTGAGCAGCTCAAGCTCATCCGCAAGCTTGTCCGCAAGCACTCGTCGCCAACACGTCCCTCTGCTGCTACAGAATGGCGGTCGCCTGCGATCCTATCCACGGCCGCCGCAAACCGACATCAACCTCCTATATAAGGGCCCCCGAGCTCAACCGAGTCCTCAAGCAACCTCAAGCTATCCCCCTAGGGCCACCATAGCCAGCAGTCGAGGAGAGGAAGGCCGTCTTCCCCGACTTCGGCCGGTTCGGCCGCCGCCAAGCCCCGGCCGATTTCGTCGCAACCAAAGCCCCTCCCGTCCATCCTACGCCACCGCTCGAATCCCCATGACCCTACGGAGCCGCCCAGCACCTCAGACCCGTTCGGGAACCACCGCAGCCCAGGACCCCAAATCCACCCGAAGCCATCTCCGCCGCGAAGCTCGTCGCCGGCGACTCTGTCCACGTCGGCAACCATGGCGGGTACCCACGGTTCGCCTCAACCACCTGAGCCCACCCATGTACTCAGATCCCCGAGGGATGCCTCCGTTCGCAGGCGAGCCTCGTCGGAGCTCCGCCTCCGCTCGGTCGGAGGAGGTGACGCGCGCGTGGACTGGTCAAACCTGATAGTTGGGCCTGTCGGGCCCACTGTCAATGACCCAGCACCGGTCCACGCAGGCATAAGTGGAGGCGTATTCCCAGAGTACGTCTTCGACGTGGACTCTTTTCAAAACGTTTTTCCTTTTTCAGTTTATTTTAAAAACAGAAAGTTGACTAAACTTTGACTGGCTATATCTTTTAAAATAAAACTCCAGATGAATTGATTCATTTTCCTACCTCTGTCAAATATTGCCTAGTTTATTTTAGATTTATTTGAAAAAAATTCAGACAACTTTTTTGTACTGTTTAAAAGCTATGTGTTAATTCGAATAATTTCAAAAATAGGATTTTCAGAGGAGAAGAATAATTTCAAAAGTTTTGGAGAGCACCCCACCTCTCCACACCTTGAAGGCAAGCATTCTGAACCCTGGCATAATATTTTTCATGCATTGTTTGACACGATTATAACACCACCTCAATACGTAGAGCTCGTTATTTTATGTGGTGATATGATCATTTGCATGAATGCATATTGGAGATTTCCTTGCTGTTGGAAATGGTCAAGCTTGTGACAGTAATCATCCTCGTATGCTTTTCGTGCCTGCCGGAAGGAAGCCGGGAAAGTCTCTGTCTTGGGTAGACCTGAGCTTGCCCCTAGTTCCTCGTCGAGACGAGTGTGTCCGGTATGGCATGAGGGAGTATGATGAGTGGTGATTACATGCATTGGATGAAATATATTCGTTATGCTAATCATGCAGGGAATACTTAAACCTCCTGAGTCGACCATAGATCGAGTCTTGTTCCAGTAATCCCCATACTTGTTTCATACTACCACTTGTCCCTACAACAAGTAGGGTACGGTTCAGTAAGTCGTCAACCCCTTTCTAGCACACACCGTACAGAGAGGCCATGGTGGAAGACACCGGTTGAAGCCGGTAGGCAGGCCACCTGGTCCGGTGGCATGGGTGTTTCCGGTTGGGACCGAGAGGGGAGGCCACCCCTTAGGGCGCGTGATATAAGTTTGATCCCATGCTACGCGAGGTTGTAGCCTCCCCACTTAGAGTTTTGCTTGACAGGTGTCGTGGGTGATTCCAGACACCGGTAAGTTAAGCTGGTGTGTGCAGGTCAGGTGTGTTTTCAGTTGAAAGACCGTAGACGGAATTAGGCCCGATGGACAAAGGAATCCGTTACTCATGGGTAAATGGTACACCCTCTGCAGAGATTAAACATCTATTAGAATAGCCGTGTCCATGGTTAAGGACTACAGTCTGGGTTGGGTCAAGTGTCGGTCTTAGTGTCGGTCTTCGGAGGAAAAACTACTAAGTCAGAACGTTGACTATGACCGGTGACATATGATGATTATGATTATTATTATTGTGAACCAACTATGTTCATTATTTGATTCATTGAGTATCCTTGGGACGGTTCTACCTCCTGGATATTCACTGTGATTATTCTGTTATAAGCCCTTTATGTGGTGTCGCTCGGCGCCTTGGTAACATGCTTGTTATTTATTTACCTTATAAGCCCTTTATGTGGTGTCGCTCAGATGCCCGACTGTGGCATGCTTGTTATATATTTCACCTTATAAGTTTTTTTATGTGGTGTCGCTCAGACGCCCGACTGAGGCATGCTCGCTATTCGCCAACCTTTCGAGGCGTCGCTTCAGACACCCAATCGGTGCATCTTATTACTACTCTGTTATTCCATATTCACGTATATAAATAACATGCTTGCATGCATCAGAGATCGTTGTGATCATAGAATATTTCAGAGCACATTTGTCATTCGTTATATTATACCCGTGTTCATAATGTTTGCGTGTACATTCAAAGTACTCACTGGCTTGTCCCTGGCTATTGTCTTGGACAGATCCCTTGCGTGGAGAGGAGCGTTGCAAAGACCGCCCCAGAACCTAAGCCTTGGTGATAGCAGCCTCGCGAAGATAGGAGTTAACCTGGTCAGTTGTTCCTGTGGGAAATGGAGTCACATAGACGCCGACGATCCACAAACCGCTTCCGCCATCAACCACTAGCAACCATTTGCTGTACTCACAGGCCAGAATGGTCTTGTATGTCACATCCCAGTTAGACCATGCATTAGGGTGTGCATCATGTTTAAATTTATTTCAATGAACCTGAAATGCCCTTCAAAATGTTCATCCTCTTTACTTTGGTTCAGAACCCATGTCAAAGAAGGTGTACCATTTTCTAGGTCATCTAAGGGTTCTAGGATTAATCCACAAGTTTTGAACTTGGGCATTTTAAATTATACAAAATATTTTAAGTGTTCAAAAATTGCCAAACCAAAATGTTCATGTTGGGAATATTCCAACAAGGGACCAGGAGCATTTTGGTGATTTTTAAAACAGTTTTGGTATTTTAGAAAAACCCCACAAAGTTACAGAAATTAGAAAAAGACTAAAAAAGGAAAAACCCTTACACAGCCTTTGTGCGGCCCACCTGCCCGGCCCAGCCAACAACCGCGCCCGTGCTTGGCTCGGCCAGGCGAGCAACTGAAACCCGGCCGTAGGCCTTGGCCAGCGCCACGCACTGGCCGCCGCCTGCTTCACCCCTTATCGCCGCCTCGCCCGCCTGGGCGACCTCCACGTCGTCGCCCGAACCCTGGACACCCCATTCTCCCCTGCCTTCTCTCTCGCTCTCCCCAACTGGCCCGGCGCCATCGCCGACGCGCCACCGTCGACGCCGTGCTCCCGCCGTCCATGCTTCTCCCCACCATGTCCAGCAGCTCCGCCGCACCCACTACCCCTAGCTAGCCGAGTCCCGCTCGCTCTAAGCACCAAGCCTCTACACCGACCTCGACCAAGCTCGAAGCAGCCGGAGATCCCCATCGCCGTCGCCGCGCATCGAACCGCCCCGACCCGGCGAGGCTCTCTGGAGTTCACTTTGTGAGCCTGGCTACTCCCCGTCCTCTCCGCTCTCTTCCTCTTGCACCACAACAGCGCCGTCGATCACCCAGGCAGCACCGCCCATGAGCTCGTCGCCCGGCAAGCTCCGGCCACCCAACCACGCCACCTGTCCATCGCACTCACCGAGTTCTTGCTGGGCCCTAACTATACACTTCCGCGCCTCGCCGAGCCTCTAACACCAAACCCGACATCACCCGAGCCCGGCCGCCGCCCGACTTCGTCGCCGGCGCCCACTCCGACCACCCCTAACCCAACCGACCCACCAAACACCGCGGCTCACCTCCGGCTCCACGTAGATGCTCCCAGCGCTCCATTTGGTGCCCGAGAAGTCAAAAGCACTTTGCTCCGCCACTGGCCTCGCCCGGCGGACTAGGCCAGCGAGTTGACCCATGACCCACGTGGGCCCTGTTGGTACTTTCTGAGTCAATGGCGGGTGGACCCCCCCCCGTTTAACTAATTAGGATTAGTTCTAATTAATTTAATTAGCTAAACTAACCCTGACATGCGGGTCCCACTGGTCAGTTTGACCTGGATGACCCCGTTGACCCCTGACGTCACGCTGACCTCATGCTGGCGCATTAACTCAAATTCTGGATTTATTTTTATATAATAAATTCTAGAATATAAATCAAATTTCAAATGCTTATAACTTTTATTCTATAACTCCAAATGCAAAGATTTATATATGAAAATTTATCAGAAAAATACACTCTATCCATTGGTACAGGTTTCATGCATGTTAAAACAAGTTAACTATGCTGAATAACCAGAATAGGATATTGCACCATTAGGACTAACTCAAATGAGCTATCATTTGAATCTTGATTCAAATGAGTTCATCCCCTGTTCCTTCAACTTGCATTAGGCCAACACACATCCATATTGCCATGTCATAGCATGCATCATATTGTTGCATATTGTTTGTATGTTTATTTGATTGTGCTTTCATGATAGGTTACGCTTAGAAGATAACCTCGACTACTCATCTGAAGGGGCGATTCTCTATCCCAGTTCCATCAGGCAAGCAACTCATTGATCATTCCGATACAAACCCATGTTCTCGCTTCTGCTCTCGTTTACTGCATTAAGACAACGCGATTCAAACTGTTGTGTGCTGCGGTAGTTGAACCCACTTCCTTTGCATGAACTGTCATTGCCACAGTAACTAGATGAAACCCACTAGTATGTGTAGGAGTTGATTGAGCCATGTTTGTGTTGTTCCTACCATGCTATGCTTGCTATGCTTAGAGTTGTGTCAGGTCTGGCTCATCGGGATGATGAACTGGAGTGAAAGGTTGTGTTGGTTCGAGTGAAAGTGTTGAACACGTTTTGGTAAAGGCATCGATGAGAGGCCATGTAGGAGTACATGGTGGGTTGTTTCATTGAAGCCGAACCTAAGAACTGAGATCTGTGTTTGTGATCCATGAGGCGATTACTACCACACATTGGGATCCTTAATTGACCCTCTCGGCTTCTTAACCACGCTTGTTCTTAGTCCGGAGTTGCAAGTAGTTTGTGGTGTTTGTAGCATCTTTGGGGCCGCCGCATAGCGCTGACCTTAGGGGTGGGTTGTGTTGCGGTAGGCACCGTGGCGGTGTGTACCGAGTGCCGTTTGGTATCTCGGGAACCCTGCACACATCGTTCGGGGCTGTATGGGAAACCTCGGCCGGACTCCCTGCGGATGGAACCCGAATAGGCGATAAACCTGGACTAGGGACTTGAGTGCTTAGGTAGGCTGTGGCCGACACCCACGTTGGGCTTCCGCTTGAAGGTTGCCGAGTACATGTCGTGTAAACGACGATAAGTGGTGAGCGTGTGTGAAGAAGTACACCCTGCGAGGTTTAATATGATCTATTCGAATAGCCGTGTCCACGGAGAAGGACTTCTGGGTTACCTATATCGGTTCGGAGACAAGTAAATGGATACTACTAAAAGCCTCCAAGATAAGTGTGAGTATCGTGGATGGCCCTCTCGGGGATGACGAGAGAGGATCCACGGTGGAGTATTGTGATGGTGAGTAGTGGACTCGTGTGCGACAAATGCTTTACAAAGTGTGTCACGTAGGATAGCTTAGCCAAGAGTCAAAGCTGGCTTGCTGCAAATAACTCCACTTCCTTCCTTGAGAATGTGCATATATGATAGGATTACGTGGTAAGACTTCTTTGAGTACTTTTGTACTCATGTTTGTAATCAATATTTTTCAGAGGACAATACTACCCCCTCCGACGGGTTCTATGTAGATCTTGACATCGACGAGTGAATTAGCCACCAGGTGGCGATCTAAGACTTGTGAAGGGCCATTGTAGATAGGAAGGCTCCAACAAGCTTTCTTTCTTTCTAGAGTCTGTACTCAGACTAGTTTGCTTCCGCATGTGCTTGTATGATTGTATGACTTGAGTGTTGGGTCATGTGACCCCTACGTATGACTATGTTATGTATGGCTCCTCGAGCCTTTTAAATAAAGTACTTGAGTTGTAGAGTTTTGTTGTGATGCCTTGTTGTATTTACTCATATCGGGCATATTGCGTGTATGATTGAAATGCTTGGTATGGGTGGGATCCGACAAACTAGTTGTTTATCCTTGGCAGCCTCTCATATGGGAAATGTAAGTCTCGTGCTTACGGCGATAGTAGTCCGCTTCTGACCCGGTTCACGGAGTCCTGCTAGCCAGCACTACCGCTTGGACACTTGATTGGCGGCATGTGTTTCATTTCGTTCCTATATGTCCGTTCTTCGGGAAATGTCACGCGGTGATATTGAGTCCTGCCTAGCCTTTGCTACAGCCGGGATGCGAGTCCTGTTAGCCAGTGCTACAACCCGAATTCATACGTTGATGACCGACATGCTCAAGTGATTCATGTATGCCTGTCCCCATAGGTTAGTGCCGCTTTGGGTTCCACGACTAGCCATGTCGGCCCGGGTTCTTTGTCATGTGGATGCTAGCGACACTATCATATCGTGAGCCAAAAGGCGCAAACGGTCCCGGGCCATGGTAAGGCGACACCCGTGGGAATACCGTGCGTGAGGCCACAAAGTGATATGAGGTGTTACCAGCTAGGTCGATGTGACTTGGAATCGGGGTCCTGACATTGTACTACATATTTTGTATTTTGCTTGGAATTTCTGTATCAAGTTGGTGCCTCATCATTCTTGATAATCCACAGGGCTGGTGAGCACAAGGGCCATTTTATGGAAATTAATATCCCGAAAATCCGGTCCTGACACTATCCTCTCCTGCGCAAAAGTGGGTCATGAGGCTTGTTAATGCGGCCATTGTTCTTGGCTTTTCTTGGCCGAGGTGTCTGGCAAGCCAATTGTCTCGAACGCTGTGTTTGAAAGCTGCTAAGGCTTTGGCGTCACAGACGGTCGACTATCTGGTTCTTTTAGTAAGAAATCTATTCCAGAGTTTCGGGCTGACTCTCGGGTTGTTGAGTTATATGACTTAAATCATCCGCATCCGGAGGTCGGACATAGGTCCCTTGAAAATTTGCCCGAAAAGCATCCTCGAGCTCTTCCCAACTTCCAATGGTGTTTTAGGAAGGCTTTTAAGCCAATGTCGGGCTGGCCCTTTGAGTTTGAGGGTAAGTATTTTATGGCGTGGAGATCATCTCCTCTAGCCATGTGTATGTGGAGGATGTAATCCTCAATCCAGACTCGAGTGCATTGTTCCGTCGTATGCCTCTATGTTCACGGGCTTGAATCCCGAAATTCATGATCCGGCACCTCATCGGTGAAACATAGGGGTATCTGCGCCCTATATCTGGGCGTACCGTGATGTTCGGATATTTGATGTGTTGCATTGCTTACTAGAGCTTGTTTTCTTGGCCCATAGACAGATCTGGCTGGGCCATCGTTTTGATGGGAATCCTTGTGCAAATCACGAGCCGGCTTGTGTGCGACGTCCTTTGCCGCACTGTGTTGGCCATGGGGTCGTTTGTCCGGCCGGGTGGCTTCCTTATTTTTTGATTGCGAAGGCTCTAAGGCCTCATCATCAAATTCCGGCAGTAATTTTAAGCGGATAGCTCTTTGTGTGGCATGTCGCCGTATTTGTCTGCGGTGTTGAGTACTTTGCTCCATCTAATTCTGAGTGCATCTTCCGCTGTTTTGAGCTTCGCTTACCTTTTTCGGGCTACAGCGATGGCGGCGAAACCTTTTTGGAGGTTCTTCTGCTCCAGCAACTTGTCCGGCGTGAGGTCGTCCGGACTGTAGTTTTCGCCGGGGCGGGTTGTTTATCCAAGTTGCCCTGTTTGGGCCGGTTGCTTTCGATGGCATGTTAAATGCGTCCGCCGGTTCGCCCTGCTCTATGGCTGGAGTCTGTATGGCTGCTTTCTCTGTCGAGGTGAGGTTTGGGCGCGCTTACGCGCCGCTTTGATTGCTTTTCGAGGAGCGATCCCTTGTTGCGTCCCTTTGTTCCTCGTCGTCATTTCCTTTAGGTGTATCTACCATGTATACGTCGTGAGATGGGGTGGTTGTCCGATGGCCTATAGGCGCTGGTTCCTGATAAATCTCCTACATAAATCGTCCATCTTGTCGATGTCTTGGTCGAAGTTAAGCATGTCGGTTAAATTATCGACAGTGGCTACAAAGTGGGTGTTGGGTGGGCTTTGAATTTCTTTGTCGTCCGCATCCCAACCTTGTTGACCATAGTCCGGCCAGGGCTCTCCTGATAAAGAGAGAGACTTTAGTGAATTCAGAATGTCGCCAAAAGGCGAGTGCTGAAAGATATCCGCGGCGGTGAACTCCATGATCGGCGCCCAATCGGATTCGATTGGCAGGGGCGCGGAAGGTTCGGAGTTCGGAGAGGAGTCCGGCACCTTGGAGTCACGAGCTTCACAAAGGACATGTGTGATGTTCGGCTCGATCACCGTAGAGATTGCAGCCCCTGAGGTGGTGTCCAGCCACCCGTCCTCAATTGGCGCAGTCGGCTCCGAGCTAAGGGTCGTAGCGGACACTCGTGCGGCCTCCAGGACACTGTTCGGCGGTAGAGCTAGATCATGCCCATCGTAACAGTGCGGGCGCTTGGCTGTGGCTCGAACCCGTCGAAGATCAAGTCTCCGTGGACGTCGATCGTGTAGTTCAAACTTCCAAATCTGACCTGATGGCCAGGGGCGTAGCTTTCAATCTGCTCCAAATGGCCAAGCGAATTGTCCCTTGATGCAAAGCCGCGAATCTGAAGATTTGTCCGGGGAGAAAAGTCTCACCCTGGACCACATTGTTGTTGATGATCGGAGGAGCCATCGGGCCTAAAGATGACGACACAGAGGAACTCTCAATGAAAGCACCAATGTCGGTGTCAAAACCGGCGGATCTCGGGTAGGGGTCCCGAGCGTGCGTCTAGGCGGATAGTAACAGGAGACAAGGGACACGATGTTTTACCCAGGTTGGGCCCTCTCGATGGAGGTAAAACCCTACTCCTGCTTGATTAATATTGATGATATGGGTAGTACAAGAGTAGATCTACCACGAGATCGAGAGGCTAAACCCTAGAAGCTAGCCTATGGTATGATTGTTTTAGTCCTCGGACTAAAACCCTCCGGTTTATATAGACATCGGAGAGGGCTAGGGTTACACAGAGTCGGTTACAATGGAAGGAGATCTACATATCTGTATTGCCAAGCTTG